>OZ021704.1:34707208-37219473 GCA_963978555.1 Galerucella nymphaeae | reverse complement strand
TCCGATACATACAACACACTATGTGATAAATTGGCACCTGAAGTTCCGGAAGACAAAGAATACAACTTTCTAGTGATAACAATGGATGAATTTTCTGATCCTGTTCCTTTGGAAATCGCAGAAACATTCAGATTTCAATCCAGAAGACAACAAGAAGGAGAGACAGTGAGTGAATTTCTACATGCTCTACAAAAATTGGCCATAAACTGTAAGTTTGGTAATTTTTTAAAGACAGCTTTACGAAATCAGTTTGTCTACGGTTTACATGCTAGAAGAATTCAAAGTAGATTATTAGAAACTCGCGATTTAACTTTAGAAAAAGCAGTAGACATAGCTGTAAGTATGGAAGTGTCCGAGAGGGATGCTAATGAGCTACATAAAAATAATAATTGCGCAGTTAATCTCGTTACTCCTAAAAATAAATTTAGAAATAATGTTAATGATAATTACAATGGAAATCCTAATAATAATAATATTCAAAATAAAAATACAAAATACAATACTGGTAGAGGACAAAAATGTTTTCGTTGCGGTAGTCCTGATCATTTAGCAAATACTTGTAATAAACCTAACCTTTACTGTAAATTTTGTAAAACTAGGGGACACTTACAGAAAGTCTGTACTAAAGCGAGTAGAGCTTTGAACACAAATGAAGTTGAGGAATTACAAAATGCTTACGACATACAAGAAATTCTTGACATAGAGCTAGAAGGAGAAAATTTAACTAATAGGGACAAATATATTTTAAAATTACAAATTGATCAAAAACCCATTGTTATGGAAGTTGACAGCGGTGCTGCTGTTAGTTTAATTAATTTTGCACAATACAAAAAATTGTTTATTAATAATAAATTGCAAAATACAAAATTGAAGTTAGTTTCTTACTGTAAAACTCAATTAGAAGTTTTAGGTTTTGTAAGAGTTACAATAAATTACCAAGGGGTAGATTATGCAGCAAATTTATATGTAGTACAGGGTGATCGTAATGCACTTTTGGGTAGAGAATGGATACGAATTTTGAAAATAAACTTACAAGACATTGACAATATACACTTATTGAAGAGAAACGAAAATATTTATGAAAATAACGCTGACGTTTCTAAATTAATTTCAAAATACAAGCATATTTTTGAACCCGGAGTTGGTACTATAAAGGGTGTTCAAGCTTCAATTTATTTAAAAGATAATGTCAAACCTATATTCATAAAAGCTCGTACAGTGCCTTTCGCTTTACAGCCCGCGGTTGAAAAAGAAATTGACTCTTTGGTGCAACAAGGCATTTTGGAAAAAGTAAATTCTTCTGATTGGGCTACACCAGTGGTACCCGTAATTAAGAAAAACAATCAAATACGTTTGTGTGGTGACTACAAAGTCACTCTTAATCCAAATATTTTGATTGATGACCATCCATTACCGACCATAGATGAGTTATTTTCCAAGATGGCTGGCGGAACAAAATTTACAAAAATCGATTTGAGTAAAGCTTATTTACACCTTGAAGTTAAGCCAGAAATGAGGCATTTATTAACGTTAAACACTCATAAAGGTTTGTATCGTCCAACCAGATTGATGTTTGGCATCGCGAGTGCACCCGCAATCTGGCAAAGACAAATGGAACAAATCTTACAGGATATTCCAGGCTGCTCTGTATTTTTGGATGATATCAAAGTTACGGGTCCCGATTTACAAACGCATTTAGAAAGGCTCGATTTAGTATTTAAAAAATTGAGCGAGCATGATTTAAAAGTGAATATAGATAAAAGTGTATTTTTATCCGACGAAATTGAATACTGTGGGTACAAAATAAATAAAAATGGAATTTTAAAAGTTGCAAGTGAAATTGACGCAATTAGTGAAATTCCGATTCCGGAGAACAAAACGCAAGTCCGCGCGTTTATCGGCCTCATTAACTACTATCGAAGGTTTTTTAAGAATGCTAGTACGATTTTATATCCGTTAAACAACCTTTTAAAAGACGACGTGCCGTTTAAATGGACCAGGGAATGTCAAAATGCTTTTGATGCAGCGAAAACACAAATACATTCGGATCAAATTTTATGTCATTACGATCCAAACTTACCTCTTATTTTAGCTACAGACGCGTCACCCCTGGCGGTGGGGGCAGTATTAAGTCACGTTTTCCCAGATGGTTCGGAAAGACCAATTCAATTTGCCAGTCAAACATTAACAAAGACTCAGCAAAAGTACTCTCAAATTGATAAAGAGGCTTACAGTTTAATATTCGGCGTTAAAAAGTTTTACCAATACCTTTGCGGTAATAAATTTACATTATTTACCGACCATAAACCGTTAATACATATATTTTCCCCATCAAAAAGTTTACCTTTATTAAGTGCCACCAGAATGCAGCATTACGCGATATTTTTGCAAGCTTTCCAATACGATATAAAGTACAAAAGTACTGGAACGCACGGGAATGCGGACGCATTATCACGTTTACCTTTAACTTCCGAAGACTTAACGATCTTTGATGAACCTGATGTTTTTGAGATTAGTCAAATCGAGACTTTACCAGTTACCGTTGACATGTTAGCGAGTGCTACGGCTCAAGACGTAACGCTAAATAAGTTGTTAAAAGGGTTACGCACTGGTAAAATAATTCCTAGCAGCGAACGTTTTAACGTTGATCAAACTGAATTCACTCTACAATCAGGTTGTATCATGAGAGGACAAAGAGTTCTAATTCCTGTTTCCTTACGAGGCAAAATACTAGCCGAACTTCATTCCGCCCACTTTGGCATCGTTAAAATGAAAGGATTAGCTCGCAGCTACTGCTGGTGGCCCGGTGTAGATCAGAGTATTGAAAATATTGTCAAAGATTGTTACGAGTGTAATAAGCTTAAAAATAACGTGGAAAAGACAGAAACACATATTTGGGAAAAAGCAGATTATCCTTTTGAACGTGTTCACGTTGATTACGCAGGTCCTTTTAATGGCGGATATTATTTTATTCTTGTTGATTCTTTTTCAAAGTGGCCAGAAATTCATTTTGTTAAGAATACAACCGCAGACACAACCATTGAACTTTGTCGAAATATTTTCGCTACTTTTGGATTGCCAAAAATTCTCGTAAGTGACAACGGGTCAAATTTCACTTCTTTCAAATTTAAACAATTTTTACAGGAAAATGGCATTTTGCACAAATTAACAGCTCCATATCATCCCGCGACTAACGGACAAGCTGAAAGGTTTGTACAAACTTTAAAAAAAAGTATTAGGATAATGACTACCGAAAGCAATAATAAAAATTTAAATTTATGCAAGCTACTTATGCAATATCGTAAAATGCCACATATAGCTACAAACCAAAGCCCCTCAGAATTGATGTTTGGTAGACAGATCCGTTCTAGACTGGATTGTATTATGCCGGACGCAAAAAAAAATATAGTAAATATAGGAAAAAAGTACCGTTCGTTCTCAATAAACTGTAGAGTATCGGTTCGCGACTATTTTCAAGATAAATGGAAATTCGGTAGAATCAAAAATAGAATAGGTAAATTACATTATGAAATAAAACTCGATGATGGAAGGGTGTGGCGTAGGCACATCGATCAAATTCGCGAAATAGGGCAAAATACACCCAAAGATCGATACTTACTGGACAATTTACCTAAAAACGACATATCTATTAATTTACCCAAAAACGACGCACCTGTTGACTTAGTAAGAGATAAGTTACCTGAACAAGTTGATTCACCCGATTTGGACTTACCGAAACAAACTCTCGTAATTTACAAAAGAATCAAAATTCAATTCCAAAACTAACGCCAAGTACAACTTCTGAAAGTGTTCCCGATGAAATATATTTAAGACGTTCTCAGAGAATTAGAAAAGCTCCAAACCGTTTGGATTTATAAATAATTCTTTTATTCATTTCTTATTTATATAATTCTTTTTTGTTCCACCTAAATAAATAAGGTCATTTTGTATTATACAAGGTGAATTTCACGAGAGAGAAAGGAGATGTTATATTTGCAACCATAGAGTAAGTTATACGTTCTCTATGGTTACCACAGTTCCTATTTTAGCATAAGTCATTTTGTTTTTAGTTAGTTGTCAAGAGTTATTGACGATCATTCTAAAATGTAAGTTTCAGTGTCATTATCAATAAAGTACATCAATACGCAATAAAGTATTTTAATAGTCCCCAAATACACAACTGTGGCAAAGTGCGGTAATAGTATATTACGTAACGTGTGTGGTAAGAAGCATTTTACGCACGAATGGAAAAGTTACGCACGATGCCGCGTAGCGGCGAGTGCGTAATTCCGTGAGTGCGTAAAATGCTCTACAACACTAGTTACGTACTATACTTTACCTACGACCTACTTCTACATGTATTTATACTCTTATTATTGATAATATTTGAACAGCATCAACAATATTTGGCTATTTCTACGATTTCTGTGATAATATTAAATCCATCCCACTTTCACTCGACATTTTTTAATTGAATAAAGCTTTCCACAAAATACACAAACCAGTTATAAGTTATAAGGATAATAAAAAAGTGTTTTAAAAGTTTCTTGACAGTTCTTACGCAAATCGCTATTGCAGCCTATACCTAAGATTGATGTTTTGACGGCTTATGTCAGATTTTTGAATAAAATGGCGACGTCTATTGACAGTTGCTAAGATGTTGCTAGGGAAGCCGTGCGATTTACTTTACAGCTGTGCGTTTTCTTTACCGTGCGTAATAGACGTCATTACATTAGCGCCGACTGTGTGTTATTGACTGATTACAGGGGGGGTCGTAGGTAAAATCCTTTAAACAGCATTCACGTCGTATAGTATCTGACGAAAATCCCATTACTTATGAGGAATTTTATACTTTTATGGTTCAGGTGGAAGCAGTGTTAAATTCTCGACCTCTCTTACCAATAAATAATAACCCTAACGATCTCGAAACCCTCACTCCTGGACACTTTCTTGTTGGCCATCCTCTTAACCTCATACCTGACATTAACATTCAAACAACACCGATGAGCCACTTCACGAGATACCAGATGTTACAATCCATGGTTCAACACTTTTGGCGCAGATGGTCTACCCAATATCTACATACACCTCACGAGCGTTCAAAATGGCGTTTTAAAACCGATATGGAAAAGCTTCAAGGATTCTTGGTTCTTTTGAAGGATGACAACAATCCACCATCCAAATGGACAACCGGAAGGATAGTGAGTCTACACCCAGGACGGTATCACACGTGTTAATAGTGTACGTACCTCGAACGGCAATATTTTAAAAGGAAGTGTTGTCAAGGTGTGCCCTCACTCCATTTCTGATGAAGATCAAGGACTTCCATAGACCCACCTATATCACGGACATTCGCAGTCAAAAATGGACTTACTTGTGTCAGTGATGAAAATTTACATTATATACACATCATTTAAATTATTGAAAGATACCGCAGTACTTTCAAGGGCGGCGGTATGAACAATCTTTTTTAATATAGTTCCTGTTTGAATATATTCACTAGCCTAAGGTGCTATCACCATGGTTTTTGACATAGCTGTCAATATACAGTCCACTAATTTTGTATTGTCACGATAAATAAAATCGATAGGAAAAGCTATTAAAATAAGCTGTTTTCTTTAACTAACCAAAGGATAAATATTCTGATCAAAGAGAAGAATCAAATCCACACACTAGGACTAGAGCATCCAAGGCAAGACCTAGTGAAAAAACTGTTGAGCCTGAAGGGCTACTGTCTCTTCACATAAACAGTATTACCAAGAGTACAAGCAGCCTAAAGGTTGAGGTGCCGAGGAGTTCGTTCGAATAATTATGTGAAATCAATCAATCCAATTACTGAGTTGTCAGCATTTCATTCTCCACAAAAGACGTATAAGGATTATCCAATTTTCTCAATGTCATGTTAGTCCATAGTTTATGATAATCGATTGACGCCAAATATTTGGGAGTTCTTGTCGTGAGAATATGTTATTGAGTTTGGATAGAATTGGCTCAGCATTGTACATAGGTTTTTTTCCGGAAGTATGGAGAGAATATCACCAGGACCCTTGTGAATTGCCGGATGATTTAGAAACCAGTTATTATTGGAAACTTACACTCAACTCAACTTTTGTATTCTGAAACGGTAGAATTTAGATTGATATCACTCGATTAATTTTCCAAAGTGTTGGCTAGGATATTTGAAGTTTAACTTATCAAGGATATTGGTTTGTCGTCTCGAGATGGTGTTAAAATGGATCAATGGCTATTGTTTTCTTGAATTATTGCCTTCAGATGACGTCTGTTGAAGTGGATGTACTGGTTGTTAGTCGCAAAATTTTGTTTGATGTGGGAATTTGCCACGTTTGAAATTATGCTATTGAGATTGATAACATTTTCATTCGTGATCGTGAAGATACCTCTCCTCCATTTCCAATAAACTGTCCATCTCGAGCGACACTTTTCGCTTATAATACACAAAAAGCTGTTGCGACACCTATTTTTCTTTTCCTGTCATTCGTTCGAGAAAGTGCATCTGGGATTTTCTATTGAGATGAGGTGAAGAATCGATTTCATTTAAATTGAAACAATCATCTTTTCCAGGAGGACAAATGGTTTCTTATGCAGCTTATTAGAGCATCCGTTTTTTGCGATACAAAAGGAGTCTTGTTGATTAATGACAATGAGAAACGTGAGAATTCCAATACAGTAATGCTATACAATTGTTAGAAAAGTACCAAAGTAAGTGTATTCAGCTTTTAGGAGATTATACCTAAAAATAAAGTCAGGCGTGCTTCTATTGTGAATCAGGCAATTAGTCTGCTTTCTCTTAATATTTGAAAATAATCCACTATTGGCACTAGAAGAGGGTACAAATGTTTCGATTTTCTGTTTGACAGCAACGTTCACCAATCATTCAGTATTATACTGATAAAACTGCTTCCTCATCGATAATACCCCTTGTTTACATTGAAACGTCAAAATTTCACTTCGAATTTAGCAATATGTGAAGTGAAGTAAACTATTTCCAGGCCCAGGTGCTGCAAGGGCTTTCTAGGCAGCATTGAATCAATTAATACCATACCAAAGGTTACCTCCTCGTCAAAGGCAGATCCAGTATTTTTTTTGGGAGTGGTACAAGTGGCGGGTAGGAAAACAATCAACTGTAACTGATAAGCTTACTTCATGTATGTATGGTAAGGCTTATAAAGGTGTCAAAACAATAGAAGAATCTAATGTTCTCCTCAAGAAATTTCCAGCACTTAATAAGCGTCCATTTTTGCTGCAACGTTTTGTTGACAAGAGGCATCTTCTGGAGATACAGGGATATTTTCTCCCATCTTTTGCCAACATTTCGGCTATTCCTTTGAAGCTAGCAAACAAAGCAGGTATTTTTCATATACTCCAGCAGCTTAGAAAGTGATCCTTCACATCATCTTCATTACTGAAGTTATCGGACACTAACTTTTACAGCTCTCTGATTCCTTGCATCGAAGTGCTATGAAACCTGGATGACATTCCACTTAATATATAATCTGAAAAAGGACTATATACGGGAAGCCGGTGATACTCTTCACCTGCCGCAGTCTGAATGTTTATTGGCGGATTTTTCAGATGACCAGTGATTCTAAGTATAATTTTATTTGAACTGCAAAAAATGTGTCAATTTCAGTGGCTAATGATCGGGATAGGGTTAGCGTGATCAGGGAGCTTATAAGAGATTCCGACGACATTATAGATTGGAGCAGCGAAAATAGAGGTGTAGTACTTGATCTTGATCAGCCATTTTTGCAATATTTTAGGAAGACATGTCAAAAAGCATTATTGTAGAAAACAAAAATTGAAATTTCATATTAGACAACCCGTAATATGTATCAACATTCCATTAAAGCTAATAAGTTTAATCGCAATATTTTAAATTGAAAATTTTTATGAACTTTTACGTACAATTACTCAAGGACTACCTTCTATAATTGGAATTTAACAGCAGCTTATTTTTTCCATGAATAAATCAATCGAAAGCGCGTTTCTCCACCGTCGAGAGTAAAAATCATTCGTTTTTATAACATAAAAATTAAAACAGAAGTATTCGATTATTCCCAACGGAGTATAATGCTTCCAGGGGAGTTAACATTATGAAGAATAATTTTAATGCAGAAAATAACATTTATAGTCAAATGCAGTCTTATCGTGCGGGTCATGTCATACGATTTAACAAAGACATACTCACAGTTTTTGTTTTCTTTTATTGCGTTTAATTATAGCTTCCAAATGAAATCCGTGAGATAAATAGGACAGACTTATGCAATTTTGACGGGAAAAAGAAGGATATGTATTCAGTTTTGTATCCTCAAGCAAAAAAATGGTACTCAGTTTGATGGATTATTTTGAGAATGAAAGAAGAAGTGGAAATTCGTCAATCAGTGTAATCCCACATTTTGGTAACCTCTGTGTTTTCTGATTTGATACATATGGCTAGTGACCTTTGAACCCGCACGATAAGAATGCCTTTGACTATAGTGCGGAAAGTGATACTTTTCCGCACGCTATTGCAGATGCATTTTCACTGAAGTATGTCAATACAATATTCTCGTTGTATACTCGAACATTTTTCTCGGCGCACTACTTTCTGAACTAGGCTACGTCGTATAAAGATCTTGACTTTATAGTAGGCAGCAAATTGCTTGTTGCAATATTTTTAGTCTCCACAATCTCTTCCGACTCACAATTATTATTCATGTGCACTCAACAAACTTTGAACTAAACCAAACTTGCACCTTAATTCGACATTTTTTGTTTGTTTGTTAACTTTGTAGTTATGACAATAACTCAACGACTACTAAATATAAGTTGTTATAGCTATTGATTATATTGTGATATCATTCTTAAATTTTTGTTGGAATTGGAGTTGAAATGGACTATAATATTCTGTATATAACTACGATATTCAATTAACTGGTTATTTTTACTCCACTTGCGATATTGACATAATTGGTTGAAACTCACCCTTGTGACAAATTAAGAAGCATTTTATTGGTTTTAAGAAACGTCAAAAAATAATCACATGAAAACTCTATAAGACTGTTGGGTCATTCTTATTATAAATAATACTTCATCTTATTCCTCTTTTATTCGGTATAATGTATCTGCACGGTAAATCAGAAGAGTTTTATGGTTTTATTTCATCTCAAGTCTAAGTCAAGTCAAGTCAGTTTCTTGGATCGTGAAAAGAACTATAACTGAGTTCGTAGTGCTTATGAGGGATGAAAAGTCATCAATTAACAGAAGCTCTGGAAAATGGAGAATATGAACAGCTTTGTATTGTTGTTATTTGTTATTTTGACAGTAAAAATAAGTTATTTGTTATACTTGTATACAACATAAATATTCCCAATAAATCAGTCATTTGTATATTTATGTTGGTGAAAATATAATTACAAGATATGACTATCCATCATCTTAGCTAAAACACCGATCAACAACAACAACGTGTGATCATATGTGATTGTATGTCGCTAGAACTTTTATCGTATTTTCTGGTTTCGCATCGCATGAATGATATTTTATAGACTTCATAAATTGTTGAAGTATTAGCAGATGTGTGCTGTCATAGAGACGCCATCGCTATTCCAACGTTCCAGTACGAGATTTGAATTGTATTTGAAAAACATCATTTCAATAAAACACAATTTTTGTTAGATATTTAGATCTTATGTGTACAAACATCGTGGAGCAATTTATGAAAATCAGTGATCATGCCTACTATAACGCGTTTCAAAATATAGTTCTGATAGACTTCGGCAAAATTAGATAAATTGTTGGCACAAAAATTTTCGTTGTTTACTTATCTATTCTAGTTTTCCAAATAAAAATTTTCCCCCGGTGCTGCCAGCATGAAAAAAATGCGGCCATGCACTTTAAAAAACAACAGATCAGAGGTGAAATAACAAAATTTTATTGAAAAGCTGAATGTCCCGCTTTTTGAATGTCCCGGTTGAATAAATAATTAGTCACCACGAAATTGAACTATTTCAATGGAAACGATAAATATTCCTGATAAAGTTTGCATACATTAATAAATTATTTCATATTTGTCCATTATGTTTGAATATACGGTATACATCTATATATGAATTCATCTGTTTTTGGAAAAACTAATTTTCTGTTCTTTTTAATACAGGCTGTTCGGAGTTTTGATTGGATTACTTTTGTTCGCGATTTCGTATAGCACGAATTCACCGTGTAAAAAGACTCAATATCAATGCGACGACGGGGATTGTATTGAAGTTACCAAATTCTGCAACAGCGTCAAAGACTGCAAAGACGGTAGTGACGAGAAGGAGGATTGTACACGTAAGTTTTTCAGATTGTATATTTTCAGTTAATAATTCTTCACTACTAGTTTCAGAGACTCTCCTCAGAAACTAAGTAGAAGTAAGGGGGCACAATAGATCTTTTAGGTCTCAGTGAATGTTACCCCAAACATACATACATACATACATAATAATTCTTCAGCAAATAAGATATTGTCTTAAGTAGGTATTGTTTATATATGGTTCAGGTGTGAATTAACTTACATGGTACAATATTAAGGAATGAAATTGTCTTGGGTTTTAACACCAATAATTTCCAATGCTATACGAATGTTTTTATATTGAACGATCTCACTGTACATAAATTATATTTGTATGACAGAAGAGCGGATTTTGGAGTCTGTAAAATATCAAAAATAATTTTTTTGATTTGGTTGAGATTTTAGTAGTAAAACAAGATATTCAGTAAATAAAAAACTGGATTGAATGGCATTAAATTCCCCTCCTAATGTTTTCATTTGACAGCCCTCAATTTTAATTTCCAAATGGCTACCCCTGTATATTGTCATTGAAAATTGCGTGTCATTCTATTTGGAATACAACGATAGCAGATACTTGGTATTTTTTCTAATTGATAATAACAGAAGCATGAATATTCCATGAAGTAGTTATGAATTTCAAATAAATTACCTTTGATGCAATTAAAAAAACAAACAGAAAATTACCACAAGTAATCAAATTTATTTTCCTCCCTTGGAAATTTTTGTAAGGGCGGTATAGTTTGCAAAACATTTCCAACATTAAATTATCAAATCTTTTTCCAAAACCACATCAACATATTTGGAATTCAATATTTATGTACATGTTTGTGAACAAAATTTCAACTTGATAGGTCCAGTAGATTCGAAACAATTTGGCTGTAATGGACGGATAAACAGACACACTAGCAATCTCATAATTTTGTAATTCGTAATCCTGGAAACAAACATATAGTGCGGCAATTCTATCTGAAGCTACGCGCCATCGATATGGGGTCAAGAAATATGGCCGTACCAATGGTGTACGGTATTTCATGAAAGTGATAAAAACCTTCGATAATTACGTATGTATATATGGAATATGGATTATATATAATTTAAAATCATCACAAAACATCATATTCATCATTATCCTTATATTAATGTCTTCATCGTAAACTCCAACAACTAAACAAAAATATAAAACTCCACATTCCATTGTGTTTCACAGGACCAGGGGTGCGTTCGAAAACTTGGTGTGTCGTATTAAAATCACACAGCAGCTGTTCGAAAAGTCGGAGTGTATACAAAAATAGTAGGCACAGTAACAGTTCCAAAAGATGGTTGTTACATACTGGTGCGCTCTAGTCCCGACTATATAGGATAAAATTCAAGCTGACAAAAAAAGTCACATATATTATATGACAGCCTAAGCATTTGAATTTATTCTGCCGATATAACATTTTAGATGTCAATTATAAATTATTAAATAAATTATAAAGAAAGAAAAGTATGAAACAAGTTACATTGGAAAAAGTTAGAACATGAGCAAGATGCCATATGGCAATTGGTTAATTTTGGACAAACCTGGGCACCCCCTTTTTTATTAATTTTGAGTCTCATTGTCTTTTATCTTCACTATCATTATTTATTTATTATTATTCATTATTATAATCTCCACAAATCTTTTGGAGGTAACCATAACAGCAGTCAAAATGCATCTTCTTTTTACACATTTCCGCTGCTCGTCCATTCCTTAAATCAATCCAAAATCCAAGAAAGTATTCAGGCAAAGATTGAAATGACTGAATTTCCAATTTGATTTGTCAACAACCAAACAAACATATCCTTGAAACATTACACTCCATCACCGTTCGAAAATTTAGAGCGAGCTTAGCACACCGAAGTGAGTTTTTACCCCCACTCATAGAAACAATCTTTTGAATAATATAAAGTTGAAAAATGTCTGATTCTCTGACTCCATTGGAGTTGATAGAAGCAGCGCAAGTAGCGTCACGAAAATTATGGTCAGCTAAATCGCGGAAAATTTACGAAGCCGCGTATTCAAGATTTAAGGAATGGAAAATCTATATGTATATATAGATAAAGGAAGATATTTTATTTTAGAATATTTTATTGAACATAAGTTACATTTTCTTCATATCAAAAGTGAAATTATTAAATGTGCATTGCATGATTGACATGTTCATCAAACTATTCGGTACAATAGACGAATTTTCTTGTGCTGGAATAATATGTTTCCCTGTTGATGTAACTGCCACACGATCCAAATACTTTATTAGCAATTTCTGTTCTGTGTGCTACCGATTCATCAACATTTTCCATTGTGATATGCATAAAACAGGCGGTGATCCTTTGCTGCTGCTAAACAAATGGCTTATTTGTACATTCAGTAATATTTAATATATTCTTAAGTAACTACAAATCTCCTGTTCACATCATTCTTTGTTTGGTTCAGTTTCACAATTGATAACTTTCCCAAATCTTCAATATCATCTTCTGATGTTACCTCTGGCTGATGTCAAAAATTCGACAAGCTCCTGCAATCCCAAATACAACAACAACCTTGGCCATTAAATAAACTTCATCGGGTGCATTATTTGAAAAATCACTAACTCATGTACTCGTGAAAATCGCAGTTTTCTTGGGTGTATTACTTCTCCCATTTTATTTCAGAAATGTAACTAGTTTGAAATATTTAAAAATGTCTACATTATTATTGGATCATAATATACTCTTGATCATTGAATAATTCGACCACACTGTTGATGGCTTTTGTTGTTGTGCCAGTTCCGAAAAATAAGCCAATAACAATGTCCGAGAGAGAACTGCATGTCTTTTTCATTTTCCATTCCTTAAATCTTGATTACGCGACTTCGTAAATTTTCCGCGATTTAGCTGACCATAATTTTCGTGACGCTACTTGCGCTGCTTCTATCAACTCCGGTGGACCAGAAAAAACTCGGAATCAGACATTTTTCAACTTTATATTGAATTTTCACAATAATTAATGAACAATCACTGAGTTCGCAATATTTGAATCAAGTCACAGAAATAAATTGACAGATATTTGATTACCTTGAAGCTTTCCTTACCAACGCAGGTCTATTTGTCGCTATAACTACAACAGCTTACTTGTTTAAAAATTCAAATTTTATATCGATTATTTTTTTCACTTGTCAAAATCTGACATTTTGGTGGTTTTAACCAATAGCAATACATTATTCTAGCCAATCATTCGGTATTATACTGATAATTATGCTTCCTCATCGATAAAACCTTGTTTACATCGAAACGTCAAAATTTTACTTTGAATTTGTCATTATTGACAACTAAAAGCGCTTTCAAAAATCCTTTTAAATTGTTGAAAAAAATAATCTTCCCAAATACAACTCGCTCTTCAAATTTTATCACATAATTTTTTATTTTCATCACTCAAACTTGTTTATTTGAGGCAAAAACATTCAAACAAACCGAATTTAGATAAAATCACTCCTCCTAACGGAGTCGTGATTTTATCAAATCGGTTTGTTTTCATATTTTTGCCAAATAAACAAGTTTTCGTGGAAAAGAAAAAATTGTCGATAAAATTTGAAGCACTCGTGGTATTACCTTTGATTATTTTTTTCACTTGTCAAAATCTGACATTTTGGTGGTTTTAACCAATAGCAATACATTATTCTAGCCAATCATTCGGTATTATACTGATAATTATGCTTCCTCATCGATAAAACCTTGTTTATATCGAAACGTCAAAATTTTACTTTGAATTTGTCATTATTGACAACTGAAAGCGCTTTCAAAAATCCTTTTAAATTGTTGAAAAAAATAATCTTCCCAAATACAACTCGCTCTTCAAATTTTATCACATAATTTTTTGATTTTCATCACTCAAACTTGTTTATTTGAGGCAAAAACATTCAAACAAACCGAATTTAGATAAAATCACTCCTCCTAACGGAGTCGTGATTTTATCAAATCGGTTTGTTTTCATATTTTTGCCAAATAAACAAGTTTTCGTGAAAAAGAAAAAATTATCGATAAAATTTGAAGCACTCGTGGTATTACCTTTGATTATTTCACTCAATACAAAATACGCGCCTTCGATTGGTTTATACAGGGTGAATCACGACTAACGGGACGGAGGTTTATGGCGAAACGGTAAGAAATTTGAAATGTTTCTCACCTTAGTAGTTTGTACATCCATATAGGCTACATTTTAAAATTATTTTGAAATATACAGGATGTCCCAATAAAGTGTGGCGTATCAAAGTTATATTTTTTCTTATGAAACACACTATATTTGATTGCATTTTCTGATTGCACCCAAAAAATAAAGTGATGTTTCATAATGGTTCCCTATACCTAAATACAGAGGGTTCCGAGTTATGCTGACTTTTTTAAAAATGTGAGCATTTCGAAAAACATTAATAACTCATTGATATAATAAATTCTAGCGAATTTCCTCTCACAGCTCAATAGTCCACGATTGAGTACTAAACATCTCTTTACAGGGTGTTCAGAATTATCAGTTGAATTATTAGATCATTAAATGTGTTATAACGGGCTTATTTCAAATGGAACACCCTGTATTTCAATAATTCATCATATTCAAAAAAATGTCCTCTTTCGAATGATATAAGGGTGTCCTATACCTAGGTACTATACTTTTCGCGCAATTTACAATTTTCTTAAATTGTATGGTAAATTGATTTTAAAACATCTGCATAATAAAACAAAAACTCATAAAGCGAATACCTTACATACTACGGAACGAACAACAAATTATTAAAAGCAATAAATGACAAATTACTATAATAGCCATAAAATGGATGAGTTTGGGTAGGAATGGTGGGCCAATATGTTATCGGCACGTATGTTTTTGACGGATACCTGGACAGAAGAAAATTTTTGAGTTTTTTGGAAAATATCTTCTAGATCTTCTTCGAAAACCTACCACTTAGCATCAGAAAGAAAATGTGGTTACAATTAGACTTAGCATCAGATCACTTTTCCCACTCACTTTTCTCCTGCTGTTAGGAATTATCTTAATAGAAAATTAAGACATAAATGGATAGGTAGGGGAAGACCTTGTAATTGGCCAGCTAGGTCAACAGAACTGACCAAGATGGATTTTTTCGAATGGGGTTATAATAAAAATATCTTGAAATATGAAATTAATAATTTTGGACGCTTTCGCGTCTATAACACCCGGTATGTATGAATAATGTAAGTACATAGTTTGGAGCCAGAATCACGTGTTGCATTGCATAAGATGACAAGCATTTGGAGCATCCATCATAGTAACTTTCCAATTTTTGCTTTCAATAATTTGTTGTTCGTTTCGTAGTATTTATGTATTTGCTTTATTAATAATGTGTTTTTGTTTTATTATGTACTCAAATGCTTGTCGGTAAAACAGAGTTAGTGTATCTCAGGAACAATGAGTGTGCATATTTATTAGCATTATTTCTTCACAATATCTTTGTCAAGATAATTAGTATAAAATTTAGAGAGAATTGCAGATGTTTTAAAATCAATTTACCATACAATTTAAGAAAATTGTAAATTGCGCGAAAAGTATAGTACCTAGGTATAGGACACCCTTATATCATTCGAAAGAGGACATTTTTTTGAATATGATGAATTATTGAAATACAGGGTGTTCCATTTGAAATAAGCCCGTTATAACACATTTAATGATCTAATAATTCAACTGATAATTCTGAACACCCTGTAAAGAGATGTTTAGTACTCAATCGTGGAATACATTCAACGAATGTCTGACTATTGAGCTGTGAAAGGAAATTCGCTAGAATTTATTATATCAATGAGTTATTAATGTTTTTCGTTTTAAAAAAGTCAGCATAACTCGGAACCCTCTGTATTTAGGTATAGGGAACCATTATGAAACATCACTTTATTTTTTGGTTGCAATCAGAAAATGCAATCAAATATAGTGTGTTTCATAAGAAAAAATATAACTTTGATACGCCACACTTTATTGGGACATCCTGTATATTCCAAAATAATTTTAAAATGTAGCCTATATGGATGTACAAACTACTAAGGTGACAAACATTTCAAATTTCTTACCGTTTCGCCATAAACCTCCGTCCCGTTAGTCGTGATTCACCCTGTATATGAGGATTGATATCTGAAAACACCATGTTTTCGATTTTGTATTTCGGCACCTGATTGGATACATGCAATTTTTTGTGTGTTTCGCGTTGACATTAGTTTTATTCAACAGTAAAAACACAAGAGCTTTTTTTTATCGGATAAATTTCTCTTTGCAACGAAACAGTTTTGCCAATCACTTATTTTACCAGAAAAACTGACATGATAAAATCGCGACACCGAAGGTGGAGCGATTTTATCTAATGTCAGTTTTTCGAGCAAATTTAGTGATTGACAAAATTTTGAGTTGAAGAGAAATTTATCTAATAAAAGAAAAGCTCGAGTGTTTTTTGGCAAGATAAATTAACGACAGAATAATTATATTGATGAACAACAACAATAATTATCTCATTGTCATTGTGTAAAAGTGACGTCCGCTTACTAGAATTGAGGAAGAGAGGTTTTTATCGATGTCAAAGTGACAATAACATTTCCAGGTATATGACATTTTAACATTGGAGTTAATTTATCAACAGTAAAAACACAAGAGCTTTTTTTTATCGGATAAATTTTTCTTTGCAACGAAACAGTTTTGCCAATCACTAATTTTACGAGAAAAACTGACATGATAAAATCGCGACACCGAAGGAGGAGCGATTTTATCTAATGTCAGTTTTTCGAGCAAATTTAGTGATTGGCAAAACTTTGAGTTGAAGAGAAATTTATCTGGATAAAAGAAAAGCTCGAGTGTTTTTTGGCAAGATAAATTAACGACAGAATATATCGATGAACAACAACAATAATTATCTCATTGTCATTATGTGTAAAAGTGACGTCCGCTTACTAGAAATTGAGGAAGAGAGGTTTTTATCGCGATAAAAAAGGATGCACCTTTTTTATCGATGTCAAAGTGACAATAACATTTCCAGGTATATGACATTTTAACATTGGAGTTAATTTATCAACAGTAAAAACACAAGAGCTTTTTTTTTATCGGATAAATTTCTCTTTGCAACGAAACAGTTTTGCCAATCACTAATTTTACGAGAAAAACTGACATGATAAAATCGCGACACCAAAGGTGGAGCGATTTTATCTAATGTCAGTTTTTCGAGCAAATTTAGTGATTGGCAAAACTTTGAGTTGGAGAGAAATTTATCTGGATAAAAGAAAAGCTCGAGTGTTTTTTGGCAAGATAAATTAACGACAGAATATATCGATGAACAACAACAATAATTATCTCATTGTCATTGTGTAAAAGTGACGTCCGCTTACTAGAATTGAGGAAGAGAGGTTTTTATCGCGATAAAAAAGGATGCACCTTTTTTATCGATGTCAAAGTGACAATAACATTTCCAGGTATATGACATTTGAACATTGGAGTTAATTTATCAACAGTAAAAACACAAGAGCTTTTTTTTTATCGGATAAATTTCTCTTTGCAACGAAACAGTTTTGCCAATCACTAATTTTACGAGAAAAACTGACATGATAAAATCGCGACACCGAAGGTGGAGCGATTTTATCTAATGTCAGTTTTTCGAGCAAATTTAGTGATTGGCAAAAGTTTGAGTTGAAGAGAAATTTATCTGGATAAAGGAAAAGCTCGAGTGTTTTTTGGCAAGATAAATTAACGACAGAATATATCGATGAACAACAACAATAATTATCTCATTGTCATTGTGTAAAAGTGACGTCCGCATACTAGAAATTGAGGAAGAGAGGTTTTTATCGCGATAAAAAAGGATGCACCTTTTTTATCGATGTCAAAGTGACAATAACATTTCCAGGTATATGACATTTTAATATTGAAGTTAATTTATCAACAGTAAAAACACAAGAGCTTTTTTTTTATCGGATAAATTTCTCTTTGCAACGAAACAGTTTTGCCAATCACTAATTTTACGAGAAAAACTGACATGATAAAATCGCGACACCGAAGGTGGAGCGATTTTATCTAATGTCAGTTTTTCGAGCAAATTTAGTGATTGGCAAAAGTTTGAGTTAAAGAGAAATTTATCTAGATAAAAGAAAAGCTCGAGTGTTTTTTGGCAAGATAAATTAACGACAGAATATATCGATGAACAACAACAATAATTATCTCATTGTCATTGTGTAGAAGTGACGTCCGCATACTAGAAATTGAGGAAGAGAGGTTTTTATCGCGATAAAAAAGGATGCACCTTTTTTATCGATGTCAAAGTGACAAAAACATTTCCAGGTATATGACATTTTAATATTGAAGTTAATTTATCGATATAAAAAAATCTAGTGACTGACAGAAAATATCAAATTATTAAGGAAACGTCAGAATTATTGTATTAAGAGTGAATCCTAAAAACCGTTTTGTCCACGACCACCGAATAATAGGTAAATAATAATAAGTGAATATTTCACCTCCTAACAAAAGGTATAATGGTACCCATTCGTGAATTATGGCTCATAATACACTGGAGTGTACTATGGTTTATAATTCACTAGAGATGGGGGTACAATATGGAATAAGCTATTAAATCTGTATATTTTGTTCAGGAAATTTGTTTATGAAATATATCGTATCGATAAAATATTGTACTGTTTAGTATTGATACTATTTATAATGATATTCTCCAATATTAAGTATTTTTTTCTACATTCATGCAAAAAACAACACTTAATGGAAAAAGTGGTACTTTATCGAACTAGTGCAATAATAGTTATTTATGTAATAAGGATCATAAAGACGATCATTATGGTACAAGTCGTGAATGTTATCATAACACGGCGTGTGCCATAATGATTGTTTATGATTCGTATTACATACAAAATTTTATCTGATGGCATTTATATCAATACATTTTCGAAAAATTAAAAACTGCAAAATATCAGAAGCAGTTTTTGGTGCCAACAACCAAACAGGATTACAATTTTGCCAACAATCATCAACTACTGTATCTCATAAACGACAACACCTATCACACATGTTTATATGAACTTTTCGTCTTAAAATTGAGTAACGAAGCGCCCCATATAATATTTTAGATTACTTAAGAAACACCCTGTATCTATTCTGGACCAATAAAAGTTTTTACCCCAAAAACAATAAAAACTCTCTTTTCAACTTCAGTTTTCGTAATAACACATGATGTGTTACCATAAAATTTCAAATTCCTTGGAAAATTTCAATGTGTCATAAATATTTACTGAAACTGCTTTTGATAAGTGAAATCTAGAAAATGCAATCCCTCCATTGCCTTTTACAGTTTTTTTCATGTCCAGACGAAAATCAAAGGAAATTTTATATTGGAAAATTCCTAACAATAGCCCACAAATTCATGAAAATCCTTTGTGAAATACCCCTATCTGGAAAGTATTTGAGTATAATGGAAGTATTTGAGTATAATGGAATTGATTAATTTTACAAAAAATGTTTGTATGTCGATGAATAAACGATCGTATAAGAAAACGTTATACATTCATTGTTATGGTTTATTCTAAATTTGTATATAATTTCCAACAAACCTCAACATTCCTTAAATTTTTTTATAATTCAATTGAGGGTTGAGGGATTGAATTTAACTGGAGATGACTGGCGTTTATATTTATAAAACGAACAAATGCTTAAAATATTACATTTTTCAAGGATTTCAAATGCCAAGTTCAATCTGAAAAAATTTAATTATATTTCATTCTGTAAGCACTAATCAGGTCACTGGAATAAATAAACCACTCTTCCAAATTCAATTTATTAGGTGGTTTAATATTTTAAACTATGAATTTTCTTTTACAATATAAAGACTACAATTTCGAATATCAAAGGTCTACAAAATTATTGATAGCTCATAAAAATAAGCACTCAAAATTTCTACAAAAATCAATCTTGAATCAACTGAAGAAAAAAAGTTTAGTTTTGGAGCAGAAATTCATTTGGACTAATTTGGAGTAAGTGATGTTTGAAAAATGATGGTGTAGGTCACCATTTATATTCATTGTAAAGACTCAGCAATCGTTATAATTATCTCCTTCTTTATTCTTGATATTCAACTGGGAAGTTCTACCAGATCTTTATGATAGTAATCATCACCCAACCATTATTTATGACAATTTTGCACAACAAAATCGATTTCTTGAAAATGAAATCTAAACAAGAATTAGTTAACTAGATTACATTAGAATTGGAGTAGTTCTTTGTCCCATTTCTTTTGCGACCTTTGCAGATCTATTTTATACCTCCCTATATCTAGAGCTCGATATTCTGCTCTATGCTCTTTTTTAAGACGTATTAGCCTGAATACCGCCTTCCTGGCACAAATTCACCCGAATTTACTTCAATACGAAAGTTAGCCTCATGCAATAGGACTATATTCCATTCTATTTCAGTCAAATACATGCCATAACGCGGAAGAACGCTGAAAACAGTCTAAGACGATCGAAGACACGATTTGACGTTATTTCGTCCGATAACTCTCAATTTCACGTATCTTAAGCCCAAAACGGTCAACTGTGCTCGAGATCAGTAGAAAACCCCTTAATTCCATTTAAAAAGTCCACAAGAAGACTACATAATAGACAAATTCACTCGTGTTTACTTTCATATGGAAGTTAGCTTCCAATTAAACGATTTTCCATTCTAATCAATTGATGGAAATAGTATCAAAAATATTTTGAACTGTTTGGAAAAATATCTGATATTATCATTACTGCTGCAGAAACTACTATGGGAAGAGCTAAAATTATTAAAAAACATCCAGCAGTTCCTTGGTGAAATAATCAATGCTCAGAAGCTATGAAAAATCACTAGAAAACTTTTAATTGATTAAGAGAAGTTAAATCTCCAGAAAATTCACTTCAGCTGAAACGCTCAAGAGCCCAAGCTCGAGTGACGATAAAAAAAAAGCAAACGAGATTCGTAGGAACAATTTCTTCCACGAATAGTGTTGAGCAGTTTTAAAAAAATGTCTGCAGTAAATTACCAGTCCCACATAAACTTTATAAAACATCGTCTCAACAAAATCTCCTGAATCAATCTGCTTGGAACATTAGCAGAAACGATAGGAGTTTTTTCAAACTTTCAAAATTCGGAGGAGCAGACATGTTTAAATATTGAAGTGGTTTCTCAGGACCCAATCAATGAATCAATAACAATTCATGAAATTATTTATGCATATAATTAATACAAAGAAACAGCAGCCGGACCAGATAATATATTAATGGTATTCCCGAAAAGGTCGTAAACTGTAATTCCATAGCTTAAAAGCCCTGTATCTCGGTAACCAAGCCCTTTGAAGATTCGTATTAATACGTTGAATTGCATACATTTGCGAGAGCTCTCTTTGATAGAGCGTTGTCGACCAAATACTGCAATGTCCTGTGAAAGTTTCTACATCTTTTTTGTTGTCCTTAATTTTTTTTTTCCATTATTACTCTGGCTACTACTTTTTTTCAACGATTCATGTTCTTTAATAAATAGTTCGTTCAACTATAATGATTCTTAACAATAGTTGGCTTGATAACTAATTGACATAGTTCTAAATATCGTCTTTATGAAATTCGTGCGCCAATTCTATTTTAGACGATTGCTATCTCTGTGCAGGAATTCGAAAACAATGGTCGCTTAAATATACCCCACTCTACTAGGAACAGAATGGCGGCTGATCATTTATTGCAGCTTGGATTAAACCGTTCACTACCGACTAGTTGTTTTAAACTGGAAAACACAATCCATTCCAAATAGCTTGATTCTAACAATGTTACGTTAATTGTTACAGAAGTAACAGTCATGTGATTGTACCTATATTTTGTTTAAACATGGACCATTCGAAAGTAATGAATATAATGAAATTTTTTGAATGTCATCCAAAATAGTGAATTTACATAATGCATAAGCATCCACTTGGAGTTTTGTCATTTAACGGGACACAAAGCATGAACGAGCACATTAAAAAAACCAAACTGAGGAAGAAGTTTGTGGACTCTATGATCGAAAAAATGTCCATTCACATATTTGGAGAACATATTCCACTTCAGAATTCCAGGACTCAGCACTTGGATGGAACAACAAGGATGGCCGAAACTGGTCTCGTCGTCAAAAGGCAAGTTCTACTACTCCACACAATGGCTCCACAGGTGATAATAGATCACACTTACAACCACAATTTCTCCTTGCCAGATTCCTGCACACCACCAGTGCCATTTTTGCTTGGCATATAATCTTGTTTTCGTGTTTGCTTTTCAGGATTTGACTGTCTAGAGTCAAACCTAGTACTCGACTTCTTGTCTCCATTCATCCTCGCTTTCATCATGTTCAATAGTTTTGAGGTGGGATTTATCACTCTTAGTGAAAGTTATTAAGCTGGTTCTGGTAGGGTTGATGTTGAGGCCCACTTACCCACATCAGCTATTGGTATATTTGAGATACTCTCATATGATGTCACAAAGGGTGATTTCGAATTTTGCTCTGGTTGTTATGACAATATTATCTGTACATCCTTGGCAGGATATTCCGAGGTCATTTGAATCACTCAGGGGGTTGTCAACTGTCAGGCTAGAAATTAAAGGAGATGCTTCTCCTCCCTGTGGAAATTCTTTTGTTGTACAAGTGGAGACAATGCCCTCATTTCTCCTACTCTAGTAGTGGGCAGTTCCAGCTTCTTCTATTCAATGCACCCTTGACAGCCTTATGAAGAGTACTGTCAACAGCTCCTTCTATACTCGAAAATGCATATATACCACTGTTCATTGGTTGTCTTGGGCACCTCGGATATGCTCTGTCAGTTGTGCCAGTGCAGTCTATGGGATACATAGATCGACAAGGTTTCCAATTCAATTTTTTCAAGAATATCCTTTTTCAAAATAATCACTAATATGAGCTTCCATAAAATTTTTGAATATTTTATAACACATACTAGAATCCTTTCTAAAACCCAACTTTGCATCTCCAATATACAATAATTAACTTGATAAAGGTATCTTTATTTATCTTCAAAAGCCTTTTTTATCGAAAAGTTTAATAACATCGAAAAAACCAACGATGTTCATAAATTCAACTTTTCACTAATAACTGTGAGTGGAAAAGATATTAAATGCTAGTAGAGGATAGTAATTATTCATTTTAAGAGCCTTTTCATTTCCCTTAATGCTTTACTGCCACCATTCCGTTTATCTAGAAGGTGTTGTTTGAAAAAAATCGACTTTTCTTTACCCATTTGTAGAAAAGTTCAAAGTGGAAGTTTATTATTATTTTTCTTTAGGATTAGAAGTGATATTTCTCTCGAACAAAAAAAAATTATTAGCTACGGTTTTTGATCCAAGAAAACTACAGAACACCTAAACTAAAAAGCATCAATTTATAGATCTTCAAATCAATGAACACTGAACAGTATATTGAATCAGCTAAAGAAGCAAATTTATCTATAGTCCAGTCATTATATACATTTGGAAATGCAAATGAAACGGGAAAGCCAAATTTTTAATATTACGTGGGGGGGTCTCTAGAAAAGCTCAAGTTCAAATTGTCGACCAAAAGAACCTTGTGAGTTTTCCGCTGTCTTGAAAAAAGTGTTAACTTCAGTTCTCTCGTCATAGCTCATTTCCACGTTGAAATCCAAAAATATGTATTAAATACTAAATATTAAATAATGTACAATCGAGGTGCTATATATTTAAAACGTATCGATCATCGTTATCGAGGTATAGAAATAAATCAAAAATTTGAGGAGCAAAAATTGTAGAACGTAGAACGAATAACAAGAAAGTATTTAATAAAAATCCCCGTATTTTAACGATGAACAGAGCTATGACGAGAAAACTGTATTTAACCCTTTTTTCAAGACGGCGGAAAACCCACAAGGTTATTTCGGTCGACAATTTGAACTTAAGCTTTTCCAGACACCCCCCATGTAATATCCAAAGTTTGGCTTTCTTGATGCATTTCTAGCCCGATTTTTCCGACGTAGTGACTGGATTACTAAAGAATAGCTCATCTCTATTATAATGTGAAAAGAACCATACAAGGTCGCTGCGTATTGAACACGACATCGTATCAGCTTAATTGTGGCGGCTGAGAGACTGACAACGCTTCGTAATCTGTTGCATACTGAGTGAGATATTGTGTTAATCTCTCTGTGGCAGCATATTTAACTCAAGGCTTCAGCTTATTCAATTTGAAATATGAAGGATTATTCAGAGAAAAATTCGATTAAAGTTACTTTTTGTAAAAGGATTTGTACGAGGTTTAATCATACGGAAGGTTACTTGATTTATCAATTCTTATTTTATCTGCTTCGAACTGAGCCTTATTACATGAAACACGTTTGTTTCGGCGCTTTTTCTAATATTCGAAGCACCTCTGACATTCGCTTTTTGGAATTGGCTTAAACTTAGATTGAATTCATCGATGCGGTCTTCATCGTCTCAAACTTCTTTCCATTCGTAAAAAAGTTGCACGATGGCAAGTTCGGTGTATACGGGCTTTGAGCCCAAGTAACATTCTTAATTCAAGTCAGTTTTATAGTTTTATAAAAGCAGTGATTGGTGCTTTGGTCAAAATATGGAGATTTCGAAACAAATTAAACTGATATGTGAATCATGCCTGAAAGATTCAAAAATGTACCAAAAATAAGCTCCAGTACCTTGTCTAACAGTAACTCACCAACAATTTTTGTCCTTCCATGCATGGAGAGCTAGTACCACTCAAAATTTTCTCATCCACATGTCATCACAATATTTACGGTTTTCCGTCGACAGCTTGTACCGATTATATATATTTTTTCGCTTTTAAACTGGACTCCCGAAACGCCACGGTAATTATTTTAAGTGCGTAGGAGCACTTAATTTTGTTTCTCACGTGAAATCCGATACAGACTAGTTGATAACATGGTATCGGCAAGCTAACCAAATTACGTCTAACCTTATATTTGTCCGAAACAAACTGTGAATGCAAAAAATGGAATAATGTCAATGTATGATGGAGACATGTGAACCAGTGAAGCAATGAAAATTTGAAATCGACTTATTAACCTCGTTGACTCAAAACGGTTCTTTTTCATCATTCAAGACATTAGGAGCCGATAAGGTTTTCCCTACATTGCTCCAGCATATACATGTCAAAGTTCTATAACATTTGGATAGGATTAGTTGAATCTCATAAAACTTAGCGGGTCTCATTACGCCCATCACTGCGATTCGCAAGAGTCTATTATTTCCTACTCCCTTTCATATTTCACCACAAAATTCAGCTTATCAGCATAGCCAATCATTTTATTTTTATTCCTCATGAAAATAGAAAAAAAAGCCTGGATTTATGTGAGTAAAAAAGAACAAATTTGAAAATATATTCATATTTCTGATAAATTATTTATTGAATATAGAAGATCGCAATTGCAGGTTAGGTTATGTAATCACAGATTACCTTTGAAATACTGGGTGTTAATGTTCAATTGTGTTTATAAGGTCAACAATGAAGCTTAGAAATTAACGAGGTGTCGAATATTCATTGATAGGAAAATCAAATAGTATCTTTGTGTTTCAGTGACTTATCAGCTCTTAGGTTACACACAGTGCACTGCGAAAGTCACAAGGACGGATTTAGGTGATAATCCTTATTACGTGAATCGGTTGCCTGAATGGAAGGTATTGCCTGGTAATAAAAAAAAATACGAAGTTTAAGGTGGAATAAGATGAAGGATGACTTTTCTAGCTTCATGATATAATCTTTTTTCGAGCATTCCAAGAATAGTGTCTCTGACATTATTGATTAAATCATAACCAGCAGAGGTGGATAATGAACCAGCTTGTGATACCCAGATTAACTTACTGTAGCACCATAATTTGCTTAGGTACTTAATTGACCGTCGAAAACAGATCCCAAACCAATTAGTTTGTTTTGTTAATGATATTTTAGCTCTGAGGACGGAAGAGAAGGCCTGCCAAACATCAGATAACTGAAGCAGCACAAAATATAAACCCTGCTGTTTCATAATCTTCCAGATAAAGACGGTATGGTCCTTGGATATCTTGTAGCTATGGGAAAACTGACTACTTCTTAACGCTGTTCTTATTCGGGACATCCGAAACATATACTAAGAGATTAGAGGAAACCGATGATGACATATGCATTAACTGCGGGAAGACGGACGCTCTTAAACACACGTTTCTTGACTGTCCACGGTTTCTTGAAGATAAAATTGGAATGGAGTCGGAAGTAGAACATAAGATGAGAGGAAGGAGAAACAAGAAAAACAAAACAAATATTAATTTCCCTGATAGAGGGGTTGACGTAAACCAGTCTCTACCAGGACGCGCGGAGGGATATTTAGAGGGTAGAAGAAACCTTTAGTCCCACACTACCCTGTCGAAGAGCTCTCGGTGTGTGCGTAAAAGCATTTTCCCCCCACAAAAAAAAAAGATAAAGACAGTATGTCGGATGTCCCCACAATTTGCTTATCAAACAGTCTGTTAGACTTGCCTGTTTCAGTCCAAAACTAGCTTGGACACACTTTTTGAGGTATGTATGGAAGCCTTTGGATGAATCAATGTCACACGGTAAGAATCATCTGCTTTTAAATTCGCTTGGCTGTTGTGAAAAATTCTCATCCTTTTTCGCGTGAGATTTGTTTCCTACCATCTCTCCACACAAAAATTAATATGTAGAATCCTGGGAAAGTTGATTTGCGACCATATAAACCTGAAGAACCTCATTCATGTGAGAGCAAGTGAGTGATTGAGTCATAGTAGGGCTGCAGTTGAAGTTTTAACAAATGCTCCTGCAGAAAACTGTTACCCGAATGGGCATCTCAAGGTGCCCAAACTGGTGGAGCTGGAAAAATGTAGATTCTGGAGAATCGAAGGAGAAATCTTCACTCACATACTTACAGAATGCATATATTTCTAGGATACCGCACAAAGAAGAAAAGTGAATAGATGAGGAGCAATGGGACAAACTGAATAATGTGGATATTCTAAATTCCTTCATAAGCTAGTATACCGGTATCTGAGACTTTACTGTGAATTTGCAGGAATCATGTGATACGTAAAACTATGAATTAATTGATCGAATTGTTTTCTCTTGCTAAATCAATATAATAATTATCATTAATATGATGAATAACAATCTAATTTATGACGTTCATTCATCAATGATGTATTTTAATTATAATAGCAAACTGTGGCTTGCAAATACAGAAATTACTTGTTTGATTGGTGGTACATCGTATTTAATGGCTTCGTATTCCCAGCACGCTTCACAATAATCAACAAATCCTGGAACTAATATTCTGAATATCAACACAATCTGACTGTGAATAATTTTAGAGAATATATTTGATATTTCAGTTGTTACAATATGGTTTGAATTTATCATAAATTAATTTTGTCTGTTCTGAACATGCTTTAGTTAGTATGAAAGGCACAATTTGTGGATATTTCATCTCTAAATTTTAAATCACATTTTAACTAAATCAAGAGTCATTAAAAGGCTATTCTCAAAGAATAAGCTTGTTTTCGTGTTCTTGTTAATTTAAACAAAAGGAGAATCATAGCTCCTTGTGAATTTATTTTTTTCAACATTTCCTTTGGAAAAATTCTAATTGGTTGATAAAAAAATTTCTTCTCCTGTGAAATATCCTACAGAATGTCACAACTCTCTTAAGTAATTATTTGAATCGTTATAATACAAAAAAAGTCCTTTAAGAACAATTCAATGCTACTTCAACTTCCTTAAACTCTGTAAAACTCCGAACAGGGAAAAATTGCTCAAGTCGCGATATAACTAACAACCCTCCTCTTCTTGATTATTTTGGTGAAATATTTCCCGTTTTATTCCAAAAGTTTGGGTTCATTCGTTATGATTATGGCAATTAGAGAGGATTTGTGGCCAAACGAGCAGCGGATCTGTGAATTTGGGTGTTTCGTATATATACAAGAAATTAAATTTTACGCAAATTGCACTGAGAAATTGTAGTATACGAAGTGTGATTCTACGGGATTACAAGTCAGACGCGTTACAAACAGTGGGTTATATTGAAACGTGCAGAAAAATTAAAAACCCTCTCACAGGAAAGGGAAAAGGAAATATTGAGAATAATTAGAAATGAACAATTTGTGATTGTAATTCTTGTAGTAGGAAGTTGTATAAATGAAAAATACCAATCGATTTCTTATTCAAAGAACCTTCCTGTACAAACTTACAGTGTCCTCTTAAATAAAAACATGTTTTTTGTAGTAAAATCACAAGAGATTAAGAATAAATTGCAAATAATATGAAATATTTTAGAAAGCTTGTTGCCAGGCTATTGATACGATAGCTTGAGGGGCTCAAGTGACTATTGCTAAATGGCAAGTTTCAGGAAAGGCCTGGAGAATTATTATCTAATTTATCGCACTCGCATGTGGTATTTGATCAATTTTTTTTTGATATTTCTCAAGGCTAGGAGAAATTTCCAATTTCAGTAATTCATCTACGTTCCAGCCAATGAAAACATTATTCTAGTGAGGATAACAATTATTTATGAATGAATTGTATGATCGTATGAATCGATTCGAAGACTTGAATAACTGTTATAGTATTTACCTGATGAGCTTCTTTCGGTTCTGGTGGGCAAGTTTTGAAAATAAGTAAAATTGAATCCACAAGTGGAATATTTCGATTTTAAATTCGCCTTCGAAATAGTTTAGCTATTTCTGAATTAAAGTGAAACGAAATTACATTGAATAAATTTAATACAATCTGACAACAACGGAAAAGCCCTCATATTAGTTCAAACGTAAATTATTAAGTGAAAAGAAGAATAGTTGAGGTTGAGATTTATCAATTTCAACTGATGATAAATGCTCAAAAATGTAATATAATATCAATAAAATATATCTTGATATAACTTATTGGGGACATTTTAAGAGATAGGTAATATTCATAACGGCTTAGTTACAAATAGGTAAACGTTATTATTTTATCAACAGTAAAAACACAAGAGCTTTTTTTTTATCGGATAAATTTCTTCTTGCAACGAAACAGTTTTGCCAATCACTAATTTTACGAGAAAAACTGACATGATAAAATCGCGACACCGAAGGTGGAGCGATTTTATCTAATGTCAGTTTTTCGAGCAAATTTAGTGATTGGCAAAACTTTGAGTTGAAGAGAAATTTATCTGGATAAAAGAAAAGCTCGAGTGTTTTTTGGCAAGATAAATTAACGACAGAATATATCGATGAACAACAACAATAATTATCTCATTGTCATTATGTGTAAAAGTGACGTCCGCTTACTAGAATTGAGGAAGAGAGGTTTTTATCGCGATAAAAAAGGATGCACCTTTTTTATCGATGTCAAAGTGACAATAACATTTCCAGGTATATGACATTTTAACATTGGAGTTAATTTATCACTTATAATTGCACAAGAGGTTTGTATTTTATCGGGTAAATTTGGATTGTTTAATGAGAAACTGTTTCCTAGCAATTAGACGAGAACAACTGTCAACTATTAAAAACGCGACACCGAAGGTGGAGCGTTTTTAGGTTGACAGTTTTTCGAGTCTAATTGCTAAAGGAAACAGTTTAGAAATTGAACAACACAAATTTACCCGATATCAATACAAACATCGAGTGTAATTCGGCAGGACAATTCAATGAATCGGCTCATTGTTAGTGTTTAGAAATTCAATAAGTTGTTGACAAACATGTCAAATTATTTATCATGGTAACAAATGCATAAGTGAAAAAACCACAAGTGCATTTATCAACAGTAAAAACACAAGAGCTTTTTTTTATCGGATAAATTTCTCTTTGCAACGAAACAGTTTTGCCAATCACTAATTTTATCTAATGTCAGTTTTTCGAGCAAATTTAGTGATTGAGAAAATTTTGAGTTGAAGAGAAATTTATCTAATAAAAGAAAAGCTCGAGTGTTTTTTGGCAAGATAAATTAACGACAGAATAATTATATCGATGAACAACAACAATAATATTATCTCATTGTCATTGTGTAAAAGTGACGTCCGCTTACTAGAAATTGAGGAAGAGAGGTTTTTATCGCGATAAAAAAGGATGCACCTTTTTTATCGATGTCAAAGTGACAATAACATTTCCAGGGATATGACATTTTAACATTGAAGTTAATTTATCGCTGAAAAAGTTAAAGCTAACTTTTGCCGGTGTCAAAGTGACAATTACACTGAGGCATAAAATATGCGATTTTTTATACATGAGTTGAATTGTCATTACAAAACCCAACATAAGAGTTAAACCCAGCCTGATATTAGTTTGGTTACTACCATTTCCGTAGAAGCGAAGATCTGTTACTACTTTGAATTGTTATATTTTAATTTTGTGTAAAAAAATGTGTCTTATATTCTTGACTAAATTACAACTTCTTTGCTACTTGTTCATAACTGATGCTCTCGTATGAGCTGCCAAATGCGGATTTAATATGTTCATTAATTCGCCAATAGCTTCTTTTTTTGGAAAAGGAGCCGTGCCCTTCGCCGGCACCACCTCAGTTTATTGGGCTTATTGTGGATCCTATTGTGGGTGCAGATATTGTGGCATGGAAGAAGAAACCTCCATCCAAATAGTCTCCAACTGCACAGCACTCTGGAGTCCTAGAGCAACGTACCTGGGAGATTACAAGATAGTTGAAGCCTGCAGATATCCTAAAACTCCTCCGGGAAATAGGACTTAAGGAGCTACTCGTTTCAGAGACTCTCCTCACAAACTAAGTACATACATACATACAAGGATCTTCAATTCATTTCTCATTACAAAAAAAACTCTCAAACATCCAACTTCTTACGTTTTTTTGAATAAAACATTTCTTGAACCTCTACCCCAGGTATAATTTCCCCATTTTGACATTGAAATAGCGAGGTTCAGTTGCACGAGACAAAGCGAAGCAACGACTTTATCTTGTCTCAAAAGATTAGTATGACATCAGATGTCTCGTCTCTTGGCCACTCTAATAAATGTAGTTTCCGTCGAACAGAAATAAGAATGATACTTCCAACAATGCGACATTAATTTTGTTAAAAGTCTTTTTTCTGTTGAAGTTGAGCTCTCCTTACAAGGATAAGGTAAATTTGACTTCGCCAATGTGAACTTGCTGGAAAGTGAAAAAATTTCAAAGGAGTGACAACATTAACGTTCCGTGTTTCCAGAAAACTATGAAATTCTCAGTCAAAATGAAAAACTTCCATTAACGTTCACAAAAAGTAAAATTTTTAAGTTTTGTGGAAAAATTTACCTCGAGTCGAAAAAATTAACGATCCCGAACGAACTTATTTCCCTTCTGTCCTTAATTATTTTCGTTGAAAAATTCCAACTTTTAATTCAAAACTTTGGCTGGATTCTGTTGGGTTATGGCAATTAGGAAAGATTTGTGGTTTTGGGTTGTTGAATGGTGTATTTATGTACCAGGAAAGGGTGATAAATTTTTATTCAACATTATAATTAGTAAACGAGTCATTAGTTGTGTTTCCATTGAAAGTTGAAGAAAAACATAAACATACAAAGCATTTCATGAAAATATGGTGAAAATTTCCAAATAGCCTTTCACACCTTCCTGTTAGGTAGTTTGTTGTGGGAAAAATAAAAACCTTTAAACTTTCAATGACCAAGAGGACATACTTCAACTATACAAGGCAGATACACCGTCGATTGGGAAGATCTTGAGAACTCGAGTGTCTGAGAAGTGAAAATTGATACATTTGATAAAAATATTGTCATCGAGTTTTCGTAGTCAAGATTTGTAATAAGCAATAGGATATGAATATTGAATAACAAAAAGCTGATGAAGTGTATGAAGTATACATTGGTGTAGAATATCAGAGTTCAACAGGACCCTCTCATTTGAATAAATTAACCCTCTCTCGAATATACCTTTTTTGAAAATAGAACGTTATATATATAGTTTATTTAAACTATTTGGTTATACTATTTTGTTCCTACAAATTCCTCTTTTTATTTTTCATTTGCGAGAAAATTTACGTCCTCTGGCGCGCCGCAAAGTCAGTAATACTGTGCCCGATTTTGATTTAGCCGCTCGCACGGTTGTATCCACACGTCAAAATGGATGAATGGTTGTTCAGAGAGTTATTGCAAAACAAAATAAATTAATAGACCAGCCAAATTATAAATCAAACACATGAAATTTATTGATCAAATAATTTTTATGGTGGCCCTTTTTTCACATGTCACCCTTTTGCGGAATCAGCCCAAATGTAATATTGGGAGAAATAGGTGAAGCCGAAAGAAAGAGAATATCAGACTATTGGAAAAATCTAGTAAGGCTTAGGCAATCAAAGATTCTTCTGGGTGACTACAATCTGTTAAGATCAAATGAATGCATGAGTCAAAGTAAAACAGCGCTAAGAGTTTTGACAGGGATCCTAACGAGACATTGTCGCCTGAGTGGGCACCTAAAAAAGCTCAAAATAGTGGAGAAAAAGAATGCAGATATTGTGGCATGGAAGAAGAGACCTCCATCCACATACTTTCCAACTGCACAGCACTTCAGAATCCTAGAGCACAGTACATGGGAGATAACTGGAAAGAAGAGGAACATTTACCTAAGCTGAAGCCAGCAGATATCCTAAGGAGGCACAATAGATCTTTTAGGTCTCATTGAATGATAGCCCAAAAATACATACATACATACATTCTGCCAATCAGGTTTTAGTAGGTACTACCACTAGCGCAATCACAAAAACTGTAAATGTAGGCGAAAGTGATATTTCTTTTAAAGTTTATTTTGAAAATTGTACAAATGTAAAATTTAATTTAAACGTCAATAAATAATTTTGATGTTATCTCTTTTTTTGCATGAAAAACTTTCTCCATAATGTAAACTCCCTTGTGAGTATTATACTACCTAGAGAATAATCAAGTACTTCTTTTTAAATTTTGTCATAGAAACTGTCATAGAAACTGATTCAACTCCCGACAGTGAAATAATACCATTATTCATTGTTGTTTTTATTATACTTTTCAATTGGGAGAAATTGGGTCCTCTAAATTTTCTAAATCCAATTATGCCATGTTTTTGTGAAGACATTTTCTGATAAACCTATTTTTTTCGATCCTGACGGTGGTTCTTATTCGCTCGCTCACATATTGCATAAAATTTAATATTCTTATATTATCTGAATAGAAGCTCACAGTTTTCAAGTAATTGTATACCCCATTGTGCTGTGTCGTTAACAATATAAAATTATAATTTTCTCCAGGCGAAGTGCTAACAAAATTTGAATAAAGTCAACGTTTGAAAATTCTTATGGTATTTTCTACTAACAAGACATAAGCAAGTACATGCTTTGAAATAATATATTGTCCAATACTTATTTTTACTAGGTACCAATCTAATGTGGATTTTCGATAATTCAACTTCATAGATTTTGCAGAGTAAATTTATCACACAGCTATTATAGAAATAATTATAATTCCAATAACTACTGAAAATTTTTGCAATTTACGATGCTGTATGATGAAACATAGAATTATTATGACAAAATGTATAAATTTGGATGGATATTGGACAACGTATAATTCCGAACTTTGTAATCACAGACAAACTGTATCATTTGATAAAACATAGTTCAGCCACTTTTTTTAATTATTATTTTATTCAATTTTTCCAGCACCCGCTATAAAAATAATAACTACTGTCAGTTATATAGCACAATGTGATACCTACGAAATTTATGCTTCCATCCAAATTATATTAGAATATTATAATATTAAATCTCATGAATATTAAATCTCATGAAACGAGAGGATACATAAGAATGGCGATCAGCAGGGTTTTGAGAAAAGAAATTTATAGCAAACTTGAGAGTAATATTGCCATTTTTCGCCAGTCTGTTGCAAATTGTCTAATACTTGTATAATGCATCATCAAAACCATTCAACACTTTTCAAAGGAAACTGTCGACAAAAGTGGAAACAAAAACAAATGTACCTACCGTTTTCAACATTCATTCTCTCTCATCCATAGCAAATGAGCTGTTTCTTACGATATCTCAAGATAGGAAAGAGATATCGCCTTGCGGTTTGTGGTGTTTTATTACAAATTTAGTCTACTTTCCAATGACCAACTTCAATTTGTATGCTCCTATTTGAAATTGTTACGAAAAAACATATTATTTGAAAAATATAAAACAGCGCCCTCTAGCATTCATGTTATCAATCAGATTGCTTCATATTCACAAATTTCCGATTGATCAACAAAAGCTCTTTTGAACAACATCAAGTTAATTAAAATCGGTCAAGCAGAACCGGAATTACAGGTGTTTTTCCGTAACAAGGTTCCCACTCTCCCCCACTCCTTATTTGAAGAGATAGACTTAAACTTGTCACATTAAAAGTATGCAGAAATTGTCAAGGAATCTGATTATAATGTTCAATATGCTCGTTAATGGGGTGAATTTTGAAAAAATGCTTATTTTAAAATTTCAACCGTCAAATACGCCCTCTAGCGGTGGACCTACAATTCTGAAAATAATTTCCAGGCTTTTCTCGAGGCCACTTTTGTCATAAAATTTTTTTTCCCGAGCCTGTGCTATAATCCACTCCTGAGATATGGCCGACGGCCGTTCTTAGTTGGCCACCCGGTACATATAGAGTAACAAAAAAAACGTATAGACCCATTCTTTGCTTTCCGAACACAGACCAACACTTCGCTGCACATCTGCCTGTCTGTTTCTTTGTCACCAGGCTGTATCTCATAAACCGTTATAGTGAGACTGTTTACATTTTTTCAGATGATGTAATTATGTTACCGCTATAAGAGGATAAAATTAATATTCAACGTGACTTTCTGCTCGTTTTTCTTCGATATTCATAACGCCAACAGATAGAGTTTGTTCAGCTATCCTTTGCCGTAACGTCATAATCTGTGACGTATTCTGCTGTTTCACGTTTGTCTTATATTTGTGGAATGTTATTTTACACTTGACCCCAAAATCATAATCAATGACATATTGTTAAATGTTGAATGTGTTGAATTGCTTACAAAATATGACAACTGATTTGTCTTAAAGTTAAGTGGAGCTTCGAGAATATTTTGTTTTGCACCATAAACAACTTGTTATTTTAAGTTGCACCTCTAGCTAAGCTTCGAAAATCGCTCGCTTATTCTCAAAGTGGAGATTTCTAACCTAACATTCTTTTGTTTTGTTTGATATATGTCAATGTTTTTCCTCTTTTCGGGTCTTCGTTTTCTGTCTTTCAATTTCAGGTGTGTTGCTTTTAATTTTTGAAGAAGGATGTTTATGGAGGATGATTTCTTGGAAGTATTAGATATCCTTGGAAATGGATTTCCAAGAAGACGGTACAACCGTAATAGTATATTACGTAACGTGTGTGGTAAGAGGCATTTTACGCACGAATGGAAAAGTTACGCAAGATGCCGCGTAGCGGCGAGTGCGTAATTCCGTGAGTGCGTAAAATGCTCTACAACACCAGTTACGTACTATACTTTACCTACGACCTACTTCTACATGTATTTATACTCTTATTATTGATAATACTTGAACAACATCAACAATATTTGGCTATTTCTGCGATTTCCGTGATAATATTGAATCCATCTCACTTTCACCCGACATTTTTCAATTTAATAAACCTTCACACAAAATACACAAACCATTATAAGTTATAAGGATAATAAAAAAGTGTTTTAAAAGTTTCTTGACAGTTCTTACGCAAATCGCTATTGCAGCCTATACCTAAGTTTGATGTTTTGACGGCTTATGTCAGATTTTTGAATAAAATGGCGACGTCTATTGACAGTTGCTAAGATGTTGCTAGGGAAGCCGTGCGATTTGCTTTACAGCTGTGCGTTTTTTTTACCGTGCGTAATAGACGTCATTACATTAGCGCCGACTGTGTGTTATTGACTGATTACAGGGGGGGTCGTAGGTAAAAACTATTATGAAGAATTGGATGAAAATATTATTCTTTTTCCTGGACTGTATAATTTGCCGGTCTAATTTTCTTATTTCTACTGTGTTTTCCATTATAAACACTTAACTAAGAAGCAGAGCAAAAACATTGGTGCAACTGAACTTTAACTTGGCGACCCTTAAATTTTAAACTCGTCATAGCTATTCTGAGCTTATGAATTTATTGGTGCAAACGGCCAACAGCTGAATAAATTGAATTGGCTTCGCTTGTATGTGTATGAATGTTTCTTTAAATAATGGTACGGAACCCTTCGTGCACAAATTCAACTATCACTTTCTGGTCTGGTTATTTTCCATCGAAAACCATCTGTAAATAATATATATTTTCTGCTCCAATTCCTTCCCATGATTTGCACTTATTAGACTAAATAATCATAACATTAAATTTGATGACTAAAGTTTGCCGGTGTAGAACCGAATCCAAACATGCTGAAAGTATTCCAAAGTTGTGATTAAAGTTTGTTTGGTAGTATTGGAAAGTTTCTACTAAGTACAATATACAATCCACTTTAATTTTATTGCAATTTGTATTAAAGTTAGGTTTCCGTGAAATGATGTCAATTTGCAAAGCAAAATATTTCTGGTATCTCGCAATCGATAACTGCTAATGAGATTTTCGTAGAAATTGTATAAATGGTACGGCTATTTATCATGTTTATAAGTTTTTTTTCGGATGCACACTGGTTGTGGTGGTGAGATAACTAATATTTTTAAACAATAAAATCTGAAAATTTTGAGATTGATGTGATTTTTCAACTTATTTTCTTAAAAATTAAGTAGTAGGTACACTAGTGGTAAACAAAAAAAGTTGGTAATATGAAAAGATCGGCCAAATAATTCATGCTAATAAGACTCATGAAGTTCAGGAGTCAAAAGGGGTTGGAGAGGTTTTTAGGTAAAACGTGACTACCTAGCAAAAAGTTTCCTGTATAAGAAATATGGGTAGGTACGAATCCTGATTTAAGATTAATACATGGCTTGTGTGGTACCAATCACATTCTCCACTAAGACCCTTGAAGATTTTTCGCGTTTCCCCTGATTTGATGCTGAAGATCCTAATATAAATTGATCCTATCGTTCAAATCATAAGCCCAAGATTTTCGCAGTACCACACTAGTGTGCTGAGGTTATCTCCACAGTTGTGTCCGCCATTCCAGAATTCATGTGATTGTAAAGTTCACAGTGTCCTGTCAATTGTCCATCCAGGACCCTATTCTGGCTTAGGAGGTACTTTGTGAATATTGGAGATATTTTTCCGTTCTGTCCAATTCTAGGCGCCTTGTTCAAACATTTGTATCTTGCAGCGTTTTCACTATACTACATGGATCTGGACCAATAAAAGGACATCTTGCTATTCATTGCTCTTGTGATATAAAAGGTCTGGTATACATGTCAAGGACAGTCTATTTTGACTGCAAAGCTCTTGTTGGGTTTCCAAGCAATTCCAAACCAGTTTGGAATTTGTTTGTCTGAAGCTGATTGCCTTCATAGTAGCCGCTCGACTGTCATAATATGAAGTCATAATATGAAGTCATAATATGAAGAAGTGATCCTTTTTTTGATTTTTTGTTCCATTAAGTCTCCATTATAGTGCTTCTGCAACATCTGTTGCATAAGCTTAGTGAGACTTGTCTTTGGCTGTATAAGTATACTAGGGTAACCGGACTTTCTTCAGTTGAATTTACTATGTGTGAGGAATTTACTCATATTACTTTTGTAAATGAAACTAACTGTTCCTAAAGAATTCCACTATATAATCAATTGAAAAATAATTTAGCAGTTCTCAGCATTTTCTTGATTATTTTTTCATTGGAAAGGTATTCTTAATTGGCAAAACTAACCCTTCCGATATTTTTTATTTTGCTCTTTGTCAATTATTGCCAAAGTTAGACCTCTTCATTAACACTCTGCAAAACAGTGAATCAAAATTAATCAACTGGTCTTTGTATTCAATTGTCATTCACATATCGGCTGTGCTCAGTATTGATTACCTTTTTATTTGTGGCTTCTTCAATACAGGGTGAAACAAAACGCAAATCAAGCCATATCTCACAATTTCCAAATAAAACACCCTATAAGTCTTTTCACATTTTGTTAGTACAATTAATAATCTTTCAAACGATGTAGTACATTTAGGGTATGAGTTAATGGAAAATCGTGAATATTTTATGATAATGGTCGAAAACAAGTATTTTACGTAGATACACAAATTGAATGATATTAAATTTTCACATGCAACGTCTTGTGAATTAACATTTCCACAATTACTCCAGGTAGGTATGTTAGAAAGAGTGGGATCCCTTTTTGAAAAGAATTGAGAAGTGTATGGGAGTAAATGGTCGCCACTTAGCATAAACTATAATTTTTATAAACTGCCAATGTTTATCATTATCATAAAATATTCACGATTTTCCATTAACTTATACCGTTGATTGACCCATACTTATCAATCAACGCTTATACCCTAAATGTACTACATCGTTTGAAAGATTATTAATTGCACTTGAAAAATATGAAAAAACTTAAAGGTTGATTCATTGGAAAATTTCTAGATATGGCTTGGTTTGCGTTTTGTTTTACACTGTATTAAAGAAGCCACATATAACCTAAGCTGTTGATTTATTTTGATTTACTGTTTTGCAGAATGTTATAAAGGAGGTTTATTTGCCAATAATTGGCCATATCTTTTCAAAACACCCATATAATATATTAGAATGCTAGGTAATTTTTGTAGCGCTCCCGGTGAGATCTTTTCGATTCTTGAGCAAAATATAGTACGTTCCATTTAAAAAAAATTAAAGTTTGTGCTGCTACGTGGTTTTGGAACACCCTGTAGAATCGGAAGTATTTCCAAAATGAGCCCTTAGTAGTTGTATCAGCTCACACAAAACTTTGAAGTCTTATCTCTTACCACAACGATCTACTCGCCTCCGATTTCAGAAGATTGCCCCACCCTGTATAAAGTAGTTTTTTTCCAAATCTTGATTTTAAGTGATTCATGGTAAACATTCCAATCAATTATTATTTCAAGTGAATTCCCCAATGTTTGAACTTTAGATATAGCTGTGATAGCACTGTAACAACTGGTTAAAGACTTTATATTATATACTTCTGATATATTTTCACATTTGGAACAAGAAAAACGTATTTTTTTATTTCTTAGTAGCAACACAAAAGCTTAAATTATACCAATGATGTGATCATTCATATAAAGGAAAATCCCAACTGCTCACTGCACAGCCCTACTGCACACTGCACAACCCTCCTTAAGATTGCAAGGTACATTTGCTCCATAAACCTACAGTTAATTCAAAATCCTCAATGACATTGAAGACAACAAGATAACTGTTGTCTTTCTTCATCAACAACCTCCTACTCCCAGGATTATCTTTAAACTTTTCTTTTGTCATATCAAACGTCGACAAGAACATTTACAACGGCGAGATATATTCTTGAAGACCTCAATCACAAATTCATTGGGCGCTAGAGAATCATTCCAAAGGCAAAAAACTCTACCACCTCTCTATTCAATGTGAAACTCTAAGCCCCAACTTCAACAGGCACTTCACCCTTACGGCCTCAAACACAGATGCTAAATAAATTCTCAACGCAAATTCACTTCCACCTGCCCCAAATTGTATGTACACGTTGCACTACTGAATGCGAAGCCAAGCTTTACTCCTGCCCAAACTGTGATAGTATGTATGTATGTACCTATGTATGTATCTGGGGTAACATTCACTTAGACCTAAAAGATATATCGTGCCCCCTTAGGTACTTCTACTTAGTTTCTGAGGAGAGTCTCTGAAACTAGTAGCTCATTTAGTCCTATAACTGTGATAGTAACAATCACTGATCCGAAAAATGTAACAAATCAAAAGAAAAAAACCTTTCTGCACAGACTATGGTGGCGACCAGCCCACATATCATCCAAATGCCCGAAAAGCAAAGCCCAAGGAAACAGCTTCCATCACACTCTCAAAACCTCCAATGATATTCGTCTTTCCTTCAAATTCTAGAGATAAATTGGGTCCCACTACAACTGCTCCGTCTAATGAAAGCCTGGACGAAGTGTGCATAGAAAGCAACCACGGTCCACGTCATCGCGAGGTGTGTCAGTCCGCGAAGCTCAACCACAAAACATATCACGCTCCGAAAAAGCGAAAGCTTCCCATAAAACTGCAAGGTCAGCCTGAAAAAAAGAGAGAACGACACGACCTCGAAGCAGCCGCCTGTGAGGCGCAGCAACACTTCCGCACTTTTTTAGTGCATACCACACATTTATGGAAATAAAATACAACGAACATACTCCCTTCTTTATCCGAGATGTATATGCTGGTTTTCTGTGGTTTTTTCCTGCATGTTAATTTTCGCAACGTTCGAAATAGCGATACCCACATTGCGGACATTTACCAAATGGCCTCCCATTCCCACAGCCACAGCTGTCTCCACCGCTACCGTCAAATCATGCAATTAAATTCACTGAAAAGGACTAACTCTTTAATTACGGGGTGGAATCGAAAAATTTGCTTTCGCTTCGCTTTATCCGGAGGGTAATTTGAAATTACAAAACTTCTATTAAAATCTTCGACCATGAAAAAATAAAAAGGTCGAATTGTGAATAACAAAAATTCAAATGGAACGCATTTTCCAGCGAAGTGATTGGATGATTAGAAGAGAAGAAATTTTGAAAAAACTGGGAAAATAGCACTCGGGAATACGACCAAAAATTACATAGCATTCCATGAACCTTCCAAGGAAGAAGAATAGTGTGAATACTCACTCGATAAAATTGATAAAATCACATCCCTCAACATCATTGACACAATAGTTCATTACAGTGAAAGTTCAGTTCCCAAAAAAAAAAACTGCGGAGGCTTCTTCAAAATGCTTTTAAGAACATTCCCGTAACCATAACTATACATCTTTGTTTGTAGAACTCGAACGGAGGATAGGAGCCAAGCGGATGAAACTATTCCAAACAACGTCCATTCACATGTTAATTACTTTGGATTAACTCAAAAAAATTTATCCACAGCTAAAATCATCTCATCTAACTCTGATCGAAATTAATCAATTTTTCTTGAAAAACACCTTTTTTCAGTCAAGTCTCACCATTATTGAAGCCAAATGAGCCAAAAACTGAACTTTTTTTCTTGAGCTACGTTGTGAGGCTACGAACTACTGAGGATAACCCTTTGTCCCCATTCTTGCAACACAATAATCGATAATATCCCTACCAAATATTTGCAAAGAAAAATGAATGAGAAAAGTGAACGCGAAAACTACAGAGTGAATCTCAACAATTACCCCGCTATGTAACTACTCCCGAAATAAATTTTTTCCTAAAAGGCTATTTTTGACCTACTTATTCGTTTTAATAATTATGCTAAGCTGGAAATATAGACTTAAGTTGTGGTTAATGGACATTGTCCGAGACCATCTCTCTCACACACAGACTTTTCCCTACATACAGGCTGGTCCGTAAGTAATGGTCCAAAGTGGAATGGAAGACCCAAAAATCTGACGTAACTAGAATATTGATGATAAAAAAGAGGTGGCAGAGTAGAAATGTCTAAAATGTTTTTTCTCAGTAAATTGGAAGATTTTCGATATATTATAACGTCGTCACAATTACCAGAACAAATTGAAAATCTCCTAGTTTCAAAAGTGGGTATATTGCCTTTTTTTCAAACTCCCGATAATATTCGCAAGCGGTTGATGCGGTAAGTGGATGGAAAAAAGTAATCATCTATATTGTATTTCATTAGAATAAAGTCAATTGTTAATACGCGTAAAATATAGTTAAAAAATTGTTTGAATCAATACGAAAACATTTCAAAAGGTCATGCAATGTGAATATAAAATGATTTCATCTAATTACCATGTATATTAAAAATAATCCAGCTCGGAGAAATATATATCCAAACTTTCTCAATAATGCACTCTACGAGTAGGTACTTCGTCCAACTATGTGAGCATCCGAAGATTAGACTGAATATTTGAAATAAAAGTTGAAATGGAAACGGCTTTGAGCGTTCAAATGAAATTAATATCAACAATGTATTTACTCATGAAAAAAGTGGCCTACACTTTGTTGTATTGAAATGGTTCGAATAGCGATTAAAAATTTCAATATATCGTTACAAGACAAAGTTTTGGAATCGAATAAATATTTGAAAGCTACATGAACGAGAAACGCTCTTTAAAAATGGGCAGTGACTTAAGTCCCGGCTTAGGGAGCTTTCATTTCTTCGAAGATTACCGGCGCAGTGACGGGAAAATTTGTATCCGAGTACAACAAATGCTGCAAATTTTCGAAACTGATATTTTTTTAAAAGAAAAAGGGAAACTATAATCACATTCACCTCAAAAAGGTATAAATTTAAAATACATACAGTGTGGTAGAAATGGAAGGAATAAATTCGTTATTTCGTAAGCCGGCGACTTTAAGGAGAAATCCTGAAATTTGTTGATTTTTATCTTAAAACGGGATACCTTTTCACTTTTGACGCCATCTATGCGAGCGTGATGTCGTCATGGCTAAAATAAACGGAAATGTGTGTGGATTTTCCGTGACCCAGTACCGATAAGTTTGACGATGACATGACCGTAAAAATGTAGCTTCATCCGAGAAAATTACTAATTTTTTCAAAAACATCGGATCTCTCTTATTTTGTCATAATTTCACAAAGCTGAATTCGTCTATCAAAATCATCTTCCATAAGCTCTTGTACTAAACTTACTTTGTAGGGATGCCACTGTTCCTTCTTCAGCTTTCTAAGAACTGTTGAATGGTCCATGTCATTATCCCTTGCCGTGAACTGGTATGCGGATTATTTGCTTATTGTGGATTGTGAAATCGGTTCTTGGTTGGGGTATTTATTATCAAACAAGGTACTTCTTGCTGCGTACGTGCCTCAACTCCACAACCAATTATCATTAAAATTTCAATTTTTTGCGTTTCACTCAGCTTCATGTTGATAGATACGAAGACTTTTTAAATTCGTTCAATACAATAATACTATCAATCAATCAAAAATTTAATTATGTCCAAGTGTCAATGTTGAGGTTGATAAGGCAACTAGATTTTTAAAAAAAGTGAAAAGTAGGTAGATAAGACATTTCATTACTGGTGACAGCGTCTACAAAATTCATTTTTGTGTGTCAATAAATACATCATACCAATATTCAATATATTTTATTGAGAAATCTGTTGAAATTTCATCAATAATATTTGTGACAATACGAAAATCAATCACTGTACATACATATTGTTATATTTCTGAATAGGTATTTGAAAGACCTTTCAAATAATGTATCACAACACCCACATATCGATTTAAAAATTTCAGCTATGACATCATCACGCACATATAGTCAACACGTCAACGTCAACAATGAAAAGGTATCCTTACGAATAGCCTGATTTGAAATAAAAATTGACGGGTTTCGGGATTTTTCCTTAAAGTCGCCGGCTTACAAAATAACAGATTTATTCCTTTCAATCGCAGCATACTGTATAACAACGCATGCTTTTGATTATGTTCCACACCATATAGCGGATTACGTAAAGGAAGGGTGCACGCGTCGGTATTTTAAATAAATCTCCTATGGAACTGAAGTAACTACCTAAAAAATAATTATGTTCACTCGTAAAAGTCAAGATATAGCATATGGTCTGTACATATCTTAGGTTACTTTGGTTAGTAACTGGGTGGTCCGTATATATTAGATTCCTGAAAAAGTCGCGATAATTTCCTGAAACTTCGATATGTTATCTCTCACCAGAGCAACCGTACTTTTATTCTGGTGAGTTTGGTAGCCACTAGTCATTTCGGATTATTGTTTTGTTTGTTTTGAACAGAAAAAAACATAAAAAAAATTGAAAAAAAATTATTCATCAAAATATCTGTGAAACATTCAGAAGCTGCAGAAACGCATGTAACGTAGGTGAGGTGATATTTTATTTTGTTATTGAAAAAATACATATAATAATTATTTCAGGATAATTGACAAGTGGTTCGTACAGGTTTCATGAAATCAGAGAACCGCTAGTAACCACACTGAAAATTATCGACGATATACGGACCATATTTATGATGAATGCTTGATTTTAAATATCCATCCTTGAATATTTATTGTTTCATATCAACATCATGTGATATTACATACTTCTACTGAAACTCATTCAAATATTTCATCCACAGCAGGTGTAGGGGACGGAGTCTGCATAAGAGAAACAGAGTACTTCATATTTTCTCCTGTCTTCTTGAATTTCTCAAAAAATTGTAGAACACAATAGCAATTCGGACTTGAAACAAACTAGTTCGACTATAAAATCGACTCTTCCGTTATCATAGGTATTAACATTTCAAAAACTTTGCAGAACAACGAACTCATATTATGGAAGATTGGATAAGGTATATAATTACTGCTTTTCCGATACTTTGTAGCGTTTTCTTTAATCCAACTTCGTCTATAGGCGGGTAACTAGAGCATTCTCACTCGCACGAACGACTTACGCGTAAAAATGATTAGATGAAGACGCCACGCACATGCGTACGCATAGCAATTTTGCGCACACAAACACGATCCGGCGGCTGTCGGTCTTTCGAGAAGATCAAAAGGTTTTCGTACGCATAACATGCTCAGTGTGGACGTAGTTGTCGTTGTGTTTTGTTGTTGTCTATTATAGTGAACTATATGAAAATGACATGGAACAATATCACTGAAACGACAATTTAACGCGCACTAATTTTATACTAAAAATAATTTTCGCGAACAATATATTCGCTTTTGTGTGTGCACGCAATTCGTGCGAGTAAAAATGCTCTAGTCAGTACCCGCCTTATGATTGCAACAAAAATCGAATCAAAAATAAATTAATCCCTAGGAAATGATGTCTGGGGATTTTTAGGAATAAATCAACTTCCTCAAAAATTTTATCGTACCTTCGTTCATGATAAGGAAATTCAAACGAATAAATGAGCCCTTTTCCAAAAATTGCATCACACGCTTTTGCTGGGGGGAAATTTATTAACAATTATCATTCCTCTTAAAAAATTTTATCGTACGGAGATAGTTGCAGGTAATTTTTACGAATTATATATAAAAATTCCATCTCACGTCCATGGTAGATGAACATTTTTGCAAATATACTCAAAAATTATACGGTACTCCTATGGGAAATAAAAACTCTCACACAAAAATGAACCCCTTTTCAAAAACCTCTTCATACGTCTATGTAGGTGAGGGAAATTTGTCCAATTTAATTAGCATGCAAGGAAAGCGTTCGGTGATGATAATGCTAGTTCAATACTTCTCTCCTTCAAAAATGTCTCAACGGAAGACTAAAAATATAGTCGTCTCATAACCATGGATAGAATTTTGATCTACTACCGTAATCTTAAATTGTGACAAGAATAATAAAAATGGATCTGGAGCTGATCAAATGGATATAAAAATTAATTAGAAAATTTTTGGTTAGGCAAAAAAGGTCTTGTTCCAGCACTTGCTCACAATAGTGAGCGTAGTATTATAAGAGAAGACGGCGGATGTAATTTCCAATTCCAATATGAATAATGGCAAGGTCCATAAAGTTATTTTGTGGGCATCCACAGAAATTGCCATGTCGTATTATTTGGAAGGGATAATCCTCCAATGCTTCAATTTACTTCTGATCCATTGAAATATCTCATTTGAAGACTTACAGTGTTGACCAGCCAAATGGAGTAAATTCGAAAACGAATAGATAAGGACGTAATGTGAAAAACGATTAGCCCTCTGTATATTATTTATTTTTCTCAATTCTAGACATTATTTATGTACAATGTACTATCCTATCTTCAACTGTTCCGGAAATATCAAGTGCCTTCAGAATTGTTACAAAAATAAACATTAAAAAAGGAAAATTATTTCATTTCACCAATTCGCTACATTGCACTCAATATTTACTCTCCATTTAGCTCTGGATATTGAGAAAGTGAATGAAAACAATTCCTGCGTTCCTTTCTCCTGAAATGAAAAGTTTTGTCTATTTTCGTATAACAGTCATATTATCATCATAGCTTCAGTAACTTATCTGCCTACATACCAGTAGTGATCAGTTGGTCAGTGCTATTGTCGTTTGAATTTCGTTAACTGTACGTAATAATATCAGAAAAATGGTTCATTCAACAGAAATGCACAAAATAACCAATATACAAAAAATGATTGGTTACGGCAAAAATACACGAGCACGAAGGGAAGTTTCCCGCTTATTTCACAAAAAATTTCCAAATTTACCGCCTGTATCCCACGGATCAGCTAGCAAAATAGTAATCAAGGATACAAGGAAGAAGTAGTTGCCAATGGAGTAATTGATTACACGAAAATGGATATTATGCTTTGGCATAAGAACAACCTACCTAATTTTGGTCGAAAGCAGCGCCACTGCTCTACGTTAGCCACCTATCAGTTTTTCTATTATTTCAGGAAAGTAAAATGCGCCAATATAAAATAATACAAACTCAGGAGCTCATGAAAGATGATTTTTTATTGATGGAAGCTTGAGTAGAGACAAATTTTAATAACTGCTGCCAAATAGTGCCAGTGCCAGGCTTTAATAAACTCATATGCTGATCTAACAAACCCACAAAGTTCCTGTCAATACAATATGGTTTCGGCAAGATGGAGCACCAATACCAAATGAATGTACAGCAATACCTGAAACAAGTTTTCCCAAATCGGTGATAGGGAGACGCGGATCGATAGAATGGCCAGCATGATCTACTAGATCTGACACCATAAGACTACTTTTTGTTACTTTTTGTGGGGATATGTCAAAATGATTGTATACAAAACTAAACCCCTCAGCTGAGATGTATTAAAAATACGAATCATGCCCGCGAAAAGATTAGTCACGCCTGAGATGTTGAGTAGACATTTCAGGCTAGAATGCTGCTAAGACGTCCGCTGCCAGCATTTTGAATATAACCTACTTGGACATTAGTCGTTTAGTATCACTTATTAGGTTTTCAGTATAATATAGCAAATTTCTGAAATAAAATTATTTTTTCTCCGATTGGCAGCAAATATTAATTTTGCTGACTGATATCAATCAGCAAAGTATTACTTTTCCTGCCTAGGCAGCAAAGTGGTTACTTTCCTGCCTAGGCAGCAAAGTGATTATTTTGCTGCCTGTGATTATACATTTCCATAGCAACCAACCAAAATAAAGAGATTGTGGGAATTGTAATAATTTGCAAATACAATATCCTCCTATATCATTATGAACAATCGGAGAAAAAATTATATGTTCAACTCGGCAGTCAATCTACTACTTTGCTGCCAAGTTAAACAAATAACTATTCTTCCTTCACTTCACGGTATTGCCGCTGTCACATGACACACATTATATCTTATAATTATTTCAATTCGCATTCAAAAATACAAATTAACGTGTCCAAGCGTTTTCTCAACAATTCAATCAATCTTTGGAAATATGATGGCCTCCACTAAGGAGTTTATAAAGAAAAAGTGGAAGACATACATCTAGATCTGTTATTGTAGATTCTGGAGATGGCATCGAAAAGTCGAGGACTGTCTTAAACAGGTGAGAAGTATAAAAGTTGTTAAATTGAGGAAGTTTTAGATACAAAGGAGTAACAATACAAATACCAGTGTCGTATTACTGTATGTATAAATACTACTCATTAGTTCTAATAAGGAATGGGATATAATGGTTATCAGTTGTAAAAAAGTCTAATAGTGGGAGCGTCTTTATCTAATATGATCGAAAGGAGTTTAAAATACTTGGAAAATAAGTGAATTTGAGAAGATCACTTAAGCCCAATTATAATTGAAAGGTTCACTATACTGTATCATTCATTTTTGTCCTTGATCCGTTTCACGAACATAAATCCTTTTAACTCGATTTTTTGAATATTGTTATTCCGTAAATCTAAATCCTTTCTCACACGAAACGGCACTGTTCTTGAAAGCTGCTGTGTGTTTTGCTATCTTTGTTTCGGAATGAAAGTATCGATTTATATGTTGGTTAAAAATAAAGTGTGCTGTCAGTACCTACTCTTGGAATAAAAATATAAGAATAAACAGATTTCTAGATTTTATATTTTATAACATTTTATTCATTCAAGTACTTTTCGATCTGATATAAAAGCAGACATACTTAAACTTTTTTATTGTCAGCGAAACGGACACGGACTTCTTTACAAAATCCTATTGCTTATCAGTAATCGTACACAGACAAGTTCTATTCCCAATCGCTAAAAATTCTCTGGAAAGTTCAAACTGAAATGTCATTCCAGAGGGTGGTTTATAAAAGTCTTTCCATTTGTCTTCACGTGTTACCTACTTTGTTTTAGAGCCGGATGCAAAAAAGGGTTTTTCAAATGGATTACCTGGAAAATATTGTAGTGGAATTGAGTTAGAATACATGGAGTGCGCTTCACCACATCCAAATAAAAGTCCAGTTGCCTATAAAAGATCGATACAGGGCGAAAAAGAAAAAATATTGGATGATTATTAGTTATAAGTTAACTTAATGTTGTTTTTTTTTAATTAATTTCATGTGCATCGATTTCTGTGATCATTAGCACCAAAAATTGGAGAAAATAGGCTCATCATGGGCTCATCATTTTCGATTACAATACTTATATATTATTGAGAGGTTGGTTGATTTTAAGTATTTAAATAAATTTTGAATTTTGTTGGCGTTCGTGAAATTGTCTGCGAGAATATCAAATATGTTGAAAATCTGTCGCAAATTTCCATATCCTGGATATTCACATATAATATGTGACACTTTTGGTTAATTCACCACAATGAAGTCATATCGGGAGTATTGTCCTCCTAGGAGAAACGCGTGCGTTAATGCTGTATGCCCGAATCTTAATCTGTAAATCTTCACTCGAAGACATCGGTAGCCAGATAAATGAGTTTCCACGCCCTATCCACTTTCCAGGGTATGGTTGATCTGAGAATCTCCGAACATCTCTAGTGCCGGGCACCCATCATGCTGCAAGATCATATTACGAAGAAAGGCCAATTGTATGGTTCTGGAAGAAGAGGCAATTCTTTGCTTGAAAAATCTAAATATCTCCCTTCATTAACAGTCTTTTTAAAAAAGGCCCAATTGCTGAATTCTCTATCCGTCAGCGATTGATTTCATGCATTGAAAATGATGGATGACATTTCAAACATCTAGGGCGGCAATAATTACGTATTTAGTTATTTGTTGAAGGTTTCAATTGTTCAATTTATCACATTATTCCAAAATTCGTTCTCATTGTTAGTAGCAATAGCAATACTCTCAGGTAATCTAGTGGCAACCATAAAATTAGTATGATAACAGTTTAAAATACTACAGACCAATATAAGATCTCTTCATACAGGCTAGATTTAATGATTTTCCTCAACTAGCCTTCTAGACGTTGGAAGAACAATTACCGCTATTTACCTGTTTTTCACAATATCTCAGGATGGGAAAAAGATATCGCCTTGCCGTTTGCAGTCTCTTATTGCCCATTTTGTCTACTGTTGTCTACATTAACAGCGCCCTCCAGCATTTATGTTATTAATCAGATTGTTTCACGTTTACAAATTTTGCATTGATCGACAAAAGCTCTTTCAAACATAAAGTTTATTAAAATCGTTCAAAGAGAACCGGAATTACAGGCGTTTTTCCGTAACAAGGTTCCCACTCTCCCCCACCCCTTATTTGATATGATTCACACTTGTCATATTAAAAATCGTGTCAGTTTGACAGTTTGAACAATCCGACCAAATCCGACCGCGAAGCGCTTCACGGATTGGTTATTTAAACTGTCAAACTGACACTTTGTAAAACTATGCAGAGCTGCGTTCGAGAAGCTGGTTGTTGGTATGAAAATGTTTTCAAGGGTGGGGGTAAAAACTCACTTTGGTGTGCTAAGCTCGCTTAGGTTTTCGAACGGTAATGGAGTGTGTTGTTTCAAGCATTTTTCAAGGTTATGTTTGTTTGGTTGTTGACAAATCAAATTCAGTCATTCAAATCATCAAATCTTTCTCTGAATGTTTTCTTGGATTTTGAATTGATTTAAGGAATGGACGAGCAGCGAAAATGTTTAAAAAGAAAATGCTTTTGGGCTGCAGCTAGGGTTACCTCTAAAAGATTGTCTGGGTTTGTTCAAAATTAACCAATTGCCATTGGAATCCTGCTCATTTTCTACCTTTCCCCAATGTAGCTTGTTCCATACCTTTCCTTTTTTATAATTTTAAATTGATAATTGACATCTAAAAATACATATCCGCAAAATTAATTCAAATGCTTAAGCTGTCATATATATGACAGGTTTGCAAGTTTGAGATGTACGTATAACCTGATTATTTTGAAGTACAATAGTATATTATTCAACAAGCATATAATAGCCATTATATGCGAGTAGAATACTATACTTTGTCCACGACTATGTATGACCTGTTTAGGTATGCATTTTTCGTCAAACTAAAACAATATAGTCTCTACATTTATTTAGCTTACAATTTCTTACCTTATTGACCAAATTATATATTGAATAAGTATTCAATTCATTGTCTAGTTCACTTTTCATATTATATTTTTTAGTAATATCAATCAAACAACTTCATTTAAAAACCAGGAGGAGTGATTTCAATTTAAGTAGGCAATTCTGTAGACCTATGATTGGTCAGATTCCACCCAGTTTCACACAACACTTTTTAGCATTCACATCAGCTGATAATTTCCATTTTTGATAGTTCTGACAGATAAATATATTTAATTTTTATTTTATTAATTCACTTCGTTACGTTGAAACTGAACATAACAGCATCTCTCTATATGGAGGTTACAAGCTATCGAAGATTTAAAACAATGAAGGTTTTGTTAGAAAATAAGTTCTTCTTTTTTATTTCATTCACTGACAATCAGTTATTTGCTACTTGAAAACAGCCATATTGGAGTAATGTGTATGTTTTAATCTTTCAGTTTGAATACGAAACAGGAAAAAGTTTTACATGTGACAAAATACCCGTCTGATTAATGCTTGGGTATAAAATAATTCACTAGACAGACGTGAAGTCGACTTATGACTATGCGTGGCTGATTTTTCCATCAATCAAAGCATATTTAATAGATTTGGAACACGACTGTTAACTACTTTTTCGGAACACGCCATTTAATAACTAATCTGGTAACTTTTGGTGATGTGAATAAAGCTTTTCAAATCACTCCTCCTGGTTTTTAAATGAGGAGTTATTTGAATTTTTGCAATTGGCAATAAATTATTTAAAACGTCACTTCTGCTTTTGACATACATTATACACACTAGATAAAATTATTCGATATACTCCTATATATACAAAACCTTGATAATATTGTACATATGTCCTGATGGTTTGGTGCTCTAGCTTGGGATAGCGAGGTCGCAGGTTCGAATCCGTGTCGAATATTGTGTCGTTTGTAGGAATAATCTCCAATATAATCATACGTCATGTGACCTTTTCATTACACACACCTATTATCCACGGGTGAATTATATACGTCATTATACTTGAAGAAGCACACCTAAAATGTTAAAATTATTAAATAGTCGTGGACAAATAGTATTACTACTGAATAAATTGATCTATAATAATGGACAAAGCAAATTGTTTTGCCAAATTTTCTGAGGCTTTTGTACATTCGTGAATTTTCAGGGTTTTATTCATACACAAGATTGGAAAAAAGAATTTAATTCTATAGCAAAACATTCGTCCAATTATAGAGAGTGACTTCCTGGGGATGAAAAACTTCACCCGAGATTTTATGTTGTATGCGGCAATGAAATGTTATCAAAATAAAGTATAATGCTATCAATTATAAGATATCTTTCTGTGTAGTGGGACGTGCCTGGAGAATGAAACAGTTTCTGAAGCAATAAATTTTCCTAAGCAAGTTTTTTCTTTTGTTTCTTTTATCTCTTTTACGGACTCGAGGACTAATTTACGAAAATGAGATGATTTAACTGCTTGCAGATTAACTTTGTTCTGGCGGGCTAATCTCCGTCTGCCCTCAAATATTTTATATCCGATATGATTTTGGTTTGAACAAATCTAAATTTGCAGGAACAAAAAAATTTACTGGTATATTTTTAGATAAGAAAGAATTAAACTGAAACATGGCGCTTAGTTGTTTGAGGAATTTTTTTGTGTTTCACAATTTTGGTCTGAGGTGACGTTGTTTTTCAGCTCTTCTATGTAATTTTATGTGTTTTTTAAATTATTTGGAGACAGAAAAAAGTACAAATACATAAAATTCCAATCTCTTCGGAATCTCATCTCCAAATAGCATATTATACCCGTGTGTACTGCCGTCTGAAGATGAATTTCACTACAGCAGCTCTACAGTCTGGCATGCAATCTACCTCCAATATGATATTTTCTCTCCTCCTTATTGGGAAGTTTTAATATTTCAATATAAAGGAAATTTTCCGATTTTTGAGATAAACAGTGTCAAAATTAGAAAATTAGGAAATATGTATTACCTACTACATTAAATTGTATACTAATAGGTACAAGCTGATGAAAAAAATACGGAAATATATGCTTGTGAAATGGAGGAAAGGATTGGAAATACTATTACTCTAAGAAGACCAGAAGCAATGTCAAATATACAGATGCATAACGCTGCTAAATACCTTTTGAAATATCAACAACACGTATACGATAAAGCCTAGTTGTGAGAAAACAATTGGACAATACCAGCAATGATTTTCAGTTAATAGGTGACCCATAACATAATTGCAATAAAAATTGTAACACAGACAATAGAAAAATGTGGCAAATATTATATTTTATAGAATTTCAAACAGACACGATGGAAACTATCACAGGATATGTAGGAGTTAGAAAACCCATTAGTTCAACAATAAGGTATTAAAATGTTTTCGGTTGACCGGTTTCTTGTGTCTAGCTTTAATACAGGGTAGGTTTGCTTTTTCCACTAATCCACTCTATAAAACGTGAGATGTTTATGAGAAAATGTACTTGTTAATGAATATCATTCACAAATTTTATAGGTTTTCGAATAATTTTGTTGGTCTTTCATTATAGTTAACACAACATTCAAAACTAAAAAATAAATCTTCAATTTAAATAGAAATTATCCATACGAGTGAGCAATATAAATCAGATGATAGGAAACTAGCCGAGAAATATGGTGTTGGAGAAACAAAGACTTACAAAGTTGAAAAATAACAGAAATGGACTTTTAGAGTCTTTTGTTAGAGGCTTTAGTAATGACGAAGTTGAAAGGAAATTCCATAATATTGAGTGCCTTACTGTGGATTAGATTGTTTTTGAGTAGTTTTTCAAAGTACGGAATGAAAAGATTGCAAACAAAGGCCATTCATTGAAGAAAAAGCACTAGAAGCTACAAAAGAATTCAAGTGTGACACCTTCGAGGCATTAAATGTTTAAATATCGAGGATAATCGATTCAATACTATTACTGGGTGATCATTTGAATTCCGACACATATCTTGAAAGCTGATTAAGATAGCGAAAAGCGGTTTTGACTAAAGGGTTTCAGAAATTAAAAATTCTATACGCTGTTGCCAATTTAGTTTTTTTTTTGGGCCCCATCAGGAAAAAAACTTGGTGTTTTTGAATATGAATAATTCAAGCACTTTAAATCAGATAAGTATACAAAATTATACAGGGTGTCCCACGACGAGTAAAAACTATCTGTATATGGCAAAATACTTATAGTAAAATCATGAAAATTTCTACGTTTGGGTTTTCGGATACGATCTTTTCAACTAAAATATTTTCAAAGATGGCCGACTTCCAGTTCTACCGGAAGTCGACTGTAACTTTGTTATTTTAAATAGAACACCCTGTATATCAATACATTTTTGAAACCTACGTAATATTTTAGTATAGTTTAGTTTGAAAACTTTTTTCGAAAAATGCACACTTTTTGAGTTATTGATTTTTTTGTAGAAAATTTGACCGTTGAAGACCCTTATAAATTCTTTTTTTACGAGGGGACCGTTGAAGATATGAAAATGGTTCCTCTTCGGTTGCCTTAAGCAAGGTCAAACGTATTCGAATCTATGTTGAAATTTTTTCATTTTATACAGGGTGTGTATAAAAAGTGTTCAAAGTTCAACTTCATAAATATCAAATTTCTTCATTTTTTTAAATAGAACCACCCTGTTTTTTCTATTTTAATGCATTCAGGGGAAAAAATAAGGCAAGTTCATGTATACTTTCCTATACCTAAATCTTACCGTTATCCAGATATTTAATGTTTTCTGTGATAATTTGTGAATAATAAGCCTCTTTTTTTATTTTCAACTTAAAGTATTCTAAAAACCTCTTAAAGTATAATAAATATGCTTTCCCCTTTTTTGTTTTCAAGAAGTACTTGAAATTATCTCATAAATTCCCTGAGAAAGTTCTACGAAGCCGTTTAAATTTGACGTCACACGAAAACGGTTAGTGACGTCACAAGGTATGAACTTCATATCTGGCGTATTTTGTGTTGCGGATCCTTTATTTGAACAAAATAATGAAGTGACACTAATTTATGTTAGTTATAATGAACACTTTTTAAAACCCATTATAGAAAAATTTGGAAAACACTAATGCACTCAATAAAGATGAGTAAAAATTGATAATTTACTGTTGTTTCATTGTAACCTTCATATGCATAATAATTCTAAGTGCAAAACAAAAATAGGGATAATAGAATAAACATATTCATATTCAAATGATATTTAAATATATTTTATTAAGACATCTGCAGGCTTCAACTTAGGTAAATGTTTCTCTTCTATCCAGTAATCTCCCAGGCACTGTGCTCTAGGATTCTGGAGTGCTGTGAAGCTAGAAAGTATGTGGATGGAGGTTTCTTTTACCATGCCACAATATCTGCATTTCTCTTCCTCCACTATTTTGAGCTTTTTCAGGTGTCCATTCAGGTCTTCGCATATATAAACATGGCTTTTTGATGAAAAATCTTAAGGCTTACGTCTCATGGCTTTGAGCCAAATTTATCGGAGTTTTTCTTCAATGAGTAGCTCAATGAATGTTTTTCCAAGAGTGGAGATAGTTGTACTTTCACAACCAGGCACGATACAGTAACGATAAACCATTTTTTCTCAAAAAATCACCAAAAACTTCGTCGTAAAATATTAACTTTGATAGACGTCAAAACTTGTCAAACCAATAGTACCTTGTGACGTCACTGTTGCATGAAATGTGTTTTAACCTGTTTGAATTTCAATTATTTATTACGACTTTAATATCACACAAAATTTGGAAATGTTCCTGTGGGATGATATTTACGTATAATTGATCATTTTAATGCGATAGAAAAATTATCTGCAAGGGGCCTATTGTATTCCATAACTTTTTCAAATAAATGTCACTGTTAGTGACAATTTTATATTCTTATATGTGTAAAAGTTATTATTGCTAAAAGTTTCTGCATAAGGAATGAATAAAATTTACCTACGTAATTTACTATACTTAAACTGAAATTTTCAACATTTCATAACTCAAAACCGGTACAAGGTGAGGGTACCATAATATATATATTTGAAATAAAAAAAGAATACCATTCCAAAAGTATATAGGGTATCCTATTTAAAAAGAAACTATTATTTTTTGTATCTCCTTGCACGCTACTTAATTTTAATAGAACATTAAGAAAATTCAGCTCTAAACAAACAACTTTTATACAAGAGTTTTTTTCTAAAAGCTATAATTAAGATGATAGAGGAGGGGTAATTTATAATGAATAACCCTGTACATATGCCTCCCATTATCTTCCCTGTAGAGTTTTATCAATCAACGTATAGCATTCCAGGATTCCTTTGTTTCCTGTTCTTAATATGAACCCTGAAAAGACGCAAGAATAGCGTTTTTTTTTATAAAACTGAGGATCAAAAATTCCATCTTTTGTGTTCAAAAATCCCAGAGCATAATATTCTTTCGAATGGAAAAGAATGGAAACCATCCATGCATACAAAAATCAATAATACTAAGCTCTGATACTTTTCAAATTTAGGATCTCGTGAAAAATTGATGGATTCTTTTGAATGCGTACGAACTTGGCCGTAAATTAGAGTTTTCCAATTATTCAAGTACAGGGTGGCAATAAAACTATTGTATAAGTATATATAGTCCAGTAACTGAAGACGAAGACCTGAAAATATCGAAAGCTCCTAAAAAGTCGCTGAAGACCTCACTTTGGGCTCAATTTCTAGGTCATGTTAGGTGTTTTCAAACGAGAAAAAAACTTAACGCGTTTGAGTTCACGGAAGGGGAGCAAAATGGCCCCCTAAATCCTGAGAAACTGTTTTCCCGCTAATATCTGGCTAAATACCTATGCGAGCTAGAGGATTTTTCTTAAGATAAAAAATGAAGATCGTCTTATTATCTACAAAAATGATCCTCACCAATTGTTTTGCAATACCAATATTTTTCGCAAAAACTGACTTTGAAAAATTTTCATACTGATTAGAAATGGTAGCTGCTTATCGATTTACTAACTTTATAAAATTAGGGCAAAATAAACCAAACCTTATTTTCTGCTCACAACAAAAAAATCCTGAAATATTTTTTCTTGTAGTCAAGAAAAACGTTAGAATTTTCATTAAATACTTCTTTTTATAAATGAATTAATCTAATGTAAAATATCATATTCGTATCCAGCACCCTCGAAAACATAAAGTAACAGGATTTTTGGCGATTAAAAGTGATCTGGTCAGTACCATGCCATTTTAGGGGTGGTTGCCGCTCGCCTATAAGAACATTCAAACTTTAGCATGGTCCAGTTATTAATTCAAAAAATTGAGAAGTATTTAACACAAAAAGTTCGGTATTCACCGGTGTGATCCATCTTCCTGATTTCTGGAAAATGATGGTACTTTATTGAAAATCAAAAAGTTCATTCGAAAACTAAACACTCTAAGCTTTAAAATAATTAGCATTGAAAAGCAATATTATATAGGATGATGAGCTTTCAAATCGCGCCTGTTCCACATATTTTACATAACTCGGAAAATGGCTGAAAAATGTGAATAAACAAATCAATATCTTATTAAAACGCGAAAAAGATAGTAAATAAAAATTTCTCAGATCATTCAAGACCTCCCAACGTTCCATCATAAAAAAAACGATCTTGTGGAAGAGAGCTTTGAACGCTTTTTAAAATATTTTTGACAAGTACGAACGAACTGCAAGTAACATGGAATGATAGCTACGGGTCTTCCCATTGCGATGAGCTTATAGGTACATGTCAATTTTCTGCCGAGTTGTGGAACAATCCGCCCTACTTACAAGTTAATGCATAGACAGCAGAATTCCTACCGACAGAGCAGCAGCCTGAAATGAGGTGACTTTTCGGTCTCATTATCTCGAAAACTATCAAATTTTCGAAAAAAAAAATCGAGGACCATTTTTGTATAAAAAACTGATCTTCGAACAACTTTTGTCTGAACAAACATTCTCTAATTCGCATATTTAGCCAGATATTAGCGGGAAATCTATTCCCATCTCCTCCTCTTCCGTAAACTTAATCGCGTTAAGTTTTTTTCTCGATCAAGAACATCTGCTATGACCTAATATTGAGCCCAAAGTGAGGTCTTCAAGGACTTTTCATAAGCTTTGTCCTTTCTTTTACCGGACTAATAATGAAAATTTGATATATTGGGGTGACATTACTGTGCTACCTTTCTTGTAATCAATATTTCCTCAAAATCAATTTTCCTAAGGAATTAAATGGAGGATATCCACAAACTTTAGTTTAGGTGTCTCAGAATTCTGTATGACTGAGCTTTTCAAAATAACAATTACGCCCAGTTTCACAATGTCAAGTTATCTTGAGGTTAACAAATAACCCTTGGTTACCTCAAAACAAGTGTTTCACATTGTTCAGTAAAGGGTTCAAGTTATGGTTAACTCTCAGAATATTTAACCACCAGAAAATCTAGTGGTAATAATAATAACCTGGAGATTCTAACCTAACAATTGAAGCTATTGCTGTATCTGTATGGTATCTGTCACGTATCTGTCACAAAACGTGGTATCTGTTAGCTTATTTTTTTGAGTGGAAAATGAACGATTATGAGGTAAATGCGTATAGTAGTGATGAGGAACCAAGAAGACCAAAAATGATAAAGCCCAGATACGATTATTTTGAGGAATATGACAATCTCGATTTCTTCCATAGATTTCGATTGTCAAAGAGATTATACCAAATTACAACTTCCCAAATAAATTGATTTTATAGGTTAACTCCTTCTTCTTTTTTTCGATTTTGAATGTCACTATCCATAAAATCTGATCATTATACCTAATCTGCTACCAACTGAACAAAAATTACTACTGAACTTCCGATCAGCTAACCTATAGACGAACTGACAATTGTGGAACGGTATCTGATAGTAACCTTAAAGGTAAGGGTTAATTGACCCGAGGAGTTAACCCGACATTGTGAAACCGGCTGTTTAAGGTGACTATTGTTGCTTTCGTTTATTTGGGCTTCAAGCATTTGTGCGTGACGCCTCAGTCGTCAAGACTTTTGTATAAAAACGAACACGATTTTTAGGATTCTCAAAGCCTCTTGTCATGTCATGTCATCATCCAAACTATCATCTGATATTATTAATGAATTTCCTGTGTTTTTAGAAGAACAATTTTCGACTATGTTGTTATTGATAATATAATTTTGCATATTCAAATATTCCCAGTAAGATTTAAATCGTAACCGGCACAATTTTAACCTTTAAATAAACGTCAAACCTGACAAACGTCAAAACTTTAATGTCCATGGCTTGAAGCCCATACTTTTCGATATGTGCTCAAGGGGCAAGGGGAAGGTAAGATTAGGCGTCACGCCCGGTAATAAACGAACGAAATTCAGTCACTACGAGCTGCTACTAGCAGCCAAAAGTAAATAATCGAAAACGCCTAATGTCCCATTTCCATGTCAAAAGTCTCAATTCAGTTTTACTCTGGCTAAGACGATCATATTTTGTTCTCACCTAATTGTCAATACCACATAGCTGATACTGCCAAGGGTTTCCAGATCTCCCAAAAGTGTTTCAGCCTCCTTTTTCTAGCGTATACTTAGCGCATCGAGCTCTCTTTCCACAACCGATTACCTCCTATGAAGTTAAAGTAAATCGAAAATCGATAAAAAGTGAGTAATGTGTCCGATAATTACAAAAAAGTTTATTGATATGTTTGCTCTGTTTTCAGCACCAAAAATAAATAGTGCACACTAAAATATTGAAATGTTAGTTACTTAAAAGCTGCATTAGAACAGGCGGGGAGTGAAAGTCGTTATCGTTAGTTATTTAACGACCATTAAATCGAGAATCGCTCTACGTGTACAGAATGATAATATTTTCTTGTGAAAAATTCTTTAAAATACTCACTCCTGTAGTTTCTGCTACCCGACTTTATGATCCTAATAAAATTGATGTAAGGTGGAACATTAAGAAGTAACTTTAAAAGAAGGTTAACTAACCTTAAGTACCCGAAGATCTGGGTTATCGAAACACTCGTAAAATGGTGAACAGTGAAGTGAGGTGGTAGTCTAAAATTAATTCTGAATTAAGATAATTTTTGAGAAGAATAGTTTTTTGTAGGACCGCTCTCTGAGTTTATTCCTCATAATTGAGTACCATAATTTTGGATTTATATCTAAAATATTATATTAGTCAAGTTAAAATAATATTCAGGCCATTTCTATAAAAACTAACCATCCGACATATATCTGGAAAAATGAAGAACCACGTCAAAAGTCATATGTATAAAAGGACGTTATATTACTTCACCCCGTTCCAATCTTTCAAATTTATCAACATAAATATTATTGTATCTTTGAAGTGGAAAGTCAATTGGTTGGGGGGTTACGGATAACTCAAATTTACTAATAGAAACGTTTCAATTCGTAACAAAACAATACTAAATTATTTCATAAGGCGCTTAAATTGACTTCCATTGGTTTCTATACAATGATACGATCAAGGGTTAAATGAGTATGTCTTTCGATAAAAGGTTAAATCTAAGAAGTCTTTGACAAGTTACAAGATTCTTTTAGCGTCACGCGTTCTTTACTAAGTTATGCTCAAGCTGCAGCGGCTCAACAAATGTACAGCTCACGAAAGGCATGGATGAGCATAAATTCGACCCATTCACCCATACAAAGTGAGGATGATTCAAGAGTTGACAGACGCTGATTTTAATAATAGTAAAGAGTTGCAGATATAGTTATGGGAAAATGTTACAATTCAAACGATGAAACATTATCTTTGCCAGTCACATCTCTGATATTGAAATATTCAAAAATTTCCCGAAATTAATCTTTTGGTGGAAAGGACAAAAATTGTATTTGGTCTGGGAATCAATAAATATAGTTTCCGGGCATATTCAAATTTATGTAAAAACAATGTTATGCCTGAAGTAATCGGATTGTAATAAGAGGGAAGAACAAACCATGAGAGGTTGGAATAATTAACATTTTTATTGCAAAAAATATAGCAAAAGCTGATTTTATTCTTGCCATTTGTTTCACTTAGCGATATCGTTAAGACATAACTGGCTGTCAAACTAGTCCAGTTATTTTAACATCAGACTTTCTGAAAATAACGATGATAAAATAACGATTCTCGTTAACGTCCCTATGCGCATGATGATACAGGATCGGTATTTCAAATCATATCGTTATATTTACAGAAATTCACACTTAACGATGGTCGTCAAATAACATAGCATGATACGGAATAAGGCTGACTGGCGAAAAATGTTACTGAAAAAAGTTGATCAGTATTAAAAACTACATGTGAATATACAAGTACATCCATTGAAACTTCAGATTATTTCATTTTTTTTACCAATATTTCTATTTTAAATGAACATTTATTTTTAGTAATTACAAAATACATGATTTTCGATGTTTTCAAATAATTTTGCATTCAACTTACGGGAACATAATTGTATATTTAAAACTCACTCCATATATTTATATACAGACCGTGTGCCACTTGAAACAATCCACCTTGTTATTCGGCAGTATTTATTGAATTCTAAGAAAATTAATGAACTGGTCGATCTTTTCTTCTGATGTATTTTAAAAATAACAGTGTGACATTCTGGGGATCTACTATCGTGTGATGACGCCATCACATTTTTTTAAGGATCACCCATACATGGCGTCATCATGCAATAGCTGGCAACCTGAATATTGGGTTGTTATTAAAAGAAACTCCGCATAGTCCTTTGCAACTCAAATTTTAAGCATATCAAGCTACTCTTCTATAGCGTATACGAAAGTCGCCCTCTCTTCTTATCTTTGGATTTCCACTTTTCTCCTTAAATTATCATTTCCCTATCTGAGTATGTCTGCTACTTGGTCACTTCACGTCTTTATGGACTTTTCTATTGGGTTTTGTTCATGGAATCTTGCTTCCCATATCCGTTCATGCCTGTCTACTTCCATTCTGCTATCTTCGAGCCACCTGAGTTGTTTGCCTACTTACCCCCGTATCATTGGTTTTGTATTCAGTAACTTTTTTACTGTCCTATTCATGTTTCTCCTCATTATGCCTTTCACACCCCCGGATATTCAACGCCATAGCCTGTATTTTGCTCCTCGATTGTTTTGATAAGACCCAGGTCTCATTACCATGAGCCAAAGTAGTTCTGAAGACTAATATGTTGACTTAAATTTCTGTTTTATTGCTCAGTCACCATTAGATAATAAATAGATGTAGTGTTCACAGTGTTATATAATATGTATTCCCAAAAATTTAAATGATTTTTCACATTTATTCTCACCACCATGGCTCCCGCAATTTATTTGCAATGTATACTCGTAGTAGAATGTATTTCACGTATGTTCCAAAAAGGCTGTAGAAATTTAATATGGAGAATAATTTGAAAAATTCATGAGAATAACCCTTCCGACTCACAATAAAAACATCAATCGTCAAGATTGGTCACCAAAAAGCAATTAAAGCCAACCTCAAACCAATTAATGGGAGCAGCGTTAAACTAGAGGGACCATTTTTTAAGGCTGACATCAGGCAACACGTTCTCGACTCGCTAAATTGAGTAGGGTCGTACTGATGACACTGAATTTTCATCAGTTTTTCTATATGGAATTTCAGATTATTCACAAATATAATTATTGGTATAGGTATTCTGACAAGAATGACAGTTAAGATCTACTGGTTAAAACATAAAATTTTGCATGTTTTTATCATTGGGAACATCTATATTGCAATGCCGCTACGCCGATGTTGGGGCTCCATTATTATCTTCCATATTCTCAAAAATGCACTAAGCTACGGCTTCTTACTGCTGCATTATCCGTTTGTTGTGATAGTTCATGACATATGATCAGGTCGTTCGAACCAAACCGTTCACATTCCCACAGAGATTTTGTTGTATTGTCTCTGAGAAGCTTACGAAAAACAGAGTCACTAAGCATACTCAAGGCATGAATACTAATGGAAAACATTTTTTAGATATAAAAAAATGCACAAATGCAGCTGTTCATTATTCCCATTCCCATATTAATTATGAAACGACATAATCGATTTGGTGGCTATTTTATACGTTTTCCTCACCATGATTTTATCAATCATATTGTGCATTCGATATTGCAGTTTGTTCGATAAATTATAGTTCCTATTTCAAAATTTTCTGAAAACATGGAATTAAAAAAGCTGTGGGTATCAAAGATCTGCTGTGTACTGCTCATTTCAGTGTTTAGAGACTGTTTTTATAATGTCTATAGTCACCTTTTTGTAAGGTTAGGGAGACTAAATCAACCTATTGAAGCCTAAGATCTGACCATTGGAACGATCTAGTAGGGATTATACAATCAAAGATTCTTCTGGATGACTACAACCTGTTGAGATTAAATGAATGCATAAGGTGAAACTGTAATGAAAGTTCCAACAGGGATCCTAACAGGACATTATCGCCTAAAGGGGCACCTAAAATAGCTCAAAATAGTGGAGGAATGTATATTCTGTGGCATATGGAAGAAAAAACCTTTGGAGATAACTGGATAGAAAAGGGACATTCACCTTAGTTGGAGCATGGATATATCCTAAAATTCCTACGAGAAATAGAACTAGGGGAGCTACTAGTAATTGGACAAAATAGTTAATATCATCCCAATATACATACAATGTGAGCGTGCCTTTCTTATGAATAAAAAATTGAGTCTTTTCATTCATATAATTTACGATTTTTGCTGACTTATTCGCCATTCCTGGAACTCCTTTTTTTACTACTGTTATAAACTGACACTGCCTTTTACATCTTATTCCACATCCATAACCATAAATCAATACACTTAATCAAATCGAACGTTATATTATCGCGCTATAGTCCGTTGATGATTTTTTAACCCTGATGTGATTTTCGTTTCATTAAATCGTCTTTAATAAAAAAAACTTCTTTTAGGGACCGAGTGATCCACAAAGGACTCGCAGTTTCGCATTTCATATTTTCGCTCTAATGATACGCTTGGTACTATAATAATTCAACAACGAGCCGCAGCTTTCAGTTTTATTTCGTGAAAATGTTTATGGAATTTGTCGATTATACATTCATACAAGCAATAGTTCACTCAAAAACTTTTATGTGCTGTTTTAATTATCCTTTTAGATCATCAGTCAGTCGTGTAATGGAAGCTATTGAAATTGTTGACGTAATTTTGGAAATGAGTCGAGAAAAAAAAACACCATCATTGAAACAAAGGAAATGTTGGATTAATACCATGGAAATTCTGCTCATTTTTCAATTCGAAAACTGGAACTTGATTTTATATTATTAGCCAGTCGTGTTATGAAAAATATTGGAGTTAAATATATGATTTACTCTATGTAGATCCATACTAAATTGTTTAATCTCATAATTTAATATTGGAGTTGTTGAGTGAATCCAGAAAAAAACTATATGCATGGTACTAAAAAAGGTCTGATAAATACCGTGAGTCTGCCCACTCAATTTCAATGGCTTAGAAGGTACTAATTTTCGCTGAATAGGGTTGTAGTACAACTATTGAAACGTTTTTGTAGTCATAGCGTCCTTAAACAGAAACTGGCAATGGAATTCAGACTTGTAGGTGGTTTACTGATAAAGGACATTATTGGATAAGGAATTGGAAAGTAAATCTTTCACAAATTACTAGGCTAGGAACATAACAAAAACAATAATTGTATTAAAAAAAAATGCGTTTATTATGAAAAAATTTCTGCAGAATTGGTTTTGCAAGATCTAGCACTGTGTAGTTTATATACCCAATGCAACCTAATGAGTTACGTGAACGTTTAAGGGCACTCCTCAACTTTTTTCAGAAATCCAGGTTTCTTTGAGAAATATAAAATAAGAGTATACAGTTTTATTCATGGACTAAGGAAGTGAACCAAATTAGAAACAGATTGGTGAAAACAACGTGTCAACATATTTTCTCTTCTTTTGGTGGTACGTGATATTATGTTTTATTTTGTGGGAATCACTCAAGCCCACCTCTGCCTTCCATTTTGCGATTCTCTGAGTATATTCAATTTGTCTTGTGATATGACGACCAGATCCCTCCCCATAATGTGGACCCTTTGAGTGCAATGCTCTAATCAGTTAATTTATAACAAGATGAGACTTTTTTCATGGAATCCTCTCGAAACCGGGTCAAATGATGTTTTACCCAGGCTTCGGAAGAACATTTTGTCTTTGGCATACAGCCTGTTCCGTCAATTTGCTTTTGATGAGTGGCCCTTATGATCATTCCGTGAAAAACGTTGCCACAGGCACCCATTATATGAAAAAATTATGTTGATAATACTTTCTTATTATCTATAGGATATTCTTTACCATATTTTTTGATACACTAGCCCCGTATACATATTGATCCAATTTACTGGATCTTTTCACCAACTACCTTCCTCTGTGCATGTCCACCAGTTTTTCCATTGTCTTCAGTATAAATGACAAATAACAGATTTGGGTTGCCCTTTTGCAACATAATTGGATAAATATCGTCCATCTAGTGATTTGTATGGAGTGAATGATTCTATAACCTATTAATTTACACCAAGACAACTTAACACTCACAATATTTCGTTACATAGGTGACTGGAGATGGGGGTACAATATGGAATAAACTATTAAATCTGTGTATTTTATTAAAAAAAAATTTGTTCCTGAAATATATCGTATCGATTAAATATCGAAATTTTTAATATAGATACTTTTCATAATGATATTTTCTAATATTATTTCAAAACAATATCATATTTATAACCGTTCGTTGTATTGATATTTTACACAGTATCGCCCATCTTTATATGTCAAATTATTTCATGTACCACAACCTATGATTAATTTTCAGGTTAGTACCTAATACCAAATTGTTAGGAACTTGCCGATAGTCTTTATGTTAAATTACTGCATTGATGAATTCATTGAATTCAGCGTTGGTATAGCGAAGCACTGCAAAAAATCACTAGGCTCTTGAAAAAAAAAGTAGTCCCGGAAATACTGGGATAAGGCGTCGGAGATTCACACAGGATCTGGCTGAAACGTAATGTAGACTTAACAAATACGAGAACAACATTAGATTGACAGACACGATTATATCCAGACTTTGCCAAGGGGCCGTGGAAGCTTTGTCTACATACTGTGCTACTGTGGAGGCATGATTAAGATGATATTTCAATCGATAGAAAAAGAAAAACTACCAAGCTACTGAGGGGCAAGACCAGGGTAATCTTCTCTTTTTAAGCAGTTATTCAGTAAGATTTGGTGTATTCAATATTTGATATTCAACTACGCCCTCTTTCGGTGGACCTACAAGTCAGTGATAAACTTCTTCTCGACGTCACTTTACTTATAAATAAGTGAAAAATATATCTTTTAAAAACATGTCTGGATTAAAGTTAAAATCCTACGATGTTTATTTTGGTCGAACTACTTCAATTGATATCAATGTGCCAAAATAAAAGTCTTACATTTTTGTTTCGAAGATATTGTTTCCCAATTCAACAGAAATCACTCGAATCCCGAACATTCCCAAACAACTTGAATATCGATCGCTGTGCCCCGAACAAAACCTCTAGTGTTCGTTACACTCCATGAAATTTCTTGTAACAAAAACCATTACAACGCTTTTGAGTGCCAGCAAAATGGCCTTTTGATGAGAAACTATAAATATAATTTTAGTTTATAATTTGACCTACAATGGTTTTTACTACAACGGCTTTAACACGCAAGCCATTATATTAGCACAGTGTTGATCTTTATTTCAGAATATTTCCACTGCAAAAATTATGCATATAAAATTATTGTAATTTTTCCATCGGAGACTCAATGATTTTCAGAATTTACATTCTACTGCTAATTTGTATTATGTATATTGGAATAATTTTTAAATAATAAACCATTAGAGATACAAAACTTGACACATGTTGGGATGAACTACCAAAAGTATCTTGATGTAACAATATTTATGAGCCGACGTACCGGGAGTTTCAATGTAAAAGTCGATGTGGAGGATGCAACTGAAGTGCGACAGCTTACAAAAAAAATCTCGTATCCAAACTACTCTAGGTATATCTCTCACCTGGTGGGCAAGTTTTGAAAATCAGTGAAATTGAATTATTTAATTGGAATATTCCGACTTCAAATTCGTCATCGAAATAGTACCTACAGCTAGGTAATTATGAATAATAGTAAAACAGGAATGTTATAAATTCACTCAAATGAATTTATAATGAACAGTCTGATAACAATAAAATGACCCTTGTATTACTTGAAATGTAAATTATTAAGGGTAAAGAAAAATAATTGAGGTTCAGGTTTATCAGTTTCATAAGATGATAAATTCTGGAAAATGTAATAAAGATAATTAATAAATTAAAATGTATCTGGAATAGATTATTGAGTATTATTTTGAAGAATAAGACAGGATTAGTAAATTGAATTACACGTTCACGTTATTATTGTACAAAACTCAACACAAAACTATAAATATATCCCTATATTAGTTTGGCAGACAACTACCATTTCCATAGAACGAAGGGCTTGAAATTATTATATTATAATATTTAAAAATATGTCTCATATCGCTTGAAAATATGGAAAATCGCTCTTGACAATAAAAAAGCATCTTCCACAAATTTCACGACATTATTTAGCTGCCCTGCCACATTTAATGTGTCTATTTTCAACAACATCAATTTATGTTTTCATCAAGTACTTTTATAACATACTATATAATAATTGCGTTTTTGATATAAACAATTATCATAATGGTTCAAAAACAAAAAATTAGAAAACATCTAACCTTGTAGTTGAAATGGATCAAAATTGCCATGTGAAAAAGTAAAAATTAGATTGTCAAAAAAAATTTCCAGTATAATTCGCTGTTGGGTACCCACCAGGAAAAAATTTCCACTATTATTCATCCGTTCCGATGGTGATCTGTCAGAAATGCACATTCTGATAGGTTAAAAATCACAAGTGTGCAATTTTCACTTGAAAAAACTATTCCAGGGGCTCGATTCTCGACTTTTATTCACATGGGTGAAAATAATTTTCACATGGAAATATTAAATTCGGCATTCTCCACAGAACCACGTGAATATTTTCAAACAAAAAGTCTACGAATATTTTCACATGGTAAATGACAATGTGAATGTAATTTCCAATGGAATTACTGTCATACAACAACCAACAAAAGAGACAACCCTGTCAATAACCAAATAATATTCATAGGTACACGTAAAGATTCAAACTGACTGTCTCAGCAGTAGCACATCTTTTGTTTGATGTTTTGTATTGTTTTAAAACTTCTAATGTAGGAAGCTATTTTACTGCATCATTTGGAAGTTTTGGAAGAGGTGGAAGAAATGCTAGAAAATAATCCACCTAGAGATTTTTGGTCAAGGTGGAAGGATATAGAAGGAGATCCTTTCATAAACCTTAGTGATAATCAGTTTATATCATTTTCAATAAAAGTGATTAGCATGTTTTATGTGTATCGGAGACATGTCCAGTTTTCCTTCTATTTTTTGAAACTGAAACCTCATTCGCCATAATTCTTTATTATTATCAATTCGTCAGTCTCAGACGTTTCAGTTAATTTATTTTGTTCATTTTGATGTCAATAGCCCAGAGATCTCAACACAAATCCAAAATAATGAAACAGGATTGGTCAATATCTATATAATATTATCAAATCATATCCATTGGAAAATACATTCCTCTATCACCGAGAATACCGTTTCAAACAAGCATGTGAAAATAAGTAGTGGAATAATTTCACATGTGAATCTTTTCACATGAGGTCGAGAATCGAGCCCCTGGTGAACGTGCATTTCACAGATTTCATTCCTAGCATCAGAATATTATTAAAATGAATATTTTTTGTTCTTGATATATAAAATAATATACTATGAATGTCATTTCACACTGGCATGTTATTCGATTGGTTAGCTTCACTCACTCGTCTCAAAATTTCAGACTCATCCGCTAAATAATTACTTTACTGTCTTGGTACATAAATAACTATTATTAACATGAAAACATTGCATTACTACCTAATAAACTTCTATTTTAGTTAATTTAATCACTTTATCCATCACAGCTCAAAACAATGTTCCAATTAAAACGTTAGTAACTAAGCACACACATCTGAAGTTTAACTCTGCACCATTCTACCTCAAAAATAAATCCCAACTAATTTATCTATCCAATCAAAGTTTACGTCTCTAGTTGTATGTTCGTGTGTGTGTATACCTCTTCCACTGAACAACAATACTTTGAGTCAAGTTTTAATTTAGACTGAAGACAAATGGGATTGAGTGTAGTTCGCGGTTAGATGGCATCTTGCAGTTAAGAAATTTCCACTCGGCGAGGGGTTTTATCAAATACGTTGCGACATTCTATTTTCAACTCTAATTGGAGAAATATGTTGCGGCATCGTACACTTTAAGATTTGGGAAGTAGCTATGTAAGTTTTTGGATAAAGGAGGGAATATTTCCTTGTGTATATTTTAGTCTTTATTATAAACTTGCTCTTCTAATTATATTTCAGTAGTTTGTGAGTAACAGTGATTCAAATAATTTTCAATCGTGATATTTGATGACATTTTTGCTACACATATTTGTTTGAAGAATGGAATTATTAAATATTTTTTATTATTATATTGCTATCGAAAATTTCTTTTGGATTCATAGACAAATTGACCAACAAATAATAGTAAATAATGACGAATGAATTCCACTCATTATTTGAACCATTTTCCATTTTATCTACTTCCATTCTAGGAGCTAGTTTGACTGGATGGATTTTCAGTAGTTGTTATTTCCTTCCCAACATTCCTCTATTTAAGTCCTTGTAAGTTTTCGCAGAAGCATATTAAGTGCATGGGTGTTTCAAGAAACAATTGAACCTTTGTGTTCACCACATATCCCCATTTTGAGTAGATATTCTCTCAGTATACAGTGTCCATCACCTGGTCGGTAACTACCTTCAAACGTATCTTACCAACGTACCAACCTGCAAATCAAGTTATTGAACATTCAAAGATATGTTGGTCGATGACCATTTGAGTCAGCAATTGGCCATGAAAAACTTCTTAAAATATTAAATATAAATATTAAGTATACAGTTAAAAGTGCCTAGTGAACGAATATATCGAAGGTTTGGTAAGGACAAGAATCTAGGCTACGATTATCATTCAAAACATATTGTAACCGATCAATCCATATTTGGAACAAATTGAAGTAATTGTTGAAACAAGAGAATGAGTTCTTATTAAATAATTCACACCCATTTTCAATAGGCTGATTGAGAGTTCCTTTTCTATCTTGTTCATTGAACTCTTTGTATGAAGAACTCCATTTGAGTTGGTGTTCCGTACCTAGCCGTTTCCTGATTCTACCTTATGCAATCTGTTGTAATTCCACAAAATGGTTGAGGTCTTCTTTGAAACCTTCTTGAGGTAGCGCAATTTCATTACCTGAAATCCTCTCATGTGCTGGTACATATATTAGGAACACAATGCCATCCTGCTAGAGGCTTTTTTACAGTTTTTCATCAGTCTAGATCTAGTTGTTATAGGCGAACGGTGCACCCCTAAAAAGCTGCACAAAAAACGAGTTGACCGACCACTACAAAACGCAAGGAAAAAACCAATTGGGATCGATTAATTATATTATTAGGAACAAAAAACTGTAATAACACTTTTTTGTCCCGAAGATCAGTCATTTGTTATTAACCAAAAACTTGCAGAATTACGGAAAATGAAAAAATCGTTACGCTAATCATTTATTAAGGTAAAATGGATAAAAATAAATACTTTTTGACTTTTGGTACTTTTTCGAAAAATGCTTTTTTTCAAGTTATCGGCAATTGAAAGTCAAAAATCGACCGAAAAATGGATTTTTCGAAAAAAAATTTCTCGGCTTCTACCACAGCTTTTCCAAACTTTCAAAATGCAAATTACTCGTGAAAACATATACTATTAGATGTTATTTTTTATTTTCTTGCCACATTTATTTACCTTGTCGAATTCGTCATACCAAATTCGCAAATTTACGGATTCCAGGGCGAATTTGCCGCGACGGAGTACGTAACGTGTACTGATTTGCGGAACTATTTTTCGTTTCATAATGTTAATTAAATACGTATTTTTTTGCTATTGCTTTGAATTGCCGATAACTTGAAAACAAAGCATTTTTAGAAAAAGTACCAAAAGTCAAAAAGTATTTATTTTTATCCATTTTACCTTAATAAATGATTAGCGTAACGATTTTTTCATTTTACGTAATTCTGCAAGTTTTTGATTAATAACAAATGACTGACCATCGGGACAAAAAAGTGTTATCAAGGTTTTTTGTTCCTAATAATATAATCAATCGATCCCAATTGGTTTTTTCCTTGCGTTTTGTAGTGGTCGGTCAACTCGTTTTTTTGTGCATCTTTTTAGGGTTGCACCTTTCGCCTATTAGATTATAGCAGTAAGTATCTCTGAAACATAATATTTTCAGGTACATTTCCACCAACCCTAGGACCATGTCGGAAGCCTATTCTTTTTCTCAACTTATGAAATTCATGATGAAATTGGAAGAGATTTTCTTGGAGAATTTTAATGGAATGACATGACAAAAGTGATTTTGGAAAAAAAATGTTGAAAACAAACTTTATTTACAACCATACCTGTAATTTTGACATTACTGATGTCATTGAAGGTTTGAAAGTGTCACATTACCTACGTCTACTTCCCTCTTCCATTTCCCTCACTGATTTCCCTCACTCGTTCAATAAAGCAAAATATTTATTTGAGTAATATATTTTATCGCCAGCCGTCAGTAAAGTCGTCAATTATCAGATTGATTACCGGAAGTAAACAAACAGTTTACCTTATCCTATACCAATAATGACATATGAGTCAGGTAAAGTGACATATGAGTCGATAAAGTGACATATGAGTCAGGTAAAGTGACATAAGCGTCAGGTAAAGTATTTTGACTTTGACATTACTCGAAAATTATTATCTGTCAGCGTTTACTTCGTCTCAATAAAATGCAATGAAATATACCTCAGTTTCTTATATTCCGAATTCTGAACAGTTGGCGATAAAATTTTGTATGCACCACGCCAGAAAAGTGTCTTTATCGGACTCGCCTGTTATTCGCCTCGCTCGCTTCTCTCGCTCGTCTCATAATTTCAGACTCGTCCGATAAAGAATCACTTTACTGCCTTGGTACATAAATAACTATTATTGAACAAATTCTTATATAGAAACAACAGGGCAATTAATTAACAACAACATTTAAATAACATATATTGTTGATTATTTTTTTCACTTGTCAAAATCTGACATTTTGGTGGTTTTAACCAATAGCAATACATTATTCTAGCCAATCATTCGGTATTATACTGATAATTATGCTTCCTCATCGATAAAACCTTGTTTACATCGAAACGTCAAAATTTTACTTTAAATTTGTCATTATTGACAACTAAAAGCGCTTTCAAAAATCCTTTTAAATTGTTGAAAAAAATAATCTTCCCAAATACAACTCGCTCTTCAAATTTTATCACATAATTTTTTATTTTCATCACTCAAACTTGTTTATTTGAGGCAAAAACATTCAAACAAACCGAATTTAGATAAAATCACTCCTCCTAACGGAGTCGTGATTTTATCAAATCGGTTTGTTTTCATATTTTTGCCAAATAAACAAGTTTTCGTGGAAAAGAAAAAATTATCGATAAAATTTGAAGCACTCGTGGTATTACCTTTGATTATTTTTTTCACTTGTCAAAATCTGACATTTTGGTGGTTTTAACCAATAGCAATACATTATTCTAGCCAATCATTCGGTATTATACTGATAATTATGCTTCCTCATCGATAAAACCTTGTTTACATCGAAACGTCAAAATTTTACTTTGAATTTGTCATTATTGACAACTAAAAGCGCTTTCAAAAATCCTTTTAAATTGTTGAAAAAAATAATCTTCCCAAATACAACTCGCTCTTCAAATTTTATCACATAATTTTTTATTTTCATCACTCAAACTTGTTTATTTGAGGCAAAAACATTCAAACAAACCGAATTTAGATAAAATCACTCCTCCTAACGGAGTCGTGATTTTATCAAATCGGTTTGTTTTTATATTTTTGCCAAATAAACAAGTTTTCGTGGAAAAGAAAAAATTATCGATAAAATTTGAAGCACTCGTGGTATTACCTTTGATAAATTAACTTCAATGTTAAAATGTCTATACCTGGAAATGTTATTGTCACTTTGACATCGATAAAAAAGGTGCATCCTTTTTTATCGCGATAAAAACCTCTCTTCCTCAATTCTAGTAAGCGGACGTCACTTTTACACAATGACAATGAGATAATAATTGTTGTTGTTCATCGATATATTCTGTCGTTAATTTATCTTGCCAAAAAACACTCGAGCTTTTCTTTTATCCAGATAAATTTCTCTCCAACTCAAAGTTTTGCCAATCACTAAATTTGCTCGAAAAACTGACATTAGATAAAATCGCTCCACCTTTGGTGTCGCGATTTTATCATGTCAGTTTTTCTCGTAAAATTAGTGATTGGCAAAACTGTTTCGTTGCAAAGAGAAATTTATCCGATAAAAAAAAAGCTCTTGTGTTTTTACTGTTGATAAAATTAATGGTAATATTTGACTTATTACAGGATTTGACCGAGATATTTAACCTCCTTGATGATTTGAAATTTCATTACTGTCACTGTCACATTTTTGAATGGTGTCAAAAAATTTTCAACTTAATTTTCAATTTAATTTTTACTACATTTAAAAAATGTGAAATATAATTTTCAACAAACGATGTGGTAGACAATTTTGAAAAGGTATACATTTATATGTTTGCCTTATTTTTCTTACACTTTGATATCATCATTCATGCAACGGCTTGTGAAGTTTATCTCGCTTGGTAACCAAATTTGACGAAATCCCGTTGAAATATTAGCTACACATTTTTCTGCATTCAGTTGTATTGAAGCACTTCCTTAAATATTCCGTTTTTAAATATTGGGTTCTTTTGATATTATGTCCTTTCTACTTTCTACTGTGCTTCCCAAGCATGTTTGCTAATACCTGGTTTACATAACTCTCTAGTAAATAATTCAATTCCATCTGTACTTTTCATCAACCACCATATCAGTCGCTAAGTTATTATAGTAGACACACATTGGAATAAATAGGCGAAGCCGAAAGAAAAAGAAGATCTGACCATTGGAAAGACCTAGTAGGGCTTAGACAATCAAACATTCTCCTGGGTGACTACAACCTACGGAGATCAAATGAATGCATAAGTCAAAGCAAGACTGCGCTAAGAGTTTTAACAGGGATCCTAACGGGACATTGTCGCCTGAATGGGCACCTGAAAAAGCTCAAATTAGCGGAGGAAGAAGAATGCAGATACTGTGACATGGAAGAAGAGACCTCCATCCACATACTTTCCAACTGCACAGCACTCCAGAATCCTAGAGCACAGTACCTGGGATATTACTGGATAGAAGAGGAACATATACCTAAGTTGAAGCCTGCAGATATCCTAAAATTCCTCCGGGAAATAGGACTAAAGGAGCTACTAGTTTCAGAGACTCTCCTCAGAAACTAAGTAGAAGTAAGGGGGCACAATAGATCTTTTAGGTCTCAGTGAATGTTACCCCAAATATACATACATACATACTGTGATCTTGGTTTTTGCACTGATTTCCTTTTTTCCTATAAATGATCTTGATAATAATTGAAACAGTTTTTATGTACTAGTGATCCTTTCATTCATTCCAATATCTCAATTTCCGTTTTTATTTATCTTCATACCAAAGTATTCAAATACGTCCATGAAACCATCATGAAACTGAATCACTAAATAAATGACAATTACGGAAACGAAAGGTCGAAATGTCAACTGAGATCCAGTGGTTATGTAACCCTTGATCCACATATTGTCACAGATTATAAAAGAGAACAGATGCGAATGCCGGCAAAACATCAAAGGAATTTTCAGATCCGATTTCAATGACCTTGGACCTTTAACTCGGTATGGCCGCGATGTTGCCAGTTTAAAATATTTTCAGAATTTCTTACCAAATTGCAATGTTGACTTGGGAACAATAACAATTTCCAGTGCCGGTTCCCTACTTTTCTTTCCGAATGAAATTTATTTGAACAGTCTATGTATGAACAAATACACTACCCCGTGATGTTTATTCATTTTATAAAAATAATACACTAATGTACACTATTTTCAGTTAATATTACCACAACCTACAATCGATTAATCAAATAATACAAATAATATCGCAGATTGACAACCTTCAAAATGAAGTGTCACAACTGACGTTGTGTATTTTAATTTTTGAGCCAAGCCGTCACGGTTATTGGGCATGTTTGCCAAAGATGGTTTGTGAAAAAAAGTATATATTTATGGTATGATTTTTATACATTATAATCTTTTAAATGGTAGAATTTTTTTAATGTTAATGAAATTGATTTAAAACAAGTAATTGTCGAATATTTGTATCTGTATAAGTATCACACTAAAAATAACGCTTATAAAATATTCGACGCATGATCGTGAATTGAGGGAAATATTATGCAAATTGATAACCCTGTTGAAAAGTTTCTCGAAGAGGCCCGAACACACGATGGACCTTTAAATGGGTATGTCCACCCATCTCTCTCTTTTTTACTGTTCTCTGTCAAGCTTTCGCATCTGTTCTCTTTATAATCTGTGATATTGTGTTACAACCATGGAGCTAATATTTAAAAGGAGTCGCTACGTATGTCATAAAAGTGGTATCGGTTTCGCCATTTTACTACCACTTCCTTGTCAACTTGACATTAGTATTGTTTTGTGGATGTAAATTGTGTATTTTTTGGATTTTCTTTTTGTTAGTGTCGTTTTTCCTATTTTATTACTTGAACAATAATGGTTACTTGTGCTCTACGAAGTTGTACAAGTAGAGACAGTGTCAATACGAAAAAATTAGGAACAACATATTATAGGTTAGTAAACAATCTAAACAGGACTGTACTCAAATATATTGCTTTGTTTCCTATATTTAATGTTTGTATATTTCCTAAAACTCCATTAATTAGAGATATGTGTTTGAAATTTGTGAAAAGAGGTACTTGGCAGCCAACAAAATACAGTGTATTATGTTCAAAACATTTTGCTGAAGAAAATTTTGACAGAACCTCCTCCTGTTTTCATTAACAAAGTAATGTAATTTATATTTTCTCTATAAAGACATATTATTAGGTCCATTTATTTATTTCAAGTGTTTGTAATTCCAAGAAAATGTGGAATAAGGGAGACAATAATAAAAGTGTAAATCGCAAGAATTATGTTTCTATATTATCAATTTTATCTTGTCAAAAGGATGATAATGTGCACTTCAACGAAGAAAACAACCTGCTACGCTATACCTAGGTGAAAAAGAATTTTACTAGTGACAATTCAACTCATGTATAAAAAATCGCATATGCCTCAGTGTAATTGTCACTTTGACACCGGCAAAAGTTAGCTTTAACTTTTTCAGCGATAAATGCACTTGTGGTTTTTTCACTTATGCATTTGTTACCATGATAAATAATTTGACATGTTTGTCAACAACTTATTGAATTTCTAAACACTAACAATGAGCCGATTCATTGAATTGTCCTGCCGAATTACACTCGATGTTTGTATTGATATCGGGTAAATTTGTGTTGTTCAACTTCTAAACTGTTTCCTTTAGCAATTAGACTCGAAAAACTGTCAACCTAAAAACGCTCCACCTTCGGTGTCGCGTTTTTAATAGTTGACAGTTGTTCTCGTCTAATTGCTAGGAAACAGTTTCTCATTAAACAATCCAAATTTACCCGATAAAATACAAACCTCTTGTGCAATTATAAGTGAATATATTTTTAATGATTGGAAATTTAAATAGTCCGGCTCTGCCGTCGACGCCATATTGCCACTATTTCAATGTCTATCATGTGATACCACTTTCCTATTATAAGATAGTTGACTGTGTCATCTCCTCTTAATAGTAGCTCCATGGTTACAACGCAAAAAGGCTTAACTACTGAGAAGTGGTTAAACATTGTCCAACATACTTTTTAATATTATCCCTGAAGATTAAATCATTTTTGGAAACTTTAGACATAAATATTTGCTTAACTCATTAGAAATAACAAATCCAAATTTTTGAAAATTTAACAAATCAGGGTATATGAATTAACATTTGTGTTAATGACAACAGTGACACAATTATTATTGGTAGACCTATCAGGAATTTTAAAACTATACCTGGTTTTGAAACTACAGCATTTCAAGAAACCACAAACACACCACTAAAAGTTACTAGATTGGGAGAGTGTTCCGAAAGGGTCGTGTTTAGACTTATTGAACTAATTGACACTTATGTGAAATATGTATTGTACTGCTCGCATTTGTCGTGGCCAATGAGAGATCAAGGTATGTTTAAATACCTAATAAAGATTGGATTATTTTTATGTAAATAAACACAATAGTCAAAACTGACAAATAGCGTTGTCACTTGTATCAAAAGAGCTGTGTGAAACGGGCGGCTATCTGACCAATAATTAGCCTGCAGAAATGCCAACTTAAACTCAAATCGCTCTTCTTAGTTGAGAAACAAGGTACTTATAGAATTTTAGAACACGAACGTAGCCATGACAACAAAAAGCCTCTATAGTTTATTGACGACAAAAAGATGACGTTGCAAATTAAAATATTATGATGTTGCCAAGCTGTAGTTTTTTCTTCACTAAACGAAAACTAGAAAAGTCAATCTGATGTTAGATTGACATCAGATCCTCTTTTTCAATCAGTGGTAACGCTAAGTTGTAAAGCTTCTGCAACTCTTTACAATATCATTATTTCAATTTATGAAAGAATAATATATCAAGTTTGATCAACCTAACCTAACAAAAACATCCAATAATTCACATTTAAAATATATATGTAGCAATAATATGAATAATGATAAATAAAAATAGCGAATACTATTACTCACGTCTCTGATAGTTTCAGTAAGAGAGACAATCGGACCCCCAATTCGGCATTCGCGTTCAAAATAGCTTAACAAAGATGTTACCATCTCTTGACATTTACTGTTCAGCTGCTTCGGCATTTTATTAACTGGACACTGCAAATTTGCATAGATAATTAGTTATGAAAATCTTAAAATAATAATTAATTTGAAAGCACCAAAAAAACTTATATATTAGACGGTGATTGAATGTCAATAAACGTCAAAACAAACTGGGAAATTTCACCAAGTGATCTGACAACATCTTGAAGTTATGCCAACCCGTTAGCTGTAAATTGCCCTGTCTGTTGAGGATGAATTGTATTTACGGTTGGTAAATTAATATTTATTCTGGTAAGCAGGAAAGTAACTAAAAATGACATCATCGTCTTTTTATCGTAAAAATCCTATAGCTTTTCAAATCACTTATTAGCAAACCAACACACTTATTCAAATTCTGAAATTCCACATAAAGAACCTTGAAATAAATGAAAACAAATATATAAAGTATTATTACAGAAAACTGTAATACCTACTGTCTTATTTAATAAAGCGAGTTACCAATAGAAATCAAAGAACATTAATAATTCTATCGCTTTATAAGTTTTTCAAAAATATTTTTCAAAGACATTCACCGTTCAACTAAGAAAAAACAACTACTTCCCGGGCTATAGGCCCCGACGGATATTGGATTACATTTCAAAGTCAAACCAGAATGGTTAGTTTAAATATCTTGTAGATATGCCAACCCCGTTTGACTTTGAAGTGTAATCCAATATCCTTCGGTGCCTATAGCCCGGGAAGTAGTTGTTTCTTCTTAGTTGAACGGTGAATGTCTTTGAAAAATATTTTTTCTCCGATTGGCAGCAAATATTAATTTTGCTGACTGATATCAATCAGCAAAGTATTACTTTTCCTGCCTAGGCAGCAAAGTATTACTTTTCCTGCCTAGGCAGCAAAGTATTACTTTTCCAGCCTAGGCAGCAAAGTATTACTTTTCCTGCCTAGGCAGCAAAGTATTACTTTTCCTGCCTAGGCAGCAAAGTGGTTACTTTCCTGCCTAGGCAGCAAAGTGATTACTTTGCAGCCTGTTATTATACATTTCCATAGCAACCAACCAAAATGAAGAGATTGTGGGAATTGTAATAATTTGCAAATACAATATCCTCATGAACAATCGGAGAAAAAATTATATGTTCAACTTGTAAAGTAGATTGACTGCCGAGGATGAATTCATAGCCGAGCGTAGCGAGGCTACGCATCTACTACTTTGCTGCCTAATTAAAAAAATAACTATTTTCTCCGATTTGCAGCAAATATCAATTTTACTGACTGATATCAATTAGCAAAGTATTACACTTTTCCTGCCTAGGCAGCAAAGTGGTTACTTTGCTGCCTGTGATTATACATTTCCATAGCAAATAAGCAAAATGAAGAGATTGTGGGAATTGTAATAATTTGCAAATACAATATCCTCATTATGAACAATCGGAGAAAAAATTATATGTTCAACTAGGCAGCAAAGTAGTAGATTGACTGCCGAAGCTGAATTCCTAGTCTCGCTACGCTCGGCTATGAATTCAGCTTCGGCAGTCAATCTACTACTTTGCTGCCTAGTTAAACAAATAACTATTTCAAAAACTTATGAAGCGATAGAATTATTAATGTTTTTTGATATCCATTGAAAACAAATATCTTTTTATTGACCAAAGATATCAACAATTCTCCTTTGTTCAGCTTTTTTACCTAGAATATAGCTCAGGAAGTATTGTTGTGAATGAACTTCCAAGTGAACCTCTTCAAATTGAAGCCCTTTTTGTACTATATTTCCAATTAAACCTTTTCCTAATTATTTTATCAATATTCTTATAATTCCGTATCAATGTATTAATTTTGTTGATGGTTTTGTTGCTTCCGCTTGCTGTTAAAACATCGGTCTAACAAATTGACCATTACGGAGGCACCCTCTGGAGAAATTGCGATTTTGATGGCACAGAAGTGTGTCAGACCTCCATATGAGCCCACGACATACAAGACATAAGGAACTTTCAGCTTGTCTTAAATTTCTCCCGTATCTGTATACGTAACGAACTGCGCATGTGTAGACATGGTGTAGACCCGTTACGTCTCAGCCGATACGATGCGTTGAGCGTATTGTTACGTACCCTACTCCGTATACCTAAACGTATCCGTATCCCTACCAAAGTGAGTACTCTGTACTATTAGTTCTATTTTACAGCATCATCTGCATCAAAAATAGGTCGTTAAAATAATCATCGTTCTCGCATAAGCAATGGATTGTTTCATGTCGCCCCCATTTTACACTTTACAAAGATATAAAAAGGTGAAATAAAAAAACTCTGAGGTTATACAATTGAAAACAAAACAAAACGATACGTTTTCTGCTAAAAAGGTTTTCTTGACAATTCCTTTACTTCAACGTAACTTCAATATGGATACGGATTCGTGTAAAAACTTCTGACAAGCTAAAAGTGCCTATTTGCTATTAATGCAAGATTTATAGTGCTAGGAGGCAAAATGTTATGCTAAGGACGCAACTTCAAGACGCTACCACCGCCAAAACGGAGGGCATGCACAGTTTTAACCAATAACGATCTTTTAGTCATTATAAAGACTACAACATATAAAAAAAAATCGAAAATTGTACGAGAACCAAGATTACCTATAAAATGGTGACGGGTCCTTTGTTGCAACGGAAAAGATATTTCATAAATAATTTTTAACAGCAATTATTTGGATTATTCAATAACAAATGATCTCCCTTATTGCTTCTGGATTTCACTTATGCACCATTTATACCAAATAATGAACAGTTTACGCCCCTTCCAATATCGTGGGGTGAATGCAAAGAAAAATTGAAATGTTCGTTTGAGTGGAAAATTGTGTTGAAATTTTGTTGGCAAGTTTTATCTACGAATTATGACAAAACTAACGTGAATTTCGAATTAATAGTTAATGCAATCATACTGAACTGTAATCGTATAATCGTATCAATTGATTGGGATAATTTGGTAGGTAGACCGATAAAATTAGATTGAAATCATACAATAATTTTGAGTTTATGACTTTTTTGAATAAAACTTACTGTTTCTAGACACTTCCACTTAAATGAAAAAACACCTATATGGAAATTATAAATTTTTTTGATTAGTTTGATATCTGAAATATAATTGTAATATTGACTGAAGTAACGTTTGATATGCTGATATGCTACTTGCTGTTTAATATTTTGGTTATATTTTGTGAATGACTTGATATACCGGGTGGTGAGTCGACCTTAGGGCCATAGGATGTTAACATGGGAAATAAGAAAATCCTAAATATTTGCTTCCCAGCAAAATAAAACCTAATAAAATTTTGTGTGGACGGGAAGTACATTATTTCTGACAATATTGCCATAAAATAATCAATGTTTAATGGCAAATAAGTTTAAAAATTGGGATAGTAAATTTGAAAACACAACCTGTCATTAAAGTACTTGAATTTGACAATGGCTACCGGAGTCGGTTATATCGCAGAGATAGGAGAGGTTGGTTCCTCCTTGCCATTTTCAATAAGTTCGAAATTTAAAGTATAGCATAATAATCTAGCTTCAATTCAAACACAATAGCATTTTTGTAGAAATAATATTGCCTTTATCCAGCGGAGAAACATAGCAGAAAACAACACATTGCAGGACTTTTGTGGAGAAAGACGAATAAAAATGTAATTTTTTACTAAAATTATGTGAAACATTTATTTGATCTGAGGATATGGAAAGTAAATTTTTAAGCGGAACATAATAAACGCACCATATCAATCAGTACCTATTCATTATAATAAATAACAACAGAAGATTAATAGTCCTGGGAAGCAAGGATATACATATACAATGTCATTTAATTCCCACACCCTGTCGCTACTGCTTTCTTCGGTTCACACTTTCAGTCACCTGTTGAACTTTTATTCATTTAATGACAGTACGTGAATAAAAAAGTATTTAGAGTTTTTATTGAACTTTGAGCACTGTTTTCTGCTATACCAGTGATCGAATCTGAATTTTTCAGGTGTCGGACTACTATATTTTCATGTGCTAGAAAGTAGTTATTGTTATTCTAGTTATGTTGGTCGCCTAAAAATCATTTTACAGAAATTATCAATTTTTCAAAACTAAAGAGCTGAAAAAATCAAAATATTGCATTACGCCATCTTATAGGGTATAAAATTCACTCCATTTTTTATGCCAACAAATTTTTTGTACAAGCAAATCTAAGAAAGTTATGGACAAACATTTGTTGCATTTCTCGTGCTCCAAGCCATAGAATGGATAAATTAGGTTTTAAAACATATCGAAGAAACTGGCACAAAGTTTGTGCGCAGCCAGTTGAGCATGGCGCATGACAGCTACCAACTGAACTAATAAACCCCGCCTCTCACCACACGAAAATTGTCAATATGTTAAAATTATTTCAATTCCAGGTTATTTACTTTTGAACATATACAGTGTGTCCGCGTAAGTTGGCTACATATGGAAAACTTTTTTATTATTGGTTTTAGGAAAAAAAGTTATTCTTCATAAAAAGCTCTGCATTATCTAAAACCTAAAATGCAATCATTAGATATCACTTTTTTTCAGTCGTGTACGAGGTATGTCAAAAAATATGAATTTTACTCAAGAGTAAAGTACCTTTATTTTTCACAATACAGAAAAATTGTAAGGAGTAAAGTTGTTTAAAATTGGAAGTTATATCCAAATATGCAATTACAGCTATTTAGCATGAAAATTAAGATTTGGTGATTATTTACGTTTTACATGATTTTTGTTCAAGAGTAAAGTACCTTCATTTTTGACCATATCGAAAAAGTTTAATAAGAAAAGATGTTGAGGATTAAATAATTTTGAAATATTGTTTATTTATTATCAAAAAATATTATTTTTACATTTTCTCTGCGTTAACATTAAAAGTTCAAGTTTGAAAATTAATACATTATTAATCTAGGAGGCACTTGTCAGTGAACGTCAAAACGTAATACCTTGTGATATTGTTGTAAAGTTTTATTTTTGAAAGTATTTGTTTATGAAAAGGTAGAAATGCCAGCAACATTAAGTATGGACGATAAAATTGAAATTGTGTTAATAGTGGGTGATAAGTATAAAACATATCGAGAAGCTGCAGAAATATTCAATACCCGACATCCAGATAAAAATGTTCATTTTACAACAGTACGAAAAATTTATAATAAATTTAGGACTTATGGAGATGTACATAATAAATTTAGCAAAAAACATCAAAACAAAGCAGATAATGATGACATTGCATTAGAAGTAATTCTCTCGACAATTGAACATCCTGAATATTCTTTGCGACAAAGAGCATCTTCAATGACAAATGGCGTAAAAAAAACTACAGTTGCAAAGATCCTAAGGAAGAATAAATTTCTCCCGTACAAACCCCAATTCATCCATACGTTAAAACCAGGAGATTATGATAGACGATTTGAATTCTGTTGTGACATACAGGGACACTTGGATGATAATCAATTTATGTCGAGACAAATTATTTTTTCAGATGAAACATTCTCATCAAATGGGACAGTTTCAAGCCAAAATTGCCGTTGGTGGAGTGATACTAATCCAAATTTCACATTGAAATCGCGGGACCAGACTTCATTCAAAACGAATGTCTGGTGCGCAATTTATAAAAATCAAATGATTGGACCTTTCTTTTTTCGAGAAAACTTGAATGCGGATCGTTATTTGTGTTTTTTAAACGATAAAATAAGTGATTTTCTTGACAACCTTCCCCTAACTGAACGTCAGCAGGTATGGTTCCAACAGGATGGTGCCCCATGTCACAGCAGGTTAGATGTACGTCAATACATTGAAAATCTGTTCAATGGAAAAATTATTCATCGTTATTCGGAAATTCCTTGGCCTCCGCGGTCTCCAGATTTAACCCCACTCGATTTTTTCTTGTGGGGTTACTTAAAGCAGAAGGTATATCTTCAAAAGCCCTTTCGAAATATTGACCATTTGGAGGAAGTAATTACAGACGCGGTACGTAGTATAACGCCCCGTATGATTAGGAGCGTCTTAAAAGAATTTGTTAATAGAACTGTTACATGTATGACCAGAGATGGAGGATATGTGGAAGCATTAGCAAATTGAGGAAACAGATTTTTTATTAGTACTGATAACAAAATAATTATACAATTTTGTATTCGTTTAAATGCATAGTTCAAATATTACAAAATTAGTGATTGGAAGGTCATCAGCGTTCAATAAAAAAGGGGGATATGTTTGTTTTGATAAAAGTACATTTGTAAATTATTATTGTTTAAGATTTATTTGATTAAATTTATGAGTTATTAAATGTAATGCATTAATTTTCAAACTTGAACTTTTAATGTTAACGCAGAGAAAATGTAAAAATAATATTTTTTGATAATAAATAAACAATATTTCAAAATTATTTAATCCTCAACATCTTTTCTTATTAAACTTTTTCGATATGGTCAAAAATGAAGGTACTTTACTCTTGAACAAAAATCATGTAAAACGTAAATAATCACCAAATCTTAATTTTCATGCTAAATAGGTGTAATTGCATATTTGGATATAACTTCCAATTTTAAACAACTTTACTCCTTACAATTTTTCTGTATTGTGAAAAATAAAGGTACTTTACTCTTGAGTAAAATTCATATTTTTTGACATACCTCGTACACGACTGAAAAAAAGTGATATCTAATGATTGCATTTTAGGTTTTAGATAATGCAGAGCTTTTTATGAAGAATAACTTTTTTTCCTAAAACCAATAATAAAAAAGTTTTCCATATGTAGCCAACTTACGCGGACACACTGTACAATTTTTATTTCATTCTTATCTACCTTTCTCTATTTAAATTAATTATCTTTAACACCTATTATAACTCATCATATAGGTGAGTTAAAAAAGTAAAATAATGGAAACCATAATTTTCATTTTATCGTTTTTTTTGCAGGCAATGAGGAAGATTTGCTAAAAGTTCTAGTTATGTGACAAAGTGTTACTTCGAACATTGCTCGTGTGTTATTGTTGTGTGCTTTAAGATGCCTCCAGCCAGGTAGATTGGTTAGAAGTGTGAATTATTTGTTTGTCTGTTTTTATTTTATTTTCATTGACTGTTTTTGTGTTATTTTCGATATATTATTAATTTATTGTATGAAAAATGTTGTTTTAATAGTAATCTATCACTAGCGGAGGTTTTTTTATTCTCCTACTCCTACTAATACAATATTACGCGTATGCTAAAGACTTGCAAATTCAAAAAGCGCGCGTTTTGAATGCTAGTTTATACTGGTAGCCGCGGTAGCCACGACAACTTTCTGCCTTACTATCCCGGACTATGCATTTTTAACGTCTGTCTATAGTCTTTGTGCACTCATTAGTACTAAATTGGAAGGCATTTTATCCCATATTAACTTTGCCATTATAATTTTTTCATTGAGAATGATAAAATATATCAACTTCAAATGGAAGTATTGAATTTAAATTATTAAACCACGCATACGGTAGTACTATATAATACAATTAAGATTTGATGTAAATTAATACTACTCACCAAGAACAGCTGGAATGTGTGAGCATTTCTTGGCAGAAAAGGGTGGGTATTGACTATTAGTATTGAATAAAGTGGGAAAAAAACCTTCAAACACAATAGAAATATATTTTCCGAAATAGTTACAAGAAAAATGAAATTTCCAATTGAAATAATTGTAATGTAATTATTATATTACTGGATATAATGCCTTCTAAAAAATACTACTCTCGCTAAGTGCACAAAGGCTGGACTAACATTACAAACTCAGAATAATTTGCTGTTTCCAATTTCTTATTATCTCTGAATATTTTCTACGCTCACAAATTCCACAACAAAATAAATTTTATGGAAACTTTAAATTTTGTTTGGATGTATGCATGATACTACACTACGACCCTCTCTAATCGGCGAATAATTTAGAGATGTTCAATCACGCTTAAATCGTGGCTGATAAACATAGCTAGTGCTTACTAAACTTGTCAAGAGATAAGTATCACTATTAATCATCGCACTAATTAACAACATTTGTCTGTACAGATTTTGTCTCGACATGTCTTACTATCAAATCCAACAATAAATCCTGGCAAAATCCAATATTTGGCAAAACTAAGACATCCATAAGTCCATAAATTAATGCGACGTCCTTGGAAAATGTGAGTAAATCACCTAGTTTGATGAGAATGTGGAGTTTGTACAAATTTATTATCTACCTTTTAGATAGTTTGAACAAGGATTAGTTATTTTCACTAGTAATACCACTAGAGGACCTATTACTTCCGGAAATTTTTTCGAACTCATGAATATTTTGAAAATTAATTCTTTTTAAATATTCATGAGCGAGAAAAAATTTCCGGATTCAATTGGACCTCGTTTCCCAACATCCCAACATCAATTTTGCGTTTTCAATATAAACATCAATCATAATGGTCCAAAGAATTTAGAACACATCAAACCTTGTAGTTGAAATAAATCAAAATTATCATGTGAACAAATAAGAATGGGATTGTGAAAAAAAATATCCTGTTATTTTAAACGTCAAAAAAAATTTCCAGTATAATTGGCTGTTGGGTACCTACCCACAAGAAAAAAATTTCCACCAAAATTCATCCATGGTGATCTGACAGAAATACACGTTCTGATTGGTTAAAAATCACAAGTGTGGAATTTTCAGTGTAATTTTCTTGTGTTATCGTAATTTGAAAATATCTTAAAAACACAATGGAACTAAAACAAAGCTTACCGTTATCCATCTACACCTCATGACAAAAAAAATAAACTTATAAGCGAATCATGCCAAACGGAAATGTCGGTGTTGGTCTTGTCGAGTGTCCCCTATTTCTACACGAGAGATCGCAGAGATCTTAGGAGTTCAATGTAATATTGGTAACTTGTGTGCATACCTTAAGGCAATTAACATGTATACCAAAATTAACATATATCGCACTCTCTACTATGGCGGAAAGTTTCTTATATCACCATAGTGACGGAAACCGTGCGTTATGTCACGCTTGAATTCGATAAACGTGGTTTTCTCATTCAAATTTATCTACGGAATAAATACAAATATAGAACAATACACAAAATCTGTTCAAAAATTATTAATACTCACCACTACAACATATTCCGAATTGTCATGACGCGTTAACCACTGAGCGACGAAAGATAACTGTCATATGTTATTAATTTAGGTATAGTCAGATGCAGGGTAGGGGATCTCTGAAGCACTCTGAAGATGGTCAGATGCACACTACTTATCGTGCGGGTCATACGATTCAACAAAGACATACTCACAGTTTTTGTTTTCTTTTATTGCTTTTAATTATAACTTCCAAATGAAATTCGTAAGATGAATAAGACAGACTTATGCAATTTTGACGGGAAAATGAAGGATATGTATTTAGTTTCCAGCGATTTAAAAAAGTCTTCCACCACCAGAGTTTTTATTTAAATATGTCAGTTTTGTCACTTTGAATTGTCATATGAATAATAAGTAGCAATTTTCCGTTTTTTTTTGTATCCTTAAACAAAAAAATTGTACCTACTTAGTTTGATGGATAATTTCGAAAATGAAAGAAGTGGAAATTCGTCAATCAGTGTAATCTCACATTTTGGTAACCTCTGTGTTCTCTGATTTGATACATATGGTTAATAGAGACTTTTAGCTTGTCTTAAATTTCTCACGTATCCGTATACGTAACGAACTGCGCATGTGTAGACCCGTGTTACGTCTCAGCCGATACGATGCGTTGAACGTTTTGTTACGTACCCTACTCCGTATACTTAAACGTATACGTATCCCGACCAAAGTCAGTATTCCGTGCTATTAGTGCTATTTTACAGGTCTTCTTCTTTGATATTTGTTTAGTTTAATATCCATATATTATAATTGTGTTTTTATTAGATATATCATTGATATTTGTATATTCAAGTGCTTTTAAGAAATTTATGATGGTGAGAAAATGTGTAGTAGGTATGTGAAAATGAATGGAATAAGAATGATGAACGATCGTTCCATAGGTAAGGTTATATTAGCACAAGCGTAGTATAAGTATAAGACAAGGGATTCAATATGTCGCCGTGAAATTTGATTTTTGAATGTATTTTTGGTAGAAGAGGGCATTTTCAAAGTTAAAGTTGCTTTTGAGGCTCAAGACAACAGGACTATTGGAACAAAAAACCCTCCTTCAACAACAAGGTAACTTATCTATTGTAATAGGCATGATGACTGTCACTAAGAATCACCGAAATATTGATTTGATATAATTATTTAAGATGCAGAGATTCTACAGAAATCACTTATTTTTCATTTTCATGTGTGATTACATTTATTTTAGTAAAAATATAAGCACAAAATTTAACCATCCGCCATCTTATCTCAAACGCCAATCAGAAGAGAGTGACGTCATGCTTTCGCAGATATCCATTATCCGACCCAAACCAAATCCGAACATCTGTTTTGTCGTCTTTATATTATCTATGGTTTTGTATTTCCTTAGTTGCGGTTGGCTTTTCTTGGTTCATGTGATATTTTCTCGTTATAAACTATCAAGTATCTCTGTTTTTATTACCACAAAAAACCGTTTTTGAAATTATGTTTATGTATCAAAATAAACTTTTAACCTGCAAGCTGTCAAGTGTTTGAAGTTTGACTTTGACGATATTACTACATGACACAGATCATAGATAACCTATCGACAGTTGACACTGTTAAGAATTGATGACGTCATAGAAGGACGCCATTACTATTATAGCGTTTTGGCGCATAATTTAAAATGTGTTTTTAAAAGTTGAATTTTTCCTTTAAAAACATCTTTTTTTACAGAAATAACATTTATTGTAGATAAAGTATATACGTGAAAACATCGTGGAGCAGTTTTTCAAAATCAGTCATCATGCCTATTGAAAGGTCTATTTCATGAACAATTTGTAATCTTTTCAGTTTGTTGAAGAATACCGAAGATTCATTTTATTCAAATATTTTCATACAATTGTGTGTTCTAGTTATTTTATTTTGTAATATGATTGTGAATAAATCTTAAGAACAATAAATATTAATATTATGATTATCGTTATAATTATTCTATCTAATTTTAATACATTTATTTATTCCTAGTTTTGTAGAATCAATATAAAAAAAATAAAAAAACCTATCCATATTATATTAACATATTCATAATCTGTAGTCCAAAACTTGCTTTATTTTAAAAGTCCTCTATAGGTATCCTCTAAGTAAATTGCTTGTTTTTAATATAATTTCCACTTATTCAAATGAAAATTAAATAAGGTATCTACATCATTTAGTCTATAAAAGTAATTTTCATAAAATGGTTTAAATGAACCCTTCGACATGATACGCTACTGTGCATTGTACTCGCCCTGATTTATGTTGCGACCAAAACAATGTATAGGTAATAATGTGTGATGGCTGGTCTATTTTATAATAGGTCGTTGTTTCCGCGCTTACAGTTCCTCTCATCATAAGCGCGTGAAAAAATTTCTGAAAACGGTTGATTTTTAAGAAAAATATAGTGTACATTACTTGTGCGAAAGTGTTCTCACACTCGTGGGAGCTTCTCACTCGGTTTACATCTCGTAATACAATACTTTCCACTCGAGTGAAGAATGTCACTCTCCGCACTCCCTACGTAATATACTATTAACTACTAGCAAGCAGAAAATTCCACTCTACCGCATTGATTTTAGTGTGGAAAGAGTCACTTTTCTTCACTAGTGCGGAAAAGTACGTATCTTCAGTTTTTGGGGAGTATACTGACGTTAGAATATTGGAAATGTATACTTATATAACTGAAAAATTTATCAGAAATTTTGCTTTATTTTTTGATAAAAAAACGTATGTTTCAATAATTTTTCAATGGCTTTGGTATAAACCTGATCAAATGAACGTAAAATAATAATAATGAATTTGTTGATATGTATTTAATAATAAATGTTCTCTTATGTTAACTTTATGTATTTCATAATTTTGAATCGGCAATTTCTATTAGGCTTTTCATGATGGAAGTCTCTGTATTATTTGATGAAAAACATAACTTTAATTCTAGGACAAAATAATTAATCTTTTGATACGATGTTATTAAATACCAAAATGGCACGCCTTAAATACATATGATTCTATATCTGAAAGTTAATCCGTGGGATGGACAAATAGTGGACTACATTGACACTCCATCACAGAAACCATAACATTTATAACTGAGAACAATATCTCGCATTAAAAACACTATACAACCATAAAAGGCCCGATCCAGTCAAAGCAACCCTATTCCACAAGATGTTTCATCTCAATGACATGTTTTCTAAGCTAAATGAGATCATCAAGGTTGACAAGATGACAAGATCCATTACTGACCTATACAATGAACTATTAGGGGCGAGTACAAAACTTGATAAATTCATAATTCATAATAGACCCGTTTAGAATATCCACAGGTATAACTTCTAAGGTACAAATATTAATAGCAATCTGAAGTTAATTCATACTAATATCAGAGGGGAAAAGTCCAAGCATCAAGGTACTATGAACACAGTCTTCTAGATATACCTTGGAATAAAAAATTAAATATAACACAAAGGCTACAGCTTCCTGATTGCCAATATCTTGATGCAGCTGCAATCATTTGAATCACTATAATCAACTCTTTTTTTGTATATATTTTCATACATTTAAATAAGAATAAATTAGATTAGACCATGGTGTAAATAAAGGTGGATGAGAGAGAGTAAATGGAGTTGTACAAAGGACTGAAGTATGAACGGGTGTACATATATTTTTAACAATTTTAACACTGACAAATTTTATTAGAATAGATCAAATGCCATAAATATGTGCTCTTTTTTCAATAGCTTCTCAGAGATGAAACAACACAATTTCTGAGAGAATGTCAGCTGTTAGGTTCGACCGGATCTATTATAGATCATAAATCACCATACCAAACGGATATTGCTCAGCGGCAAAAAGCCGTTTCTGAGGAAGAAGATGATGCAGATTGAAATAACTTATGTAAATAAACCATTATTATTCTATTGAGAAAATAAAATATGATCTATTATTATTGTCAAAAATTTAATAAATATGGAATTACAAGAGATAGTTATGTGAAAGCATAATGCAAATAGATATTGTATACCTACTTTTAGTATAATAAATCGTATGTAGAGTGTTCGGTTAAAAAAAATGGAATGTGTGAATATTTCAGAATACGAATTTTGAGAACACCTTGTATAATGGGAATTACAATTTCAAAATGATATACAAACACATTGTAATGTGATGCACACTTGTTGAAAAATGTAAGCCTTCACCAACAGCACGGTAGAAGATATTAAATGTTTTATACACAGTGAAAAAGTGAGGAAAAAACTCATAGGATTTATTCAATAGGAGATTCCAATAATGAATATAATATATGGTGATGAATTTGAAAAACCAAAGCTACTAATAATATAAAAAAAGCAAATCTGGCAATACTGCAAATATCCAATCTAGAATCTACGTATCCCAAAATAGGTGTATCCCAAATGTTGTATAGGAAAATAATTAAGACACAAAAATTATAGCCTGCATCTACAAAATGTTGCATCAACAGTGTATTGAATCACGTTAATCCTAATTATTCCACTGCAAGAGATCCGGAAAACAATATACAGGTCACATTCTACATACTAATATGTAATGAGACTATTCGATGCAACGTTGCAAAATTGAAAATTAACCAGATTTAAATAAATTATTGTTGTCCCATTAATTCTAGCTGTCCTATATTGTCGTATATTTACACTGATAAATTAACTTCAATGTTAAAATGTCTATACCTGGAAATGTTATTGTCACTTTGACATCGATAAAAAAGGTGCATCCTTTTTTATCGCGATAAAAACCTCTCTTCCTCAATTCTAGTAAGCGGACGTCACTTTTACACAATGACAATGAGAGAATTATTGTTGTTGTTCATCGATATATTCTGTCGTTAATTTATCTTGCCAAAAAACACTCGAGCTTTTCTTTTATCCAGATAAATTTCTCTCCAACTCAAAGTTTTGCCAATCACTAAATTTGCTCGAAAAACTGACATTAGATAAAATCGCTCCACCTTTGGTGTCGCGATTTTATCATGTCAGTTTTTCTCGTAAAATTAGTGATTGACAAAACTGTTTCGTTGCAAAGAGAAATTTATCCGATAAAAAAAAGCTCTTGTGTTTTTACTGTTGATAAATTAACTTCAATGTTAAAATGTCATATACCTCGAAATGTTATTGTCACTTTGACATCGATAAAAAAGGTGCATCCTTTTTTATCGCGATAAAAACCTCTTTTCCTCAATATCTAGTAAACGGACGTCACTTTCTCACAATGACAATGATATAATTATTATTGTTGTTCATCGATATATTCTGTCGTTAATTTATCTTGCCAAAAAACACTCGAGCTTTTCTCCCAGTACATTCAATTATGTTTAGATGATTTATTTAATATGGATTGCTTAAAGCTTCCATAGACCTTTTCAGCCGTTATCTAATTGTTTTTGTGAACTATTCGAATTTGCCGACCTTTTATAATACTTCATTGTCTACATCAATTTAAATTATCTTCATATAATCTTTTTACACATATTTCCACTTCTATATCTTTCACAATTACAATGTTGATATGCACCGAGTTGACAGAAATGTTTGTCGATCAGTCGAAATCAACATGTCTGACGAAGATGACGTAATAGTTGCTTGTGCCGCATATGGCAATCTCCATGATGGCATCATGCCTCAAGTTTTTGTTATTTTAGTTTTGAGTTTTTGAATCCCACAGATTTGTTTTTAATTTTCATGCCTCAATAAAGGCTATGACTTTGTCTTGTTCCCATTCCATTTCTACAACACACTATGATGTCAACAATGCAAGACGTCACTGAGTACTTAGTTTGTCGAAAACACGTCCACACACTAAAGTCGATTGACGCGATCGACTGCTCTTTGTTGTTTACCGATAAGCGACCGATATGCGACGGAAAAAAAATCGACATGTCGATCGATTAATTTTGTCTATCGACACAGTCGATTGCCACGTACACACCAAATTGAAAACGTCGATCGACAGTGTCGACTCGGTGTGGACTCAGCTTTATACACAACAGTACTCACAAACTGACACGAGAAGCGTTTAGCTCGTAGACTGACTGACAAGTACGCTGTCTGTTTTCGCTCCATATATTATGAACGCACTGCTTATGTGCTTATGTCATTTTTGGTTGACCGCAAATCATGCACAAATTTCAAACTAATGGCATTTGAATTCAAATAATTTTATCTTGATCGGTAATTTCAAGTAGCGAATATGTTAAAGACAATCTTCTCTGTAGGTATTCAAAATTATACTGCACAAGTTTGTGTTAAGCTACTATCTCTAGATTCTCAAAATATTTGAACTACTCCATTATTGACTTGGATTGATAAGAGGAGAAATTATTAACTATTAATAGAAAAATTCAACTTCTCAGCTAGAAGTGAAAAAAGATTATTATTGTATGTATAGTATCAATTAAAATAGATACAGCTTTCGAACAATAATGGAGAGGAAGGTGATGTTAACATTTTTTCCAAATATCCCTTCAGTTCAAGTCTGAATATAAATTTATTTCCCAAGTACGGTTGTAGTTTATTCAAATATTATTATTATTATAAATATAATATGAACAATAAAAACTCATTAATATCAACCTGTTACCACTTCTTGGTGAAATACTTGTCTCTACACTGGAATAGGAATAACTAGTGCATCAGTTTAAAGAATTCCACAACTACAAAATTGTACCTCCTATAAATTATTTTGTGCTTCTTGCTTGCAATCCTACTGAAATATCCGATAAATAGTTCAATTTCACTACTTAGTAGTGATAAGTTTAGTACCAGTATCACCAAAAAATAGCTGGCTAACTATTCATAAAGATTTGATCCAACGAAAGATGACACCAAGGTGGTGAAGACTATTATTATTGACAGAGCACAAACATTATTTCACGAGGGGCTTTGCCCCGAGCGGTGAATATACAATTTTTTCCACTACTAGCCAAATTTGAGACAAATGCTAAAAATAATCCACAAACGCACCACGAGAAGCTTTTACTTCGTCTGACTGACAAGTACACATATATTATGAACGTACCTACTCGTTATGTGATCAGTCATTTTTGGTTGAGCGCGAATTTTGAACTGATGACCTTCAAATTCACATAATTTTATTTCAAGCACCTATAGAGAAATTCAACTTATCTTGTCTAGAAGGAGCAATAATTGTCAACTTCACAGCTATAGTGGAGAATAGAATATCATACGAGCTGAAGGTCATTGCTTGGATAAATTTAGATTTAGACGAGGTCTATTTGCAATTGATATGATGGAAATAATGATACTCGCATATTATACATACATCAACATGTGTACAGCTACTTATACATTCTTGACGTACGTAGCTACTTTTTGTATAAATTTTTGCTTGTTTCCATAGCATCTAATTGGCAACTGCATATTCTAACTACATTCTTTCTTTTCTTTTTAATTTTTTGGGAAATTAAACCACAATGTTTTTGAATTATTTATTTCAACGTTTCGGTAGCGTTCCCAAAAAATTAAAAAGAAAAGAATGAATAATATACCACAAGGAACATACAGAAGATAACTTTATTCTCTTGTCATCTAGAGTGTTGGACGCATGTTTTGATATACGTATATACAGTATTAGTGTCAGTTATTATATTTTTGTCCCGATTACATAATAAGTATTAGAGGATATATCATATTAAGGCACCACTAAGAAGTTCATCGGATTATTATTATTTCCAAATAATACGACATGACTGCCTCTATGGAATCTGGAAAAATGAATGAAAACTTGAAAATTGTTCATGTGAAACTGGTAGCAGTGTACGAAGATGATATTTTGAGAGAAATAGAACAAAATTGAATTAATGAAAATTTATGCATTTTACAATTTCTAAATCCTCCATATGGAATATCATTCATCACGAAAACCTCTATTCCTTTCACTTTCAAAAAGTTCATACATTACTATGTTTTTGCGATGAAGCTTCGCTTAGTCTAAGCGGAATTTATGATTTACATAATGCACATCATCAATACTACGTTGATGAAAACCCGCACGCCGTAAAAGAGACGGAGCACCAGCAAATATTGAAAATAAATGTCTGAATAGGTGTAATCAGCAATCAACTACTTGGACCAGTAGAGTAACATGACTGTTCAACGGGACAGGATTACCTTAAATTTTTACTAAATTGAATTTTCATAAAATTCTTAACCCCATTCAATTAATGAGGTGGCATAATTCATGTTTCATGCACGATTGTTGTCACAACGTATGGAAATTTGACCAGTCAATTGGTCTCCAAATCGCCCGATCTCAATCCATGCGTTTTTGAGACAATTTGAAATGATTAGCTCTTGCTGTTCTAACAGAAAATCGTATTCAGCTGTGGAAAATAATAGAGGAGCATGTGATGAAATTCAAAATGATACCATCATTTTCACAAGACTTCGACAATCCTCATAGATATTATTTGAAAAATGGTCGTATGGTTCAATAGCCTTCTTGGTGTATTTCATCGTTTTTGACGTATATCCAGGTTTTATGCATGTCGTTGGAATGGAAATAATTGGTAAAATAGCGGCTAAAAATTGCCTTTTTTTGCCCGAAAATAAAAAAAAATATTATCATCATCTATTCAAAAAACAGTATTGGAAACATTCACATTTTCCATCTACCTCTAATCTCATTTCCCTTATTTCTTAAAAGATTAATAATTATTGTCCCAATCAGAGGTCCCAATGACTAAACTGAAAATCACCAGCCTATAAGTAAGTAGTGGTATCAACGGTCATTATTATCTTTATCTTGGAAATAACACTCACGTAGCCGCTTCTTTAGTCTTAGGTAGTAGTCCAAGCTGTAAGCTGAAAGTAAATGGAAAAATTGAGTTCAGATCAGAATATGAGTGAGGAGAAAGAGCAGAGTGGAGTGTAGGGGAGAGATGATTTTTTTTAACATTTTGTTAAACCTTTCTTTTAAAATTCAACGGTAGAAAAATTTTCATCTCTATTGAAATTTATCAATTCTACTTGCTGTACAAAAAAAGAAAATCACTGAAACAAAAAGACATGTAGGGAAATGATGATGTTGGAATGCAATGGAACAAGAAAAAAATTCGCACAAACAAAGATGAAGAGGGAGTTATAACAAAACAATGAGTTACAAAAAAAGAGGAAGATATTACGGAAAAGTACAAGAGAACCATGAAGAGACAAAATGGATGAAAACACAAAGGAATAATGAAGAATTCATGATATGAGAAAGACAGAAAGATAAAAATACGAAGAAGAAAAAAATAAGAGCTAAAGGTAGCGGAGGGTGAAAGAGATAAAGAGGAGAATTAAAAAACCAACAATTGAAAAAGATGACAAAAACAAAATCATGACGAGATACAAATAGACGAATAGTCGAAGAAACTAAGAATAAGAATAAGAAGATGATATAGATAAATGGTCAAGATCATAGAAATAGAGAGAGAGACCACGATGCAACCAGAAGTCAAGATGAAAAGAGATGAAAAGTGACCCATGAGTTGGAGCAGATAGACAATAGAGAGGCTAAAAACAAGTAGACTAGGGAACATGAAGACAAAAAATTAGAGACACCACTACGAGGTGTGGACATAGAGAAAAAAAAACAAAGGAACAATGGAATGTTGAAACAATAAACAGTCATAGATAAAAATAAAACCTGAAGACATTGGAAAGAATTGGATTCAAAGGAACATAAATATGGAAGAACATTCAAAGAAAGACAAAAGACCAACGATACGGAAACAGGAAGTAACAAAGTACTAAAGTGACATAGTGGCATCAAAGATAGCAGCAGTCGAAAAAGCGGAGTTATACAGAATCAAAGGGACATGAAGAAAATGGATAGACTGAGAAGAAGGAAACACAAATATAAGAAGAGAAAGAATTGGAATGTCAAAGTGACAAACGAAAAGACGAATAAACAAAGAATTGGAGTAAAAAACAGGCAAAAGCAATAAGAGAGTTACTCAAAGACACAGAGATTCGAACATTAAGATCATCCAAAAAATAAAAAATACTAGAAAATCATAGGTATACAGTAATACCTAAATGACCGTTTACATTATCTATGCTCATTAATTGGGTTCAAAGAAATACTACAATCTATTTATGAGATGAAAATGACCGGGAGTGTACATCCTATACTTCCTGCACTCCAGTCGCTTTGTGAATAATAAATTCAATTGCTGGTGAACATAAATACAATGCACAGAGTTTATACCTCAGAAAATCGTGTGATGTGTCCGTTTCCACAGAGAACGGGAGAGAAAGGCAGAAGGAAAATGAGAACACGTAAGGGACCGTTTGGCAGCCAAAGCCGACATTTCGCTTGGCGTTGTGTATATGTATCGGCTTGTGGTTTTGTTACAAGAAAATTACACGGACTTTGATAGTTCTCTTGGTTTTGTTATCGAAAAGATCGATAATTTAAATTGGTAGAACAGAAGGGGCCTCTTGTGGTTATTTGACTAATTGGATCTAAGCAAAACTCAATTGAGGATGAACTACAAAAAATTCAATGAATAGTAAAGTTTTGATGGACATGATATGATATAAGACAACGATATTAACTTTCAAAAATCTAATATCGTTTATTAGTGTTATTTTTTCATATACCTGGAATTATCCATTATTCGAATTATGTGGATCGTTTACCAATGCAGAAAAATATTTTCCCCTTACGATAGAGCCTCCCTTACCTTATTTTATTTTAATAAAGGACATTCTACGATTGTCCTTTTCGGTGACCTCCTCGTTCACCAGATATAACACCTTCAGATTTTTTTATATGGACTACATGAAAAATGATTTCCATCCCCTAACAACATTCCTAGTGCACTCACTTTTCTTCCTGATTATCTACCAACCTTTGCTTAGAAGCCACCAAATTATGTTAAACTGTTCAATTTTCTCTTTATTGTGTGACTGCTCGGTCAATGTCGATCTGGATATCTTGTAGCAAATACCCATGCTATAGTAACAACTCATCATGTATTAGAAGAAAATTTGGATAATCTTCAATGTTGTTTCATTGGCATATGCAAACTCATCACCTATAAGAGAGAACTGCAGGTCAAATCCCATGTTAGTGGCGAATGTGAGGTTTCATGTGATAGGTGATGAGAATCCACCGGTAGTAATTCATTTCAAAATATTCATAGCTGATTGGGGAAAATGTAAAATAGATTCAAGAGGACCATGGAATAGATTTACAAAGGTCGCAGTGAAATAGGCTGATTAGCCAAGTCGTCAAATCTAATCTAAACTATTATAATTATTGTTTGATTATAAGCGAGCCATTTTCCATAATTGTATGGCGCGATTGACTTAAATAAGGCTGATAATTCCTATCTTCAAATACATGTTAATGTCTTAAAAACGCATAATTTTTTTTTCAAATATTAGTCTCTATAAGTGGAAAAATTATAGTATTTTACACAGAGTGACAGCAAAAATTAATAAAGAGTCCAAAGAGTCTCTTAACTTAAATATTAGAAAAAAACGACTACAAAATTGAGAACTTTATAACATTGAGGTTACAAACAAATGTAATGTTCCAATTCACATTGTGTATAAATTTATATCTGGTAAAGAAGCTTAATAGAGTGAAATTGATGTAAAAGTTGACAGTATACGTTTCATGAATCATCCGGCAGAGAAGAAACTATGGAGTGTCTCCGTTTCCCTGCTTTTTTCGATTGGTTTGCTTATAGTGTCTGAATGTTATTGACAACTAGTAAGACTATTCTTGAAAAGACTATAATATACACCGTGTTATTTATAAGATGCGACATAGGGATTCCTGTACAAAACTGTCAAACGAAAAACATCAGTATTTTCAACTAGAAAAATAAGCTGGTAACTTTTTTTCAATTTGGCTGAATACTATCCTGATGATTTTATTCATATGTCAAAATGGCAAATAAAATGAATGACATACCCAAAACCCGGATATACGTCACAAACGATGACCCACACCAAGAAAGTTTTAGGATGTACTATACCATTATTGGTATTTTCAGTTGCTGAATGATTTTTTTCTGAGTCTTCAGAGCCGTTTTGTGCCCAAAAGGGTTCTGACGTATTTAAACTATTGGGTTCATCGTTATTGCATTTGAAAGTCGAATAAAATATCTATTTTGAGTGGGTTCGTATTACAAGTAAAAGGTTGTGGGCCTGTACCAGTAATTTCGGCGAGTTGATGTAAGAAATCTAGAATATCGTCATGTGAATTTCCAGGGTTATCAATCACTGGATATGTTTTCAATGGATTAATTGTTATTAGGGATAAACAATTAGCATTAAAATTCAATTTCTTTTTTTTATAAAATATTTTGTAATCAAACTCTTCTATTTGATTAGTGGAACTTACTGGTATTGCTTTGCAATTAAAAAATAAAATATTACTAGATATTGGAAACATAAATTTTTAATAAATTTTTTCTTCTCCTTATTACAATGGGATACGAAGTTCCAAATTTGCTTTGAGTTTATTATTTTGTGAAATTGAAAATTGAGAATCAGAGTCAATATCCATTTTTTCGATAAAACTCACTACTACTAAGTTAAGAATTTCAATTTTGTGAAGTTCATTAATATCTTGTTTAACTGATATTCTATTACCGTGTATAATTGTTGTTATTTTTGTTGTTATTAAACATATTCACTGAAGCTTTCAGCATTTCGAGGCTTTCCCAAATTTGATACATTTACAGGAGTTTTAACAACAAAGATTTTATATATCTGTGTAGCCACTATTCAAGTCAAAAATCACAAGAATAACTGATTTTGGAGAAATTATTGTTTTTGATCGACATTTGTTTTAACAAATCTACAACATATATATTTTAAAATCTGTTAAGATAAAATAAAGGGATGTGAGCGACCTCGTCATGTTAAGAGATATTTTGTGGTGCATGTATAAATGCTGGATGTATTTCCATTTTTGGATCGATATAGTGCTTTAGTCACGATCACACGTGGAAAATTTATATTTTCTCCGATATTTGTCCGGTCTTGGACTTTTGTCGAGCTCTGTATACTAAAAGCCCTATTTGGACTCAATTTTCACTGTATTTAATAATAAGAGACACTAAAAACACGCAAAATGTCAGATATACTAAGGGGATGGAGGTGTATAGCGAAACGGCAAGAATTTTGAAATGTTTGTCCCTTCAGTAGTTTGTACATTTATATAGGCTTCATTTGAGAATTATTTTGAAATATACAGTAAAGTGTGGCGTATCAAAGTTATATTTTTTCTTATGGAACACCCTATATTTTATTGTATTTTCGGATTGCCCCAAAAAATGAAATACTGTTTCAAAATGGTTCCCTATATTTAAATACAGAGGGACCGAGTTATGCTGACTTTTTTTAAAAATTTGAACATTTCGAAAAAAGTTAATAACTCATTGATACGACAAATTCTAGCGAATTTTCTCTTACATCTCAATAGTCGGAAATTCGTTGAATGTATTCCACGATTAAGAATTAAGATTGAGATTAAGAATTTTCAGTTAAATTATTAGATCATTCAACCGATATAGGTTGAATAATGTAAGTAAATCGGAAGCCTGAATGACGTGTTTTCCATTTTTGCATTCAATTATTTGTTGTTCGTTTCGTAGTATTTATGTATTTGCTTTATCACTTACTTGAATACTGGTGTACCTTAGCAACTGCAAGTGAGCATATTTATTAGCAGCTTCACAGTGTTTTTACCTCTGCAGATGTTTTAAAATCAATTTACCACACAATTTAAGAAAATTGTAAATTACACGAAAAGTATATAATACCTAGGTATAGGACACCCTTATATCATACGAAGGAAGACATTTTTCTGAACATGATAAGTTATTAAAATACAGGGTGCTCCTTCCAAAATAAGCCCGATATCACAAATTAAATGATCTAATAATGAAACTGAAAGTTCTGAACACCCTGTGAAGACATGCTTAGTACTAAATCGTGGAATACATTCAACCAATGTCCGATTATTGAGATGTAAGAGAAAATCCGATTAAATTTGTTATATCAATGAGTTATTAATTTTTTTCGAACTGTTCACATTTTAAAAAAAGTCAGCATAGCTCGGAATCCTCTGTATTTAGGTATAGGCCAGGGAACCATTTCGGAACAGTATTTAATTTTTTAGGGGCAATCTGAAAATGCAACAAAAAATAGGGTGTTCTATGAAAAAATAATATAACTTTGATATGCCACACTTTACTGAAACATCTTGTATATTTAAAAATAACTTTAAAATGTAGCCTATATGAATGTACAAACTACTGAAGGGACAAACATTTCAAAACCTTCATCGTTTCGCTATAAACCTTCGTCCCGTTAGTCGTGTTTCACCCTGTATATACTAAATGATGAATACGTCAAAACACAACTCCAAAGATAATTACATTTTCAAATTCAGGTTAACTCAATTAAATATTTTATATGTTCGAAGATAAAATTGAAATAAATAACCTGAAGGTTCCATACAACAATGCTGTTAATAATAATAGTTCCTGTTTCAGCCTGCAACATGACCTACTACGGATACGTGGGCATCACTTATGAGATAGAGATAAAACGACCCTCGGAGACCCAAATACCCTTTGTCTGTTTCCTGAACTTCACAGCCGGCGGAGGAGCTTTAGGAGAGCTCGTTCAGGTAATGATGTTTTCAACTTTTATGTGAATAACAGATAACACACATACCATACACGTGGAGAATTCAAAAGTCCCGGGCGCACTTACATTATTTCCAGTCCTTTGGGAAAATTTATGGATACGTGATCATAATCTTAATCTCTCTCTATAACTTTCGTACAGGTTTATTACCGAAATTACAATGTTGCCTCCAAAGAATAGTTTGTGTATTTGCCAGGAGGAGTTTATTGGAAAAGTTTTGATAGTGCTCACCTGCTCTGTGAAATGAACCAAACATAAATATAAATGTGAAATGAGAATTAAGTCCATTATTGCTAAATATGCCTTGGTTGTACACTTCAACGACAAAAGGAGTGAGATTTTAATGGGTTCCATGTTCAATGGTCAGTCCTGAGATTTATTTATAAAAACATAAAATATTTTTTCTACACCCACATGTATATTATCCATTTTTTGCACAGTTTACAGAATGGAAATGTAGGCCATACCGGTTAACTGAACGTATATATTCATATACATCCTAGAACGTATATGAAATCCACCAATCAGCATTCGCGTTTAGAATTCGTCAACTCCCCTTTTTTGAATTTCAAAGAAACGTCAAAATAACTTATCGAAAAAAAGGCTTCCATAGAAGCACTGGATCAAGAATATCTATTTACAATAATAAACATAAATAAAATAATCCGTATAAATTAACAACAAAAAATACTGAAAACAGAATAAAATGGGTATTAAAGAGGACTTCTGATAGACGTCAGCTTTAATAAAACTATGTAATTCATATGACGTTATAGATATCCGGTTTGAACATTCCTCGGTACTCGAGTGGTAAGGATACCAGGCTATCGCGCGCTAGGTCCAGGGTTCGATTCCCAACGAAGAAATTTTTTTATTGTTAATTTTATTTCTAAATAATTACTCCGCTTGATATTGATTGGTAAAATTATGAAAATTGTTGAAATCTTTGAAATTGAAGTTATATTACTGTTGAGATTACAGTTTATCAAAATGTTTATTTTCTAGATTTTTTAAGTGGGTAGTAGAAAAAATATACTGTTCGACTCGTGTGGATAGTCCATATCGCACTCGAACGATTGAGCACTCCGCCTACGGCGTCGTGCTCAAACTTCGTCCTCGTGCGATATGGCCATCATATCCACACTAGTTGCACAAACTACTTTACTACTACTAGCTGTGTAGTTGACAATTTTTGCTTCTTCCAGCCAACTGAGAAGTTGAATTTCTCTATTAGTGCTTAATAATTTTTTCTATTATCAACCTAGGTCAATAATGGACTAATTCACATATTTTGAAAGTTCATGTAATAAGTTCAACAGAAACATAATTTTGTATATCCAGGAGATTGTCTTTAACATACTTGCTGCTTGAAATCAGGTACCTATCAAGACAAAATTATTTGAATAAATATGACATTAGCTTAAAATTCGCGCTCAACCAAAAATGACTGATGACATAAGAAATGCGTTCATGATATATCAGAAACTGACAGTATACTTGGCAGTCAGACGACGGGGTGAACGATTCTCTGAATTATTTTTAATTTTTGTCTTAAATTTAGCTAGTAGTGGAAAAAATTGTATAAACACCATGGCGGCGAAGACGCTTCTCACGAAATAATTTTGATGTTAGGTCAATAGGTAGTCTTCACCTCCTTAGTGTATAGTAAACTATTATAACAACCTTGGAAAATACAATTCCTTTCCATAACTCAGCCAATAGGTTTGACACGGCTGGTATAAATCACTATTGTGTACCAGCTAAAACAGTCATGGAAGACCGCTATGCTCGATAGCTGGTTTCTACCATCAATAAATTAAATCTAAAAAAGTTATGGACAAAAAAGTGTTGCATTTTATGTGTTCCAAGCTATGATGGCAAGCTGCATCGCAGGCTCAAGTGGAATCTCCTCGCACATCTAGTAGTCTATTCTATATATACGTTCGTTCAAAAAAGTAAAATTTCCGGTGGAAATAATTCTAATTTCACGACAGACCTAACTTCCCCGGGCTACAGTTGATAGGCATATTAATGATTGATTAGGGGCTTATTCTCAAAAACCAGCAATATTTCTAACATTTTCTGTAAAACGGAAGATGGGCTTATTGGCTTGTATGACTTGAGCGTAAGATCAGATACTTTATCCACCCTGGTATGTAAATGACTTCACCTTTTGCCATAGTAGCTACAATAATCTAAGCTACGTGTAGTATTTACTCATCGATTCCCATTTGTAGTTTAATGATATTTTCCATTTGTCCCTGGTGATTTGGAAGGTTAAAATTTGTTTATAGCTTATCTTATTTAATTTGACCTCCATTTTCCTTGAGTATGAGGCCAGAATTTATGAGGCTGCAAAGTGGACATTTATTGGTTCCTTCAAACTCTTCCCTTTGGTTTCTGTATCTCACAAACTATACAAATAGATAACACAATTACAAAACTATACAAATAGATAACAAAAATGGCGTATGATTTTTCTCCCACACGATTGCTTGTGGCATCACTTATTTTTTTTCTCTTATTATTTGGGAATCAAACTTTAATATTATGCTTTCATATTTTTAGTACGACGTTTCGGTAGCTAAAACGATAGGTACCGAAACGTCGTAATAAAAAAATATAAAACCATAATATTTTGTGGTTTGATTTCCTAAAAAATAAAAAAATAAAGAATATTTCCTGAGAATTTTAGCAGCATATATCTTATGCTGCTAAAATTTCAAAAAAAATCTAATTTTTTTTCAAATCATTAAACTTCCAAATGTACTACCAAATGTACATTTCAAATAATAGCTAAGGTCGTGGTATATTTTTGAAAATACAAAAATATTTCACACATTGTTTTGAATAATACTAAAACATCACCCTGTATAACATTTCTTTAATGATTTATCGATATTGTCGTTTTATCAAAGTATCAAAATTTCGTTTCACTTTTGCTAAAAATTCTATTTTAGAAAAATTGAAATTAAATTTAAGATAACCTTTAATTAAATTTACATTTCGATTTAAATTTGAGAAACTACAAAATAGGGCCGAACATAAATGAAACTTAATTAAACAAAACCAAACAAAAAGCATGGATCAGTCAATTTCGTTCTTTACCCTCTCAGCACTTATTAATACATATTGAAAATTTAATTGTATCTTGGGAAGCAGTAATAATATGGCATACAATTAGGCGTTTCCCAATTAAAGGCGAGATGAAGCCGATGGAATAAATTACTCGCACAGCTTCCTCATTCAGGCAAATGAAAATCCTCATGCAATTCGCGGGTCTCGTTCACAGTATAGATTTGTGGTGAATATTTGGATAGGAGTAATAGACATACATAGAAAGGAATCGTCTCGCATGAGATCCTGCAACAACAGGCAGATTAAAATTTACAGTGACAGTCAAGCTGCCCTCATAGCACTTCAGAGCCTTAAGGTAACATCTCGGCTGGTATGGGAATGTGGTGAAGAACTTAGAAGACTGGCGACTCGGGATACACTGGAGTGGGTCCCAGATCACAAAGGAGTCACTGGCAATAAAAAAGATGACGAACTCGCAAGAGCAGGGTGGTCAACCCTGTTGAACGGACCCGAGCAAGATATAGGAATTCCCAGGTGCTCAACTAGGTCATTGTTAAAAGGGTGGGTGAAAGAACAACACAAAAAAGTCTGGAATAATACGCCCAGACAAACACATGGGAAGAAATTTATTAAACAACCATCAGAAAAAGTAGCGAGAGAACTGCTCGCAATGAGTAGGAACAAACTACGCTCTATAACGGGGATACTTGAGAGATACTTTCTCACAAAGGAGCACCTGAACAAAATAGTGATGTATCACGGAGACCTTACATGCAGAAGATGTAAAATGGACACCGAACCAGTTCTGCATATATTATGCAACTATGAGACGCTGGACTACAGGAGGCAGAAACTGTATGGTAGACCCCAAATGACTCCAGAAGATTTCTACAACCGATTTCTACATCAGCTAAGAACCTGTGTGTGTGTGTGTGTGTGTGTGAGGTTGTGATATTGACTACGGATCCATGCGGTTCCATTAGCCTAACCACAGCTAAGAACCTGTATGAGCTAATACGGGAACAGACTGGGTAAATAGGCTGTAGCCAGAATACTGGAAGGATCCACAATAAGACCAAGAGGCTGAGGTGGTGCCGGTGAAGGGACGGCTAAAAAAAATAAACATGCAGCTAATAGACCCACACTTCCTTAATGGATCACTACTGACAGGAGCTGTGTACCTACCACATTATACTCCGCTGTTGTTTGCCAAAATTTTCAGGCCACTCACGGAAATAGGTGGGAAGGAAGTTGGGGCCCTCGTGCATGGCAACCTAGATCCCTTGACTGCAGCCCCAACAACTCTTGCATATGGGCTCGATTGAAAATTGGAAGAAATGGTAGATGAAAAAAATATAAATACACGACAAGAATGATTCTTTTTATACAATTAGACATGATAACACTCAGAAAGTAGAGTGAGTCCAACAAAAAAAGTTGTGTAGAAGCAGGTGCACTTTATTTGGAAATATATTTCAACAATTTTCCTATTGGTTTCTGATAAATATTAAACTTCGTTTTCGTCTAAAATTATTTATTTTAGAGTAACATACAAAATATATCGTTGTCAGAATTGAAAAATGACAGAAAAACGTTAAAAATCAATAAACAATTAGTAAAACAAAATAATGTGGATAGTGATAAAGTGCCAAATTTGAGTTAGTCACCCAACACGCCCTTCTCAAATTTTGCACTCTGACAAATTTTCAGTCCCAATGCATCAACAAGACGATAATTTGATGGTCCTGGAAGTGGTTTCGTTAGAATGTCAGCAGGCATTATTTTAAATGGAACATGTCTCAATTTTATTTCATTATTTCTCACCAATTGACGAACAAAATGGTACCTATCTTATAGCAATATGTTTCGTACGTGAGTGACAAGTAGCATTTTCTGCAATGTACTCCGCTCCACGGTTGTCAGTACCAATATTTACCATTGACAAGTCCTTTAATTTCAATTCTAACATCAAATTTCGTAGGTACAGTGCTTCACGAGATGTTTCCGATAAAGCTACATACTCTGATTCTGTTGATGATATTGCAACCGACTGTTGTTTCTTTGAACGCCATGATATTGCAGCTCCACTCAACATAAACACATATCCTGTATATGAAATTCGATCATTTTCATCATTTGCATGATCAGCGTCAGAAAATCCTTGGATTCCCAACTGATCTTTTTCATACACTAATCCATAATTTTGTGTACCTTATAGATAGCGTAATACACGTTTTGCCGCTGACCAATGGACTTCTTGGTACTTTTCGTTAAATTGTGAAAGTCTATTGACAGTGAATGTGATATCTGGACGAGTAGCAATTGCTAAGTACATCAGTGATCCAATTATTTGTCGAAATGGTTTTTCTTCATCTTTTCTTCTTTGCTGCTTTCCTTCTGGTAGTTTAGCTTGTGAGTCACTGGGAGTTTTTACAGGGTTACATTCTTCCATGTAAAATCTTTTTAAAAGATCTTTTGCATAATTTTGTTGACTTAACTCAATATTTCCATCAACTTGATTTATTTCAATTCCCAAACAATATTGTGCCAAACCAAGATCTTTTATTTCAAATCTTTTTGCAAGCCCAGCTTTAATTCTTCCAATATCTGTCTTATTTCTTGATATATATAAAATATCATCAAACAAAATTGTATATTGATCCTCACTCATATTGTAATAAAAGCATGTGTCACTAGCAGTTGAAGTTAATCCAAGGTTTTCCAATTCTTCATTCAATATTTTGTTTCATTGACGACCAGCTTGCCGCAGACCATACAATGCCTTCTTCAATTTACAAACTTTGTTATTTTGCGATAATTTTTGGAGCATCTCGTAAGCAATTTTTCCTAAATTACTGTTTTGACCATCCTTTTCAATAATTTCTCTTAATGTTTCCTTGATATACTCTGGTAGCTCCATAAATATTTCTTCTTCCAAAATTCCATTTAAATAAGCTGCTACAACATCTATTTGATGAACTTGTAAACCTTCACGTACAGCTAATGTCATCAAAACTCTGATAGAATCCAACCTAGCTACAGGTGCAAAAGTATCGGTGAAATCTATTCCTTGTCGTTGTGTAAACCCTCGAGCAACAACTCGAGCTTTTCTTCTTTCAAGTGTTCCATCTGGCTTAAATTTGTTTTTAAGCACAATTTTACAAGTAACAACAGCTCTATCATTTGGACGATCATCTATTTCCCACGTATTATTTTTAATCAAACCACGAATTTCTTCAGTAATCGCTTCCATCCACTCAATTGCTTAATCTCCAGTCATCGCTTCTTTCAAGGTTATATCTACTAGATTTGCTCCTTCAATTATTTCTTCTTCATATTCTGTTGCATCAACAAATATTTCATTATCACTTGGTTCTTCTTGCATTTCAATATCTTCATCATCATCATATCCCTCTTGATCTTCGTTTATATTTGCTGTTTGTCCAGTGTTATAAATTTTTCTTGGTCTTCCTCTTCTACCTGTTTTCTCTATCCGTGGTCTTCCTGGTTTCCACGTTTAATACGATATATCACTTGATACCTGCTTCGTATGAAGAGCCTCTTCCGTTACTTGAAACGCATCTTCGACTTGAGCTTCAACTTTTGATGAATATTCTTGCTTTTCATTATTTGCTCTGTCTGGGCAATCAGCTGCTTTGTGCCCAATTTTGTTACAGATGAAACAATTATACTTAAATGACTTGTTTAAATTATCATTATATCTGTGCTGCCTTCCTTGTTTAAATTATCATTATATCTGTGCTGCCTTCCTTGATATCCACCTCTTTGATATCCACCTCTCTGATAATAATTTCCTTGATTTTTACTACCCTGAAGTCCAATACTTTGGAACGGCTTAAAATTTTTTAATTTTTCGCTTGACCCACATAACCTCTGAATTGTCCATGTCACGTTGACTTTGAGCATCATACTTTTCAATAATCTTTTCCCTAAGTATGTCTAGTTTGGGCAATTCATTTTGAGACTCCATAGCACATCTGAACATTTCAAAACTTGAGGACAATGAGTTGAGAAGTAATGTTGACTGCAAATCATCATGCATTTCGACTCCCATAGCTGACAACTTTGATATTATGTCAAAAAATTCCATCAGTTGAGTATGAAAATCATCGTTTTCTGTTATCTTGAAAGATGTCACACGTTTGAGTAAACTTGCTCGTTTTACCGGTCCTGTAGACGCATATTCTGATTTTAACTTGTCCCAAATTTGTTTTGAAGTATTTAAACCTTTAACCCTTAGACAAGGAAAGCTTTCCTAATCTAAGCTTTAACCATTCGTAATAAACTTGGATCAATGGCAATTATTAAATCTGACTTGGCTTTAGCATCTTCTTCTTCCCACTTTTCAATACTTTGAACTGACGCAACATCACCTTCGAAAAATGCGGGCTTTGGTTTCTTGCCATTTACATACACCCATGTACTATTTTTTACCATTACAGCTTCAATTTGCATAGCCCACGTATCGTAATTTTCCTTTGTAAGAGGCTTGATTGTACTTGACGACAATGACATTTTTTTTAACTTTTACTTTTTACTCTTATTAACAGCGATCTGGGCCCATAACCTGATAAATATTAAACTTCGTTTTCGTCTAAAATTATTTATTTTAGAGTAACATACAAAATATATCGTTGTCAGAATTGAAAAATGACAGAAAAACGTTAAAAATCAATAAACAATTAGGGCAGGTTTCATAATTCGATAGTTAAAGTGCCTTTAGTAAAAGTAGACTTTATCTTAAAGTATCCTTTAAGACGACTTTAAAATAATTGAGTTCCATAATAGAGAGTTATTGTAACCACTTTTTCTTCGTCTTTTAATAAAGGATTCCTTTATTTTGACATTTACACATGCGCATTTGACGTCTTTTATTAAAGGATCTTTAATAAAATAAAGGCAGCCTGTATTTAAATAAAATACAGGATAACTTAACTTTAATTAAAGGATCGTTAATTTTGACGTTTTTGACAATTAAATTGAGAAAAGAAGAAATACTTTCCGAAATTGACAGCGGCAATTAAATTTTACCTTACATTATTGATTTGAGTTAATTTCGTTTCCAATTTCTCCAGGTATTTAATATAAAAAAATGTGCGAAGAACCTAAAAGGTTGCGATTTAACTACCAGTTATGTATTTTCTACTTTTTCGGTTCAGAACGTAACTCACGTTCTGAATCGAAAGAGAAGAAAATATCTTAGTGTTAAATCAGTTACAATAACTATATTTTACATACCCTCATTTTCATCCTTTATTACAGGCTCCTTTAATAAAAGAAACCTTTATTTCTGTTTTACAATAACTCTCTAATGAAAGTAGCACCTTCATTTAATAAAAGTAGCATTTAGCTAAGTTGGCAGCCCTGAAATTTGTTTTTCGATACCTTTGACACTATTTAATTCAGTTATCTAACCTAAAATTATTGTTTTGACAAGGCTTTGACGATCAAAAACGTCAGCATTATCATAAATTTCAAAGTGACACTTTCTCTTTGAATAATTTTTAATTTTTTTCAAATAAATTACTTCGTCATCGGATGATGAGCTAGAGCTGAAAGAACTATCAATCATGTTCATCATTTTTTCGTGAAGTATTCAGCCTGGTTGTCAAACAATATTGAGAAAACTAGGTTATGTTTGCTTTAAAGCCACTTTATCTTCTGTAAAGTTTAGAAATTCGCACTTTAAGTTAAAGGAAACTTTAGGCACTACTTTATCTTAAAGTGCGATTATGGGACCACTTTTTCCACTTTAAGCCAACTTTAATATTTAAAGACACTTTAAGTTGATTATGAAACTGGCCCTTAGTAAAACAAAATAATGTGGATGGTGCTAAAGTGCCAAATTTGAATTAGTCACCCAACAGTTTCCGTTATGTCGTATTAGATTTTTTGTTTCTCATTTTCTTTAATGTGCATTGTCTATACTTATTTTCAAATTTTCTTGAATATGTAAATAAATTCGTTCATTTTCAATGTTCTATTTTCTTTTCTTTTTCATTTCTTCAGTGGATATCCAATTGTATTTTCCAATTCGTACAAAATATTGATAGTTCGATAAAATGAAAAAATAGTTGAATCGTTAAAGAAATGTTATACAACGTGATATTTTAGAATTATTCAAAACAGTGACAGCCGATTCGGAAGGGGATGAAATATTTCTATTATTTAAAATATAGCACTAGCTATAAAATGGTTATTTATTTAACAAGTGTATAAAGTACACATGAGTCGAAAGAAAGGCATTTACACACGAATTGCATACAATATTTTTCTACTAACCTAACCTAACCGAAAAGTTTATGAAAATACAGAAGTTTAGGTAATATGCCACTAAAACATTTGAATATTGTATCATTTTATTTATCTTACACTATTTGCGAAGTAATCTCCAGAGAAATCCATCTTTATAATTATAATAATCTAAGTTTCCTGAATAAAATTCCATACTTAAATATAAATACAATTGATTACCGAAAAACTCAATTAAAATTTCAAATGTCAGATTAAATTCACAAAAAAATATCAGTCACTCACCGCCAACTTATACAAGCAACACTTCTGTGAAACACATTTAATAGAAAAAGTAGTTCTTCTTTGCACTAGTGCAAAAAAAATTGTGTTGCACTCATATGTCATTCTTGTGTCAGTTTTGTGATGATTTATGACAAACATAAACATTTAAATAAAATAAAAATCCAGAGCAAGTGTCTGATCCTGCAACTAAGAAGAAACAACTACTTCCCGGGCTATAGGCCCCGACCCGACGGATATTGTTACACTTCAAAGTCAAACGGGGTTGGCATATCTACAAGATATTTAAACCAACCATTCTGGTTTGCAATTAGAAGTGACAACATAACTTGTAGACCGGTTTCGGCGTATTTGCGCCTCATCAGTACAAGGTATATGTTATCTGTCCCTGAGCTTAAAGCATAATCGCGGACTGAAGAATACACTAAAATCACAATCAATACATGTCTTCCAGTAACGGAAGTGTAAAAGATGTGACAGTAGTGACATCTTCACCTCCAACCACAAACCAAAATTCGAATTCGACAACAAAAGACCTTGGCCTCGAAACTATATAAAGTATTATTACAGAAAACTGTAATACTGTCTTGTTTAATAAAGCGAGTTACCAAAAGATATCAAAGAACATTAATTATTCAAACGCTTTATGAGTTTTGAAAAATATTTTTCAAAGACAATGACCGTTCAACTAAGAAGAAACAACTACTTCCCGGGCTATAGGCCCCGACGGATATTGGATTACACTTCAAAGTCAGTTTTAAATGGAGTCCGTCAGTATCGGACTCAATTTAATTTACTCAAACCTTTTAGACCTAGACTTAAAACTGAAAAAGAAAAGACATAATAATCATTCTATAACTACTACTAGTCCAGACATTGACACAGAAACTGACATCAATCTATGAACAAACGGACAATTAAATACAACCTTTAAAATTGCTATTTACCAACACACATTTCTGAGAGATTCTATTTGTTTGAAATTTATTTAACATGTTAAAATTCTAAATTATAGTTAAACTTTGTTTTTTTTTTGTTCAAATCTGAACAATTATGTGGGGGAGAAATTGACACGCCGATTTTGTTGTCTACTTTATGAAACTATTATTAAAGTTTTGAAAATCCATACAAAAGGTGGAATTTTCCAAATGAACAGAATGAATTAATTTTCCAATACGGTTCTTATTTTCTCGCTAGTTTGAATAAATCAGTGAATAAGGTGATAGAGATGATATGTTGCTAAGCATTTACGTACTTTGATTTATAAATTTCACGAACTGCGTGATATCTTATTTAAGAAAAATTCATTGATATTGTATATCTCTTGCAGAATCTGTCATTTCATATTGCATACCAGCATGTGGAGCAGCCTTTAAAACAATACTAAATACATTGCAAGTGGCACAAAATTTACTAATTAAAATTATTTATCAAAGAAATAGACTATACCCGACTGATCTCTTGTATAAAGAAACTTGTATTCAACATCCATTCAATATATATTCATAATTGTTTGAAAAGAATGTTTCATTAAGAAAAATTAGATGTGAGCTCAGTACAAAGTCAGACTCGTTCTTCCTCGAACTTAGATGTTAGAATTAGTTTTTTTCACAAAACCACAACTCAGCATTCTTTCACTTTCCAAGGTCCAAAAATTTTTAACATTCTGCCAAAATATCTGTAAGAAATGAAAAAATATCATACATTTAAGAAGGAAGTAAAACATTTTATACTTTCCAATCCAGGAAAATTAAGTTCATTATAAAGCGTTTTTCATCATTTTACTATACAAACATACATATAATGTGATACCATACTTTTGATCTTAAAATTACATATAATATTGGAATCTTCCAACACTCTCTCTGCTCCATTATCAACTGAAAGAAAAAAGGACATTTTTAATTACTGCAACTTGTATTTGTATTCGCCTAAAATAAAATATTATACAGTACTCACCAAAAAATGTAATGAGTGTGCCATGTTTTTAAGCTACAGTACAGACTTCCTAGCATAGTGTGGTTTTTCTTCCATGGGATACTAAAAATTTAACATTTTTATAAAATAAAATAAATAGGTATATTTGTACTCAACACAACCAAATTGAATAAATAATAAGTGTATATCTTTAGAGTAGTGTCACACTTTACCAAAATATGATGCACATCGAAATTTTCGTTCATAAGAACTATCAGACAAAATTCACAACTCCTCCTGTATATTATTGGAGTATGTGGACACACAATTTTAAGTAGATAAAATGTTCTTCAAAAATGAATTCAGGATCCAAATAAAAAGTTAAATTTCGAAATGATAATACTTTAAGACAATAACAAGTAGGTATCTACCTAATACTAAAAATTTAAACATAATACAAATTAAATAGCGAATAAAAATATATCACGATTCTAAGACAAAGCATATGCTTTAAAAGTACCTCCATTTAATACCTCAATTGGTTGTGAAAAACCTGTGCTGTGTATTTTATAACATTTAAAACATAATAACAACAAACAAAATCATTTTTTTGAGTGTAATCGTATGTTTCTCCCTTCATGCTTAAATTCTCGTATATGTTATGAAAATTTCTCTGTCACAACAGGATCTCAACTCATTTTATCAACCAGACTTTTTCTTCCCAGTTTCATATACTTTAAATTCAGCTCACGCTGCGTCTTTTGTAATATACGAAATGATATTTTTGGCAAACTGTCATTAATGTCAATTTATTCTTTTTCTTGTTTTTTCATTGGTGAAATGATGTTAGGAAAATTGTTTTTTTTTCAGATATACAATTTTTTCCATTTCCTAAGTCGCAATTAGTTTTTTGACATTAATTTTATTTTTTCCTAATATGTAATTATATTCGTCTCTCTCTCTCTCTCTCTTTTTGCTGTTATAGTATACTATCCCTGAGAAATACAATACACCGGAAAAATTAATTAGGATCTGACCACGTCGTACACCAATTTTGGATTGCTCCTTTTTTCACCTTTTTCAATTGAAACGTCGAAAATTAACCAGAAATTTCTTGTCAAATTGAAGGTTTTCTTATGTGAGAATCCTCAAGTTAATCAACATCAAGATCACGTCATACAAAAGACATGCGTAGTGCCTCTCGTGGGTATACTTCAAATGGATTATAGTTATCATTGAAATACTATTACCTATAAAATACTTTTGTCCACAACTATTTGATGAAGTTAACATCATACGCGTGTTTCTTCAAATATGATGACGAACATCATCCAGTGAAATGGCGGTTCGATTCGCTGCTGTGGTGAAATATTATTTTTTTTTTGTATATAGATCTTTTTAAAAATGTATGTGGAAATAACATTAAATTTGAAATAAAACAAAGTTATTTGTTCCAGATGTTGTGAAAAAAGAACTATTACAAAAAGAAACTAATACAACATGAAAAATAAAATACCACAGCGGCGAATCGAACCGACATACTTCAGTTTAAACTTTTAACTCTTCCGTGCTTCCACCCGCATGGCCATCTTCTAACCGATTGGAAGTATTCGAATGTGTTATAAAAATGGTGTATCACTTTTTAAATATAATCATACATTTTAATAAATCATGTCGAATTGAAGAAGATTAAAAAAACATTTGAACCTATTCTTCAGCAACCTTTCCATATATCTGTTTTTATTTTTTATATATAAACGCTATTTGGCAAAAAAGTTCGCTCGCATTTGACATTTTTTACAGGAATCCCGATTTCGCATCTTATAAATAACACAGCGTAGGTATAGTAAAAACCAAACAAAGTTGCATGAACGTATTCATTGTGAACATTTGCAGCGGTGTCAGATTGTTCACGAAATATGTTGTTAATGGTATCACGAATAGAGCTTGTATTTAAAATATAAGTACTTGTTACTCGTTCATGAGCGCAACGTTTTTTCATTGGTGACTCAAACTCTTCAACTTTTTTCTTTGTTTGACAAATTTTGCTCACCTTCCTGACACTGATTTTTAAAGCAGCAGCTACACGCTAAAATAATAGAAATTTTCGTAAAGTGAAGTAAAGATATTTTTCTATGACTGTTGAGAAATGCACCCTTTTTATGTAACATTTTTGTTGAGTAACTGGATGCATTACACAAAACAAGCCACGCCCCGTGTGTAATGATCCATTACACACGACTATCTGGCCAATCACCGTCAAAGAATGCCATTACACACGACTATGTTCGGTGTAATGTTTGAATCAGACTAGCCATGAAATGTCATAATTTTACTTTGACAGTACCTACCTATACCTACCTACCGAAGGTGATTTAGAGCTGATTTTTTATTAGAATGGATACAGAAAATGAAAACGAATTCAACTGCTCAAATTTCACCATTAATATTGTAAGCAATAAATAAATTTTCATTGTAGTTTCCAAAATGGAATCGTTTGACATAAAGCATTAAGTTCAATCAATAATATATTCTCTAAATATCTCGTTCGTTTGGATTGATAGGTGCACACTCAGTCATAGAAAAAGTATAGTATTCTACTTTCGTGTAATGGCTATTACTCACTCGAATGATTACGACGCAAACTTCATTCTCATGAGTAATAGCCATCATTACACGCTCGTTGAATAATATACTATTCATCCACGTATTACCTACATCCTGTACAGCATTTAAGGGCAACAAAGGACCAGTATTATTCCTTTCTTATTCAAAATAATAGTGAAGCCACAAGATCTTAGCTATTCAGCTGATTGGGCATTTAAACAATAACAGAAGAAAATGCTTTGTTGTTTTGAAAAAAACAGTTTTGATTATAAATATTTGTCACAAGAAAATTTTATAAAACAAGTAACTATAACCTCTGAAATCGATGACACCACACGAGTAAAAAAGTCACAAACAACGCGACAACATGATATTATTTCTGACAGTGACCATTTTACCGTCAATAATTGGAGGCTTCTTCATGAAAATTTTAACACAAATTTTCACATCGAGGGACGTCTAAGCCCAATAAAGCTATATTGGTTATACATTATTATGGTACAAAAGTTTTTTCATTGATCGGGTTATCTTTAGAACCGATTAATTAACAAATTTAATTATAATATGCACTTTTCGATAGAAATGTAGCCACACACATGCGATAGAAATACGACCTTGGTGACGTGCACGCAACTTATTTGGTTTTAACTATAGTTGCTTTCAATTACCTCAAAGAATAGGATGATTCATTTGAAATAACAAATTTTATTTCACATATATACAGAAAAACAGAAGATCTACCATGAAATAATAATTCTCAAAACTCACTCTATGTATATTAAAAACTTTTTCAGTTAAGAGCAAAAAAAATATAATGAAGCACGAAGCAAATTTAATATATTTTCTGTTAACATTGTTCAATTTCTAAGGACTGGCTCTACGGATGTATTTTCTATTTCGCCGTCGTCGGTGATGAAATGCAGCTTATCTCAATGGAAATAAATTTCGTTTTGATAATATAAAAGCCAACTTCATTCCATTCATCACGTGTATAGTTCAATCTAAACGTATTCGTTAAATTTTCTGTATGGAAACAGTTTTCACAACCAGATTCGTATCAATTTTTGTGTAAAGTAATCGTTAACATGGCGTTAACGTGGCGAATTTGAAAGACGTTGACATGTATAGAATATTTGTCGCTTATTTTAAAGATCAATTCGAAGAAGTATTGGGAGAGAATTTTCATGGATCGCAAATATTTCCACTATACAAGGTGTAACAAAAAGGCAGGTCATAAATCATACCACATATTCTGGGGCTAAGAATAACTTGTTCCAACCCAAGTTACCCCAGTACAAATGTGCATACGAAAAAAATTACAACCCTTCGATGTTACCAGATGAAAATTGATTTTTTCAAATATTTCGACAGTTGTTCGACATATTATAATGAAAGTTGACAAGTGGCTTTCTTATGATGAGAGCATCTTAAAAAAAATTAAGGAATTATTGCACCCGGTTGAAAATTTATGGGAGTTGAGAGCCCCCCCAAAATTTTTGTGTACGTAACAATTTAATGCTTATTGTGGCAACATTATTCAAACACATTATTTTTGAAACTTTTGTGTCCCATAGTACTTTTGACATTTATCAGTTTTTATCGAGATACGGCCTATTTTTCATTATGCTTCAAAAATTTTGAGTAACAAAAATTAAAGTCATTAAATTTTCAAGTTTTTCGGAGGTCCCAAATTTTTGATTGAATCTTATTTATTTACAAATGTGTAGTTTTTATTAGATGTTCGAAATGGCCCCCATTTTCTTGGATACACAGTCGGTACCTTTTTTCTAACGAAAACCGAATATTCTGGAAAAGCAATGGCTTCTTACGATATCTAATTACAACCAGGCTGTAACTTTTTTCGCATGCACATTTGTACTAGGGTAACTTGGGTTGGATCTTGTTATTTTCAGCCCCAGAATATGTGGTATAATTTATGACCTGCCTTTTTGTTACACCCTGTATATACTATATAATATTTATACATTTTATGCTTGAGTCATATTTTTTGCTTGAGTTACATTATTCCATTCGAAAATTGGTAATTAAATTTTAATAAAATTAGTATTCGAGACCGGTCCTGAATTTGGTTGAAAATACCACGTGTATCTTAAGTATAAAGTATTAGTGTCCATCCATTGATCTCAAACAGTCGCAGTAAGTACTAGATCCACTTATTACACAAACTTTCGTCTCTTCGATCTGGTTTTTATTGTGGGAAGTTTCAGACAGGTTTTTGAGACCCTGTCCCAATTACTGTAAATCAACCAGAGTCGGCCTGAAGATAAAGCATGTGAAAATGACATATGAAATTCCAATCGATGGAATGAACTCGTCACAACAAACCTACTCCATTATACCAGCTACACATAAATATCATACGAAGGAACAAGCCATTATCCTCACATCAATTGATGGGGCCAAGATTCACGACTACATACTGCGCGTTCGATCCATAGTCCAACTGAAAAATGTTTTATATGCATCTCGGATTACAAACAACAGAATTTGTATCTACCTTTTTTCTAAAACAAAGATAATTTGATTGCTCAACATAAATCAATCAAAATAAATGGAATCGTTGACGTTTAATAACTCCGTCACAACGTCTAGTAATATCTAACGTATGCCCAACAATATCCAATACACAAATCGAAGAAGAAACCCAAAAAATGGGAATAAAAACAGTATCACGGATAACATTTTTGAGAATAGGAATGCCTGAAGCAGATTACAGTCACGTATTGAGCTTCCGCAGACAAATTTTCATATTATCTTCTCTTGAAAACGAATCTATTCCAGAGTTATTCGTGATAATAAACGGAAGCACCACCTATCGATTATTTCCCTCAATCGATTGATTAAATTGTTCCATATGAAAAACCATTAGGTCACGACGAATCCACTTGTTTAAAACAAAAAGACACATACACCTCCATTGAAGAAAAGGATGTCGAAAATAACCCTAAGCAGATGAAAACATTCAAATCAAACTCTAAAGAAGAAACAAGCAGCACACAAAACATAACAGAAGCCACAACAAAACAAAACACTATTGGTGCTACAAGCCCTGAAATAATCGCACCTGATTATTCAAACGAACCATCCGAGCTACTCAAAATTCTAATTAAGTACATCTATAAAAACATAAGAAATAAAATTTTGAAAAATAATATAACGCGACTAGAAGAAGAACCTCCATCAAGCCTTCCTTATCAAACATGGAAAATAAAAACCGCAAACTGTAGCCAATATCAAAACGAAATAGAAATTAACATCGCAACCTTTGTGCATGTCAATGACGTTAATGAAAATGTCGAATATCTAAATCGTATAATTCTAAATGCAGCAAATTCCCACATCGGAAAAATAAATTATGTAGGAACCATCAAGTACCTTGGTGGAACCAAAATATAGCCCAAGCATTGACAGCCAATGAACATGCGTTTAATACATGGAAAAGACATAGGACAAATAGAAATCTCAATTTCAAAAACCTTAAAGCCAAGATCCGATATTTTATAAGGAAGAGCAAGAAAAAATCGTGGGCAAGTTATGTATCCTCTATAAGTTCTTCCACTCCACGTCACCTGGAGCCTGGAGCAAAATTCGAAAAATTCATGGAAACAATAGTTATAGATCCATATCGACACTATCTCAAAACAACAGACTAATATCCTCAACAGAAATTCCCAATATTTTAGCTGACACTTTTGAAAGAAACTCGGATGATATCTAAATTCCACCTTTCTGGGATACAAAACTCAGTTGACTGCAACTTCAAAATAATAAACGATAACTCTGAACTCTATTTTTCGATTACTTATCAAGAATTTGGCCGCTTTCTTAATATTAAGTCTGGAGATATTTGGTTATTTTATCTTAAGAATCTCGTACCCAAAATAAGAGTGGTTATTGGACAATGAATATATCACTGATAAAATCTACAATATGCAAAATTTCGTTACCATTAGGTCTTACTATAAATAGTTCGGATGTATTTTGTTAGAATAGCTACATCTAAATTTAATCGTGCACTAGACGTATCGGGCTGTGTGGCACAGACCTCGATGTAGAGAGAAATAATAAACTAAAATAATTTCCTTATACATGTTGATGTAAGCTGTTCAGTACATTGGACACTGGTAATACTATAGGCACAAATAGTTTCGGCGTTGAGGTTACTCAGTATCACGTACTTCTGCGTCATCATTTTGTTGAATATACTAATTATCTGCGTCTAATGGAGTTGAGATTAATGTGCGTTTCTGAATCGCGCTGCATTTTGATCATACTAAGTGACACGTTCCAATCGATAGCTTACAGTTTTTGTGTAGAATAGAGAACAATAAAAAACATATTTTTTAAAACATGTACAGCTATATGGAAATAAATAAAAAATTTCATTTCCACTGGGAAAAAATGGCATCATATAGCAATGCAAAATTGGAATTTGCCGAATAGCATTGGTTCGTTGGACGGATTCATGCTGCTTAAAAGCTCAGCATATCATACCAATCGATTCAGGGTAAAAGGGGAAATAACTTCGATCCAATGTTGTTTGGAAACAAGTAAGTAATCTCTGAGAAAAGTAGTTATCCCCACTACGCGATCGGTATCATTGTAAAGTAATATTGTGATATCACGTTTCCAGTGGCATGTTGGTTGATATATTAGTATTCTTCCAATGTTTTATTGAAACGATATTACTCACATCACTAATAAGTAATTATTCTTAAAATAGTATATTCTTCAACGGGTTTCAGAATGATGTGAAAAATAGCCATTTTACAAAAGTTAAAGGCTATAATCTCTACACCACTGAAAAAAAAGTTTCCAGTGAGGATCGAGCGCCAAACGTCTGCGCCAGAGTTAACCATTTCTACCACTTGGCTATAGAGCATATTATTATTTATTCATAAAAATGTGAAGAGCAAATATGCACGTAACTAATAACCGTAACCCTTACTTCTATAAATGAAATCAATTTCGGGAGGCGTACATATTAAATCTTTAGTATCGCTACTGTCCATTTTTTCTCTATACGACGCGCTGTCAGAAGCAATTTGCGTTATTAGGTATTTGACGTTTTAAAAGAGATTTTATGTATTCATTTTAATTCATTTTAGCATAAATTCTGATAATAATAAAATGTGATTGGCCAACGAGAGTGAATTATTTTTAATTATTCACTGGTGTAAAGAATTTATAACATTATGCAGCTAAATATGTGAAAATAATCTGTGCGTTATTATTTAGTCGTGGAGAAACATTTTAAGGATATAAATTAAAATTCCAACCCTATTGATATCAGTGTAGAAAATGTTTATCACTTTTTAATTAAAGGACAATAACATTAAAAAAACACTTTGCCACAAACCACACCAAAACGGACCATAATAATAGTGGACGCAATTATATAGATAACCTCATAAAGGAATTGATACCTATATAGTTTACACTTCCACAACAAAATAGAAACACGTAATCCGTTGGATGACGTTAAACGACAATATGGGAGAACCGCAATTAACTAAAATAACTACCAACGACGTTAAAGTTTCCATTTAATCCAAAATTTCGATAACCTAATTGACTCTATAGGTAGTATTCACCTCGTCCTCTGGTTATACAGCATACACATTTTAATCTATGACTTTCGCGAACCGACTTGATCTGTGTAGCGAAGGCTTTTCTCAAAGTAAAGTGACAAATTCTTGTTTGACAAATTATCAAGATGAAGTATACACAACAGATTGATGGATCACAGTTTTGAAGAAATTTTTCTTCATTTTCTTTTTTCTGCCTCCTTAGGTACTCATCTTCTATTTCTCGTCTCATTTTTTATTCCTCGCCCAGAATTTTCTCTTTCTTGCATCTACTTCTCATATTTCCTTTTATTTTCCATTTTCTTTCTCATTTCATGTCCTTCTTGCTTTTCTAGTTATTCTACCATATATGTTATCCCTCATTTCGCTTTTTTTTCTTTTATACCTCATCATCCGTATTTTTTGCTTCTTTCTCTTTCTAATTTTATATCCTTCTGTGCATTTTTCTTATACTCTTTGTGATTCCTTCCATTTTCAAAATTGGGCACTAAATATGTATATATGTGCTCATTGCTATAAACAAGGATTTTCCAATTTCAGAGAACAAAATGAAGCTCATTTATTTTCTCCCACATTTTCTGTTTCATTATTATTAGTTGTAGCAATAAAAAACTCACCTCTACCAAACTACTCAAACTTCTTAAAATACTCTCCGACAGAATTCAAATTTAATTTTGAATAAATTATTGTTACGCTTTTCAATTCGTTATATCGACTGAGATGTTCGAAATGAGGGCATTCCGTAACACAACTAATACCAGGATATATTGATATCTAGTTAGCCTAGACAGGTTCCATGCAAAAGCAAAATATTGCGTTACCAGAGCAACAAACAATAATTCATAAGAAGTGTCAGTGTGAAGTTGGACGTCAAAAAAGTAAACCAGAGTTACGCAATAAATTAAAAGAAAAAAGATGTCAACCGAAATTGTGAAAATCGGAAAATTGGAGTATTGAGCCATCATCAAGTACCTGTATTTAAAAAGGTAAGAGATGAGCAGATTTGAAAAGATTTGCTTACCTAATACCTATGTTGCAAGCATCAAAAGAGGTAAATTTTCTATTGAAGATGATGATAGATCGGGAAATCCAGTTTCTGTATCAGTCCCCGAAAATATCGATGCAGTTCATGACATGACATTACTACCCGACATTACTGTCCACTTTACGGGAAAAAATTGAAGAGAAAAGACGCGGAAAGCTATCCAAAGGTGTTTGGTTTTTGCAGGACAACGCCCCTGCACACAAATCTCATGATGTCATTCAAAAAATTCGTGATTTAGGGTTTGAATTACTAGAACACATCTACTCACTCAACTAGAAAAAAGTTTAAGAGGTCGTGAATTTGTTTCCAACGAGGAAGTTATAAAAGCTGTGGAGGTCTGGTTTATAGAGCAAGAAAAAAAATTTTTTTGAAAGGTTTAGAGACGTTGCATGTTCGCTCTAATAAATGTATTCAATTAAGAAGAGAATATGTTGAGTGATAAAATATTTTGACATTCACATTTTGTTTGGATCTACAGTAGGCTAAGAATTTTTCAAAACATATATTATGTACTATTAATATTTACTTTCAATCGTGAAAGTTTTATATAAGAGCAAATTAAACATACACGATTATCTAATCTCTATTTATATCTTATGCTAGGTTTTTCTCATGCATAAAGCATGTCTCATAAGTTTATTTTTCAACGACTCGAAAAAGCAATTCGAGTTATATAATTTTGAGCAGGTATATTAACAAGAGAGGGTTTCTTAATTAAATTGAATCCATTTCTCTGGAAGTGGAAGCCAAAGTTTCCATTTATCCAGTGGAAATTAAGGCACAATTGTACATTCCGGAAACATTTTCTCTCATCTTGCGACACGATGTTTATAAAGAGCACAGATTCGAGTTTATCGAAATTCAGAAATAAATTTGCAACATGCCGTATAAGCCGCGAGATATCTTGAAATTACATTTATGGAAAGTGAAACAGTGGCTTCCATAGGAAGGGGGCCACGGGGGACATTCCATGATATGGAATGAGATTAACGAAACTGAAAAAACAAATTATATTTGAAATTCAAGAAGAAGTGTGAATATAGGCATATTAAGATTGGAGATTATAAAGTTCAAGAGGTAGATAAAATAAAATACTTGGGTATAACAATATCTAATGACAGAAACAAAGGAACCGAAATCAAACAAAGAGTAACAGCCACAAATAGAGCATTCCATACCAATAAAATGCTGTTAAGAAGCAAACTAAAAAGTGAGAAGACAAATATGAGGGTATACAAAACAATTATAATATCAAAACCATTAACAATGACCAAAAAACATCAGGAAGATTTGAGAATATTAGAGAGTAAGTAAAAGATATAGTGCAAAAAATCAAGGAACAGAGAATAATCTGGTTGGGACACATTTGGAGGGCAGTTACAAAGTCAACAATATTTGCAATTATGGAATGGGTACCTTGTGATAAGCGAAAGAGAGGAAGAACCAAAACTACGTGATTACAGAAGGTTATAATTGACCTCAATAGCATAGGAATAAGGCAGTGGAAGGAACAAACAAAAAATAGGAAGAAATGGCGTCAGCTTGCCGAAAAAATATTGATCCACCCCAAAAGAATGTCAATATATACTTATATATATATATATATATAAGAAAGTAGTTCGTTGCCAAAACTAGATAGGTTTCAAATTTTGTGGGGAATGCGGCAATGTAAATGAAGTGTACTCTTTTTAGTTAATTCTTAGCTTTCGGTTTTTATTCAAACCATTTTCAAAGAACTACAAGAAAATATTTCATAGATATTATAAATCAAGTATAATTGAAAAAATTATTAAATAATTGCAAATCATACTTACAACTAATTGAGATTGATAATATCTTTGAATCTTAAACATGGAGAAAATATTCATATGTAAAAAATATTGTAAAAAATGTTATATATTATGTAAAGGTATAAATTTAATGAAAAATATAAAATTGAAATGACAATTGTGAAAATTTGTCAATTTATATTAGTCATAGTAACCTATTCATATCTAGTGCAATAGTATATTTATAGCGATAAACCATTAGTTCAAAAGTCAATGGAAAAATTTTTCTCTGCAATGTTTAGATTTGTTTTTAGTTTTTTGTCGAATGATAATAAATAACTGTAAATTGTATTTAATTTCTTAATATCAGTTCTTTTATTCAAACAATTATCTTAATTGCTCTGAAATGAATGCCATTTCCAGGAAAATCCTTCTAGAGTAGTTATTTTCTTTGTATAGAATTTCAAAGTTTTTATAATCTATTATATGTTTTGTAGAAAAAACATGTTCAGCTAGTGCCGATCTTTCTGGATACAACCTTGCATCGCTCTTATGTAAGGCTATACGTTTGGTAATTTTTTGTGAAGTTTCACCTACATAAACAGAATTACATGTAGAACATGTTAATCTGTATATTACATTAGAAAGATCAGTAATAGGATCAATTTCTTTTAATTTACTATAAACACAATTGAGAGAAAGAACATTTTTATATGCAAATTTGATGTCAGTCACTTCTTTTAAAATTTTAGAAATTCTAGGTGTCAGTTCCTTAAAATAGGAATATACTAGTTGTAGTTGTATCAGTTGCATTTTCTGGGATAGTGGTAATTAGATTATTATTGATTGTTGTATCTATTGGATGAGGAGTGTTAAACAAGATTTTCCTAACTAATGTTTTAGGATAACCATTATCAATAAATAAGTTAGATACTTAGTATATGTAAGTTTTTATCATGTAACGTATAATCTGAGATATTAAGTACTCTATTTTTCATTTGTTTAATCAGATTTATTTTTGTTGAAAATTTGTGGTATGAAAAATAGTTAATATATCTACCTGAGCAACAGGGTTTTCGATACCAGTCAACTGTAATTATATCATTATTTCTAATAAGTCTGGTATCTAAGAAAGGAACAGACTGTTCTGAATCTTCTGTTTCAATAGTAAATTGGATGTAGGGATCATAACTATTAAATGTTTCTAATATTTCATTGATGCCTGTATTAGGTAATGCTACAATAATATCGTCTACATATTTTTTAATAAAATGAGGTCGGAAAGAAAGGACCGAAATAACAATGTCTAACAAATCATCCATAACGTAAGCAGCTAGAATTGGAGAGATATTCGCTCCCATTGGAGTACCAAAAGTTTGCTTATAAAATTTTTTATCAAATGCAAAGAAAGTATTATTGAATAAATAGGTGATAATTTCTAAAAAAGTATTTTGATTGATATTGCAATGTAAACTAATACGTTCCCAGTTATTTTGAATAGATCTCAAGCATGTTTCTAAGTATATATTACTAAATAAGGATACCATATCTAAACTTGCTAAAACATAGTTTGGAGGTAATTTCATATTATTAAATTCAAGTGAAATTTGGAAAGAATCTTTCACAAAATATTCATTATTGTTGTCATATGCATTAGTAAGTATTTTTGTTATATATGCAGATAAATGTTCTGTAGGATATCCTATAGAAGCTACAATCGGTCTTACTGATAGATCAGGTTTATGTATTTTGGGTAAACTGTAATATTTAGCTATAACTCCATTATAAGTAGTTAATTGTCTTTTTCTATTGTTATCAATTTGGAATCGAATAATTTCTTAATTAGTTTGTTACAAGATGTTTGTAATGATGAAGTGGGATTATATATATATATATATATATATAATTGTATTGTTCATCTCTAGTAAAGATTGTGAACAAAATTATATAGGACATACTGCAAGACACCTAAAAGACCGTATAACTTCACATAAAAGTGATTGCAAACGATACGTGAATCGATGTGCATTAGCCCAACATGCCCATAAGACCGGACATAGTATAGACTTTGAGAACACTGAAGTACTTGACAAATGTAAAAACTATACAGAAAGACTTTTTATTGAAATGGCTAGAATATCCCAAGAAGAACATCCAATGAATACTAAGACCGATACTGACGGACTCAATTTAATTTACTCAAACCTTATAGACCTAGACTTAAAACTGAAAAAGAAGAGACATAATAATAATTCTATAACCAATACTAGTCCAGACATTGACACAGAAACTGACATCAATCTATAAACAAACGGACAATTAAATACAACCTTTAAAATTGCTATTTACCAACAAAAATTTATAAACATTTTATTTGTCAATTTCAATTTTGACATTAGTTTGGTAAAATATTCAAAATTTGAACGTGTTTTTCATGGAAGTATTTTGTATTTTTATACAATGGAGTTTTTAGATTTTATTTTTTAATCACAAGTTTTGTTCTGACGAAGTTGACGAAGTGCAACGAAAGCTTAACAAAATAAAGTGTGTACTTTAAAAATAAGTATTTTTCTATAAAAAAAAAACCACTAAATATAATCAGAGTTATATATATATATAGTTATGGTAGATATTTGCCGAATGATAATTTAGATACAAGGACAGGAATATTGGGGATGCGGCATAATTGTAAAAAGAGTACTCCACACTATTTTACAAGCTTTCGGATATATTTATTTCTATTTTCGAGGAAAGCATTCGAGATTGTATTACAAGTGGTTTTTTTCAAAAAGAAATGCATCTAAGAATAATTTTGATTTCAATTTTTTTTAAAATGAATGTCTATATGATGTCAAACAAAATCGTTTTTCTCCGATTGGCAGCAAATATTAATTTTGCTGACTGATATCAATCAGCAAAGTATTACTTTTCCTGCCTAGGCACGAAAGTGATTACTTTGCTGCCTGTGATTATACATTTCCATAGCAACCAACTAAAATAAAGAGATTGTGGGAATTGTAATAATTTGCAAATACAATATCCTCATGAACAATCGGAGAAAAAATTATATGTTCAACTTGGCAGCAAAGTAGATTGACTGCCTTGGCTGAATTCCTAGCCTCGCTACGCTCAGCTATGAATTCAGCCTTGGCAGTCAATCTACTACTTTGCTGCCTAGTTAATAACTATTGCTTATAGAATCAGAAAAGCAAAATATTTCTAGATCAACTGTAATTACACTCACACATATATACATAGCAAAGTATTGTAGTATGCAAAGCTTTACCGATATAAGACAGTAAAAATGCCGAATATTCATACAATAAATTATAAAGATTGTTTTGAATTTCCATGTTTGTTCTAAGTCATAAACATGGATACGATTTGGAAAACGTCATGTAGTGCTGCTCAAAAACGATATACCTACAGTATCAAACAGAGTCATGTTACAAACGCTCCACATATTTTTCGAATAAGTTTTTGAATTATTATGGAGATAAAGGATATTTTCAAATATAGGGGATGCAGACGGTAAACAAACTACCTTCAACAGATAAAATCTTGCCCGTATTCTGTATACATTATTTAAAATGAGAAATATCTACGTATTTCTCGATTTATGTGGATGTATATGAACTAAAAAACTATAGCAAGCTAGTCTATTTATGTGTCTAAAACATCACTAGATTTGAAAAAAAAATCACCCAATTATACTGGGTTACAAGGAGCTGCTTGTTGAAAAAATTAGAAATCCCTATTGAAATTGAAATAACTACATCCACTTTTTCATTTTCCTTATAAAATTTGTAGTGCCTACTCATACTTACAAATAATTTGAACATAAACGTTTCTATTGGGTTTGTAATTCATAATTATATAGGGGAAAATAAAGCATTAAGAAAATATTCACAACTACTATAAATTCATTGTTTGAAAACATCACAACATAAAAAAGTGTCACACAAATAAAATGTTAAAAATATTGAAAATGGAGTGTTCTATCGAGTTCAACAAAGAGTACCTTCTATGTAGAAAATTTAATAAAGAAAAAATATTGTTAAATAAAAGTTTACGAAATCCTTGTACCACGCCAGTGGCTTATTAGAGTTTGACATAATTAATACTGTTGATAGGATTTGTAGAGACAATAAAGAACAAAAAATTTCAAATTGGTACTTCCATCTCCCAAGAAGATATGAAATAAAATGTGGGGTAGAATTGTTCATATGATAAAAAATTAGGTAATTTGATTGGTCCTTGGAACTGTCAAAACATTTTTAAATATAACAGAATATATCATTCTCACGACATACTATACCTGCCTACCTGCCTAGAAGGACATAAACAATCGACGACTCATACCAAGAAAGGTATTATAATGAACTTTATCACATCCCGCATGTTTTAGGTAAATCACTAATGTCAATTTAGTCTTAGATATTAAATCAAATTTATTTTACCAGAGAATGCACAGCATTGCTGTTATTATTCTGGTTTTGGAATAAAATCATCGATGGGTTGAACATAATGCTCCCCAGCATTATGTTCAACCCAATGCTATGAATGAGTTTAAGTAATTGGTTGTTTGAGTGTCCCATGAATACTGTGATGAAGCACAATATATTTTGTTAACAGAATGTAGATGCTTAAGTGAAGGCTTTGCAAAATATCACAAATGAGGAAGCTGTTGAGACAAGTCAAAACTTTCTCCACGACCACCTAAGAATAAGTCAATATTTTACCTCCTAACAAAAGGTATGTGGTACCCATATATCAACTGTCGTGAATTATAGTTCATAATACACTGTAGTGTGTATTATGATTCATAATTCACGACTAGAGATGGGGGTACAATATAAAAGAAACTATTAAATCTGTGTATTTTGGTTAGGACATTTGTTTCTGACATATATCGTATCGATAAAATTTTGTAATTTTTAGTATTGATACTTTTCATAACGATATTTTCCAATTTTAAGTATTTTAGAACAATATATTTATTTATATTGGTACTTTCTACGGTATCGCCAATCTCTATATATGTCAAATTATTTTATGTAGCTTCCACAACATTTTGAGGTTAGTAATATGCCAAATCGTTACTGACTTTTATTTAATAAAGAAATTAAGTGTCGTGGACAAAGTATAGTATTCTACTCGCAATTAATGGCCATAATTCACTCGGGTGACTTGCGTAAACGTCACCCATTGTGAATTGTGGCTATCATAAATTGCTATTATATTAAATGGATAAGTTTTTACTTCTCCATTATTCCCTGTCTAGACAACTGATTATATTATGTAATTATATAGCCACTCGTTGCCATGAGAAAGTTCACAGAAGCAATGAGTATGATATTATTATTTAATCATCAATTGAATATTTCAAGAGTTTCGAAACTATATAAAAGCTTACTCCGGAACTTTCAGCGACAGATTTACGATGTACTTCAATTTTTAAAATTTGTTCCAAAAATTTCAAAGCATAGCCTCGAAACATATATAGACAAATGATTAAAATTAATCGAGCACAAGAAATCCGCAGGAGAAACATTTCCGTTTGCACCACTTTTAAAAAATTTACATCAGTACGTGTCTCAGAACGTAGCGGCGACAACGTTTGCCAAATATTTAAACTTTCAAGTTTAGCTGTTAAGTAGAACGGAACATTCAAGATTATGTCGCTGTGAAACGGTAAATTCGTGGTTGGTTTATTCAAAATTTCTTATACGCTTTATTTTGACGACATCTAATTATTCTAATGAGGTAGGCATTTGAACGTGAGGCGAAGGATTTATCACAAATTGTTGTTTAGCATATTCCATTTCTGTATAAATTTTAATATGCTAGTCGATTTGTCAGACATGTGAAGGACAAAAACTTTTATTTATATATGTATGTTATTTAAGCAGAAATATATGCCAACTATTTGTTTAATAGGAGTTTTTTAGGGATGTGGCAATAATACCAAAGTGTACTCTTTTAAGAATTCAATTCCGACCTGAGTGCTCATTTCCAAGGAATATATGTAAATGAGATTATATGTAAAAAAATTGTATAAATAGTAATAAATTCAGTGTTCAAATATGCCATTTCCTCATTTATAAGATATCGGCAAAAATATCGTTCTACATAGTATGAATTTTCTTGTCTATGAAGAAAATGTTAGCAGGAATTGACGGGATTAAGTTGGGTGTGTAGTCATTGAATGAAAATATTTTCAAATCCAAGCCGTCACTTTCCAGTAATATTTTCAATATTTTTAACTAATTCACTATCCTTTCGTGTACAATGCGATTTTCCAATTCTGCTTTCAGTTCCGTCTCTCAGCCATTTTCACATACCCAGTTATCTATTTAAATTATTCCATTTCTGACACCAATGTTACGATTTTCTCAATAATATAAATATGTTTTCAGGGTGAGATAAAATTATACACCCTACCTTAGCCAATTACTATTGATTTATTCACACATTTTATTAAACTTAATTTATATACACACTTCAGCCAATATTCACTAATAGGACCAAGCAATAGGTGGATATTTAATTTTGACAGAAATCCCAGTAGAAAACGGATGATGCCATCATATAAAGGACATTGTGCAGTAACATTTTGATATGCTTTAGACACGCAAATGCTGTCATTTGTTATAAACATTTGAAACGAAAAAAACAATTTATTTCCATCTAGCGTAAAACTTACTGAAACAATCTCAATGTATATATGGATAAATTGTAGATAATTAATAAACGAACAAAATGAGTGGTGAGCAAGTCAATCGGATAATTAGGAATCAAAAAAATCAGAATAACCGGAAAATTACCTTTTTTTTTTAAATTAATATCGTCATTTATCAATTGCAAGAGCTGAAACTTGATACAAAAGAAGTTCTTCGTATGCCCTTTATATGCCCGAAGAGCAGAGGTCAAACGTGGGTTAGCTTTATCGCAGTTAATTTTTTCATGCCATAATTTTCAAAGTGGATGCGTTAACGATAGTCTGATTTTGTATTTGAAAACGGTTTTGAAAAGTGTCAAAGTAGAGCAAAAAAACATTTATTCTGGATTTGAGATAAAATAATGCAAAGTTGGCCAAAAACACCGCTTAAGATAAACGATTACACCGAGTGCTACCCCTCTATTCCGTTACTTTCTTTCGCTCGGTCATTTTTAGCGGCGTTCTCGGGCGTTTTTGGCCGACTTCACATTATTTTAATAGAAATAGAAAATATACGCTTTGTTGCTTCACGTCTATACTTTATAAATCCGTTTTTAAATTTAAAAGTGGGACAATCGACGACGCATCCAAACATGCTGGAAAAAAATTAAAATTGCAATTGCGACCGAAGTAACCGTCGCTTGGCGTCTGCGCATATGAAGGGCCTAAGAAGCACTTATTTTGTACCAAGTTTCAGCTCTTGCAATTAATAAATGACGAGCATTAATTTTCCAATTTTCCTGATTTTCTTGGTTCCTAATTATCCGATTGACTTGCTCGACCCCTCTTTTTGTTCGTATTTCAATTATCTACAATTTATTCACACATAACACTAAGATTGCTTAAGTAAGTTTTACGCTATATGGGAAAAACCAAGAAAATTGTCTTTTTTCGTTTTAAATGTTCATAATTTGCATGTCCAAAGCATATTAAATTGAAACTGTGCAATGTCCTTTATATGATGACATCATCCATTTTTCACAAAGATTTTTGTCAAAAATTGCTATACTCGCATGCTCCGCTGCTTGTCCTATTAGTTTAATAGTTTCAATTTATTCTTGCCACTTGGATATAACACTATTTATTTATCAAATAATTCTCTGTCTGATTACCAAAAACTTCCAGAAACCTGTCTATGGACTGGCTGTTGAGGCATGTATGGCATTTCATATACTTTCATACCTTTCCAGAAACTTTGCCTTCTCGAGTTAATAAGGGCCGCCTGCTATAAGGCGCAATCGCCAAAATTTATTATTTAGTGACAGGTGCGGCTTCTGAGGTGATTACTTCGTAACAATATATTAAATATTAAATAACAAGTTGAAATGTTGAATTTGTGAAATGATTTCGACAAGCTTTTCTGCTATCTATAGGTTAAGTATTAAGCGCAGAATTTGTTTTCAATGAATAAAAATCCTAATGGCTCCCACCTTCACTCCAAAGTATATATATATTAAGACGAATTTATCGTCTTATAAATATAAAATGGAGCCAAATTCTTAAAAAAAAAATATAGTTTACAATTTTTAAAAAATTCATTATTATATTTGCTTATTGTGATATATTTTTAGACAATATATAAGAAATTTTTTTTTTTTTTTTTTTTTCATTTATTTAATGTCACTTCAACCAATAAGGTTATTAGCGACGAATAAGTACATTTACAAATAATTATATGAGGTGGTATAGTCTGGTTTCTTTAATAAATTCAATTAACCGATCTGCGTCCATTTGCTCACCCAAAACAGTTTTCAAATTGCCTGATAATTTATTTTTTTGTTTTGATACCAGGAATTTGAGGCAATCACAAATTATGTGCTTCACAGTCAAGTCCTTGTTACATACATTGCAGGTTGGTTTGTCTTCCTTTGTAATTAGAAACTTATGGGTTAAATTGGTGTGCCCTAATCGAAGTCGATTGATTTTCACTTGGTCCTCCCGGAGTTCGGTTTTTTGTCGCCACGGTTTCACATCGCGTTTAATCTCGCGAAGCTTAGAATTGGACATTTCCCACTCATTTTGCCACGCACTGAGCACTTTTGTTTTTATGTATACTTTAAAATCACTAGGTACAACGTTTGGTACATTCACTGAACTTTCACTTGTAGAAGCTTGTCGCGCTAGAAGATCTACCTCTTCATTTCCACGAATACCAACATGGGATGGGACCCACATAAACTCAATATTTAGATTGAGTTTTCTTATATTATTTAGTTCTGTTTTAATGAGATTGACTAATGGATGTTTAGTGTAAAGTTGTTGAATCGACTGGATTGAGCTAAGTGAATCTGTTATTATTAACGTGTTTGTCTGGTTGATATTTTTAACATGGACTATTGCTTGGAGTATTGAGAATAACTCAGCGGTATGTATTGTGCTCATTGCTGGTAGTTTAAATTGGCTAGAGGTACTTGGGGTTTTAAATGCAGCTCCCACTCCGTCATCTGATTTGGAAGCATCAGTGTAGATCACATAGCAGTTTTCATATCTGTTAAGCTCATGCTGGAAAGACTTTTTAATTAATGTATGTGGAGTTTCTGTTTTATTTAACATTGTGAGGTTTGTATTTATGGATGGGATTTGACATAGCCAAGGGGGAGGAATTTGATAATTTGTGGTATAAAATTTGGGGAATTGTAATTGTAGATTGCTCATGTGTTTCCGCACTCTTTCGTAGAATGGAGGGTCATATCTACCAGTTTCGAAAATCTCGCTATATCTATCAGTCAGAGTGTTATATCTTGCGGGATGAGATTGTTGACTAGCAATCGTAGTTGCCATAGATAGGCTTAAGTATATCCGCCTCTTCTGTAGAGAGGGCTCGCCAGTCAGACAATGGAGACTTTTTATAGGTGTAGTTCGGAAAGCTCCGGTAGCAATACGTAGGGCGTTGTTTTGGATTGGTTCCAATTGGGTGAGAACCGACAGTTTTGCGGATGAATAAACGACAGCTCCATAGTCTATTTTGGATCTTATCAAGGATTTGTACACATGTAATAATGCTGCTTCATCTGCACCCCATTTTTGGCTGGCTATAGTTTTCATTATGTTTAGTCCGCCTTGGCATGACTTCTTCAGTTCCATAATGTGCTTCTTCCACGTTAGCTTTTTGTCAAAAACCATACCTAAGAATCGGATTTCTGTTGTGTGCTGTATTGGAATATTATTCAGTTTTAGATGGGGAACGGTCGGTCTGTATTTCCGGGTAAATAACATGCATTTTGTTTTGGCTGATGAGAATTGTAGGCCCGTTGTTTTTGACCATTCTACTAGTTTGTCTATAGATTTTTGTAAGTGATTTTGCATCGAAATTGTATTTTTTCCTTTTATAAATAAAACCAAGTCATCTATGTAAAGCCTGCCTTTGACTATCGAGCTGCATTGTTTCAAGATATCGTTAATAGCAACTAAAAACATCGTTGTGCTTAGTACTGCTCCTTGGGGTATTCCGTTCGTTTGAATTTTTCTGGATGATGTTATGTTATCTATACGGGTGCGGAAAGTTCGTGAATGTATAAAGTTCTCAATAAATTTCAAAATGTTGCCTCTTAATCCCCATGTGTGAAGTTTATGTACTATATTATATCCCCAAACTGTATCGTACGCTTTGGTTATGTCAAAAAAAATTGCCATACACTCTTGATTGTTTGCTAGACTTTCATGTATATCGGATTCTAGATCCAATAAATTGTCGATAGTAGATCTATCACAACGGAAACCACTTTGTTGTGGAATCAAAAGTTCATTATGCTCTAGGTACCATTTAAGTCGTTTATTCACCATCTTTTCTAGGATTTTACACATCACATTAGTAAGTGATATAGGACGATATGATTCTATGCTGGTCCTTGGTTTATTAGGTTTCAGTATAGGGATAATAATGGAGTCACTCCATGCCTTCGGAAATTCTTGGTTGAGCCAAAGGAAGTTGTACATTTTCAGGAGAAATAGTTTTCCCGTATTTGGTAAGCGTTCTAGAAATATGCACGGAATATCATCTGGTCCAGGTGTAGAATTTTTTGTAGATGCTATAGATTCATTCAATTCGTCTATGGTGAATGGCACATTTAAAACATTATTTTCTTCATCAGTGAAATTCAGACGGGTTTTTTCTTGATTTAGTTTTTTGATTTGAAAGTCTTTTGTATAGTTGTGGTTGCTGGAGTTCCGTTCATAGTACCGGGCAAATTGTTCCACTATTTCAGTTTTATTATGTATTATTTCATCATTTTTTGTTATAAACGGAATAGTGTGTGCTCGACTTTTTCCCGATATTTTTCTTAAGCTTTGCCATACTGTGCTTATGGGTGTATTACTATTTATACTAGAAATGAATTTTTGCCATGATTTTCTTCTGGTTTGTTTAAGTAAATACCTAGCCTCGGCTCGTTTTTGCTTATAAAATACCATATTTTCAGTAGTCTTTTTTCTTTTATACTTGTTAAAAGCATGTTTATACTTTCTGATAGCTTCATCACAATCAGAATTCCACCAGGGTAATGGTTTGTGATGTTTCAGTGTTTGTGTTTTTCCTATGTTTATTATTGCTGCTTTATTGATAATGGAAGAGAAGAGACTCAACATATTGTCAGCATTATCAAAATGTATATTTTGTATATTATTTACTTCTTCCTCAATAGATTTTGCGTACTCTTCCCATTTTGCTTTTTTTATGTTCCATTTTGTTGGTGGACTGGCGGTATCTATTGCCTGTGGTACTGGTAGTGAAATTTCAATTGGATAGTGATCGCTACCATACAGGTATTGAATTACATCCCACTCCAAACTTGGTGATAGCATCGGATCGCATAGTGTGACGTCAATAGCTGATTCGGAACCGGAGAATTTACTAAATCTGGTGGGTCTACCGTCATTCAGTATATTTAGATCTTGGGAAGATATAAGTTTTTCAATAATTTTGCCTTGTTTGTTGCATCCATTTGATCCCCACATGGGACTGTGTGAATTAAAATCTCCTAAGATTATTCTTGGTGTGGGAATCTGCTGAATTATGTTTTCAAATTCTTGTAGGTTTATATTTTTATCTGGAGGAATGTATATATTACAAATGTATATTTTTTGGGGAATATTCACGGATATTGCGATTACTTCGTGATTGTATGTGTTTATTGTCAATTGTTTAGCTTCGTATTTGTTATTAACAAAGATTGCTACGCCCCCACTTGCTTTAATAACATCAGGCCTGTGTTTTGCATAACAGGAAAAATTTGTTAGGATATGGGTGTTCTGAGGGTTTTTGAAAAGTGTTTCCTGAAGACATATGATTGATGGATTCGTTTGGGAGATAATGTGTTTCAACATTTCAAAATTAGCGTAAAATCCGTTTATATTCCACTGAAGTATGCATTCCATTTTTATTTTTTTTATTTTTATTTTTTTTATTCTTGTGACGATTCTATTGAGGTGTCCGAATCTTCTAGAATTATTTTTATAGCGACTGGGTTAATGTCAAGTTGTTTCAATAGTTTTTTTCGAATTCTGGTGCTTCTATTTTTCATAAGTCTGTTAGTATAGTAAGGATGCATTTTTGACAAAATTTTCAGTAGTTCGTTGACATCTTCTGTGTACGTTTTTACTAAGCTGACAAGGTCTTTATGTTCATGTGCATTTTCAAAAAAATCTACTATCTGTTCAAAGGACAATATAAATGTTTCCTCTTCGAACAAGGTTTTCGCTGGCTCTAATAATTTTTCCAGTTCGCTACTTTGCTTTGGTCGTTTCGTAGATTTCTTTTTAGGCAAAATGAAAGGTGTACTGAAAGTTTCCTCCACAGGAGGTGTAACTATATCTGAAAAATTCCTTTTGGTACTTGTAGAATCGGTGTCCATTGGTTTATGAACAGTTTCTTCGCTTTTCTCGTTGTTTTTTTCTGTGTTGTTGGGTTCTTCCATTGTTGGTTTTGATATAGTTGTTTTTTTGGAAATTGTTTCAGTAGTTGATGCATGGGCTATGGTCCCTGTTTGTGAAATTAATGTAGGGGCAATGGTATCTGTTTGAGAAATTGATGTATTGGCCGATCGTGATTGTGATAGATTTTTCCTTGGGTTGTGGCAGTTATTAGTAAAATGACCTTTTTCGTTACAAATAGTGCATTCTTGGCTTTCATGTGACAAAAAAATTCGGTATGTTGTATTGTCGTGTGATATAACGATGGAATCAGGTACTACATTGTTAGTTGTGGATATATATACTTGACGTCTGAAGCTCAATATATGTTTATATGCCGGGTTAGAGGCTCCTATTCTCAGAAAAGTCAGAGATGAAGTTAAGTTATAACCCAGGTTTTTCAGTTCACTTTCAAGTATCTCATTTGGGATCGATGGGCACACGTTGGACAGTAGTAGTCGTTGACTGGGTATTATTAATGGTCTGGTTTGAATTTGTTCTCCGTTTATTGCTATTACTCCCTGATTTTGTTTCATGAACTCATCTACAATGCTTTTAGAGGAGAAGTACACGCAGATACGGTTGTTGGAGATTCTGGAGCAGAATAAGATGTTTTTTGGATTGACATTATTTCCGATTGCTAAAAGATATTCTTCAATTTTGATACCATTTAGGGAGTTGAAGACTATAGCCTGTTCTTTTGATGGATGTGTTGTGGGTTGTTGTTGGGTAAGAGCAGAAGAGTAGGTGAGAGGTTTGTCATTGTTGATGTTACTGTTGGAGCTCATTATTTATAAGGTTGAGTTTGAAGAATGTTCATTGGAATTTACTAAAGCCGGACCTGCTTTTCAAACAGGTCCAACAACTAATTAACCAAAATAACAAAACAAAACTGTAGAGTACACGTTGTGTTTATATCACTCTGATCAATATAAGTGCAAATATAGCAAAATGAAAAGGTTTTTGGTACCTTACTTTTATGGATGTGTTTGATCACTTATCGAGTACACTTTTGATGACTTTATCTTCAATTTATTCACTATAGATTTTTTTAAAACTGGATATAATCTACTGGAACGAAATAAACACAGGTTTATCGTAAACTAGCCAGGATCGGCCTCTCATATAAGAAATTGTATTTAAATATTAGAAGTTAAGTTAATGTAATGTGAACATACAGAATTATGTTAAAATTAGTGTTTTTTTAATTTTATTGAAAGAAAATATGAAATTTAAAAGGTTTAATTATGAACTGTCAAGTGTAGATGAAAAATTAAAGTTTTGAAGAAAATAATAACTTGTGAGGAAAAAGAAGACTAGTTCCAGACTCAGGAGATGAAGCTCTAGAAAATGGGGCCAAGCACAGATGTCTCAGCTAAAATAAAATTTTTGAAAGGTATCATTTTTGAAGGTGATGTCATCAAAAATGTCAGATGTGGCCAGAGTAGCACGATAATTTTTGCTATGAGACTCGTTTGTTTCCGGGAACTAGGGACCCAGGTTGCCCAGGTAGCTGAAAAATAATAAATAAGAGGAGTGAAAAAATTTTTGGAATATTAAAAGAAAGATTGTCAAAAGTTAATTTAAAATTGAAGAAAATTTTGGTTAAAACGACTAAAGATAAGTATTATTTATCTAGAAAAGAAAAAGTAAATAGATACATACCCTTAGAATTATTTGAATGGCCATGGAACTATAATAGGATATAGTTCAAATCAATCCATACAATACATGGTTTATGGACGAAGCAATTCCTTGTATTGAGAAGATGTAAGGTAACAAACATTCCATTGAAATAACCTTCATAATATCTAAAAGTTTTTGTAAGAAGTGATAGTTTATTTGTTTAGAACAGTTATTATATAAAATTGACTTACCAAAGGTTATATTCATAAATATTTGATCGGTAGACGTATAACATAAATCCTTTATAAACTTTTCACACATTGCACAAGTAATTTTAATCGTTTTTTTTTACTTTATATGTATTTGTAGGTTAACTTAGTTAAGTCTTCTTTTTTTTTAATGGAAGAATGCATTCTACGTTATTCAGCCAATAGGCAAATATAATTAGTCATTGTTAATAAATAAATTTCGTAGGTACGTAGGTAGGTATATTTGTTGTTGCTACTATATTAATGTAATTGAAAAAATCAACTTTGTTTTCAATAAACTTCTATTTAGGAAATCAGTTGTTTTCTACAGTAGATAGTGTGTTGATAGTTCTGTGACGACTATCATAGATAAAAAAAAAACATAAAGATCGAATCGTACGCCCAGAGTGCTAACGCTCAAGAGTCTCAAGGTAAATAAATTTCAAATATTTATAAATTCAGGAATTATATATTTATATAAGATAAAAAAAAAGAAAATAGAATTAAAATAAAAAAAAAAAACTAATTAAGATTTTATAACTGGCGCTCAACATTAAATTAAAATTAATTTAAAATAAAACCAATTCACAGTTAAAAAAAATAATTATAAAAAAAAAAGAATATTAAAAATTAAAAAAAAATATCGTCACAATTGGCGCCCAACGTGGGGCGTTCTTTATTTCAAGACATATAGTTTTTTTTTTTTTTAGAATAAATTTGAAATTAATAATGAAAAACACTATCTACTTAAGAAAAAACTAAAATTAAATAGATGGGTAAGAGAAAATAAGAGTCATAAATCATTGAAAAACATTTATTGATACAATTCAAATAAAAAAATAAAATAAAATCACAATTAAAAAAAAAAAAAATTGATAAATAAATTCTAAAGCAAAACAAAATTTAAAAAATAAATAAATCATCATATATAAGTGAGATACGTCTGCTGTTTGCGTGGTTGGGGTGTCTTATATGCTGTCTGATGTGTTAAGTCAATTAGTAATAAAATATATAAACACGTTATGTCTGACAAGCGGGAATTGGAAATAAAAGAATACACGGTAGCGAAATTAAAGGAACTTTTGGTGGAAAGAAATTTAAGCGATAGTGGTAAGAAAGTAGAGCTACAAAGAAGACTTGTAGAAGCCATTAGAATGGAATCTGGGGATTATGAAAAAAGGAATACACAGGGGGAACAAGACAGTTTGAACAAACAGGAAGAACAGGAAAAAACATTGGAAAATGAAATGGAAGAGAATAATAAAGAAGAGAGAAGAACTATAGGCACAGAGGTACATGATAATACAATGGAAGAAACAACTCTAGTTTGTTCAGAAGACGAAACACAAGCTGATCCTCAAGAAAATAGCGATATGGGACAAGTAAAAAGAATTTTGCAATTAATGACGAATCAAATGCAAGTGATGACAAGCGAAATACATGGAGTAACAAGCGAAATCCAAGGTGTAAAAGGAGATATACAGAAGGTGAAAGATGAGCTACAATCTGATTTACAAGCAATATCCGAAAAGTTTGATAGAAAATATGAGTTACATCAAGTGAGAATCAATAAGATGGAAGATAAAATGGGTAAGCAAGAAACAAAAATTGATGAGATGGAGAAAAGCTTAGAAAAGGAGACGAAGAGCTTAAGAGAGGAAGCCAAGCAACAAGAGAACATATTTAAGGAAGATCTGCTACGAATAGAAAGAAAGCAAACAAACGAAAACATCAAAACTAACAGGAGAATTACAGACTTAGAAGGAGATGTTCAAAAAGGAATACAAACGACATTGGATCTGGCTGAAGAAGAAAACAGAAGGACAGAAGCAAGATTGAGAGAAGAGTTGAAAGAAAGTATAAAACGAAATAATCCAAACAACAATGAAATGGTTGAAAATTTAAAGAGAGAGCTAGAGAACAGAGTAACAAAAATTAGTGAAGAAGTAAAAAACTTGTCAGATACTCGTATTATTAGTGAGTCAGCTTCTCTGTATTTTGGTTGTAATGGTAAGGTTGATGAATCTTCAAAATTTTGTGGTGACTTTAGAAAGGTACACCCTATAAATTTTATTAAAACTATCAAAAGTAGAGCCAGGAGAATTACAAACACGAGTGAGCTACGCGAATTTTTAAGGGGTAATTTAACAGGTCAAGCCTTACTTTGGTTAAATTGTAAGGAAGATCAAATTCAAAATATGGAAGATTTTGAAAAATTATTTTTACACAATTTTTGGGGTGAGTTACAACAGGGAAAAGTACGTGAAAAATTATATTTTGGTAAGTTTGATGCACAACGCAATAACTTAACAAATTATGCATTGCAAGTGTATTCTCAAGCGCAATACCTTGTACCAAGTATACCTGAATCAGAAATCGTCATGTTTTTGTCCAGGCACTATAAAAGCGAAATTTGTGAAACTATAAGCATACAGAATATTCACAAATTTGATATGCTTTTATCATATTTAACTAGAGTAGAACGAAACTTAGATATTGGTCATTCTAACAATTTAGACATTAATAGGAATTCTCAAAATAACCAGAATAGGGCACGAAATAATAGGAATTATAATGAATTAATTGATAGTAATAGTCAGAATAGAAAGTATTATAATCAAAACAATTCAAATGAAAGTGATAGAGGTTTTCAAAATAGGCATAATCAAAATAATCAGACAAACAATAATTTAAATAGAGATTTTGGTAGATATAACCAAAATAATAATTTTCAAAATTACAGAAATCAGAATAATAATAACTTACAAAGAAATAATTATAACAATTATAATCGGGGGAATAATGGTAATCAAAACAATGAGAATCGAAATAATAACAATTATAACCAAAATACACGAAACCCACAAAATGTTGATAACCAAAATAATAATAGTAGTTATAACAGAAACATGAATTTTCGAAATTCAGGTGAGCAGGTAAGACGTGTCAATCGCATAAATGTAGCAGACGTAAATCACAGAGGGAGAAGTACAGAAAGGCATACTCCACGACGTTTCTCTTCTCAGGAAAATCTTAGATCTTCAGAAAGATCACGTTCCTCAGAAGATGTAAGAAATAGTCAAGATAACCATCCGCATTTTTAAAGCGGGTGTATGATGTTGCAACTAGGTGTCAATACATGCACCCACGTGAATTTCTTGATCTCAACAATTACAACGATGTACACCTAGAAAAAAAAATTGTAGGTTTAATAATTTTAAATGGTAAGATATATGATAATAATGTTAGCATAATTTTAGATACAGGTTCTACAGCGTCTTTAATATCCGAAGATATTATAAATAAGTTACAAATTTTGAAAAAAGACATAATTAAAATTCCTAAAACGCACTTAGTAGGTATAAATGAGAAATCTTTAGGATACACAAATAGATCAGTGGTGTCTAAAATAAACTTTGGAAAATTGGAGATTTTAGTTCAATTATTAATAGTAAATCATATGGAATATGATATACTTATAGGTAGTGATGAACTCAGTAAAAATAACTTTATAATAGATTTTGAGAAAGGAATTGTGAAAATCAATGAGTTTGAAATGGAAATTTTTTTTAAAGAAAATAAAAGGGTAGTAAAAAACTCGAATATAATTAGTATATGGGATTGTCATAATTCAGGAAATAATAATGAGTGTGAACGTGAAAAAGAAAATATAAGAAATGGTAAGATTATTAATGATAGAGTTTTTTGTACTAGGAATGAAAGAGAAATAGATAAAGTTGAAAATTATAATGAATATGAAGTATTAAATGAAAGTGATAGAGAAGATAAATGTGATTATGTTAGCAAGTTAAATAGAGGAGAGGTTTCAGATGGAAGGATTCAGGCCAAAGATGCCATAAAAGGAGTGGTACATAAGAATATAGGTTTCGATTGTGATAATAAGTGGAAAGATAGAATGATAGATTTAGTGGAAAAGTATAAAGATTTAATAAATGAGGAATCAAGAATAGCGAAAGATTATGTTCATAGAATACAAATAAAAGATATGAAACAATTCCATGCAAAAAGTTACCCAATTCCCTATAAATATAGACAAGATGTAAATAATGCATTACAGACGTTATTAAGAGATAACATAATTAGTTACAGCACTACACAATATATTAATCCAGTAGTGATTGTTCGGAAACAAGATAATACAGTGAGAATATGTCTTGATGCAAGAAATTTGAATAAATGCTGTGTCCCAGAATTTGAAGCACCGCTGACTGTAGAATCTATTTTAGGTAGAATAACAAATGCTAGAGTTTTTTCTAAATTGGATTTAAAACATTCTTTTTGGTTAATTCCTTTACACCCAGAATGTAGACATTTGGTAGGTTTTAAAATAAATGGTAGGGTATATAATTTTAATGTAGTACCATTCGGGTTACAAAGTTCAATATCAGCATTACTAAAAGCCACAAATAAAATCCTAGAAAGACATGAAGCTTATACCATTCATTATGTAGATGATATTTTGATTTTTTCGGAAAACAAGGAACAACATTTTACTCACATACAAAATGTATTACAGGATCTTGATTCAGCAGGTCTCAAGCTTAGTTTAGGAAAATGTTCATTTTTTAAATCAGAAGTCATATATTTAGGTTTTAAACTAACATCATCTGGAATCGAAATGGATCCAGAAAGAATAAGTTTAATCAAGGACTATAAAAGACCTAAGAATTTAAAAACTTTGAGGGGTTTCTTAGGAACTCTAAATTATTTTAAAAGATTAGTACCAAATCTTTCAGAAAAGGAGATACCACTTGTTGAGTTATTGAGGAAAAATGTAACTTGGAAATGGACAAATAAACAGGAGGTAGCTTTTAATTCCATAAAGGAATCTTTTCATGAAAAAGTAAAAATTTATCATCCTGATTATTCAAAAATTTTCAAGTTAAGAACTGATGCATCCATACAAAGAATAGCTGGTGTGCTTTTACAAGAACAAGAGAATGTGGAAGTTCCAATATCTTTTGTTTCACGTTTAATTCGCCAAGCGGAAAAAAATTATGGAGCAAGCGAACTAGAGCTTCTCAGTATTATTTTTTGTGTAAACAAGTTACGTTATTTTTTATTAGGTGGACATTTTATAATTGAGACAGATAATCAAGGTTTAACTACGATTTTAGACAATAGATATAATAATTCTCGTATCCACAGATGGAGTTTATTATTGCAAGAATATTCATTTACAATAAATTTTATTCCTGGGCATTTAAATATTGTATCAGATGCTATTACAAGAATGGAAGGTGACAACATTGGTAAACCATACACTCATAAAGTAGGACTTAATCAATTAAAATATGAACAGGGAATATTTTCATTGGATGCTATTCAAATGAACCAAAACAGGTTAACAGATAAAGATAAGGACAGGCTAAATTATAGGGAAAATATTTATTTTAAAATCATAAATGGAACAGAAATCTATGCAATAACATCCGAGTTGGCTATTTTAATCATAGATCATATACATGTTACTTTTAATCATCCTGGAGTTAGACGTACTCATTTGATCTTTAGAGAGAATTATTATTGTAAAAACGATTTAGCATTAATAAAAACACAAATAAGAAATTGCACTGCTTGTCAATTTAATAAAGAAAGAAATATGCATTATACTAACTTACCAAAATCTTTAATAGCTAGTAAACCATTAGAGATAGTAACAGTAGACTTTATTTCAAATTTAATTCCAAGCACACAGGGAAATCTCCATATTTTTGTAATTCTAGATGTTTTCTCGAAGTACATAACTTTACATGCATGTTCTAAAACAAATAAAACAATGGTGAAAAAGTATTTGAATAAATTTATAAATGATCATGGAAAATTTGATATATGTATAATGGACAATGCAACATATTTTAGGAGTAGACAATTACAAAATTGGTTTGATAAAAATAAAATTAATTATAGATATACGAGTATTAGGCATCCTAAATCTAATTTAGCTGAGAGAGGAATAAAAGAGGTTATTAAACATTTAAGATTACTGGTGTCATATAATCATAGAGAATGGGAGGATAAATTGTCAGATGTAGAATATTTTATAAATAATACTCCTAATATAAATTCAGGATTTTCTCCAATCATATTATTTAAGGGAATAAGTTCAGATAGACCATGGGAAATTAATTTTGATTATAATCAGATAATTGAACAGGCTAGAATGAAAGAATCAATAAAGGAGAAACGATATAAAGAAAAACAACTTAAAAAAAAGAATAAACATATTAAAGTTTTTAATAAGGGAGACTTAGTATTATTAAAGGCATTGAGATTTGCTGATCACAGAAATAACAAATGTAAGAAATTGGATTGTTTATTTGAAGGTCCATATGTAATCCAAAATGAAGGTGGAATAAATAGTTATATTTTAGTACATCCAGAGACAGGAAACACACGTGGGGTATTCAACATTGACCAGTTATTTGAATATAACAGTTGTTCAACACCATAATATTTTATAAATTTAGATAGTTAAAAGTTATTTATTATTTGAAAGTTTAAATTTTTTTACTAACAGAAGGATCAACCCTTTTCGAATTTCTAATGTGAACATATAAATTACTCAAAGGCTTGAGGGGGAATGTTAAGACGAATTTATCGTCTTATAAATATAAAATGGAGCCAAATTCTTAAAAAAAAAATATAGTTTACAATTTTTAAAAAATTCATTATTATATTTGCTTATTGTGATATATTTTTAGACAATATATAAGAAATTGTATTTAAATATTAGAAGTTAAGTTAATGTAATGTGAACATACAGAATTATGTTAAAATTAGTGTTTTTTTAATTTTATTGAAAGAAAATATGAAATTTAAAAGGTTTAATTATGAACTGTCAAGTGTAGATGAAAAATTAAAGTTTTGAAGAAAATAATAACTTGTGAGGAAAAAGAAGACTAGTTCCAGACTCAGGAGATGAAGCTCTAGAAAATGGGGCCAAGCACAGATGTCTCAGCTAAAATAAAATTTTTGAAAGGTATCATTTTTGAAGGTGATGTCATCAAAAATGTCAGATGTGGCCAGAGTAGCACGATAATTTTTGCTATGAGACTCGTTTGTTTCCGGGAACTAGGGACCCAGGTTGCCCAGGTAGCTGAAAAATAATAAATAAGAGGAGTGAAAAAATTTTTGGAATATTAAAAGAAAGATTGTCAAAAGTTAATTTAAAATTGAAGAAAATTTTGGTTAAAACGACTAAAGATAAGTATTATTTATCTAGAAAAGAAAAAGTAAATAGATACATACCCTTAGAATTATTTGAATGGCCATGGAACTATAATAGGATATAGTTCAAATCAATCCATACAATACATGGTTTATGGACGAAGCAATTCCTTGTATTGAGAAGATGTAAGGTAACAAACATTCCATTGAAATAACCTTCATAATATCTAAAAGTTTTTGTAAGAAGTGATAGTTTATTTGTTTAGAACAGTTATTATATAAAATTGACTTACCAAAGGTTATATTCATAAATATTTGATCGGTAGACGTATAACATAAATCCTTTATAAACTTTTCACACATTGCACAAGTAATTTTAATCGTTTTTTTTTACTTTATATGTATTTGTAGGTTAACTTAGTTAAGTCTTCTTTTTTTTTAATGGAAGAATGCATTCTACGTTATTCAGCCAATAGGCAAATATAATTAGTCATTGTTAATAAATAAATTTCGTAGGTACGTAGGTAGGTATATTTGTTGTTGCTACTATATTAATGTAATTGAAAAAATCAACTTTGTTTTCAATAAACTTCTATTTAGGAAATCAGTTGTTTTCTACAGTAGATAGTGTGTTGATAGTTCTGTGACGACTATCATAGATAAAAAAAAAACATAAAGATCGAATCGTACGCCCTGGAGTGCGTTCGGTTATATTCTCCGGAGACTATTCGATTCTCCGATAGCGTTCGAAAATCAGTTTAGATTACTATCTTATCCCGTTCGGAAAATCAGTTTATTCTTTAGGAGACTCTCGAAGCTATCTATCAAATTTGATCGAGAAAAAGTTAGTCGACATGCGCACTCATGTCCTGCTCGTTATTAAAAACATCACGACGCGTTTTTTCCATTTTAAAAGCTTGAAAGCTAATTCGTTGGGGCTACAACTACTTATAATAATATATCTATATTATTTTATTAGTATCTAATGGGTTAGGTGCTTTGCAACTAAAACCGAAAACATCTGATCAAATGAAACGTTGCCAGATGAATTATTAGTAAACAATAATTTATACTCTACATTTTGAAAAATGGGCGATTAGATATATCTTGTCTTAAGAAATTTATTGAAATACATTAAACCACAACCAAAGAGAATTAAAATAAGTAAAATTTTATAACTTGAAGTAAATATTGAAAAAAATATGGTAACAGCGTAAACTACCAAAGAATACTTGTATCTAAAGTGTCCGGAAATTCCTCAACCGGAGAGTATCCTGTCAGATTACTATTCTATCCACGTTATCTAAAACCGAACGCACTCCAGAGTGCTAACGCTCAAGAGTCTCAAGGTAAATAAATTTCAAATATTTATAAATTCAGGAATTATATATTTATATAAGATAAAAAAAAAGAAAATAGAATTAAAATAAAAAAAAAAAACTAATTAAGATTTTATAACTGGCGCTCAACATTAAATTAAAATTAATTTAAAATAAAACCAATTCACAGTTAAAAAAAATAATTATAAAAAAAAAAGAATATTAAAAATTAAAAAAAAATATCGTCACAATATATATTATCAAAAACCCAATTACCATAGTTTATGGTGTAGGGTGTAGGGTCACTCCAAAGTAAAACATTTTATTAGTCCGGGAAAGTGAGAATATATAATAGAGAAGACAAAAATATTGAAAATTTAGAGTTTCTGATCGATTCGTTGAATTGTCCAATAAAAACTCTCAATACTCCCATTTTTTCATTAGCGTACCATCAATGAATTAATAAAAGTTCAACAGTTGACTGAAAGTGTGAACCGAAGAAAATAGTAGCGGCAGTGTGTCGGTTGAACGAAGTTTTATGACACTCATTCGGTTTTATTGAAGAGGCTCAGTGGCTATTGACCCTAAAGCACTGTTTTCTCTGCTTCTAATGAATTTTTTCAAAATACATGGTTTTTGGAGACAAACATTCACAAAATATTGATGAATCCATGAATCATATTTTTCAACGTCAGATTTGAGAAATACGGAGAGACATTTTTTTTTCAATTAAACTCAATTTTATTGTTAATGTTTATAAAACAACAGCTTATTATCAATTGCAATAAACCGCGTATCTATAGCGTTAATGTTCATGAAATGAGACAAAATTGGAAAAAAAAAATCTTGTGGAATTTTGTGACGTCGCCATTTCGAATTTTCAAAATCCAAATCACCAACGTTTCCAGGTCTACTATATTCCCATGTATTAAGAAGTCGTTATTATCATTCTAATGATATTAGTCGCTTTAAAAACAATTTTGCAAAATTTTTTTCAATTTTAAAGAAATTAAGGGTTGAAAAAAACTTCTTCAAAATGTTGCATCACGTCATCTTTAAGGGTATAAAATTCACTACTATTTTAATACCCATAACTTTTTTGTACAATTAAATATAAAAAAGTTATTGACGAAAATTGTTGCATTTCACGTGCTTCAAGCTTTGCTTTCAAGCAGCATCACAAGCTCGAGCGGAATCTTCTCACAAATAAGGAAAGTAGTTTATACTACATATACTTCCGTTTGAAAATGTAAAATCCATGGTAGAAATCTTTTTCATTTCACGACAACATTCGACCTAACTTCTCCGGACTATACGAGATATGCGACTCGAAAAGTTGCATAATAGACATTAATTAATTGATAAATATTCAATATTTTTAATATTTGTATCCCCAGTGATATTACTCCCCGAAAACTGCATGACATCGAATTGTTTACTTTTATTACTGGTTTATTGAGAATGTCTGTTTTATTTGTCAACTGCAGGTATGCGGTATTATTAGAATTAATAATTCCCTTCCTGCCAATTCATTAGCAGTCTATTTAGTGTTTATATATCCCTAGGACCTAGAAAAGTTATCAAGTCAATTAAATATTCTAAAGTGAGATCTGTTTGTATTGAAACCGATTTTGCATAACAAATTGTGCCTTATTAAAAAGGTATATTATATTAACCACAAAAAAACTATCGAATAACTTAGAATTATTAAATTTTTTAGTGGGTAAAATCCAAATTATAAGCTCAAGTGTTCTATCAAGTTGAGAACTATGATTAATTTGTTAATTGTGTAAATTTTTTTCATGAAGTAAGTAACGTATTCTGAACAAAATAAGCGAACCGAAGCAGAGCGACCTCAGCTGCAGTTTCTTAGGGTAAATATTTAATCAAAGTTCGCTGACGAATTACTTCCAGTTCAATACTGAAACCAACAGCTGAAAGATACGAAGGATGCAAACAAAGCACTTTGTTCACCTCCATATAAACTTTCACAATTTTCTCCAATAATGAAGCCTTGTTTCTATAACAATAGTTATAATTTGCAGACTCATTTACTCAAGAATATAAACATAAACTTGTCGAAAGACTATTTATATTCGGATTTTCGATGGAAAAAGAATAATACAAATGCTGCATGCAGTGACTTTTTGAATTTTCTCAATAGTAAGGATTGAGAAAAAATTAGACAGGGTTTCAGCTTTGAGAGTTTTCTCAAACTATTTATTATAGTGGGTAACTTTCAAATAGGTAAATATGTTGTGTAAATTTTGATGGGTTATATTGAGAGTAATTTTGAATTTTTCCACATCTAAAATAATAATTCAGTCGTTTTCCGCTTTACAAAGTCGATTTCAGGAACAAGTTGTGTTAAAAGCTGAAAATTCAAAATTTCTGCTCATCTGGATGTAAAGGAGAAGTCTGCATGCTATGTATTCTACAGGAATATACTTTCAGATGTTTTGTTCCAACTATTAAGAAAGTAATTAGCTACCTATCTTCTGTATGTTCCTTGTGGTATATTATTCATTTTTTTTTTAATTTCTTGGGAAATTAAACCACAATATTTTTAAATTCTTTATTTCAACGTTTCGGTAGCGTTCCAGCTACCGTTGTCAAGATAAAAACTTATGATGCTATCCTGATAACGCTGCAGGTAATTGATTATTGGAAATTTCTCTTTCTAACATTGGTCATCAAATTCAATGGGATTCGTCAAAAATAATATTAAAAGAACCCAATAATAAAAGACGGAAAATCAAAGAAAGTGTTTAATACAACTAAATGCAGATAAATGTGTAGCTAGTATTTCAGCCGAATGTAGTCAAATTTGGTTACCAATGTTAGAAAGAGAAATTTCCAATAATCAATTACCTGCGTTATCAGGATAGCATCATAAGTTTTATCCAGGTTTTCTTATGATTTATAATTTGCATAGTTGTTAATCGATACACATTTCAATACACAAAATCACAAAACTGAGTATACATATTTTGAAAACTCAAATATTCATACACAAAAAAAGTATCAAGAAACGCGTTTTATTAACAACATTTCCAATATAAGCGGAAAAAAACGCGCTATCCCAATAAAAAAACCGTTCCTAGAACGTGCACTTCACTGGATTCCATTTCTAGTAGACTATTATATCGTTGGAATGTCATAAAATGAAATATTCCATTTAACATTTTACCGGAGATATGATCTACTATGAATGGACCTTAATAAAAATTTGATAACAAAGTTTTGCAGTCTAAGGGCGAGTTGTACCAAACGCCTAAACTCGGTTTAATGTTAACTGATGATTAGACTGATGTAATTGTTGATAATAAATACATCAATCAGACACAGTCTAAACATCAGTTATCATTAAACCGAGTTTAGGTGTTTGGTACAACTCGCCCTTGAACATCAAAATTTTTTTTGATTGTCTAGTTGTCAAATTTTTTCCGTTGTGTCAGTTAGGGATAAAAATCAATTTTTACTTATTTTTTCTTGACAACGGTAGATGGAACGCTACCGAAACGTTGAAATAAAGAATTTAAAAATATTGTGGTTTAATTTCCCAAGAAATTAAAAAAAGAATAATTAGCTACCTATTTAGGTCGGTGGTCATTTTTTGGGTCAACTGCAGTCGGGTGCGGGAAAGTATTACTTTCCGCACTTGTTAGGAAAATAACTATTTTCGTACGCGTATGAATGAAGGCCACTTTCCATGGAGCTAGACAGTGCGATATATGTCACTTTCCTATGTGATCGTAGGAAATAGTTATTTGTGGAAAGTGATACTTTCCCGCACGCGACTGCAGTTGACGGGAAAGTGCGGGAAAGACACTTTACGCATGAGCTAGGAATATTATTTTTTCTACGACCGTATTACCTACAAAAAAGTATACAACCCCATTTTTCAAAAATTATCTCATTTCCACATACATATACAAAACTTTAACTAAAAACTACTAATTATTATAAATAATAATATAAAAACACAACTTGTTCCATTCTGTAAATTACTTAAAATTGCCGGTCCAGTGGAGTTATTTGGTGTTAGGGTTTTATAAAAATATCTTCATTTAATTATTTTTCCAAAAAATGAAAAATCCAACAAAAAGCTAGAATAGTTAGTCGAATGCATAAAACACGTTTTGCAAGAGTTGTATACAATATTTTTCTACATTCATGCAAAAACTGGAAAATTAGAATATAATATGTTGAGAACCCAAACTCGCTGAGACTAAGTAGTAAGATATTCATATATTATTGGTGTATTAGAGCAGGATCAGACACTTGCTCTGGATTTTTATTTTATTTGAATGTTTATGTTTGTCATGAATTATCACAAAACTGACACAAGAATGACATATGAGTGCAACAAAAATTTCGTTGCACTAGTGCAAAAATGAACCACTTTTTCCATCAAATGCGTTACACGAAAGTGTTGTTTTTTGCATGAATGTGGAAAAAAGATTTTTTTGATGGACTATTTCGTGAATATTCATTCACCTGTAGTCACAATAGTTATAACTTCCGAAGTAAAAAACTATCCAATAAGTACAAAATTTGCATAATTTCACTAGTAGATATACAAGACCATTTCTGTACCGGAAGTGGACTGCGCATGTGCAAGACTCTGTTACAGTGTGTTAGAGAGAGTCATGGAGTCAATGAGTGTGAGAGAGACATCGTTCGCCATTTTTGCTTCGCCATGAGGCGACCGCCCGATCGAACCCCGAAACTAATTTTACTTTCTTCTAATCTATTATTTTTCCGCACTAGTGGGTTAAAACACACGGTCGTAGAAAAAAAATGTTTCATATTCGATCATGAGGAGCGAAGAAGACAGTGCTCAAATTTCAATAGCCACTGAGACGAAAATATTGAAAATTTTGAGTTTCTGATCGACTCGTTGGATTGTCCAATAAAAACTCCAAATACTTCCATTTTTTCACTTGCGTACTGTGATAAATATTCAACATTTGACTGAAAGTGTGAACCGAAGAAGGCAATAGCGGCAAGGTGTGTATATTAAATGACTTGCGCGGTTGAGCGTAGTTCTATGGTTCTCATTCGGATTTATTGGAGTAGCTATTGAATTTTGAGCACTGTTTTTTTTTCGCTCCTAGTGATTATGCTTGCACGCTGCATCGCAAGATCGAGCGGAATCTTCTCACAAATCTAGGAGAGTAGTTTATACTACATATACTTTCGTTTGAAAAAGTAAAATATTATAGTAAGAGGCTTTTGCCAATATTCAAATTATCCTCATTTTAAATAGCAGCAGAATCAGTTTTTCACCAACGCTCTGTTTTTAATAACTAAAATGCTCGAATTAAAACATATAACGACAAGTGCAGAATAGTCAGATTTCCGCAATCCCTGTTATTCAATACTTGTTAAAATGATGGAATACAACATTGATCATTATAATCAGCATACATTCGAAATAGTTTTTGATAACATCGAACATAAATTTAATTAACGGTTATGATTACAAGAGTTATTACATAACATTAAACTGCAGGGCAGCACTCGTCGACAAAACCATGCAGTATATGTGTATATAATTTCACATCGTAGTTACATACATAGTACACTTCGGAGTGCCAATTATAATACAGAGTTTGCAAAGCCACGACCCTAATATGGGGAGTTCGCTCGGAATACGTATGAGCATACACCGGTTACGGTGCATTACAATCACTGAAATTATTGCAAATTGTCCGTACCATAAACGTAGATTGCGTATATCTCGGTAAATACGTTCTCCAAGATAGGCTATGTTTTAAACCTAAGCCCTTTATGTGATTTATACAAGGTGGTGATGAAATGAAATCCATTAATTTTCAGATGAACGGTCAAATTGTTTATTTAAATAAACGTGCTTAAGATAGCTATGTTCATTAGCACAAATGACACTTTATAATTATTATTATTACATAAAGTGTGGAGCTGACATAGAATGAACTCGATAACGAATAAATGAAGGTTTGTTGAAAAAAGCGGCTGATTTATATTTTCAAATGCATCTTTTTTTCAATTAAGTATAATGACACGAAAGTTTTGTCGAAGTGAACTTGAACTGTATCAATAAGAATTTTGTTGCCGGCAATTTAACGAAAAAACTGCCTCCGAAAAAATCAGTCTGTATCAAAGACTCTCCAAATTGCGATATTTCCACAAATTAAAACTTTTCTGACCACGCAAATTTAAGGAAAATTGACATAACATCATCAAAAATTTGTTTTTCTACTCTCCCTCTCTACACATAAAATAAATCACGCTTCAGTCACAGATTATAAAAGAGAACAAATGCGAAAGCTTGACAGAGAACAGTAAAAAAGAGAGAGATGGGTGGACATACCCATTTAAAGGTCCATCGTCGTATGTCGACTCCGTTCGGGCTGCTTCGCGAGACTTTTCAACAGGGTTATCAATTTGCATAATATTTCCCTTAATTCACGTCATAGGTCGAATATGTTATAAGCATTATTTTTTGTGTGATAGTTATACACATACAAATATTCGACAATTACTTGTTTCAAATCAATTTCATTAACATTCAAAGAATTCTACAATTTAAAAGATTATAATGTATAGAAATCATACCATAAATATATATGTACTTTTTTTCACAAACCATCTTTGACAACCATGCACAATAACCGTGACGGCTTGGCTCAAAAATCAAAATACAAAACGCCATGTTGACACTTCAATTTGAAGGTTGTCAATCCGCGATATTATTTGTGTTATTTGACTAATGGATTGTAGGTTGTGGTAATATTAACTGAAAATAGTGTACATTAGTATATTATTTTTATAAAATGAATAAAAATCACGGGAGAGTGTATTGTTCATACAGATAATGTCCATATAAATTTTATTCAGAAAAAAAAGTAAAGAACCGGCACTGGAAACTGTTATTGTTCCCAAGTCAACATTGCAATTTGGTAAGAAATTCTAAAAAAATTTCAAACTGGCGACATCGCGGCCATACCGAGTTAAAGGTCGAAGGTCATTGAAGTCGGAATTGAAATTCCTTTGATGTTTTGCCGGGATTCGTATCTGTTCTCTTTTATAATCTGTGCTTCAGTTCTAGGAAAACATCAACTTATCACCCAAGCCGTTGTCAGTCAATGGTTTGGAGTTACCATGGAAACGAGTTAGTAGAGATTGTTTTGACGTTTAATAATTAATGTCACTAGCTGTAAGTGTGGATGTACGTTTGTTTTGAAGACAAATGATTAAAATTCCTAGAAAAAGTACAGTACACAACTAGAGGTGTAAGCTTATTACATGCTCATAGAATTACCACACTCGCCGCTACGCGACTCGTGAGCAACTTTTCTATTCGCATGTAATAAGCAGCTTACAACTCTTGTTAAGTTATATACTATTACAATGCTGGTTGTTATGGCGTGCCGTTTTGGTATTTAATAACATAGTTTTAAAAACAAAAATAAAAATATCTCTCCTTTCAAAAATGTTTATTCCGTAATTATTTTGAATGAATTAAAATTATGTATTTTCATAATTTTAATATACACATTGCCATTATGAAAAACATAATAGAAACTGCCGATTTAAAATTATGAAAAACATAATAGAAATGCAAGAATTAAAATTATGAAATACATAATGAAAATTCGAATTCGAATTCTTATTATGTATTGAGACTTTGTCCATTAGCATCTCAATGCAAAATTGTAGGTAATAATCAATTCATAATGGAAATTGAATTTCTATTATGTTTTTCATAATTTTAATTCTTTCATTTCTATTATGTTTTTCATAATTTTAAATCGGCAGTTTCTATTATGTTTTTCATAATGGAAATACTTGTATTATTATTATGAAAAACATAATTTTAATTCCAGAACAAAATAATTACGAAATATAAATTTTTGAAAGAATAGAGATATTTTATTTTTGTTTTTAATACGATGTTATTAAATACCAAAACGGCACGCCATAGGTTGTCATGCATTCTAATGTGAGGTTCTGTTATTGTCGCTGGAAAAGTTAGAGCAAACTTTTTTCGCTGTCATATTGACAAAATCACGCGGCTTATGGGACTTTTCATACATGAATTGAATTGTCTACAAAAAAGTCGGCCCACACCTGCCGATATAAAGGAGATCTGTCCACCTTCCAGGGAAGGACAGGTAGGACGAAATCCTAGGCTAGGAGGACAACTTCTCGGGAGGATGTACAATGGGTCACATGTGGCCTAAGTGCTGTGAGCATACACTCACCCCACCTACTCTACAGATACAGAATGCACCCTCAACGGCTCTGAAGCAGTTAGTTCTAATAAAATGATTTGTTTGCGAGATATTGATAGTTTCAAAATTGGTTTCCTGTAATTGTGGATAATATCAGTCGCAGTTCCATTGTGAAATATTGAAATTCAAAATTCAAAGTGATAATAATTGAAATCTCCAAAATTATGTTAAATAAAAGATACATTGGAATAAGTCGGGATTATTTTAATTGGAATCGTGAAAATTAATGAAAGATCGACTTGCAAATTCAGCAGCATCGCTGGGATTTATTGCGATTTTCAGTATTTTCTGCAATCTCGTAATCCGATAGATCCGAGGGATAAAATGGAATATATTTGTACAAGAACTTTATCAAGGAATTTAATATGGGTTGTGAAATAGAAGGCTTTTTTCAAAGAACTACCAAAAGAATTTTCCAGTGAAGCTATCAACTTTTTGGATGATATTACATAAAACTTCTGAGAGTCGGAGCCAGTTAAATTAAAGCTTCAATTTTTGATTGAGATTTTGAACCAATTTTGCAGACGTCTTTGTCATCAGTTTTTCAAATACCACCAAACTTAGACCACAGAATATGTATGGTTTTTATTTGAAATGAAGAATAAGTATGACGCTAAATAAGTTTATAAAAATATATTAATCATCTACACACGATTTTACGTTATCGCACCCTATCCTGTCCTCACGCACAGTTTGTGGTAACCGATTGGTTACAAGTTACAACCTGTCGGCGTTGGCACCGGTTAAGGATGATGGTCGCCATTCAATCAATAACAATTTTAGGCAGAAGCATACAATATTAATTACTACCTTTTTTATGGAGTCCTTCGTTGGATGCAGTATCTCTCTAGGGTCGTGGTTCAACCTCCGAAGAACCTGTTAAGGCGAATTAAATGTCCAATGAAAGCGGGACACTAACACTAATTACTGGTTTTCACAACTTTTTATTGATTCAATATACCTACACAGTATAAAACATAAAATGTTACTAATTACTCTACACTAATTATGTGAGCCACTGACTCACAATCAGAGATTATTTAAGAAAATATTTTTATGGCATACCGCCATTTTGGCACCTCGTGCTGATGCGAGGGAAATCCGAAAAACAGGTGTTACTTCGTTACAATGCAAAAGCTCTCTCTTTGTAGAGGGTGTGTTGTGCGACGACTTGTCTTTTTTCTTGCGGCAAGTTCGTGCAACTTAAAAAGCGTTTCTACCCTCGCACCATCCTTTGTAAGGGCAGGCGCTTAGTACCTGGTGTATAGGTACTCCTAGCCTTACAGAGATGGCTCTGAGAGGGTAGTTTTCAGAATTTAAACTATGATGATTGTCCTGGTGAAAAGGAATTTCACCATACTGCCACCTCCACAAAAAAAAACTGCTATCAACTAAACGTAAAACTAAAATTATTAAATGTTCAGGACATCGAAGGACCAGGTGAACTATCACCGATAACAAATTAAACAAAATGTAGCAGCTTGCTGCTTTTTATAAACACAGATCATTAAGGATACATCCAATATACACTCCTACTGCCTATAATATGTACAATTAACGCGACTATTTTCATTTCCACCACCTACCCACCTTCTTGTTCTGTCACAGGAAGCGGAATCAATTTTGTGATAGGGCGAACATAATGTCCGGATTGGGTTTTCAGTTGTACGGCTCTAACGTGGCCATCTTTGCCAGGGATGGTGGCAATTACTCTGGCCAGGGGCCATTGAAGAGGGGGATTATTTTCGTCCTTTACAAGGACCATATCATTGATAGCAATGTTTTGCTGGGCTTTCATCCATTTGGGCCTGTTCTGTAGACGATTTAGATAGTCTTTAGACCAGGTTTTCCAAAATGACTGCTGTACTTGAGAGCACTTTCTGAAAAAATCAAGTCTGTTGACGTTATGGTCGGAGACAATTTTTTCGGGGTATGATGTCAATGATGTTCCTATGAGGAAATGACCAGGGGTTAATGGAGTAAAGTCTGATGGGTCGTTTGACAAAGGATATAGTGGTCTGGAGTTGAGAATTGCTTCTACTTGAGAAAACACGGTGGTAATTTGTTCGAAATTGAACTTCGACGAACCCATGACCTTGTACAGGTGACGTTTGGCACTACGAATTCCTGTTTCCCAAAGCCCACCCCAATTTGGGCTTTTGGGTGGTATGAACTTCCATTGAATCTGGTTGTTTGCCAGATAGCGATGGACCTCATCCATGTTAGGAGTAGACGAAAAGAAATGTTTCAGTGCTGAGAGATGATTGTTGGCTCCCACAAAGTTAGTGCCGTTATCACTATAAATTATTGATGGGTAGCCTCTTCGGGAGATAAATCTTTTCAAAGATAGTAAGAATGATTCTGTGGAGAGATCGGAGACAACCTCGAGGTGAACTGCTTTGGTCACCATGCACACAAAAAGGGCGAGATAACACTTTGAAGTGGGCGAGTTTCGACGAGATGAGATTTTTATCAAGAAGGGACCTCCGAAGTCTATGCCAACGTTCTGAAAAGGTCTTGACATGTTGATTCTGTCTCTAGGGAGGTCAGCCATTATTTGATGGGCCGTTTTAGCTTTAAATCTTTGACATGTAGTACATTTGGATATAATGCGTTTAATTTCTCGAAGTCCGTTCAGAGGCCAAAAGGTTAGTCGGCAGTTAGCCAGGACATTTTGAGGTCCACCATGACCTAAACGGATGTGTTCTCTTCGCAATATCAAAGAAGTGATTTTGCTTTTGGATGGTAGGAGGATTGGATGTTTTTGATTGTAGTCAATATTTGCGTAAGACAACCTCCCTCCAACACGCATGATAGAGTCCGAGTCCAGAAATGGCTTTAAACAGAGAATCTGCTTATTCAAGATAGTCGAGTTATTTTTAAGGGATTTCAGCTCGGCAGAGAAAAAATGATTTTGCGTTTCTTTTATTATGAAGTTTTGAGCTTCATTCAGTTCTGTGACTTGAATGGGACCGGTAGCTCTTGAATTAGCGTCTCGAGCATTGTTGATAAATCTGAACAGGTAAGCTAGTATTCTTTGTATTTTCGAATACGATGAATATTTGTTAAACATTGTAATCCAATAAGGGGTCTCAATTGGAGTAGCGAGTAAACAAGTTTTTTTTGTTTCTGGGGGTGTTGGTATTGGTTTGAAGGTATTTATTGAATCATAAGATATTGTTGGGTCGGATAAGAAGGTAGGTCCATGAAACCAAAATTTGTAATGTTTTTCTGGGAATTTGCCTCTGGATAATAGATCGGCAGGATTGTGAGATGATTTTATATGACGCCATTGGTAAGTTTTGGTGATTTCTTGTATGCTGGTAACCCGGTTACCTACATATACTGACCATTTTGATGGATGGCCTTGAATCCAAGAAAGGGCGACTTGAGAGTCGGACCACAGGTTTATAGAGTTAAAATTTAATTTGTTATCGAAAATGACAAGCATTCTCTCAACTAGTTGGGATAATAGCAACATGGCACACAATTCTAATTTAGGAATTGTTACTATTTTGCTTATGGGAGCTATTCTAGACTTAGAAGCAACTAGCGCACAGTGTATCGAGTTGTCTGAGTATGTAGACCGAACATATACATTACAACCATAAGCTATGGAACTTGAGTCACAAAACCCATGTAATTCTATGGATACAATGGGCTTTTTCAAAAATAGATAACGTTGTATGGTTAGGTTTGATAACCTTGATAGATCCCTTGAAAACTCATTCCAATCGTGGATAACATCCGGGTCAGTGATTTTCTGATCCCAGTTTACCCTGGACATCCAGAGTTTTTGCATGATCAACTTTCCTTTTACAATAAACGGATTGACCAATCCCATGGGGTCGAAACATTGAGATATAACTGATAGTATTTTTCTTTTTGTCAGTGCAGAAGTATCGAGGAGACCAGGAGATGATATTTGGAACAAATCAGAGGTGGGTGACCACGACAACCCCAGGATTTTACATGACTTATCAAAGTCGAGATCTAAGTCTACCTCACGGTCCACAATGTTGGTTTGTGAAACATTTTGCAAAAATTCTTGTGAATTAGATCCTATCTTGTGAAGAGAAAAACCGTGTTTGTTAAGAGCTGAATTTAATTCGTTATAAAGTATTGGAAGTTCAGAAACACAATCCACTCCAGTGATAATGTCATCAACATAGGTTTGTTGTAGCAATGAAGCTGCTGCTTTGGGAAGTTGTGAATTATTGAGTGCAATATCTTTAAGTACCCTGCATGCCAGGTAAGGGGCGCTCTTTTGACCAAAAGATACGCAGGTTAGTTCAACATTTTTGAGTGGTTCGGAGGGAGAATTTCGCCATAAGATATTTTGTAAGAAGTTTTGTGTAGGGTTGGTGACGATCTGCCTGTACATTTTTTGAATGTCGGCCGTGAATACGAACTTGAAAGTCCTGAATCGACATAGTATGTCCATCAAATCAGGCTGTATTCTAGGACCTCTTAGTGATATATCATTGAAGGAGACAGAAGAACTGGATTTAGATGAAAAATCAAATACAACACGAAGTTTTGTGCTGGTGCTGTGTTCTCGGAGAACACATAAATGGGGAACAAAGTATTTATGTTCATTATTACAGTTTGTTAGAGTCAACGGGATATATCTAGCATGACCTAATGATATGTATTCGTCTATGAATTTCTTGTAATCAAGCGCTAATTGAGGATCAGATTGTAGTTTCTTCTCTAATGATAGAAATCTATTTTTTGCTTTCAGGAAAGTGTCACCTAGAGTGGTGTGGGCCGTTGGAGTGATAAGTGGCAAGTTGACTTGATATCTACCGCTGTTGCATATTTTAGTAGTTGATTCGAAAATTGTTTCAGCTAATTGGTCGTCTTCAGACAAAGGCGAAAGGTCGGCCAGCGTCTCCTCTTGTGACCAGAATCTTTCAATTAGGTTTTCAAGATTTTGGTCTTGATATGGGGTCGAGGTAGTGGAAAAGAAAGAATGAGATGTTATTGGATGATGTTGGTTGTCATGTAAACATGTATTTGGAACTGTTCCTGAAATTACCCACCCCACATGCGAGTTGAATAGAACGGGAAGATTTTTTCCTAACCTTATAAATCCTGGTTTTAGCAATGAGTAGTAAGTTCCGGCTCCTATTAACATTTGGATTGTTGAAGGTTCGAAATAGGTGGCATCAGCCAGATTACTTTTGATATTGTCAGGTATGACAAATGAGTTATTTCTTATTCTCATTTGTGGAAGAGCATTGGTGATTTGTTTGACTATGGCACATGAGACGTCGTATGATGAGTTGACGTCGTATTTTGATCTGATTGTTACATTTACTGTCTTATTGACCGCGTTAGTTCCATTTAAAATTCCTGAAATTTGAAGATTGGATTGTTGCGTTGGGAGTTCTAAATAGTCAGCTAATGAATTTGTGATAAATGATGTTTGACTACCGTTGTCTAATAGCGCTTTTATCGGGATAGGGGGACCATTTTTCGGATGAATTAGTACTTGAACTGTTGCTAACAGAACTTGAGATTCTTGGGTGGAAAAAGTGGAGAATGATGCTTTCAAGTCTGGTGGGGGTTTTGAAGTATCTACTTCTGGTAGCGTTGAGCTGGAAGGAGAATTAGGTGAAAGTGGCTGATTGCTTATGTTATGGGTTGGTTGATCGTTGTGTATTAGCGTGTGATGACGTTTAGAGCATATTGCACAATTTCTGCTTGATTTGCATTGTTGTGTCCTATGATTAGTTCCTAAACAGTTGTAACAGAGATTGGTTTTTGCTATGGTGTTTCTTTTTTCTGTTACGGACATTGGCGTGAATGTAGGACAAGTGTAAATTTTATGTTGTGGGTCATGACAGATAGGGCATTCATGCCGCCGCTCTGGTTGGCGAAGATTGTATTTGATTGGATTTGCTGAGGAATTGTTTTCAGCTGGAGGCAATGATTGATGATTAGCTAGTAACGATACATTTTTTAAAGGTTTTGAAACCGGTTTAGAGTCAAGGCTCGTTACGTTTTCTAAGACTGAACATTTATCATGAAGGTATTCAAACAAGCTGTCTAAGTTTGGTAATGCGTTTTTATCTGATTTTTCTTCATATTCTTTTTTCGTGTGGTAGTCAAGCTTTTGTTGTAGCATAAAGACTATTAACGAGTTTAGTAACTCCGTGTCTGATAACTTAAGGTTCTTTAATGATTCAATTACTGATTGAGATTCAGTGGCTAATGATCTTAACAATGGCGCAGTACATTTGCTTAATGGAGGTATGTTTAGTAACTGATGGAAGTGATTATTGACAATTTGTTTTTTGTTATTATATCTTTTGTCTAGTAAAGTTAATGCTACTTGAAAATTTCCATCAGTTACCGGTATACTTTCAACAAGCTTTAGAGCAGCTCCTCCAAGAAAGCTTTTTAGGTACCAAAATTTTTCAGCTTCTGATGTTAACTTAGCATTTCGTGTTATTAAAGAATTGAACAGATCTATGAATGTGCTAAATTCTAAAGTATTTCCCGTGAAAGTGGGTATTCGTATGTCTGGGAGTTTGATATTAGTTTTACCTACGTTAACTGAATTTGATGGGTTAGCCGTCAATTTTGCTGTGTGCAGAGCAGTTTGTAGTTCGGATAATATGTTAAAATAGGTTTCTTCGAATACAGATCTGTCATCTGAATCTACTTCATCAGATGTTTCAACAAGAGTATCAATGCTATCTTGTATGTCAGAGTATTTTGTGAAGTTGTTTTGTAGCAATTGGATTCTCCCTTCTAACTGTCCGCTACATAACGTTGTGTCTTTGTGTTGATTTAGCCAAGTACTGATTCTTGTTTGTTGCGATTTGCAATTAGTTCTACGACTTTTTAATAATTCCATTTTTGATGAGGTTACTTTGAAAAAATGTTTGTGTCGTATAGATCAAAGATGGGTAAATATCAATTCGCATTAGCCACAACTGGTCAAGTGTTAGATAAATCTTTCTTACAATATTTTTCCGATATACTAAATTTTGAAGTTGACGAGAAAAGTAAAAAAGTGTTCACCTAGATTTGTTACTTTTTCTAGTCTGAAAATAAGTTTAAAGCGGTTCAATAAATTATTGAAAAGTACCGATAAAATTCTAAGTTTTAAAATCAAAAATAAAATTGGACAGGGGTTCACCTAGATTTGTTAATTTTTCTAGGCTGAAAATAAGTTTAAAGCGGTTCAATAAATTATTGAAAAGTACCGATAAAATTCTAAGTTTTAAAATCAAAAATAAAATTGGACAGGGGTTCACCTAGATTTGTTAATTTTTCTAGGCTGAAAATAAGTTTAAAGCGGTTCAATAAATTATTGAAAAGTACCGATAAAATTCTAAGTTTTAAAATCAAAAATAAAATTGGACAGGGGTTCACCTAGATTTGTTAATTTTTCTAGGCTGAAAATAAGTTTAAAGCGGTTCAATAAATTATTGAAAAGTACCGATAAAATTCTAAGTTTTAAAATCAAAAATAAAATTGGACAGGGGTTCACCTAGATTTGTTAATTTTTCTAGGCTGAAAATAAGTTTAAAGCGGTTCAATAAATTATTGAAAAGTACCGATAAAATTCTAAGTTTTAAAATCAAAAATAAAATTGGACAGGGGTTCACCTAGATTTGTTAATTTTTCTAGGCTGAAAATAAGTTTAAAGCGGTTCAATAAATTATTGAAAAGTACCGATAAAATTCCAAGTTTTAAAATCAAAAATAAAATTGGACAGGGGTTCACCTAGATTTGTTAATTTTTCTAGGCTGAAAATAAGTTTAAAGAGGTTTGATAAATTATTGAAGTTTCTAAAAAATTCTGTTTCAAAATCTATTTTGTAAAAATTTTTCAAGGTGTCCAAGCTAAATTTTCCTTTCTTCCATAAGATCCGAACCACACAACTGATGTTCTATATTATAAATATAAAAAATGATAGTTTCCTTTCCAAACTGTCGTTCTAAAATTGAAATCTGGTATCTATACACTCGCCAACAATGATATACTCTCTATCTTAATCCCATAAAAATATTTAAATTACTTTATATACTGATGACCAGCTTGACTCTGAAAAATTTTAGTATTTCTTGTTTTATTCATATTTCATCTGATTTACATTTACATTTTTCACTGGATTCCCGCACTTTACAAATAAATTCGTAATTCGCTTAACCGTTTCTTCTGAATCCGGCTCGAAGGACCACTTTGGTTTTTATTTGAAATGAAGAATAAGTATGACGCTAAATAAGTTTATAAAAATATATTAATCATCTACACACGATTTTACGTTATCGCACCCTATCCTGTCCTCACGCACAGTTTGTGGTAACCGATTGGTTACAAGTTACAACCTGTCGGCGTTGGCACCGGTTAAGGATGATGGTCGCCATTCAATCAATAACAATTTTAGGCAGAAGCATACAATATTAATTACTACCTTTTTTATGGAGTCCTTCGTTGGATGCAGTATCTCTCTAGGGTCGTGGTTCAACCTCCGAAGAACCTGTTAAGGCGAATTAAATGTCCAATGAAAGCGGGACACTAACACTAATTACTGGTTTTCACAACTTTTTATTGATTCAATATACCTACACAGTATAAAACATAAAATGTTACTAATTACTCTACACTAATTATGTGAGCCACTGACTCACAATCAGAGATTATTTAAGAAAATATTTTTATGGCATACCGCCATTTTGGCACCTCGTGCTGATGCGAGGGAAATCCGAAAAACAGGTGTTACTTCGTTACAATGCAAAAGCTCTCTCTTTGTAGAGGGTGTGTTGTGCGACGACTTGTCTTTTTTCTTGCGGCAAGTTCGTGCAACTTAAAAAGCGTTTCTACCCTCGCACCATCCTTTGTAAGGGCAGGCGCTTAGTACCTGGTGTATAGGTACTCCTAGCCTTACAGAGATGGCTCTGAGAGGGTAGTTTTCAGAATTTAAACTATGATGATTGTCCTGGTGAAAAGGAATTTCACCAATGTATCTACGAAATTTTTTGAACGTAACTTTTCCACAAGAGTGGATAGGAAGAAGGACACCAGTGGAATGGCCTACTGAATCAACTACTGTTTATAGGGCTATTTAAAATCAGTCTACACAAACAGACCTGGAAATATCCGCCAGCTACGAGACCGAATTAGACTAAAATATAAAACATAACACCCGCTATGCAACAGAATGATAAAGACGAAAGTTATGCCTGAATCAGCAATTGTCTAACGATCAATAGAGAACAATTCATACATTTATTGGAAATTTTCGTCTGTTCGTTTTTAGTAGTGTTTCACATTAATTGCATAACTGTACACTTCAATTCAATTTGTTCATAACATTCAGTAAAGTATAACTTATCATAAACAATTTTAATGGTTTTTTCCCTATTTGCCAACCATGTAGCAAATAGATGCAGCGTGTTATACATTTTGTAATCAACTCAGCAAGGGAAGTCAGGAAATTGAAGAAAAAGGGGTAGTTCCATTCGTGAAAAATAATAGCAGATTTAGAAACGTCGTTAAGAAATACACTTTTAATTTTCTTGAATTCGATCTGGCATGATGAAATAATGGATAATTATGTTTAAAAAATTGGAACTCCATTTTCATACCACCTTCGATTACTTTCAATCGATTAGTGTTTCGCTTTATCAGTAGGTGCACAGGGAATTTGACAGTTAAACCCGAAGTATGACGGTTCGATTCGCCGCTGTGGTAAATTTTGTAGTTCTTTTTTCACATTTTTTCAAACATTTTGAATTTAATGTTTTTAGATAAAAATTGTGAAAAAAATGTATCAACAAAAAGGTTTAACTTTCAACTTTCCGTGTCCCTACTATCTCCTTATTAGCTAACTGTGTTCAAAAGTGGTATAAAGTTCGACTTAGGGAAAATTAAAAGTGCATTTGACATAACACAGCGTATGCCTCTCTATACAATTCAATGTATACTAATTTTTGACTTTTGTAACATAAAACTTAGTACGTGATATTGTGATGAAGTATTTACATATAGAAATAAACTCCATAGTACGAGCAAAGAAATTACAATATCTCAATTTCAATTCAATGCTGTATACATAATGGATCGTCTGCTATGCTAAACAACTGTTGAAACAATGAAGTGTTATTGCCTTCGGTCATTGGAGTAGAAGGGATTGTTTAACCTAGATAAATAACGATCATAAAAATAAGAAACTGAGCATGGAATATTTTCATTCGGTATTTAATTGGAACATATATTAGGTGATCAAAACGTCAAAGCAGAAGGGTGTTAAACTTGTTACGATTACGACGGAAATTTGGTTATAACTCTTCAAATACCTTGGTGAAGTGAAGCAGATTTCTATTTTAAGGATTCATTTGAAAAACAAAGCTTTGATAGGTCAGGCTCCAGTTGTCTCCCGAGCGGGACGTAATCAAATGTTTCCTAAGTTTCAGAGTTTTCTTTCATTCAATTTAGATAATATATGCTTTCTTGAAAAGCAGGTTAATAATTAATTGTGAGGACAAGGAGTTGAATTCCTAGCCTCGGCAGTCAATCTACTACTTTGCTGCCTAGTTAAACAAATAACTATTGTCAGATTTTGACAAGTTGAAAAAATTAATCACTAGTAATACCACTAAAGGTCAAATTATTTCAGGAAAAATTTCCGAATTCAATTGAACCTCGAGTGGTATTCGGTAAGAAAATTCCTCACCAAATGTTTATTCCTAACAACAAAAATTTTCCTTTTCATCAAGCACTTGCAAAACATAGTATATGATAATTGCGTTTTTAATATAAACAATAATCATAGTGGTCCAAAGAATTTAGAAAACATCTAGCCTTGCAGTTGAAATGAATCAAAATTATCATGTGAACAAATGAAAATTAGATTGCCAAAAAAATATTCTGACATTATAAACGTAAAAAATTCCCAGTATTATTTGCTGTTGGGTACCCACCAGGAAAAAATTTATAATAAAATCAATCCGTTGCTATGGTGATTTCACAGAAATACACGTTCTGACTGGTTGAAAATTACATGGTTGGAATTTTCGCTGTAATTTGCTACTAGCAAATTATCACTAGTAATACCACTAGAGGTCAAATTATTTCCGGAAATTTTTTAGAGCTCATGAATATTTTGAAGACAAGGGATAATTTTCTGAAAAAATATTGATGAGCGAGAAAAATTTCCTTAATTAATTTGACCTCGTGTGGTATTCGGTAAGAAAATTCCACACCAAATGTTTTTATTTATTCCAACAACATCAATTTTCGTCTTAATCAAGTACTTACTTGCATAAAATAGTATATAATAATTGCGTTTTTAATATAAACATTAATCATAATGGTCCAAAGAATTTAGAAATCATCTAGCCTTGTAGTTGGAATGAATCAAAATTATTACGTGAACAATTAAAAATTAGATTGCCAAAAAAATATTCTGACATAATAAACGTCAAAAAAAATTTCCAGTATAACTCGCCCACGAGGAAAAAATTTCCGATAAAATTGCTATGGACAGAAATACACGTTCTGATTGGTTGAAAATCACAAGTGTGGAATTTTCAGTGTAATTTTGATGCTATTGGTTGATTTGAATTTTCGATTGGCTTACAGCATGGTTTGAGAAAATAATCAGGTTCATTCTGATGCAGCGATGTAGTTCGGTAGAATATTTCTCGAATAGAAGAAATAAAAGTACGTTAGCTAGAAATTTTATTTTTGGGTTCACTTTTTCTTGAATAAAACTTTAAGAATCTTATCCAAATCGCTTCATTCCAATGAAATTTTAAAACTTGGCATATGTCAATATGACAAATGCGCCGTTTTAACAATTGTTACTATGGTCACGGGCCTGCATGGAAATTTTCGATAACTAGCGGGAAATTGTCGGATTCTACCTGGCAATTTTAGTCGAGAAATTCCTGCTTTGTATGGGATTTTCAATAAATGAGGGAAATATTCGACGTAATTTGAATTATGATTCAATGTTTTCGAAAGCTTGTAACTAAGCGAAGGTGAATAAAATAGTATACATACCACAGGGAAGGAATATTCCAGTCACGGCTTTTATAGTGGATGGAATGACCTACTTCCCCGATAGTTATGTAACATTCGATTAAGCAATAACAACTATACATGGTTTATTTTATTACAGCTAAGCTTTGAATCGTTCTCCGTCGGTACGTTTGAATCCTTCATGTCTAGTGGTTGTCCTGATGGCGCTGTTTCAATTAGAGAAGCCAATCGGCCTAGCACCGGAGGCGAATGGTGTGGGAGTGCTTGGGGTTATTCCGTTTATTACAGTGAAACTCCCAGCGTCAATTTGACGTTAAGTTTGAAAACCATCATGCAGCAGGTGAGTGTTTTTTTATATTTAATGTGAATCAAAAAAGTTTTGAGGGAGCTATAAAATAGTATAATTGCAAAAAAAAATACTTCCAGCGAAAACGTGATTTCCGTCACCAGTGAGAGAAAGTGTCATAAGGTTAACTTCCGTCTCCAGTGACGGGAGTTAAATTTATATTTTCAATTATTTGCCGCCCTCGTATGAAATGTTTTAACGACTTCTGCTTATTAAAAAACAAAGATAGGAATCATTTCTTCAAGAATAATGCATTTTTTTGCTTCTCTTTTTAATTAAAAAGAACTGTAAAAATACCGTGTGATTTAAAAACAATTTATATGTGGTTGCCAGGTGTCATTAGTTTGACACTAGGTTTGACATTTCTCTTCAATTGTTCACTCTCAAAGTCCTTGGTTTTTTGAGTAAGTTAATATGATTTATGAATCGGAAAGTGATTTAGATTATCCAAATACACCACCAAAAAGAGATATGAAGAAATAAATGAAAAATTCGTGAATTGGAAAGTTAGCAATCATGTTAATTCATTTTCGGATAATGTGCTGCTTGCGTATTTTGGATGATTATCAAGAAAAGTCAACGACGCAATGGTCTATGTATTGGATGCTGATAGCCACTTCATTGATTAAAAGTAATATAGATATAAGTAAATATCCCATGTTACGTTCTATTTCAAAAGCAAAAATCTAAAATGCATTCAATTCCAAATACTTAATGATTACTTTATTAATGTGACAAATTCTTCATATTAATATCAAATTCACATTTGTAAATAGTCTCAATTTTTGTAATTTCAGGAGCTTGTCGTTGTTATGGATGAAAAGATTTGACAGTAAATGATGTAAAAGATACTAGCAGTATACTCTGAGTTACGATACGTAATACAAAGTACCGCGTTTCTTCCACATTTCTGGGTTCTTCCACGAAATTTCTAAGATATATTATATGAACCTTCATCTAAAAAATTCAAGATTCTTTATAAACTATCAAAACGGAAAGTGTACTCGACAGATTGTGGAATGAATAAATTTAGAAAATTTTCCATGCAAGTAGCTCAATATTTAAAATTGCCTGATCCCCAAAAAATATACCACGCCTTGTTTGCGCAGAGCTTCCGCAACGCTGTTAGTGGATGCAGGAAATCTGGTAACGTTGCAGAGGGATATGTTGATCAATCAGTTAACAGCAAAAATCAAATATAAACCAAAATTTTACAATCCATGCAAAATAAAACTTCCTCCGATTACGGCACATCATCATCTGGAGCGACATCAGTTAACAGCATAACAGATGTGGCATCTTCTACCTCAATACATAAAAATCTTGATTTTATAATTTTGAATAGCTGCTCGAATGTAACAATTTGACAAATTCTGTTGTTTTTAATTTCAAATAAAATATTTGTTCAATGTTCTCTTTCAGTATATTATTATGATATAAACAGGATTGTAGAAAAATTATAGTGTTTAACTCGTCGAAAACATTTTTCGAAGATCGTGAATATTACCAGACTTGGCTGCGCCTCGGCAGGTAATCTGTTGTGCTTGTGCCTATTGAGAATATCAATGGTACAAAAAAATTTGTTGATATACATATGTATGAAGATGGTTATTTGAAATTGTTAAAATCAGTACTACCGTTGGGGGAGGATGGAGGAGGTTCATTTTATTATCTTAATCCAAATAAACTATTGAAAATCGCAAACTCATCTATGCTAATGACAACATTCTTGTGGTAGTTGTAGTAGTATATAAATCCCATTGTGGTCGGGATTAATGTTGTTTGGGGTGGACATTCTACAATAATTATTCCATTTTTTTGTAACCTGAGCGATAGGAAATAATATTCTGAGATCCAGTGGCTGGCAAACTGTATATATTTGACCAAAGATGAAGTTTATCTCAGTGGCTCATCTGGTGATAACCTTGAATTTTTTGCTAATTAAATATTTTCGAAATCGCTTCAGAGCATCTACGACTGCTATGGTTTCAAGACCGTAAGAAAGGTAAATCAATCCAGAGAAAAAAATAAGCTTCTTTGTATTGGGTCACACGACCTAGTTATAGTCATTTAAAAAAATTCAAGATGGCGGCCGTACGCTAAACGCTGACGTCGAAAACATTTGACATTTGCTTTTAAATATGCAAAATAGAGTCTCCTTTATCGTCCTAGAATTTCATAACTTTCCCTTCATATGTTCCAAAGATAATCCGTTTGTGAGAAACTTTTCAGCAACGCTGTATACATTATATCCTGACTTTTTGGGAAATGTACACATTTTATGGTAAAAGTGTACATTTCCCGATAGTGTACATTTATTGTAACATATACACAGACAAGTTGAACACATCAGCTATGAAAGAATTATCAGAAATCCAAGCAAACAATATAAATGCTGATGCTGTCACATTAACTTAAAAATGCTGAATTCTTTATAAGCCTTCACTTAAGTCTATATGGGGTTTTGTCTATCTGTTAGAAAGTCGTCAATCCAGCTTAGTAAAGAGCTGCGAATGCCAAAGTGTTCCAGCTTGTGTAGAAGTCCAGATAGACTACATCAACTGATGGCTACCGATTCTTAAGAGATGATGTCCAGTAGTTAACAGAGCAAGTTGGTTGGGGTGGAACGGTTGGTTTGGTTGGGGTGGAATGGTTGGTTTGGTTGGTTGGGGTGGAACAGATCCATGTTGTTGCATTTGAATCACATTTTCCATGCGGAGAAATTTAATCATCCCCTCTGAAATAATTGCCTCCATTACTTTATTGACTACTGGCAACAGACTAATCGGTTTAAATAAGCTTCCTAACGAACACAGGGAGGTGTTGAGATTCATCCATTCATCCGGATACACTCCAAAATTGCGAGAGAAGAAAACTAAAATATTATTGCAGTTTACTGTAATATCGTCGTATTTAATAAAGCGCGTTACCAATAGATATTGCCGATTTCGGCGTATTTGCGCTCCATCAGTACAATTTTCAAAACTACTACATTAACTAATAATGCGTTAGAATAATTATTATTCTGGAAATAAAGTATTTCAGGAAAGTGGTTGATAAGTTTCGTGACCAGGTTTTACTTAAGGGAACTACTACAGATATTTATTGGACAATTCTGTTGCGTTAGTGAAAATATAATTGAAGTTCTATCAGTGGATTGAAATCAAACTGTATTTTATCCGGAATCAACTCCCATATATTGAAAAATCGATCCCTCTCTCTTCAATCATTCATCATTATTATAAAAACATTTTTGATGTTATTCAGTACATTCCATTTATCGAGTGAAATATATTGTCTACTTCAAATAATGGGGTATTTGTTTTATTTTTCCAATTTGTGATAAATACAAAGAAGTTGATTTGATGGAAAAGCTTGGAATTAAATTGGTTCCGGTTTGAAATGATAAATTAACTGATCAATGAATATAAAAAGCTTTCCATTTCGAATGATCCATTATTCACATGAATAGGATGATAAAATGAAATATTTCCAGTATATTTATAAATATAACACCCAAACCTTAAACTATAAAACCACATTTATGACGAAGGGAAAATTGTAGTTTCTACCAATGAAAATTAAAAATAAAACTATTTTTTTAAATGTTTAAGACTGTAAAAGTCGTAGTCTGTAATTGAATGTGAATTTGCAATGGAATTATCCAACAGGTTGAGAGCTTGTTATAAACTTGATAGAGGTTAAAAATTATTTAAATATCCTCTCGCTTCGAATTTTGATACTTATGAATAAATTTGAAGATATTATTTTCAAGGATTAACGTGAATACAATAAAAAAAACGTATCTATCTGATGTGTTATAACGTTACAAACAATTCACGTCAAATTTCAAAAGCGAAGGCTGAATGCAATGGCCATTTTCCATTTACTTACTTGATGCTGTTAAACCCTTTCTGAAGGGGAAGGGTGAATGGAATAATTATTTTCCCTTTAGTTCAAGCAACGGAAACCAAAAAATACTAAATAGCGGAAATAATTCATGTAGAAGCCAATTTTGGCACACTCATAGGGGAATGTGTCCTTAACAACATACTAATAGTACTGAGGGGTGGGGTGAAGCTAAGGGTGCGGAGGGACTCTAAAGGTCCCTTTTTCCAGTTTTTGGTTATTAACTCGAAAAATACCGTCTCTAGCGAAGAAGTGTTTATATACCAAATTAATCTACATAAAATTCTCAACACAACTCTCGATCTCATCCAGAGCACCGTTGTAGTAGATGGCGGTTTCCTCCTAGACCGCATGAAGTGGGAACAGTCCTCCGACATTCCATCAATTTGCCATCAGTACATTTCCTATCTACAGAAACATCACGGTGAAAATTGTATGATGGTTTTTGATGGTTATGGTAATGTTGACAGCACAAAACGAGCGGACCAGAAGCGAAAAGGGATCACAAAAACTTCCATGGAGCACGGCCATCACAGTCACACAACAAGAGCATTTTCTTGCTAATGGAAGGAACAGAACAAGGCTGATTCACTGGCTCAGTAACAAAATGACAGCAACCGGGATTGAAACAACTATTGCTATACATGGGATGCTAACAACACTATTGTGATGTGCGGGTTGGATAAAGCTGCTGTACATCCAACTGTAGTAATAGTTGTGGAGGATGTGGACTTGATAGTTCTCATTGGATTCGCACCACAATTAATCAATATGTACTTCATAGAGCCAGGCCATGGGAATGTGTAGACCAAATTGTTTTCAGTGAGACAACTTCAACAACTTCCAATCATCAAAACGATTCTCCTTCTCCATAGCTCCTCCGGATGCGACACCACCTCGGCGATATATGGAAAGAGTAAACTGGGAATCGGTAAGATCATTACAAAAAATCTTGGCCTTACTCAAGACGTTTCAACAATATTCAAGAATCCCTTAGCATCACCTGAGGATATTGAACAGGCTGGCGAGAAGCTTTTTGGGCTATATACAAAGCGTCTGCTCATCAAGACAACCTGAACGAATATAGGCGGCATTTTTGAAAGCGTTAATGAAGCTCAAATCAGACATGGCGACTCTTCCTCTTACCAAAAGAACTTAAAAGCAGCACTCGCTCATAATATATATACAGGTGAATCCATTCACATGTAGCTTTTAATACCAACTGCCTTCTTTAAATCACAATTATTGATTTGTGATTAATTTTAACCTTGGTCTCATTACTTTCTTACATATATAACAGTGGCTCAGCAACCCCCTACCGCCCATCCAATGGGGTTGGGTCAATGGAAAAGAAGAGACTCTGTTTTGAAAACAATCTTTTGCGATGCACGACTGGGTATGGGTACCTGTGGATGCCTCAGATCATTTACGAACGGAGCTCCCGTCGAAGACAACATCGATGTAGATGAAAGTTTAGATTTCGACGGAATTTAATGTTCAATATACAATATCAATTCACTAATTAACAACAATAAACATATTATTTTCCACTACAAACATTTCATTTTCAACAATGAAAATGTTTTCTTTAAATATCCCATTTTCCGCCTCCATATCTCCGTAAGCATTGATCTTTAAAGAATGGTGTATATAGAAAATTTTATGCAGATCAATTTAGTTTATGAACTCTTTTTTACTAGATACAGTATTTTTCGAGTTAATAACAAAAACTGAAAAAGGGAACATTAGAGACCCTCCGCACTTTTAGCTTCACCCTTAACCGTACTTCTAGTATGTTAAATACACCTTCCCCACAAGTGTGCCAAAATTATTTCCGCTATTATCTATTCGTTGCCTGAACTACTACACATTTTCGAAGAAAATTAGTCTTGGTTGTGAGGCGGCAGCCAACATACAGAATATTCATAAAGGCTAACCAATAAACCTTGATCAATTCGATACCATTGGTCAGAGGCTTAGAGTCCTCCGTACCTCAACCTTCAGGATTTTGCTACTCTCAGTTTTGTCGTTTATATAAAGAGACCCATAATAGCTCTAATCAGGCTTAAGTCTTTCCACAAGGTCCTCCTTAAAGAAATGCTTCCTTGTGTAACGTTAATTTTATACACTCTCCTTATATTTAAATATTTATTATATTATCTTATGGGTGGCGAGTAGCCAGTCCTTTCTCATGCCCAGCGCTGAGAAATGTATCGAGTTTAACTTTATCTATAGTCGATGAAAGACAAAATTTTAAGTTTATTTGCGGGTCAAATCGATACCGTCTATAGTAAAAATAGTCACTTCGGTTTACTATAAATTATTTGGTTTTCAATTTTAACACAAATGAATGAAGAATCCACTTACGGAATTTAAATTACATTTCCATTCCAAACAAAGGTGTATGATACAGATATGCGACGTATGTGCATTATCATTCACATGATTTCATGTTTTATATTTAAACAGAATCAAGCAGAGATTTTTTTTTTCTGTGACAAAATGTTGAATCAACAACTTGAAATTTATTTGGTGAGAGTTTCACCTAAAACTTTTTTTATCTAAGTGCATTCATGTGAATGCACTTTCTTCGTATCTAAGTTATATATATAACCACTACTTCTACTATCACAACTACTACTACCACAACAACTACTACTATTAATATGTTCTGGCAATAAACCTCCATAAGACACCGGACCTCCATAAGACACCGGACCTCCATAAGACACTGGACCTCCATAAGACACCGGATCTCAATGCAGAAGAAACCAGGAAAGTACCGTCACTAAAAATTATTGTTGCAACAAGAATACTAAATACTAATTTTTCTTCAACTGTGATATTTATAATTTTTTTTAAGTCATTATACAACTTGTAAATTTAACAACGTAGTTCATATTCCTTCCCTTCCAACATTTCCAGGTTTGTTGATAGAGAGTGTTGAAACAAGTCAACTAATATTATTCAGGGTGGCGCCCATTTACCTTAACTTTACTTAAATTTCTTAACGTAATTTATTGATTGTTTTGTTAACTTATTAAATTCATTTATTTCAATATAACTTCAATAATTTAAATAAGTAGTATTACCCGCGAACCGGTAAGACTACTCCCTGAATTTTTATTAGTTTGGTATCCGAATTCACGCCTGAGCAGCTCTTTATCTGAGTAGCCGTTACAAATTGGCGCCCGAACGTGTGTGGCCTGTTTTACACATCATCTCTCTCATCAATAGATCTTGAAACTTGGAAGTTTGGACAGTAGTAGTTATCTTTTTATTATCGTAAATATCTTTCACTTATTACAGTATTTATCTTTCTATAGTTCACTTATCGTATCATATCGTTCACAGTTGAGTTGCAATATTTCATTTTATTATCGTATTGACAATATCTATATCTATATAATATTTTTTCTTATCTTATATCTTCACGTATCGTATATATAAATATCTTCTCAATCGTCAATATCAACAGTACTCGATTTTTTAATTCAATTTCGTATACTGAAATGGCAAAAATGTTTAAGCTAAATGTTGATTATCTTTTAACTCATGAACTAGATCATGAAATTTCTTATCGTGGCTTAGAAATACCTTCACTGGTTACAGAGAAGAGGAAATTGTTACGGGGTGTTTTAACTCAAGAGGTATCCATGCGGAGTTCGATAGTTTATGTCGATCTTCCATTTCCTTCAGAAATTACAGGAATTAAGCTTTCTTTTGCCGACTTGAAGAAGAAGGTTCAAGATTTCGTTGGAACTTCTTCTGACGTAGAGTATAAAAGATTGACTTGTCGGCTAACTCACCTTACGCAACGCATTTCTCGTTTGAATTGCGAGGAAGACGAGCATGAAAAAGTAAAAAAACATCTAACATCAGAAATATTGTTTTTAGAAGGTGAATTAGATGGCAAACTCAATGTTATTGATGCAGATAGACAATCTACTCCGGTAAATGCAAATCAAAGTTTTTCTTTTTCTAAACCTGTACCTGTACACAAATGGGGAATAAGATTCTCAGGAATTGATTCCAAAGAATCAGTACTTGGCTTCCTAGAACGCGTAAATTGTCTTAAAATTTCAAGAGGTATCACAGATGCTGAATTGTTTTCTAGCTCAGCTGATTTGTTTAGTGATCAAGCTTTTAATTGGTATCTAATTAACAGATGCAAAGTTCAAAATTGGGAACAATTAGTGACCAAATTGAAATCAGATTTCTTACCTTATAACTATCAAGATGATTTACTAGAGGAAATCAAGGCTAGAAAACAAGGTCATGAGAGAGTTACTCTATATATTAACGCCATGTGTGGTTTGTTCAATCGTCTTGACGACAAGCCAAGCGAAAGTGCCATGATCCGTATTATTCGTAAAAATCTCTTACCTAATTATGCACAACCATTAGCTTTAATCGATATTGATACTGTTGATATTTTGACGGAAAAATGTAAACGACTTGAGGAAACATTAACTTGGGATCAACAATTTACATCAAATCATAAGAATAGTCAATATTTACTTGAACCAGATTTGAGCATACCTAGTACCTCTTTTAAGGATAATTCTTGTTTTAAACAAACACGAAAAAATATATCGGTAGTATCGTCTACTTGGACTTGCTGGAATTGCAAACAAGCAGGTCATATGTATTATAACTGTCAAATTCCTAGGAAATTGTTTTGTTTTGGTTGTGGACATCCTGATACTGTAAAAACTAAATGTCCAAAGTGTTCAAAAAACGAACCAAGCAGTGGTCGAACTTCCCACTCTACCACACTTGCTCAAAAACCGGGAACATCAGGAAAATCCAAAAACATCAAAACAAAGACAAAATCCCAGGAAAAACCAGCAAAAGACGAAAATTAAGGTTACCTGAAATAAATCCTATAAATTCCAGTTCTGTAAAAACATTTTCTCGTTCTATCTTAAAAAAGGTTCCTACTGTAAGTCGCTCCGACTGGAATTCATGGCTTTTATTTGTTAAAGATTTCTATAAAACTAATTCAAGATCAAATTCAATTGTTTCAAACTCAAAGCCTTTAGCAAATGTAGGATCACTGCTTTATAATGTTGAAGATGATAATCGACCTTATGTCGATATCATAATATTTGATAAAACAATTTCTTGTCTTGTTGATACTGGTTCAAATATCTCATTGATTGGTTCTCGTGCATTAGATTTTATTCATAACTTATCAGTACCTATATTGAACGATGATAACTTAAAAATATCTACGGCAGATGGTAAATTGCAGGACGTTCTTGGTTATATCGAAACATATGTCATCACAGACAAGATATCTAGGCTTATGAAATTTTATTTAATACCTTCAGTCAAACATGATATTATTCTCGGTATGGATTTTCTCAAAATTTTTAACGTAAAAATTAATTTCTCTAAATTATCTTTAACTGTAAATTCACTCTCGTTAGCTGTAGTAAATACAATTCGGGATATATCTCATTTAACTCCTAATCAAACAAGTAGGTTAAATCAAACTATTGATCTTTTTAAGACTATTAGTCCGTCAGATAAAATAGGTAAAACTCATTTGATAGAGCATTTTATTGATACCGGAAATTCTCCTCCTTTTAAACAAACCCAATATCCCTTACCTCAAGCTATGCAAGCTTACCTGGAAAAGGAAGTAGATACTTTGCTAGAATTAGGTGTAATTCAAAAAAGTAAATCTTCATATTGTAGTCCTATCTGGTTGGTTCAAAAGGGAGATGGTAAATATAGAATGTGTTTTGATGGACGTAAACTAAATAGTGTGACTTTAAATAAAGATGCTTATCCCTTACCTTCAATCGAAGTTATACTGAGTCAACTTCGAGATACTCGTTATATATCTAGTATAGACCTAAAGCAAGCATTTTATCAAATTCCGTTGGAGAAATCATCTCGGGAGAAAACAGCTTTTGCAGTAAAAGGTAAAGGTTTATTCGAGTATGTCACTACTCCTTTTGGGTTAGTCTCTGCTCCTGCTAGCATGTGTCGTTTAATCGATTTGGTCATTGGTCCTTCCTTGGAACCATATTGTTTTTATTACCTGGATGACATCATCATTTGTACTCCTGATTTTGACAAACACATGGAAATTCTTAAGAGTGTTTTCGAGAAACTACGAGATGCCGGCTTGACGGTAAATTTAGATAAATGTCAGTTTTGTCGTTCTTCCCTTAGATATTTAGGTTATGTGGTGGATGAAAATGGTCTTCGTACCGATCCTGAAAAGGTTTCTGCTATTTGTGAGTACCCTGTTCCGAAAACTGCCACTCAGGTGCGTAGATTCTTGGGAATGGTTTCGTATTATCGTCGGTTTCTTAAAGATTTTTCTTCCTTATCTGCTCCAATTTCTGATCTTCTTAGTGAGCGAAAGAAACATCAATCTATTACTTGGACATCCCAGGCAAATCAGGCGTTCGAAAAGGTGAAAACTGTCTTAACTACCGCTCCTATCTTGAGTAGTCCCGATTTCACCAAACCTTTCTTCCTTATGACAGATGCTAGTGATGTTGGGGTAGGAAGTGTTCTTTTTCAATTGGAAGATGGACTCGAACATCCCATAGCTTATATGAGTAAGAAACTCACAAAGGGTCAAAAGAAGTTTAGTACTACTGAAAAGGAACTGTTAGCAGTTTTGTTAGGGATTGATCATTTCAGATATTATCTTGTAGGTCGTCATTTTACCGTAATTACTGATCATTCTTCTCTTGTGTGGTTGAATAATATGAAAAAACCTTCTCCTCGCTTAGCTAGATGGATATTGCAATTGTCGCAATACAATTTCTCTATCGTTCACCGTAGATCTACCGGAACTGTGGTAGCAGATGCATTATCTCGTATACCTGAAGTTAGTATCTTAGACTTATCTACATTACATCCCGATAAATGGTATAATGACATGATTTCTCATGTTCAAGATTTTCCAGAAAAATACCCAAGTTTTAGAGTTGAAAATAACATATTATATAAACATGTCTTCAATAAATTTGGACCAATTAGCAATGTTTCCGATTGGAAAATTGTCGTTCCTACTAAAAATCGAAGTGAAATTTTACATCATTTTCATGATAGTCCAACTTCTTCTCACTTCGGTGTTTTTAAAACATTAGAGAGAATTTCTGAAATTTATTATTGGCCTAATCTCAGGAAATCAGTTTATAAATATGTTACTCGTTGTAAAATATGTGCATCTTGTAAACCATCTAACTTGCCACAAGCAGGATTAATGGGAAAATATCGTAACATTAACTTCCCTTTTCAATTGATATCGTGTGATCTTTTAGGGCCATATCCCCGATCTCGTAAAGGTAATCAATTTGCACTTGTTGTAGTTGACTGGTTCACGAAATTTGTATTAGTTCATCCCTTACGACAGGCTACTGCTCGTTCTATAGTTGATTTCTTAGAAAATCATGTCTTTCTTATTTTTGGAATCCCTCAAATTGTATCTTGCGATAATGGTAAACAGTTCACGAGTCATTTGTTCAAAAACCTCATGGACAAATATTCAGTACAAAAGATTTGGTATAATGCTAACTTTCATCCGCAAATTAATCACACTGAACGCGTAAACAAATCCATTGTCACAGCTATACGATCTTATAGTTATGAAGATCATAGAACGTGGGATGAAGAGATCTATAAAATTGCTCAAGCAATTCGGCTGTCGAAACATGAAGTTACCGATTTCACCCCTTCCTTCCTTACCTTTGCTCGAAATGTTCCTGTCTCGGGAAATTTTTATGGTATAATTGCAGAAAATGCAAATAATCAGGTTACCATTTCCGATAAAGTCCACCGAATTCAGGATACACAAGAAATGCCTAAAATTTTTGAAGTGGTGAGAAAAAATTTGCAAACAGCATATCGGCAGAGTAGTCAACGTTATAATTTGCGCAAACGAGATCATAGGTTCTATGTAGGTGATCGGGTTTGGAAGAAGAACTACCCAAAATCGGACAAAGCCAGATATATTTCCGCTAAATTTTCACCAAAATATACACAATGTACCGTATATCGCGTTATTTCTCCCTTAGTGTATGAATTAAAGGATGAAACGGGAAAAAACATTGGTCGATGGCATATAAAAGACCTTAAAGCTGGTATCTTGTCTGATGATGAGTGTTCTGATATCGATGAATCCGATTCAATCACAACATAACCATTTATACTTATATCTTTCCTATTTGTAATTTTTTTTTGTGATGTGTGTTGGTGTCTCGAATATTCTGTTTTTTATCTCTCTTATCGTAGAGATTTTCTTTTTCTCTGACTATAAATGGGATAATGACTTCACTTTCTTTCCCTATTGATTGGCAAAATAGCATTCATGTTCTAGGTAAAATAAGTAAAGTAATAAATATTTCCTAGCTGGATGGAATTTTAATCTGAGAATTATAATACAAAATCCGTTGAGAATTTTTTTTAGGAAATTTTTAAATATCCATAAATATTATAATTTTCGAAAACACATAGTCATATCAATTTGAGTTTAATAAACATGTTGGTGCACATGCATTGAGGTTATTAAACATTGGGTCTTCTTGATTTGAAGAAACCTTAAGTATTAAGGGTGATATTGTATCTTCATTATCTTATCTTCATTATCTTATCTTCATTATCTTATCTTCATTATCTTATCTTATTTATCGTATCTAAGTGGACAAGGGATGTAACTTTTCTACTGTACTATATTTTATAGTACTTATCTTTATCTTATCTTTGCAGGCAGATAATGTCTTGTCTGTATTTATATACCGAAAGGTTATATAAATTTTTTTTTGAAGACCATTGGAAATTTGACTTTGCAATTAGTTTGAATATTAGCTGATATATCATGGGATATCTAAAGTTATTATCTTTTATATTATCTCAACTATCTGAAAATTTTATTATCTTGAAAGTTTGAAATTTCAATTATCTTAATTATCTTAAAATTTTCATTACCTTTCTGTTGAAAATTTTATAGTATTTTAATTGTTTTAAACATTTTTATCTACATGCTCGAGATATCAGCTTACATTACAAAAAGAATTCTTTTTGCTTAACTACATTCAATACCTTACCTAATATCTTGTCTACCTAATTTTTTTATCTACTTTTTCATTATCTCTATCTATGATCATTCCGAAAGATTGATCTAGATATTTCACTTGTAGACATACCTTCATTTTGTCTATATTTTATTGTATACCTTTCCCTTTTGAATTTTTTTTGTTGGATTTCTCAATAGTGGGTGTTGGAGGAACTCAGAGTGGTCTGGAATGTGTTTCAGGGTTCAGCGTCGGGGGGTTAATCAGCCTGGGAGGCAGAGGTGGCTGAGGTCTGCTGTCATTAGTTAAATCTACTTGGGGGGTTAACTACTGCGTCTGTGCCAACATGGCTCGCATATCGCTCTGAGGATTTTCCAACAGTACTGTTGTGGGATGCCGTTGTCAATTTCTTTCCTCCCTCAAATTTCAGCCTGACAGGGGCTATACTCTGTTAGGGGGTATATCGAGCCTCCTTGGACTAGTTATAGTAACTAGCTCCAAAAACATTTTTTTCTCTTTTCGTTTTCTCTTATCGATAAATTCTTCATTTTGGGTGATTCATGTGTGTTGTCATGGTATTTTAGGTTGAGATTTCTGCTGAAGCTGAGATTGTAGACCACGACGCTACTTAACATCTCTCGCGAGGTCCTTCTCGTTAGGTGGAGGTTGATCTCTTGACCTGGGATGCTGTGATAGGGCACATGATTAGCCTGGAATATTGGTAGTTTTTTTTTGTTTATCATATTATATTATGTAGTATAATATAATGGAAAATTTTTTTTGGTTGACAGTTTATTCTGTTAGGGAGTCATATAAAGCTTCCTTGGATTTGCTCCTAAATTATATCTGTAACTATTTCTTTTGTTTTGCTTTGTTTCCTTCTCATCTGAGAACTATTTTTTTTATATCGTTAAGAGGTTTAACATCTTAGGCTATGGTTATTAATTGTTAGTCTAATTGTCTGCTGCTTTGTGTGATGTTTTTTTTCGAATGCTATACCTGCGCGATGACCAATGGCTATAAGCTCGGAAAAAAAATTATCATATAGCATTACGTTATTTTCTAATTTTCTTCTTGGATCAAAGATACTTGGAAGTTTTTTTTATTTTGTTTCCTTTCATTTTCTCATATTTTTTTTTTGGGCCAAGATATTCTTAGTAAGTTAGTTATATTGCTTATATTATTATTAGTACTTACTTCCTTATAATATTGTTTATATTATTATTACCTATCGACTGATATCAGGTAAAATTTTTTTTTTAGTTATTCACTGATTCAGTGATATCGATAGTTTATTTTTTTTATTATCTTAAATTTTTATTTAACTACTGACTGATAATCGATACAATCGATCCATCAGACAAGAATTTATTTGTTTCGTTCATTAAATCTCGGGTTCCTTATTTTTAGTAAATTACTAATTCACTGATTATATATCAGTATATCAGTATTTTTTTTTTTTATAAGAAATCCTCTTAACGATTCGTATATACCTGGTACTGGTTCCTTTCCTCATAAAATTATACCGTTCAAAATTTTTTTTGCCTCTTCTTTACTTTACTATATCTTTTTCATGAATTCCTTGTGTGGAAATTCTTTTTCATTTATAAAAAATTTTTTTTGTGAGAAAAAATTTTTTTTCCTGGTTGTAAGGGTGTGTAACGTTAATTTTATACACTCTCCTTATATTTAAATATTTATTATATTATCTTATGGGTGGCGAGTAGCCAGTCCTTTCTCATGCCCAGCGCTGAGAAATGTATCGAGTTTAACTTTATCTATAGTCGATGAAAGACAAAATTTTAAGTTTATTTGCGGGTCAAATCGATACCGTCTATAGTAAAAATAGTCACTTCGGTTTACTATAAATTATTTGGTTTTCAATTTTAACACAAATGAATGAAGAATCCACTTACGGAATTTAAATTACATTTCCATTCCAAACAAAGGTGTATGATACAGATATGCGACGTATGTGCATTATCATTCACATGATTTCATGTTTTATATTTAAACAGAATCAAGCAGAGATTTTTTTTTTCTGTGACAAAATGTTGAATCAACAACTTGAAATTTATTTGGTGAGAGTTTCACCTAAAACTTTTTTTATCTAAGTGCATTCATGTGAATGCACTTTCTTCGTATCTAAGTTATATATATAACCACTACTTCTACTATCACAACTACTACTACCACAACAACTACTACTATTAATATGTTCTGGCAATAAACCTCCATAAGACACCGGACCTCCATAAGACACCGGACCTCCATAAGACACTGGACCTCCATAAGACACCGGATCTCAATGCAGAAGAAACCAGGAAAGTACCGTCACTAAAAATTATTGTTGCAACAAGAATACTAAATACTAATTTTTCTTCAACTGTGATATTTATAATTTTTTTTAAGTCATTATACAACTTGTAAATTTAACAACGTAGTTCATATTCCTTCCCTTCCAACATTTCCAGGTTTGTTGATAGAGAGTGTTGAAACAAGTCAACTAATATTATTCAGGGTGGCGCCCATTTACCTTAACTTTACTTAAATTTCTTAACGTAATTTATTGATTGTTTTGTTAACTTATTAAATTCATTTATTTCAATATAACTTCAATAATTTAAATAAGTAGTATTACCCGCGAACCGGTAAGACTACTCCCTGAATTTTTATTAGTTTGGTATCCGAATTCACGCCTGAGCAGCTCTTTATCTGAGTAGCCGTTACACTTGGATACTCTTGTCCTAGTAGTCTATATCTCCAGTATGCTAATGCTTCACAATCAAAGATAATGTAAGAGGCTGTTCACTCCTCTTCCAAGCACAACCGACAACTAATATGCCGATTAAATGCATGTGCTTCCTCAGGGTACACTTACCGGTAAGCGAACCCGCCAATGTTGTCTGGCCTCTGCTAAGGTTTGGTGATCCATTACTCAGGTTTCCCGAGGATTTTTTTGGCCAGGAGTTTGCTGTGTTCCTGTTTTTGTACGTGTGTCTAGTACGACTAATGTTCAGTTTGAGTCCACCAAGATATACAACCACGTGCAGCAGTAATCGATATTCCAACTGTTGATCCAGGAATGGTGAATGTAGTTTCAGTCCCATGCTTCACTGGGATGTCTTACGTCGGTCTATTCATGCAACTGAGTCTAATCATTGAGATCTAGCCCTGAACCGAAAAATTTTGCCCAATCCACTAGTTTTTCCGTTCCAACCAGTGGTAGGGTCTTTTATGCCAACATCCATGATCTCGGGACCACGTTTTTAAATCTCCTCCAAAATCCTTTATATCTACATTATGCTGCGCATGACGAATGACGATGTTTTCCAGTGACCATCCGCGCTCGAAGCTGCCCCACTGTAATTATCACATAAAAAAAAGTGCGATGGCTTTCAAAGTTTGTCTATTAAGTTAAGAACAAGAAAAAGAACTATCAGTTGTGGTGTGATAGTAAAATGTTATTAGTATTGATTATTAAAAATAAAGTTGAAGAAATAGATAAAGGTATTATATGAAAAGAAGTAACAATATTCCTGTGTTCAACTAAAATCATGAAAACCAAGGAATTCAATTATTTCCCGTGAAATATCCAGAATATCAAACGTATAATAAATCACCACTCAATAAAACCAACCTCAAATGCTTTCAATCCAATTCTATCGACTGGTTTCGATTACTACATTTCATTCTCCAATATAAATCATTACTACCTACCTACCCCCAGCAAAACCATTTTTCATGTCCGTTAATTCGGTTTGGTAGTAGTAGTAGTAACGAACAATGCAATTAAAATGTGTTTTTTGGAACAAGGGCCAAAGCAAAAGGTCTATTCATATTTTACCATTAGTCAATTCATTGTGGAAAAAAGGTTAATGCCAATACCACGACAGCTGGTGATTTATTTCACCACAAAAATAAATTATCAGGAAACATTTATCCATTTCCTGCATATAAAAAAAATATTTAGCTCCATATATAGGGAGTTCATTCGAACTTATTTTTTAGCTTTGGAGTCGATTGTTGGTGAATGAGTTGAAAGTTTTACTGTTTGGTAAATTACAATCCATTTTTTTCTATTCATAGGAATTTCACTTGATAATGGTAATCATTTATTTTTTTTTAGAAATCTGAACCACAATTTTTTTATTGCAACATTCTTATCAAGAGCTGTTATATTTAAAAAAAAACACACTAACAAAAATATTTTACCAAAGGATATCAATGAAACCGCAATGTAACATCCTATTCTTTTCTACATTGTCTTCTTTCCTTATACCACAGTTTAATTTATATTCTTCCATTTCAAAAATTTATTATTAAGTTGTATTTTGGATGTTATAATAAGAAAAAATGAGTTCTGATGATGGTAACTTATACCTTTTCTAGTAGCACCAAGTTGAATGGTCCTTCTATAATTTTTTAATGGCCCTTGTATAAGTCTTATAAAAATGAATATCAAATAATAATTAATTTGTCAATATGTATTTAATAATAAATGTCTCTTTTTTTAAGTTTTGGGTGTTTTTTAGCACGCTAGTAGAAAAAATAGTGTACATAACACGTGCGCTATTGCAGATGGCAGCGCACTAGTGAACTACTATAAACTAGTATAAACTACTATATATTGTCTACCACAATCCAAAGGAACTGACTTATTTACCTATGGGCACTGTTAGTGCAAATTTCCTACCCATTTTCTGAGTAAACAAAGTATACCAATGTTATATAGGGACTGTATCAATATTCTATCGATAAACTATGAATTTATTGCGAAATATTGTTTCTATTCAATTTAGACGAAATTTCAGCTCCAAAATAATTTCCCCATTTCTATTTAAAAAGAAAAATGAGATAGCAAAACGAGTGTGGGGTGTTTAAATAGAATTAATGCGCGAAAAAGTCGACCAAACGCTTTTGGCGGCTTCCTTGACAGATGGAAAGTAGTGAGATGAAAATCTGTTTCCATGATAAATTACGCTTCGGTGATTTACATAATAGGTCGAGAAAATATAAATAAGAAGAGTCAACGGAGTTTTTTATGGAATAAGCGGGACAAATAATAAACGAGATTGTTTTTTTTTTTGGATAAGATAGGGATAAGAAGGGTTACAGTTCACAGATTCATTGAATTATTCACGAGGAAAAATGGAAATTGAAAATTAACTTTGTCTGGACACATTGAGGATGACTTGTGGAATGGAGAGGTTTATAGTAAGCAGAAATAAGAGGAATTTCATTAAAGGAAATTTTATGAGAGACTAATTTCTTTAGTTTTTAGCACAGGAGGTAAATAACGATCTTCGAAATGCTAGTGTATCGAATTTGTTTATAGTCCGGGAAAGTTAGGCCGGAAGTTGTGAAGTTGAAAAGTCTTTCACCGGAGATTTTACTTTTTCAAATGAAAGTATTATATAGTATAGACTACTTTCCTAGATTTGTGAGAAGATTCCGCTCGAGTTTGCAAGCATAGCTTGGAGCACGTGAAAAGCAACAGTTTTTCGTCTTTCACTTTTTTAGATTTGATTGTACAAAAAAATCAAGCGCATGAAAATTGTAGGTAGTTTTATAACCTACAAGATTATGTAATGCAATATTTGAAAAAATATTTTGTATCGCTCAATTTTTGAGAAATTGAAAAAACTTTTGCGAAATGGTGCTTTAAGCGGAAATCATATTTAGAATAACAATAACGACTTCATGTTATGTGATAATAAAGGCACCTGAAAACTTTGGTCTTTTCTGTTTTAAAAAATTTAAAATGGTGACCCTAAAAATACATCTACTATTGCTCTCCGCTACATAACTCAAACTTACATCCCGTGGATTATGTAAGAAAAATTTAATGTGATTGACAGGGAAGATGTGAAAGAGGATTCCTGTTGATGATAAAGGCTGTAATCATAATGGGTATTGCCGCTCTTTAGAACAACTCTGTGCAATAAAAATGGACAATGCTGAATTAAGGCATGAAGTCATAATTGTTAAGGAATTTGTTATTTTAAAATAGTTCCAAATTTCATGACGAATTTAAATACTCGGAAATAACTCAATTTCTCAGATTCCAAGTGAAATTACTGAGGAGTATGCTGGACACTCTTCAAGAAGAACGTCAGCCACTTGATTAGGGAATACTGGAGTTGATTGTCTCAGCTCCCAAGCGACATGGCGGATAGAAATCTGCAACTATTACGGTTTGAGTTATGTAGCGGAGAGCATCTGCAATAAAAAGGAAACTTCAAATAAAATTGTATACGATATAACGGAGCCAGAAGTCTTCTGCAGTACTCCAGAGTAAGAATAAAAGTTGGGTAGTGATGAAGAAATTATGAAGTCACAAAATTTCATATGAATTGAGAAAAAACGAGGAAACTTTAATGAAAATTTTGTGAATAATTTTCATAATTGTAATAATTGTACTATTAATATTTATACAGTGTGGAATAGCCAAATGGGAGCGTGTTGGGGGAGACACTTGGAAACTGTAAAACAAATGAGGTTAGGATTATGCGGTATCAACGGTTGTTCTAGTAATTTAATAGATTATGAGCAACTGAGAATATGTACAAGGTGTACTATTCAAAAAAATATGTTGATAAATTATTCTGAAGCAAGAGTGCACCCTGTATACTTCTAATCGACTAATGCAGATGGTCTGGATTATTTCAAAAGACTTGGATTCAACTTTTTTTTTTGAAAACCTAATGGAAATCAAAATATTTGGAAGTTACGTTACTTTATGTACACACTGTATATACTGGGACTTCCCAAGCTCTTTGTACAGTAACGCTTCTGGAAATTTCCAATTTTTTTGCGAGGAACCTCTTCTCTCTGATTAAAAACTACCCACCATACTAATTGTAGTTTTAGCCTAATATCAATTTATGAGAAAAACTCCAAATAACCTTTATGTTTCTCATTCAAGAATGAGGATAAGTTTGAAAATTGCCATTTTAATCTCTCCCTCTTCATTCATTGCCGATCTGTATTCGTTTTTGATCTCTGCAGCTACAGAAAAGCCTGTTTCGCATAAGTACGATGTCGCAAATGGTAGCAAATACTGCAGTGCTGATGGCACAATATTCGTGAGAAACAAAGCTCCAAAATTCAAGCAGTTTGTTTTCGCATTGAAGTTTAAGGCTGGAGTCACATGACAATTCTATTTTCTACTGTAAATGTGTCAATGGTGAGGTCGACTGGATAGGGTTCTGAACATAGTTATATTGCTCCAGATTTCTGGAAAAATATTTTTTTAAATGTTCGCTCAATTATGTTAAGTGCTGTGTTAATAGTATTATTATTATTATATAAATATCCGAAATTTCTATCGATTTTTCCTGTAGAAGGCCAGGGACACTTGATCTTTTTCTAACGTTCTCTTCCGTAAGTGCACTTTCTTCTGAAACCCAACAAATTTTATCTGTCAGCTGCAGTGAGTGCTGTTTCCCTGGAAGGATCTATTGAGATCATTCAATAAATACTTCACTTTTCAACTATCCCCATAATAAGAAGTCGAGAGAGAGAGAGACAGAGAGTTAAAGCATGGAACTTTGATGACCACTCAATTGCTCCTCTTTGATCTAACCAGTGATTTGGGAAGACCTGGTACAAGTAGTTTCCCACCAAAGCAGCATAGTGTGAGCTACTTCATCGACACTGGCTCCGGGAGTCGGTTCATTATTTCCAGTGCAAATATGGCTGATAACAGCAGATGTTTATTTACCTTTCGTAAAGAGTTTCTAGAATCCTCTCCATCTTCTAGTGATGATGAAATACAACCACGGATTGTGGAACCAGGTGTAAAAAATAATATTTTCGGTTTCCATCATTAATTTTAATTTTTATTCACATTAAGTATTATAATTTTATTATTTTATATTCTATTATTCCTATATTAGGGACTAAGACAATTTTTATTCATTGCTTTTGTAGAGGTTACGGTTATTGTGAGAGAAATGTAGCCGCCAGAGATCTCTGGAAGTGTACTGAATACAGCTTTTGATTTCTGCTCAGATAATCGGCAAAAGTGCATTTCCAGATGTTAAATATTCTCGTTTTTGTTTTTAAGTTTATTCGCAATGAAAAATTCTTTTTTGTCCGCACATAATCTACTGTGCTTGTCGTCTTCTAGAAAAGTTTCTACTATTTCCCCCAGACGATTTTTAGATTTTTTCATATGCTCTCTAGTTTATGTTGATTGCTAAGCCTTTTTGTATGAAATAATCCTATTTTGATGTTTCCATAGCCTGTTTCGTTTCACGGCTTCTCCTGAAGGTGCTTCCAGACCGGACACGCCGAACCGTGCCAAGCCGTGCTGAGCATTTGTGAACGTTGCAGCAACGTAACATAATTTAGTCTTTGCGCGAGAAACGTCCAAACCGGCTGCTCCGGTCTGCAATTAACAGCTGTTTGTCAGTGTTCCATCCCGATAGTTTTATTTTCATTTTGTGGTGAATATTGTTTGTTAAACAGATAGTTTTGCGTAAATATTGAAATATGAATATGAGTAATACTGACATTACAATTGCCGCCACTGCGTTTATTTTGTTATCTGATCATGTTGAGAAAGCTTAAAAAAAGACGAGGCTATTCTAGAGTCGAAAAAAGTACAGTGGAAGCGATCTCTTAAATGATTTATCCATGCTGGTTCTGGAAAATTACAAAAAAATGTCAATACACGATATTGGAGACAATTAATACACGCACGTAAAAACGAAAAAAAAAAAAAAAAAAAAAAAAAAAAAAAAAAAAAAAAAACGTTTTATTAACAGTTCACTTCAGAAACTTCGTCCAAACTAACCACTCCAAACCGCGCACGAGCCTCGGTTTTCTTTTGATGTACCGACAGTGTTAGTGCGCGTTTGTGAACACTTTCCCGTCCATACTGGATGCAATGCAACGTTTCAACGCGTTTCAACGCTAGGTGCGCCCTGTCTGGACACACCTTAAAGGTATGTCCATATTGGTGCGCTGCGCGGCGCAAAACGTTCGTGAACGTTAAGGTATGTCCACATTGGCGCACTGCGCCGCGCTGCGCCGTGCCGAACATTGAATTTTTGTTGGTGTGGACGGTAATCTGCACACGAACGTGCAAGCCAGTGCACGAACGAGCACGATCCATCAGGAATCGGTACATCAAAGAAATTTGCTCGACAAACATTGTTCAGTCTGGACGTCTATTTGTTTTACTCGTTACAAATTATATTTAAAGTTGAAAAATGGGTGACTGGGACCACGCAAAAATATTAAAACTGATCGGTATATATGAAATAAAGCCCAAATTATGGTATACCACAAATGCCAATTATCATATGCGAAATGAAAAGCATGATGCATGGGTCGAAATTGCAAGCGAATTAGAATCTGATATAGATGTGGTGAAGGCTTTTTTGATAAACCAGCAATTACAATAAATGCAGCACAAGCAATAGCAACAGATTCGTCGTCCATGATCAACGAATATATATATTAAAGGCGCATGATAAAACTGGAACCTTCACAAACATAAACGAACCACTAAATGTTGCAGCAGTTTGGACGTTCTACAAACAAATTGTTTGGTAACGTTCACGAACGTTTTGCGCCGCGCAGCGCACCAATGTGGACATACCTTAACCAAACAATTTGTTTGTAGAACGTCCAAACTGCTGCAACATTTTAGTGGTTCGTTTATGTTTGTGAAGGTTCCAGGCGCCTTTAATATATTTTCGTATAATCATGGACGACGAATCTCTTGCTATTGCTTGTGCTGCGATTATTGTAATTGCTGCAGGTTTATCAAAAAAGCCTTTACCACATCTTCATCAGATTCTAATTCGCTTGCAATTTCGACCCACGTATCATGCTTTTTATTTCGCATATATGAAAATTGGCATTTGTGGGATCCCATAATTCGGGTTTTATTTCATATTTTTCATAAAAACGAAAAAAAAAAAAAAAAAAAAAAAAAAAAAAAAAAAAAAAAAGTTTTATTAACAGTTCACTTCAGAAACTTCGTCCAAACTAACCACTCCAAACCGCGCACGAGCCTCGGTTTTCTTTTGATGTACCGACAGTGTTAGTGCGCGTTTGTGAACACTTTCCCGTCCATACTGGATGCAATGCAACGTTTCAACGCGTTTCAACGCTAGGTGCGCCCTGTCTGGACACACCTTAAAGGTATGTCCATATTGGTGCGCTGCGCGGCGCAAAACGTTCGTGAACGTTAAGGTATGTCCACATTGGCGCACTGCGCCGCGCTGCGCCGTGCCGAACATTGAATTTTTGTTGGTGTGGACGGTAATCTGCACACGAACGTGCAAGCCAGTGCACGAACGAGCACGATCCATCAGGAATCGGTACATCAAAGAAATTTGCTCGACAAACATTGTTCAGTCTGGACGTCTATTTGTTTTACTCGTTACAAATTATATTTAAAGTTGAAAAATGGGTGACTGGGACCACGCAAAAATATTAAAACTGATCGGTATATATGAAATAAAGCCCAAATTATGGTATACCACAAATGCCAATTATCATATGCGAAATAAAAAGCATGATGCATGGGTCGAAATTGCAAGCGAATTAGAATCTGATATAGATGTGGTGAAGGCTTTTTTGATAAACCAGCAATTACAATAAATGCAGCACAAGCAATAGCAACAGATTCGTCGTCCATGATCAACGAATATATATATTAAAGGCGCATGATAAAACTGGAACCTTCACAAACATAAACGAACCACTAAATGTTGCAGCAGTTTGGACGTTCTACAAACAAATTGTTTGGTAACGTTCACGAACGTTTTGCGCCGCGCAGCGCACCAATGTGGACATACCTTAACCAAACAATTTGTTTGTAGAACGTCCAAACTGCTGCAACATTTTAGTGGTTCGTTTATGTTTGTGAAGGTTCCAGGCGCCTTTAATATATTTTCGTATAATCATGGACGACGAATCTCTTGCTATTGCTTGTGCTGCGATTATTGTAATTGCTGCAGGTTTATCAAAAAAGCCTTTACCACATCTTCATCAGATTCTAATTCGCTTGCAATTTCGACCCACGTATCATGCTTTTTATTTCGCATATATGAAAATTGGCATTTGTGGGATCCCATAATTCGGGTTTTATTTCATATTTTTCAACTTTTAATATAATTTGTTACGAGTAAACAATGATGAAATGCTGAAAAAGTGTGCGCGCATTAAAGAAATGTTGGTCAAAACAAATAGACGTCCAAACTGAACAAAGTTTGTCGAGCAAATTTCTTTGATGTACCGACTCCTGATGGATCGTGCTTGTCCGTGCACGGGCTTGCACGTTCGTGCGCAGATTACCGTCCTCACCAACAAAAATTCAATGTTCGGCACGGCGCAGCGCACCAATGTGGACATACCTTAAGAGTGGCTTTCATGCAGTTCTCTTTTCTGCGTGGCTCTTCAATTTTCCTAAGTTTTCAGTAGTTTGTTTTTCTATTATTTCACCATATGCGGCTTTCTTTGCTTCTTCTGCTCTGCTCGTGTATTCATATAGCTTTACCAGTTTGGAAGTGCGTTAAAGTGCTTTTGATTTCTTCAAACGGCAATTTTTTTTTTATATTTATTCAGTCGTGCTTTGAGTTCTGCTATCTTACCACCTTTTTTTCCTAATTTCCAAATTTTGTTTCCGTCATTGCCATAAAGACAGCTAATTTTCACTTATGGAATTAGTGATTGCTTTTTGTATCGATATATTTTTCGTATAATGTGTAGCTGAATAGGTTTCCTAGTTTTACGCGCTCTTTTTTGCTCTCGAGGTGTAATTTACAAAATTAGTTTTCTGGTTTCTTTTTCTATTCCTGTTAAAATTCAAGTCGCTTCTTTTTTTTGTTCAGCTAATGTAACAGGATCATTTTTTATATTTTGATAGCGCGCAGGCTCTCTCAGCATCTCTTTTCTGTTGTAGTATCTCCTCCTTGCTTAATTTGCTCTTCGGCTTAATTTTGGTCTAAAAAGAGCCAGTTATTTAAACGAATAAATGAAAGTTAAGACATAGTGCCAAATGGGAGTACAAAACAACTTTAAGTGTAGCTGATTGATTTCATTCCAAAGTAAAATCTCCCCAAGCAGCAGATTCGATAATTGGATATCATAACACAGTAGCGCAAATAGCAATCTCAGGGGACTGATAATTGGAACTGTGGACAAAGTTCGGCGAATTTAATAATCGAGGAAATATGATCAACGGGATTATTAGCACTATTATCGATACAAGTAATACTTCCGGACTCACTTTCGCAGGTTTAAAATTTTTCCACATAATCGATTACATCATAATTTGATGAAAAAAATTATCTGACTATTACTGATCATCATGAAAGCTTCGTTAGATACTTTAATAGATACCAAGTTATGAAGCTCCACGACAATCAAAATATTCTACAGATTTCTCACCAGATCTCAAATTTAGACTCACGGACTGTTCTTCAATTTTTAATTCAAACTGGATCCCAATAATTCAATACTTGCTAAAGTGTTATTAACATTTGCTCTCTTACGCTTTTTGATGGGTTTAGTCGGTTGCTATTTTCATGTTGTTCGAGAGTGGAATTAAAGTGAGTAGGTATATCAGTTTTTTTCCTTGAAAAGGGATTGCTGGATTTAAATCTCTTTCTCTTAAAATGTAAAAAGGAAGAGGGACGAATTCACATACAAAAATTTATACCCAAAACTTCTGCAGTCCTGCATCAAACGCCACATAGTTTTAAACAGTCAGTTTGGTTATTTCTCTAGACAACATTGTAATTATTATTGATTTATGAAATAACTTTCGTTAACTAGTTTATTTGTTGAAGAACAAGAAAAACTGAAAACATTCACTGAATTGAACTAATGAAATGTTGTAAATGACATACTACTTAAAGTTTTTTGTATCAGTGGAAATAGTAGTTTGTACAACTAGTGCGCAAAGCATCACTTTTCCCACGAGCGCAAAAGTTTGAGCGAGTGGGAAAAGTGAGTTGCGTACAAGTTGTACACAATATTTTTTCTACAACCACATTTATTAATGAAAGAAATACAGTAATTTATATGGTTATTTTATTTAAACTTTGAAAAGAAAGAACTCAAAATATGGAAATAAATAGAAAAATCATTTTAATAGATAATTGATTATAAAATTTGAACAATTTTGTATTGTTATGCCTGGTGTATCTTTTTTGTATACGTTTTCATGAATTCTGGAGGAGTATTTTCAATGAATTGGACGAACTCAAAAGATAAATTATTTTCATCTTGGTTCATAATTATTCCTAAAATAATGCTTAATATGTTAATGTTTTAATAATCAATAAATTAAAATAAATAATGAAATACATAGTTTACTTACTTTTAGTTTAAATTTAAAAATTGCACACCAATTAAGTTGAATTGTCAAAAAAAATTGACAAGTCATAGGTAGCTTTGTTTGACATTTCGGTGCGGAAAAGTGCCATAGCGTGTACTTTTCGCATTACTTTTACAACGGTTATCGAAAGAATCGAGAAAAGGCCTGCTTTGCGTATAAAAATTTGTGTAGAAAAGCGTGTTTTGCATTGTGGTTGTAGGAAAACAAAGTTTATCGTATTTCTTTTTTTTTCTCCCGGCGCATTTTTCGCCTCAACCAATCGGAAAAATCAAAACATTCTATGAATGTTCACCAGCTAGAAAATGAGTGCCAAAACTTATTTTTAAACTATTACCTACTGTAGCAACAAAATATTTTAACTAGAGTCAGACAATAAGGTTGGTATATTATTTTGTTTTTATTATCTACAGCAACTCTAGAGTTGCCTTTCACCGAACTTAAATAGAGAAGTCAACTCAACAAATCGCAAGCTTTGCACATTTCAGCAAACACACTTCAACTGAGGATTATGTTCGGACATAACAGAAAAATATCCCACTCGTAAAAATTGACTTCTTAAACGCGGTCGTAGCAAACGTAACAAAGCTTCCGAGATAAACACACTTCTCTAACAGCATCGTTTACCAAGAGCCAAGCTATATTATGTTTGATTCCTTTTTCTCCGTTTTCTGTCCAGGTCTTATTTTACAGTAAATTTATTTGACTTATTTTCCATTTCGCTGCAACTATAACACATCAACACATTTAATTTAAATCAAGACTAAGCATTCGCTAAGTCTGTGATGTTTTGTGATATTATTGGGCGGGTATTTTAATCATTAAAATGTGGGGAAAAATGTATGTTTGAATACATTCTCAGTGTTTCATCAACGAGGAGCTCCGAATATTTATAATTGGACCTACTCACCTTATATTTATTGAAATTAGATGTCAAAAATGATTGTTTGATACAATTATTTATAATGGATCGTACGCTTACTAAAATGACTTATTCACAGGAAACTGTAGTTAGCTAAATTGACAATATTGTTAACCAAATAACCTAACAAATATTTTGACAGTTGTGCTACTATTGGAAATGAACAATAATTTTTTTCTACACCCACATGTATATTATCCATTTTTTGCACAGTTTACAGAATGGAAATGTGTAGGCCATATCGGTTAACTGAACGTATATATTCATATACATCCTAGAACGTATATGAAATCCACCAATCAGCATTCGCGTTTAGTATTCGTCAACTCCCCTTTTTTGAATTTCAAAGAAACGTCAAAATATCTTTTCAAAAAAAGTCTCTCTTTTAAGCACTGGATCATAAATATTTATTTACAATACTAAACATAAATAAAATAATCCGTATAAATTAACAACAAATACTGAAAACACAATAAAATGGGTATTAAAGAGGACTTCTGATAGACGTCAGCTTTTATAAAACTATGTAATTCATGTGACGTTATAGATATCAGGTTTGAACATTCCTCGGTAGTCGAGTGGTAAGGATACCAGGCTCTCGCGCGCTAGGTCCAGGGTTCGATTCCCAATGAAGAAATTTTTTTTATTGTTAATTTTATTTCTAAATTATTATTCCGCTTGATGTTGATTGGTAAAATTATTAAAATTGTTGAAAACTTTGAAATTGAAGTTATGTTACAGTCGAGATTACAGTTTATTGAAATGTTTATTTTCTAGATTTTTTAAGTGGGTAGTAGAAAAAATATACTGTTCGACTCGTGTGGATTGTCCATATCGCACTCGAACGATTGAGCACTTCGTCCTCGTGCGATATGGCCATCATATCCACACTAGTTGCACAAACTACTATTTCCCACTACTAGCTGTAAAGTTGACAATAATTATTGCTTTTTCTAGCCAACTGAGAAGTTGAATTTCTCTATTGGTGGCTAAGAATTTTTTCTTTTATCAACCTAGGTCAATAATGGACTATTTCTAATATTTTGAGAAACCAGAGATAGAATTTCCAAAAACTTGTGCAGCATACTTTTATATAGGTAGGTACCCAGGAGATTGTCTTTGAAGTATTTGCTGCTTGAAATTACCTATCAAGATAAAATTATTTGAATAAAAATGCCATCGGCTCAAAATTCGCTCTCAACCAAAAATGACTGATGTCATAACGAGTACGTTCATAATAATGTCGAAAACTGACAGTAAACTTGTCAGTCAGACGACGCTTCTCTGAATTATTTTCGATTTTTAACTTCAATTTGGCTAGTAGTGGAAAAAATCGTTGATACACCATGGTGGTGGAGACATTTATAAGCTTCGTACCTTATTCCGATAGGTCAATAACCACCACCTTGGTGTATAATATACTTTTCTGTTATTCAAAACAGAATCTCTTGTTAATTTTAATACCAATTTTGATACCATTTTGTGTGAAATATCCTTAAACTGATAATAAAAACAAACAAAATATTTCTTTCATAAAAGGCGTGTAAATTCGATTGAACATTATTTGAAAAGAAGTATTGTGTGTGTTTAGTTGACAATGACTTATCCATAGTTCCGATGGGCAATATTGTGAAGTGGTTTGTGATTTATTGTCAAACTGGCTCGTAAAATAGCTATTTGTTTAACTAGGAATCCAGCTAAGGCAGTCAATCTACTTTGCTGCCAAGTTGAACATATAATTTTTTCTCCGATTGTTCATAATGATATAGAAGGATATTGTATTTTTTGCAAATTATTACAATTTCCACAATCTTTGAAGTGTTCAATTAAAATAAAATTTGATAGAAATCGCAGTTGTTGGAATGGTTGGTTGCTATGGAAATGTCCATAATAATTATAGTTTGACAATTCATGAAATTACTGACAGCGAAAAAATATCGGTATATTATTTGAAATATTATATATAATGGACAGTGATAGCGACCTGGAAGTACATACTCCTCCAAAAATAAGGTAGGTGACAAAAAATATAGAGTTGAATTTGTTGCCGCAGAAAATCTGCCACTTTACTTGTGAATGCAGGAGGTGATATAACAATGTTGAAACGACATGGTGGGTGGAAATCCTCAACCATAGCAGAAGGGTACATTGAAGATTCAATAGCAAGTAAAACCAGCATTTGTGAAAAAATTTTGTCAAATATAGGAACCACGAATCAAACTGATAATATAATTAATGTAGAGAGAACGGTATCCGGGGAGAAAAAAGAAGGGATACTCGTTCAAAATTGTAGTAATTTCACCATTAATGTAAATAACAACAATTAATTAATGTTTACGTCAAATGTTTCATTCCAATTGAGTATAATCACTTTGCAGGCAGCAAAGTGGTTGCTATGGAAATGTATAATCACAGGCAGCAAAGTAACCACTTTGCTGCCTAGGCAGGAAAAGTATTACTTTGCTGATCGATATCAGTCAGCAAAATTAATATTTGTTGCCAATCGGAGAAAAAATACATTTCCATTACACCTATTGTAATTTTTTGTAGTATTCGAGTTTTCGACGGAATTTTAAATATTCTTGTGAGAACTTTTTCGAAGTGTTACCCCGATAAGCATAAATTAGCAGAGAAGGAAACTAGTCAAATTTTGTGGATTGGGTGGAAAAAGCTCCACTGCATATACTTAGGACAGAGCTAACCTAACCTAAACTAACAGAATAGGATATGAATACTTTTCTAAACTAAGAAGGGAATACGGACGTTTGAAAATTCTATTGGGTATTATAATTAAGGGAACTAGCTTTTTCTGGGACAAAGTAGATCTTTTAGATCCCCTTGAATATTCACCCCAAAAACATACATAAGACATTCAAATACGGTGAAGGAGTGGAAAATTATTCTAAAAAGTCCAGTTTCTGGTTCCTCACACCAACCTTATAATGTCTAGTTTTGGATGTAGATACCTCTCGTAAAATTGGACAAAATGATATGAGGATTGAGGGGTCCAGCTTATTTACTTTTCGAAATACGGGGTGCTGAAGTTATAAAAATTTAAAAGTTTTCATTTGATAACTTTAAAATGGATGAATGAATTGATTTAATATTTGGCAGGTTGTTTTTAAATGTAGAAAGACATATTTTGATAAGAAAACATTTGTCAATTCTTGAACCAGTGGTGTACATTTGGAAAAATATGTCACTTTTTCCCTCCCATTATCTACGCCACTGGCATTTATGGCTATTCTCAATAAATTTTGTATTCCTTGATGATTTTCACGTAAAAAAAACACATAACCTCTACATATCAAAAAATTTGCAGTTTTCAAGATATTTAATGTTTTCATGAAGTTTGCAACATCATTTTTAATAATAAAAGCACAAGTTTGGACAAATATTTTTGAGAGTCTTCTCACAATGTTTGAGATGTATTCTGCTTCACAAATTAGTTTCTGATACATATTTTAACCATTAGTAGTTTGAAGGTTATTACAAATAATACAAAAAATAGGTATTTATGCCATCAGTTGCCATCAGTCTCTCTCATCTGGCTTTCATCTCATATCGGAATTGATGGTAACGAAACTGCGGACCGCCATGCGAAAGAAGCTACTGCTAACATCAACTTTGTCCAGCTCGCAACCGACCTGAAGAACCACTTCAATGATCTTACACAAGATTCCTGGCGACACCTGTGACGCAATAGCATGACAGCACTTCATGATATCCATCCAACCACTTCTTCTCTCTCCCTTGACTTCTTAACCCGGAGAGAGGCTACTATAATCAGAAGAATCAGAATCAGCAATACCAATCTCACACACGGATATCTGATGTCTTCAGGAAATCGTCCCGTTTGCTATATTTGGAAAGACATTGTGACCGTTAAACACATACTAACGGACTGCAAACAATTTTCTGCTACACATCAGCAATTCAACCTAAGACCTAACCTCAAGGAAATGCTCCACTGCCCTACAGAAATCAAGGAAGATATAAAGTTCCTGAAAGCTACTAATCTATACTATAAAATCTAATTTTAAAATTTATTTATAATAATTATTTTCAAATATTTGTAACTGTTTTTCCTGTGCCAATGACCAGCGCTGTCGAGGCACACTAAGCTAAGATAAAAAAAATAAAAAATAAATTAAACATTTAAATAGTTCCTTGTCCACCCTGTTCAGTAAATCCTTTGCATGGATGTATCAACCTCCATTCGACTCATGCAATCTTTTGGGTTCGGACCTATGAGGTCTCATTTAGAACTTTCTTCGGCTATCTGGTCCGCTATTTTATCCCTTGTAATCTCCTCACATGCCAGCACTCATATTAAAGGTACTTTGTTTTCTTTTGCTAGCGTGTCAAGTGATTTATCACAGTTTCTCATCTGTCTATACCTAGTTGTTGCATTAATAATAGTTTTGAGCAGAGCCTGATTGTCTTACAACTGATTTTTAAATGGGTTATATCTGTAAATAATTGAGCTGAAATTTGGTATACACGCTTATTTTGTATGACAATACAAACTATGTGACATCATGCTAATTCCAATATGGCGGATCACCAAAAATGGAGAGCAAGTTATTTTTTTACCACCACAGTAGAGGTATTAAACAACATTTGGTTGCTCTGGAAAGAAGAAAATAAACTTAAAATAAAATCAAACCAATCAATTCACTGCATTATCCACACAATTTATTGAATGATATTAAAGTTTGGAGCGAGTGCTGCATATTTTATAGGAAACATTTTCTCTCAGAGAATTACTTATAATAAGTACCATTGTCAAGCAAGACTGGCTAGTACACAGGTAAATTTTGCGAGAAGCTTTTATAATTTAATGAATTGTGTAGATCGTGAACGAAATTAATTGCTCCGATTTAATTTGAAATTGATTTTCTTCTTTTTATTAATAGTATATTTTACACCAAGATGGTGATGACTATTATTATTCACCGAGCACCAAAATTATTTCACGAGGGACTTTGCTCCGAGCGGAAATGTTTATCAATTTCCTATTTCAATCTATACATCCCGAGAAAATTGTTTTAGTAATCCTTTATGCTACATCAATTTAATTTTAATTGTGTGTGCTTATTTTTTAGAGTAGTCTGGAAATCCACATTTTGATCTTTCCATAACAACATACTCTGCACACGTAGCAGCCCTCCAGGTGAATATATTACACCACAATCATCCTTCTGGATTACTTTCTCACCCTTTTGTTAAATCAATCTAATCAGTAAATAATAAAAAAATTTCCGCCAGTACTAGCTGGTCGATTATTTTGCGGTATATATTGAAACAATTTCATACGAAAAAATAAAATAATCTGGTTGCACAATAATTCATTTTTGTCGAAATGAAATCTGCAATTCACGATAGACATTTCCATAATCGTTGCTGAGCATTTTTATCTTATTCGTGATGTCTATGAGAGCCCGTTCTGTTCCCATATCTATCCCGAGCATAGGGTTATTCAAATCTGACAATGGTATACACAAAAAAAACTAGGAGGAAAAAGCTGAGGGTATTTCGATGAGCCGAAGTAAAATAGTGATGAAAAATATGATCCCATATCATCAATCTTATATGAGTAACTGGAGTCTGTTTTCCCGAGGAATATGAAGTGGAGATTATGTTTTCGCATCCATGGTCTTCATTTTTGTCGGAAGGTATAGGATTATAATGAGTTATTCAAGAATTTGGATAGATTTATGGACCATGCAGAGCTTTCATTCATAATGAAATACTGACTAAATTTTTAATTTATAAGTATAGTTACTTGATTACTCTGAAGTAAAGAAATATTTTATTTTTACCAGTTTTGGTTCATATTAGCATTTAGATACTGGCTTATGAGTACAGCATTCGTTGATCAGTCTTCGCGGTAAGCCTGCTGATGTAGATGGAAGAGTATATAGTCCTCCCATTATTCCTGTTGTTATATACAGGATTACTAATTACAGAACTTTTTCTGTTATCGCAAGCAACACAAAAAACTTTACATTAAAAATCATAGATAGCTTTAAGCTGCACATTTTAAAATGAGTTACAGTGTTTCAGGGTAATCCAAAAGTAGTTGCCAGATTAATATGGTCATATTCATGCGTATGGGTTTACGGAAAAAATTCATAATAATAATATATATTTCAATGTATTCGTTACTCCTGCAAAATTATAGTTGAATGTTCAAATTGTTAATTACCCACAGCGCGAAAAAAAAAGCATTAAAAAAATAAAGAAGAGTAATTTTGGATTTGTCTGAAAGATTCTGAAACAGCTGAGCACATACTGGTTTAATTTTAACATTTTAACCCATCCATAACCTTATTCGCAAATCTACCAACGGGTATTACAATATTCATCGAGCAGACATTGGGTCTCGAATTCTACCTGCCTCATCTGCATTACCGAACTGTAATCAGATTTCGATTATACTACCATTGTACAGCCTGCGCTTCAGCTAAGCTAGCAACATTTAATCTTTATTAGAACCCAATGCAAAACTCTAGTATATGCTTAGGAGTTTTCCGTTTGAGTCCAATTAACAGTCAACTTTGCAAAGTCCCTGCTTCCTCCAATTCAACGCTAACATTTCCTATGCCTCTCATTTGCAATATCTATTCCTTCAAATCCTCCCCACTCTTCATATTCAAATACCATATGAGACCGATTCTGAGCAGACTATAATAAAAAAAGAGATCAGAAGTTGCTTTTCACGAAAGTTTGACTAGATCTGACACTTTTAGCGCTTTCATCCCTAATACATGAAATCCTCATCACCATGGTAACAAAACATCCGTACTGTTACATGAGGACAACTCCTCGGGAGGATGTACAATGGGTCACATGTGGCCTTAGTGTTGTGAGCCGACATTCACCTTGCCCGCTCTAAAGATAAAGATACATGTCTTCACTTAAACTCAGCACAAATAAAACCCATGTAGAAGTCATAAAAAATGCATAATATGAGAAAATATCTCAACTACACCAATACACCCCATCATACACAGACGTTCCAAAATGGAAAATTAAAAGTAGGGCTCCGTTTTTATTTCAGACGTTAAAAGCTTTACAAAACATTCAGTCTATAGATACTGACAAATTCTAGGCTTCGCAGAATAAAGAAATGTGTGATGATGATATGATTTAAGATAAAAATAAGAGAGCAAACGATGTTAAATCGAATTTGACGTTCCATTCTTATAATTTTATATTTTCGTGAATTTACAAGTGAAATTCGATTTGACATTTGTAACTAATGTGTAGCAATGTTCCCCAGAAACACCGTTCTAGAGACTATGATTCGATAATAAAGCTGTGTGGATATAGTGTAGACATAAAAAGACGACCAAAAATCGTAGCAAGTAGTAGAGCATAAAGTAATAAATGAAAGAGATTTTAAAACATATGGAAGAAAGTGGCACAAATTTTGTGCGCAACCAGTTGAGCATGGCGCATCACAGCGACTAACTGAACTAACAAACCCCGCCTCTTATCACTCGAAAATTGTCAATAGGTCAATATTATTTTAATTTGAGGTTAGTTACTCTTGAACATATCTATATGATATCTATTTTCATTTAACTCTTATCGACCCTTTTCTATTTAAATGAATTATATTTAACATTGGCACCTATTATTATCAAAGGATTTATTATATCCCATCATAGGTAAGTTAAAAAAGTAAAATAATGGAAACAATATTTTCCATTTAATCGTTTTTTTTTGCAAACAATAAGGGAGTTTTGCTAAAAGTTTGAGTTATGTGAAAAAGTGGTATTTCGAACATTGTTCGTGTGATATTGGTGTGTGCGTCAAGATGTCTACAGGTAGATTGGTGAATAAGTGTGGATTATTTGTTTGTCTATTCTTACTTTATTTTTATTGACTGTCTTTGTGTTATTTTGTTTTATTGTATGTAAAATGATGTTGTAATAGTAATTTCTCAATAGCAGAGCTTTTTTTATTCTTCTACTCCTACTAATAAAATATTATGCGTATGCTGAAAACTTGCAAATTCAAAAAGCGCGCGTTTTGGATGCTAGTTCATACCGGTAGCAAAGGTAGGCGCTAGTGCCACAAAATGCTACACGTTTAACATCTCTCTTTTATTTATTCTCTATAGTCTAGAGGTTCTCCGGTTGGCAAGGTATTGACTTGTTGACTATCTCCCTCCCAGCAAAGTATTGACTTGTTTGAATAAACCTGTTCGCATTGAAGGTATTGACTTCAGTGAAAATCTAGAACCCATTAGTGTGCGAAAAGTATTGACTTTCGCACTTTCCTAAATATCCTGTCCCTGAAGTATCGATTTGGAATACTTCACCAATCCAGAATCCCGTTAATGTGCCCACTTTCTTGAATCACTTGTCCCTAAGGTACAGACAATGCTAATATGTACAGAGACTCTATAGAGAGCGGAAGGTATTGGCTCAATACCTCTCCTGAATATCCCATCCCTAAGGTATTGACTTACCCCGCTGCTTTTACTGTACGAATCATTAGACATTCCTCCTGCCCAAACTTCACAAGAAGAAGACGTTACCTACTAGGAAATCCCAAGAGTAGAAGAATTAATTTTGGGCTAGTTGTTAAATCCACATATCCCTTGTGAATAGCGCCTGTTCATAGTATTATAACGGATAAGTATTCATTTTTTATATTATTTGTCTTTGTCTGCACGGCCCTACTCTGCAATACATAACCACCCTTACCACACGGAGTTTTACAAAAAATGTAATCTTTTGTATATTCTCCTTAAGCGCTAATAATCCTAGGTATTGATGCGCATTATATACAGGGTGTTTCATTGAGAATTACTAATGATGCTAACTGGAGAGGATTTAAGCAAAAACATATAATCTTGATACAGATATATAGGGTGTTATATTTTGAATATTCCCAATGATTTTGACACCTTCCAATATTTTTTGTTCATACTTGGCAAAAAGTTTACATACTATGTTAGGTTACAGATAGTTTTTCTCTATTACCAGAGGCGTTCGGTAGTGATAGATACTTTTTTTATCTCCCTCCACTGTCGTACTAATCGTATTTCTCGTCACTTTTCACCTGAATATTAAATTCTTGTCTCAATGCGATAGAGTGAGAATTATCAAAGTTATTTGCATTTAACCAGCTCAATGATAAAATTTTTCAATTCTAACCGAAAATTCGCATGAGACAATAAGGATTACACTAAATAGATAAAATTTGTCCACGACTATCTAGTAATAAGTCAATATTTCACATCCTAACAAAAGGTACCTATATGGTACCCATAATAATACATCTACTAGAGTGAAATATGGTTCGTAATACACTGGAGTGTATTATGGTTCATAATTCACGCCATGACAACACTCACATTTCGTTACATAAGTGACTAGAGATGGGGCTACAATATGAAATAATAAACTATTAAATCTGTGTATTTTGTTTAGGAAATATGTTTCTGAAATACATCGTATCGATAAAATATCGAAATTTTTAGTATTTTCTAGTATTACGTGATTCATAAATTTGGTTAGTAGTACCAAATTTTCACGAACGAATCAATGGTCGTAGACAAAGTATAGTATTCTACTCACAATTTATGGCCGATATTCACCCAGCGTGAATAATTGGCTCGTTTAATAATAAACTATTATCAGTTTAAAATTATTTTTCCATTATAAATTTCATGACAGATCAGAACTATGATTTTTACTATGAAAAAACATGATGAATACATAAACGTACTAAAGCAATCATTTATTAAGAATACTATAACAAAAAAATTGGATTAATTAGCAGTATAGTCAATTTTCAAAGTGGCCTCCATTGACATCAATGAATTTTTCATAAATCCTATTGGAAAAATTTCTCCTAACCTTTAGGGCCCTCGCAGACTGCAGACTTTTTATTGGCCGATAGTTTGGTCGGCGTATTAATCAGTATGGAGATGAATGCATTATCGGCCGATACTGAATCGCTGTAGTGTGCGCATATGCATTCCTCTCCATACTGATTAAGAAGCCAACCAAACTATCGGCCGATAAAAAGTCTGCAATCTGCGGGGGCCCTTAGAAATACCTACGTTGTGTTGATTTCTAATAAATTTACATAATTTTGTATTTGCTGCCATAGTTCCTGTGGGTATCGATTTTTGTAGTGTACGCGTGTCTTTATGAGTCCCCAAAAACAAAAACCTAGTGGATTAAAATCGAGACCTGAGCACGCCATGGAACACTCTTCCTTCCCATCAAAGGACCTGACTATTTAACAGAATGTGAATTTCCATTATCTCGAATATGGCAAGTTCTCCAGATGAAAACGTGGATTCGTCAATGAAAGGGATATTGCTGACAAAATTGTTATTTGCATTAGTCCCATCCATGATGAATTGTGCTTCATTGTCGAGGAAAATCTAAAGCACATTTATGTTGGATGATAAATATATTGTGACATTAATCAAAAAGTACCTATATCTCATCTCAAAAACAACTCCGTTGCTAATCAAATCGGTTTGATTGCGCTTTTGCCGGTTTGTTTAAAAAGTCTACTCTCGGGACCACCAGGACCAAAATTGCTGCTGCATTTTTTGGAGTCTTTGAAAATTGGACAGCCTGTTCTCCGGAACCATCTAAACGTCGATACTTGGTATGGTGGTCAGCGGTTCACCAATCAAAAAGTGTGAGGGAGTAAGAGCGGTAAGATCATTAGGATCAGAGGAAAGAGGGGTGAGGGGGCGAGAATTGATTGGGAATTGCCTCAATCTGTGTCAAAACAGTATACATTTCCTCAAAAGTAACTATTGCATTGCCTAGAACTCCCATTGAGTGTTTTTTGCAAGATTTCACTCCTGCTTCCCACAAACCTCCCATATGTGGAGAATATGCCGGAATGAAATGCCATTGTACTCCTTTATTTGTTCCGAAATCGATCACCGTTTGTCTATTTCTTATTAGAGATTTCCCCAATCTCGACGTATTACTTCCTCTACCCTTCCTATCTTTTATAACATACGAACCTGCGTAATCCACTCGTGCACAATTTTTCGTGCTAAAACTCTACCTCTAATCGGCCAATACACGTCTCTAACCCGAGCTAGCAACATTTGAGGACCGGCATGCAGTAGTCTCAAATGTTCGGATCTAAAAATTAATGTGGTTAAATAATGACTGCCATGGAGTAACGCAGGATGTTTTTTCTCAAAACTAAAGTTTGATAGTTCTAATCTACCTCCAACACGCAGAACTCCTTCATCGTCAAGAAACGGATTCAATTTCAGAAGAGTATTCTTTTTAGGAAGCTCCTCACCTTTTTTCAGGATTTCTAACTCATTCGCGAAACAAACGCTCTGAGATAATCTGACTAAAAATTCCATTTCCTTATTCAACTCTCTCACACTCAACGAACCCCTTACTTTATCTCCACTACGGCAATTGTTCAGGAATCTCAGGCAATAAGCTGTAACACGTTTAAGTCTAATGAGAGTAGAAAATCTGTGAAATGGGAAATATTCTATCGACTGCATCTTTAATACTGTAGCTGCTTTTTTCATCTCTGGCAGATTCGATTCAAACTGAAACACACTAACTGGCCAAAATTCACGGGACTTAGTTAGCCACGTAGGTCCCCCCCACCAAAGCTTCGAGTTCTGGAGTAGACTTGGCATAACTCCCCGGGATAACAAATCAGCTGGATTCTCCTTGGTTCGAATATAGTACCAGTCTGAGGGATTTGTTAAACTCTGTATTTGGGAAACTCGATTACTGACGAAAGTTTGAAGAAGATTCGGTTGGGTTTTAATCCAAGTTAAACACACTGTTGAATCACACCAAAGAAAATAGCTATCAACTTTCTCTGACATGAAAATCTTTATTTTTTGAATTAATTGAGCTGGGACTAAAGCTTCACATAATTCTAATTTCGGTATTGTTATTGTTTTCAAAGGAGCAACTTTACTCTTTGCCAGCAAAAGCTGCATTTGACTTTCACCTCTCTCATTCACACTACGAATATAGATGCAAGCTCCGTATGTTTCCAATGAATCGTCAGCAAAACCATAAATTTCTGTATAAACGACATCCCTACAAATTATCTGTCTCGGAAATTGGAGAGAATTGAGATGTCCCAATTGTTGTTGAAATGCTAGCCACCGAGTATTGATTTCCATTGGGACTCCCTCATCCCAAGAAAGCTTATTCATCCACAGTTTCTGGAGAATAATTTTTGCTAGAATAATGGTAGGTGCCAAAAGACCTAAAGGATCAAAGATAAGAGATATCTCCGACAAAATCACACGTTTAGTACATTTCTGAGTATCTGGCTCTGAAATATGATATATCAAGACATCTCGAGAACATACCCAATCTAAACCCAACGTTTTTGTTTTTTCCTTCTCACCTATCTTTATGATAACGGAATCACTACTCTGCTTAATATGCTGCAATACCTCCTCACTATTCGAAGCCCATTTCTGTAATTCAAATCCACCTGATTTCAAAACTGATTGCAAATCATCACACAGTGAAATGGCCTCCTGCACTGTGTATGTTCCTGAAATTATGTCATCCATGTAAAAATCTCTCTCGATTACTTTAGAAACTCCTGGATACCAAATTACACACTCTTCAGATAATTGTTGAAGACAACGCACTGCTAAGAAGGGAGAAGACGCATTACCATATGTAACCGTATTAAGCTCGTACTCCAATAAATAAAATTTCACGTTTAACACTCTGTATCTCTATTAATATCAACATGTTATTAAAGCTAGTTGATTTAAATCGCGATATTTTAAAGTAATGATTGGACTGTACCTCTATGTACAATTATTTAAAGACCACCCTGTATACATATAATAAAATAATATCTTCCTTCAAGAAAACATGAGTTTAAAATATTACTTTTAAAAATTCTGTACCTACATTTAAAATTGTCTTATTTATTAAATTTTCATTTAATTTTTTTCATACTGCTGGTATATTTACTCATATGAAGCGGACATTCTCGATGTTGTTGGGTTAACTTATATAAAGAAAGTCTTATACAATTTTTCCCATCTTAACATTATTGGCATCCGGAATTTCGTGTATTACTGCGTAAATTTCAATAAAACGTGTATCATTCCATTCCACGCTTTCACATAACATATTTGAAAACGGAATACAGTGAGAAGGTTTACCGGAATCATTGTGAATATTTTCAATGGATATCATTTTTCCAATGAAAAATTTAAATCAGGAAGCTGCTCATTTTTTAGCAAGCAAAAAATTGTTTATTCATGAGCTGTGGAATTTTTCCAAATCTTTATTTCCTTTCTTGCTAAGTTATAGGGCTTCAAAATTGCAAGTTGAAATTGGTTTTTTATTTATATATTCCATGCAATACATTCGATTACAAAACTGTAGAGTTTTATACTAGTAGACATACTATACTTTTTCTCATTTTTTAGGAATCAAACTTTTTTTTTGAGCATGATTTGACTTTTGAAATTTGAAGTGCAATTATATTTTGTGTGGATTTAGTGCGATTCTCCACTTGCGGCAACAGTCAGAGTAACGGCTTAGCAGGTTTGGAGTGTTTGTTTTGTGTCTTCGGCAGATGTATACCTGTATGCTTCTGCATACAACTGTATGTGTTGGTATAGGTTATGTGGTGTTGGTGTGTCGTATGTATAAATAAGGTATAGGAGAGGAGCGAGAATAGAATCCTGCGGAACGCCTGCAAGAGGGATGAAAGGTTCAGAAATTGAATTTCCAACTTTTACTTTTATAGTACGTTCAGTGAGATATGAGCAGATAATTTCAACAAAGTGGACAGGAAAGTCTCATGAGTTTTCTCACAAGTCCGCCAAGCTTGGTAATCAGGAATGATATTTTGGCCTTTGCAGTATTGGCAGAGTCGCTCCTTCACCAGGAATTCAAAGAGTTTTCCGAGAACACTGATAAGCGAATAATTTTCAGAATTTTTCAAGTGTTTACCGTGTCTCGGAATGAGAATTGCATGGGAAGTTCCATACGTCAGGGAAATATGATAACGAGAGGCAGGCGTTTACTAGGATGTGTACTTGTTGTAGAATGCAGTGAGGGAGGTTTATTTGGAGCTTTTCTAGAAATTGATCAGGACCAGGAGAGGTATTTTTGCATCTGAGACAGGCTATTCTAATTTATTCGAGAAAAAATGTCTTTGAAAGTTGGCTATTTGGGTCTAGTTGAGTGATTGTATGAGGTCTCCTCGTGATGTTCGGGGTAATGTGATTAGTTTCTCCGAAGAAGTCGGGTAAAAAAGGTGGATTTCCAGGATAGATTATAGAAAACTTTGAAGTTGTGTTATGAAAGCTTCTGCTTTTCATCAGGAGTGCGTATGATTTTGTTTTGTACGATAAGGCTACTTTCTTCCGTCGGTGAGAGTTTGGAATCTGTTCCAGAATTTATTTCCCCACAATAGTCCAGTTCAGGGTCAGACATGACACGTTCCTATTCCCGTTGTTTGGGAAGATAGGGCAATTTCATTCATTCTTAACAGCAGGGTACGATAAAGACGTCTTTTTATTCTGATTGAATTAAGGATGTGTTGAGGTAAAGCGAGAAAAGAAGTGTCGATGGTGGCAAGTGGAATCGATAATAATGAATTGTAAAGTTTCAGCATAAGTATTTATTGAATCAATAGTGATTCTTTCAGGTTCGTTTGGAAGGTGGTCTATAATTGAAGCTCCTAGGAGGCTGATGAAAGAGGGATTTCTGTTGAGAATTCGAATGATTGGTAGATCTAGGAGATCAGAATAGATTCTAGTGGAGTTATTGGTGACAGTGTCACCGAATTGCTGATGTCTGGAGTTGAAATCTCCCAGAATTACTACTGCTTTGGGGAGATTTGGAAAGTATTCTAAAAGCTCCGTATTCAAAGTTTGGCGAGGGTGGTAGTAAAATGAAATGAAGGTGATGGTAGATCTGTTTAAGGAAACTAAATTTTGTGATTGAATTTGGACAGGAAAACTGTGAATTGTGGCAGCTATTCCGTTTCTGACAAGAAAGCTATTACCACAATAGTATCGGTTTCTGTCACAGTAGAAAGTTTGGTAACCTGAGAAGTGAGGAGGGTTTTTCACCAGAGTGTCTGGATGTCATTTGTATTCAGGAGATTCTTCAGCAAGTGTCTCTTCCTGGAGAGACCATGGCAATTTAGCGTTCCTATAACAAAGTCCATTAAAGACCTTTATCATGGGTAAAATGAAATTTAGAATTGAATTGGCGTGAAGCTGAAGTATCCCTTATTTCCCTGTCCCTTGACAGAGCAGTTATGGTTGTAATAGGTCGAAATTATGCGTTTAAAAGTCTTTATCACAAGTTTTCGTGAAGTAGGAATGGCGTTTATGATAGTGACAACCATTAACTCTAGGATTTTTTGGACTTCCGTAGAAAAGTCAAAAAATATTGAGGGTTTGGGAAGTGTTACATGGGTAATTTACTCGGGTTTCGAGGGTAAAGTTTGTCGTTTGGAGCGTTAGGGATCATAGGCGTGTTCCCCACCGCAGTTTTTGCACCTTCTCGCATTTTTCATCTTTGTGGCTATGGCCTCCGCAGTTTGGACAAGTGTAAAGCCTGGATTTACATTCGATGGATAAGTGACCAGTTTCTGTACAATCTGTTCAGTATTTGGGGACTGGAGGGAGAGGATTAGAGTTAGATGACTCGCATCTATGGTCATAAAGGAAAATTTCTTTGGAGAAGGTCGATTGGTAGCAAAATTCGGTAACGACTCTGATTGGGAAGGTAGGTGTGTTAGTTGCCTAGAAGATGATTCTCCAGGATTTTTTGTGATTAAATCCTAGTGACTGGAGAAGTTCAGTCATTTCGGTTTTTGAAATTGATTTGTTCACGTTACGTACGACAAATTAGAAGCTTTATGGGCTTATTCTGTACATTTATCTGTAACAGCTGTAAATTTAACATCGATGTAGTTAAAATCGCGATGTTAAATCAAATTCAACAGCGCGGTTGAAAATCGTATTTCGAACTGACCGATGTAAAATAATTTTTGACAGCGCAATATTACATCGCAGCTAACTTAACTTATATTATGTTGTGTAGTAGAATTTGTATAATTTTCAAGTTATTGGACCGATACTGTAAAGCAAGAGGTCAAAGTAGTCAAGGTAACAGAAGAATTTCAGGTTATTATTTATTAGTGGGTGTAATCAGGTTTATTTATTCATAATTATTATTTGAAAAAATGATGAATTTGCTAACACATCGTCATCATGTGAATAGTGAGTACCTACTTAGATAATACAGTTTGTAAAATAAATTATTAAATAATTAACTATTGTAGAAAAACGAAAAAGAAAAACATCAGATGATCAATATGAATTATATTCAAATGAAAGGAAAATGATTAGGTCTGCAGAAGTGGAACAATTAAACCAACTCATAAAAACAATATTTATATATATTGGTTTTGAATAAAAATTTATTTAAAAATTACAATAAATTGGTTGAATAATATGCCCTAGGATTTTGTAAATCACGTAATATTTTTCTTTCTATTCGCATATAATTCCTAGATAATAATTTCAAATTATAACCTAAAATTTGACAAACAGTGTCAAAACACTCCTAAAGTCGAATGTTTTAGTCGGTGTTATTTTAACAGCGAAAATGTTATTATACATCGATGTAAGTTACATCAAAATCGCACAGAATAGCTTTTTCGTAACATCTCTCGACCTTGAAATTTAACAGCGCTGTTACCGCTAACATTTTTGTACAGAATAAGCCCATTAATGATTGTTTTTTGGCAGGCTGGTTGGTTTTAGGATGTGTACAATGGTTTAGAGGGATGCATACTACTCGATTGTACCCGGTAGCGTTTTGGATTTATTTCCATTTTTTGCTATCAAGGAGGTCAGTGCATTTAGGACTGGCCCTTAGAAACTGAATTTGGCCTCGTTGGATCTCTTTTGTGTCAAGAAGGGTGTAAAGCTCCTTCTGGGAGCAGTATTTAGTAGGTAGATTCCTTAGGTTAAGAGTCTGAAAGGAAGGTTTGGTAATTATTGGACAGTAAGACTGTCGTCCTGAGGAATGAGAGCTAGCTTGAGAGCGAGCTGGATTGGTACCTAGGTTCGAGGGAGTAATGTGTACAGATACAGGAGGAAATTTACCTACCTTTGCGTAGGACATTTTGCATATGGAAGGTTTGCACAGGAGGTTACGATGACGTCTAGCTTATTCTGGAGATGGAATTGGAATTAACTTCCGGATGATTTTTCGAATAGGTTTTCGGGTGGATCTTTTGCTTGAAAGGATCGAGAAGTAACTGTGGAAGAAGAAGAAACGAAAGAAGTTTCTGGAGGTGAAGTTTTTTTATTTGATTTTTTTCCAGGATTTTAAAGTAGGAAATGCTTCTTTGGTCGAGATTTTTGACCTCGTTGATGGCATGTTAATGAAAAGTTTTTTTTATAGATAGTTATAAGTGTCAAATTGTAATTCATATCGTCAAATGTCGCTATCGTAGCCGGTTACTGCCAAGGAACAGCCTCACTTCCCGGTTGACAACTTAATATGGCTTTGGCTAGTAGCTGGGTGCTTTTTTTTCTTACCAGTGGGAAAAAATTTTTTTCGGGTGTCGTTGAGGTCTTCTTTTATTTCAGGACTGCCTTCTGAAAAGAAAACAGCACTCATTCGTCGCTTTTTCTGATTTAGACAAATTACTTTATAACGTCCCCTCGTAAACGTACGCTTACTTTTCCAGACTTGACATGAATTTATTAACAAAATAATTAGGCAGCCAACAAATTACAGGAGATGTTTAAAATATTGTCCATTTTTATCATATACTTACACATAATTTGCAACGTTTTCCCATTGAATATCGCATAACTTGGCGATTGCCAGAAATAATTGCTATAGCTGCATGGATTTTTTCTATTTCCCAAACATTTCAACATCTTCAACATTCTTCTACTTAGTATTATGACAACACGAGTTTTTGCAACTAAATGAGTATCGAATGGAAATAAAACTCACAAATATAAGATATAAGAATTCCATTGGCGAATATTTTGATATATATATAATGAATAATGGATTTTGTGTAGTATCACATAGTTTTGATGTGAACAATTTAAACTTCACTCTAATCACGTACAAAGCAAGTTTGAGGTAAATGGTTTACATATATTATGCAGCGGGCTTAGACTAGACTTCCCTAAGGACGATGAAACATTCCCTTAATCAGGTTTTGCTCTTAGCAACCGGCAGTCACGTAAACAATATACATTATAATATATTGCATGATATTCCATAAATGTATATTCAAACTTTGTATAGATCATGAAAAACTATGACTTGATAGTAAATATTTGTAAGTTCATACGCCGCTTGAAAATTATCTATCTAGCTTGGTTACAAACTTCTCCCGTGAGATGAAAAAAGTTACATTAGTATAATATAAAGTACCAGCAAACATCACTCTAAAAGGTACTTTTAGTCTAGTTTACATTTATAAACTCCATTTGTACGAGTTTTTGTCCGCCGTCTTCATAAATTATTATCAAGATCTCATTCGATTCAGAATACTTATCACCTAAGAACGTCTAGCAGTAGCCAAAGAAGTAATTGAAGGTTCAGCAAACGCTTCAACTGTTTCTTTAAGTTTTATCAAGCGGTTCATGGTTATTTACCTCACCTAAAACGCAGAATTGATTCCCAGTTTTGTCATTATAGAAACAATGACGAAAAAGATAATCTGGAAAGCCCAATTCGTGAATTTTAGAGTCAGAGAAACCCAAGGCTTACAACTAGAAAAGGGCCTAATTTATTTTCATTTATATAATTGGAATACAAACAGGACGAGCCCAAAGCAGTATTCCTATGTAGGAATATTTGTTACAAAACACGTTAAATAGACTAACATTAAGATATATTGTAAAACTACATATATTGTAAAACTGCAGTATTAATAAATATCAGAAGAAAAAAAGAAGAGACATTAAAAACTATAGAAGCAAACTACCATTAACAATGACCCCAATCAGTTTGTCAAAAGTTCTCAAAGAAAAATAAAAAATATCACCTGTGGAAAGGTCACAATATTTATTATAAGCTTTACAGCAGCGATGCAATGGAGAATTAGGTAACGAATGGTTTTTGCTCGATTCGTTATGAAGGTATGTTTATTTCTTGTATTATATGTTGGTATAGTGGTCGCAAAACTTATTGTGTAGCTGTCTAATCGTATATCCCCTTTAAGTTAAGTTGCGGAGCTGAACTCTGAGAGGTGTTAATATAATTTTTGTCTACCTACCAAACATAATTCCAGATTTTATTTCATATATGTAATACTAGACGTGAACTCTTTTTGTATTCCATTCGATTTTTTATTGAAAACGAGATTTCAAAGCAAAAACCATTAAAAAGGATAAATTTTATTGAAAATAACAGAAAAACACTACACTCTTTATTGATTAGACTACCAACTAAAGAGTCAACAGGTGGTCAACTTTTCGTAAAATAACCCCCCCTAAAAGATAGTTATAGTTCAGTTATATTTTGGATTGAAAGAAACCATGAATCCATAAAATGAACACTCGAGTCGTCGATCAGGTGATTTATTAAATAATGTATTAACGCTAAGTATCTTAAAAAGTAGGATAGCCCTCCATACCTGCGGGTTGAGAATAATCGTTAGACAGTCAATACAGTTATTCAATAATTAAAAATTATTTGTCCACGACACTTAATTTATTTATTAATAAATAAAAGTCAGTAGCGATTTGGCATATCACTAACCTCAAAATGTTGTGGCAGCTACATCAAATATTTTGACATATATAGAGATGGGCGATACTGTAGAAAGTATCAATACAACGTACCGTTATGTACTATGAACTAGAGCTGGGGGTACAATATGAAATAAACTATTAAATCTGCGTATTTTGTTCAGGAAATTTGTTTCTGACATATATCGTATCGATAAAAAATTGTAATTTTTAGTATTGATACTTTTCATAACGATATTTTCTAATATTAAGTATTTTAAAACAATATATTTATAACGGTACGTTGTATTGATACTTTCTACAGTATTGCCCATCTCTATATATGTCAAATTATATTTTTATGTACCTAGCTGTCAGAACATTTTGAGGTTAGTATAATACCAAATCGTTACTGACTTTTATTTAATAAAGAAATCAAGTGTTGTGGACAAAGTATAGTATTCTACTCGAAATTTATGGCCATAATTCACCTGGGTGACTTGCGCCTCTCGCCTGCGGCTCGTAACGCAAACGTCACCTATCGTGAATTATGGCTATCATAAATTGCTCGTTTAATAATATACTATTATCGTCGAATGAACATAAATTAAAATACTGACTGGACTGTTCCAGTATTGATCCACAGTAGACTGAGGTGATGCCGGCGAAGGGACGGCTCTTTGAAAAAAAATAATAGGTATTAAAAATAAATAAAAAAATGGTCAAACAAAAAGCCAGCAACTTCAAGTTATGATAATATTTTAGACTCGATTATCGTTACAAGATTTTTATTTTGCTTTTGTTATTGGGCTATTCAAATATTAAAAAAATATTAGGTAAAATGGTATTCATTTCTTTAAAAAAGTCGAAATTTTCCTCTCGGTACTATTTTCTATTTTGCTTATGGAACAATTTTAACCAAACCAAATTATATCAAACTCATTATGAAGTATTAAATTTAAATCGAAGTGTCTCTCTTAAAAAAAATATTGTACGTCTCGCTACCGGGAATTCGTGTTTTTCAGGTATCTCCAAACTTCCAGGACTCGCCTACGTTTCGTCCTGAAAAACACTACTTTCCGGTCTTGTAACGCAATTGCACACTAAATCAGTATTTAGCGTACTCAGCATAGTCCGCGAAATTGAATTACGCGGCCGTTACCCATAGCAACGGATACGTCACTTCCAAATTTGAATATCAATCTTAAATTTGAAATTGCTAAATTACTACAAAAACAAGGATTATTTTTCATTGAATACCTACCAACAAGTAAATAGGTACCTACTTATATTATTTAGGATAAATATTAACATTAATAATTGTACAGTATGTATTATTACTGATCAGCATCAGACATTTTGCGTTTTGTCAAGAACTGTCGAAATATTTTATTGAAACATATCATTTCCATAGAACAAGGTAATATTGTTAAATAAATTGAACTGCTGTTGATTTCAAAACAATAATATATTTATTTACAATTATCTGGTTTGATAATTTCAACGATTAGCACAAAAAATAGTGTCGCCGCGAAACTTTTTAAGAATCTCAAGATTATTTTGCCTATGCCGCCAGCCGCCTCGGCGATAACTGTTCTTTCGGTACGTTAAATAGGTATTTCTAGGCCTGAGCATACAACTAACTATTTATACGTATAACAATTTCCAATAAAGCTAACTTTTCACGTTAACTACAAATTCTCAGTAAATACTTTTTTCATTAATTAGCATAGCTCGTCGGAGTGCTAACCAGCTACATCGAATCGTCTATAAATTGCTATAATATTAGTTTTATTTTCAGCAGAATTCCGGAAATAAGTTCGAGTTCAAACTTTCCTACAAATTCCTGAAATTAAGCGATGCAAGAATCCGATACGGTAACTCTACGCAGCGATCGTACAGGTAGGAAAATAAACATTGCATTATTCACTAGTTTTTATATAGAAAAGTTTTAGAATGAAGGGAAACCAAATTTAACATTTTTAACTTGACGGAGTGTCTTCATTTTATTCCAAGTATTCTTCATTTAGTTTTGACATCTTTTCCACAGCCAATAATATATTATAATAAAAACATTTTCAATCTTTCAACGACTTGAGTTTAGTCATAAATACTGCATGCTGATAAATCTTGCAGAACTAATACAGGAAGAATGATCCAAGTATTATTAAACTATTAATGTACATCAAGAAGACTGGAACGTATACAAGTCTCACCTCAAGAAGTACAAAACAGTTATCAGACAAAAACAAAGAGAGGCGTGGAGAATCTACTGCGAGGAAATCGAGGACAAGTAGGCTGGATGACGAGCTAGAAGGAAGTCTGAACCTCAGAAGGATGCACAATGGACCAATTGTGGCCTAAGTGCTGTGGGGTCACCCACCCTTCAAACCCTTGTAGATAAAGACGGAGATCATTCCTATCGTCAAAAGATTAAAAATTTCGGTGGTCTGTGACCTGGGAGAGAATGGAATATACAGTGTGACCCATTTTTAATGGATACACCCCCCTAAAATTTGAAGTTGTATACAGATTTCAATTATTTTTTTTGGAATGTCAAGTACTAAAAGGTCTACCTTAGGACAGAATTTGAAATGTCTATTTCAATTTTCAGTGCATACTACGATATTTTTTCTTAGTCGAAAATCGAGATTTTTTATTAGCGATTTTTTAATTGAAAAAATCACTACGCCACTGGATTCAGAGTGCCTCTAAACAGATGTGACCAAAATTTGATGGAAAAGTATTCATTAATAACAAAGTTATGACAACTCAAAAATTCGAAAACTCACACAGCTAAAAGTCACAAAAGATACCCTTATCAACAGTTATAGCCACGAGAATGAGAAGTGCCGCCAGATGAAAAAAAATAACGTGAATTTTTTTAATCAAAATAACGGAATTACATTCAAGTTTTCACGCAAATTAACTAAAACTAAAACCTAATTGATTTTTCAATTCAAATCTTAGTTGCCATTGAAATGATATTACAGAAAATTTACGCAATTTATTTTCTTTTCATCTGGCGTCACTTTATTGTTGAAACCATAAAAAAATATTCTCATGGCTATATCTGTTGATATTGGGTGTTTTTTGTGACTATTAACTGTGTGAGTTTTCGAATTTTTGAGTTGTCACAACTTTGTTACCAAAAATATTTTTTCATGAAAAAATCACTACTAGTGGCGTAGTGATTTTTTAAATTAAAAAATCGCTAGTAAAAAATCTCGATTTTCGACTAAGAAAAAATATGGTAGTAAGCCCTGAAAATTTGAATAAACATTTCAAATTTTGTCTCAATGTAGACCTTTCAGTACTTGACATTTAAAAAATTATTGAAATCTGTTCACAACTTCAAATTTTAGGAGGGGGTTTCCATTAAAAATGGGTCACACTGTATATATGCTCCGAATATATATGAATTGTTGAGCTCATTATAATATAAAGGCAGGTCTGTGATTAATCCTAGTCAAAATAACACAATAATAAACCGTTCAAATGTATTTCAAACGTTAACCCAAATCTTTGACTCTAAAAATTAGATTTTTTGATGTGAAGATTACGCGCAAGCGCGACCTATCAATTGCAAGGAATTATACCATTCAAAATAGGATGCAGACGTCTTTTTATAATGTCCCACTGACAGTTCTTGTCAGGTCTGTACTTTTTTTTACGGTCAATTATTATTTATGAAAAGGGAATATTAATCTTATTGTTATATTTATTTGAATAATACAAAAATATGCCTGGATACACGGAAATTTTGAAAACTCTCAAGTATTTTCAGTTAGAAAAAGAAGCTGGTAATTATTAATTTCATAGCCTTTTCGAATTCGTCTGAATACGATCCTGATAATTTTATTTATAAAAATTAAGGTTAGCTTTATGTCAAAATACCAAATGAAATAAACGACATACCGAAACCTGGATATATGTCACATACGATAACGCACACTAATAATGCTATTGAATGTACTATACAATGTTTTTGGCTTATTTTATGCAAACAACGGAATATGCCGGAATATAATAAAAATAAACTTTATATCAAGTACGCTTATTGAATCTGCTTGAGAATAAAGGAGACTTAATAAGCCTAAATTTTTTTGTAGAATGGAAATATCACTCAAAGTTTGCAGCTGGACCCTCTTTCAAAAGTTTCCAGAACAACTCTCAGCGAAGCATATCAAAAAGACAAATACATAAATTATTCCCCATAGACACATTGTGCTTGCGACGTTTTCATCTTTAGGGAAAAGGAGTCTCAAATACTCTGGTTGGCTATTAGAGGGCTGCTCACTCCAGAGAATATGGTTCCAGTTTCCATCAGGAGACTAAACAATAGTTTTGAGTTTGCTTAAGGACTGTTATCAGCGAAAAAAGTGAATCCACTATTATAAGTCTAAAAAAAATAATTTGAATCCCCTGTCAACTTTATTTCATACTTAGTTGACTTAAAAAAAATATTTGTAGTCATATCAAAATGGATATCAAAAATAAAACTCTTCTTTTATTAAAAATTTTGAAAATACTGACAATGTGTATATAGTTGCGGGTTTACTTATATCTCCAGTTAGAAAAAATATATTGACACTTTATCACCGAGTTTATCACGAAACTGATGTCCGCAGTAAATTATAGTACTCAAATGTTTCCATTCAAAAGTTTTAACAAGAACAAATTATAATGTTTTTCATTGGGAAGTGCCCTCTATCTATGGCCATTCAAATTTAATACAATTTGTGGTAGTACGCTATTTTAAATAAAACCGATGTCATTGAAATCGGTCGTTTCAAACCAAAGTTATGTATATCCATATTGAAATACTCCCTTCCCCCACCCTTTATTTGTCGATGTTCTGCTCAACCAGAGACAACCCTGCCCTGCCAATTTATTAGATATACAGCCGGGAGATCGGCTTATGTCCTTGACTCGATTCTTACCAAAGTGGACAGAGCTTATGATTTTATTGTGGAAGGCTTATATTGTTTTCATTCATAAAAATGAAAGCCTAACAAATAATTTTTATTCATTCAACAAAAGTCTGACACAATTTACATTAAATTGTTTGGCGGCTGTTCAATAATGATATTGTAAACTGCACGGCGTGTTCATTTTGGTCATCGGTATTTTCAGTGTATGTAAAGGTCTGTAAATTATCTCTAATTGAGTTTATAATTGTATTAGCTTTTGACGTATTATCATTTATATTGATTCATCAACATTTTTTTGTGTGTTTTGGAAGCTTTTTTGATGCCGGTAGCACAGCCAAAAATTACAGAATTTCATTCTGTAATCTTTGGCACAGCAGCCTATTGGCTTATTGTACTCTACTCACACATTTAGTCCACCCATCCAGTTATCCCCGTACCTTCGAGTAGACGATATGGGTCCATTGGATGTGCGCCATATACTTCAGGTGGTACATTGTCTCCTCCGAAGATTGTTTGTCTCCTCCAGTCCAGTGCCTCACAGTCAGTTAAGATATGGGTTACAGTCTCGGTCTCCATGCTACAAAGTCTACAGCTGAGGTCTCCATATTTTATGCCATGAATGAATTTAAAATAAAATTACGATGTGCGGTCATTGGCAAATTCATGTTATACAATGTCCGCCATAAAGTTGGAACCATATGGGAATTTTTTTTAATATTGTAGTTAAATAACAACTTTGGATAGCAATCGCTTCTGCTTCTGAAATAAGTTAAAATGCGCCAATTCAAAGTAGACAGGTAACATATGTCAATTGTCAAGTTCGTAATTTTGGAAAAAATGTCCTAAAAACGGGTCAATTTGTTAAAATTTCGAAAAATGTTACTTGGAAATTATGATTCTAATCACATTTTATGCTTATGTGCCGATTTTGAGAGAGAAATTTTGATGTTCAATAAATTTCATATTTTCGTACTTTTTAATTCACCCCCGTATCTGGCGACTTTAAAATCATTCGAAACTCTTTAAAGTAGTATAAAGGCTACCATTCCATTGCATGTTGTGATCATAATCTTCGTACGTAAGCTGGTTTTGAAGATTATTGATATTTTCAACTAAAAAAGAGGTAGTCTCTGGATTATTTTCCAAATTTCAAAAAATCAGAAATTGTTGTTCATTTTTTTCTTTATTAAACCTCAGTTGGATAGTACGAAAATGGTTTCAATTATAATCTGAATATCTTAACGCATAACGACTACTTCAAAATTACATAATATATCAAATAAAGAGATCACTTTAAAGGAAATTACATCTCTGTGATAAAATGCCGTTGAATGGAAGGTCGCGTTTGGTTTTTCGAAGAAGATGGAGCATCAATTCACAGTACTGTTATTTTTAAACATTTTGTTCAGAGGAAAATGGATCGGGAGGTTTTCTGAATTTCTTTGGCCGGCGCGATCCCCCGATTTGACCATAATGAGCTTTTTTCTTTGGGTATATTTAAAAGAAAAAGTATACCAAGTAAGGCCTTTTCAAAATGTGGATGTTATAGGGGAAGAGTGTGCAAATATACCTAGGCAGTTTTTACTAAATGCTGTCAGGGAATTTAACTATTGAACAGAAAAAGGGCCTCCGAAGGGAGGCACACGGAGATGTAATTTCCTTTAAAGTGTTCTATTTATTGTTTGTAATTTTGAAGTAGTCGTTATGCGTTAAGATATTCAGATTATAATTAAAACCATTTTCGTACTATCCAACTGAAGTTTAATAAAGAAAAAAATGAACAACAATTTCTGATTTTTTTGAAATTTGGAAAATAATCCAAAGACTACCTCTTTTTTAGATGAAAATATCAATAATCTTCAAAACCAGCTTACGTACGAAGATTATGATCACAATATGCAATTGAATGGTAGCCTTCATACTACTTTAAAGAGTTTCAAATGATTTTAAAGTCGCTAGATACAGGGGTGAATTAAAAAGTACGAAAATATGAAATTTATTGAACATCAAAATTTCTCTCTCAAAATCGGCACATAAGCATAAAATGTGATTAGAATCATAATTTCCAAGTAACATTTTTCGAAATTTTAACAAATTGACCCGTTTTTAGGACATTTTTTCCAAAATTACGAACTTGACAATTGACAGATGTTACCTGTCAACTTTGACTTGGCGCATTTTAGGTTATTTAAGAAGCAGAAGTGATTGCTATCCAAAGTTGTTATTTAACTACAATAATAAAAAAAATTCCCATATGGTTCCAACTTTATGGCGGACATTGTAATAACTTTGTCGATGATAAAAAATTCTATATACAATTTCGGTAGTTTATATTTGTGATGATTCTGAATCCAATGGTATAGTCATATTTGAGAAAAAAAATGCGTAATGTACTTTCGTCTTTTTTGGCAAAGAAAAACTAACATAGAGGCCAAAATACTGTTTTTGATACTGAATCTAACAAAAGAAATTGAATCAAAATCGGTTAAGAAATGCGGAGTTCACAGGGGTGCTTCCAATTAAAATGGGTGACACTGTGAATCATAATTATCATTTATTTGATATCTATTGTACTTGTATTTAGAACACTCTAGTATAAGTTTCCTTTATTCATTCTATCTTATTATAGTCATCACTAAATATCAAATTCTTCAAAATTTGTAGATTTTTTTCGTATTTTTTGATTATGAATAAAATAATCACTCCTACAGAAATTAAAATACAAAAAAAAACAAAAAATGATTGACGTTTTTGTTTCCCCAGGGGCAAACTAAGCGCCGGAACGTACTGCGACCGGATATTAGAAGGCTGCTCCAGAAGGTTTTGTCGAATACAAAGTCCTAATTATCCGGGGATTTACCCCAGAAATGTAAGCTGCCAATACAGGGTGCGTGAAAGAAACGTGCCGCAGGGAAAACACGCATTGATCGCTGTCAGACAGGCCAATTTCCATTATAAGGAACATGGAAAATTCGACGGTGGTGACAGAGGAATAAGGTAAACGAGAAATATGTCGCTTCTGACACCCGTTTAAAAGGTTTTGTAGGGTTTTCAGACACGACAGAGTATACAAAAATATTTCAAGGTCGAAATCAAATTAGAAATTCCATTTTTCCAAATAAATAAAATATCACTTCTTGAAACTGCCCATCAACATTATAATTAGTACCAGATCTGCCAGCATGGTCTCGCAGGAATCTGTTTTTTGATTTATCATATTGTAAATGAATAGTTCATTAAAATGTGATGCGTTACATCCGGGCTGCGGCGCTTTCAGACGAGACACTGTGTGGGCTGCTACTTAGTGTCTCAAAAGAATCGCGCGGCTAGAATACAATAATATAAATAGACGCGTTCACACCAGACGCAGATGAGGAATACGTAGTGTTTAATGTATTTTTAGCCGCGCGATTCTTTTCAGATACTAGTAGCCGGTCACAAAGAGTCTGAAAAAAAGTGCGTGGCTAAAAATACATTGATATAAATAGACGCATCCACACAGATGAGGAACGAGTACGTGGCCACTTGATCGAAGTGTCTCTCCCCCTCCAGTGTCCAGACACTGTGTACGGGAACCTCGTTATACATGAACGTTAATATTTGTGTTGAATTGAATCAGATACACGCGTACGATTAGTGTCTCGTGTGGAATGTTCTTTATTACAGGACATATTTTGTGTCTTGAATCTTGATTCTAGTCGCCGCCACAAAGTGTCTCGTCTGGAAGCGCTCTGTTTCTTACAGTAAAGTAATTCATTAGTAAATTACTCAACAAAATTATTTTCTTGAAAAAGAGAAATTTTAAAAGTGGAGTTTTCACTCAAAGTGATTTAAATTCAACGTAGAATTCGAAAGATTCAAATCTTTTTTTATTCTTATTCTCAGGACTTGGGACCAATGCAACATGATGCAAGACTATCTAGAAATTTTAGACGGCTGGGGACAAAGTGCAACTACTCTCGCTCACCTATGTAGTGGTGAGACTATTCCTGAAATTATCAGTAGCGGTCCTGAGCTTCTAGTGAAATTTCATACTTCTCCTTTTGGAAATCCTTTTCATCCGTTACCCATCTCTTACTTACCAGGATTCGAGTTGGAAATAGAGGTAAGGAATTTACTATTTAGAATTATATTCCATATAATAGGCATGATGGTATTCACCGAGAATAACAGCAATGATGATTTGAGAAAATAGTTTAGATTGCAATAATTTCAAAGATATCACTTATTTTCACTATTTACTTCATTCACAGTTTCCTGCAAATAAATTGTCTTTTTAGAGAAGATTTTTATAGATGTCAATAGTAAAAGGTTAATAGTATAATGCTATTATAACGACGTACAGAGTCTTCAAAGAACAAATACCATTCAGTAAGAAGCAGGGTCTCCTGTAACAACGAATCTCAATTTGATATACTGATGGGTTTAAAAAAGACTCTGGAGTAGGAGCCGGAATATATGGGGTGCAAGAGAAGATCACGATCTCTCTAAGCCTAGGGAAACATGCTACTACAGAGTTGATGAGATCGTCATCTACTTTGACAGCCAAGCAGCACTTGAGGCGATACGCTTATATAGAATAACATTAAATCTGTTGTGGGAGTGTCGCAAGGCCCTTAAAAGACTAGGTAGTCACAATAGAGTGACCCTAGCATGGGTACAAGGTCACCAGGAAATAAAAGGCAATGAGAAAACCGATGAATCAGCCAAACAAGGAGAAACGAAGGTCATGATGGGGCAGAACCTTCCTCTGGAATTGCTAAATGCAAAAGTGAAGAGAGCATACACCAATGGATAAACAAGCAGGCGTGGCGCTGGTGGTATGATATCCCAGGAAAAAGGCACGCTATATTATTCCTTAAAAGCCATTCGGTCAAACTGTCACGCGACATACTATGTCAAAGTCGAGCAACGACGAGGATGATGGTGGGAATTCTGACCAGACATTGAAGGTTGAGGAAACATATGCACACAATTTTCCCAGATGACAGTCTATACAAGCTCTGCCAGGAATAAGACGAAATCGCGGAGCACATACTCTATGAGGGCAAAGGCATAGCAAGGGTGAGGATTCACTTACTCGGAGAAGGAGAGGCGGTATCCAGGCTATCAAGTCTAATAAAAAGAATAAAGCTAGATATCGAGCTCTAAATATAGGGGAGATCTGCAGAAGTCGCAGTGGAATAGGACAAAGAGCCACTCGAATTCTAATCTAATCTAATTACTAAGAAGCAGCAACTACTTCCCTGTCTATGTGCTACGAATGAATTACACTTTAAAGTTAAACGGGGGGCTGGCAGATAGAACCAACTGCTGATGTTTTTCATGCAAAATAATATAAAGGCGGTGATGATGCAAATAAAAAAAGGATGAGGTGAATACTACAAACATAAAATTCCTCATTCCTATTTCCTAACCGCAAGATTATGATTTGTACGAAGCACCTCAAGCTCTTATCGTCATGACGATAATTTTCTCGTTACTCTTTTCACTCTTAATTTAAGAATTGTTTTCACCATGGTGTAAGGAAATCCTTACACTTGTTTATCATCTTCCGGATGCACTACTACAATTCTTCCCAACATCCATTTAGTAGGTGGAAGATTGTCTTCTACTATGACAACGAGGTAGCCAATCTTAACAGGTCGATTGGCGGTTTTCCATTTGGTTCTCCTCTGCAGTTCGGTTAACTAGGAATTGTTCCATCTTTTCCAAAAGCTCTTGTTTATTTGCTGTAACAATTGAAATCTGGATAAGCGGTTATAGTATTAATCTGGTTGTACGCTGGATCTAGAGGTGTCACAAATGGACGACCATTTGAGAAGTAGGAAGGTGAGAGAGGGTGTGAGTCGTTGAGATCTGCGGACATGGAATAAAGAGGTGCCTTAATCTGCACAAGAATCGAGTATTCCTCGTACGTTAATATAGAACCACCTATTACACGGAATAAATGGTGTTTAATTGATTTAATATTAGCCTTCCATAGTCCACCGAAATTTGAACTGTGTGGTGGAATAAAATGCCACAGAATCTTCTCTTGGGCACAAATTGTCACAAATTTGTCTTGAGAATTCTCTAGAAATTGATAAAGACGTTTTATTTCTCCGTGAGCTCCGACAAAGTTGGATCCGTTATCGGAATATGAATGGTTTGGAGTGCCGCGCCCTGCAGCAAACCTTCTGAATGCTGTGATAAATGATTCGCTTCTCAAGTGCGTTACTAAATCAATATGGACACATTTTGTTGCAAAACAGACAAATAGACAAATATACGCTCTATAAATTTTATATGGACCTTTTTCTGTCGCGTAATACCACCGGCCCGGCATAAGCAAGTCCGGTGACAACAAAAGCGTGTGACACTTGAACCCTGTGCTTGAGAAGGTCAGCCATAATTGAAGCAGCTGGTTTAGGCTTGTTTCGAAAACACCGTATACAATTTCTCACAATTATTCTAGCAACACTCATACCTGACATAGCCCAAAATTATGCGGGATTGCATGCTGCAGCCACATGTGTACAGATTGGAAGATTAATTTTGTCAGCTTATGCTGTTCGCTCAATAGAATGGGATGCTTTTCGTCAAACGTCAGTGATGAATTTTTCAATCTTCCCCAACCCGCAATACACCATTTGTGTGTAGAAATGGATTTAAGGCGAGTACTCTATTTTCATTAGCCAAAGGTTTGTTACTTTGCATCATCGAGATCTCATTGCTAAAACTATCTTTTTGTGCTTATTTAATTAGGCATAACATGCTGTCTTCTAATTCTAAGACAGTAAGAGGACCCATTGTCTGATCACGGTGTCTTAGATTGTTAATACAACGTAAAACATATGCGACTACACGTTTTAGTTAATTCAAAGTTGAAAAGTTGTCACAAATTAAAGTCGGCTCAATGTTGGTAACAAGAGTATTTCTGACTTCGAGCAAATCATTACTATTATTATTTTTAAATACTCGCGGCCAATCTGCCGATTCGTATAAATATGCAGGTCCGTTTCACCACATACTACAATGGAATAAATCGTCTGGATATATACCCCGAGAAGCTACGTCAGCAGAGTTGTCTTTAGTGTTTACATAACTCCATTTAGATATGTCAGAGGAGCTTTAAATATCCGCAACTCTGTTGCTTACAAAAGCTTGAAATTTGCTTGCATCGTATTTAACCAACACAAAACAATTTGTAAGTCACACCAATAAAACGTTTGAAATTTGCAGGATAGTGGATCAGAAACTTGTTTAACCAATCTTGTCCTAGAGCTCCACAAAGTTCCAACCGAGGAATTGATACTATTTTTATTGGAGAGACCTTTGTTTTGGAACATAATATTCGAACAAATACTTTTCCATCAAAATCAATAGTGCGAACGTTAACTACCGCGCTATACGCATCTTTACTTGCGTCACTAAAACTATGTAGTTCTATACTGACTGCGTGATTGCACATAGTGAAACGAGTAATTTTTATCTCATTAAGTATTGGTAAACTTGACTGAAAATGGTCCCATTTTCTGCTCAATAGAACCGGTAAAATTACGTCCCATTCTAATTTTGCCGACCACAGTTTTTGGATCAAAATTTTAATTACAATTATGGATGGAATAAGTAGTCCCAATGGATCGTAAATTTTACTGATGCTACTTAGTAATATTCTTTCAGTAACTGGTTGTTGACAAGGAGTGTCTAAAACTTTGTATGACAATAGATCAGAATGACTGAGCCACTGGATTCCCAACCTTATTATTTCCATCCAAATTAAGAATGCTAAAAGTGTCAGATGTATCTTACAAATCTCTCAGAATTTCCTCACTATTAGAGGCCCATTTTCTTCAAGAAAAAGAGGCTGACTTTGAAATATTCGAAATTTAATTGCAAATTGACACTCCTTCCTCCTAACTACGAAAACCTGTTATTAAATCGTCAACGTACATGTCGCGATCCAGCAATTGACTGGCAATAGGATACTTATGTTTATTGTCAAATGCAAGCTTTCTTATACATTTAATTGCCATAAGGCGCACTGGAAGTACCGTATGTAACAGTTTAGAGTTCGTATACAGAAATATCTTCCTCTTCACAATGTCTCCATACGATATTTTGCAAAGATTTTCCTTCGGGATGAATAGACTTCACATTTTTTGCACATAGTTTCACTAACTTTGCCCATCCTGTGAAAATGTGTCCAGTCACCAGGTCGGTAAATGTCTTCAATTTTCTCTTACCCAGTTTCTACAGCCTGAACGAGCCTTGTCTAACTTATTCACGACTCCTTGTATGGAGGTGTTCTTGTGTCAGCCTCCATTTGAGTTGATGTTACTTAACTAGACATATTCCGACTTCCTCTCTCATATGTAATACTTTGTGATTCCACAAAACGGTTCCGAACCTGTGAAGGCTCCTTTAGAGCCTTCTTCAGCTAGCTGGTCTGTACTTTCACTCCCTGCAATCCCTTTATGTGCCGGCACCCATAATAGAGACACTTTGTTGTCTATTGCCAGCATGTTAATGGATTCTTTGCAGTTTTTTAGTTCAGACCTAATTGTTGGATTGCTGATAACTTTAAGCAGATCCTGGCTGTCAGTGGAAATTTTAATTTTTTGACCGATATATATGATATTCTGATGTTTTCATCAATGCACGCTATAACGGCAATCGTCTCTGCTTGAAACACAGTTGTGTATTGACCAAGGCTAAGAGACAGTTTATTTCTAGGTCCACCTATACTAGCCCCATTACCATGATTTCTTTTGGATCCATCGATGTACCAGATGATTTCTCTAGAATTACTTGGAAGCATAACCTGTTCCCTGGATGGGATGATGATATTAACTCGCTTAGTGAACATGTTCTCCGGTGTCATGCTATCAAAACTCATGTAAAATATGTGTTCATCTAGTATTGTTTTAGTTATTTCAGTGTATCTTCGAATATTGTTTGGGGACCATAAGTCTCCCGATTTGAGCCTAAGAATTGCCATCACCTCCTCCGCCCTTACAAAAAGTTCCAAATGAGGAAGTCCAGCAAGGGCTTCCATTGATGCCGTCCCTGTGCTGCCCATTGCCCCAGTAATACCAAGGAGGGTTTGTCTTTTGATTGCAGTTGATGTTCACTGCTAAGGACACTTCTAAGCTGTCCTCTTCCATCAGACTTTTGTTCCATAGGTGATCGTTTGTCGTATTTCTAGTACCTAGAAAATACGTCGATAGAAGGTCCTTTTAACGCGTGGTCATCGTTTATTTGTAATACATTGAATACGTTGACGTCTGCATTCCTCGCGCCATTAAATCTCGACGAGTATTTAGAAAAATTACAACTCCAAGACGGAAAAGGAGTTTTCAAATTAGGATTATCACCTATCGATAAAATGGCCAGCAGCTGTTGGAATTGTTCATTCGTAAAACAACTTGATTACTTCCTGGTTGTTTCTGACTGTTTCGTTTAGACCAAGGGATAAAGTTTCCAATTCTTGATTTCTTGCAGAACGCAAACTGTAAGAATGCTTACGTTTATCAGCAATCTTAAATGAAACGAGATCCAGTTACTTACTCACTTGTCATGAGAGATACGGAAAACTTCATTTAGATAAAAGTTAAACCATATATAGGACCATATTTCTAAAATATTTTTACTATACAGGGCCACCCTTATTGACAGAATGAACTTGACTTATTTTTTTTAATGGAGCACACTGTATGTTTCCACATTTTCACATTTTTTTTATCTCCTCCATTATCTTGTTTTTGCGATATGATTTATTGCTATGTTATACGAGATAATATTAAAGATATAAGCACTTTTTTTTCAATTTCCTGCTAACATAAACACCCTGTACTACTGTATATATTTGATATCAAGAAATCTATTCATGTTCAAACTTGTTTTGATATAGTTAACTATTGTTAAAAATTATCAACATGGTGGAATATTTGATTTTTATAAACAGGATTGTTCATAAATGGGAGTGATCATTTACAAACATTATTTGAAACAATTATATCGTGGAACACAAGCATCATTATACAAAATCCAAATTACTAAAATATTCCCAAACTTGAAACCATTATCAAATAATCTAATATCTAATAACCTTTGATATAAATTCCAATCCATCCAAATTTAATCAATAACTCACAAATTACGTCAATTAGGTACCTATGGGGAATGCCAATATGGGTAGACTTGAATATTTGAATACATTTTCAAAATATGGTTCTATATGGCTTAACTTTTATGTAAATGAATTTTTTTTTGAGTAATTGGACTTCCACGCACTAAATCCGCACCCTGTATAATATTGAGACATGAGACAGGAACCACGAATAATGATTTTACACAAACATAAGTACTGAAATGTAGAGCCAGTTCAAGATGGACGTTAGCCGGATCTGATCCAGGTTTTTTAAAATAAAATGTATCAAAAATAACTCGATATTACGAAATTATTCATATTCATATATGAAATATTCGAACCGGGTGTATTTTCGAGACGTCATCGAATTAATATTCGTATGCGGAATTGAAATTCGAATGACCATACGTGACTACGTCGCAATTTATACGGTACCAACTGTAGAGTTCTAATAACCCTGCAATATTCCTACCTTGTGTTTAAAGTTTGAAGTTTTGAAGTGTAAGTTTCAATAATTAGCAAAATATACATTTTTAAAAATGGAAAAGCAAAGAAGCGGTCATTACACTGCAAATCAAAAGGAACCTTGCACGGTACACTTAAACCAAATGGTCTTCTGGATTCCTGAATATTTGGGGACACCAAATTAATAACATGCTCGGCTGTTGCCTTGTTCAATCTATGAATTTTTATGAATTTATTTTCTACACAAGACTTTCAAACGGATCAATTTGCTCGTTTAATACTCGACCGTGTTGTGCCAAGTTTTCGGCCTCTTCAAGTGCTCCTATAGCCGCCAAATTAATTATCGCATCATCCATTATTAATATATATAATATATCAAAATTATAAATCAACAAACAACAATCATAACCTTACCAAGGTAAAAGTCAAAATTGAAAGTCGGAAAAGTCAGAGAATCGCTTTTGCGCATGCTCAAAACTTAAATTCAAGCACGGATTTTAAATTCGATTGGTTCCAGCCCAGTCGAAATAAATCGATTGAAAAATTTCGCATACGGACCAATTTCTATAGACGAAAATACACTTTTTGCATTTCATTCGAAAATTTGACGTAAGGTCGCATTCGAATCAAATTCGATTGAAACGAAGATGACTTAAAGTGGAAGCAGAATTACAGAACTTCGATCAATTACGTTTTTCAACACAACCTCACTTTTCACAATCGCGTGCTCTCGGCTTTTCGATTTTTACACAGATTTAACAAACATTTTCAACTCTGCCTTACGATGAGAAAATTTACGTGAAAAGTACAAAGTATCAAAACTTAATCATAGTCCAGCGTGGTCCAGCCGGGTTAGCCCAAAAACTATCAAAACATGGATGTGAAAGCAGTAGGCGAGATTTTTTATGGAATATCTTTAAAATATCATGGTTAATGATAATCCGTTGCCTCCACCGGATTTAAGGCTGTGCTAATTGCACAATAACAGTTTATAATGAAAACAACCGAAAATGGACCTATTTTTCGACATGTTTTCGAATTTTAATCGGAAAGTATTGAATTTATTGTGCTTATGTATACGAACAAAGTTATAAAGCGTGAAATCTGCTATGAAATTCCGTGGTTCAGAATGTGAAAAACTGTAAAAAACCCCATCTTTGCAGCCACAGCGGATGAATGAGTAATAAAAAAATTTGAAAAAACAGCTGTTTCTCAGAAGCAAAATACAAATGCAATTTATGAAGCAATGTAAATCGTTATTTATTTGGTACTGAATACAACAATCGCGGTTTCGATATTTTATTCAATTACTGAGTAATTTAATTGTTAATAAACATTGGGTGAAAGAAATAGACATTGTTAGAATAGAGACACATGCCACAAAAAATTGTTTAAACTTACAATAATGTTTTCACACATACTAGAAGGTAACAGCTATCATTAGATAGATCTAGATAGATTTTATGAGGTGATTCTTGGCCTATTCCACCGCGACCTTTTCAGATCTATTATGGTCCTCTGAACTCTAGATTACATTTCCAGCCCGACTCTTTCCAAAAGTTCTGTTAGCTTGGAGACTGAACCTTTCATTTATAGCTTTCTGCCAATGACTTTTCTTCGGCTAACGCAAAATACCGCACATTTGCCAGGATATCGCACATAGAATATGTTCCACAGTTTCTTCCTCTAGGTGACAAAACCTGCAAATATTTTTGTTTGTCAATCCTATCAGCTTTAAATGCCTATCGAACTTATAATGCCCCGTTAACAGACACACTACGGCTTTGACAGCTTTCCTATCTTTGACCATCAGATCTGCTGTAAATTTTGGCGACTGTTCTGATATGAACTGTTTCGCTTGCCTCTGCCCAGTTGAGTTTCTCCACCATTTCAAAGATTTGTGGGCGACCCACTCCTTTGTTTCCATTTTTGTTATGGTTTTGCATCGCCGCAGAAGGGTTCCGGCCCAACGAATGGCATTGATGAGCCTTGTTTGGCCATTTCGTCCGCTTTTTCGTTGCCATTATGACCCTCGTGCTACGGTACCCAGGCTACCGTAACATTGCTACGCTCACCCAGTGTGTTTAGGGCCCGCACACATTCCCATACTAGTCTAGAATTGACATCTCCGGAGTTAAGTGCCTTTAATTTAGCGTTACTTGGCTGTCTGTGAAGATGGCAATTAAACGATATGAACAGCTATCATATGCAATGATTTAATCAACAATTTTTTAGATTTAACTGACTTAAACGTTAGTTCAAAAAAGTGGTTCAAATTTCACCTTAGTAACAATTAAGATATAAAACGCCAAAAGTTGTGTTTCTCCAAGTCCCTTAAGTGGTTTTTTTCAGATCTCAAATAGAATAAAAAACCGCACATATATCATAATTGATACTAGGGTAAAATTTGAACCACTTTTTCAAACTAACGATTTCCACTTTTATCAATATTACAAATATAATATATTCAAGTTGTGTATCGAGTTTCCTCATGAGCAATGAAATATCTAGTTAGTTTATAATTGAGACATGGCAACATTGACATTATCAAGTGAGTAAAATGTAGATGCCTTCGCACTAAATTCAGTTTATAGTTGTCTACATTCCTATTTCACATATACTCTTGAAACGTGCCGCTATATCGCACCCCAATCGATCCGCCAAAGTATAGCGGTGTGTGAAACCATCAAGTTGTCAAGCTACCCTTTAAAACAACTGTTATCAACTTATTCAAAATGTTATGTTTACTTTTCAGATTGTGTACGTTAATAAAGAATCTCCAACTTACATTGAACATGGAAAAAAATGCGAATTCGTCGTAACTTCATTCGACAATCCTTCTGGTTATTTGAAAAATCCTCTCCATTCGTTACCACCGAATACAACATGCCATTACCATTTCCGAGGACAACCGAGAGATATCATTTGGATTTCGTTCATCAAATACCACGTAATTAACGAACGGCTTACAGATTTCAATACAGGAGACTGTAACGTGGAACTGCAGATTTGGGACGGTGATATTACCAGTCGTAATACAGTACCACTAATGGGTCAATTCTGTAAAGATGACAAACCGAGGTTGTGCGATCACACTTTATTAAAAAATTCTTCTAGAATAACTAGACCGTGTGGATTAACTGAGAGTTATGTAAGCACAAACTCTGACTTGACAGTATCTCATTCGATAAAATACGGCAGCGTACTCTATCCGGTGAACTTTGTCATGAGATACGAATTCGTGGATTTGTCACAGGAAGGAATTCAGATGTCGAAAAATCCATGCGATAGACTTTTTAGAAGTCCGAGCGGTAGATTTTATTCTCCCAAAATAACTTTCCTTTTCGGAAGAGGAGGAAAAGAAGATTTAATTTGTACATATCAATTCGAATCCACCGAACAGCAAAGACTTAAAATTACCTTCAACAAAGCACAGTTTGGATCGAAAACTTGCCATTCTTTCTATGACCAGGATGCTAATAGATGGGAATGTAAATCTCAAAAATCCGATGTGGGGGTGGCTTATATACAGATTTCGGAGTTTCCTTGGAAAGATATCGAGTTGCAGAGAGATTGTTTATGCCATAATATATCCGAACCTTTCACTGTTGTAACGAAAACTTCCACTAAAGTAGTTATTAAGTTTGTTGTACAAAAAATGAAAATAATCGAAGATTACAACAACTATTTTTTCGATGCCAACTTCGAATTCGTACCAAACGATAACAACTGCTTCAATCCGTGGAATAATCGAAGACTCAAAGGATCCAGTGGCGAAATAACAATTAGAAACGGTGAAAATTCTTCAGATAAATCCGAAGGGTTAGTGTACAAAAATCAAAGCGTGCGATATTGCTTACAGCAGCCCTGGTTAATCGAACCTGAGGAGGACGGAAATTTTATTTACTTGAAAATTAAAGGGTCTAAGAAAAGAGACACGAGGTTATGTCCCAGTAAAAATAGGATACTAGTCTATCCTGCTGGAAAGTCTGAAATCGTTCATGTTATATGTCCACACTACGAAGATACAGATGATGTGGTAGAAATGTTCTCCGAAGGTTGGATTTTTTATAGTTACAAGAAGACACAAAATAAAAACTCTAGAAGTTTTATAATAGAGTTTGCTAGGAAGGAGAGTGGAAATTTTGCAGTGACGTGGATGGAGGTGTCCAAAAATCCTGCGCTAGCACTACCTACTTCTATGTTGATGTTAGCTCCTCCTGAGTGTCCGCATAGGTGAGTGATAATTATTTTCAAATACATTTTCTTTTTTCTTCGCCTGTGCCTTAAACACTACTTGAGTATTTGGTGTTTTGAACGCTGCTTTGCCATTAAGGAATCACTATGAACGAGTGTTTTCCTCCCACTATCTGTCTATACATGACTTTATTGCGCAAAAAATAGCAAAGCCACGTGCAGACCGACTCTCCAACGCCTGCCAACGGCACACATGAACTATGTTGGAACGCATCATTGGTCTTAGTGTGTTCAGGGAAAACTTTCTTACGGAAAAGTTGGTGTTAGCTAGGGATCGGTAGTTGAGCGGTATCAATCACATACAAAAGAACATTGGTTCTATCTAGTTTGCAGGTGGAAAATACTTGTTTCGTCAGTACACATTTTATTTGCATCTATTATTTGTTGTTTAATAATATTTAATACTCGCCAGATTCAGAATTTTACTATAAAACTTTTATTGACAATAGGGGTGACGATAGATGTTGAAATACTTTTTCGTAATGTGAGTACACATTCACCATTTCCGAAAAAAACTTTATTTCGGTAATATACTCAAGTTTAACGAAGTTTAGAGCCATTTTACAAATATTTTTTAAATAATGCGCGAAAATAGCTCGCAGGTATCATGGCGTCGGCTCTGACGTCACGCCTAGGTAAACATGTCATTGTGTCCATGCGTAGCGAAGTAAGTAAACAAAACATTGAATTATTTCGTGTCATAAAAATGAATTCCAAAGTTTATAAGTGGTGTGCAGTACCGCAGGGTGAAAACACATCAATAAGAACACCCAACAAAGTGTTTGTACATGTTCCAAACAAGAAAATAATGAGAGATAAGTGGTTAAAGCTCGCAAGGCGAAACCCGAACGAAGTAGTCACGAATTCGCCACTATATTTCTGTGAAGACCACTTCCCGTTTTAGTTGCACATAACTGATTGCATCATACCCATATGATGGTCTTGAAGACCTGAAATAATTGAAATTAATTAGAGCCATGGACGTATAAACATATGAACGTCCATGATTAGAACAAATACATACACATTGATTTATCAGATTTTAGGTGTTTACTATGGGGAAAAATACTACTAATACCAGTAGGTGCTTTTAAGTTACAGTAATTTACTCGTCTTAACAAGTTCTAACTCTAAAATAGCAACTCACAAGCTGTGATGGAGCTAACCTCAAAAATAAACAAGGACAAGTTTACCTAACTAGTGCGGAAAGTGAAAGATACTTTTCCGCACGCTATTGCGATTGCTGGCCGCACGTGTTAGGTAGGTACACTATTTTTTCTACTAGCATCCGGAAAAAAACCCAAAAGTTAACATAAAGAAAAATTTTCTATTAAATACATATCAACAGCTTAATTATTATTATTTGACATCGATTTGATAAGGCTTTTAAGAGGGCCATGAAAAATTATTGAAAAAAATGTTCCTTTTCATAAAAAATTTTTAGCAGAATTCCAATAAATTTATTGATTTTCCAGTCATTTGGTAAACTACAACCATACAAATACATATTTTAAATATACAAATGTCAGTATACTCTCCAAAAACTCAACAAATTTACTTTCCGCACGCTTTTTACTGCGGAAAAGTGGATCTTTCCGCTCGCTAGTGGAAAAAAAAATTAGAAATAGTAATTGGTTGGTATTTTTAGTGTTACGTACCCAAAGAGTAAAGACGGTTCGTCTGTCACCTGGCTGTATCTTATGAACCGTGATAGTTAGACAGAAGAAATTCCCACAGGCGATGTATTTTTGTTCCCGCTAAAACAACAGATACCTACTAACAGTCAAAGCCTAATCTCAAAGTATTGAGCAGACCATATAAAAAATAAGGTTGGGAAATTTTTTTTGGAGGTGGATCCAGAGAAATTTGTATTAATGTCAAGAGGTATAACAATCAGCCATATCTTTCTTTATGGTTGTCAGACGGATCAAGGAATAAGCTCGGTAATGGAGCGGGCATATACAGCAAGTCGAGCAAATATGAAGGAATCGTCTCTCTTGGCAAATACGCCTCGGTATTTCAAGCAGAGGTCTATGCAATACTTGCATGTGCAAGGGAAAATAACATGAGAGCTTACAACAACAGGCAGATCAGTATCTTCAGTGACAGTCAAGCTGCTGTTAAAGCACTTTAGAGCTCTAAGGTAACATCTTGGCTGGTATGGGAATGCGGCGAAGCACTTAAAAGACTAGCGTCTCGGAACAGTGTAACACTGGACTGGGTCCCAGGTCACAAAAAAATCGCTGGCAATGAAAAAGCTGAAATGAATTAGCGAGTGGATCGTCAACCCTGTTGAACGGACGCGAACCAGCTGTGGGCATTCCCAGATGCTCAACTAGGTCGTGGTTCATGGTCCACCCTGCCCCCCCCTAGGCACGCCTATGACTCCCAGGCAAACACATGGAAATAAATTCATAAAAGAACCATCAGAAAAACTAGCGAAACAACTGCTCTCAAAGAGAAGGAACAAACTACGCAACATAACAGGGCTACTTACGGAACACTTTCTCACCTGAACAGAATAGGGCTGTATAACGGGGATCTTGCATGCAGAAGATGCAAAAAGGACACCGAAAAACTCTGCGTTTTTTATGCAACTGTGAGACGCTGGACCACAGGAGGCAAAAACTGTATGGTAGACCCCAAATGACTCCAGAAGACTTCTACAACCAACCAGCAAAGAACCTGTATGAGCTAATACAGGGAACGGATTGGCTGAATAAGTTGTAGTCAGAACACTAGGATCTATAATAAGCACAAGAGGCTGAGATGGTGCCGGTGAAGGGACGGCTCCTTCTCAAAAAACAACCACGATACACAAGCACTTTCAGTGCAGTGCATGCTTAGCTCAACAACTGTTTTTTTGTAAATACTAGAGAGAGATTAATCATTGGACATTGAAAGATGCGAAAATCAGCTTGATCTTTATTTGCTCAATTCGCTGTACAGCGAAAGAAATATGGCGCTAAAAAGCCAAACCCAACCTGCTGAAACTGATACGTTTCTGGTATTTGTGTGTATTGAAGGGAAAACGATGAAAACATTTGATATTCGATGTATATTTTTATTAGTGTAATTCACTAGAAACAATAAAACGGCACTTTCAAAATAAAAATTCCGAGTAAACACATTTATTTATATTTGGTGTATTTTGTTTGAAAATAACTAAATGTGTTAGTACTCTTCACAAACACTTCCAGATAATTCTAAAAAATAATAAGTTTTTGCCTTTTATTTTATATTCGTCATTTGGAGTTTTCTTTTTCAGTTAAGAGTAGAAAGACCAACTATGTCGAGAATTGGATAACCTTATTCAATCTTTATTTTATTTTTTTGCTACATCTGCTGAGAAAAGTTTAATAATCACACAAAAGACTCCATGGAGAAGCAGCAATAGTGGAAGAAATATTTTTTTTTCGGAACTCTCAAAAGTACATTAAACTATAAATCACTTGAGGGATTTATCTTTAGTCTGGTTCGAACTTAAATGCGATAAACTTTTTATTAACCATCTAATCTGTTACGTTTTTTCTCAGTTCTTACAATTATCTTTACCATTATCAGTGGAAAAAATTCGAGTTTTATGAGATCAATTAAATATTTTCAAGCTGAATTATTTCAAAGTAAAACGCTATAGATGGTGAATGTGAATAAAAACTAGGGGTTCTATAACTAGGAAAGTATTTTTTATTGGAAATCATTTTGAAGTTCATTGCCTACAATAACATAGTGTGATTAAGTATAAATGATAATATAAAGATAAAATATATTCCAAATTTCTGGAATATATTCTTCATCCCAGTAGATGAGGAAAAAAATGGAGAAAACTTCCAATTAAACAACCGAAGTGGAGCTCAGTGTGATTTTTGTTCATGCTAGTAGATATGAAATAAATTTGAGAAATTTAAAATGGGCATCCTATATGTTTAGAAATTTTTGGATCCTTCTAATCGACTTCCACCTGATATGATACGACATGTCATATGGCTATTTCTCATCATTTCTACTACATAGTGACATAAAATGTCTCTGTAAGGAAATATCCATAAAGGGCATGAAGTCTTATTAAAAATTCAGCCTTGAGTATATTCTCAGAAACCATATAAAAAAACAACTGTTAATAAATTTGCGACTATAGTCTGTTAGGCAAACTAAAATTATTGGCTTCACTAAAAAAGATTTCAATACGGGCATTGGCAAGTGTCAACAAATATTAAAATGAACTGCCATGTTTAGATAACTTAACGTTAAGCAGACTTCTTAGGTCAGCAGAAAATTTGTCGTTTTCAAAAAAAAAGGCTTTGTTTTCCGATCGTGGGAAAAGTTACACTATTTTGACCTGTTTTCCATGCGCAAAGCTCAACATTCCCGAATAGTGGGCAGTTGCTAAGCAATTAGAAAATAACAGTGCGGTAACATTCTTACCGCACTGCTGTAGCGTGCGGTAATGTTACAAATGGATTATTACAATAAAATACAACAAAGTATAGTATGAAAGAAATAAAAAACATCTTATTTATAACAATATTCCTGAACACAAATTTATTGTTGTTAATATTTACATTTATTGTACAGTCTGTACAATTTGTAAATTGTACTGGAGGGCAACGAGAATTTATATACGTTGAAGTATGGCATGGCCAATTGTTTGGTATATTAATCGTTACCACCACTTCTATATTTCAATATGAACATCTATCTAAACTTACTTGATTACATCTTGGATGGAATATTTTTCAATCAATTTTTCAAATGTAAATTAACGATCGAAAAAAAATAGTATGTATAATTCGTGGAAATAGTTATTCGTTTAACTAGGCAGCAAAGTAGTAGATTGATTGCCGAGCGTAGCGAGGCTAGGAATTCAGCCAAGGCAGTCGATCTACTTTGCTGCCAAGTTGAACATATAATTTTTTCCCCGATGGTTCATGAGGATATTGTATTTGCAAATTATTACAATTCCCACAATTTCTTTATTTTAGTTGGTTGCTATGGAAATGTATAATCACAGGCAGCAAAGTAACTACTTTGCTGCCTAGGCAGGAAAATTAATACTTTGCTGATTGATATCAGTCAGCAAAATTAATATTTGCTGCCAATCGGAGAAAAATAGTTATTTATGCAACATGTGCAAGAAGTGAGTGTTTTTTGCACGCGACGTGAAATTGTCCAACGAGGTCTTAGGCCGAGTTGAGACTAAGTAGTAAGATATACATATATTATTGTTGTATTAGAGCAGGATCAGACACTTGCCCTGGATTTTTATTCCATTTAAATGTTTATGCTTGTCATTAATCATTACAAAACTGACACAAGAATGACAGATGAGTGCAACAAAGATTTTGTTGCACTAATGCAAAAAAAAACCACTTTATCCATTAAATGTGTTTCACAAAAGAGTTGTTTTTTGCATGAATGTAGAAAAAAAAATTATTATTTATTTTTGTTAAAAAAAAAGAGAAAGAAAGAGAATTGAATGCGTGTACCTAACTATTTTTCATAATTATTATAAGTATTAAATATATGTTTGATTTAAATGTCAGGCCGAAAAATTCTTGGTAAACGTTCAAGAAGATAAAATCTCAATCTCAATAATACAGTGATGGGCAAATGTGTGGAACCAAGTAAATATCTCTGGAATTATCAGAGATATTAAAATGAAATTTGGAAGGTGGATACTACAGTAGAATACCTATTTGTTTTCATTTTTTTTTAACAATTTTGAACTTCCGGTTTAACCGGAAGTAATGTCGATTTCTAAATTTGGAATGGAACACCCTGTATATTATTTCAGTTTCTGATCAAACATTTTATTACGAATACAAAAATATAGGGTTCGAGATTTTTTATTTCAACACCTACTGAGATATTAACAGAAAAGTAACTAAGGGAAGGAAAAATCTATTATCAATTTAAGAAATAATCATAAATATTAACTGAAATCTTGACTGAAACTAATTGATTTTCAAAACATTGGAACTTAACTAAGCTAAAATTAATGTATCAGATGTCCAAACTGAGCACCGTCTACTTCTTGACAATAGGCAAGTCGGTTTGTGAATTTCTATTCTTTCTCTTTCACTTAATTCGGCCATTTCACTATAAAATTAACAATGTAATCTTTTCACGTTCAAATAAACACTAATAACTCATTTGGACAGTACTAGCTACCATCAAATTTTTCCTTTCCTTAGTTACTTTTCTGTTAATATCTCGGTAGGTATTGAAATAAAAAATATCGAACCCGATATTTTTGTATTCGTAATAAAATGTTTCATCAGAAACTAAAATAATATATAGGGTGTTCCATTGCAAATTTTAAGATCGACATTACTTCCGGTGAAACCGGAAATTCAAAATTGTTAAAAAATATGAAAAAAGTTAGCCAATCTACTGTAGTATCCACCTTCCAAATTTCATTTTGATATCTCTAATAATTCCAGAGATATTTACTTGGTTCCACACATTTGCCCATCACATATACCTATATGATATGTACGAATACTTTTTTGCCACCAATATATTTAAAAGGATTCAATCTATACTTTCATATTTTTGTTCTTATTTTTTAGCTGTCCTGAACTGGGAGCATGTATAAGCTCAGACCTTTGGTGCGACGGTCTTCGCCATTGTCCATCCGGCAGCGATGAACAAGAATCCAATTGTTCGATTCAAGGTGGATTCCCCACGGCCTATTTAAACTCTGCTGCTCTCTCTGCGGTAGCTGTTACTGCGTTAACGTTGGTAATCATAGCAGCTTTCTATGCTTTTAGACATTGGAGACAGGAACAGAAGAACGTGATGGTGTCGGTGACGGAACATACTTTTTTAGAGTTTAAAAGCGGTTTCTGTTGAAAGAAGTCGCTAAAAATAGATGAATGTTATGTGCTAAGTTAACAAACTGATATGGGTGTACGGATGGGACCTTATAATACCCATTGTAATTTATGAAACATTTTAAAGATTGTTGAGGGTATACAAACTAGTATCTGTCCGGGCTATATGAACAATTGTTTTGAAGCAAACTGTTACAATTTATTAAAAGTGAGAGTGTGGTGTGAATAGTCATTATAGGTAGGTATATAGTCCGAGAACTGAGAAAGTTCATTTTAGTATGGCTAGTTTCTCAGCATGCTGCTGACAATAACAATTGATGACGCACACAAAGAAGGGTATTTGATTCGTTTAAATCCCAGTTTCACAGTGGATTTCCGTTCTGCTTATTGTGAATTACAGATATAGGTTTATACCAAAATAATACTTATGTTATTTTATTCAATTTTTGAAATGGCGTCTGGCAAAAAATAACTGGTGAAAATGATGTGGAAAAAGATTTTAAATAATTTTAAAATATTCCTTCGGTCAAACACAGATAAACGGATACTAAGTACCATATGTCATGTCTTTATATGCCTAAGTGCGGTGAAAAGCAGCATATAAAAAAAACTAGCCTCAAGAAAATCGTTAGTCAAGAACGTAGTCGGACTATTATTAAGTTGGACGCTCGAATAAAAAGGCCTATTTGTAAAAATTGTTTGTAATCTAGTGAAAAGTTCATAAATTGTAATCTGGTTTTATAATTTTAAATCTACAGGGATATTCGTTAAATTGAAATGTAGTTTCTAATTTGAATATTGATTTTCTCCACAAATTTTAATTGGATCAAATATTTCGTTTTTTTTTTTTTCTCAAAAAAATCTATTACATTATTTTGTTTGTCGTGTTTCGGTTTCATCACCTTTTATAGCAAATTTTCCAAGTTTGTAAGTCAGTTAAAGTGAATTCTTATTTCTTATTCAAATTTTTTTTAACTGATCAATCGTAACGAATAGTCCTGTATGAAAAAACACTAGTGATTAATAGTAAATGAATGCAATAATATGAAACAATCTCAAATAAACTATGGGAAAACACATACAGATTGCGAAAGTCAGTTCGTAACATACGATTTACTCAAGTATGACAAGGAAAGACTACTTGAAAGAGAGAGAAGCATAATTGTGCGCTGTCAGCTGTTGCCAAATGTACTTATCTGTTAAAGTTATAACCAATTTTTGTCGGCAACAATGTTAAATAAGAATAATTGTTGAATCGAAAGCAGTGTATAGATTTTATTTATTACAAATTGTAATTTTTCCAAATTTTTCCTTGAACTAATTATTTTATTATGATTTGTGTTGATCTCACTTATTTGTAAAAAGTCAATAATATTTCCAATCTCGATTTTTTCCAACTAAATACGGCGTTATCCCGTCGAACGCAAAATAAGTTATATATTCCTCAGAAGTACCAAACATTCTAAGCAATGCCGCTTTCGTATAAGATTGGTTGCTGGAACTGAATATACGCCAAACTATGACTGCGCACTATTATTCTTCTCTCTCTCTTTCAAGCGGTTTTCCTCATATTTCCCTGTTCTACTTGTGTATATCGTATGACTTGAATAGACTTTTCGCGACCTGTATATGTAATTTTCCAGAATAGGGTGCGTAGAGATATATTGAGAATGGCTGTCTCAACGTATGTGATGTTTGGTACAAGGACGAGAAAAACGTAATATTTCAATGACTGACAATATCCGTTTGTAAAAAATGTATTGTAATATAAGAAGTTTTTATGGGTATTACTTAGGTACTGATAAACGAGGAAACTATTCCATATGTAATTAATTAATAATATGCTACTATGTAATTCGATTTATTTTTTATTCATTTTGTGAGTAGATAAATAAAAGTACATTTTCTGAAACTATTTATTTTGGGGAAAAGAAGTGAAAGGTTTTAAAATTACGATAATATTCTTTCAACTGATACTTCAAAAATGTGGAATCAGAATATTGTGAATATAATCAAGGAGATAATTGGTAGGTATCTACCAATAAAGCAGAAACAAGAGAGAATGATTATAAGGTATCTATACTGACAACTAACGTCAAACATAGGGAGTGAGAAGTTGGTTTAGGAAAAAGAAAAAGAGAAAAAAAAGTCACGCGGGTTCAGCTGTGTCGAATTACTTTATCATTTGCTTCAGCTTGGAACACATTTCTAGACCGGATGCATATTTCGAATCACAAAACTCTATTATTATATTTTGTTCAGCGTCATGACTCACTCAGAATCCATTTCAAATTCAAGAACAAGTATGCGCCAAAGTTCAATTGGACTTATGCGTCAAAAGGGCATTGTCCAGCTCAGTTTTTCCTCTGGTTATTCTGAACCACAGCGTCATGTCGAATTCCTCATGTTGTACTTCTGAATGGACACCGTTTTAACATCAACAGATCTACATAGAACCGTTGATTAATAAGTTTGGGTATCAAACAACGATAATAGGCTTGAACTAGGAATTGTTTTGAAACAACCCAGCACTGTAATGGAACGCATCCGATGCGATAATTACAGTCAAACAGTGTCGAACGTAGTTAGTACTTGGATTGGTGACTATAGCAGGGAAAACCATCGCATAGGGCCCGTACAGACGGCAACGTGATAGCATATCACAGCTACCAGGCATTGTACCAATGAGCACGAGGTATAATGTAGATATGCCGCCTTTGGGAGGAGACGTAAAACCGAGGACTGGTTAGAACGTCAGTAGGTTCGCCAAAATTTCCGGTTAGGGGTAGAGTGCTCAAAGCGTCGTTGATTAGCCTACTAATGAAACAAAAACAAGGGATATAATGTAGGTATGTTACTGATTATATACCTCCATCCGTTTCACCAATCAAATTCCATTCTCCGACCAATCAGAAGCAAATTATTTTGGACATATTAAGTGAATATGCCCCGGCCCACCTGGCACAGCCAATTTTTAGTGTTGTTACACTAACGTCGCATTTTTGTTGATCAACATGGATTTCAATCGATTTCGTTTTGCCCGTTTTTCCTAATGAAAATATAAATTATTATGTAGCTACATAGATTATTTTGGAAGATTTCCATAACGTTGTATGCTTTCGTATTTTTCGGGTTAATATAATCTGACCATATACCTACCACTCGAGATAGATACTTTGTTTTGAATATTTACCTGTTGTGATTTAACTAGTGATTATAAGTTATCTCTAGGAATAAAAATTTCAAATTAAAAAATACTGTTGTCGAACGGAGTGACAAATGCTGTTGGTGACTGGTCTAGTGGTTAATGAAATGACAATCAAAATCAAACATGAGGAGGGAGAGGTTTAGTGGGGAGGAAACAAAAAATCACTTCATCATTCGCTTCAGCTCAGAGCATAATCATGAAAATCTAGACTGGATGCAAATTTCCACTCACAAAATTAGACACAATTAAACTTTCCTCTCCGTTATGACTCACGCAATTTTTCAAAAACCAGTTTCAATTAAAAAAAAAAGGTGCCATTATGCTGCTGGTCGCATGCGTCAAAACGGCAGAATCCAGCCCAGTTCGTCCTCCGGTTATTCTGAATCAGAGAAAATGTCGAATTATTTACAACACACTTCTGAACCAGATATAAAACGCTTGAACTAGAAATTGTTTTCTTACACCCAGTAGGTACTTACTCAACGACAGGTGAAGAATTCATAAAAAAAATTGGTCCAGGTGTTTAGATGGAGTTTAGTGTGAGCTAGACTGCACCTATTTCTACCGGGGATAATTGTAATCCTCAGATATTCTGGAACTAATTCAAACGCACACACACATAATTACATCAAAATCGTGTATCCACAATTTGTGCGAGTCATATGTGATGTGAGTGGAGTGCGTGTTGTGTGAAGTATTTAGGTGGTTTGGTGTTGTGTGAGTGGATTGTGGAGAGATGTGTAAGGTAATTTTTCTTAAATATCGCAAATTCAAATTTAATTCAGAAACAAAAATATACATTTCTGTCAATATACCTATAAAAAATTATAATATAGATTATCTCATGTATAATATTAACATATTAATAGGCAACAAGTACTTTTACGAAACAGTACATTTAAAACATCGCTAGTCCGACTCCTCTGCATGAGACAACTCGTACCATTCTCTGAACGGTTCAGTTTGACTTTGGAAGCCATTTAAATTGATTATGACCTGAAAAACAAAAACATACGATAAACTGGTGATAACTTATTTAGACGGTAACTATTTTATCTCTGATAACTGGAATAAATATTGTTCTTGTCAGGTTACAAAGCCAATGGATCATAGACCTTCCATATTTAACAGTCCGAGTTGATAGGAAAATGTATAAAACAGTAACTTACTTGTCCCATTATAAACGAATGAAACATTTTCTTGCTCTTCACCGTTAAAACTAATTTGTTATTCGGAAGCTCTGAATTGGAAACGAGGTATTCAAAAGTTTCTTCATAAACCGGATCACAGTTGTCCATTATAACCTAAAATATTTTGAATTTCGTAATTGAAGAAGTAAATTCTCAAAAATACCCTTAATCTCCGGATTCAATGCATGTGCAAAAGTTTTCCCATAAATATTTGCGTCAACTCACCCTCGTTTTATTTTTGAGTTTTTGGGACCCTAATCCAGTAAGTTTCAATTTTACATAAGGGTCTGGTATATTACTTGGGTCTTTCAAAGGCAAGTTCCTAAAATGTAAATTATGGGATCAAAAAGGGGTTGCATTATAACCATTACTACTTACGATAGCCTATGTATGGTGATTACTAATTTTTGTCTTGGTGCGCTGTAGAACAGACTTATGTCCATTTTACCAAGGTCGGGCTTTCTAGAAATACAAAAAAGTAGTAATTTACCGATGGTTACGTCATTTCACTCATTTTAATGAATCATTAAACATTTTTTCTGTAGCCGTCCCAAAAATAGAAATTTCGGTATGATTTATTAAATCGAAAATGAAACTTTACACAAATCGTACCGAAAGTAGCTATTTTCGGAATGTTTTGTTTTACTTTCGGGACGATTTTTTTACATTCGGAATCATTTTCAATATCTATGTAGGCGACCTCAGCAATGATATTTACGGCAATTTTATTATGACATCGCTTGTCAAAATAAAATTGTTGATAGTTCCACTGTATTTCTAATTTTCCGATCCAGAAATGGAAATCGACAACAAAAGTGTTGTACAATTAATGTACATAAGTAATATTTATAGTATCTATTCCTATTATTTTTCAATATTTCATCTAATAAACGGCTGCAGAAAAAATATTGTACGTAACGCTACCCGAAAGTGATTTTACGAAACTCGTCTACGACTCGCCCTGGAAATTGCCTACTCATCCCGTAAAATATCACTTTCGGAACTTGTTACTTTCAAATCCCTCCAAACTCCTTTCAAATCCTACCCAGTAAATACTATCGAAAAGGAAATGTATCAGTTGATCTTACTATTGGTTCTTCATCATAGTGGTATTAGAAAGTTATTCTAAATTTTTTTCTCGACTACCATAATCAATGGCGACGCAAGACATGAACCCAATGTCGACAAGGTAAATTTCGAGAGATCCTTTGTTGGTGCGAGAACAAGAGAATAGAGGATCACAATTTTTTATTCATTGATAAAGAACATTAATTTCTGCTTATACTTTTTTGGAACACTTATTTCTGATAGATTTTGTTGAAAAGCAAAAAAATCAATCATCAATATATAGTTATTTATGCAACAAGTGCTAAAAGCACGTTTTGCAAGAGTTGCATACAATATTTTTTCTACATTCATGCAAAAACTGGAAAATTAGAATATAATATGTGGGGAAATCAAAAACTCAAACCGTTCTTCTTTTTTTGGTATCTTTCTCCTTGTCAGTACTCAATCATAGCTGGTTTTCGCCTTGACCATTTAAATTTTAAATAATTAAAGATTTTTGCAATAATTTGTAACTCGTTGAGGCTAAGTAGTAAGATATACATATATTTTTGTTGTATTAGAGCAGGATCAGACACTTGCTCTGGATTTTTATTTTATTTAAATGTTAATGTTTGTCATAAATCATCACAAAACTGACACAAGGATGAAAAATGAGTGCAACAAAAATTTTGTTGCATTAGTGCAAAAAAGAACCACTTTTTCCATTAAATGTGTTCCACAAAAGTGTTGTTTTTTGCATGAATAATAATAATAATAATAATAATAATAAATACGTTTATTACCCAATATTATACAGCAGTAAATTAAATGTAATATAATGTATGCGATTTAGCATATTGAGTAATTGGCATTTTAGCTCAGTTCATTTATGTCTTTTGGACTTAAATGTCTGTTCTTCCGCTAAAGCCAGATTATTTCTAACTACATACAGGAATTATTGATTCTAATTTTAGTTAATAAATTGTTATTTAAAAAAAAAAAAAAAATATATTAAATATATTAAAAAGAAACAAAATACAAATTGAAACTGACAATAGTATCAGCATCACAGAGTAAATAGGTATTTTTTATAGTTCATTTTGAAGCTTTTTGGAGATATTAAGACATTGAAAAGTTTATTTTCTAATAAATTATTTGCAACTTTTGCTACATTGTATGAAAATGCTCGTTTGAATATTTCTTTGCGGTGAAGAGGTATGGTAAGCATTTGCTTTCGTCTCACATTTATATTATGGACATCAGTACGATATTTAATTTTTTTATGTAAGTATGGTGGGGTTTTGAACTTTATAATATTGAATATAAATGAAGCAAAATGCAATTTACGGCGATTATGCATATTAAGCCATTTCAGATCTTTGAGTTTATGGGATACCTTATACCCACGTCTAATGCCGTAAATTAGACGGATACACGAATTTTGGACTTTTTGAATCCGAGTTTTGTCAACAGCATCTAGACATGAATCATATACCGTGTCACAATGATCGAATAAGGAAAGTATAAGTGATTCGCATAACTTTTTTTTTATGTCAATATCTAAAACGTGTCTATGTGGATAAATTGCTTTCAATCCACAGTATGAAAGTTTCAATTTAGATGTAATATGGTCTTTGAATCGTAGCTTATTATCAAAAACGAGTCCCAGACTTTTTCCTTTGCTGCTAAAAGGAATAATTTTAGATTCTATTTCTAATTGCATCTGGTTTTGAACAGCAACTCTCACAGAATCCTTACAGAATAGCAAAGCAGACGATTTAAGAGGATTTAGTTTCAGTAGGTGATCGGATGAGGTCTTAGCTAAATTTTTTAAATCATTATTGATTAAATTAGAAGAATCCGTTAAATTTTCATATTTAAAAGAACAGTATATTTGGGTATCGTCAGCATAAAAATGATAGTTACAGTGTTTTAGAGAGTTCTGAAAGTTACTGGTATACATAGTATATAATAGTGGACCAAGTATACTGCCTTGAGGCACCCCGAGTTTTAATTTGATTTTTTGAGACTTGTTTTCACCTATTTGTACTCTTTGGAATCGATCACTTAGAAAGGATTTTATAAATTCAGTAGCTTCATCAGAAAAGCCTAAGTAGTGAGTGATTGACAGCAATATTTGATGATTTAACATATCAAAAGCTTTGGAATAATCTAATAAAATTAATATACTTATTTGATTGGTATCTTCTGCCTGAATTAAATCATCAACTATATCAGCAAGGGCAGTGGCGCAACTATGTCCACTGCGAAATCCAGATTGTTTTGTAGGTAGTAATTTAAATTTATTAAGGTGTTCTCTAATTTGTATATCCAAAACCTTCTCCAATACTTTCGACAACACGGGTAAAATACTAATAGACCTTAAATGACTCAAATCAGTTGGCGAGCTAATTTTAGGTATAGGTATAACATTTGCATATTTCCACTCCGCGGGAAAATAAGAGGTCAAAATGCATTGATTTATAATATTAGTAATATAAGGAATTATAAATGGACAAAAAAGTAATATTATATCGATATTCATATTATCGGTTCCGTAAGCTTTAGTTTTAATATTTAAAATTATATTTGAAACCACTCCTTCTGTCACAAGTGTGAACACAAGAGGATTATTTATATTATTTTTTATTTGAGAATTGTAGTAATGAATTATATTATGATTTGGCTGTTTATTTTCGATGCTAGTAAAGTGCTTGTTAATAGTTTCAACATCATTTAACTGAGTGGGAATATCGTTATATTTATTTTTTGAAATATTTAATTTTTTTATTTCTTGCCAAGTTTGTTTAGTATTAGTATTTGCAAATTTGTATCTGAGATATGCCCTTTTTTCATTATGTATTGCATTGGTTGTGAAGTTCTTAACTTGTTTATAGTAAGACCAATTAGCAGGTGTACTATTATTTTTGTATGTTGTTTTGTAATGTCTCGACGAATGTAGAAAAATTAAATTGAGGCAGTACATTTTGTGCACGGGTTTTCTTTCAGAAAAATTGTCAATATTAAAATGGGATGAGGAAAGTTGTGTATGTAGGGTACTTTTTTTAATGAAACTTCCATATATGCCTCTATGTCTATGGCATTTACTACTACTACTAGTACTACTTTACGCTACACGCTCCCGATTGATGATGCATTAACTATCATTTATGTCATATGCTAAAAACATGATACAGGGTGTTTCATTGGTAAAGGGCCTAACTTTAACTGTAGATGGGGATCACTTTGGTGGTTCCAGAAACCTGTATTTAATGCGTCTTCTGCACTTTTAACCGAGATACAGGGTGTTTTATAAATTTAGCAGGAATGTATTATCAGCATGACGGTGCTTCGGTGCATTACAGAGTCATAGTAAGAAATTTTTTAAATGAAAATTTTCCTAATTCATGGATAGGCAGAGGTGGTCCCAATAACTAGCCTTCAAGGTCACCTGACTTCAATCCTGTGGATTACCATATTTGGGGAGATCTAAAATCAAAAGTATATGCTACCGACATCAATAGCAGAGAAGAGCTTCTTCGACGAATAGAGAATGCCTGCGGAGAAATAAGAAATAATCCAGATGTGATCAGAAGGTCTATTCGCATTATTACAAAAAGGGCAAGAAAGTGCATAGAGCAGAATGGAGGTCATTTATTTTGAGCAATTTCTGTAGGTTGGACTTCCTTCGTTTGGACAATGTTGTTGAAATTTCTTGTTTTCTGTTTATGTCAATTAATAAAATTAATAAAAATCTCTCCGTTTTTTGAAGTATAAATTTATTTCTCGTATTTTACTCTTGTTATTATAAATGTGGGAGTGCATAGTTTCCAGATACATATCCTTATACAGGGTGTTAGAGATATTCGAAACATACCTACTGAATGAGTATGTTCTAAGTACGGCCCTGTAATCACATTTTTTAGTGGTCTGTACTCGTAAACATACAAACTCAATTGAATTTTCAGGATGCTTCTCTAGATGCATTAAATGGATTTCATTTCAAGCTAAAAAATAAAAAAACCTCTCCGATACCATTGTTAACCACCAAGACGTGCATAAATTATAACTTTGACGGTAAATTTTTGGAAGTAAAATTGTCTGCGGAAAAATAAAAAGGAAATAAGTAGTTTTGATTTTTAGACCCTTTTCAATTATAAAGAGCAATTTTCAAAAAATCTTTATACAGGGTGTTGTTTTTAGGAAAGACGAGTTTTGAAATTTTTTGTTAAGCCGGACCTGCATTATCTTTTTGGAGATGCTTTTGATGGAGTTTCAAGGTAATGGTTATTACGTGTACCAAATCTCAAAATAATATACAGGGTAACTCGGAAGTTATTAGGTTCGAAAGAAATAGGATAAATTTATAAAACACCCTGTATCTCGGTTATAAAGTGCAGAAGACACATTAAATATAGGTTTTTGGAACCACCGAAGTGATCCCCATCAACAGTTAAAGTTAGGCCCTTTACCAATGAAACACCCTGTATAAATATTTTGGTTTGGAGATATTTTAGTTTGCATTTCAGTGAAAATAAATTACAAGCTGGAGATGACATGATTTCAATAATAAATTGTATAGTGTGTCAGGAAGATCAACTCTTCATAGTATGCTCCTACTACTACTACTACTAAATGTGCAGGCGAGCCTTGTCCTAGACAAACTTAAGCCAAGGTTCAGGCACTGAGGCCACTGGCGTGCCCATTGTGCCATTCCTGCTACCTAGACATCCATGAGGCCGAGCCCTTCAATAAAATCCACAAACTTTTTCAATGGATGTCTGCTTGTGTCTCCAGGGGTCATAACAGGGACTCCGAAAATTAGCCTGCGTAGTACAGTAGTACACTCTAAGAGAACATGGACTGACGTTTCGTCAGTCATAGGGAACTTTCCTCTACTCCTAGGTTGTAGAGGTGTTTCCTCATACAGCAGTGCCCTGTTAGGAGTCCTGCTATCTTCCTCAGCCTACTCCTTAGTAGTTCAGTAGCTGTCCTAGTGTGTCCATCAGTCCATCCCTTCAGTAGAAGTTTGGATTGTCTAGGACCCTGCAGAGCATTCCAATGAGCGAGGTGCCGATTCCTGAGCCACTTCTTCGTCTCCTTGCGTATTTTTTGTTTTGTTAGTCCCAAGGTCGGGCACGGGCAGCAGAAAGGAGCTGCCGCCCCTTCAACAGCCAGTGCATCCGCCATCTCGTTTTCTTCAAAACCAGAGTGGGCTGGAATCCATTCTAGCCGCACTTAAGCCAGATATAACTACTTCCTGATAGGCACTTCTCAATAAAAAAAGACCCTGTAGGATCAAAAGAAGTTCCTGCATATATCTTGGGATGTATGAATATGGCACATCCGACATTTTTCGGCTTAGATCCCGATTATTTATGGGATGTATCATTCGAGAAGCTCAATTTCTAATTACTTTGTAGCATATATCCAGCTGAATTTAGGTGATAACCAGGATTATATTTAACTTCAAGGACATCGGTTTGGCAGCTTCATGAAACAGCACAAGGAAAATACTGGGGAAGTAATAACACACGGAGGAAAATTCACGTCACCATAACCTGAAACCTGCTCGCAAAACGTCTATCCGCTGTGTGCTAATTTGAGAATTCTTCCCAACGCTACAGTAGGCAAATATAAAACGTCGTTATGGTCATTATAACTTTGATCTCCTGGGTTAGTTGGATCTTGTAGGTCACATTCCCCAAGTTGAAGTCCACTGGAAAGGGCCACCGCATATGCCGTAAAATGGGTGCGATACTAACAGCATTTGCACTAACGGAGAAAGTTTTATCATTTGGAGATGGTACTCAATCGCGAATTTATCTGGATTATATGGAATATAATATTGCATACTTACACTTTGATGCTAGTAGTTTTTACAGAACTTTGTGAAGACCGAAGGGAAGACTGTCTAACAAATGTAACTTCTTTTTCGGCTATTGGCGTTTGTGGTTGAGAAGGTGTCTTTGAAGTTGGTGAACCATTACCGGAAGTAGAGGTAGATACTATGAAAAAGGAAAATATACAAATTCACGTCTAGACATATATTTAAACCTGTATTAATGAACAGACTAGATTCATAACACGCAATAGGGTCTTCAACTGAAAATAGATTACTCCTTTTTGTTAATTTTTTGAGTAATTGAACCACAATCTATTTTATGTTTCTTATTCCAACGTTGCTGTAGCTATCGTTATATCAAGGATAATTAACTTTTTATAAAATTCTGGCCCCCCTATCTGACACTATGAAAAAATTAGTGAAAATTAGTATATCAGATAGGGAGTAGAATTTTAGAAAAAAGTTCATTAGTTTTGATAACGGCAGCTGGAAAACCATACACAACGTTAAACTTAAAAACAGAAGAAATATAAAAAAGATCAATTGGTTCAATTCATTGTATTGTTCTCCATTTGAAAACTTCTATTTTAAAAATTTCATAAAATCCGCCCTTTAAATTTTGAAGTTACTGCTATAAATTTAATTTGGTCAGATATTTTTAAAAAGATAAAAATAATCATAAGAGAGGGTAGGTACTGAAATTAAAGAAGAAAATAAGAAGAGTTCAGGTTAGTTTGACATTGAGTGTTTGCATACGCATGTGGTGTAATCTTGATTTAAATTTTTGATTAGTTCGAGTTATAGATTCATGTGTTTTATTGATAAAATGTTTATAGGTTACACAGATTCTACCTACCGGTTTAATAATGATTGGTTTAAACTAGAATTAACTGAAAATATTTGTTAATTTTAGTTCTAGCTAGTGAGATCTAGAATTGACTTTAAGCGATACCTAGTTAAAACTAGATTTTCCTAGGGTATTTGGGTTTTAACCGAAATCGGGTTTTTACTGTAACACATGTAGGTATTTATCGTGACTCAAATGTTAAAAAAATACATATCGCCTTGCGGTTTGCGGTGTTTTATTACAAATTTAGTCTACTTTTTAATGACCCACTTCAATTTGTATGCTCCCATTTAAAATTGTTACGAGAAAACACATTATTTGAAAAATATGAAACAGCGCCCTCTAGCATTCATGTTATCAATTAGATTGCTTCATATTCACAAATTTCCGATTGATGAACAAAAGCCCTATTAAACAATATCAAGTTTATTGAAATCGGTCAAGCAGAATTGAAATTACAGATGTTTCTTCGTAACAAGGTTCCCACTCTCCCCCACTCCTTATTTGAAGAGATAGACTTGAACTTGTAATATCAAAAGTGCGCAGAATTTGTCGAGGAATCTGATTATAATGTTTAATATGCTTATTAATATGGTGAATTTTGAAAAAATGCCTATTTAAAAATTTTAACTGTCAAATACGCCCTCTAGCGGTGGACCTACAATTCTGAAAATAATTTCCAGGCTTTTCTCGAGGCCCCTTTTGTCATAAAATTTTTTCCCCGAGCCTGTGTTATAATCCACTCCTGAGATATGGCCGATGGCCGTTCTTAGTTGGCCACCCGGTACAAGGTATAATTATGTTATCCGTCCGCGAGCTTAAAGCATAACGGGAAACGGGAAGTAGTTGTTTCTTCTTAGTTGAATGGTCAATGTCTTTGAAAAATATTTTTCAAAACTTATAAAGCGATAGAATAATTAATATTCTGTGATATCTAAAAAATACTCACTTGTTCTAAGATTTCTGGAAGATGATCGGACGGACGGATCTCTAAAAAGTTCACTTGGTTCGTTTTCTGATTCGGAATCACTATCTTCACATTCGTATTGATTGTGCGTTAGAATCTATGAAAAAATTGATTCGATTGGGCCACTACTTAAAATAAAACTATAGCTATATCGATCTTACCCTAAGTTGAAGAGAAACAACAATTTTTCCAGTGGAGTTGCTCAAAGTAAACTCTTCTTTACTTATCTGCATATCAGGTATTCTGAACAGATCCTTAATATGGTAAGTCAGTTGTCCTAGTTTGGTGTCGCTTTCTTTATCTATAATTGACAAATGGAGGGAATCATTCTCGGGATTTGGAACGCACATGGAAAATCCTTGTTCCCACATCGGATCACAGGTATGCTTTTTAACCTTACTTTTTTGTTGATTTTTGTTTACTGTTAAGATAACGTATGGTTCCGGTTTTTTAGACTTCACTCTCTAAAAACGAAACGAAAGAACATCAGTTGAAGCGTTTATTTCAGCCCCATAAAAACTATCTATCCATGAACGGATTTCTACGGCGGTCGCCGCTTCTCCCTACCCAGCCTCCAAACTTTTCTATCATAACACATATGTTCTTGTAAATCTCCATGTCCCTTCTGATAACTTCATTTCTGACTCTTTCTAGTCTCGATATTCTACAACTTCTCCGCATAAAATCCATTTCAGTCACCCGTAATTTTCTTCTGTTGTCCTTGGTTATATCCCAACTTTCCGACCCATATGTAATTATATTTTTTACTATTGTATTGTATATTCTCTTTTTTGTTTATTTTTTTAATGTTTCTTTCCCACAGTATTGAGTTTAGTGCTCCAATGGCCTGTTTTCCTTTACGTATCCGTATTTCGTCATTACTTGTTCCCCGTTTATTAAATACTACACCTAAGTATTTACATCTCTCTACCCCCTTTATTTGTCCCTTTTCTAACTCTAATATATTGCACGTGTTATTTCCTACTATGAGATATTCGCATTTGTCTAAATTTATTTTTAATCCTGCTCGTTCATATTCCTCCTGTAACTTTCTCACCATGTAATTTACGTCTTGTTCATCCTCCGCTATTACTACTTGATCATCGGCAAAATATAACGAATGTAGTTTATTTTCTCCCACCTGTAGCCCCATATTTTTACATTTTTTAGTCCATTCTTGTAATGATTGATCTAGGTAAATCTTGAACAATGTCGGTGAGAGACAACATTCTTGTCTCAATCCTTTTGATGTTTGAAATGGTTCTGTTACTTGAGTTCCAATCTTTATTGATGCGGAGTTTTGTGTATAATACATTTGGATAGCTCTTATCAGTGTGGGTCTTATTTCTAACTTTTGCAATTTCCCCCATAATTGTGACACTGGAACACTATCATAAGCCTTTTCTAGATCTATAAGCGCTATTAAAACTATTAAAATAGAATTCAATTGCTCAAAACTACAAAAAATATCAATTTTTGTCACGGAGGCCACTGCCTCTCTGTGTTGGCTTTTCAACTATGAACGTCTTTTTTGAGGATAGAGGTCTATTTGCGGTATCAGCACCAATATTATATTGACAAAAAATAGATGAATCCAAAAAACGAGACATTCTGACTGAGACGATTGAATAATATATTCCTGGAGACCTATCACTAAGTGAAAGTGAAAGTGAAAGAATACATAAGACAGAGTAAAACGTAAGAATGTAGATTCTGTAAAATGGAAGAAGAAACCTCCATTCACATAATTGCGTAATACAGAATTCCTAGACCATAACACTTCAGACTACTAAAGCTAAAAGAAGGCTCGTCTAAACTGAAACTATTTGAACGAAAATTACTAAAGGAACCACTAGTCTCTGAGACTTTGTAGGCTATTAATAAAATCTCATTTTTCATTACCTGTAGATCTTGCGCTGTGTCTAAATATATGGTAAGGAGACCAGCACTTATATCTGCTACTTTCAATAATGCAATCTCTTTTAATGCCTAAAACATAATAATCAAAGATACCAAAAAGTTATAAAAATATCATCATACCGCATTTAGATCTTCTTGATTCGCCGAAAGACCTAGCCAAGTGAATCTAAGATGAATTTTTCCATGTTTTGCGTTGTCTAAATTGAACCATTTATCATTCTCCCCTTCTTTTATGGCATTATGAATTTCTATTATACCACTAAAACATAAAAGGTAAAATTAACATTATAACACTCTTAGATCGACAAAAAACCGTATTGTTAAGTATTAGTACTATTGGTAAGAAAAAATCTAACGGAGGTATTAGATATTTTTTATGAATTTTAGTTACAGTCCAGGTGAACACAAAAGTATATCTAATGCACTGCCTCTAACGAAGTACATGAACACATCGGCATATATGTGTAGGGAGGAACCTATCTGTAAGTTTTGAATGGAAGAGATGGAAACAGCCTCTCACAGTATCTTATTGGAGATAAAGACTCCTAGGACAAAAGTATTCAAGGGATTGTTTCCTATAAAAAGGACCTAGTGAAAAGACTGTTTAACCTGATTAGCACTACTGGTCTCTTCACATGAACGGCACAAAAAACCCAAAGGCTGAGGACTCTAAGCTTCTGACTGAACTAAAACCAATCAATCAATACTGTCCAGGTCAACAGAAAGGTATATCTTATGCTCAGATATCAGATCTCGAAGCTTTATTCCCTTCTACCGGACGAATTAAAATAATTGCTCTCTCTCTCAATATTTGAAAAAAGAGTAACCAAACTTATTTTTAATGACCAATGAACAAATCTAACCTAACACCATACTTTTGTAGCCTTATAACGTAGGATTTAGAGTGTATTGTCTATTCACATAGTAGTTATGTTCCTTTTTTTCTTTTTCCTTTCTTCTGGTTAAGGCTTCTGAGGAACCTCAGTTTTACTGATCAGTACCTAGTCCTTTTGGCCAAAATCATATTATGCTTATTGTAATATTCAGTTTATTATTTTTTGTTAATCTTGGTCAATAAATCTATTATTATTATTATTATGCACCTGTATATAAATTAAATAATGCACTATTCCTACCTTCCCATAAAATCATCTTCGTTCAAGTCGTCTTGATCAAACATTTTAAAATGTAAATGCTGTCCTACTGGATCCAAAATAACAAACTAAAATCACAAACAAAAAATAAACATGATACTTTACGATGTATTCAAAAACCTACTTCACACCAATAGTCCCATTTTGGATTTAAATCTCTTTTAATGACGGGAGTTTTACGTTCTTGAGCACCAACGGTAAGCACAACATAAGGATCGGATTTTCCAGTCACATCTTTCCTTTCCAGATCTTTAGCTTCAAAAACGTGTACTCTTAGTACACCCTAAGATACAAAAGAAATGTTCACATTATTTAATACAGTTATTCTGCGATCGTAGAAAAAGTATAGTAAGCACCTAGTATCAGAAACATTTTGTCATTCGTTCCGCTCCGCACCACTCGTGACTCAGAAAACTATTGAGTAAAGAAAAAATTTTGACACTGTAGGTACTTAATATACTATTTTCCACTATATACTAGCTGTGAAGTTGACAATTATTGTATTGTATTGTTTTTCGTATTCTGTATAAGAATTTTTGATTTTAAAAAATTTCAAAGCGCTTTCGGTTGTTACGCCATCATCAGTGCATTATTCGTCAGGTAGGTATCTACAAAATTGAAGTGACACTTCAATTTTCAGTTACACAAACACGTGTACCTAGTTTGAAACTATGGTAGATGAAAATGCACAATAGTTAACGACAGTACTACATATAGGGAAAAATTTTTTTTTAATTTCATGTGATTTTAATTTAAAAAAGTTTTAATTGTTTTATCAATGTGTTGTCGATTTTTTATGGGATTTGGTTTTTTGTAGATACCTGACGAGTAATGCACTGATGATGGCGTAACAGCCGAAAGAATACAAAAACTGTTTTCTTGACTTTACTAGTCATGTGTACTCAGCTATAAAGATATTCAAATTATTGTATCTTCTATAGCCAACTGAGAAGTTAAGTTTCTTTTCTCTATTTCAATATGGTGGTGAAGACATTTATAAACCTCGCAACTTATTCCGCTCAGGGGCAAAGCCATTCGCGAAATAATAGTAGTCTTCATCATATTGGTGTATAATATACTATTATTCTATTGGTTGAACAAAAATAAATTCTTACCGCCGGTTCCAACGATTTCAATTCAGCAGCTTCGACGGATTTAGAAAATCGTTTTGTAATTTTGTTTGGGAATACTAATTTTTTTGTTATTCTTTCCTCAATCTTTTGCCGGATAAAATAGCTTCAATGTCAAAAAATTCAATATAAATAAATAAGTCCGATACACATTTTTATATTACTTGTGAAATGAGTTAAGTGACCATGAAGTGACCATAAATGGCGTAAATAGGAGATGGTTAGAAATGAAAAAAAGGGAAAGAAGCGAATGTAAGTTATATCTCACTTCCATACAATGCTTTTTTCATGAGTGTAAGTAGCCTAGCATTTTACACTATCTTATGCATGTTTCAATAATCAAGTTATCTACTTCAGAGACTAACACTATGGTGTAGGGTGAAGTGAAATTGAATTACCTTAAGCCAGGTATTCCGGAAATACCTTCCAACTCGAAATTAATATCAGGCGTGTTTAAGAAGAAGATTTGTATCCCACCAATGAGAGGCATTTTGATCATTAGTGGTTTTAAAACCAAGCGCAATTCTGCTCCTACCTATAAAAATAAAATTAAAATCACATATTTACTTGGTTATCGAAATATTACCTGGAAATCTTGAATGCTTCCAATTTGTGTTCCAGACACTGAAAAGTTGATGGTACAATCACCATCGTAGCTAAAGAAAAATTTAATATTAATAAGAATGAATTATTATTTTATCACTAAATATTCCAATTGACATTTGAAATAATGAAGACGACCAAATCTCACGAGTTATATATTGTAGTGTGGTCTGAATTGGAAAATTTTGTGTGTGAAATAGTAGAAGATAAGAAGACATTACAGGGTAAGTTTTACATTAAATTAATAAAATCTACACTTGTCATGGACTGTTTAGTAAAGTTCAACTCGGATGGCACAATGGCGACTGGATACAGCGTACCATTAAACTAGTATGCACTAAAAGAAGAAAAAAGTAGGTATTTGAAAGGTAGCGACATTACTTCAAGTTTATTTTTAGAATTCCTGTACATTACCATTTAAATATCAAATTTTTACAGGCTTATTGGTAATTTTGAAACAACGTTTAACAGTTCATAAAAGGTGATTAAGCTTTTTCCAACCGCAATCAGAAACTTTAGAAAGACTAGTTGTTTGCTATGTAAATTGTTAGTACCAACAGTACAAAATTTGGGGTACACCTATTTTAGAATACGGAGATTCCATAATATTTGATATTTGCAGTGCTTTTAGATTTGCCCTTTCTCTTATATTATTATCACCTTTGGTTTTTCAAATTTATCACCCAGTTTTTTTCTAGTCATTATTTGAATCTCCTATTCAATAAGAGTTCAACACTTATTATTTTATGTAGTTTGAAAGGTCTAAAATACATAAAATACAAATCTGGCAACGCCTATTTGTAAACTGAACTTTTCAAGTATCTACAATAAAAAATATTATCCGGGATTGAAATCAGGTTAGACTGGAGGCCATTCAATTCTACCGAAAATACCATTTTTAATTGCCGGAGACAAAGTAATTACCTCAAAAATCACGATTTTAGTTCGAAACATGATACTTTTTCAACACTAACAGTAAAGGTTATTATCTTGAACTAAATGTGAGTCTGTTTCACAAAAAAAAAGGGAAGAAAACACTTGAATTTTGCAAATTTTTAGAAATATTCGTAATCATAAATAATTTCGTTTGACACTTAAGCTAATGAAATTACACACTAAAATCTTATGTCTAGATATCCTAAGTTCACAAATTAGGATTAGGTGAAACTTCCTAACGTCGTTGTCAAATGGTATTTATTTTCTTTCAGCTGAATCAATTATGCATTGTAATAGGTTACATGAATAAATATAACAATTTATTCTCTTGCTTCTTATTTAATATTCTAGTTACACTTTGATCTGTGTCAGTTGGTCGGGAAGCGATGTGTTGAATTATGATAAAAAATTTTTGCTTTAGTAGAAATACTATGAAGTCGATCAATTAGAGGTGGAGAGATGAAGAAAGGGGAAGGGACATACATATATGTATTTCCTTCCCCTTCTATAAAAAGTGTCTGATAATTTGTATTCCACATGAACGCGCACCGGGTCGACGTTTCGCAATTCGCGCTCACCAACAACCAAGTTAGTACCTGTACATTTTCAATACATACATTTTAGATCATTAAAATAGTAAGTACATCGGTGTTATGTGAGATAAGATAAATCTACAATGTGTTATTTCCAAGCCGTGAAGAGTTACGGAAATGAAAACTGACAGCATTGCCCATTCACCGCTTTTTCTAAAATTTGTGACCATCCGATATCTAGAAATAATTGTCAAATATTTAAAAAAAAGTGTCAGATTTTTGGTACTTCCAATAACGATTTTCTTTTATAAAAATGAGGTGAGTTTTCTCTATTCTCTGTCAACTTTTACATTGTTTTTCTTTTCTAGTTATGTTTTTCTTCGTCCTCCGCTCCCGTGCTAAATGTTTATGTTTTTACTTGCATTTAAAGCAATTTTTCAAAGTGGCCTAATTTTTTACCTGGTGACCTCCAACAAAAAATTTTGTACCATAGTACTCTACTCGTGAAATGTGATCGATACCCTAACTTCACACTGCGGGGCGTTTCCTCAAAGTGAAGGGCCGCCAAAAGGTGTACCCAAAATTTTGTACAATAAGAACTAGCAGTTTACGAGATAATTGGCCGTTTCCAGAATTTTGGGTCACTGTGTATATATGATCAGTTATTTTTTTATCGTTTCTGATTGTGGTTGGAACAGAACTATTATGTACCTACTTACTATAAATCAAAATCGATAATAATCGAGTCTTTGGTAACAGTTTTATTGTATACCTTTACGCCGTCAATTTTTGGTGGCTGAAAATAAAAAAAAAGGGTTGAGTGAATTTTTTATAAATTTTATGCACAACGACTTACCGTAAGTCCAAAATCGATTTCTTCAAATTTGAAACCATCAAATTTCTTCTGAATTTTAGTTTGTAATTTGGTTCTGCATAATTTTATCAAGTAAAGAGATATACTTGGCCATAACTGTCCGATTATCTAAAATAAAATTCAAACATTTGACAATGTGAGGTATATTTTGTAACAAGTTCGCCGACCTGTCAAAGGTAGGAGCCAATGACGTATTGGTATTAGAAATATTGTACAAATACTCAGGTCCAAGTTGCCAGCCCAAATAATTTCATATTTTTCTACTACCTATATACAATTTCAGATATAATTTGTCTAGTGAATGTTTGTATTATTTATAAATATCCTCAAACGGAGCCTAGGCTCTTAAAAAATTTGATTCAAATATCGATATTTGTAAAGGTCATGTATCTCACATGTATTTAAGCACCTGATTTCATTCAATGTCAAAGGAGGACTTCGGTCCATGTTGCCAACCCAAACATTTTGGAATTCTCAACCATTGGAGAAGGGAAATTTCAGAAATTTGTTTAGGCGTTGCTTATAAACATTATGTAAACAGATCCTCTGCTTTTTAAAACAGATAATTGCATCCAAATATCCATATCGGTACCTCAGTTCACAAGTATGTTGTAGACTTGTATATCACGCCAAAAAGTGTGCAATTATGGTGTTTATGAGTTAAAGTATTACTCATTTCCAATCAGCCAGTCAATAATTGTAAATAAAAACCATTTTTCATTCCCAACTATAGAGCCCTATAGTTCGTTAACTAAGGACGTAAAGGAAAATTCTTATATGAAATACCATAATAATTTTTAGTCTTTCTATCATCTCCCAAGTTTTTGGTACGAACTCTTGGGACACTCTGTATATTTAAAAGTTTTGATGTAATCGATTTGAACACCATGCCAAATTTATTTTTAGATGTAATAACTATGCTTATTTATTTTAAAAATGTAATATTATGAGTATTCTATAAATATTCCGAAACTATCAAGGAATGAGGCTTTTGGAAAAAAAATTAATGGCAATTTTTTATTAATTGAAGCTTTATTTTTGTTTGGGTCAAATATAGTCGTTTAAACGTTGTATGGCATTTGTGTTTCAGCTGTTATAACACCATCCCACCATCCAACACACTTACAATAGATATCGCGGAATAATAATAATTCTAACGCTTTATAAGTTTTGTAATTTACGTTACAAGACCGGGATTCGAAAGTAGTGTTTTTCAGGTCGATAATAGTAGATTCCAGATTTACATAAATAAGTGCTAACAATTCTGTTTAATTCTTTGAACCACCCTAAAGTAATTCAGATACGTATTTAAATTTATAATGAGCTCTTCAGCTATCAATATAATATAAATACACTATAAGTATTATCCTTTTGCTCAAATAAGTAGAGCTTATAGTTGTTCATTGCCAATCACTTACTGGATTAGCAGAGTGCAATCACACGAGTGAAATATACCTACCTACTATTAAACAGTTCCATTAAAAATAAACATAAGCAAAAAAATTCAAAATAAAAATTGTGTCCTGCTACACATTCAAAAACTTATAAATTTCATTAGAGAAACATTTGATCGTTTTGTCATTTGTCGATATGCATAGTAGAAGTTTTCTAGATTTTGCGTAGTTGTTGAAATATAAATGTTCACGAAATGAATAAATGTACAAATGAATCTCCTGACAAATTGACTTTAACTTTCATCTGAACTTAAGGTTGATTAAAAATCAAGAGGTTAAGGGAAATATGTGATAAAATTACCTCGTTAAGCCATTCCGCCCTTTCTCTATCTGGAAAGGTTACCTAAAAAAATAAAATAAATTATTTCAGTTAATAACATAAGACGAAATCAGAATACAATGAAAGTGTGTTAGAGTATCCTGTCAACAGAAAAGAATTTTCTATTAAAAAAAAATGGTGAAGAGTTGAATTGTTTCTATATTCATAGTTAATAAGAAAACAATAATAATTACCCAAGATGGTAGTTCGTCGACAACTTTTAAAAGATCTTTCTTCGTGTACGAACTCGCCTTGGATTTACTTGAGATTTTTTTCGAGATTCCTGAAGTTTGCGTTTCGAGATAAACCAAAGTACAAATAGTCAAGATCGGTAGAGTTAATGATAAATTCAAGTAACATATCGCATACCCAACGAAGAATATCGCAGCCTGAAAAATAATTACAGTATTTTATATAATGAAGTAAACAGTTTTATGACATCGACAAATCATTCAAAAATTCTAGGATCAATGAAACTATGTATTTGCAAATTGTTGAGAAAGTAGTTGATTATTCGAAAATACTAGTTTGGTTGAGTGCTAATTAGTTATAAGCAATAAATAAACAATTATGGAACGAATTGAATAACTAGAGAAATACTCAATCAATGTTCACTGAAATTAATAAATAAATAGGGGTTTTTTGGTAACTCATTACGATTAAGGCCAGGAAAAAATAAAAAGCCAAAATGGCGAATGGAAAACTGTGGGTTTTCACAATTTACGCGGAAGTTATGGTCTTAATTTCAAAAAACTATAATTATACGGCACACCATTTTTGAAGCCAAAATTTCAAAATAGTTTCACAGTGTATGAACCACGATCTCATAGGTCCCTTTGTATATATTGTTTGTTACAGCTAGTTCTATCGGCACCTGCAAGTGCCAAAATTATAAATTGTGCATCAAATTTCAAATTAGCGACATAAAATACACAAAAATTTGCACTTTTTTTAGCATACTATTTTTCCATTTTTGATTTGACAGAGAGTTAACAGTTTAGCATTATTGTAATGCGGAAAAAAGATTTTTTTCGCTAGTTACTTTTTTTGCCTAATGATATCCAGATTTCAAGCGACTTATTTAGAAGCTACGAAGAATTATCACAAATTCAATTCATCTACAATTACGTCGGAATAACTGTTTGAAATATTTCTGGACAAAACAGGCAATTTAAGGACAATCATTAAGCTAAATAGTAAATTTAAAAGTATCAAAGATAAAAAAAAGAAAAATTATTGGTGAAAACAGGGGCTAAAATTTGAATGCCCACCTTAGTGCTTCAAGAATCAATACTTTTTTCACAACGGGTCAAAAAGTGTTTTTTTGAAACAAATAATTTTTAAATCTGCCTTTTTTTCATTAAGTGTTCAATAGGGCGTGAGCTTATTGAGAATCGGTAAGGATGTATTACTTTTTACAAGATTTTTTTTTCACACTCCCTACTAAATGGCAATCATATTTTGGCCCAAAATCAAAAAACACAAATACCAAAAAAAGTTTATTTGTCCATATTTTTTGTGACCATATGTTAAAATGTTGTTTTCTTATGGTCTAAAATTATCAGTAATTTTTGTTAAGTAATTCAATGTTCCTCATTATTTTTTCACTCACTATTTTCCAGGCGGAGTCGTATGCAGACTGCTTAGATGCCGAGTAACAAACGACCATTTCATAAGTATTTTGTTCAAAATTAAGTTATTTTTCGCTGTCAATGTTTATTCGGTGCTCGGTGGATTTCGTTATAAGCAGTGTTGATCAATTTTCACCACAAATCTCAGATTAAAAGTCTGTTGAAAAAAGGTACAGGAAATGGTCAGTATATATTTAGTGAATTAATCTTTTGAATTTTGGTTTATTAATGTTTGTTAGCTTTTTACATAATTGTATTTGATGTTATAGTAATGTTATATTTGTCTATCTTAGCTTTAACGAAATTATTTGAGAATGTTAAATTTCGTAATACCTAAACAGTAGCAAATAACAATGAAAAGGATTTACAGTATTTACGTAATCTAATCGCATGTTGTACTAACTAAACATTCGGATTATTAAACTATTTAAACCATTTCTTAAAACAATTTAACGGAATTAATGGGATTTATTAATTTATTATTTGTATAAAACAATCGAGGAACTAAAAATAATTTTAAATATTAGTTTTATAACTGCTCGGCGATTTTTATTATACAGGGTGAATCACGACTAACGGGACGGAGGTTTATGGCGAAACGGTGAAAGTTTTGAAATGTTTGTCGCTTCAGTAGTTTGTACATTAATATAGGCTATATTTTAAAATTATTTTCAAATATACAGGATGTTCCAATAAAGTCAAAGTTATATTTTTCTTATGGAACACCCTATATTTTATTGCATTTTCTGATTGCCACAAAAACATTAAATACTCCTTAATAATGGTTCCCTATACCTAGATACAGAGGGTTCCGAGTTATGCTGACTTAAAAATGTGGATATTTACGATCCAAGCTGAAATTCAACTGAATGACGTTTCAGACCACGAATCCGTGAAAGTGTGTGTGTGAAGCCGCTCTAAGGGACCGTTCGTATTTGTCAAGGTCGTGCGTAACTCATAATATTGCGAATGTATGGTTCATACAACAGCCTTTTTGGTGTGCGTCATCGTTTGTTAATGTCTTTCTAACACATAAAGTGGAAAGAAATGCAAAAAAAGTCAGGTCTTTGATTAATCCTAATCAAAATATCGCAATAATGAACCGTTCAAATTTATTACAAACGTCAATCCTAATCATTGACTTACAAAAATTTGATTGGTTGATGTTCAGATTAAGCGTAAGTGCGACCTATCAATCGGGAGAAATTTCTTTATTTAAAATAGGCATGCAGATATACCTTTCGTATTGTCAATGTGTCTGACATCTTTTTCTAGTGTCCCACTGACAGTTCTTGTCAGGTCTGTACTTTGTTGTTCACGGTCAATTATTATTTATGAAAAGTTAATATGAATCTTATTGTTATATTAAAATAAATAAAATCTTCGACGTTTCCAAAATTCTTAACGTCGTTCAATGCATACCAAAGCAACATTAGCAGTTTTAGTACTATGAGAATAAGAGAATAACATAAATGGGTAATCCGTTTAGCGTGTAGGAGTAAGCAGCCATGTAGGATCAAAATTTCATTTGTTAAGTCGTAAATAAAATATTATGCATATTACATATTTCAATATTTTATCCAAAAGCAAATAATATAATATTTACGTTCTGGCGATAATGATAAACACAGCGGTTTATCACATATTTGCAATATTTCTTGTTATATTGGTTATTGTTATACTTGTAATTTACAGGGTTCATGATGTGGGTGTCAAATTATCAACTTTTTTATTAGAAGCAGCAGCGCCGCTCTGTTAAAAAATATTTCACTTAGGTAATACCTATCCTAGTAAAAATAGATTTCACCTCGCATTAAATTTCCAATAGAATTGTTTTTATAAGGTTAAGGATCACTCACTGAAAATAAAATAAGAAAATGCTGACAATGCCGGTAGAGCTGCAAGCGCCATCTTGAAAAAACATTTTTCTACGACCTTGCGTTTTAACCCACTTTCCCGCACGCATCTTAGTTTTGAAAGTGTCACTTTCCCGCACTAGTCGGGAAAGTAAAATTAGTGCGGGAAAGTGAAATTATGCAAATTTTGACCTTATTAGATAGTTTTTTACTTCGGAAGTTAACTATTGTGACTACAGGTAAATAAATATTCACGAAATAGTCCATAAAAAAAATCTCATCAAGCTTTTTGTTGCATTTTTCATTTTTTGAAAATAATGAAGATATTTTTATATAACCCTAACACCAAATTATAATTCATTAATTAATGATTCATAATTCACTGTAGTGTATTATGGTTCATAATTCACTGTAGTGTATTATGGTTAATAATTCACGACTAGAGATGGGGGTACAATATGAAATAAACTATTTAATCTATGTACTTTGTTCAGGAAACTTGTTTCTGGAATATATCGTATCGATAAAATATTGTAATTTTTAGTATTGATACTTTTCATAACAATATTTTCTAATATTGAGTGTTTTAAAACAAAACATTTATATAGGTACGTTGTACTGATACTTTACACAGTATCGCCCATCTCTATATATGTCAAATTATTTTATGTAGCTGTTACAACATTTTGACGTTAGTTATACTAAATCGTTACTGACTTTTATTTAATAAAAGAAATTAAGGGTCGTGGACAAAGTATAGTATTTTACTCGCAATTTATGGCCAATATTCACTCGTGAATATTGGCTATCATAAATTGCTCGTTTAATAATATACTATTATTTGATGGCATCATCAATTTACCACTAGGATTTTTGTCGAAAATATTTACCTATTGCTTGGCCTAATACTATGCATGCTATGAAATTTTCAGAACGATATGTCGTCTAATTAATTCATCCGAAATTTATAATTATCACAAAAAATCGTGTGGATAGTGGATATGCTACCTTATTGTTCCAGATTTTTTTAAGCCGGTCTAAAAATAACGTTTTTTTGGCCTGTTGTCAAGTCGAAAAATGACATTTCCCAATAATTATGAATGAAAAAATGACGTCAGAGTTATGTGACCCTTCTACCTACCGTACTCATTTTATTTATTTTTACAACTATCAATTCTATATCACTATATAGTATAGTCGCCCGCTGTTTCCATAGCAACCGAGTTATTTATTTATGAAATATTTTGACATCAGATCACTATTTAAATTTTTTTCGAATGAAATGAATAATATTTATTCTCTTTTGAACGGTGTTACGTGTTGCCAATTTTTTACTTGACTAAAACAGTATTTTTCTTTCTTTAATATAAATTGACACACTGGTAAATTATATAAAAATAGATTACAATTCAAATTCCGTTTCATTTTTTTATATGTCTAATTTGGAAAATATTGGCAGATTTTTTAGTTACATTTCGAACCGCGAAATTCATTAATTACTTTTCCAAATCCAAATCATTTGAATAGACCCTGTATAATACAACTGATACCGAGTCACTATAATCTTTGTCTATAAAAAGAAATATTATTATAATTCTCGTTCTTTGCACTATGGTTAGGTGGACAAAGATTATTTAAATTACGACATATTTTTTGTATATAAATAAACAATATAATTACCTATCTACTAAGTAGGTACTCACCTTTTTGGCAAAACTAATAGCAATTTGTTTAGGATTCATTTTCTTTTTTTCTGTTTCTTCATGACCAAACTCACTGCCGGCTTGAGATCCAGATTCGCGGTTCAAACTGTCCATTTTCCTTTAAAAAACCCATTATAATTATTAAACGTAGGCAGTGTTAATCAACAAAGAGGTCTAGGTCAGATACAATTTCTAACTGACAACAATTCCACTAGTTTTATTCAACGAGATATTGTCTACTTGATAGTGGTTTTGGGAGTGGAAAATATCGGGATAAGCTGCGTGTTGTTGTTTGTGAATTTGTGTCTGAACTATCGATTTTTGTCTCGTAAAAGTTATGTTAACGAATAACGAGCGTCAAGTTTGCGTGTCAGTAGCGCTACATATTTTTTATCTTTTAAACTGTAATAATTTTCTACATTTATTTTAAATAATTTATTCATAATTCCACAAATTTTCTCACACTAAACTCAGTATGTCTGAATTCAAAATAAGCTCTTTGAAACTGATATGATATAAGAAAATTAATACATAAAACATCCAAGCAAGAAAGAAATTAGAAATACAATGGTTGAGACTATATAGACGTGCGCACTTAAAATGCCTCAAACTATAAATGGTTTGCTAGAACAACCCAATAGGGACATAAAGCAGTTCTTCAAATATATCACGTATCCTTATTCGTACATCAACGCAACGTAACGGAGATACGTGATTAATCAAAAAGAAGTATAGAGCAAATGCGTTCGTAAGGTAACCATACACGTGTTTTAATTTTTAACTAAAATAGTGAGACACTATTATATGGACAATGGACATCTACTAAAAAATGGTCTTTCTTAAAGCGACCTTTCGCGTTTCTTGGTCGTTTGGTAGTTGAAAAACTCGAACACGGAACACAATAAAGCAATAGAGAATTTTCGAAAACGTACATATATTGAGACGGTAGCGGTTAACATAAATCTAACCGCCCGACTATTTTGACAGATAAACATATAGTTTTCGAACCTTCTGCGCCCCAACGGTAACGGTAACAAATGTTTTTGTTAGTTATAATATTATTTGATTTGTTTCTACTAGCAAAAGGCGTAAATTTGCAGAAATTTGAGTGAATTATGATCCATTTTGAGGTATCTGCAAAGAGTTGTTTGCCAAAATTTTAGTTAGCAAAATCTGATTGTCTTCCTCAGAGAACTGAATCCTACTTCTTTCTAAATTGTTCAAGCTACTACTATTAATTGACAAAAAAAAAGAGATCAGAGACAACATACAGAATACAGACATCACTCATTGAATTGTGGTTAGATTTTTCGTCTTTCCGTGGCCTTTTCGTTAATGCAACCGCTATGTCTACCGTCCGTAAGATACCGGTTGCGTACGGGAACGGTATACGCTAAGTGACATACCGTATGTCAAATAGCGTTAATCGTAGTGCTTTTTAAGCGGCTTCGGCTTGAAATCACATCTACAAGTAGGTAGATGTGATTTTAGCGCCTGTTAGATTTTTAACGGCCTCTAAATTTTAAAGGAATGGTTACAGAATAGACCCCCTACTCTATCATTTTGTAAAGCCCACATGTGGTTGTACCTTAAAAAAAATTGAAACCTTTTTGCCCCTTTTTCAGTCCACTATTAGTGATTGTGTACGAGTGTCTTGGCATCTCTTTTTTTATACTGGGGTGGTTTTGCTATTTAAGTTTTTTAGATGTTTTATGTATTGATGTGTTATTTATAAGATGCGACATAGGGATTCCTGTACAAAACTGAGATATAGCTTTTTTACCAAAATAGCGTTAATGAAAAATAATGACAGATTTGAAAAGAACGTTGAAAAATAAGTTCAAATGTACTTTCAATGTTCTTGAATTCGTTCTGTTTCAAAAAAAAAATGGATATTTACGTTTCAAAAAGTCGAACTTCATTGGATGATACTAATCGATTGCGTGATGGCTGACTTGGTAATGCATTAGATAATCTAAAAGTTAAATCTGAAGTATGATGTTCCGGTTCTTCGCCGAGATGAAATGTTTTTAGTTCCTTTTTCACAATTTTTGAAACAAATGAATTGAAACGAAAAGAAAAATATTTCATCTCGGCGGAGAACCGATCCACCATACTTCAGGTTCAACTTTTAAATTATCCCATGCACTACCAAGTCAGCCATCACGTAATAGATTGGAATCCAATATTGGTATGAAAATGGAGTTCGACTTTTTGAAACATAAATAACCATTTTTTTATTGAGACAGAACGAATTTAAGAAAATTGAAAGTGCATTTGAACTCATTTTTCAACGACCTTTTCCAAATCTGTTATTATTTTTCATGAACGCTAACACAGTGTATATTTTAGGTATCATATTTCACACATTAAATCTATTCGATATTTGAATGTTTAATTTTTACTTTTTTATGAATTTTATGTTTATTCACTTATTTATTAATAGCCTTTGTGATTTACTCGTTACATTTGTGATTTGTACAATTTTTTTACTACGGTTTATCCATTTGTTTGGGTTGTGCTCAGACGCTTGAGCTTAATCTTAGTACCATTTCCCATGTTATCTAATTCCATTCAAAAGCTTCGTGTTTTCTATATCATAGGCTTGTTTAACTGGAGAAATTTTCAGTAAAATGTAATGGTTGTATTATTTCCTCTTCAAAGTGCTTCAGTCTGAGTACTTATAAGTGCTCACAGATCCAGGGTATGTATTCCATCATATAGTTAACATTTTCTGCACATAGGTTCACCAACTTTGCTTATTTTTTGCAGATGTTTCCTCTTGGCGTAGTGTCTTCACCAGGTCGGTAACTGTCTTCGAATTTCTCTTACCAAGTTTCAACAGCCTGGACGAGAGTTCCTTTTCTAACTTATTCAGTAAAACTCTTAGTATGGAGGTGTCAATGTGTCAGCCCCCATCTGAGTTCATGTTCCTTAACTAGCCAGTTTCCGATATATCCCTTATGCAATCATCTTTATTTCAGAAAACGTTGCTAGACCTACGAAGAGTCCTTTAAAATCTTCTTCAGCTAACTGGCTCGCGATTTCATTACCTGCAATCCCCTCATGTCCTGGCATCCATGGCACTTGTATGATGATTTTTGTTATTATAGATTTCGGCTTCTTCTCTACATGTTTTATAATGATTCTTCCCAACAACAATTAGCAATTATTGCATACCGATGTTATATTTCATATTTGTTCACAGTTTTCAGTAATTAGATATTTCAAAGAACTTTATCAAGATCGTTTTGAATTAAATGAAATAGGGCTCTTAGTAGAAACGGGATTTTACGAAGTTTTGAAGTACCCATTTATATAAGAATAGCTGACGTGTTTATTGAAATACCTCGGCGGAGGCAACATAATTTTTAAAAGGATAATTAGGTAATACTTATAAAAAAGTCTAAAATGTTAATTTTTTGTTGTTAATATTAAAAAATAAGTACAAGTATGTTGTATCGTTGTATTCCTAATAGAATAACACGCAATTTTTAATGACAATATACAGTGGGTACCAGTTTAAAATAAAAAGTGATAGGTGGGTGCACAAGCCTGTCAAATGCAATCAAGTTTTTTCATAAGTAATTATTAAGGGACTTTAATACCATTCAAAACAGTTTTTTAATTTTTAAATTATCTTGTCAAATAAGCGAGATATTGTATGTATACGATAATTTGGGACACACGGTATAACAATAGTAAAAATTATTAATCACCAATAGAGTAATATAGCTCTTCAGTTGGCTAGAAGACGCAATAATTGTCAACTTATCAGCCCCAGCATGTCATGGGAGAAATGAATTTAATTTCCTCATATAAAAACCAGGAGGAGTGATTTGAATTTAAGTTGTCAATTCTGAAGATCTATGATTGGTCAGATTCCACCCAGTTTCACACAACACTTTTTAGCATTAACATCAGCTGATAATTTAAATTTTTGATAGTTCTGACAGATAAATATATTTAATTTTTATTTTATTAATTCACTTCGTTACGTTGAAACTGAACATAACAGCATCTGTCTATATGGAGATTACAAGCTATCGAAGATTTAAAACAATATAGGTTTTGTTAGAAAATTGATTCTTCTTTTTTATTTTCTTCACTGGCATTCAGTTTTTTGCTACTTAAAAACAGCCATATTGGAGTAATATGTATGTTCTAATCTTCCAGTTTGAATACGACAGGAAAAAGTTTTACATGTGAGAGAATACCCGTCAGATTAATTCTTGGGTATAAAATAATCTACTAGAGAGACGAGAAGTCGACTTATGACTATGCGTGGCTGATTTTTTCATCAATCAAGGCATATTTAATATTTGGAACACGACTGTTGACTACTTTTTCGGAACACGCCATTTAGTAACTAATCAGGTAACTTTTAGTGATGTGAATAAAGCTTTTCAAATTACTCATCCTGGTTATTAAATGGACTGTAGTCAAGCTTTATATTTGTGTACGTTGTTTGTTTCAACAATAGTTGCCAATTGGCAGAGCAAAATATCCGGTATGCGTGCCACGATTCCGTGCCGTCGATTACAGAATAATTCGCATTATAAATGCATTATATATACACAATAGTTTTGTTCCTTTATCCAGATTATTTTCAGTAAACACATCCATCGTTGGAGTTTATTTTTCTAGACTCTTTCGATGAAAATGCAGCTCGTATGAGGGATACGTTCAAATACGTGATCATTTCAATCGAAACTTGATCTTTCACTAATATCTCTATTATGAATGAACACTTATCTCTTGTGTACACGAAACACGAAATTATAATGTTTTCCGCGAGCTGTCATAATTTGACATTATTGGCGTTCTTAAGCAGAAAGTTACTTTGGCGCACGACTAATTTTATTTAAAGATAAAGAGAGCTAGTAGTTATTTCAATATAAACTGTGAAATAAATAAATATTTTAGTTGATTTTCTAAAATGCTGAAGCATCCAACAGTATTAACAGTATTTTCCGTAATAATTTAATGAGAAATAGGAAAATGTGTAAAATATCTGACATTAATGTAATAAGTGTTGGCTACGTACCTACACGAAACCACAGATTATACAAGAGAACAGATGCGAAAGCTTGACAGAGAGCAGTAAAAAAGAAAGAGATGGGTGGACATACCCATTTAAAGGTCCATCGTCGTATGTCGACTACGTTCGGGCTGCTTCGCGAAAATTTTCAACAGGGTTATCAATTTGCATAATATTTCCCTTAATCCACGATCATAGGTCGAATATTTTATAAGCATTATTTTTAGTGTGATAGTTATACAGATACAAATATTCGACAATTATGTACTTGTTTCAAATCAATTTCATCAACATTAAAAGAATTCTACAATTTGAAAGATTACAATGTATAAAAATCATACCATAAATATATACTTTTTTTCACAAATCATCTTTGGCAACGATGCACAATAACCGTGACGGCTTGGCTCAAAAATCAAAATACAAAACGCCATTTTTGACACTTCAGTTTGAAGGTTGTCAATCCGCGATATTATTTGCGTTATTTGACTAATCGATTGTAGGTTGAGATAATATTAACTAAAAATAATGTACATTGGTATTATTATTTTAATAAAATGAATAAACATCACGGGAGAGTGTATTGTTCATACAGAGACTGTCCAAATAAACTTTATTCGGAGAGAAAAGTGAAGAACCGGCACTGGAAACTGTTATTGTCCCTAAGTCAACATTGCAATTTGGTAAGAAATTCTGAAAATATTTTAAACTGACAACATCGCGGCCATACCGAGTTAAAGGTCCAAGGTCATTGAAGTCGGAATTGAGAATCCTTTGATGTTTTGCCGGGATTCGTATCTGTTCTCTTTTATAATCTGTGACGAAACTGCAATTTGGAAACTACTAAGTAAAAATTAAATTTATTTTGGTGTGATCGTAGGAAAAATCTTGTGTGTATTTCGAGCAGAAAGTCTATTGGTAGTCTCTATAGATTGCCGCAACTTTCTGTGTCGACTGCCAAAGTACCACTTTTTGCTCTTGATACACAAATAGCTATTTTCACTCTAAAACTACAAATATTATGAAACTATCGGAAAAAAGCAAAAAAAAATTTTCGAAAAACTCCAGGTTTTGTATTTAAAAAGTATTTTTCTCAAAAACTCTATTCAATATAATATTACCATACAGCTTAATAGAGTTTTATCAAATAACAAATTAACAGAGACACTGAAGAGTTACTAATGCTAATGCTATTGTATCATTTGACAACAATGACAACAGTTTGTGAATATGAGTAACTTGACAGTGTATAAATTTTTTTGAAAGTGGTACCTATACCTATACTCGTATTTGTCATTTTAAAGATAAAATTCTAATTGAATCGTTGAATTGAATCTCTAACAGCCGGTTTCACAATGTCGGGTTAACTCCTCGGGTCAATTTACCCTTACCTATAAGGTTACCATCAGATACCGTTCCACAATTGTCAGTTCGTCTATAGCAGTGGTCGCCAACCTTTCAATGTGTTGAGCTACTTTGTTAATTTTGTAATAAACAGCGAGCTACCCACACGGAAGCCACGTAATGCGACGTAAATGAAATAATCCACAGTTAATTTATCATTATATGTATTTATTTTACTACTTAACTGGCAATACATAGGTACTAATAATAAACTAATAACAAAATATCTAATATTACTAGTACGTACTTAATCATAGCTACATTCCTACCTACCAAACGGAGGTGTTTGAAAAATAAACACAAACTTTTATCCAGCCACAACGGCATGTCGCGTAAGATTTAAAAATAGTTAATAGAGAGATTTTAAGCCACTTATTTGATCAACGTTATACGTTATCGGTTATTCTGCTCATGCGCAGTAGTAAAAAAATAACCGATCACCTTAATAAGCGATAACGTACGCCGTTATTTACGTGGAAATAACCGAAACTTTATTAAGCGGTAAGGTTTAACATAACTGCCAAGTGTATTATGTTTATTTCGATGAATGAAAGAAAAAATATGAAAAACTATCCAAAATGTATTGAAACTTTGCACAAATAATTTTAAATGATATATTTCAACACTCAATTATATTTCGGCTTTCAAAATGTACCATAATTATCTTTGAATGTTTTAACTTGTCAACGCCGATTTTCAACGTCAATTTTGCCTGATGTATAGTTCTAATTAGAAGAATAGCGCTCCTTATTAAGTTGTGGTCTATTAGACCTTGATCATTTCGTCTTCTATATTATCTATATTATCCACAATTAATGTCGTTGATTAATGTGTACCAATCAAGTTGAAATAGAAAATTTGACGTTAGTTACACAAAAAAAAAAATAGCGTTTAACGTATAACGTCGTTCACAGGTTATGGCTTCAAAAACTAAAATAATTAAAAATGATATCCGCTATTTTAGAAAGACTGCGCTTGCTCAGTTTAACGTTTAGCGTTAACGTATGTCAAAATTTTATGTGGCTTAAAATCTCTCTAATAATAACAACAAAAAAGTAACGCACTATCATGAACATATACATTCCGAATGAAAGTGGTATGTTTTCACCTTCTTACAACTGCTTGCCATAATATTATTTTTTGTTGTTCACCGCTGGACGTTGGTTACGCGTTCAGTTTTAAACTAAGCGCAATGTATTTATCCCGTTCAACGCAATCCTGATCATATCCTGTGCTATAATCCACTCCTGAGATATGGCCGACGGCCGTTCTTAGTTGGCCACCCCATTGTTAGCAGAATTAATTGCCCTTTCCTGCTCAACATTTACTGGAGGCATTTCTTCATTTTCAAGACAAGCAATGTTGTGTAGAACTGCAGCTGCTACAATCACAGGCTGCATAGTCTCTAATTTCAATCTTTAACCCACTGTCAAGGCAGGAAACCTTCTTTTCCACACACTATACTGCCTCTCCACAACATTTCTTGTCCTATCCTGTGATTCGTTAAATAAAGCTTCTCCTTCACTATTAACATTTGCCAAGTGCTTCACCAAAAATTTTTTAATGGGGTAGCCACTATCCCCCACCAACAAACTGTCTCTAAATTCCCCCTATACGCATTTACTTCAAAATCGTTCATTTTGCACACTCAAAATATAAGCAAATAAATGCAGCAATAGCTTTAATTGCTAGGTTAGAATCTCCAGGTCATTATTATTACCACTAGATTTTCTGGTGGTTAAATATTCTGAGAGTTAACCATAACTTGGACCCTTCACTGAACAATGTGAAACACTTGTTTTGATATAACCAAGGGTTATTTGTTAACCTCAGGATAACTTGACATTGTGAAACCGGGCGTAAGAGTCAAAGGTTATGGTGCAGCGTAATTGGAAGTTAAGTAACCGTTAGTTATTTTTCAAGACATTTACTTGAGACTTATGGTTAATTACCAATACTGGAAGAGGAAGAGAAAAAACTGGTAGGAGTATCAAAAACATTGAAATAGTAAGGACAATTTTATTCTTGATGCTATCGAACCCGGAAATACAGTCAGTTTAAGGAATATAACAAAAACTATTACTATTGAAAGATCGTCGGTAAGAAGAATAACTAAAAGTGGTTTAAAGTATCGACCGTTTAAAAAAATATGCTGTCACTCATTTTCAAATGTTGTTAAAAATGAAAGAGCAGAAAAAAGAGCAGGCGACGCGAAGATATTGAAAACATTTGGTTCTCAGATGAAATAGTAGTTTACCTAACTAGTGCGGAAAGTGATACTTTTCCGCACGCTATTGCAGATCCAGCAATCGCGTGCGGAAAAGTCACTTTACGCACGTGTTAGGTACACTATTTTTTCTACTAGCATCCGGAAAAAAACCCAAAAGTTAACATAAAGAAACATTTATTATTAAATACATGTCAGCAATTTAATTATTATTATTTGGCACCCATTTGATAAGGCTTTTACCAGAAACATGAAAATTTTTTGAAAAACAATAATTTTTTTTTATCAAAAAATTATTGCAGATTTCTAAAATTTTTTTTAACTTTTCAGTCAATTGGTAAACTACAACCGTAGAAATACATATTTTAAATATTCAAATTTCAGTATACTCCACAAAAACTACAAATTTACTTTCCGCACTAGTGCGGAAAAGTGACTCTTTCCGCACGCTTTTTAGTGCGGAAAAGATTCACTTTCCGCACGCTAGTAGAAAAAAGGTTTTTTCTTTGCGTCATCAAAAAATCTTCAGAACAACAGGGTATATTTTAATCTATAAAAAAAATAGAAAATACCACTGGAACATCTTCTGGATCCCAGAGATCATTTTTCTAAATCAGTTATGGTTTCTTTGGCTGAATCGATGCTAGGAAAAACTGAAATTTACTCTAACTCTGGAGTATCAACATAATCAGGTCAATTGGACAATGGCGCCGAAGCTGTTGTAGATAATCAGGGAGGTCATATTCACAATAAGTTCTTGTAAAATTATTGAAACATTTTTTTATTTTATATATATTTTCGCTCTGTTAATTTGTTATTTAACAAAACCCTGTATGGTATATAAAAAGCAGTTTCGAAAAAAATATTTCTTAAATACAAAACCCCAAGTTTTTCGAGACTTTTTTATAGCTTATCTTCTTCTCCGTCAGTTTCTCAATATTTTGAAGTAATATTTGTAGTTTTACAGTGAAAAATTCAATTTTGCAACAGTCCCAAATGCAATGATTAAAAATACCTCTTACTTGGCATCCCCTGTACATTTTGATTAGATAATTTTCCTACAATTGAGAAAAGGTCACCAAGGTTTACCAAAATCCGGCAGATTAAACAAATTATTTAGAGACAAATTGGGTTCCAAATAAACAATACTTTTTTTAACAAAATTTTCAATCCTTCGCAAGTCTACTTCCATGGATTGTATCCAATTTGATATTAGCAGCCGTCTATAATAGGTAAGTACCTATTAAATTTAATGATATTTAAATATATCATTCTATTTATTACAACCAGATTATGGTTGTTAGATTTTTTTTGAGTAATTCCATTCAAGACAAATTCAATATAATTAGAAAAATGCAATTGAAAAAAAAAATCTGAAAATAAATCATCTTTATACATAGCTCATGATTATAAATTTATAATGCCACCGGCGGATCTTATTGAGTTATTATCGTCCCGTAAATAAGTACCGTAAATTAAAGTTATGATGGATCGTTAAGAGATGTTCAAAATAATCGAATAGGTACAAAATGTAAAAAACAGTGAAGTTGGGTTAGGTCAGGGTAACTCTCGATAGATTAAAGCCTCATACATACGTAACGATTTATCGTAGCGATAAATGTGTGCAGACCAGTTTGCGCAGTTTTATCGTGTGTATGAAAAATTGTTGTCGATAATCTGCACCTTGTATATAAATTTATTTCAAAAACAGTTGTTAGGTACCTATAACGACTTACTTATACCTGAGTGTTCGAATTATTGTGGTAATTAATAGTATATTATTAAACGAGTAACTTATGATAGCCAATTCACGATGGGTGACGTTTGCGTCACGAGCCGCAGGCGAGAGGCGCAAATCACCCAAGTGAATTATGGCCATAAATTTCGAGTAGAATACTACACTTTGTCCACAGCACTTGATTTCTTCATTAAATAAAAGTCAGTAACGATTTGGTATAATACTAACCACAAAATGTTCTGACAGCTACATAAAAATATAATTTGACATATATAGAGATGTGCGATACTGTAGAAAGTATCAATACAACGTACCGTTATAAATATATTGTTTTAAAATACTTAATATTGGAAAATATCGCTATGAAAAGTATCAATACTAAAAATTACAATATTTTATCGATACGATATATGCCAGAAACAAATTTCCTGAACAAAATACACAGATTTAATAGTTTATTTCATATTGTAGGTACCCCCATCTCTGGTTCATATAATACACTGTAGTGTATTATGGTTCATAATTCACGACAGTTGATATATGGGTACCATATACCTTTTGTTAGGAGGTAAAATATCGGTTTATTATTAGGTGGTCGTGGACAAATATTATTTATCTACTTATTATTCATTCACTTGCAATGAAAAATAACCTTATTTTGACATTTCATCATGATTCTCGATAGAACTTCATCAAGGTGAATAATATGAAACATATTCTGCTTCCACCTATGTAGAAAATATTAACCCAATTTTCTGGAAGACCAGAACTATTTATGAATGGTTTTTTCGAACCAAAGGTTCAGGTAGCACATTGAAATTGAAATAGACATTTACAAATAATACACCAGCTTCAATAAATAACGTTCACCGTCATTTTAGCCACATCCTAATTAAACCATCAATCTACGACCTACGTGTTACTTAATGTATTGATGTATTGCGTTTGTATATGAGTAATGACGGATGGAGAAAGATCCACCGGGATACAGCTGGGATACGTGCGAAGAGGGGAAGAGTGCAGGCACGTCAAGAAGCTCCGGCTTCTGGAAGATATTCCAGTTCTGGCTCGAGCACCTGACGAATGCCTGCGAAAGTACTACTTCGCAACTCCGTACAGGACCATGATCCGGGATAGAGAATCCTGGGAAAAAGAGAGGAATACACAGCCTAATGGGACTGTCTGGTACACAGATGGCTCATGCTCCGGTGATAGAGCAGGGGCTGGAATTTACTCTAGGAACCCAAGAACACAAGTTCGTGTACCATTGGGTGATGGTGTATCTGCATATCAGGCCGAGTTATATGCTATCTTGGAATGTGCGCAGATAAACCTAGACAGAGGTTATGTGGATCGACGCATAACCATATACTCCGACAGTCAGGCAGCAATTAAAGCCCTGAGTGGGTGCACCAGCAACTCAGGACTCGCTAATGAATGTCGAGAACGACTTGCTAATCTTGCAAGGCGCAATGTGGTGCGGCTAGAATGGATTCCAGCCCACTCTGGTTTTGAAGGCAACGAGATGGCGGATGCACTGGCTGCGGAGGGGGCGGCAGCTCCCTTCTGCGGCCCGGGCCCGACCTTGGGCCTAACAAAACAAAGAATACGCAAGGAGTCGAAGAAGTGGCTGAAGAATCAGCACCTCGCTCATTGGAATGCTCTGCAGGGTCCTAGGCAATCCAAACTTTTACTGAAGGGATGGACTGATGGACACACTAGAGCAGCTACTGAACTACCAAGAAGTAGGCTAAGGAAGATAGCAGGACTCCTAACGGGGCACTGCTGTATGATGAAACACCTCCACAACTTAGGAGTAGAGGAAAGTTCCCTATGCAGGGGTTGCGGCATGACTGATGAAACGTCAGTCCATGTTCTCCTAGAGTGTCCACACTGGGCTGTACTACGCAGACGAATCTTCGGAGTCCCTGTTTTGGCCCCTGGAGACACAAGCAGGCATCCATTGAAAAAGGTTGTGGCCTTTATTGAAGGGCTCGGCTTTATGGATGTCTAGGTAGCAGGAATGGCACAATGGGCCCGCCAGTGGCCTCAGTGCCGGAACCTTGGCTTGAGTTTGTCCAGGACAAGGTTCGCCTGCAAACTTAGTAGTAGTAGTAGTAAGATCCACCGGACCAACTATATGCGACGAGCTACCTCACGTACAAACTGGTACAAACCGCACTGGACCAATATTCACTTTTAGCGAGAGCTCCTACGAGAGTACACACTTATAAAGTACGTTTGCGAGGTATGAATATTTCATAATTTGCAGTTTCGAGAAAGCGCGCATGTGCACTTCAAAAGTGTGTACTCTCGTAGGAGCTCTCGCTGAAAGTGAAAAAACACCCTGATAACCAGCGAGAATAACATTTGTATTGGGAAGTGATTGGGAATTCAATATATGCGATAGTCTATCTAGTGGCAGAAAAGGAACTATATCTATGGACATTATTTCATAACCATGACATAAAATTTTTTTTGTATAATAAATACAATTAATAACAATACTTTCAAAACTATGAATATAATAAAAAAACGGAAAAAAAGCCTAAGGCCACGTCTAAACTACAATCGAACAATAGAATATGTTGTGTAAAATATATTTGAGGTTATACACAATGTACAAAGTATGGAGGGCTGTAAGAAGGAGTTAAATCGCAATGCTAACGAAATGGTACTGAAATATGGCTCGTAATTGAAATTTCTGAAACCACCGCTAGAGGCGCAAGTGTTCGAAGTGATTCCTAAAAAGTATGGTTTCTTATGAGAATTATGAGCGCAAATAAAAATTATCATGAAAAATAGGTTGTTAATACTGAAGTATTCTTTGTATTTTCAAAATAAAGGCCTGGCAGCTGCAATGAATAATTTTTGACGTTGTACCGCTTTAACTTAAAAAAAATAATAAAGTGCATTAAGACAATATAATATTAAAAAATGATGGTAGATAGTAGTTTTTATTACTTCCACAGCACAAATTGTGCTATTTAAGCCTAAAATGTCCCAAAACGTGTGAAAAAACTAATTTAATCGAGCAGAAAAATTTGTCGTTTGTTCTCTCGAGAACTTTTCAAATTTTGAATGAATTGAGCTTTTAACTGCAAATTTGGTACATGGGTGATTATATATACATACAATATTCTTGTTAAAAAATCGAATAATATGTCGTTTTAGGGTTCTTTGGTAAACAGAATTCGATTTTACGGTCTATGTAGAAAAGGTGGGATGTGGTAGGATATTACCAGTTTGGAAGTATTGATTTTATATTATGTCTTTCCGCCAATTTGTTTTAATGTCTGTATAGCATTAAATACCTACTTATTTTAAACTAATTATATATTTTAGGTAAACCATAATAGTTTCAACGAAAATTAATAACTAAGATCTTTAAGTTTAAATAGGTTTTGATATTTAAACCCCTTCAGTGAAAAACATAATAAAACAATCGTAAAATTCGTAAAAAGTATTGATTATTACAAAAAAAAATCTTCCTAATGCTAATGACATACTATTTCTAAGAAAGCATAACATACAGAAGATATATACATAGCATACAGAGAATATATATTTTGTTGGATTTTTCATTGGAAGAATAACCCGTCTTACATCCCGGAACAAAACAAACTCTGTCTTTATTCACTTTTTTATCACTCATTGTTTATAAATATTACTGAAAGATTCAAATATTCACCAGACTTTATTAAAAAAATCTCGCAAATCATCAAACTTTCAATACAACACAACGATAAAGTAGCATCACATCGAACTATGCGCCACCTACGTTAAAACATAAAAGTAGTGCCAGAAATTTCAAAATACGCCTATGTCGATTCATCTCCTTCTTACAGCCCTCCTTAGTACAAAGAAATAGTTCAGTTGGCGCTGCGATCTTAATTTGAATTCCCAGTCAGAAATAAATTTCTTCTGTGCATGCTTATGTAACTGAAATCTTCCTAAGGGGTGTGTAAGATTCACAATTCGTCCCGGTAGGTGTCGCTGCAATCGGGTTCATACTGAACAACTGAAACGTATCGGTTTTGATGACATTTTATGGGCGAGTTGTATCAAACGCCTAAACTCGGTTTAATTTTAACTGATGTTTAGACTGATGTAATTGTTGATAATAAATACATCAATCAGACACAGTCTAAACATCAGTTAAAATTAAACCGAGTTTAGGCGTTTGATACAACTCGCCCTATGTGTGTTTGAGTGAGTAACTGAATGGTTTAGATTCACAATTCGTCAAGGTAGGTGGCGATAAAATCGGGTTCATACTGAACTTCTCCTACACGTTTGGTCCGATTTAGTTGACATTTTCCGTGGGAGTTTTTTGGTTTGGTCATCAAGAAAATTTGTCAAATTCATGAGAGCTAAGTTGTTAGGCCGAGAAATTGGAAGAAAATTCAGGAAAGTAGATATAGGATAGGACGATGTCATTATTTTGGTACCAAACAACGGGTGTGTATAAAAAATTGTTTTTTTTTTCATTTTTTTTATTTTGTCAAAGTGATGATTTGCCGGTAGGTACTTTTCATCGGTAAATAAATAGACCTACTGTTATGCAGCGGGAAATACATTTGTGGTGTCCATACGAAAGTTGCAGTTGTTATCGTTTCTCTCTTTTATTTAGTTATTGATTCAATGCCAAGCACAGCTTAACCGTAGGACGTATGACGCCTCATGTGACTTTTATACTTGCAGCAGCGTTACATCACAGATTATAAAAGATAACAGATGCGAAAGCTTGACAGAGAACAGTAAAAAAGAGAGAGATGGGTGGACATACTCATTTAAAGGTCCATCGTCGTATGTCGACTTCGTTCGGGCCGCTTCGCGAAACTTTTCAACAGGGTTATCAATTTGCATGATATTTCCCTGAATTCACGATCATAGGTCGAAAATTTTATAAGCATTATTTTTAGTGTGATAGTTATACACATACAAATATTAGATAATTACTTGTTTTAAATCAATTTCATTAACATTAAAAGAATTCTACAATTTAAAAGATTATAATGTATAAAAATCATCATAAATATATACTTTTTTTCACAAACCATCTTTGGCAACCATTCACAATAACCGTGACGGCTTGGCTCAAAAATCAAAATACAAAACGCCACTTTCGACACTTCAGTTTGAAGGTTGTCAATCCGCGATATTATTTGTGTTATTTGACTAATCGATTGTAGGTTGTGGTAATATTAACTGAAAATAGTGTACATTTGTATATTATTTCTATAAAATTAATAAACATCACGGGGGAGTGTATTGTTCATACAGAGACTGTCCAAATAAATTTTATTCGGAGAGAAAAGTAAAGAACCGGCACTGGAAACTGTTATTTTAAACTGGCAACATCGCGGCCATACCTAGTTAAAGGTCCAAGGTCATTGAAGTCGGACTTGAAAATCCTTTGATGTTTTGCCGGGATTCGTATCTGTTCTCTTTTATAATCTGTGGTTACACATTATTTTAAAATACAATCGCTAACATCGTTTGTAATATTTGAAAATTCATACAAAGTGATGCACTTTTATAATTTTTTTTTCAATTTTCATGGATTCGTACGTCGGAAAAAACTCCCATAGTTTCAATCGTTTGTTCGTATGATACAGCAGCCAAATTACTGGTTCGATTAAGTTGAAAATTGGTATGGTTCATTCAATAGCCTTTTTGGTGTGCGTCATCGATTGTTAATATCTTTCTAACACATTACATCGAAAGAAATGGAAAAAAGGGCAGGTCTGTGATTAATCCTAATCAAAATATCACAATAATGAGCCGTTTAAATGTATTACAAACGTCAACCGTAATCATTGACTTACCAAAATTTGATTGGTTGATGTTTAGATTAAGCGCAAGCGCGACCTATCAATCGGGAGAAATTTCTTTGTTTCAAATAGGATGCAAACATACTTTTCGTATTGGCAAAGCGTCTTACATATTTTTCTACTGTCCCACTGGCAGTTCGTGTCAGGTCTGTACTTTGTTGTTTACGATCAATTATTATTTATGAAAAGTGAATATGACTCTTTTGTTATATTTATTCGAATAATACATAAACATGCCTAGATACACGGAAAAACATCAGCTTTTTGAAAGTTCTCAAGTATTTTCAGTTAGAAAAAGAAGCTGGTAACTATTAATTTCATAGCCTTTTCGAATTCTGCTGAATTTGATCCTAATGATTTTATTTATCAAATTCAAGGTTAGATATGTGTCAAAATGGCAAACAAAATAAACGACCAAAAATCCGGTTATACGTCACAAACGATGACGCTATTGAATAAACTTTACACAAACATCTGTAACGTAATTTCAATATGGTTTATTCAATATAATTCCGTCGCAATACCAACAACTGAGAATAAATCGATAAAAATAGAAGTAAACATGGTTAATAATAATTGGAGTGATCTCAAGCGCTATGTTTGATGGATTACGAGCCAAATTTAGACACATTAATTTTACCGAGATTTGACCACAGACATTTAGAAAGAATCACAAAATAAAAATACAAAGGTGATAGATGGATATGCGGTTGTGTATTTTTAACTGATCTATTTTTTAGAGTACGTGTCAAGAATTTTGGATGTGTTCATTGTATTATACGTAAACAGTGTTAAATTGATACGTTATTAGGTTTGTTCCAACAGCAGTCAGAAACCGTCAGAAACTATCAGAGAATAGTCGACCATAGCAAACAACGAGTTATTTCCGCGTAATTCCTATCACTGATTGACTATCGACTATATTGATCGACTATTCTCTGATCGTTTCTGACGGTTTCTGACTGCTGTTGGAACAAACCTATTGAAAGCATCGAAAAATACTTCAATGCTTGTGCCAGTTTTAAATTTAAGATATACAAAAACTCATTTCAATAAGAGACATTTTCAAGGATGTGTCTAGAGAATCTGTGAATCGGTTAAAACCGGAAAAAAATAATTATCCAAGGTAGTGATAGTAGATGAAAAAATTCAGAATAAACAATGAATATCGAAAAATTTTCATTCCCACACACCATTTCAATATACCTGGTTTCGCAAGACGTTTTGACTGTTCCATCACTGACAAGTAGGAAATTTAACGGTGATGTCGGTGATTGGGATCCATTTTATAGGAACTGGTAAAAAATTAACGGCACTTCGTTATATTTGAGTTTCCGCTATTAGAAATGTTTAAATCCATACAGTCAGGATAAGGATTTAAAAGTTAACAGCTATGGTTTAATTAAGAGTTCGTATTTCAAAGCTTATTGTTTAAACCTCATTTCAAACAGAGTGCTTTCTTTTCAAGCGAAGACCACTACAGCATAATTTGCCCGGTTTTGAAACCATTCGCCTCAAGGTGCGCCCAGACCGCACAAAACGTTTCGCAACGTTGCATTGCATTCAGTGAGGACGGGAAAGTGCGTACTAACGCGGACTTAAAATCTTTTTGCGCGTGTTCGTCGTTGTTCCGCCAGTTGTCGGTATATATCAAAAGAAATCAGAGGCTCGTGCTCGTTTAGGCGCGGTTAATTTGGACGAAATTTATGAAGTGAATTGTTAAGGTATGTCCACATTGGTGCGCTGCGCCGTGCCGAACATTGAATTTTTGTTGGTGTGGGCGGTAATCTGCGCACGAACGTGCAAGTCCGTGCACGAACAAGCACGATTCATCAGGAGTCGGTACATCAAAGAAATTTGCTCGACAAACATTGTTCAGTTTGGACGTCTATTTGTTTTGACGAACATTTCTTTAATGCGCGCACACCTTTTCAGTATTACATTATTGTTTACTAGTTACAAATTATATTTAAAGTTGAAAAATGGATGACTGGGACCACGCAAAAATATTAAAACTGATCGGTATATATGAAATAACGCCCGAATTATGGGATCCCACAAATGCCAATTATTATATGCGAAATAAAAAGCATGATGCATGGATCTAAATTGCAAGCGAATTATAATCTGATATAGGTGTGGTGAAGGCTTTTTTGATAAACCAGCAATTACAATAAATGCAGCACAAGCAATAGCAACAGATTCGTCGTCCATGATCAACGAATATATATTAAAGGCGCATGATAAAACTGGAACCTTCACAAACATGAACGAACCACTAATAGGCGAGCGGCATACCCCCAAAAAGTCGTTTAGAAAACGAAAAAGTGACCAGATCACTTCTAATCGCTAAAAACCATGTTACTTTATGTTTTCGAGGATGCTGAATACGAATATGACGTTTGTTTTTCTCTAAAATTGGGGGAACATTGTTAAAATCTAAAATTAAGTGAAAAATGAGAAAAATTTTTTTTCGCGAATATCGAACTTCAACTCGCTGCCATTCAGGGAATAATCAATATTTTTCCATAAAAATTTTATCACACATTTTTGAACTCATTTGCAAGGCAGTAAAACATACCCGAAGTTTCTAAGGCAATTTCCCAACGCTCGGGAAATTTTGGAAAATTTTTTACTACTCTTTCTTACTTTGTACATACTTTTGCAAAAGTTGATTGACGAAGTTTTCAATTTTAAATTTCTAGATATGTAGTCTTCAAGTACAATAGACAAGGAAGTTTTTCAGAAAATTTCAAATTTTTATTTGCAAAAATAAAAATTATACAGCGTCTTTAATCTCAGCGTTCTAGTCGCTCGACGTTTGCACTGGGCGCGTTTCTCTTGAATTTCATGCAGTGAGTGAATAATGAATCTAAAATTTTCTAATAATAATTTTTTTTCATAAACAATGATACAAAGAATCATAGTAGAAAACCATGTATAAATATAAAAATGTATTCACTATGTACATTCATCATCAACTACATTTACAATATTAGTACATGAATTTCGGCAACTACATAAATCACAGCATTCCAAACTAGATTTTTTACAAGGGCACACGTCGGTAGAACAAGAAGATTTTTGAGAACAAGAACAGAAGAAATTTTGTAAATATTCCATTGCCGACAATCCATTGTAAAAATCAGGTAACACATTCCCCTCATCGATCAACCATCCATATTCTTTCAAGTTTTTTGTCAAAATCGTGGAAAATGTCGCCTGATTCCATTCATTGATTTGCCAAATGCACCTCAATACGTGTTTTCCAATGCAGGCTTAGAAGGTGGTAACTTATCAATACATGAGTTTTTCATTAAAGCCAAATTATATCTCAATAAGTTAATATCTGTGCGAATAGGAAAAATATTGATTATTCCGTGGAAGGCAGCAAGTTGAAGTTCGAATATTCGAAAAAAATTTCTATTTTTTGACGTAATTGTAGATTTTAACAATGTTTTCTCAATTTTAGAGGAAAACAAGTTTAAAGCTATTCGCACAGATATTAACTCATTGAGATATAATTTGGCTTTAATGAAAAACTCATGTATTGATAAGTTACCACCTTCTAAGCCTGCATTGGAAAACACGTATTGAAATGCATTTGGCAACTCAATGAATGGAATCAGGCGACATTTTCCACGATTTTGACAAAAAACTTGGAAGAATATGGATGGTTGATCGACGAGGGGAATGTGTTACCTGATTTTTACAATGGATTGTCGGCAATGGAATATTTACAAAATTTCTTCTGTTCTTGTTCTCAAAAATCTTCTTGTTCTACCGACGTGTGCCCTTGTAAAAAATCTAGTTTGGAATGCTGTGATTTATGTAGTTGCCGAAATTCATGTACTAATATTGTAAATGTAGTTGATGATGAATGTACATAGTGAATACATTTTTATATTTATACATGGTTTTCTACTATTATTCTTTGTATCATTGTTTACAAAAAAAATTATTATTAGAAAATTTTAGATTCATTATTCACTCACTGCATGAAATTCAAGAGAAACGCGCCCAGTGCAAGCGTCGAGCGACTAGAACGCTGAGATTAAAGACGCTGTATAATTTTTATTTTTGCAAATAAAAATTTGAAATTTCCTGAAAAACTTCCTTGTCTATTGTACTTGAAGACTACATATCTAGAAATTTAAAATTGAAAACTTCGTCAATCAACTTTTGCAAAAGTATGTACAAAGTAAGAAAGAGTAGTAAAAAATTTTCCAAAATTTCCCGAGCGTTGGGAAATTGCCTTAGAAACTTCGGGTATGTTTTACTGCCTTGCAAATGAGTTCAAAAATGTGTGATAAAATTTTTATGGAAAAATATTGATTATTCCCTGAATGGCAGCGAGTTGAAGTTCGATATTCGCGAAAAAAAATTTTTCTCATTTTTCACTTAATTTTAGATTTTAACAATGTTCCCCCAATTTTAGAGAAAAACAAACGTCATATTCGTATTCAGCACCCTCGAAAACATAAAGTAACATGGTTTTTAGCGATTAGAAGTGATCTGGTCACTACCATGTCATTTTAGGGGTGGTTGCCGCTCGCCTATAAATGTTGCAGCAGTTTGGACGTTCTACAAACAAATTGTTTGGTAACGTTCACGAACGTTTTGCGCAGCGCACCAATGTGGACATACCTTTAACAAAACGTTTTTTTTTGTTTTCACGTGCGTGTATAACGGACCTTACACGGTCAGTATTACTGTCAATACGGAATATTGACAGTATTGTCAATACTGATGACCAAAATATTAAAATATTCGAATAACCGTCAGTACTTAACTTCATTCCATCATTCCACTCCATACACGATCAATATTACTGACAATATTTTTCGATATTGACAGTAATATTGATCGTGTAAGGGCCGCTTATTGATTGTGTTTGATATCGTGTATTGACTGTTTTTAAATTTTACAAAACCAGGCATGGATGAATCATTTAATAAATCACTTCCACTATACTCTTTTAGCCTTGTTGTCCACCAGCGTTGTCTTTTCTTTTTTTGAGCTTTTTAGCAGTGTAAGTTTCACTCATATTTCAATATTGACGCAGAACTACCTGTTTAACGGGCAATATCCACCACAAAATTTAAAAAAAAAACTAATCGCTCGGGTTGGAACACTGACAGATGCAACTATCTTTGGCTGCAGCGTTCACAAATACTCAGCGCGGTTCGGCGCACTACGGACCTCAGGACGAGAAACTGTCCAGTTTGTTATTTGTATTTCCACTCGTTACAAGGTAGTGCACTTGTCTGGTTTTATATGCCTTTTCCTATGCTTGGCACAACGCAATACATGATAAGGTATAGGGAAAAATCACGAACCGCGAGATGGCGCTGCGAAATCCAAAATGTCGGATCGGAGGGTGAACAACAAATATTCTCTTATTTGATATTAGCTTCGTTTGCAAAATTTTTGTTTTGTATTGCTGGATTTGTGTTATAATATATCTATTAATAATACCTGTGAAAGTAGAGATATCAATTTCGGATATTCTGGATTGTTGGTGAACGTGTTCGGCCAATTAATGAAGGTGAGGTTCCAATGAAAAAGTTATTAGAAGCTTATGTATGAGATCTCTAACAATATACAATCCCCCATTATAAAACTTAGTGAACAATTTTTTCCACACGGTACGGGAAAATCAATTTTCCACACTAAATGTGTGGAAAATTCAATTTTCCGCCCGCTCGTAAAAAAAAGATTTTTTGGGTAAATATTTTGTCGAATTACAGCTCCTTGGATTTCTCTAGTTCTTCGCCAAATTGTATGTAAGTAGCTCGGTAAGTAGTATCCCAAGTAATATTATTAGGGATGCATATGGTTTTGGTCCTCTTGATAACTTAATGCATACATAATATGCATTTTACCTTTCAGTTTTTCAAGGGGACCAAAGTCTTCTTGATATTACATATAAGTGGTAATAAAGAACGATAGAAAAACATTTGGCGTCTATTAACGTGAAAACGTGTTAAGACCAAATTAACCGGCTTTTTCATTTTCAAATATTGGGCATACTTAATTTGTGGTAGCGAAATAGTATAATACGTAACGAGTGTGGAAAGTGACATTTTTCACACGAGTGGGAAGTATTATCTCACGAGCGCAAGCCGAGTGAGACAATCCCACGAGTGTGAAAAATTTATGTACATTATTTTTCCTACGAACACGCGATATACTTTTACCAAATCAGGCATGTACAATCTTGCGTTTTTATGTAGATGTGAGAGGATTTACATATGTGTATTCGTAAATACTTCATATAGTTTTGAATACTTACCTTTGAAAGTTGCCCAGAAAATGTTGATTTTTTGCGATGAAAAAGAGTGCCTTTATAAAAATGTTAGAGTAAATATTGGTACACAAAATATTGCGAACATTTATTTTAACTACTAACAACAATTAGAAACAGAACAATAGAAATGAAACTGTTTTTGTTCCATAAATATAGCGATTCACAATTAATTATTTATTTTAATCATTGTAAAAATTGAAAGTAATAAATTATATTATATGGACAAATCAACTTAGGAAATATGCATTTGACATACACATAAATTTGCGGGGTAAATAGACTACCATTTCAGCATTCAATTTGACAGCTTTTTTCACGTACACGTACGGATAATTTTTTTTCCGTACGCGTATGAATGAAGGCCACTTTCCATAGTAGAAAGTGCGATATATGTCACTTTCCTATGTGATCGTAGGAAAAAGTATCTTTTCCTACGATCACTACCAAAAGTAGGCTTTCGTACACTCAAATCTAACCGTGTAATCGGAGAAAAAATAATTTGTGTATCAAGAGCAGAAAATAAAACTTTGGCAGTCGAGACAGAAAGTTGGCAATTTGTCGAGACTACCAAAGGACTTTCTGCTCGAAGTACACACAAGACTTTTCCTACGATCACGCCAAAATAAAATTAATTTGTACTCAGCAGTTTCCAGATTGCAGTTTCGTGTACCTATGTACGTAGGCAACACTTATTACGTTAATGTCAAATATTTTTTAGATTCTCCTATTTCTCATTAAATTATTACGGAAAACATTTTTGAAAGCTTCAACATATTAGAGAATCAAACTAAAATATTTATTTATTCTACAGTTTATATGTTTATATTGAAATAACTACTGGCTCTCTTTTATCTATAAATAAAATTAAGTGTGCGCCAAAGTTACTTTCAGCTCAAGAGCGCCAATAATGTCAAATTATGACAGATCACGGAAAACATCAACTTGGCTGTTAGATTTGAACGAGGATTTGAGTATGCAAAAGTCTACTTTGGGTAGTGATCGTAGGAAAATAGTATATTGTTTTGTTAGGAGTAAAAGTATAACTTTTTGTGGCGAGTTTGAATGTTTGATGGCCGAACGTTAGTGAGGCCGACAATTTCAGACGAGCCACAAAAAGTGCTTTTGCTCCGAATTAAACATGCTATTTTTTCCGCAAACGGCATCCAGACTATAGAAATAATTAATATTTAAATAAAAATTCAAAACGATTTCAACGAAGTTGATAAATTCAGAGAATAATAAAATAAAACTGCGCACTACATTTCCGTGGTTACTGGTTTTGTGATTGCCAACATTGCCAAGTCAAAAACAAATTTGACAGTTCAATATTTAATAATGTCAGAAATATTGTAAGTGATTTAAAGCAGCAATTGGACTGTGCATTTTTGGTGCATTTCTGAGGTCATTTTATATTCGAAATACTTCGTAAATATTGAAAAATAAATCATATATGGGATTTGACGAAATGACCCTATTACAAAAAGTGCTTTTGCTCCGAATGAAACATGCTATTTTTTCCGCAAACGGCATCCAGACTATAGAACTAATTAATATTTAAATAAAAATTCAAAACGATTGCAACGAAGTTAATAAATTCAGAGAATAATAATTATAAAACGGCGCACTACATTTCCGTGGTAACTGGTTTTGTGATTGCCAACATTGCCAAGTCAAAAACAAATTTGACAGTTCAATAATATTTTATAATGTCAGAAATATTGTAAGTGATTTAAAGCAGCAATTGGACTGTGCATTTTTGGTAAGTACTTGAGCATCAAAATTTCGTTTGTTGTAGTAAAGTGTACTGAAATTTTCTTTTAGATTATATTATGTCGGATTCAGAGCCCAACTGTACACCGCCCGACGTTGTTGACATTGCTAAGGCAGCTACGAATGATTTAATTCCAACTAAGTCAAGTAGAGTTTATAATCATGCTTACGAAAGATTTCTCACATGGTGCAATGATAAAAACTTTTTAAACTATTCGGAAAATGTGCTATTAGCTCATTTTTTTGAAATGACAACTAAATTAAAAATGAAGAGTTCAACAATGTGGTCTTAGTATTCCATGATAAAATCATTACTGAATATTGAACATGGATTATTAGATATTAGCAAATATATGAAACTACGTGCTTATCTGAAGAAGCAGAATGAAGGGTATACTCCCAAAAAGTCAAAGGTATTCACGAAAGACCAGTTTGAAGATTTTTTAAATAATGCACCTAATGAGCAATATCTAGGAATTAAGGTTAGTTATAATATTCTAACCTGCATAAATACAATCAAGTTTTCAAATACATACTACTTTTAGGTTGTTCTAATAATGGGCGTATCTGGAGCATGTAGATGCGATGAAATGGTGAACATGACAATAGACGATATAAAAGATTTAGGATCTGTTATTCATATAAAGATTCCTGATAGTAAATCTAAAAAGCCACGATCGTTCACAATTATTGGAGAAAAATATACAAATCTTTACAGAAAATATACTTCTTTACGTCCACAAGCTATGGAAAGCCGACGCTTTTTTTTGAAATTTCAAAAGGGAAAATGTTATCGCATGGTCATAGGAATTAGTAACGTACCCAAAACAGTAGCAACTTATTTAAAACTACCGAATTCAGAAGATTACACCGGCCATGCGTTAAGAAGAACTTCAGCTACTTTGCTTGTGGATGGAGGAGCTGATATTTCTTGTTTGAAACGGCATGGAGGTTGCAGGTCGAGCACTGTCGCTGAAGCTACATTGAAGACTCTTTGTCTAATAAAAAACAAACTGCAGAAAAAATCTTGATGTCGAATTCTTCTTCACTGTACCTGAATGCAGCTTCTCATGAGCGAAATTATGTCGACGTTGATGTAACAGAAGCAACAAGTCACGGGAAATTTTGTCGAAGAACTCTTTCAACTCTGCATAAAATTCGCTTGAATTGGAAGTGAATAAATCAGGTAGTGCATTAAATATGTGCGGTACAACCTTAAATAACTGTAATTTTACTATTAATAATTATTATCGTTAATAAAGTTAAAAAGTTCAACTAATAATTATTTTCCCTGTTAAAAATTCTACTTTTTTGTCCGCTCACGGCCGTACAAAAAAGTGGCGTTTGTGAAATCATACTTCAACATCATGAATTGACGTTAATAATGTCTACTTTTTTTGACCTTTGCGGAAAAAAGATATTTTTTCTCCGATCGTGGGAGAAGTTACACTATTTTGACCTGTTTTCTATGCGCAAAGCTCAACATTCCAGAATAGTGAGCAGTTGCTAAGCAATTAGAGAATAACAGTGCGGTAATATTCTTACCGCACTGCTGTAGCGTGCGGTAATGTTTCAAATGGATTATTACAATAAAATGAAACAAAGTATGGTTTTAATTTTTATATTGATGAAGTTGGTATGATATAAATGAAAGGAACATCTAATTTATAACGATATTCCTGAACACAAATTAATTTTGTCAATATTTACATTCATTGTACAGTTTGTACAATTTGTAAATTGTACTGGAGGGCAACGAGAATTTATAGACGTTGAAACTGCATGGCTAATTGTTTGGTTTATTTCGTTACCACCACTTCTACATTTCAATATAAACATATAGAAACCTATCTAAACACATTTGATTACAACTTGAATGGAATATTTTTTAATTAATTTTCAACTGTGAATCAACGATCGAAGAAAAAATAGTATGTATAATTCGTGGGAAAAGCATATTCCCAAACTCCTGTGTTACCAGACTCGTCGCTACGCTCCTCGTCTGGTAATCATCACAGTCGTTTGGGAATATGATGCTTTTCCCACTAATTATACAATATACTAATTTGTATTTTCATGGTAAACCCAAATTCACGACAAATTTTCCGACTCGTAACCTTATAAGTAGGTTAATATTGATTTTATAAGATTTTATTTAAAACATTTTTTTCTACTAGCGTGCGAAAAGATTCACTTTTCGGCACTCTTCTTAGTGCGGAAAGTAAATTTGTAGAATAGAATTTTTGGGGAGTATACTGACATTTAAATATATAAAATATGTAAGTATTTGTATGGTTGTAGTTTACGAAATGACTGAAAAATTAAGAAATTTATTAAAATTCTGCTATAATTTGTTAATAAAAAGAAACATTTTTTTAAATAACCTTTTATGACCTTGGTAAAAGCCTTATCAAATGGATGTCAAATAATAATAATTAAGTTCTTGATATGTATTTAATAATAAATTTTTCTTTTGTTTGTTTTTTTACGGATACAAGTAGAAAAAATAGTGTACCTAGCACGTGCGTAAAGTAGCTTTACCGCTCGAGATTGCTGGCCGGGCCATCTGCAATAGCGTGAGGAAAAGTATCACTTTTTGCACTAGTTAGGTAAACTCGAGGGTAAACTACTATTATGTCTACTAACCTAACCGGTCAAACATAGGTAGATATTGTCATGATAATATTATTCAAGGAAAAAATAAATAGAATTAATTTTTATCATTTAAAATTTTCAATTAATTACCTAAATGGTTTGTTAAATGTTTGTTTGAGTTTGAAGAAGTTGAAAATTAGAATTGTTACGATTGTTTTATATAGTTTATAAAAAAATGTAGTGTAAAATACATTGAAGTTTTTAAGTATTTTATATTTGATAATTTATACATACTTAAAATGATACTTAAATCATTTTAACACAGACACAGAAAATGTGACAATAATTAATAAAATTTCATTTTAAATTATAATAGGGAAAATTTCAATGTTTTGTTTATGTTTAAAAAATAGGAAAGATGTAAAAATTATTCATTTGCCAAAAGTGACAGAATTTTTGAAATATTTTTTGTTGACTAAGTGATAAGCGATGGTCACATGAAATTTAAATATACATAAATGAGAAAAAAATCAACCAATGTTAAGACATGGAGTGACAAAAAATTGGTTGGTTCTATGGGTTGGTTACGAGATAAAAAAAAAAATTGTTTGGGTTTTGAAAAAAAGTCAATTTGAAAAGAAAAGTCAGAAAGGAAAAATTTTTTTAATTAGAAATAACAGTAGAAATTAAAAAGAGAAAGAAGAGATTTGTGTTAACAAATCAATAAAATTTGGAAGAGAAATAACAGTAAAAATTATATAGATGCAGAAGAGTTGTGTAAAAAAAATCAATGGAATATAGAAAATTTGGAATGGTAATTAGAAAAAGTTATATTTGGACGGTGAAGAAGTGCACATTAAAATCAAATTGTTAGGAACTAAATACTTTTCTTTTGAATTAGTAAGAATTTAAATTTATGTATTTATAAATCATCGAAAAAAAAAGGACATCTTATATAGTTTGTAAACTGTTTCTTTTTGTATGAACTTGCTCCTTAAAAAAAAAGTTATAACAAAATAAATATCATAAAAAAATGAGTAAAAGTATTTTTATTTATATGTGGTGATTTAAATAATTTTTTTAAAACTCACTACAATATACACACGAGTGAGAAGGTGTAGGTTTGATTGAGTAGGGGATTTGTGCCTGCTTTGGTACCCAATATTGGTCTGTAAAATCACATACCGAGATCTGCAGCATGGTGAATAAAATTGGTATAAAGCTTTCTATCTCTATCAAAAGTAGTTTTTGTCTTGATTTTTATTTCTAAATAATCAAAGGTGCTGGAACAACTTGTATTTATGACCAATATTCTAGAATTCTTCTATTTTCTAGTTTTGTCTAGCAATAATGGAAATGAGTACATAAATGTCAATTTCATCAATTAGCTGTTCCAACTGAGAACCAAACGATTTCGCCTATGATTTATACTTTACGTCATACCTACCGTTTATGTACGACCTTCCAATTTGTTAACCAAAGTCCCTACCAACCAAAGCGGGCCTAAATCGCTTCACAATCAGTAACTTGCGATTCAAATTTATGCAAACGTAGGTACCTAAATATTTTTCGCATAGGCATACCTACGTCAATTAAAACTACCCGAGAAACTACCATCTATGACATCCTTTAATTCTTATAATTAACTAATAATTATGAACTGATCCCGGTATACACATAAGAGCAACTAGGTATACTACCTATTTAAATTTAACTTGTGACCTCTTGTAAATAAACATTTTACATGCACCGAATTCATTATCGATCACTATCTATAAATACTCACTTTAAATAAAATTTTCCACAAACAAACTATTGTCTATGGGTACAAATCCCACAACACTAGGTAGATAGCTGATAACCTTCAAAGGTATATTATACAAGCTTTTGTGTACGTGTAATATAGGTTACACATACACATACAACCACAACAAAACATTGATTTTAGGCAACGATAGTAAAAAGACGGTGTGTTTACTTCACGACACAATGTTTACTAAATCAGATCTAGCGCTGCTGGTTCTGGTTCTATTTCAACGCACCACTCACACCACACTGTTTGCGATGCGGAATGTTAAAATTTAAAAATGTCTACAATAAGGAATGCCTAACAAAACGAGCAGAAAGAATCACCGGCACCGGCAGTCGGCACACCGACTGACATGTAACGTAATGTCTCAAGGATAAAGAAGGAAACTGTTCTTTTTGGTAGGTACTTGGGGACTGAATAGAAAAGTATATTTCACAATATTTTGTTGATTCAGTGGATTTAATAATCAAAGTTTATAAATCCCTCATTGTACAATATCAGTAACAGATCTGTAGTCGGCAAAATTTGAAGCAAAATATTATTTTACCAGCCAAACGTTTCAATTGTGAAATAATCATAATACTTATTTGGCATTTTTACTATTGTTATGGGATTAGCGACTAGGAACCTGCTGGGGGTTTTCTCTTGACAATTATGTTGTTAAACTGGAATGAATGAAATAGAATGTAATTTACCTACCTAAACTCTACAAATTGTGTAACCGATAGGTTAAATTACAAAAGAATGTGTATTTTATCAAAGATTACAGAATAAAAATATTCTGTAATCTTTGATTTTATTTAGACAACCAAGGTCACGATTATTGTGATCGAACGATATACAGACAGTTGGATATAGACTTTAGATGGTAACCGATATATTTAAAATATGAAGTTATTTTGATAGAAACTTCGAACAGGTAAAAGTATATCACAACAATAATATTGGAGGTACCTAGGTATCAAACAATTTTGATAACATTAATTTATGTAGCTCAGTGACGGACCTAAGATCTAAAATGGTTCGCTTGCGGCGTTGCTGGGGAGCAAAAAAGTTTCAAAAAGAATGTGTTTAAATAATGTTGACACAATAAGCATCAAATTGTAACGTACACAAAAATTGGGGGGGGGGGGATTTAGGGGATCTCAATTCTCAACTCCCATAAATTTTCAACGGGGTGCAATAATTCCTCAATTTTTTTAAGATGCTCCTATCATAAGAAAGCCACTTGTCAACTTTCATTATATGTCGAAAAATCGTCGAAATATTTGAAAAAATCAATTTTCATTTGGTAACTTCGAAGGGTTGTAACTTTTTTCGCATGCATATTTGTACTAGGGTAACTTGAGTTGGATCGAGTTATTTTTAGCCCTAGAGTATGTGGTATGATTTATGGCCTGCCTTTTTGATACATCCTGTATGTAACGGATCAATCCGTTTTTCAGGACAAACTAGTTTGTCCTAAGTGCGTTCGGATAAGCTAGTTTCTCCCATGCCAAACTTGTTTATCCTAACGCACTCAGGATGGGCTAGTTTTGCCTGATTGTAATATTGAATATGTCAGACCAAACTATAGTTTATCCTAGGACAAAGTAAATATGTCCTAGGACAAACTAATTTGTCCTAGTGAAAACTGATTTCTTAGTACTTGATGCAATAAATTATTTTCTACTTTTTAGAATAGGTACACATAAAACTAAAATTTTAAATTAAAATAAATGCCAAAGTGATATTTGACAGTTGGATAGGATGTATTTCAACTCTTTGAAATCAAATGTGTAAAAATATACAGGGTGTCATACTTAAAAATAAAAAATTCCAGTTATTTCTGGTTAAACTGGAAGTTGTCCATTTTGAATTTTTATGTAACATAATTGCAAATTTCGTTAAGCATTACCACGCTGAAATTGAAAGCAATGCTAATTCAAAAGTTATAGGAGTGTCCCTAGTGACTGAGCCAACCGGTGTGATTGGCTAACGAGAGTGAATCCTTTTTCATTATTCACTGGTGTGAAGAGTATGTAGCATTATGTAGCTAAATATGTAAAAATAATTTGTGCGTTATTTTTTAGTCGTGGAGAAAATAATATTAGTGGCTTTTTTTTCTATACCCCGGCTTAGCTTAGCTAAGAATTCTTAGCTGAGCTGAGTTGTAGTTCGAACGCACTTTTCAAACGCTGCAAAGTCGACAATATCGGCGCAAGCGCATTTGCAAACAAACAAAGATTAAAAGGTAAACAAATTAATAAATCAAAAATTTACTGAATTAGAAAATCCAAATTTAAAGTTAAAATTAAAGTTATCAATAAATTCAGGAAATTAGTAGCTCAGAAAATGGATTTACTGGATCCATTTTTGGAACAACACATATTTTTTGTTAGTAGGTCTCGAAGCACGTAAACCTATATGAATTTCAATTCGATTATTTCAATAACTACGTGAATAATAAAGTGATCAATAAGGGTATTTTACATGCATTTTTTCATTTTAAAATACCTATTTATATATAAATTGCGAAAATTACATCGGAATCCTCGAACGGATATATGAAAAAGAGAGAAAGAATAATTGTACGCGGTCATCACTTTGTTTCACCTTAGGGGTGTATACTTATCTCCCGAGGCTGGCGGAATGTTCATTGTAAAAGACAATGGCCGGATGAAACTGTTTTGTTTTACCTATTGTGCATGACTTCGAAAAAAAGTCAACGAAAACGAGAGAAAAATATAATTTGTAAGCGGTTAAAATAGGGGGCAATTAACATTCTGCCAGCCTCGGGAAATAAGTATACACCCCCAAGGTGAAACAAAGTACACGCCTTAATGACCGCGCATAATTATTCTCTCTCTCTCTCTTTCAGCTGTTTTTCTGTCGCACTTGTATAACCCAGCATACTTCCATAAGGATTTTCGCAATCTGTATAATAACTCCTCTATGAAGATTCATCATCTTCCAGTTCCAGTAAAAATCTCGAGCTGCTTCTTATTTCGTGTTCCGTTACATCAATGGTATACATGAACTCTACCAGTTACACCATCTGTTAAATATATCTACTAACATTTTGTTCAATTGATTATCTTATTTTTAATAACTTTCAACCGATAAAAAATAAAACGGATTCTATTAAAAAAGCGCCAAACATGATTTATAAGGTTAGAATCTTTATCAGATGTCAAAATTGAGTTACTTTTCTTGCATTCGCGATTAAACTTAGCTAAGAAATTTTGTTAAGTTAAAAATCCGGCATAGGTACTTGGCGGAGGCAAGGGGGGAGGTCAGTTGATTTAAGTAAATCTAGCTTCATTGGCAAAACGAACGCTAACTTAGCTAAGTTTATCTTAGGTTAGCTTGGATTGGTGGTAGAAAAAATGCATATATAGGTATTAGATACAACATCAAGCTATACATAAATAATTAAAAAGAGAAGAATATTAGTGGATCCATACACAAGGCTCTCGAAAAACAAACTGCTATACAAACCTGTAAAAAATAACTGCCAGACAAGAGCGAGGTGCAGACAGCATCAATTGCATCAAGCACTACAAAATAAATTTTCCCTTAGACAAACTAGTTTATCCTAGGATATACTAGTTTCTCCTAAATACAGAAGTTAAGGTAACTTCTGATAAAATTGTTGATAAAGTTTTCGGTAGTAGAAAAAATATTGTATGCAACTCATGTCTAAAGATCTTTTTTTGACTGATTATCAGAATATTGACATTTTTCAAAAAAAGGCTACTTTACACACTTGTTACGTGAATAACTATTATTCTCCCTAAATAATTGACACATTATAAAACATTCGGCATTCAGACAACCTATCAAGAGTCACACAGTCTATCGAGAACACTAAAGATACAGATTGTATACCAAATTACTACTAGGCGAGCTCTAATGAAGCCTAAAGCAGAGGTACAAAAAAATACCATTTAATTTAAGTCTTTTTGCTGCGTGAAGTTATAGTTTGTTTTTATTCGAATTTTGGACATCAGTTCGAATTTATCATCATTCAATCAAATGGGAATACTTACAAAATAAAATCAATATCATTATCCTCTATAAATTTAAAGGAATTTCGGAGATAGAAACCTACATCTACTCTGGTAAATCTGGTACTATTTCTCATATTAGTTATTTATCAACTGTCTATATAGTGTCACTATATAGTGAATTCCAAATGGGAAATGAATTACGTTGTAACAAATATAAGAATTGCTAATTATTCCAAACAAATATGAATAAAAATATTCTTGTATAAAATAATTATAAGCTACTCTACAAAAAATTAAATTACACCTAGTGAGAAAATTAACTTAAAAGGTTTTCACAAAATAGTCCATAATGAATGCCCCGGTCGCCCCCACGTTCAACCACACCCAAGAAATTATTATACAACTGTTTGTTTGTTGCGTCCTTGATAGACAAATTAAAACTGAAGCGGGATGCGATCATCTCATTTTTTAGGTTATTATTATGAATGTATATTTAAAACAATAATTATTATAATAAATTGCGGTAGGTACCTAGTACGAGGGAGACTGGGTAATTTATTAATGATAAGGTAATATCAAAATATTTTTTTCCGCAAACGTCAAAAAAAGTAGACATTATTAACGTCCATTCATGATGTTGAAGTATGATTTCACAGACGCTACTTTTTTGTACGGCCATGAGCGGACAAAAAAGTACTTTTTTGTACGCAGACGGCCGTACAAAAAAGTAGAAATGTCAACAACGTCAGGCGGTGTACAGTTGGGTTTTGAATCCGACATAATATAATCTAAAAGAAAATTTCAGTACACTTTACTACAACAAACGAAATTTTGATGCTCAAGTACTTACCAAAAATGCACAGTCCAATTGCTGCTTTAAATCACTTACAATATTTCTGACATTATAAAATATTATTGAACTGTCAAATTTGTTTTTGACTTGGCAATGTTGGCAATCACAAAACCAGTTACCACGGAAATGTACCCACTATGCAAATAATTGTTACATTCACATCAATTTAACATCACATTGTGCTAATGTTCTTCCCATTTTTCCTCTTGTTTTCATCACATGCACATCTCCACAACCGCTTACGCCCAGCTTAGGGCTGTTCACTTTTGTGATGTTACAACTGAACTTCTCAACGATGTTAAAGCGCTGCCTTTTTACATTACTGTGATGTTGCTAGAACTTCCTCAAAAGGAAGTCTTTATAATGAACCGAAAGCAATATTTCTGTTACATTCAGAAATGCTTTTTAACATCTATTGCATGTTTATGCAATGTCTATAAAACAACATCTTACCGATGAACTGAATGCAACATTTCCGAATCGATACAGTATATTCTTTTAGATGTTGTACCAATATTCTTTTCTGAGATGTGGCCTACAGCCGTTCTTAGTTGTTCATCCTGTACATTTAAAATTAAAAAGCAATAAAATATTTAAAAAGTTTATTAACTAATGAAAAAAGAAAACATAATAAAAAAAACAAATCCAGCCTTAAAATAAATATATTGATGTAACTTCTGGAATATCTTGAACAATGAACAAATTTTCTTCTCGATCATATCTGCAAAAATACGAGCATTATCTTGGATTTGGAATATTCTGAATCGTTATAAAAATATACCAAGTACCTAACTAAATAATTATTCTATAAGTTGAAAAAACCTCTTATTTTGTAAACTATTGTATAATTTCAAGGTACAGTCCCTCCACCCGCAATTTCAGTGTTTATGATTTTGGCATAAGTACTTACCAAAAACTGATGTTCGTCCATTATAACAAGAAAATGCTTTCACTGAAATAAAACTGCGGAACTGGAAACCACGCCGCCACCACTCATAACCTACTTGCATGCCACGATCTGCCATACAAATATCATGCTTGTCATTGTTTTTTCAGCTTCTGTTTTCTTCTTTTTTATAATGTTATGAATACATCATTCAAACAGCTCACCCAATTATGTTATTGTGATGTTTAATGTAAACGAAGATATGAAATATTACCAAGAGTTTTATAAACTAACATCGTATAAACATAGTCGCAGGAAGTTACTGAAGAGTAGTTCGAAAGATGTAAAAGTAACTACAAAATGTGATCATCTCAGAAACATGTTAATTTGTAATATTGCAGTCATGTTTTGTATGTAACATTAGTGAAACCTTATACAAATTAACATCGTATGGATGTTTCCAAAAAGAAGTTGCTGAAAAGAAGTTCATAGGATGTGTATATCACTGCGAATTCAAGTAGTATTGTGTACATCTGAAATATGTTTTATTTACATAACATGGATGTTAATAAAGTTGTTTATAAAATTTAAACATTTAGGAGATATCTTTTTTACGTTTTAAATAAACATCTCGAAAAGTCTCTAGAAGTCTCTAAAAAGAACATCACAAAATAGACTTGTTATGTTTCTTGTTCAGTGGGTAGTGCGCCGTTTTATAATTATTATTCTCTGAATTTATTAACTTCGTTGCAATCGTTTTGAATTTTTATTTAAATATTAATTAGTTCTATAGTCTGGATGCCGTTTGCGGAAAAAATAGCATGTTTCATTCGGAGCAAAAGCACTTTTTGTAATAGAGGGTCATTTCGTCAAATCCCATATATGATTTATTTTTCAATATTTACGAAGTATTTCGAATATAAAATGACCTCAGAAAATTTGAAGCCATTCCGATAAGTAGTTTTTGTAATATAGGAGTTTGAAATCCCAACAATTACTCTCGGTGCATGAGACAGCGGTGACGTGAGAGTCTCCCATGCTTGCCTAGACAAGCTTTGACGACCTGTCCGCTGGCAAGTAAAAGCTTCATTTGTTTTTCTAACACATCAGCGTAGACTGTTTCTTTTTAAATTTTGATACATTAGGTAGTTTCTGTTTTCATATCAATTTATAATGTGCGATCAAGGCTATATCCTTCTCTAGCTGAAAAACAGCATACAGTTTATAATGCACATTTTCAATCCTTTAACAATTATATAGAATAAAAAAACATTAAAAAATGTTCGGTTTCTTCATGAAAATGAATTTTTACGAGTACCTACCTATTGTAATCTGAAAAATAACGAAATATAATATATAACTATTGTGAACCATTCCTTTGTTTACACGTCTATGAATAAAAATGTGAAACTAATAAAATAAACATTAAGTTTAATTAATAAAAATTATAAGGTGAAAAAAAATAGGTCCCCAGCTGTATTTTTATTAGGTAAATAGTGCGCTACTTAATTTATATATTATACTGGGTATGGGTAACCAAAACTCTTTTGTACAAATGAAAAAAAAAAAATATAACGTTGTGTACAGTATCACATATTTATCTACTTACATTAAAGTGATCTTCACACACATATTTGTTTGATTTTGGTCCAAGAAATATATCGCGTTTCATTGCTTTTTGCCACTGAGTTCTTACTTTGGCATTTTTCGGTAAAGTAATAAATAGTAAAAGTATCTGGACATTTTATTGATGTACTTGAGCATTTTGGCACAATACAATATTTGAAAGATGCTCGATTCTTCTTTCCCACTTCAGCATTAACATTGTCATTATTACATTCTTCCATATTATTCATAATAATACAAACAAAAATGTTTTTAGTAACACTCCGCGGTGCTACGACGGCCTACCCTATTTCAACTTGAAAATGATTCAAGCATTGGCTCCTGACTACTGCATGTGGGAGACTCACGTAGGCTTTCGGAGCTAGCGCGCGGCAAGCGATGTTTAATAAGTATTTTGAGGACCTAAATGGTTTCAGAAAATTCTAATTTTTTGCAAATCACTATAAAATTATGATATCTTTTTGAAAATGCAATTTTTAAAAAATGCTAAATGAGCCCGCCTCACTAACGTTCGGCCATCAAACATTCAGACTCGCCACAAAAAGTTATACTTTTACTCCTAATAAAACAATATACTGTTACGCGAGTGCCCCAGCGAAATTCCTGTATGAGACGACTCTGACTGTAATCGAGAATGTTCAGACTACGCTACTAGCCGACGAGAACATTCCAGAAACTACGATCACATTCCATAGACTACCTACCGGTGGCAAGCGAACACCGAGAGTGTTCTAGTAATCTACCCTTTGCCATATAAATATGAGCATCGCTGCACAGAGTCAATCATCAGATAGTTGAGACATAGTCACATAGATGGACATTGGACAGCTAGTGCTTATAATTAAGGAAAGCGATCGATAAAGTGTTTACTCAGTGACGTTCATATAAATTAGTGTAGTTAGTTAGTTTAGTGTTTAATATAAATTAGTAAATTAAGGACAGTACATATAAATCTGTAAATATAAATTAATTAGTTGTAAATATAAATTAAAAATAAACGTTACATTGGTGTCAGAAGTGGGATTAAAAATAAATATACAGGGAGATGGCGAAGAAACTTTGTGAATTAAAAGTTTCAGAACTTCGAAGAGAGTTGGAGGGTTACGAGCTGGACACAAGTGGGACCAAGTCGGTGTTAGTAGATCGATTGAAGAATGCTATGATTAACAATGGATTGGACCCGGAAACGTTTGAATTCACCGACGAAGCGTCCGCCTCTATAACCTCCTCCATAAAAAAAGAAATGTCGGACATGAAAAACGAAATTTCGAAAGATATAAAAATCGAAATGTCTTCGATGGAAAGTAAACTTTCGGCGGACATGGAAAACAAAATGTCGAACATGGAAAATAAAGTTTCGACGGATATGAAAAACGAAATTTCATCCATGGAAATTAAATTTTCCTCAGACCTAGAAAATAAAATGACGGACATGAAAAATGAAATGACATCCATGAAAACTGATATTTCTACCGTGGAAGAAAAGATTGGAAGAATGGAGCAAAAAATTAAAGAAATGGAAAGGAAGACTAGTAATAATTCCGATATTACAAGTAGGCAAACCCCGAACAACGAAGAACTGGCAGAGAAAGTTGAGTTGAAGCGAAAAATAGAAAACGATAGCAGCAGTCGAGTGGAACTGCCAACTTTCGATGGTAAAACGTCATGGCCGAACTATCTCAAGCAATTCGAGGCGGCATCAAAGGCGAACAGGTGGAGTGAGAAGGAAAAATCGCTGAATCTAACTCTTGCCCTGAGAGGAGACGCCATGGATATCCTTCAGACCATCCCAGTAGAAGAGACCGATGATTTTGAACAACTCAAAAAGCGACTAAATATGAGATATGGCCTGGAACACCTGGAGCATCTGTACCAGTCGCAGCTGAAAAACCGCAAACAAACTCGTGACGAAACTCTGCAGGAATTCGAAGCGGACATTGTGAGGTTGGTGCGGTTTGCCTATCCATCGGCACCGGAGAATGTCATGGAATGTTTGGGGGTACAGGCATTCATCGACGGAGTTCGTGACAACGAAATGCAGAGAACTCTACGCTTGGCTCGGCATAAGACACTGGTCGACGTACTCTCTGCAGCCCTGGAGTACGAAGCTGCTACACAGGCTTCCGGAGTATACGGCAAGGTGAGGGCTGTAGCAGACGAAGAAGTTGAGAATAAGCTCGACCAGATTGTCAACATGATGAAAAGCATTTCAAATGGAAAGCCGAAAGCTGTGAGATGCTGGAATTGTGAAGAAATGGGACATGTACGCAGTTCGTGCAAGCGACCAAGAACTGCTACAAACAAAGACGACCAGCAGGAAAACTAGGAAGGGTCGGCCATCAGAGGGCAGCTTCGACCCGAAGACCTTCCAAAGACCCTCTCATCCTAATAGCCTCTCTGAAATGTCGCGATGATAGTGTATACGTGGATGGTGAAATTAATGGAAGGAAGTATACACTATTGGTGGACACTGGAGCAACGAGGACTATTATTCGCCCCGAGACTGTCAACACCCAAGAAAGACTGTTGCCGACCAGACTACGACTCAAGACTGCTACAGGTGAAAGCGCCAACGTCCATGGAGAACTACCGGTGCAATTGGGAATTGGCACAGAGAAGTTCACCCACACTGTCGTTGTCGCTGATATCGAAGAGGACATAATACTCGTAATGGACGTTATGAACCTACACGGCTTCCAGCTAGATTTCAAGAACCGAGTGATTAGAGTAGGTTCTGAGGAAGTATTCCTTCACTCACATGAGGATAAGACTGTTCAGGTGGCCGTACAGGAGGATACGGTTGTACCCGCAAGGAGTGAATTTTTCACTGTGGCAAGGCTAAAAGGAACCGTCGAAGAAGGAACACCGGTCATGATGGAACCATGGAATCACGATAAAGAGATTGGTCGAGGAAAAGGTTGGAAAAGGGTTAATCATGGCTGCCGAAGAAATACCTGTGCGCATTATAAATGTTAATGACCATCCCGTAACTATAAAAAAAGAAACCAAAAATGGAACCTGCGTACCAGTGGCGTCAGTTATTCATCAAACTACAACTTCTAACGATGCCAATAATAAATTTGAACAAATGATAGCAGTGGCTGGACAATCCCTTAGCCGACAAGAGAAGAAAAAAATCAGAGAACTCTTGCTACAATATCGATCTCTTTTTGTACCAAAAGGAGGGAAGACAGGAAGAACATCTGCTGTCAAACACAAAATTGACACTGGCAACGCTAAACCGATAAGACAATCGGCTCGACAGCTACCGCAGGTCAAAAGAGAGGAAGCGGAGAGAATTGTTCGCGAGATGAAAGAGGAGAAGGTGATAGAACCTTCTACCAGCTCTTGGGTTTCTCCGGTAGTTCTGGTGAAGAAGAAGGATGGAACCACGAGGTTCTGCGTGGACTACCGGCAGTTGAACAATGTTACTAAGAAAGATAGCTATCCGCTGCCAAGAATCGACGACACTCTGGATACGCTGGCCGGTAGCAAATTGTTTTCTACCTTGGACTTGAAGTCTGGACATTGGCAGGTAGAAATGGATCCAGCCGATAAAGAAAAGACAGCGTTTACCACCGGATCTGGACTATGGCATTTCACCGTTATGCCATTTGGGCTGTGTAATGCCCCCGCAACGTTCGAAAGACTGATGGAAACCGTATTGCGAGGGTTGTCCTGGAAGACCTGCTTAGTGTACCTTGATGACATCATAGTCTTGGGAAGGACATTCGAAGAACATCGAAAGAATTCAGAAGATGTCTTCAAAAGGTTACAAGCTGCCCAACTGATGCTCAACCCCAAGAAATGTCAACTATTCCAAAACAAAGTCAATTACCTAGGCCATGTAGTCAGCAAGGATGGTGTAGCTGTAGACGAAGAAAAAGCTGCTGCTGTTGTACGAAAGTGGCCAAGATCCACCGACAAGCACCAAGTTAGAAGCTTCCTTGGTCTCTGTACATACTACAGGCGATTTATAAAGAAATTTGCAGATATTGCTAAGCCTTTGACACGACTTACAGAGGAAGCAAAGGAGTTTCGCTGGGACGAAGATTGTCAAACTTCGTTCGAAACCTTGAAGAAGCATTTGACTACTGCACCCATACTTGGCTATCCACTACCAGAGGGAGAATTCATCCTAGATACTGATGCTAGCAATGTTGGAATTGGAGGAGTGCTATCACAGATTCAAGGAGGACAAGAGAAAGTTCTGGGATATTTTAGCAAAGTCCTTTCCAAACCAGAACAAAACTACTGCGTCACAAGAAGAGAGCTCCTGGCAGTAGTGAAGTCCGTGGAGCACTTCTATCAGTATCTGTATGGGAAGAAATTTGTAATCAGACACCCTGTCAAGAAGACCATGTCCTACAGAATGCTCCCACTGCAGCAAAAGAGAAGCTAAGGAAGCTGCGATTCGAAGAACCACGGTGACCAGCGACGAATGGACACCCGAAAAGTTGGAAGAGGAACAAGAGAACGATCCCGACTTGAAGAAAATCCGACATTGGAAAGAGGAAAACTGTCGACCTACTTGGCAGGAGATTTCAAGATACTCGCCAACAATGAAATCGTATTGGGCCCAGTGGGACTCGCTGGTTCTGGAAAACGGTTTGCTACAGCGAGTAATCGAGAACGATGATGGTTCGGAAGGTAGAAGACAGTTGGTGATTCCAAGAACAAGGGTAGAAGCAGTACTGTGGAAATTACACGACAGTCCGTCAGGAGGACATCTAGGTGTAAAGAAGACCCTCCAGAGGGTGCGAGAACGGTTTTACTGGATGCACAGTTCCGAAGATCCGAAGATGTGAAGGACTGGTGTAAGAAATGCACTACCTGTGCCAATACTAATGGACCGCACGGGAGAAGAAAGGCTCCTATGAAGCAGTACAATGTCGGAAGCCCTTTTGAACGCATTGCCCTGGATATTGCCGGACCGTTTCCACCGACAGAAGATGGCAACAGGTACATTTTGGTGGTGATGGACTATTTCACAAAATGGGTGGAAGCGTATGTGTAGGAAATACTTAACTATTTAATCTACACTAACTCACATTCTAGTTGTTAGGGATTATTGTTTTGATATATACATATATTGATAGGATGTATTAATGTCAAATAATATACTTGTTGGAATTTAATAAAATAAAAGTTGTAGAAAATACAGCATATTGTGCGTCTAATCACAACAGGTTATGGGCCATTGATAAATAAAATGACGCATATTTCCACGAGTTTCCGAATTGAAGCTCTAAATAGCAACAACTATGACACCTGGAGGTTACAAGCTCAAGCCGTACTAACAAGAGCAAGCCTCTGGGAATATGCTTCAAGTAAAGCAGCTAAACCTGCAGATAATGCTGCGGAAGAAATAAAACAATATTGGGAAAAACAAGATTTAAATGCTAAAGTAAAGGACCTGCACGTAAGGCAACCCATTTAAAAAGTCCACTCACCCATAAAATGAAAGATAACAGCATACGAGAGAATCTTAATATATTTTCCGAAAATATAGATAAATTAGCTGACATGGACATACAAATAAATAATGATTTACTCAGTATAATGATGTTGTACTCCCTACCATCATCATTCGAGAACTTTCGTATAGCCATCGAATCAAGAGATGAGCTACCATCACCAGAAAATTTAAAAATTAAAATATTAGAAGAGGATGAAGCTCGTAATAAAAATAACCCTTGAAACAAAAGAAAATCAACAAGAAATCTCATACTTCTCACCAAATAACATAATAACTTGGCATAGAAAATTTGGTCATCTAAATGAAAATGATCTGAAAACCGCTTTAAAGAAAGAAGCAATTATTGGATTTGACTTCAACATTTCTGATCATATAGGAGATTGTGAAGTTTGTATTAAAGGAAAATTTCATAGACAACCATTTCCAAATAGAGAAACTGCGAAAACAGTAGAACTTCTTGAAATTGTTCATTCCGATGTCTGGGGACCATTTAGCATTCAATCACCAGGAGGACCTAAATATTATGTAACATTTATTGACGAACTTTCGAAATACTGCAAAGTTTATTTTCTAAAACACAAAAATGAAGTTTTTGATACATTTAAAACATACAAAGCTGAAGTGGAAAACAAACAAGAAAATTAAATATTTACAAACCGATAACGAGAGATCCGAATATTGTCACATAAAGTTTGATAACTATTTAAAACAATGCGGAATAAAAAGAAGACTTTCAGTACCTTATACACCGCAACAAAATGGCTTGGCAGAAAGAAAAAACAGATCCTTGATGGACAAAGCTAGATGTTTATTAATTGAAGCCAACTTACCTTTAATGTTTTGGGCTGAAGCTATAAATACAGCTAACTATCTCTTAAATCGATGTCCATCGCGAACAATAAATGGCAAAACACCATTTGAATTATGGATTGGTCGTGCTCCACATGCCAAGCATTTACGAGTTTTTGGATCAAAAACATTTGTTTTAAATAAAAATCCTAGAAGATCAAAATTTGAAATTCGGGCTCAAGAAGGAATTTTTGTGGGATATTCTGAAATATCAAAAGCTTACAGAATATGGATACCTCGACATTAAAAAATTGTTATTGCAAGGGACGTAAAAGTTTTAGACAAATTTCAAGACAACTATAAAGAGCAAACTGAATACAATTTGTTAGAAAATGAAGAAAAAATTGATAAAGTCAAATCCCATGAAAATATAAAAATAGAAGTTACAAATCCTAATCAAAATTACATGGAACCTCAAGAAATTTCAAACAAAATATACCAATCAGAAAATATAGTTGAAGATGAACTTATACAGAACAATTGTAAGGAAAATTTATATGAAGAATTGCAGCAAGAAAGAAACCAGATAAAAAACAATGATGTAAGACCTAAACGAGAACACAAAGTACCAAAATGGACTGAAGATTTTGAGATGTCTAATTTATGCGACAAATATAATGATGCAATTAAAAATGGAATAAAAGCACAAATAAAAAATGACACATGGAAATTAATTAAAAAAAATTATGAGAAAAATATAATAGGTTGTAAAATGATTTTAAAAGAAAAATTGAAATCGGATGGAACTTTAGAAAGACGAAAAGCTCGCCTTGTGGCTCGCGGATTTGCTCAACAGCCTGGTATTGATTTTATGGAAACATTTGCACCCGTAACAAAGTTGAGCACAATCAGGTTTTTATTAGGAATAGCTGTAGAAGAAAATTTAAAACTAAATCAATTAGATGTCTCAACAGCTTTTTCAAACGGAAGTTTGGAAGAAGAAATTCACATGGAGATGCCCAAAAATTTAGAAAAGTATATTTTAGAAATTATGCTGGAGGAGAGTTTGAATGAAAATCAAGACATATTCATCAAAACAAAGAATATGCTGGAAGCTTTAAAACAAAACCCTGAAAAAGAAAAACAAATGACAAATTACAAGAATTTGGATTCAAGCCGTCAACGGCAGACCCATGCATCTACGTATCCTCCAAAGAGGGGGAGAGAATAATCATTGCAGTCTACGTAGATGATTTGATTATAGCTTATAAAAATGAAAAACCATTAAGAAAAATTAAAGAATATTTGATGGATTGCTTTGAAATGAGAGATCTTGGTGAATTGAGATATTGCCTTGGAATAGAGTTTATTAAAAAAGGCGACACAATACACATGAGTCAAAAAAATTATATTGAAGACACTCTAACCAAATTTAATATGAAAAATTGTAAAACTAATGCAACACCGATGGAATTAAATCTAAAGCTGGAAAAAGCAAACCAAGGAAAAAAATTGGACGTACCCTATCAGAATCTCATAGGTTCACTAATGTACCTATCAGTTGCTACTCGCCCTGACATAGCGTATGCAGTCAGTTATCTAAGCCAGTTCAACACCTGCTTTGGTACTGAACACTGGATGGCTGCGAAAAGAGTTTTAAGATACTTAAAGGGAACAAAAGATCTTAGCCTAGTTTTTGAAAAATCAATGGAAAATTCTATTATTGGGTATGCAGATGCAGAATGGGGATCATGCTCCATAGATAGAAGATCTTATACAGGATACTGTTTTACATTTGCTGGAGGAGCTATAAGTTGGGAAGCAAGAAAACAGAGAACAGTAGCATTGTCAACCGCTGAGGCTGATGGATATATGAGTCTGACTGAAGCTGCCAAAATTTAGCAAGTAACCCAATAGTTTCATCTAAATCTAAACATATAGCAATTAAAGAACACTTCATAAGAGATGTTATTAGGAGAAACGAAATTGATTTAAGGTATTTACGCAGTGAAGAAATGGTCGCAGACTTACTTACCAAATCATTGGGTGAAAAACGATTGAAATATCTGCGAAGTTACCTTGGAATCAAATGATAAGTTAGTGAGGGGGAGTGTAGGAAATACTTAACTATTTAATCTACACTAACTCACATTCTAGTTGTTAGGGATTATTGTTTTGATATATACATATATTGATAGAATGTATTAATGTCAAATAGTATACTTGTTGGAATTTAATAAAATAAAAGTTGTAGAAAATACAGTATATTGTGCGTCTAATCACAACAGTATGCCATTCCAAACCAAGAAGCCGCAACTGTTGCTGACGTGCTTGTGAAGGAGTTCATTTGCCGACATGGAGTGCCCCTGGAAATACACAGCGACCAGGGCAGAAACTTCGAAAGCCAGCTGTTCCAGGAAGTTTGTGATAAGCTCGACATGAAGAAAACGAGAACTACTGCTTTACATCCACAGTCGGACGGAATGGTAGAGCGTATGAACAGAACTCTTGGCAAATACTTGTCCAAAGTAGTATCTAACCATCAGCGAGATTGGGACCAGTATCTCTCGCTATTTGCGATGGCCTACAGATCCGCCATCAATGAGTCTACCGGCCAAACACCAGCAAAAGTTCTGTTCGGACGTGAAATGAGATTACCCTGTGACCTTGAATTTGGATGCCGAATCGGAGAAGACATAGCTGGTGAAGATTACGTAACCCAGCTGAGAAAACGAATGGACGACATCCACGAGCTGGTTCGATCGAATCTCCAGATCGCTAGCGATAGGATGAAGAAAAGGTACGATACGCAAGCTACATAAGGAGGTTTCCACGAAGGAGACAAAGTCTGGCTGCATAACCCAAGAAGACAAAAGGGTTTTTCTCCAAAGTTGCAGAAAGCTTGGGACGGTCCGTACCTTGTAAATAAAAGAATCAACGACGTCATTTATCGCATCACCAAGATCCCAAACGGAAAGCCAAAGGTGGTACACCGTAATCGATTAGCGCCATTCGAGGGTGACCACGATGAGGAAATAAAACAGCTCCAAGAAGTAGCCGATACTGCTTTTGTAGAGTTCATAGGAGGAATACTCACTGGCAATCAACATACTTGCCAGCATAACCGATGCGCGTGGACTGCTATCTCTGTTAATAAAGAAGAGTGGCGCACGAAGTTACCAGTACCAGGTAAAGCTTTGAAGGTACAGGATGGCTCCTGTTACAATTTCCACCTAGTGACGAGAAACACCTTCGAAGAAAGACCAACGTACGAGAATGTCTGGGAAGCTTTACTAAACTTGAGAGAGCATGTGCTTGAACTGAACGTGCATAGGCTAGCCATGTCTAAGATTGAATGTAGGCATTTAGATTGGCGGATAATCCGTAACATGGTAGAAGTAATCTTCCGAGACACCGAAGTGCAGGTACTTGTCTGCGGTCATTCCCAGGAGGCAAAGTCAACGGAGAAGACGGTCGCATGTTACTTCCATGCAACTGGAAAATGTAACAAGGGAACCAGTTGCCGATACAGTCATGTCGTTTCAGTTTCCTAGTTAGTTCCAGGAGGAACTGTCTCTTAAGGAGGGGGCAATGTTACGCGAGTGCCCCAGCGAAATTCCTGTATGAGACGACTCTGACTGTAATCGAGAATGTGCAGACTACGCTACTAGCCGACGAGAACATTCCAGAAACTACGATCACATTCCATAGACTACCTACCGGTGGCGAGCGAACACCGAGAGTGTTCTAGTAATCTACCCTTTACCATATAAATATGAGCATCGCTGCACAGAGTCAATCATCAGATAGTTGAGACATAGTCACATAGATGGACATTGGACAGCTAGTGCTTATAATTAAGGAAAGCGATCGATAAAGTGTTTACTCAGTGACGTTCATATAAATTAGTGTAGTTAGTTAGTTTAGTGTTTAATATAAATTAGTAAATTAAGGACAGTACATATAAATCTGTAAATATGATTTAATTAGTTGTAAATATAAATTAAAAATAAACGTTACAATACTATTTGATTAATGGTTCTGAACATAATACCTATACTTGTTTGCTAAGTAAGGGGTTTATTCATACGTTGGGCGCAGTGCCGTAACTAGAGCGTGGCAAGGGCAGCATTTGCTGCGGGCGAGAGATTTTGGGGGCGCCAAATCCTGCAATCCTGCATATCATCTGTCGAATAAGGCGAATTGTATGGTTAAGTCCGCTAGGAGCGCTTCCAGGCCAAACTAGTTCTGCTACGGCCGATTCTAGCTTAATCATTTTCAATGTTGCTTTTGGACTATAGATTGTATGTCTTAATCTTGTTTTCTGGAACGCTATTTTTAGTAAAATTAATAAATTAAAATACTTCTACAGGGAACATCTGTAACGGTATTGGATGTGTCTAATTTAATGAAAGGGATTTTTGAGGAAATTCAATCCCTTATGGGAAATTTGCTGGAAAATGTCCTGCAGAAAGCTAATCACACTTCTGAGTACGTAGATATGGAATCATAATTTACAATGAGAAGAAACCGAAATGTTAAAAAAATGATACCTAGTAATTTAAGGTAACAAATTTAAAATCAAATTGTTGATGTCATTCCAACAACAATTCCTAGCTTGGTGCTCTTCAGAGCGTTGCAGATGATTTTTATTATCTAGCTGGTATAATCACTTTAGATGTTCTCTGCAGATGTCATAAAGTTTATCTTTAATTTTTGTTTTTTAATATTTTACCTAATTTTTCCCTAATTTCCTATTTTAGTTGGTTTAATATCAATATCGTTTTTTTTTGTATTTGAAGTTATTAAATTTTATTATTTTATTTTAATGTCGACTTCAATCTCTTTGTAACTGTATAGACCTAAAAGGGGAAATGATTTAAAAAAGCTGTTTTCATCTGGTTATAAAGTGTATATAATTGGGGCACCGCCCTAACACTGACCGCGCAAAATTCCTAGTTGCGGCACTGGTTGGGCGATTGTGATTTTTCTCCCCCACTGTAGTTCCCTGGTGATAAATATATCAATAGATTTGGCTCCCTTCCTTCTAATCCGTCGTGTTTTGACTGGTGTGTCCTAACAGAAAAATAGGACACTGTCGCCTAAATGGGCACCTCATTTATACCAAAACCTGGAAAATCTGGACAGGACACGGCTAAAGCTCTGAGACCTATCAGTCTAATGTCATTTTTGCTAAAGACTTTTGAGAAACTTCTCGACAGACATATTAGAGATGGTATATTGGCTACAAGACCAATACACCGAGATCAATATGCATACAGAGAGGGAAAATCAACCGAAACAGCATTACATCAACTCATAAAAAGGGCTGAATACGTGCTGGAAAACAAAGAGGTGCTGCTGGCAGCCTTTCTTGATATAGAGGGAGCTTTTGACAACACCTCCTATGAATCTATAGCCAAGGCGACGAGGAATTTAGGGATCGATGCCACGAGCTGCAGGTGGATAGACTGCATGCTCAGAAGCAGGCTCATAGAATCAACTCTGATGGGTAAACAATGGCCGTATGTGCAACCAGGGGCTGTCGGCAGGGGGGAGTACTATCCCCGCTGCTGTGGAACCTGGTCATGGACGGCATAAAATGGGGACTAAGACCCAGCATGGTACACTGGCTATACAAAATGGTTGTCATTCCCAGGATCACATATGCATCTTTGGTATGGTGGCCAAAGACCAGACAATCCTCTGCTATGCTGAAACTAAGCAAGGTCCAAAGACTTGCATGCACTGGCATTACAGGGGCAATGAGGACTACTCCTACAGCGGCGCTGGAAACAATGCTAGACCTTCCTCCACTACATTATGTCATAATGTACGAAGCAAGGGCAGCACTAACCCGACTGGAAAAAGCACTAGACCATGATGTGGCACATGGGAGAGGACACACAGAGATAAGGCAGGTGGGTGATGACATTTTCAAAATGCCAACAGACCAAATTACTACCAAATATATCTTTCGCAAGAACTTCGAGATTGTCATCAAAGATCGAAAGGAGCTTGAGGAAGAGAATGCACCACCACTTAGTAGGGCGAATGAACTGATCTGGTATACAGACGGATCAAAAAATGAACTCGGCACCGGAGCGGGCATATACAGCAAGACGAGCAAATATGAAGGAATCGTCTCGCTAGGAAAATACGCCTCTGTATTCCAAGCAGAGGTTTATGCAATACTTGCGTGTGCAAGGACTAACAGTATGAGAGCCTACAACAACAGGCAGATCAGGATCTACAGCGACAGCCAAGCCGCCCTTAAAGCACTTCAGAGCTATAGGGTGACATCTCGGCTAGTATGGGAATGCGGCGAAGAACTTAGAAGACTGGCGACTCGGAACAGTGTAACACTGGAGTGGGTACCAGGTCATAAAGGAATCGCAGGCAATGAAAAAGCTGAAATGAACTAGCGAGAGGATCGTCAACCCTGTTGAACGGACCCGAACCTGCTGTGGGCATCCCCAGATGCTTAACGAGGTCATGGTTAAAAGGGTGGTTGAAAGAACAACACAAGAAACACTGGAAGAATACGACTGGGCAAATACATGGGAAGAAATTCATAAAAGAACCATCAGAAAAAGTAGCGAAAGAACTGCTCTCAATGAGCAGGAACAAACTGCGCACCATTACGGGGCTACTTACGGGACACTTTCCCACAAAGGAGCACCTAAACAAAATAGGGCTGTATAACGGAGACCTTACATGCAGAAGATGCAAAAAGGATACCGAAACAGCTCTGCATATACTATGCAACTGTGAGTCGCTGGACCACAGAAGGCAGAAACTGTATGGCAGAACCCAAATGACTCCAGAAGACTTCTACAATCAACCAGCAAAGAACCTGTATGAGCTAATACAGGGAACGGATTGGCTAAATAGGTTGTAGTCAAAACACTAGGAGTATCCACAATAAGCCCAGGAGGCTGAGGTGGTACCGGCGAAAGGACGGCTCCGGGAAAAAAAAAAAAAAAAATGGGCACCTCAAAAAGTTTAAACTAGTTGGGCAAGAAAAATGTAGATTATGTGGAATGGTGAAGAAACCTCCATTCACATACTTGCGGAATGCCTGGCACTGCAGAATACTAACGCACTGCCAGAAACACTTCCAAACTATAATGGATTCTTACTTGTCTTGTACTATGTCTATGTCAAAATACATTTGTTGATAGGTCCAATGTATTTTCTATTATCCGATCCAGAAATAGAAATCGGCAACGAAAGTGACGAGAAAATAATTATTCCACATGAACTCGCAGGCTTCCAGGTCTCGCCTACGACTCGCTCTGGAAACTGCCTATTCATCCCGTAATAGCTATTCACCTAACAAATGCGGAAAATGAATTTTTCCGCACGATTCTGCCGTTCGCCGAGTGCTGAAAAACATTTTCCGCAAGTGTTAGGTACAATAGTTTTTTTACGAGAATGAGGATTCACTTATTCACAAGCAAAATATTTTAGAAATTCACTGACAGTTTTATGATAATAAGCAAACAAAAATGAAAGTAAATAGATGGTTAGTTACACATGGTAACAAAAGCTTTTCGAACCACCATAATATACCGGCTTATTATTAATTTGTCATATTGGCACACACGGTGCGTTAAAATCAATTTTCCACACTAAAATGTGTGTGGAAGATTCAATTTTCCGCCCGCTCGTAGAAAAAATATCATTTCCGGTAATTGTTACGTGAATTTACAATACTTTTATATATTATTATGGAACGGGTCAAAAATAACGCTACGAATTTTATCATCTCCATTAAAGTATATTAATATCAATTAATTTTCACGAATGTGTTTCTCGATGTAATCGACCTACTATGTTGCCAATTGTCCTTGATTATTGTTATAAATTTATATTGTCGTTAGATTTCAGGTTTTAATTTTTATAAAAGCTCAAATTTAAGATGGGGTCTCTATACCATATTCTTTGCAGATGTCCTAAAATTCCTCCGGGAAATAGGACTAAAGGAGCCACTAGTTTCAGAGACTTTCCTCAGAAACTAAGTAGAAATAAGGGGGCACAATAGATCTTTCAGGTCTCATTGAATGTTACCCCAAAATACATACATACCATGTTCTTCGGAATTTTATAGGATTTTGGTAGGTAATTTTCCGACTAGGGGTACCCAGCGGGAGATGTTGTTATGTTAAACATTTGTTGAACTTGCTCCCGCTGAAGCATTGGAAGTAATCCTTCTCCTGTACATTTTGGAACATTCGATCCTGGTGCATTGTAGTGTGATGTAAATAAAAAGGTGAAAGTCCGGCTCACTTGACGTATGTTTCTCGTGACTTGGCTTAGTACTTCTTCACTATTTCTTCTTGTTTTTTTGTTAGTTGCATAGTAACTTATATTTTGTAAGCCTAGGCGGTTGCCGACTTGCCAATGATATAATTTAATAATCGTATAATCGATTTAGTAATCGGGCAGTAGCTAAGTGTTTCCAAATTATTTAGGACCACTTAAATGTATGTACCTACCGTTCAGATGTCGGTAAGTTAATGATTTACCGACGTGTTGGCCTATGGTTGGACTTAATAGGAAATAGGTAAAGGGGTTCACATAAATAGTATATTATTAAACGAGCAGTTTATGATAGCCAAGTCACCCGAGTGAATATTGGCCATAAATTGCGAGTAAAATACTATACTTTGTCCACGACCCTTAATTTCTTTTATCAAATAAAAGTCAGTAACGATTTGGTATTAACCTAAAGTGCTGTGACAGCTGCATAAAACTATTTGACATATATAGAGATGGGCGATACTGTGTAAAGTATCAATACAACGTACCGTACAATATTTTATCGATACGATATATTTTAGAAACAAATTTCCTGAACAGAATACACAGATTTAATAGTTTATTTCATATTGTACCCCCATCTCTAATCGTGAATTATGAACCATAATACACTCCAGTGTATTATGAACCATAATTCACGACAGTTAATATATGGGTACCATATACCTTTTGTTAGGAGGTAAAATATTGACTTATGATAAGGTGGTCGTGGACAAAAATAATTCCGGTCTTTGTAGTATTTTGAAAATGTCAAATTTGGAAGTGACGTTTGGTTTGGGCTGCTATGGATAACGGTCATGGAACTATATTCCGCGGACTATGCTGAGAACGCAAAATACTAACTTCGCGTGCAATAGAGGCGTTCAGTCTAAGGTCAGTATGGCCAACAAAAAGTGGTTTTTTCTAACAAAAATGCCAGTTAGGGTTTTTTATCATTGCGAACATCTATATTGTTTTATTAAAATAATGAATACACCCCCGAAGCGTATATCTTAAAGTTTAATATGACTTTTTAGCTGAATACTCAACATATCATTCTCATTCTGTAGACAACTTCAAACATGGACTGTAGACTGCTTCTATGAAGTATAAACCCTATGGCAACTTTCACTATCGGTATCCACGGTATCCTATCGATAAATCGGGAAACTATAGCGACAACCACATGAATTCGATTGACAAATCTTTCAGAATCTTGTCTTATACTAATCCCTTTTTGGAAGAGGGAATTATTTTTTTTCTCATCAATTGAGGATACAAAAATATTATCAAAATGTATAGGTGTCCAGAACTGCCATTTTTACCTGGTTATAGTTTCAATCCGAACGTAAGTAAATTTTATATCACTAAATTAGCACACCAAGTTCAAATCTATGTATCCAAACTTTAAAAATTTTTTTGTGTTAAAATTATTGCGCTACTTAAGTTTTTAGTTCTTAAATTTGGAAGAAATTTTAAATCGTTTCCTCTTCATTTAAATTCATAATATTGGGAAGAGCGTGAAATATTCCATTATTTCCAGAATAAAGTGGACTTGTTCTGTCGAAATTTACAGTTTAAGCTGGGTGTTTAATATAATTTTTGTTTAAATCTGTAGGATTTTCAAAATTAGTTTGTTCAGCTATATATATGGCTTAAGAAACTTCCAATCAAGATTAAAGAAAATACCTGTACACATAAATTATGGATATTTTAATTTTTCATTCCACATGATCACTGAATTATTAACAAAAAAAAATGAAATTTGACTGTGGATTATAAGATATGATAAGATATAAATTTGAAAAAATGTAATTCTTGCAAAAAATAATAACCAGTAATAATGATAATGTTATTGCTTCTGAAACAATGTTACAGCAAGGTACAAATATAAAAATTAAAAAAGTGAAAAAGTTTGAGGGAATCTTAAATATTACAAACAAAACATTATTGATTTGAGACAAAAGAGAGGAAATTTCAATATATGTATATCTATAATATATGAATGAAATTTGATAATATACATGGAAGAGCACAAAAAAAACCAAAACGACATAATAAAGACGAACGGAAAAATTGCTTAGATTTATTGCAGATTTTTGAAATGATATTTCAATTTTCAATAATGTTAATGATAATTTTAAAAAAATCAATTGATGGGCTGAACTAATTCGAATCACTCTTAGGCAAAATAGTACCAAAATAAAAGCCTGCTCTGGAAATGAACTGAACAGTTTGTATTATTAGTAATATAGACCAAGATGGTACTGCCCTCGGCAGATGGAGAGGAATGTGTGGAAAAATCAGTGCGTTGGATGTCTAGCTGAATCTTCCTCCACTGCCCATTTTAATACAAGGCGAAGACAGATCTGTAACGTACAGCCACGTAAGCCACGCACCTATCGAGGAGCTAAAAGGGGCAGCCCATTGACGCAACGGTCATGAGATACAGCTTCAATAATAAGTTCCAAATAACTATACCATGAAGGGAAGACTGAAAGAAAGGTGTACCCATACAGACTGGGGCACCCAGGTACACGGACGGCTCCAAGAGGAAAGTAGGTGTAGGAGCCGTATTTATATGGATAAAGCAAAGAATAGCTATTCCAATAGACTTATCCAAGAATATCAAAACTTTCCAAGCGGAAGTGATGGCGATTTATCATGGTAGCCTGAGTGCTAGTCTACGAGCGTCATACATAAACTAAGCCAACGATTTTTTCAATTTTATACTTACGCTGTGAGATTCTATCCGTGTGGTTACGAGATATATTTCTAACTATTTTCTTTTGGATCCAGCTTATGTTTGTCTTTTTATCCCATATTAATTGATCTGAACTATTTGAGAATTCCAACATATACCACGAGAGTGCAATGGAATGTTTAGAATAGATCCATTTATTATTTGTGATTTCACTCCTGTTGTCAGTTCTCATAGCAGCTCCATTTTTTTAGATTGGGAGAACAAAATTCAACATGAATCCAAAATTTGATTTTATCGGCAAAGGTAATAGAGCCTTGATAGAAAAAGTCAAACCAAATATGTTTGGTCCATTATCCGATAAATACCCGTCCATCTATCCTCGTGGTGAAAGCATGGAAATACCCGGTTGGATAGCTTTTGATAAAAAGGTGAGATATTTTATTTCTATTTTTTTTTTCAAATACTAAAAATATCCTTTCCAGATTCTTTGTTTTGATGCTTTTTTTCAAGAAACTTTGCAAGAAGTGAAAGGAGCACCATTTTTAATAAGAAAAGTGAAAATTTATTTATTTTTAGAAGACGGTACTATACAGGTTGTAGAGCCTCGAGTAGAAAATAGTGGAATAACACAAGGTACTGTGATAATTAACAAAATTTATAGTTACAATTAAAAGTTTACGGAATAATTCACAGTTCAAACATTAAAATTGTGGATGAAATTGTAAATTTATTGTTTGAATTGTGAATTTAAAGGCATTAACTCACGACCCCACCTGTTATCAGTCAATAACACACAATAGGGTACAGGCATAAATTTTGCTATTGGTGGGAATCGACGTTTTATCAGGTCTCCTAAAACGGACCTTACACGGTCAATATTACTGTCAATATCGAAAAATATTGTCAGTAATATTGATCGTGTATGGAGTGGAATGATGTTAAGTACTGACGGTTATTCGAATATTTTAATATTTTGGTCATCAGTATTGACAATACTGTCAGTATTCCGTATTGACAGTAATACTGACCGTGTAAGGTCCGTTAAACACCTTGCATGCTTATTTTTTCAAAAAAATATCAACTTTACTTTGAAAACGACTTTAAAAATCATAAAGTTTGAAAGTCCGCCAAAACGCGTTTCATGTCACGCTTTTACTCGTACACGTTTACATTCTTATTCGGAAATATCGAATATTTATGAACACTTTCCACTTTACGTTGACTTTTAAAAATAAAAAAAGCACACACAATCACTTAATGGTCTGAAACAAACATATAAATGATATTTTTACGTCCAATAGTTAATTAAAATACAATAATAAACACAAAACTACACATAACCTATGCATTCTTCTTCTCCCTTCCTTTTTTGCGCTATATCCTGAGGGATAATTTACCCAAACCTATGCATTACCGGCCATGGCAAAAGTAAAATTGCGACGTCACACGTATTCGGAAATCCTAGGGTGTTGGACGAAAAGTGCATTGAAATTTGAATTTTATTTTAAAATTTGGAATTAATTTCAAATGGAAACTGGTTTATTTCCTATTATTAGTTATTTTTGATATCAACTTTACTATTACAAATTAATATCTAAGCAAAATATGAAATATGCGTGTACTCTATTGGTAATCAATGTAATGATGTTCACCTACGACCACCAAATATCACTGAAATCACAGAAATAGCCAAATTCAATTTATTACCAGTGAAATCTGAGGGTCGTTACAAACTTACGTACCAAAAATTTATGAAATGGAGTTCATAAAACGGCGTAAATTCATTTTCCGAGAATGTTATGATGTCATATTTCCAAGATTTATATGGGTATTTATATGGATATTAGGGAATTAAATGTTATACAATAAAATTATTTGAAAAATCTATTGTTGATGTTGTTCAAGTATTATTAATAATAAGAGTATGAATACAAGTACAAGTAGGTCGTAGGTAAAGTATAGTACGTATTTCGTGTTGTAAAGCATTTTACGCACTCACGGAATTGCGCAGCTTTTCCATTCGTGCGTAAAATGCTTCTTACAACACAGGTTACGTAATATACTATTACTGTATGGTTACCAAATTTTAATAATTTCCATAATGGAAAATTCACCAATAATTATGAAAATTCTTGAAAATTTAAAGAATTAATTAAGAATTTGAGCAAATTTACAGTTTTACTATTAGGAAATTTACAGTTTAGCAGCTAATACCATTTGAAAAATCTCTGAAACCTATTATTCATAGATGTATGAAGTGCAAAAGCTAGTAGTATTTTATAGTATACGTCCCACGACGAGTTAAAACTATCTGTATATGGCAAAATACTGATAGTAAAATCATGAAAAATCCTACGTTTGGGTTTTTGTATACGATCTTTTTAACTAAAATATTTTCGAAGATGGCCTCTTCCGGTTCTACCGGAAGTCGACTGTAACATTGTTATTTTAAATTGAATACCCTGTAAATTAATAAATTTTGAAATCTTTGTAAAATTTTAGTATAGTATGGAAACTTAAAAAAATAAAGAATTTTGTTATTTATGTTAAACTTTAAACACTTCTTATACACACACTGTATAAAATGAAAAATTGTTCAATATAGATTCAAATACGTCTGACCTTACCGAAGGCAGCCGAACAGAAACTATTTTCATATCTTCTCGTAAAAAATAATTTATAAGGATAACAGTCAAATTTTCTACAAAAAATTTACCAACTCCATAGTTTAAAAATTTTAATGTTCATTTTTATTAATGTAGACTACATAATAATAATAATAGTATAAGGATTGTTCCAACTAAGCAGCATGATGCGTACATGAACGTCACGATCATGCGCATAACAAAATTTCTGTTCCAACAAGCTCCGACAATTCCACGGACGATCCGGCGGACGATCATTTTCATTAGAGATTTGGATGTAGAAGGTAGAAGTTAGGTAATGGTAAATAAACATAAATCATACGTAAATAAAACGTGAACCTATAAGAATCGTTCCAGCAATGCATAGAGTAAGTATGATGTTCATGGATTAATTCACGTACAGGTTCTCGAACGTTTGATTCGTACATGAATAAGCTCATGAACGTTCACGTACTAATCAGAAGGTAGTTGTTGGAACAAACCTTTGGATGTATAACCGTTTGTCCAAACTGCCATGTTTTAAGGATGGGTAAGAGTAAAAAATTAAATAAAATGACGTGAACTTAAAGAATCGTTCCAACAATACATAGAGTATGATGTTCATGGATTAATTCACGTACAGATTCTCGAACGTTTGATTCGTAAATAAGTTCACGATCGTTCATGTACTAATCAGAAGGTGGTTGTTGGAACAAACCTATAGTCAACATTTTTTACATTAGCAAATGGTGTCATAGTATATTATTCAACGAGCGTGTAATGATGGCTATTACTCATGAGAATGAAGTTTGCGACGTGAGCCGCAGGCGAACGTCGTAATCATTCGAGTGAGTAATAGCCATTACACGAAAGTAGAATACTATACTTTTTCTATGACTGAGTGTTCACCTATCAATTCAAACGAACGAGATATTTAGAGAATATTTTATTGTATAAACTTAATGCTTTATGTCAAACAATTTCATTTTGAAAGCTACAGTGAAAATTCATTTATTGCTTACAATATTGATGGTGAAATTTGAGCAGTTGAATTCGTTTTCACTTTCTGTATCCATTCTAACAAAAAGTCAGCTCTAAATCACCTTCGGTAGGTAGGTATAGGTATTGTCAAAGTCAAATTATGACATTTCATGGCGAGTCTGATTCAAACATTACACCGAACATAAGGCGTTTTCGATTATTTACTTTTGGCTGCTAGTAGCAGCTCGTAGTGACTGAATTTCGTTCGTTTATTACCGGGCGTGACGCCTAATCTTACCTTCCCCTTGCCCCTTGAGCACATACCGAAAAGTATGGGCTTCAAGCCATGGACATTAAATGTTTGACGTTTGTCAGGTTTGACGTTTATTTTAAGGTTAAAATTATGCCGATTACTATTTAAATCTTACTGGAAATATTTAAATATGCAAAATTATACTATGAATAACATCATAGTCGAAAACTGTTCTTTTAAAAACACAGGAAATTCATTGATAATATCAGATGATAGTTTGGATGATGACATGATATGACAAGTGGCTTTGAGGATCCCAAAAATCGTGTTCGTTTTTCTCAAAAGTCTTGACGACTGAGGCGTCACGCACAAAGGCTTGAAGCCCAAATAAACGAAAGCAGCAATAGTCGTGTGTAATGGCATTCTTTGACGGTGATTGGCCAGATAGTCGTGTGTAATGGATCATTACACACGGGGCGTGGCTTGTTTTGTGTAATGCATCCAGTTACTCAACAAAAATGTTACATAAAAAGGGTGCATTTCTCAACAGTCATAGAAAAAATATATTATTAAACATCAACACTGTAAATAACACAACTTTGGTTTTAACAAATGTAAATGCTCATTTCAATTAATGTTGACTATACGGCAAGCAGTGCGAAATATCATTGTCCATATATCAAACCGTTCATTTTATCGAGATATCACAGCTCCTCTATCATATTTATACAAATTGTTGGAACACCTTGTATTAAGGTAGGATAAACATTATACTGACTGAAAAACTACAAGTTTCAATTAAGATAGTAAAGAGCATATTGTATGCGTCTTAAGACCAAATATTTATTTTCGTTTCAATGAATAAATGATTTTAGGTACTTTAATTAGTCGACAACGGATCCGATTTCCGGCACCGATGGACGATAATTTTTACGACATAATAGATTTCAATATAGGCAGAGAAATTGAATTTTACGGCAGAGTATTCAAAATTACGAATTGCGATAAATTTACCAGAATGTTTTTAAATCGTTGTGGTATTAGCGTTCCCGATCCAATCGAAGCTCCCGTCGATCCTTATATGAATATAAGAGCACATCAGATGGACTCCATGCAACCAAAAAAGCCTGTAAAATCGCACGATGCGTTGGGAAAGTTCTTGGCTAACGACAAAAAGGTAAAAAAAAAATTTTAGAAGCTTTTTGTTATAATTTGTAGTATATTATTCAAGAAACATACACTATGTTATTTATAAGATCATAGGGATTCCTATGCAAAACTGCCAAACGCGAGATAACTTTTGAACCAAAGAGTTTTCATAAAAATAGTAACAGATTTGGAAAGGTCGTTGGCAAAATAATTTCAAATGCACTTAACAATTTTCCTAAATTCGCTCTGGTTTAATAAAAATTCGAATCAATACTTTCAACCGCGTAGGAGATAGCCAGACGGGTAGAAGCACGGGAAATTTGAAAGTTAAACGTGAAGTATCGCAGTTCGATTTCTCGCTGTGGTGGTTTCAGTATTAGAAACTGTAATGAAAATGGTGTACTACTTTTTCAAACATAATCATACAGTTTTTATCAAACCAGAACGCTATTTGGTAAAAAAGTTAGCTCACGTTTGACAGTTTTGTACAGGAATCCCTATGATCTCGGGTTTGATTTTCTTCCACTGTTAATTACCAGTACGTCTGAATCATTAATGCTACATTACGAAAGTGTCTTCTCAAAAGAAAATATAGACCTACAGATTGCGAAAATTACATTGGAACCCTCGGGTTACACAAGAACGATAGAAAAACAGCTGAAAGAGAGAGAAAGAATAATTATGCGCGGTCATCGAGGCGTGTATTTAATTCCAGCTAGGGTGTACACTTATTTCCCGAGACTGACCGAATGCTCATTGCCCCCCTAATTTAACCGCTACTGCCAGAAGCGCAGATTAATTTGTACAAATGATATTTTTCTCTCGTTTCCGTTTGACTTTTTTCGAAGTCATGCACAATAGGTAAAACAAAACACTTTCATCCGGCAACATTGTCTTTTACAGAGAGAATTCACATTTAAACATGATTTAAACTGCTATTCCTAAGTCTTTTCGCTATAAACGTTGATCACGTTGGAAGCGCATGCCATTGTATTTGAAAATATGCCTTCATTAACATACTTAACCTGCGAAAAAGTGCAAATTGTAAGATGGTATTTTGGAGGTCATTCGGCTAACGCAATCGTTAATTTGTTTATTGTGGCATTTGAAAATCGCCCAATTCCTTCAAAGTCAACAATTGTGAAAATAATGAGTAATTTCGAGAAATATGGATGTGTTTCATACTGTAGGAAATTCCAAGCTTTGGAAGATCCAATCGAACGCCCAATAAACGATGAATGGCAGACTAGAGAATTGAATGTTTGTTTAGCAGTTGAAACAGGACAACCATCTTCTTCAAGACAAATTGCTGGAGAGGTCAACATGGATAAGAGAACTGTACTGTCATCACAAATTTGGTTATTTTCTGGCACAGCAAGGTGGTTTATTTGAGCACTTAATTTATTAAAATTATGTTTATCTTTAGAATGGATTTTTATTTTTTCAGCAAGTTTATATTTTATGTTCAGAATATGTGTAGGTACCTAGCTACTTATTTTATTTTTTCAATTTAATTTATTAATGGAAGGGATTTTTAGTTTATTTATTATGGTTTTCTCAATAAATGCTGTTTTATTTTGAAGTTACAATGGCTATAATAATGAAAGTGTGTCATTTTATCTATTGTGCATGAATTCGAAAAAAAATCAACGAAAACTGGATAAAAATATCATTTGTACAAATCAATCTGCGCTTCTGGCAATAGCGGTTAAAATAGGGGGCAATGAGCATTCGGTCAGTCTCGGGAAATAAGTTTACACCCCTAAGGTGAAACAAAGTGATGACCGCGCACAATTATTTTTTCTCTCTCTTTTATATTATCCTTGTCGTACTTGTGTAATCCGAGATACACAAGTTACACGAGTTCCGAAGTAGCTTTCGCAACCTGTATGTGCATGACATGTAATGTACAAACAAGTGTCGAACATGTATTAGTACAGTATCCGGTTTTTGGAATAAATCGTAAATTTGATAAATAAAATCATCAGGATCGAATTCTTCCAAATTCGAAAAGACTTTGAAATTAATAATTACCAGCTTCTATTTATAACTGAAAATACTTGAGAACTTTCAAAATGCTGATGTTTTTCCGTGTATCTGGGCATATTTTTGTATTATTTATATAAATATAACAATAAGATTTTTATTAATAAATAAATAGGACTTTTCATAAATAATAATTGATCATAAACAACAAAGTACAGACCTGATGAGAACTGTCAGTGGGACATTTGAAAAAGACGTAAGACACATTGCCGCTACGAAAGGTATGTCTACATCCTATTTTGAATGCTGTTAATTCGTCCGCTTGCGCGTAATCATCACCAATCAACTAATTAAATTTTTGTTTTTCATTTCCTATAATTTATCAGCACCGAAATTATATTTTCAACTGTCGGCAAGCAAATATTTTGAAAAATTAATTATTCCAACAAGGTCTTTCGAATTGATCAGACTTATTAAGTTGGTAACTGGCACAACTGTCATTTAAAAGATAGTTCAAGTTCAATTTTAGTCACTATCACTCAAAGCTATTACCTATTTCCTATACTACAAAAAATTTTGAATTCTTGTTCACTTATTTTCGTAGGTTCTTCATTTTATGGGTTACTGGGATGATCAGAAAACTTTGTACGGCTACGTTCATCATTTGGAAGTTCGTTACTACTTAGCGGACGATACCATAGAAATAAAAGAGTTACAATCAGAAGCCGGTGGCGAACCTAGTTTTATGTTTCTACGAAGAGGAAAACTACCAAAACTATTCAAGGAACTGGCATCGCCCGGTCATGATTCAGCTTATACTGTACTCAACGTTCTCGGGTCTGCATTAGGGAGTCGTCGGTACATTGTAGATCCACTCGATTGCGGCAAAGAAAAAATTGATTATTACTGCGAAAGAGATTTGAGTATAGGTAAGAAGCTGAAACTTTTAATATTTAATATAGTAGAGAAGTCGTTATAGTCGTAGCTTTAGTTTGGTATAATTATACAGGGTTTCCCACGACGAGTTGAAGCTATCTGTATATGGCAAAATACTTATAGTAGAATCATGAAAATTCCTACGTTTGGTGTATCGGATACGATCTTTTCAACTAAGAACCATAACTGTTATTTTAAATGGTACTCCCTGTATATTATAATACATTTTTAACATCTACGTGAAATTTTAGTATACCTTTGTCTGAAACTGAACCTTTTAAATTAGGAGCAGTCCTTAACTGTTACGGAAGACGAATAGTCCTTACCGATTGCGACTCGTTCACCAAAGAATATTATATGGCAAAATATGGTATAAGTGAATTCACTCCATTACAAATACCGGATACAAGAAAATTGGTGAATATTATTCCCCCACCAAAGGAACGTGAATTGCCACCATGGAATGGTTTTGGTACACACGAAGATTCAGCACAGAATTGCATAACAGTAGAACCGAAGGCGCCTTTTAAGGATTTTAAGAAGTTTCTCATGTATGACAGGTACTTTTTCAATAATTATGGAATAATAACTGTGTAAATAATGGTATATTGTGATTACACGTCTGGCGTGAGTATATATAATTTTTTTGTGAAAATTTTTGTGGTGAAGTGGATACATTATACCTACCTGCTATCAATAAATTAATTGAAATTGGAAAAATAATTTTTAATCTCATCCGTAATATTATTATTTATTGGTCAAGTCGCTTTTTCTTAGGAATGGATTGGACAGTCATATATTGAGATTTGCGGCAAAAATGAAGTCGAAAATTCCAGAAAACTGTGATCGACATTTTATAATTAGTTACTTTTTGACCGATGACACCATGTCTATTTTTGAAATTGCCAAACACAATTCAGGTAAAAATATACTTTATTTGGAAATTATTTATAGCACCTGATATGGAGCTGCACAAAAATCGCTTGTTGAAAACTAATTTTTATATTTAACCAATTTGAAATGAATGATGAAATAACATCTGACACTGACAATATTCTATTGCTAAAATAATTTGAATGTTGTGGGCATAATATGCAATTATAATAATAAAAATTATTGTCAGATGATTTTCTTGCGGCATAAGAGTGGTATATATTATACACCAAGGTGGTGTAGACTATTTTTATTGACTAAGGAACAAAATTATTTCGCGAGGGATTTTGCCCCGAGTGGAATAAGGTGCAAGGCTCAGAAATATCTTCACCACCATGGTTTGTATGCAATATTTTCAACTACTAACCACATTTGAAATAAAATTAAAAATAATCCACAAACGCAACATGAGAAGCGTTTACCCCGTCGTTTGACTGACAAGTATACACTATCAGTTTTCGATATTTCATGAACGTATTCGTTATGTCATCAGTCAGATTCGGTTGAGTGAGAATTTTAAACTCATTTTGCAAAATTCAAATAATTTCATCTTAATAGGTAATTTCAAGCATCAAATATGTTAAAGACAATCTCCTGGGTATACAAAGTTATGTTGAACTACTATCTCAGAATTCTCAAAATATTTGAATTAGTCTATTATTCACCTAAGTTATTAATAGAAAAAATTATTAATCACTAACAGGAACCAAACACTCCGAAAGCTTGGGAAAACCCCAAGTATCTTTCAAGCGGAAATCCACGCCATAAGAAAGTGCGCCCAGTTCAAAATTGATAAAGGGTACAAAGGACAAAAGATTATCATAATGACAGATAGTCAAGCAGCCATTAAGGCACTGAGCTCTTGTGTAATCAGTTCCAAAATGGCGTGGGAATGCCTAGAAAAACTCAAAGAACTAGGAGAAAGTTACCAGACTATGGATTCCAGGAAACACTGGAAATAGCAGATGAACTAGCAAAGAGGGGGACTAAAATACATTTCTGGGGGCCTGAACGCTTTTGCGGAATCAGCCCCTATGTAATATTGGAAGAAATAGGTGAAGCCGGAAGAAAGTGAAGATCTGACCATTGGAAAGATCTAGTAGGGCTTAGACAATCAAAGATTCTTCTGGGTGACTATAACCTGTTGAGATCAAATGAATGCATAAGTCAAAGTAAAACTGCGCTAAAAGTCATCAGGTCGGTAGCTGTCTTCAAATTTCTCTTACCCAGTTTCAAAAGCCTGGACGAGAGTTTCTTTTCTAACTTATTTCTTATTCAGTAGAGTCTTAGTATAGAGTAGTCCTTTTGTCAGCCTCTATTTGAGTTGGTATTCCTTAACTAGCCAGTTCCCGAATTCCCTTCTTACTGATCCTTTGTGATTCCACAAAACGGTTCCGGACCTGTGAAGGCTCCTGGTGTGCCATTTTATTCCTTGTAATCCTCTCATGTGCCGGCAACCATATTGTGTACACTTTGTTCCTATTGCTTACAGATTATAAAAAGAATATAATTTGTGCACTGCTGTCATAAACAACGTACTATAAATAAATTTTAAATAATCTATAGAATAATAAAAAGAGGTCACTTTATACGCAACAGCTGAACAAATGATTATTAATATTTTTCAGGATTTAAAACATCATGTTTTTTAACAAGAAGCCAAGTAAAATTGCCTGGACAAAAAGTATTCGATATAAAACCACCCCTATGTTATACCCCTCAGCATATGTTTATTGGAGCCACATTGATTGTGAATAATTTCGAGTTTGTTATTGTTGATGCCGACGAATATTGTTTGAGATACATGGAATTAAACGCCAATCAGGTACCTATAGTTTATTACACTAAAAATCTATTAAGTGATAGGTACTGATTATTTTTTGATAATGTAAAACAATAAAACAAAAAAAACATTAATGTCAATGTAGGAATGTTCAAAATGCTTGCCGCGAACCTCTTGGTAACATAAGAATCTGGTATAGTAAATAGAAATGTCTTCTAACGTTACTCAATATCGCAAGCGTGATTCTTCTTTTTAAATCATTCAAGTAGAGGGGCTTAGTTTTCGATACAATACTTTTGACATATCTTCACAACAATGGCATCAAATCATGTTCTTTTCTCATCCAGTGATAATTCTCATTAGACCAATAGCGATTAATAGTAGATTAATGCTACGTCGACCACCGTGAACTGTAGTGTAGTGAATTGGTAAAATTCAAGTATCTCGAAAATCGTTAATTTTTTGAAGATCAAAGAAGTATACCTTTTTTCTACAGAAATGATGGGGCTATCCAAATTAAATAAGTAAGTTGTAAAATAATGAGCGATGAAAAATTTGTAGCTGATTTCATCTAATTCATATGGCGCATGTGGCGACATCTACGAGTTAACTCAAATTCTCTCACAGATTCTTTTTAACCCTTACAAAAACTAGTTCATACCCAATTTTCAAGTCATTATGTAGAAAAGTACCTGATCTATTAACAAAAATCTATTTTATTTTTTTCGCTTTAGCATCCTGTACCTCAGTAAGGAGCAGACTAAGACCCATTATTGTTAATTATAATATTATTATTTTGGTTTTCTGAACGTAAATTTACAATTTGGCCCATTACTTATGAATCACCCTGTATATATCCTCTTCTTTCCCATAAAAATTGCATGTCTGTCTTATTCTTCTCACGGATTTTATTAGGAAGTTATGATTGAACACAATGAAAGAAAACAAAAACTGAGAGTATGTCTTAATCGTATGACCCGCACGATAAGACTGCATTTGACTATAAGTTTACAAAAATGAACAGAACCTTTTTTAATTTTTTTATTCCATTTTAATGAAAAGGAGCGCAGGTATGGTTTTTACTTACTTTTTCAACATCAAAATGAGAAATAAGTATTAAGAATAATATATCGAATTTACTTATTGGTATTGGCCACTGTCACATGACACACCCCATATAATTTTTGATGTGCATTTAAATAGTTATTTTCCTAACAAGTGCCGGAAGTGATACTCTCCCGCACGCGACAGCAGTTGAACCGAACGACGAGGAGCGGAGTTCGGGCAAGCAGTCAAGTGCGGGAAAGACACTTTACGCATGATTCAGGAACAATATTTTTTCTACGACCGTATATACAAAAAAGTATACCAAGCCATTTTCAAAAAATATTTCATTTCAACTTACAAATAAAAAACTTTAACTAAAAACAGCTAATTATTATAGGTTTGGTGAGGTTTAACATTAAAAACACAATTTGTTGCATTCTATAAATCACTTAAAACTGTCACCTGCCAGTCCAGTGGAGTTATTTTGTATTAGGGATATATAAAAATTTCTTCTTCATTTTATATTTTCAAAAAATTAAAAACAGCAGAAAACCTACTGCTGTTATGGCAAAAAATCTTCAAATATTTGTTTCATATTTGCAGCATCCCTGTCCACTCATTTCTTCTTATCTTTGTTTCAATTCAATTTTAATGCTTGTATATTCGGTTCATTCAACTTTTTTATATAAATAATCCTTTTTTAGTTTCCCAAAGCAAATATAGCTTTGATAATGGATAAAGTTCGAGAAAAGCTCAAACCGATTTATAAGGATTTTGTAGCAGAAAATGTATCGAAAGATCACCAGACTCCACTAATCTCCTATGATCGGTTAAGGTAAGTGTGTTATTACCTATATACTATATACACGTCCACTTATAAGTTCGCACCATATGGAAAACATCTTTATTATCAATTTTAGGAAAACAAACTTATTCCTCATAAAAAGTTCGGCATGTTCTAAAATCCAAAATACAATAATCTGATATCAAATTTTTTCAATATTATAAGAGGTTAGGTAAGGTTGAATATGAATGAAAAATATGAACTCTACTTAAATTTGACAATATCGAAAAATGCTATGAATCAAAGTTGCAAATTACTCTTGAGTCGAATTCATATTTTTTGACAAACCTCGTATAATACTGTGAAAAATTGATATCTGATGATTTTATTCCATGTTTTGCAGCATGCAGAACATTTTATTGGGAAAAAAGTTTTTCTCCGATCGTGGGAAAAGTTACACTATTTTGACCTGTTTTCTATGCGCAAAGCTCAACATTCCGGAATAGTGGGCTGTTGCTAAGCAATTAGAAAATAACAGTGCGGTAATATTCTTTTTCTACAAACGTGTTAAAAATGCCATTTTTAGCACCATAGATGTCTTAAAAATGTCACTTTAAGACACTGAGTGCCATAAAATGTTTATGGCACTGCTGGTAAAAGAAAAATGTCACTTTAAGGCACTGCTGGTAAAAGTGAATTGTCAAATTTTGAAAGCAAACGTCAAAATATTTAGATTTTATTTATTAACATTAATATTAATAGCACAATTCGTGCAATTTGACAAATTAATTTCCTGCACTGCTGTTTTACCATTTTCCGTGGATAAGGAGAAACGATGCGCAGAAAAAATGGAATTTCCAGTCGAGGTTGACGCCACAATATCAAATCAACAATGTGAATTGCAGAATTCGCTTCGCTCATTCTGCAAACCTTCACATGCGTGCCTTAAAAATGTACTTTTAACACTGTTGACGCCGTCCCTGTGTAAACGTGGTGCGCCGGCGCCGCCGGTGAAGAAAGAGAGAGAGAAGCTATGAGATCGGCATAAGGGACACGTGTGCATTCATTATCATCTCATATAACACGAGATGCGAAAGTCAATAAGAAAGACAGTCTCTTTTAAAGTGTAATTCATTTTTTTGTATTCATCATCATTATCAATCAGTTATAATCAGTTATAATAAAGTTAATTTAATTTGTTAATTCAATTCTACACGAACCAAACACTTATATCATAAATAACTATTTTTTTATTGGTGAACCCTTTTACCTATTTAAAGCACGCCCCAGCGTGTTTAAAACGAACTTTAAAACACACGCGTTTTTTAAAGTTACCATGGCAACATCAACATCTCGAGAAACGAAGTGTAATGTCTAATGGTATAAATGTCTAAATGACAACTTTTTTATTATTGATCTGACAGGAGTAGGTACTTTGTCAAAACCTTTATTTGAACAATATTTAACAATTTCAATTTTATAAATGAAAATGGAAAGTGCAGTTGATATTGTTTGAGATATTAATATTTCGATTTTGCAAATCAGAGAAAATAGTTATTTGTTCAACTAGGCAGCAAAGTAGTAGATTGACAGCCAAGGCAGTCAATCTACTTTGCTGCCAAGTTGAACATATAATTTTTTCTCCGATTGTTTATGAGGATATTGTATTTGCAAATTATTACAATTCCTACAATCTCTTTATTTTAGTTCGTTGCTATGGAAATGTTTAATCACAGGCAGCAAAGTAATCATTTTCGTGCCTAGACAGCAAAGTAACCAAAATTAATATTTGCTGCCAATCGGAGAAAATAGTATTTAATTTGATACTATTAACATTTCCATGACAACACAAGGTAAACTAATGTCATCGCGAATAGGCATGATGACTGATTTTGAAAAACTGCTCCACGATGTTTTCACGTATATACTTTATCTACAATAAATGTTATTTCTGTAAAAAAAGATGTTTTTAAAGGAAAAATTCAACTTTTAAAAACACATTTTAAATTATGCGCCAAAACGCTATAATAGTAATGGCGTCCTTCTATGACGTCATCAATTCTTAACAGTGTCAACTGTCGATAGGTTATCTATGATCTGTGTCATGTAGTAATATCGTCAAAGTCAAACTTCAAACACTTGACAGCTTGCAGGTTAAAAGTTTATTTTGATACATAAACATAATTTCAAAAACGGTTTTTTGTGGTAATAAAAACAGAGATACTTGATAGTTTATAACGAGAAAATATCACATGAACCAAGAAAAGCCAACAGCAACAAAGGAAATACAAAACCATAGATAATATGAAGACGCACCAATAGTGCACCAATAAAAAAAATAGCGTAAAGTATTCGTGGATAACTGGACTTTAAAACACTTGCTCTATTTCGAGCACTCCGGCTTCGCCGTCGTGCTCGAAAAATCGCGCGTGTTTTAAGACCTTTATATCCACTTATACTTTAATATACTATACCGCACTGCTGTAATGTGCGGTAATGTTCCAAATGGATTATTACAATAAAATGAAACAAAGTATGGTTTTAATTTTTATATTAATGAAGTTGGTATGATATAAATAGAAGGAACATAAAATTTATAACGATATTCCTGAAAATAAATTAATTTTGTAAATATTTATATTCATTTCACAGTTTGTACAATTTGTAAATTGTACTGGAGGGCAACGAGAATTTATAGACTTTAAAGCTGCATGGCTAATTGTTTGGTTTATCTCTTTACCACTTCTACATTTCAATATAAAGATAGAGAAACCTATCTAAACTCACTTGATTACAACTTGAATATAATATTTTTTAATTAATTTTCAAATGTAAATCAACGATCGAAGAAAAAATTCCTGTGTTACCAGACTCGTCGCTACGCTCCTCGTCTGGTAATCATCACAGTCGTTTGGGAATATGATGCTTTTCCCACTAATTATACAATATACTATTTTTTCCTAAAATGGATAATAAAAAAGTTTCCCATATAGAGCGAACTTAAGTGGACACAGTGTATATCCTCGTTTTTATTATGAGCTGGTTGATTTTGCAGCATTTTCATACTTTTAGGTCCCAACTATGTCAAATTATGGGACCAGATTTCACAGAGCATGATATGGTCACTATTTCCAGAGCATTCTCAGCAGTGTGTTACAAAGAAAGATATGACAGGGAAAAAATTAGGTGATTTCTTTGATACTTATTTAATATATTGAGTAATTTGTATACACGGTGTTATTTATAAGATGCTATTTACAAGTGCATTAAAGCTTATATTTCAACGACGTTTCCAAACCTGTTATTATTTTTTATGAACGCTATTTTGTAAAAACTTAGCTCGCGTTTGACAGTTTTGTACAGGAATCCCTATGTCGCATTTTATAAATATCACAGTGTACCTATATCATAGAGATAGTAGAAAGGGAGGAGACGAAGTCACGTGATCTAAAGCGTACTCGGTCAGCCATTTTCGTACCACGCTAATGTCAAAGTTGATTGATGAATGTTTTTAAGTGTTATCGGTGTCGTAAATTACATTTTCCTACAACCACTATGCAAAACACGCTTTTCTACACAAATTTTTATACGCAAAGCAGGCCTTTTCTCAATTCTTTTGATAACCGTTGTAAAAGTAATGCGAAAAGTACACGCTATGGCACTTTTCCGCACCGAAATGTCAAACAAAGCTACCTATGACCAGTCAACTTTTTTTGACAATTCAACTTAATTGAATTTCTTATTGGTGTACAATTTTTAAATACAAACTACAAAGTAAGTAAACTATCTATTTCATTATTTATTTCAATTTATTCATTATTAAAACATTAACCTATTAAGCAATATTTTAGGAATCATGAACCAAGATGAAAATAATTTATCTTTTGAGTTGTCCAATTCGGACATTGAAAATACTCAAGTTAATGTATATCTTTCATTAATGAATGTGGTTGTAGAAAAAATATTGTGTACAACTTGTACGCAAATCACTTTTCCCACTCGCTAGATTTGCAGCACTCGCCTTACGGCTCGTGCCACAAACTTCTGCGCTCGTGGGAAAAGTGACGCTTTGCGAATAATGTACCACAGGTAAGATAAATAATATACAGGGGTGTATTACAAATATTTTGAACGTGAATCTGTTACACAGTAATAGTAAAGTTGTAGACTATTGTAGTTTAATTTAATCCGGCTCTGTGCAAAAATACGTTGCGTACTACACTTAGCCACGCCCACTGATTCCACGTGTACATATGGAACCTAACGCTGCATGTCGTCTCCTTTCTTATATTCTATCTCTTTGACCTATATGAATAATCTTCAATATATTGGTCTGGTCATGCGATCTTTTCATTATCCACACTTATTATTCACAGGTGAATAATGTACGTACATTAATATACTTGAAGAAGCACACGTAAAATGTTAAAATTATCAAATAGTCGTGGACAAAATAGCTTATATCATTTAGCGAAAGCAACTTTTCAAACAGGAGAAATATTTCCCACTCGTTGAAAAATGTTACCCAGACTCGTTACACAGGGTGTTTTCAAACGACACTTACGACGTTTGCATGTAGATACCGATACCTCTTGGACAAAATGATATAAGAATTGAGGGGTCCAACCTATTTACTTTTCGAAATACGAAGTGTTGAAAATTTAAATTTCTTAATTTGATAACTTTAAAATGGATGTATAAATTGGTTTGACATTTGACATGCTGTTTTTAAATGTAATAGGGCATATTTTGATGAGAAAACATTTTTCAATTCTTGATGCAGTGGTTTACATTTGGAAGAAAATGTTACCTTTCCCCTTCAATTTTTTACACCACTGGCATTTGAAGCTGTTTCATTTTATTTTATATTTCTCAATGATTTTCACGTGAAGAATTCATGACCAAAAAAATTTTAGTTTTCAAGAAATTTATGCCCGATTTCACCAGCTAATTCCTGAAGTTAGGTAATACCTAAACCCGTAATCAGGAATTCCTAATTCCCGATTTCACCAACGACACGCAAGGAAGTTCCTAACTAAGTAATTCCTACGGTAGGAAATACCTAAATAGGATTTCCCTAGCCTGAGAAATCCTTAGTTAGGAAATACCTAGTAAACAATTGGTACCACTATTTAGTACTAGCCTGTAAATTTGACAAGGATAGTGTAATTCTATGGAAAACCCCTAAATTTCCAGAGTATGCGATTTTGAATTAGAAAATGCTGCAAATTATGGATAAATGTGAATAGACAAAATTTTGAACAGCTCATGTAATATATTGGCTGCTTAATTCTTTAGTTACTAAAAGCACAAGCCAAATTTCAAACTGATTTATCAATTCATTTTGAAGTTATGAAATGAAAACATCCAGTATATAGGCTGGACACCTCAATCCCTATATCATTTTGACCAATTTTACGAGAGGTATCTACTTGCAAACGTTGTAAGTGGCATTTGAAAACACCCTGTATAATATAATATTGCGGAAACAACACGAAAAAGAATCATTTTAGAAGATATTATTGATATTATTGCATATTATTGTTAGATGTTTCCATTACATATTTTTTTTTAAATTTCGTTTACAACGAATAATTACTATTAGGTTGCTCTATAGCAGTCAGTCAAAATACCGCTAGGTTAAAACAGCGCTGGACAAAAACAGTGCAGGACAAAAGAGCGCTGGACAAAATAGCGCCGCACAAAAATAACTCAACGACGGACAATAGCATTGGTTAAAATAGCACTGCGACTAAATAACGTCGGTTAAAATATTCTCAGAAAATTAACTACCTATTAAAATATGCGAAACTACAGTAATCAACTTTTTTTAATGTAAATGTAATTATAATATAATGTAAATGTAATTATAATATAATAAAAATGTAACGACAATGAATATTCCATGAATCCGCCTTTAATGATATTATAGTTGTTTGTTGATCGGTAAACAATGTGTGTTGAATTATGATGAGAAATATCGATTGTCGTTCTTATTTTCTGATATTGTTGTAAAGAAACCTCAATAACAACAAAAGATGACAAAGTGTTTGCTATAACAGAACTACCGTCTGCTAGACTTCATAAAGAGTTGATGGAGACAGTTGCGTATAATAAAGTGGAAAATAGCTTAAAAAGAAAACATCAGACACGAAAAGTTTGAATAACAATGACAGATGAACTAGTAAAGTCTACATGAGGATATTAATTCACCATTTGGGGAGCAATATCTAGGAGAAATTGAACAAAAGCAAGTATCTGGAGGATTAGGAAAAGACACAGAAAAATTCATTGAGAACACAATAGATTTCAAAAAACAGAGTTTGTCCACGACCACCTAATAATAAGTCAATATTTTACCTCCTTACAAAAGGTTTATAGTACTCATATATCTACTGTCCTGAATTATGGTTCATAATACACTGGAGTGTATTATGGTTCCTATGGAGGTACAATATGAAATAAACTATTACATCTGTGTATTTTGTACAGGAAATTTGTTTCTGAAATATATCGTATCGATAAAATATTGTAATTTTTAGTATTGATACTTTTCATAACGATATTTTCTAATATTACGTATTTTAAAACAATATTGTTGGAAGAGGAACAAGAGAACGATCCTGACTTGAAAAAAATCCGACATTGGAAAAAGGAAAACTGTCGACCTACTTGGCAGGAGATTTCAAGATACTCGCCAACGATGAAATCGTATTGGGCCCAGTGGGACTCGCTGGTTCTTGAAAACGGTTTGCTACAGCGAGTAATCGAGAACGATGATGGTTCCGAAAGTAGAAGACAGTTGGTGATTCCAAGATTGAGGGTAGTAGCAGTACTACGGAAATTACACGACAGTCCATCAGGAGCACATCTAGGTGTGAAGAAGATCCTCCAGAGGGTGTGAGAACGGTTGTACTGGATGCACAGTTCCGAAGACGTGAAGGACTGGTGTAAGAAGTGCACTACCTGTGCCACGACCAATGGACCGGATATTGCCGGACCGTTTCCACCGACAGCAAATGGCAGCAGGTACATTTTGGTGGTGATGGACTATTACACAAAATGGGTAGAAGCGTATGCGATTCCAAACCAAGAAGCCGCAACTGTTGCCGACGTTCTTGTGAATGAGTTCATATGCCGATATGGAGTGCCCCTGGAAATACACAGCGACCAGGGCAGAAACTTCGAAAGCCAGCTGTTCCAGGAAATTTGTGATAAGCTCGACATGAAGAAAACAAGAACTACGGCTTTACATCCACAGTCGGACGGAATGGTAGAGCGAATGAACAAAACTCTTGGCAAATACTTGTCCAAAGTAGTATCTAACCATTAGCGAGATTGGGACCAGTATCTCTCGCTATTTGCGATGGTCTACAGATCCGTCATCAATGAGTCTACCGGCCAAACACCAGCAAAAGTTCTGTTCGGACGCGAAATGAGATTAGCCTGCGACCTTGAATTCGGATGCCGACCCGGAGAAGACATAGCTGGTGAAGATTACGTAACCCAGCTGAGAAGAAGAATGGACGACATCCACGAGCTGGTTCGATCGAATCTCCAGATTGCTAGCGATAGGATGAAGAAAAGGTACGATACGCAAGCTACAGGAGGTTTCCGCAAAGGAGACAAAGTCTGGCTGCATAACCCAAGAAGACAAAAGGGTTTTTCTCCAAAGTTGCAGAAAGCTTGGGACGGTCCGTACCTCGTAAAGAAAAGAATCAACGACGTCATTTATCGCATCACCAAGATCCCAAACGGAAAGCCAAAGGTGGTACACCGTAATCGATTAGCGCCATTCGAGGGTGACCACGATGTGGAAATAAAACAGCTCCAAGAAGTAGCTGATTCTGCTTTTGTAAAGTTCATGTGTGCTTGTGGTACCGGAAAAGCAAGATACGGCGTCACCACGGAGAAACGACAAGATCTGCTCACCATTCCGGAGGAATACTCACTGGCAATAAACATCCCTGCCAGCGTAACCGATGCGCGCGGACTGCCATCTTTGTTTATAATGAAGAGTGCCGCACGACGTTTGTAAAACCAGTTACCAGTACCAGGTAAAGCTTTGAAGCTACAAGATGGGTCCCGTTACAATTTCCACCCAGCGACGAGAAACACCTTCGACGAAAGACCAACGTACGAGAATGTCTGGGAAGCTTTACTAAGCTTAAGGGAGCATGTGCTTTGATTGAACGTGCATAGGCTAGCCATGCCCAAGATTGAATGTAGGCATTTAGATTGGCGGATAATCCGTAACATGGTAGAAGTAATCTTCCGAGACACCGAAGTGCAGGTACTTGTCTGCGGTCATTCCCGGGAGGCACAGTCAACGGAGAAGACGGTCGCATGTTACTTCCATGCAACTGCGGTAACAAGGGAACCGGTTGCCGATACAGTCATCTCGTCTCTTAGCTCCAGGAGCTCTTAAGGAGGGGGCAATGTTACGCGAGTGCCCCAGTGAAATTCCCGCATGAGACGACTATGACTCCTCTACTCACTAGTCGAGAATCATCGAGAAGACTACCTGCCCTGCGCTCCGCCGCTCACTAATCGAGAAATTGCTCGTATAATAATATACTATAAAAACACATTGCAGAGAAGTTTGTAACTGAAAAATTTACAATTTAAAAGTCAAATCCAAACCAATGGATTGATATTTTTGAAAGGGAATGTTCACGCTTTGATTTAATGGAAGATGAGGAGAAAATTGGAATATTCAGAAGCAGCGCATTCGTTTATTTTATCCTAAATTAATATTGTTATAGATAGTTACACCAGAGTTACACTTTGATCTCTGTCAGCTGGTCGGGTAGCGATGTTGAATTGACTTACGAACTATTTACTATCATTTACGGACAATATTCTCTTCTCCGATTGGCAGCAAAATATTAATTTTGCTGACTGATATCAATCAGCAAAGTATTACTTTTCCTGCCTGCTTGTGATCACACTCAATTGGAATAAAACATTTGACGTAAACATTTATTAGCAATTATTACATAACACTTTTAACAAGAATTTAAAAACATATATTTAGTTGTTATTATCATTGATAGTAAAATTACTACACTGTCCATTATATAATAATTCAAATATACCGATATTTTTCCGCACAACTCTCAGAAATTTCATGAATTGTCAAACTAAGTAATTATTATGGACATTTCCATAGCAACCAACCATTCCAACAACTGCGATTTCTGTAAAATTTTATTTTTTCTACAACCGTGCGTTTTAACCCACTTTCCCGCACGCATTTTAGTTTTGGAAGTGTCACTTTCCCGCACTAGTGCGGGAAAGTAATAAATGAGTGCGGGAAAGTAAAATGCGTGCGGGAAAGTAAAATTATGCAAATTTTTACCTTAATAGATAGTTTTTTACTTCGGAAGCTATAAATATTGTGACTACAGATAATTAAATATTCACGAAATAGTCCATAAAAAGAATCTTTTCAAGCTTTTTGTTGCATTTTTCATTTTTTGGAAATATAAAATAATGAAGATATTTTTCTATAAACATAACACCAAATAAATCCAATGGACCGGCAATTTGAAGTAACTCACAGAATGCAAAAAATTGTGTTTTAATATTAATATTTATAATAATTAGTAGTTTTTAGTAAAAGTTTTGTATATGTATGGTGAAATGAAATAATTTTTGAAAAATGGGTTGGTATACTTTTTTGTAGGTATATACGGTCGTAGAAAAAATAATGTGTCTAACTCATGCGTAAAGTGTCTTTCCCGCACTTGATCGCTTGCCCGAACTCCGCTCCGCGTCTTTCGGGTCAACAGCAGTCGCGTGCGGGAAAGTATCACTTTCCGCACTTGTTAGGAAAATAACTATTAATTGAACACTACAGGGAAAATAAAGAGATTGTGGGAATTGTAGTAATTTGCAAATACAATATCCTCCTATACCATTATGAACAATCGTAGAAAAAATTATATGTTCAACTTGGCAGCAAAGTAGATTGACTGCCTAGTTAAACAAATAACTATTTTCCTGTTAATTTGGGACTATAGCACAGATTATAAAAGAGAACAGATACGAATGCCGGCAAACCATATAAGGATTTTCAGATCCGATTTCAATGACCTTAGACCTTTAACTCGGTATGGCCGCGATGTTGCCAGTTTAAAATATTTTCAGAATTTCTTACCAAATTGCAATGTTGACTTGGAGACAATAACAATTTCCAGTGCCGGTTCTCTACTTTTCTTTCCGAATGAAATTTATTTGGACAGTCTTTTTATGAACAATACACTCCCCCGTGATGTTTATTCATTTTATAAAAATAATATGCTAATGTACACTATTATCAGTTAATATTACCACAACCTACAATCGATTAGTCAAATAACACAAATAATATCGCAGATTGACAACCTTCAAAATGAAGTGTCACAACTGACGTTTTGTATTTTAATTTTTGAGCCAAGCCGTCACGGTTATTGTGCATGTTTGCCAAAGATGATTTGTGAAAAAAGTTTCGCGAAGAGGCCCGAACGGAGTCGACACACGACGATGGACTTTCAAATGGGTATGTCCACCCATCTCTCTCTTTTTTACTGTTCTCTGTCAATCTTTCGCATCTGTTCTCTTTATAATCTGTGACTATAGTCTATTTTAATGAATAAGATAGTAGTAAAATAATGAAGCATAATCATTTTTGGGCGGCGCTATTGTGTCCTGCTCTGTTTTATCCTAGCGCTATGTTGACTGACGCTATTCTGATACAGATCCCTATTAGGTACTTACATCAAAATCCAGGAGATAACTAAATAAAATGTTCCTTTGTATCTACTTATTTTGTGACTAATTCAAGATATTTTTCATTATCCGTATGCTCGTAAAAAATGCAGTTCCTAGCACGTGCTTTTCCACACCAAAGAGGAAAATAATTAATAAATATAGACCAGTTTTACAAATACTTTTAGTTATGAAATTATAGGTAAAGTTTTGTAATCAGTACTTCTTATTCTAGAGCTATGACTTTGACGGAACTAAAACGTTTTTTGTGGAATGACTTAGATCGTCTAAAAGAATACCTTATTCAAGCCGATTCTAAAAGAATAGGAAAATTAAGCCGAAAAGATTGCCGTACAGTATTGAAAGCGTGTAGACTTCCACTGGATAATGTTTTGATCGATAAAATTTTATCAGTGTAAGAATTTAAAATTCATTGTTACCTATCTATTATTATCCCTCCAAATATTCAAATCTACTTTTTCCAGGATAAAGAAAGATACTGACTGCGAGTTGTTTTACGATGATTTATTGGTTTTCCTAGACAGCACTCATTGTCCTATGTCTGATGTGCCTCCAACAAATATAAAGGTAGGTAAAGGTAAAGGTTTATATTAGTCCCTATTTTACAGTTGGACCATCAATTATATTTTGAAGATTTAAGACTGCAAAAAAATTGTTCTCAAATCCTTAGGGTCTATTTACCGTAAACATATCAGAACAATAGCCGGATGATGTGATCTTGAATTTGGAACGTTATTATTTGTGCTGCCGTTATCATATTAGTATTATCCAAATCCAATGTTACACTCATTGAAGAAATTATTATCCCACGTAACGTGAATTCACTTTAACACACATGACTTAAAAAACAAGATGCCGACTAAGTAGGAAGAAAATCATTCCTACTTGCCTCTTGGAAATCAGAAATCCTGGGACATGCCACAAGATGCTTTGATGGAAGAGTTTTCAAAGAAAATGGATACAAAATGATGCCACAGGAAGAAATGGGATTCAAATACTATTACCAGATTTGTAAAAAAGGTAATTTAATGGTACACAGAGCTCAAGAGCAATAGAAGGAACTGGTATAGAGTGTATGGGCAACTCCGAAGGCTTGTGAAAACCACAGTTATCTTTCAAGCAGAAATTCACGCAATAGATAAGTATACCCAGTTCAATATTGATAAAGGATATAAAAGCAAACGATAGAAACCATTAAAGCACTGAGTTGAAGTGAAATCAGTTTCAAAATGGTATAGAGTAGCATAGGCAAACTGACTGAACAATGTACCTAGTAGCTTTCAATGTGGATTCCGACACACTGAAATAGCGGATGACTAGTTAATAGGGGAACTGAAACACCCTTTTGAGAGCCCCAATGGAAGAAATAAGAAAAATCGAAAAAAAAAATTAATAAAAATCTGACAATTGGAAAGACAGCCATCTATTCGCGCCTTTAATTGAACTTCTGACTGAAGTAGGGTGTTCGTGGCTCGTGCTGTGCAGACGGATGTCGCTGAAAATTGGGGTGCGAGGTGAACTGGCGACTTCCGCAGTAAAGACAATATATGGATATCTTCTGTATGTTCCTTGTGGTATATTATTCATTCTTTTTTTAATTTCTTGGGAAATTAAACCACAATATTTTTGAATTCTTTATTTCAACTTATTTTTCTTGACAACGGTAGCTGGAACGCTACCGAAACGTTGAAATAAAGAATTCAAAAATATTGTGGTTTAATTTCCCAAGAAATTAAAAAAAGAACAATATATGGAAATGAGCAATTTCAATTTTTCATGCTGTCATTAAAATTAAAAATATTGTGGTGATAATTAAACCAAACCAATAGGTGAACGGTGCACCCCTAAAAAGATGCACAAAAAAACGAGTTGACCGACCACTACAAAACGCAAGAAAAAAACCAATTGAGATCGATCAATTATATTATTGGGAACAAAAAACCTCAATAACATTTTTTTGTCCTGCTGGTCAGTCATTTGTTATTAACCAAAAACTTGCAAAATTACGGAAAATGGAAAAATCGCTACGTTTATCATATATTTAAGGTGAAATGGATGAAAATAAACACTTTTTGACTCTTGATATTTTTTCGAAAAATGCTTTTGTCCACGACCACCTAATAATAAGCCGATATTTTACCTCCTAACAAAAGGTATATACCATATACCATATATCAACTGTCGTGAATTATGAACCATAATACACTACAGTGTATTATGAACTAGAGATGGGGGTACCAACAATATGAAATAAACTATTAAATCTGTGTATTTTGTTCAGGAAATTTGTTTCTGGCATATATCGTATCGATAAAATATTGTAATTTTTAGTATTGATACTTTTCATAGCGATATTTTCCAATATTAAGTATTTTAAAACAATATATTTATAACGGTACGTTGTATTGATACTTTCTACAGTATCGCCCATCTCTATATATGTCAAATTTTATTTTTATGTAGCTGTCAGAACATTTTGAGGTTAGTATAATACCAAATCGTTACTGACTTTTATTTAATAAAGAAATCAAGTGTTGTGGACAAAGTATAGTATTCTACTCGAAATTTATGGCCATAATTCACTTGGGTGACTTGCGCCTCTCGCCTGCGGCTCGTGACGCAAACGTTACCCATCGTGAATTATGGCTATCATAAATTGATCGTTTAATAATATACTATGTTCTCAAGTTATCGGCAATTCAAAGTCAAAAATTGACCGAATACTTGGATTTCCGAAAAAAAAAATTCTCGGCTTCTACCACAGCTTTTTCAAATTTTCAAAATGCAAATTGCTCGTGAAAACATATACTATTAGATGGTATTTTTTATTTTCTTGCAACATTCATTTACCTTGTCGATTCCAGGGCGGATTTGCCGCGACGGAGTGCGTAATGTGTACTGATTTGCGGAACTATTTTTCGATTAATAATGTTAATTATAATACGTAGAAGATAAAGAAGAGGCTGAAGAGTATATGTAACTCTATTAAAACGAAAAGATGTTCATATTCAAATGTAAATCTTATGTAAATAAATCCGAAAACAAAAGTAATGACCAGTGGATCAGAGGATAAAGAAATTAATTTAAGGATACAAGAATAAGAAATCGAGCAGTGATAAAGGTAAATAAAATGGAAACGAAGATATTGAAATAAATGAAAGGATCACCAATGCTTGGAATTATATCAAGAGCATTTATAGGAAAAAAAGAAATCAGTACAAAAACTAAAATTACGGTATATAAAACAGTATATCGGCCAATTCTTACTTATGGAAGTGAAAGCTGGATACTGTCACAAAAGTCTAAGAGTCGAATCCAAGCAATGGAAATGAAATATTTACGGAAAGTGAAGGGTATAACACGAAGAGATCGGATAAGAAACGAGGATGTGAGAAAGGAACTGGAAGTAGAACCAATACTCGAATTATTGAATAAACAAAAGCTTAAGTGGTTCGGACACTTGACAAGAATGAGGAACAGACCAGTCAGGGATGTGTGGGAAGCACGAGTAACTACAAAAGGAAGACAAGAAGACCTAAGAAAACGTGGAACCAAGAAGTAGCAGAAATACTAGGAAGGAGAAATATAAAATGGGAAGAAGCAAAAAAGATGGCAAAAAATAAAAAGAAATGGACAAAATTCATCTACGAACAGAATACTTAGATACAGATACCTACCTTTACACCTTCGGGTATAAAAAGGGTTTTTGATTAAAGATATATAACTTAATAATTTTTATAACATATATTTTGAAGCAGAAATTAATAAAACATAAACAATAGCAAAAAAAAACGTATTTTAATTCAATAACTAACATTATTAATCGAAAAATAGTTCCGCAAATCAGTACACGTTACGCACTCCGTTACGGCAAATTCGCCTTGGAATCCGTAAATCTCGCGAATTTGGTATGACGAATTCGACAAGGTAAATGAATGTAGCAAGAAAATAAAAAATACCATCTAATAGTATATAATAATATGTTTTCACGAGCAATTAGCATTTTTAAATTTTGAAAAAGCTGTGGTAGAAACCGAGAATTTTTTTTCGGAAATTCAAGTTTTCGGTCAATTTTTGACTTTGAATTGCCGATAACTTGAAAATAAAGCATTTTTCGAAAAAATATCAAGAGTCAAAAAGTGTTTATTTTCATCCATTTCACCTTGAAAAAGCGTAACGATTTTCCGTAATTTTGCAAGTTTTTGGTTAATAACAAATGACTGACCATCGGGACAAAATAGTAGTTTACCTAACTAGTGCGGAAAGTGATACTTTTCCGCACGCTATTGCGAATGGCCGAACGACGCTAGCGGAGTTCGGCCAGCAATCGCGTGCGGAAAAGTCACTTTACGCACGTGTTAGGTACACAATTTTTTCTACTAGCATCCGGAAAAAAAACCCAAAAGTTAACATAAGGAAACATTTATTATTAAATACATATCAGCAACTTAATTATTATTACTTGGCACCCATTTGATAAGGCTTTTACCAGGAACATGAAAAATTTTTGAAAAAAAATAATTTTTCTTTATCAAAAAATTATTGCAGATTTCTAAAATTTTTTTTTAACTTTTCAGTCATTTGGTAAACTACAACCATAGAAATGCATATTTTAAATATTAAAATGTCAGTATACTCCCAAAAACTCTACAAATTTACTTTCCGCACTAGTGCGGAAAAGTGACTCTTTCCGCACGCTTTTTAGTGCGGAAAAGATTCACTTTCCGCACGCTAGTAGAAAAAAGTGTTATTAAGGTTTTTGTTTCTAATAATCAGCCGTATTCCGTATCATGTATGTTATTTTTAACGATGGTCCGTTATGTTATAATAACGATCGTATAACTTTATAGTTAACTGTTCTGTGATTACGTATCAAGCATCCTTAACGATATTGTTAAAATTGTACGTTAAAAAAGTAGTAAGTTTTGATTTTCTCGCAGTAAGATGGAAAGATACACCTTAAATAAATGTAAAAAAAAGATAGATTCGGTCCCGTTTGACCTGTCAGAGTATAATCGTTATATAACATACTATGAAAACTCGTGACAGATAAGAGACAAGGGTTATCTCTGACAGAAGAGCAGTTTGTACAATATAACGCGGGGAAAGTTTAGATTCAAGTGTATTTAATATAAGTACGCCTCCCAAAAACAACAAGGCCACAGTATGAGATGCTGTTGGAATTTTCAGAAAATCATCCTATTGTGATAAGAGGGAAGAACAAACCATGCGGGGTTAAAATAATTAATAATTTTGTTGAAAAAATGAAAAATCACCACGAATATATAGCAAAAACTGATTAGATTCTTGACATTTGTTCCACTTAACGATATCGTTAAGACATAACAAGCTGTCAAACTGGTCCAGTTATTTAACAACAAACTTTTCAATAATAACGATAATAAAATAACGATTCTCGTTAACATAACGATGCGCATGATGATACAGAATCGGTATTTTTAGTCATATCGTTATATAACATAAATTCACACTTAACGATAGTCGTTAAATAACATAAAGTGATACGGAATAGGGCCGAATATAATTAATCGATCCCAATTGGTTTTTTCCTTGCGTTTTTTAGTGGTCGGTCAACTCGTTTTTTTGTGCATCTTTTTGGGGTGCACCGTTCGCCTACAATATCAAAGAAGAAGGGCACCTGTTAAATAGCACTAATAGCACGGAATTTGACTTTAGTCGGGATACGGATACGATTAAGTATACGGAGTAGGGTACGTAGTAATACCACACGTTAAACGCATCGTATCGGCCGAGACGTAACGGGTATACACATGCGCAGTTCGTTACGGATACGGATACGTGAAAAACTTAACACAAGCTAAAAGTCTCTATTAAGTTATATTTATTAAGTATTTGCTTTGGTACAGTGAGTAGTAATTATTTTGCGATGGAAGGTAGAGATGGAAGGATTGGATGATTTGGGAATGATGGAAGAATTCGAATGAGCAGAGAATATTCGTCCGATCAGAAAAATTGAATTTAATAAAATTCGGGCTAATCCCTTAGAAACATTGTTAGAATAGGAATTTAAAGAAAAATATTTATTGAAATATATCTACTATCTAAATATAACTATTAACAATAAAAACCGGAAATACTACTTTTAATACAAAATACAAACTGAGCGATGAGGGAAAAAATTTTAACTCAACGCTGAGAGATAATTATAAGGTAACTTGATATTTTTTAAATAAATAAACAGAGCACTGAACACACAAATGCCACAATAAAAACAGAACATATTTCACCATGTCACTTTATTGGTCAATTCCTACCATAAAACAACTGTGAAGTCATGTCCAAACCCAGTAATAAGGAGAAAGCAAAAACTATATTATTTCCTTAGGGGTTTATTAATATCAATTGTATTACTTCTTTAAACCTACGCTAGTCTCAGAGTAACTAGTCTCTGACTAGAGTAAGGAATTTTTATTAATAAGACAGCTGAGTTGATAAACTTCGATTTCATTTTTATTCAACCAATGGTGTAGCACTTTGTTACTTTGAATTTCCCGTCTCATAGTTTGTTACTTTTATTTATTATTTTATGACATTTAAAATGTATAAGGTATGAAAAATATAATGTCTGGATAAGGATGAGGTGATCAGATATAAAATAATATACACATTAAATGAAGATTATGTGAAATGTGATAAAAATTATGTTTTAGTATGAGCTATGGTGGGGTTCAGAACCAGAGCCGGAAGCAGGCAAAATGGTCGATTGGTGTGGATTTACCAAATACTTGGATTTAGACTATACATTCACTGAAGCCTTAAAAGATAAGTCAATTGATAATACGCTAACAGGAACTGGTCATGACAATTATAATCAGTAAAAAAAACAAAATTCAAAGTGAAATGTTATTATTATAATTTTTTGTGTTTGAAAATGATATGAAATAAACGTTTTATTAATCTTCGCATTTTTCTTTTTCACATGCCTTCATTGGATCGGAGGTAGCAGTGCCTTCCATATCCGGTTTCTTCTTTTTGGATACCCCAGCTACCAGCAATCTCAGTTTAGCAATAGCTCTACCAGGAACTAGTCTCTGATATAAAACAAAATTTATGAATCAACTTTTTGTTTAGTTAAAATGAGAGATAGAAACGCGTCAAAGCAATATTTGAAAAGAGCATATGAGCTACAGACAGTAGAAACACACCATATAATATTATGTACATTCGTCTGTCAACCAATGACATACGTATTTTTGTAATTATGACTTGCAAATGTTGGAAAGAGATAGTGCCAAAAAGATTAATTGTTTGTATTCATAGAAATTCATTTTGACCTTTTATGAAAACTGGTTTTTGTAAAAACCTCTAGTTTGTTGTTTTTAATTATTTGACGGTTAATACAAAACTTCCTGTTTTGCATTTAATAAATATTTTTGATATAACCTTATACTTTCTAGACAAAGGCTAAGATTTCGTGTAGAATCCGTTTTATAGGGCAGCATTCAGAACACGTGTGGTAGGTACTTAGTGAGGCTATGCTGATTTATAATGATAAATCATGCTTGAGTTTAGTAGGGTTCGCTTGAGTGTTTTTTTAAAGTTATTTTGATTCTTGAGCTTGCATATTTAATAATATATTATTATGCTGTTTGATAATTATTGATCGTGTTTATGTTTATTGTTTTACCACAGGGGTAGTCTCAAGTGTCAACTGTCGGGGACATGCCCTATTAGAGAACGGAAAGCTCGTTTACATGCGCAGAGATGAGTAATCGACAGTTGCCGAGCAGCAAGGTCACCGTCGTCCATTTTCGTGCGCTTTGTTTGGGTTGTCACTTCAGTTTGCTTGAGTGTTGGCGTTGTTTTTGTGAATTATTTCTGTTAAAAAAATGTATTGGGACGTTCTTGTGAGATAGGTGAAATACTCTGTGTTATTCCAGTACCTGATATAAATGTAACTTCTGTTAATCATGAAGAAGCCAAATTCAGTTGTACCTTTATTACCAATCTAATTTACATCAATATGTGTTCCTCATTTCATTCTCAGGTTACCAAGTGATCCTTCACTCTTTACTGTCGAAGCGTAATGAAAGAATAAGGGACGCTCTAACATCTACGTTATAACTATCCACTGCTTTTGCTTCCACCTTCCGCGTGTTCCACTTTGTGTATGGCACGAGTGCAGAGAAATATTTCTGTTCGGTGGGCTAACCTAATCGAACTTCAATCGATTGTAACCGATAAGTGAGAGTTTGGAACTGGAATTTTTTGCAGTGCACTTAAATAGAGCTCAACATCATAGATAACATATACCTCAACATATTCAATAATCATTAACGTACCTAGTCAAACGTGAAACGTTAAGCACATTACACGATCCAGACCGTTGAGTGATAAATATGTTCACTCAACGTCCAGACAAAAAAGAGTATTCCCTATTATAATAATATGTTGTATATTCTGGAAAATTCCACACATGTGATTTTTATCCAATCAGAACGTGTATTTCTGTCAGATCACCATCGCACGCATGAATTTTAGTGGAAATTTTTTCCTCGTGGGTTACCAACAGCGAATTAGGTATACTGGAAATTTTTTTTGACGGAACATTTGTTTTGACAATCTAATTTTTATTTGCTCACATGATAATTTTGATTCATTTCAACTAGAAGGTTAGATGTTTTCTAAATTCTTTGGACCATTATGATTAACGTTTATAATAAAAACGCAATTATCATAACTATATTTGCAAGTACTTAATGAAGACGAAAATTGATGTTGTTGGGAATAATCATTTGGTGTGGAATTTTCTTAGCGAATACCACACGAGGTCCAATTAAATCCGGAAATTTTTCCGAACTTATGAATATTTTTAGAAAAAATTTCCGGAAATAATTTGATTACTATTTGTGTTCTGTGGTTACCACTGTTCAACCACTTGTTTTATCGTTATATATGCAGAATAGGGGTGGAGCTACATTTTTATGCAAATGATATGAAGATATCTGTTAATTTCATTAAACCTGCAATAGTTCCATCCAACAAAAAAATGTGGATTACACCCAATGAAAAAGCTTTTAAGGAATTAGCACTAGATTGTCAATGATCATTAAAATATCTCTACATCTTTACCATCCCCATATATTTCTGGAGATACATGCTAAATATAGAAATAGTAGGATTGGAATCAGTTATCACTTCTTACCTTTGGGCAGCAAACAGAGCAGTTATTTATTTGATGGCATCTAAATACATTGAAATAATTTTTCAGGTCGTGCAATCTCTCTTGGGTAGCATGATCTCTGGAATCTGTGATCCATCTGTAGCTATTCAATAAGGCGGCTGGACCCAAAAAATCATTGGGCTCTTTGGAATGACCATGCCACCAGTATTCAGGACAAGAAGTTGAACAGCATGCACATAGAATACATTCAACAAGGCCGATCTAAAAAATACAATTACATATAAAATAGGCACTATTGAATGAAAAATGAAAAAAGCTTCACATCAACGGCGAATCGAACCTTTATTCTTCAGGTTTAACTATCCTACCCTGCCTGTCTTGCTGGCTATCTCCTAAGCAGCTAAAAGTATTCGAAAGTGGTATGAAAATAAAGTTGGATTTAAAAAAAATTCTTTTGTATCAAACCAGAGCGAATCTAAGAAAATTTTAAGTGTATTTAAACTGATTTTTTAACGACTTCCACAAATCTGTTTTTCATTAACGCTATTTGGTAAAAAAGTACAGGAATCCCTATGTCGCATCTCATAAATAACACAGTGTATTATAATCTAACACATAGTATTTGGCTGCATAGATTCCATAAAACAAAACAAAAAGTTCTACCAAATATGGGTATCCACAATCCCAGTTACATATGACGACCTTTTCATGCCTTTTGTAAGTCCGTATGTGACAAAAAATGAATCTTATGAAGATATCTCAATGAAGTAGTTATTTTTAACATCCGCCTATACTAGACGTCTTTCAGGACTTGTATTTTTTGCGTACTTCTTCAAGACGTAGAACAAACAAACATCTGTCAGAACTAAGATCTTAAACCCGGGACCTTTTTAATAAAGCAAAACTCACCGGAGACTGGCAGAGATACACCGAGGTGAGAAATACCTACTACAAGGAAATTAGAAAAGCTAAAAGAAATAGCTCCAGAAAATTCTGCGAAGATATAGACGCAACAACACCTGTTGCGGCAAGACTTTACAAAGTCATGGCGAAAAGTAGGGTCAACATAGATATTGCTTTGAGGAAGTCAGACGGTAAATATACCGTAAATGAGAGAGAAAGAGGGGAGATAATCCTCTCGAAGCTCATAATAGACCTTCAAGAGCAAGTATTACAATGGCCAAACACATTTGTAGTAACGATAGGTTGAAATGGGACGGGAACACCTTTTCACCATTCAAGGCACCGGGAGGAAATGGAATTTTCCCAGCAAGAACAAGACGAAATTCTACCGAATCTGGTTAGAATTAATCGAAATAGCTTAGAACTGGATTATATACCAGAAGAGTAGCAGAGACAAGGACAAGCAAAGACATTGTCTCCATTTGCACTACCAGAGGATGCCCACGGGGAGGAGTTGCATCCCCATTAATGTTGAGTCTGACGGTTGACGAACTCCTGTGTGGTTTGACGGATCTAGGAATATCCTGCCAAGGATATGCCGACGATATTGTCATATCAGTAAGGGGGAAATTCGAAAACACCCTTTATGATATTGTACAAAAGGGTCTGAACTATACAAATAGCTGGTGTAGGCATGTGGAACTTAGCATCAACCCCACTAAAACCATTTTGATATCCTTCACTAAGAAAAGAAAACTCAAAACCATAAAATTTGATGAGAACGAGATTGAATGGAGACAAGAAGTCAAGTATCTAGGTTTGATTTTAGACAGTAAACTGTGGAGCACGGAAAGGAGATTACCTACAAGGCGAAAATTGCTCTAATAGTGTGTAGGAATCTGGCAGAAAGAAATAGGGACTGCAACCCAAAAATCCTAAGCTGGATGTACACTGCCATAGTGAGACCAATTATCACTCATGGAGCCATTGTGTAGTAGTAGAATTAGTCTATTGCCGACGAGAGAAAACCTCTCCAAAATTCAGAGACTAGCCTGTATATGCATTATAGGAGCAATGAGAACATGTACAACGGCAGCTATGGAAGTGATTATCAACTTAACCCCTCTACATATGGTGGTGGAAAGTGTTGCAGAAAGAACAAGATACAGATTAAGTAGAGAGGGAATCATTAAAAAACCACCTTCTCACTTCTTAGAAATCAATGGTACATAGATGGCTCAAAAGCAATAGGAGGAACTGGGATAGGAGTGTTCGGGCCAGGAGCCAAACACTCCGAAAGCTTGGGAAAAACCTCAAGTATCTCCCAAGCGGAAATCCACGCCATAAGAAAGTACGCCCAGTTCAATATTGATAAAGGATACAGAGGACAAAGGATTATCATAATGACAGATAGTCAAGCAGCCATTACAGCACTGAGCTCTTGTGTAATCAGTTCCAAAATGGTATGGGAATGCCTAGATAAACGAACTAGGCGAGATACTATGAATTTCCAGGACACACTGGAATATAAGGAAATGAAATAGCAGAAGAACTAGTGAGGGTCTGAAATACCTTTCTGGGGGCCTAAACCCTTTTGCGGAATCGCCTCCAATGTAATATTGGAAGAAATAGGTGAAGCCGAAAGGAAGAGAAGATCTGACCATTGGGAAGGTCTAGTAGGGCTTAGACAATCAAAGATTCTTCTGGGCGACTACGACCTGTTAAAATCAAATGAATGCATAAGTCATAGTAAAATTGCGCTAAGATTTTCAACAGGAATCCTAAGAGGACATTGTCGCCTAAATGGGCACCTGAAAAAGCTCAAAATAATGGACGAAGAAGAATGCAGATATTGTGGCATGAAATAAGAAACCTCCATCTACATACTTTCCAACTGCACAGCACTACAGAATCCTAGAGCACAGTACCTGGGAGATTACTGGATAGAAGAGGAACATTTACCCAAGTTGTATCCTGCAGATATCCTGAAATTCCTCCGGGAGATAGGATTAAAGGAGCTGCTAGTTTCAGAGACTAAGTAGAAGTAAGGGGCAGAAAACAAAAGTGATGACCACTGGATCAGAGAATAAAGAAATTAATTTAAGGATACAAGAAGAAGAAATCGAGCAGGGATAAAGATAAATAAAATGGAAACGGAGATATTGGAATAAATGAAAGGATCACAAATACTTGGAAACTGTACATTATATCAAGAGCATTTATAGGGAAAAAAGTCTATCATTCAATTCTTACTTATGGAAGTGAAAGCTGGATACTGTCACAAAAGTCTAAAAGTCGAATCCAAGCAATGGAAATGAAATATTTACGGAGAGTGAAGGGTATAACACGAAGAGATCGGATAAGAAACGAGGATGTGAAAAAGGAACTGGAAGTAGAGCTAATACTCGAATTATTGAATAAACAAAAGCTTAAGTAGTTCAGACACTTTACAAGAATAAGCAACAGACCAGTCAGGGATGTGGGGGAAGCCGGGGTAACTACAAAAGGTAGACAGGAAGACCTAAGAAAACTTGGAACTTAGAAGTAGCAGAAATACTAGAAAGGAGAAATATAAAATGGGAAGAAGCAAAAAAGATGGCAGAAAATAAAAAGAATGGACAAAATTCATCTACGATCAGAATACTTAGATACAGATACCTACCTTTACACCTTCGGGTATAGTTAGGGTTTTTGATTATAGATATAACTTAATAATTTTCATAACATATATTTTGAAGCAGAAATTAATAAAACATAAACAATAACAAAAAAACGTATTTTGATTCAATAACTAACATTATTAATCGAAAAATAGTTCCGCAAATCTGTACACGTTACGCACTCCGTTACGGCAAATTCGCCTTGGAATCCGTAAGTCTCACGAATTTGGTATGACGAAATCGACAAGGTAAATTAATGTAGCAAGAAAATAAAAAACACTATTTAATAGTATATGTTTTCACGAGTAATTTATGCATTCTGAAAATTTGAAAAAGCTGTGGTGTAAGCCGAGAAAAATTTTTTCGGAAATTCAAGTTTTCGGCCAATTTTTGACTTTGCATTGCCGATAACTTGAAAACAAAGCATTTTTCGAAAACATATCAAGTCAAAAAGTGTTTATTTTTATCCATTTTACCTTAGGAAATGATAAGCGTAACGATTTTACCATTTTCCGTAATTTTACAGGTTTTTGGTTAATAACAAATGACTGACCATCGGAACAAATAAGTGTTATGAAGGTTTTTCCCTAATAATATAATTAATCGATCCCAATTGGTTTTTTCCTTGCGTTTTGTAGTGGTCGGTCAACTCGTTATTTTGTGCATGTTTTTAGGAATGCACCGATCGCCTACTATGGCCCGATTGTTTGGTGCTCTGACTTGGGAAAGCGAGGTCAGAGGTACGAATCCTGCTCTTGCTCTTGATGAAAATTTTTAATTAATATATTGTGTCGTTTGTAGGAGTAATCTTCAATATTATATGTCATGTGACCTTTTCATTATACACACCTATTATCCACGGGTGGTGAATTATGTACGTCATTATATTTGAAGGAGCACGCGTAAAATGTTGAAATTATCAAATAGCCGTGGACAAAATTTGTTAACCTACCATACTGTCTCGATCTTTAACACTTTGAAGAAATTGCTGGTTTTTTCCATCAGGTAGCTTCCTGATTAAATAAGGTTTTATTTTATTGTGCTGTTGCATAAATTTGTGGAAATCTACTACCAAATCTTTGATAACGTACATGTGTGGAAGAGGATACACTTTCGTCACTCCCTTCGGTTTGATTTTGCTAGAAATTGAAGAAAATTTGTTTTATGCTCGATTCTCAACGAACCGGTTTTCAAATAGTACATAAAATACAAGTAAAGTAAATTAAAATTAATATTTACTCTAGGCACGCAAGTCTGTTTACTCCGTCGATGTTCATTCCGCAAGAGCCGCATATCCCTTCTCTGCAAGATTTTCTGAACGTTAATGTTGTATCTTGCTCGCTTTTGATTTTATTCAAAGCATCAAGTACTGTTGGTCTGCAGCTAAGGAAAAATGTAACATTCTAGTTATGAAGGTTTCTAGTATTTATCTTGAAAGTAGAAATAATTACCAAGTAGTATTAGCAGGAGAAAGGAAAACGTCAGATCTGGAAGGAGAAACCTACAGTGGATAGAATGAGTTGGTTTGTTGGTAGGTACACATGATACAGATAACAAAGACAGATAGATACGATATTCCACAGAGATTGCCTCATTTCCCTCACGTTTTACGTCAGTAGTGATTTGTAAAAATGACACTTATCAGATATTCCAAGGTAGAAGATGTAGGCTTGAGGTTTGTGTTAGGTTTTCACTACTTGTTTCGTGTATAACATATTTATTGTTTTGGGTGAAAATAAGGTGACAAAATATTAGAAACAACTTGTTTCATCTGAAATTTTTATCTAAAATGTAACGCTGCGAAGATATGAACGATTGAAGTCAGAGTAAATAACGTTATCCGCCAGAAACTGTGTTTGGTGCTGTGTTAGGCGCTAGTTGGTACTATTTAATGAATATAGAAAGTTAGAATGCTTTAAATGGAAGACAAAATGTAAAGTGTGTTGAAAATATAGGTATACTTACTCGTTTAAATCTATGGTAAATTGCTTCATAGATGGTTTTGAACCCTTTTTCTCCGGATCATACCGATAAATTTTGAAAGTTTTTAGCTTAGGGCTTAATTTGATTTCAGGCTTCTTGGCGACTTTTTTTGCGTCAGCTTTTCCCGCAAGTAATCTATATTGAATTGTTGGTAAAAACGAACATTGAAGTAAACATACTTTGAAAATATTATTAAATATACCCATTTTGAGAATGACAGCCCGAAAAAAATTTAAGTTTCTTTTTATCAGCAATTATGTCATTTGTACTGTCAATAATGACTCCAATCATATTTTCACTGACTCATTTTTTTTTTAGTTTAGGTCGGGTTTATGAGTGCCCGGTTAAATCTGATTGCTTTGTAGCCCTCATAGACCAGGGTCGATAATTTTTAAAATGGTAAAAAGTGAAAAAAAATATAGTAGCATGATACCCATTGGAAAAGGTAGAGAATATAACAAAAAAGAAAGGAAATAGTTATTTGTTTAACTAGGCAGCAAAGTAGTAGATTGACTGCCGAGGCTGAATTCATAGCAGAGCGTAGCGAGGCTAGGAATTAAGCCAAGGCAGTCAATCTACTTTGCTGCCAAGTTGAACATATAATTTTTTCTCCGATTGTTCATGAGGATATTGTATTTGCAAATTATTACAATTCCCACAATCTCTTTATTTTAGTTGGTTGCTATGGAAATGTATAATCACAGGCAGCAAAGTAATCACTTTCATGCCTAGGCAGCAAATTGCCTAGACAGGAAAAGTAATACTTTGCTGATTGATATCAGTCAGCAAAATTAATATTTGCTGCCAATCGGAGAAAAAATAAATTACGGGCGATCTGAGGTCGGGATGGGGGAGGGGGTGAGTTTTTAAGGGTAAAAAACGGTTAATCCGGATTTCGGGTAAAACTGCAAGTCTTATGAAAAAAAGTTAAATGGCAAAGTTGTAGGTAATAAAAAGATCGACAACTTTTTTTACATAACCTTAAAATTTATGTGAAAAATTCGGATAACCGAGTTTTTGGTTTTTTATTTTTATCTTTTGCAAAAAAAATTATTTTTGCACGAAATTTGGTGAAAACTCACCTTTGTATGTCCCAAACATACAGTAATTTTTTTGATTTAAAATATTTTTTTTTCCCTTATTTTGACTTAATATCGAAAAAGAACCCTAATTTTCAATCGAAAATTCTCACGTCAAAATATCTGCTTTTTTAAAAAAGTTGGTATGTTTCTTATTCGTTGAAATCTCTACTTTCTGATGGTATAAAAAAAATATACATTACAGTGGTAAATGTTCTCAGATAATGAAAAAATCTCGAATCCGAGAATTTTTTTTTGAATCATTATGTCTAATTTTGAGCAATTTATCAAAATTTACACTTTAATTACTAGGAAAACGTGAGATTTCATGTTATATTGAAAAAAAATTGCTAATCGAAATATTATTATACTACTATAATGAACAACCAAATAAGTTAATATTTAATAAGACATCTACAATATTTTGAGAAAGTTTTCGAATCTTTTTTAAATTATATTATGCGTAGAGACCTATTTATTTCTATTTTAAGATTACTTATAGATATACCTGGGATACCTTCGGAAAATTTTAATAAATTGCTCAAAATTATACATAATGATTAAAAAAAATATTTTTCGGATTCGAGTTTTTTTCATTATTTGCATTTTCTGAGAACATTTACCATAGTAATGAAAATTTTCGATTGAAAATTATGGTGCTTTTTCGATATTAAGTCAAAATAAGGTGAAAAAATGAATATTTTAAATTAAAAAAATTACCGTATGTTTGGGATCACCAACGCGCTTTAATTCTTATAACGGAGCAACTTCAGCAATAGACCTGACAATAAGTGATCCAGGATTAGCCTCATTCCTTTCCTGGGAAGCTATGGATCATTTGTACGATAGCGACCACTACCCAATTGTTATAAGCCACTTAGAGGATGTACAAGTACGATCAAATCCAGTACTAACCTGGAAATTAGAAACAGCAAACTGGCAACAGTTTGCGGACCTAATTGACCGCGAAATGACACACTTCTGTACAATGGGAAATATTGATGGTACTGTATCTTCCTTTAACAGCATAATACTTAAGGCAGCTGAAGCTACGATAGAAAAGACTAAATTAATTAATAGAAAAACAGTACCATGGTGGAACAAAGAGATTGAAAATTCCCTAAAAGCCACTAAGAATGCTTTCAATATTAGCAAAAGACACAAAAGCCAGGAAAATTTGAATACATTTAAATTACTACGTGCAAAAACAAGATATCTAATAAAACAATCAAAAAAAGCATCTTGGGCCAACTATGTGTCAACAATCACAGCAGATACTCCTGTAAAAAGTATATGGCAGAAAATTAATAAAATCAAAGGCACCAAATCGTACAACACCATTGACACAATAGTTCATGCTAGTGAATACATATCAGACAAACAAAAAATAGCGGAGGCTATGTCTAACTACTATCAAGAAAATTCTAGCGACCATAACTATACACACCTCTTCCTAGAATACAAACGAGAGATGGAAGCCAACGATATAACTATCACAAATAACGTTCATCCACTTAATGAGCCAATTACTTTGGACGAACTCAACGAAAGTCTATTAACAACAAAAATCACCTCTTCCGGCCCTGACAAAATCCCATCCATTTTTCTTAAGAAACTTCCTTTTTCAGCCAAGCTAATTCTTATTGATATCTACAATCGTATTTTTACCACACACCAATTTCCTTCTTTATGGTCTAAAGCAGTTGTTTTACCATTATTAAAGCCAAATAAACCAAAAACTGCTATGTCGTCATACCGTCCAATATCCTTAACATCAAATGTCTGTAAGGTAATGGAAAGAATTTTAAAAAATCGCTGCATATGGTACTTGAAAAAAGAACATCTCTTAGCACCAATACAAAGCGGATTTCGATGCAATAGATCCACCAATGATAACATAGTTGCACTGGAAACTGAAATTCAGGAGGCATTTATACAAAATCAAACAGTAATTGCCATTTTCTTCGACATTGAGAAGGCTTTTGATACCACTTGGAAATACCTTATTATAAAAACTTTACAAGATTGGGGCATAGACGGAAACTTCTTAGCATTTACAAAAAACTTTCTAGACAACAGGTCTATTAATGTAAGAATTAACCAACACTTATCAACCCCAAAATATATACAAAACGGAATTCCCCAAGGATCGGTCTTAAGTCCTACACTTTTTCTAGTAGCAATAAATAGTATAGCGCAAGAGCTTCATCTTCCATTAAAAGCAAACCTCTACGCAGATGACTTCGCGGTATACACAAGAAGTAAAAATTCCACATTAGCTTGCGAAATTTTACAACAATTTTTATTTAAGTTACAAGGATGGACCAACAGAACAGGACTCACATTTTCAAATGATAAAACCAAAGTGGTGGTTTTTAACAAACACAATAAAACATCAAATATTAAACTGCAGTTAAATGAATACATTCTGAAAATAGAAAATGAAATTACCTTTTTAGGAGTAACATTCGACACAAAACTTAGATGGAATATACACATAAACAAATTGATCCAACAATGTCATTCTCGATTAAATTTATCAAAAGTAATTGCACACCACTCTTGGGGAGCTGATACTACAATACTTTTAAATCTTTATAAAACACTGATCAGAAGCAAACTGGACCACGGAGCAATATGCTATGATTCTGCCAGCAACTCACTACTACACAAATTAGATACAATTCAAAGTACTGCACTCTGTATTGTGTTCGGAGCATTCCGCACCAGTCCAGTTAGCAGCCTTCAAACCCTAGCAGCGGAACCTCCCTTAAAATTTCGTAGAGAAATGCGCTCCTTGAACTACTTTGTAAGGCTACGGACTACTGAGAATAACCCTTTGTCTTCTCTCTTGAAGGTCAATAATCAATATTATCACTACCAAAATATCTGCCTAAGAAATCTTCCATTTCATGAAAAAATTAAACGCCAAAACTACAGACTAGATCTCAATCCTAATAAGCAGCATATACTCATCACCCCACCATGGAAACTATCCATCCCTAAAATGGATTTTTCCCTACAAAGATATCCAAAACATTCTTACTCCCAATCAATTATTAAAGCTAAATATCTGGAAACGATAGCGCGATATCAAGGCTATAAACTTATTTTTACCGATGGTTCCAAAAATAAGAATGGAGTAGTTGCAGCTGTCTACCATGACAATCACTCCGTAGCATCAAAACTTAAAAAAGAATGTAGCATATTCACCGCCGAGCTGTACGCTATTAAGGAAGCACTAAAACTTTGCAGATATATTGATTCGAATGTATTCATTATTACGGACTCATTAAGCGCCCTACAGGGATTGAAACAAATATATCCCAATCATAACCTCTTATCAGAAATTAAAGAAGATTTACAGAATCTGGTACGGAGAAACAAGGAAATAAAATTTCTCTGGGTTCCATCGCATGCAGGAATCGAAGGCAATGAGAAAGTGGACCAAATAGCTAAAAATTCAATTACAAATCCCACAATTAATATCACTTCTGTCATTCCTCTAACAGACATTAAAATCACCATCAAGGACCATATTTATAACACCTGGCAGCAATTGTGGAACGTGAACGACGCAAAGCTTAAAGAAATCAAACCTCGAGTGAGATCAAAGCTACCTCTTCCACGAGGAAGAAAAAACCAAATCATTATCAACCGCCTACGTATTAGTCATACAGCATTGACGCATCTTCACCTCATCACAAAAGAAGAACCACCAAGATGTAATTGTAACATACAACTTTCCTTCAACCATATCCTAACAAGCTGTCCACAGTACCATCAAGACAGAACGATAGCACAATTACCAGAAAAAATTGAAGATTCCCTAGTTTTAAAAATGGACAATGTGATAAACTTCCTAAAGAACACTGCCTTATTTAACAAAATTTAAAATCTATGTTTGTATTTATTATCTTTGTATAATTTATATTACACCCCCGCTAATAACCCTAACGGTTGATGCGGTAAATAAATAAAAAAAAATAAATAAAAAAAAAAGATGAGTTTTCACCAAATTTCGTGTAAAAATAAATTTTTTTGCAAAAGATAAAAATAAAAAACCAACTCAGTTATTCGAATTTTTTCACATAAATTTTGAGGTTATGTGAAAAAAGTGTCAATACAAGATCTTTTTATTACCTACAACTTTGCCATTTAGTTTTTTTTTCATAAGACTTGCAGTTTTACCGGAAATCGAGATTAATCATTTTTTAAGCTTAAAAACTCACCCCCTCCCCCTTCCCGACCTCAGATCATCCGTAATTTATTTTTTCTTCCGTTTTTGTTATATTCTCCACCTATTCCAATGGGTTTCATCCTACTATAATTTTTTTTGGACTCAAAAATTATCGACCCTGGTCTATCAGCCATTATAGTAGCCAGCAAAAATCACAGTTATGGTTCATTCAATAGCTTTTTTGGTGTGCGTCATCGATTGTTAATGTCTTTCTAGCACATTACGTCGTAAGATATGGAAAAAAAGCAGGTCTGTGATTAATCCTAATCAAAATATCACAATAATGAGCCGTTTAAATTTATAACAAACGTCAACCCTTATCATTGACTTACCCAAATTTGATTGGTTGATGTTTAGATTAAGCACAAGCGCGACCTATGAATCAGGAGAAATCTCTTTGTTTAAAATAGGATGCAGACATACCCTTATTATTGGCAATGTGTACATCTTCTTCCACTGTCCCACTGACAGTTCTTGTCAGCTCTGTACTTTGTTGTTTACGGTCAATTATTATTTGTGAAAAGTGAATAATAATCTTTTTTCTACTAGCGTGCGGAAAGAGTCACTTTCCCGCACTAGTGCGGAAACGGAATTTGTTAAGTTTTTGAGGATTATACTGACATCTGAATATTCAAAATATGTATTTGTATGATGGTAGTTTACCAAATGACTAAAAAATTGAGGAATTCATTAGAATTCTCTCATAACTTTTTATAAAAAAAAAAACATTTTTTTTCAATAATTTTTTAATGGCCCTGGTATAATCCTAATGAAATGGATGTCAAATAATAATAATTAAGTTGTTGATGTGTATTTAATCATAAATGTTTCTTTATGTTTACTTTTGGGTTTTTTCCGGATGCTAGTAGAAAAAATAGTGTACCTAACACGAGCGTAAAGTGACTTTTTTGCAAGCGATTGCTGGCCGAACTCCGCTAAAGCGTCATTCGGCCATCTGCATTAGCGTGCGGGAAAGTATCACTTTCCGCACTAGTTAGGTAAACTACTATTTCATTATATTTACTCTGAAAATTTTCATAAGAATAATTTTTGCTGTAATTTTCGGAGTAAAAATATTGACATGTTCTATAGTTTTTAGAAAGTGCGTGAGAATCGACGCAGAAGCCAAAAAGAGAATAAAAACAATAATGGCGTGAATGTGTCATTATTTGTTGTCGTTTTCTTTATTTAGGAAAGCCAAAACCTTGGCATAAATGCAAATCTCAATTAATAAAATAAATAATCAATCAAATAAACGGTTCCAATACAGCTGATTATTCAGAAATTTCAATATGTAAATCGTAACCATGACAACTTATCCTAAAAACAATCTCACTGCGCAGTCGTATGGCATGAATTCTTATGAAATTTATAGTGGTAAAAATATTATGTGTAAAACAGTCAAGCAGTGAAATGTTTCCAAAATTCTTATGAAAATTACCAGAGTAATTTTCAGAGTAAATTTCGCAATAATTCTCGTACGTCTAAAACGGTTCTTGAATAATACAAAAATATTCGTAGATACACGGAAAAACATCAGCATTTTGGGAGTTCTCAAGTATTTTCAGTTAGAAAAAGAAGCTGCATGGTAACTATTAATTTCATAGCCTTTTCGAATTTTGCTGAATGCGATCCTGATGATTTTATTTATCAAATTTAAGGTTAGATATATGTCAAAATAGTAAATAAAATAAACGACATACCGAAAACCCGTCACAAACGATGACGCACACCAAAAAGGCTATTGAATAAACCATATATTAGAAAGAGTGAATAGACGAGAAATTTTGCACTCTGTGGAATGACAGATTATACGTCATACTATTTAGGTACCCTAAAACCAAGGTCCCTAAAGTAGGTACATAAGGGAAGTAAGGATATACAATGGAAAAAATATCCACCAGAGATTTTACTTTTTTAAACGAAAGTGTTTGTAGTATACTACTACTAGTATAGACTACTTTACTAGATTTGTCAGAAGGTTCCGCTCGAGCTTGCGATGCAACTGCAAGTAAAGCTTGGAGCACGTGAAATGCAACAGTTTTTTGTCCTTTTTTAGATTTGATTGCTGGCATCAAAATTGTAGGGAATTTTATACCTTGCAAGATGACGTAATCGAATATTTAAAAACAAATTTTTTCAACCCTCAATTTATGAAAAATTTAAATAATTTTTGCAAAATGGTTTTTTAAACGACAAACCTAAGTGAAATAACAATAACGACTTTCTAATACATGAAAATATAGTAGTCCAGCACCCATAACGTTAGTGTTCCTAGATTTTGAAAATTCAAAATATCGGTCGTACAAAATTGCACAATATACACTCACCGGCACGAAAAACGGGCACCCCTACAATTTTTATATTAAAAGGCCTAAACTTTCTATTTTTTGTATTGTAACCTTTGTCAACGGTAGGCATGCATTGGTGCATGTTTTTAAAGTTACCTTTCTTCAGAAAATGTTTTCGGAAAGCTTTTATTTCAAGAAATTGACGCCTGTTACCATTAACACAAAGAAAATACATTTATTAGCAGTTATACAATTATTATCATAAACACAAAAAACAATTTAAAAAACAATATTTATCACTTCTCTGTCTAATCAATACCTCGTATTACCTCCACGAGCCTGTATAACGGCATTAATTCTTCTAGGCATACTGTTAATTAAGTTGAATACTTCATCCTGTGGAATAGCTTCCCATTCCTCTAAAAGAGCCACTCTGAGCTGATCCAAGGTAATAGGAGCAGGTACCCGGCTTCGAATTCTTCTACCTAGCGTGTCCCAAATATGCTCGATTGGATTTAGATCGGGACCGCGCGCTGGCCATGCCATATTTGGGTTATACCAACTTCGTTCAAAAATTCCGTGACAATGCGGGCGGTATGAGGGCGTGCATTGTCATGCATTAATAAGAAGTTGTCGCCAATAAATGGTGCATATGGAACAACATAATCTTGTAGTATCTCATTTGTGTACCTATCTGCAGTCACAGATCCTCTAGGGACTATGTACAATTCTGTTCGCGCCTCTGAAGATATTCCAGCCCACACCATAACTGATCCCCCTTGAAAACTTACTCTAGGGCTAAAAGTGCACTCAGCATATCGTTCACCTTCTATTCTCCAGACTCTTTCGCGACCATCTGGGGATCGTAAGCAAAATCTGGATTCATCGGTAAACAACACACAGCTCCAGTCGTAATCATTCTAATTTTGATGCTCCCTAGCGAATTGTAATCTGGCTACACGATGTTCTCTGGAAAGTTCTGGTCCTATAGTGGGTCGTCGAGATCTCAGATTTGCTTCATTCAATCTTCTTCTAACTGTTAGTTCACTAACATTCACATTCCTGACATGTTCAAGGTTGTTTCTAATCTCTACAGCAGTTGTATGACGATTTCTTAGAGCTGAAGATATCATTAAACGGTCATCTCGATGGGTAGTTCTTCTCTGGGGACCAGTTCCAAGACGTCGAATGTAAGCTCCCGTCTCTATAATACACGTTGCACGGTACTGCGTGATACCCCAAATCTGTTAGCCACGTAAATTTGACTTCTTCCGTCTTGAATAAGAGCAACAATAGATGCAACAGTTTCTGAGCTTAAAGACATCTTGAAATTCACACTAATTGACATAAGCAAGTAATAAACCATATAACATAAATAAACTCTTAACCTAACCTTAAATGTCATCGTGAAAATCACTAAAAATGCATAGCCTACTGGAACCGCAGAAGTAAGTGCAAGATGATAACTTTTACATTAGATTTCGTACAATACCTGCATTATGTTCAATTTGGGAAGACATTTCTTGATAAAAAATCTGCAGGGTATAATACTAAGCCGTTTTTCATTGTTGGAAAAACCAAATGAAAAAAAATTGAAGAAATTAATGTATTTCATCAATAATTATCGGGGTGCCCGTTTTTCGTGCCGGTGAGTGTATTTTGCATTCTAGGGAGGATTACGGGATGGGGATACTTAATCAAGTAAATTTATTCCAATATCTTTTACAGAATAAAATTATTCTAATCGAGCTTCTCATTGGCTAAACAGGGCCGGATTTGGGGAAGGGCAACAAGGGTGAAAGCCCCGGGGCCTCCAGAAACGGGGGGCCCCACAATAGAGACTTCGGAAAAAAAAATCTTTCAAATTCCAACGAGTAAACACCTAACGAGGTAAACACTAGTAAGCATCATTTCCTTTCGGCGATAGAAGCTCGAAAGGTTCCGTTCGTTAACCCTAAAATTTAATTCCAGATTATTTTTTTCACTTGTCAAAATCTGACATTTTGGTGGTTTTAACCAATAGCAATACATTATTCTAGCCAATCATTCGGTATTATACTGATAATTATGCTTCCTCATCGATAAAACCTTGTTTACATCGAAACGTCAAAATTTTACTTTGAATTTGTCATTATTGACAACTAAAAGCGCTTTCAAAAATCCTTTTAAATTGTTGAAAAAAATAATCTTCCCAAATACAACTCGCTCTTCAAATTTTATCACATAATTTTTTATTTTCATCACTCAAACTTGTTTATTTGAGGCAAAAACATTCAAACAAACCGAATTTAGATAAAATCACTCCTCCTAACGGAATCGTGATTTTATCAAATCGGTTTGTTTTCATATTTTTGCCAAATAAACAAGTTTTCGTGGAAAAGAAAAAATTATCGATAAAATTTGAAGCACTTGTGGTGTTACCTTTGATAAATTAACTTCAATGTTGAAATGTCATATACCTGGAAATGTTATTGTCACTTTGACATCGATAAAAAAGGTGCATCCTTTTTTATCGCGATAAAAACCTCTCTTCCTCAATTTCTAGTAAGCGGACGTCACTTTCACACAATGACAATGAGCTAATTATTGTTGTTGTTCAACGATATAATTATTCTGTCGTTAATTTATCTTGCCAAAAAACACTCGAGCTTTTCTTTTATTAGATAAATTTCTCTTCAACTCAAAATTTTGTCAATCACTAAATTTGCTCGAAAAACTGACATTAGATAAAATCGCTCCACCTTCGGTGTCGCGATTTTATCATGTCAGTTTTTCTCGTAAAATTAGTGATTGGCAAAACTGTTTCGTTGCAAAGAGAAATTTATCCGATAAAAAAAAAAGCTCTTGTGTTTTTACTGTTGATTATTTTTTTCACTCGTCAAAATCTGACATTTTGGTGGTTTTAACCAATAGCAATACATTATTCTAGCCAAGCATTCGGTATTATACTGATTATTTTTTTCACTTGTCAAAATCTGACATTTTGGTGGTTTTAACCAATAGCAATACATTATTCTAGCCAATCATTCGGTATTATACTGATAATTATGCTTCCTCATCGATAAAACCTTGTTTACATCGAAACGTCAAAATTTTACTTTGAACTTGTCATTATTGACAACTAAAAGCGCTTTCAAAAATCCTTTTAAATTGTTGAAAAAAATAATCTTCCCAAATACAACTCGCTCTTCAAATTTTATCACATAATTTTTTATTTTCATCACTCAAACTTGTTTATTTGAGGCAAAAACATTCAAACAAACCGAATTTAGATAAAATCACTCCTCCTAACGGAGTCGTGATTTTATCAAATCGGTTTGTTTTCATATTTTTGCCAAATAAACAAGTTTTCGTGGAAAAGAAAAAATTATCGATAAAATTTGAAGCACTCGTGGTATTACCTTTGATAAATTAACTTCAATATTAAAATGTCATATACCTGGAAATGTTTTTGTCACTTTGACATCGATAAAAAAGGTGCATCCTTTTTTATCGCGATAAAAACCTCTCTTCCTCAATTTCTAGTATGCGGACGTCACTTCTACACAATGACAATGAGATAATTATTGTTGTTGTTCATCGATATATTCTGTCGTTAATTTATCTTGCCAAAAAACACTCGAGCTTTTCTTTTATCTAGATAAATTTCTCTTTAACTCAAACTTTTGCCAATCACTAAATTTGCTCGAAAAACTGACATTAGATAAAATCGCTCCACCTTCGGTGTCGCGATTTTATCATGTCAGTTTTTCTCGTAAAATTAGTGATTGGCAAAACTGTTTCGTTGCAAAGAGAAATTTATCCGATAAAAAAAAAGCTCTTGTGTTTTTACTGTTGATAATTATGCTTCCTCATCGATAAAACCTTGTTTACATCGAAACGTCAAAATTTTACTTTGAATTTGTCATTATTGACAACTAAAAGCGCTTTCAAAAATCCTTTTAAATTGTTGAAAAAAATAATCTTCCCAAATACAACTCGCTCTTCAAATTTTATCACATAATTTTTTATTTTCATCACTCAAACTTGTTTATTTGAGGCAAAAACATTCAAACAAACCGAATTTAGATAAAATCACTCCTCCTAACGGAGTCGTGATTTTATCAAATCGGTTTGTTTTCATATTTTTGCCAAATAAACAAGTTTTCGTGGAAAAGAAAAAATTATCGATAAAATTTGAAGCACTCGTGGTATTACCTTTGATAATTCTTGTTTCCGTTTATATTTATATTTGTTTGTTTAATACTAAGGGAATCTACTTGGTTTCACAATAAATTATTTATTGAAAAACTCGACTGAAAAACTATTGTAAACTTTATTAGGAAAATAATTTGGAGCGAGGGGCCTCCGCTCCTTTGTTGCCCCGAGGCCTCTGGACCTCTAAATCCGGCCCTGTGGCTAAAAGTTAGTAGGCAACCTTTGTTTCTTTAGGGATCCTGCCATGGAGACTATGTATAAGGAGCAGAAACTCTGGCACCTACATAAAAAATGTCCGTCGAAAAGAAGAAAATTGTGGTTGTGCTATGTATAGCTATCGGGCTAGTGTTGGGCATAATAATTGTCATCTCTAATTGCGCTCAATTAAGTTTTAGTCTGATTGCATTGATGCATCCAAGTATTTCTGGAGTAATCATCTGATTCACCGATGGATTCAAAACAAACCATGGCTCCGGGGCTGGTATAAGTGGACCTAGAAAGAAACTGTGCGTTACCCTTGGTCGATACACAACTGTGTTTCAAACAGAGACGACTGCCGCTATAGCCTGCATTGATGAAAACATCAGATGAGGATATACCGGACAAAAAATTAAAATATTTACTGATAGCCAGGCTCTGCTTACAGCTGTCATCACTCCAACAACTAGGTCTAAACTGATAAAAAACTTTAAAGAATCCCTTAACATGCCGGCAAGAGACCACAAAGTGTCTCTAATATGAGTGTCGACAAGGGGATTGCAGGTTAGGTTAGGGCGTTAGGCTGATGCACCCCGATAAAAATTTATGTAAGTTGTTATCCTCTAAGCCCCCCTAAAATTTTTTGTACGCTACAATGCTTATTGTGGCATCATTATTCAAACACATTATTTTTGAAACTTTTTTGCCTTCTAATACTTTTTACAATTATCAGTTTTTATCGAGATACGGCCTATTTTACATTATGCTTCAATTTTTCGAGTATCAAAAATTAAAGTTAATGAATTTTTAAGTTTTTCGAGGGACCCAAATTTTTGATTGAATCCTATTTATTTACAAATGTGTAGTTTTTATTATATATTCGAAATGGCTCACATTTTTTTGAACACACAGTCGGTATCGTTTTACTGAAGAAAACCGAATATTCTGGAAAAGCAATGGCGTCTGATGATTTCTAATTGCAGCCAGTTTGTAAATTTAGGTAACTTTGTTTGGATCGAGTTATTTTTAGCCCCAGATTATGAGGTATGATTTATGACCTGCCTTTTTGTTACACCTTGTATAATAGGTACATGTATAACCATAGACAAAATAAAAATTATATTATAATTATATTATATTTCTCTATGTGTATAACAAAGAATATCAAACAATATCTATTATATTTGTTGCAATAAACTGAAATCAATGCCTTGTCATAAAAAAATTGTAATTTTTTCTCCTGTCTCCTCTGAGAGTCTTATGCCCGTATTTATAAACGATGCTTCGCTCGTTCTCAGACTTGAGTCGAACTCAAGTATAGTTTTCGGTTTTATAATCGAAACTCGACCGCCAAGGCGTACTTCTGCCGTGCTTGAATCGAGACTTGCTCAAGATAGGTCTGGACCTGACTTGAGCAATGCTTGGTTTCATTTTTGACTACAGTTTCATATAATTATTTGGTTTATTTTTCTTGTATCGTGAATTGTGTAGTTAAATATACATTAACAAAGTTTATACTGTAATATAACTAGTTAATAATTATATCATTATGGCACATATTGATATTGAGGATGTAGATGAGATTTTGGAATTAATTGATGAAGGTGACGACAGGTTAGAAAACGATAGATTGCCGAAAAGGTATATACGAGATGCAGAAAATCCTCTAGAAGCATTCAGAGATGAAGAATTTCGCGTTCTATATAGATATAGTAAACAATTATACTTTATTAAAAGAATGGTTGAAAGTCCTCAACAAATATATTGAGAGAATACATTATATTACGACAGCCAAAAAGATAGAATTATAAAATCACAACTAAATACGTTCACCTAATAAAGTTGTAGATCTTTTAAAAAATTGTATAACTAGCTACACACTGCTCTCAACAAGAATTTGAACCAAATGTCTTTAAACATGATTTTCTCACGAAATAAATGCCCATAAAGTTTTATATTTATTGCATAGGTAGTATAATATTTATTGCAACACATTTTTTATTATTTTGTGTTTTGTCGCCAGCTGTTTCAGACAGTGATGCCTATAACATAACATAAAAATAACTAGAAAACCATATCTGTGATCAAAAATCCCTAGCTGAACATTCTTTGCTCATACTTCGCCGAGAATAACCGAAGTCTCGTTTGTAAGACTCGAGTCATGCTCAAGACTCGAGACGTACTTCGCGAAGTTATACTTGAGTACGAGTTTGAGATTCATTTATAAATACGGGCATTAATCAGGCGCTGTGGGCAGAGTCCCCATGGAGTTCCCAGTACAAATTAACTCAGATCACTGTTTTGAGCTGTCTACTAAGTAGGCTATTTCTGTGGTATAAACATCTATGGTATAAACGAGAGAATAGAAAGAAGAATGCAATGTTGCCAAGCATAGACATAATAATTACTCTATGATGCCAAGCTTCATAAACATTAAATATAATTATTTATTTTATAGTCCTAAATCCAAAATACAATAAATATCCCTTCAGATTAGTAATCGAACGAATACATGTCCTTAACGGATTATATGTATTGTCCAGATCATGTCATAAATAACCAATTTTTTTCTTTATTTTTCATGCGTTGCCAAGCTTCAGTCACAAAACAATTTGTTGTTGGACTAAAACCGGCAACGTGTCTTTCACTTCGACGAAAACGTAGAGGTAGGTAATAAAAGTGATATTTTTATTAATCTTTATATATTTTAAAAAATCGTAGGTAAATAGCAGTCATCTAAATATTATTTTCATATATAGTAGTTAAAATATTAACTGGTAATAGGGTTTAAGGAATATTTTCTTTGATTTGACTTTATATGAGATAAAAATATTGTATTATGTACATCTAGGTTATAGTCACTAATCCAACATTTCTGTTTCAGGATAATCTACATTACCTATAATGGGTCGTGTAATTCGTGCACAACGTAAAGGAGCGGGATCTGTTTTCAAGTCCCATACAAAAAAGAGGAAAGGAGCTCCTAAACTCCGATATTTGGACTTTTCAGAAAGACATGGTTACATCAAAGGAGTAGTAAAAGACATAGTACATGATCCCGGTCGTGGTGCTCCTTTAGCTGTAGTCCATTTTAGGGATCCTTACAAGTTCCAGACAAGGAAAGAATTATTTATCGCTCCAGAGGGAATGTACACTGGACAATTTTTATATTGTGGAAAAAAAGCTAACCTCCAAATTGGTGAGTCAAATAATTGAAATATATTATTATTATTATAAATTTTAATGATCAGTCAACCCATTGACTCACATGATGATTTCTATTTATACCTACTCTCTGAAAAACTGAAAATTGATGTTTATTTAGAGGCTCTTTCTGATGCAATTCTACTTACCAAACATTCCATCATATCTCATTTTATGTATGTATATACTTAATTTTTTTTTTAGGTAATGTATTGCCTGTTGGTACAATGCCTGAAGGTACTATTGTATGCAATTTAGAAGAGAAAACTGGAGACCGTGGTCGTTTAGCTCGTGCATCAGGAAACTATGCTACAGTAATTGCACACAATCACGATACAAAAAAAACTAGAGTCAAGTTACCTTCAGGAGCTAAGAAAGTAATTCCTTCTAACAACAGAGCTATGGTTGGTAAGTAAACAATGGATTTTTTGAGTTTTGTAGTTGAGTTTTATCAAAAACTGATTATTCATAAAAAATATCTCTTGGTTTGTAAACTAGTAATCTATTTTCACAAACCATTATTACCACTTGCTTCTCTTTATCTGACAGCATTTTTAAGCATGTGGAGTAACCACAATTTGTTCCTCCAATTTTAAATAACTATAACTTACCATATTTGATATTTAGTAATGTTTCATCAACATTAGTATTTTTTTTTTTCACATAATCTGTAATCTATTCTAATCCATATGAAATAATGTAGATCATAAATTAAAACACTAACTATAATAGGATATTATTAGCTTTCAACTTAACTCATAATATGTGATTTGAAGGTTAGACATGAACACTTAACCACTACACATGATCCATTTTATTTCTGGAATTAAATGTAGTTCATAGGATTTATAGGGTTCAATATAGTACATAATAAAGTTGATAATATCAATAATGATGATTTCTACATACCTACACTCTGACAGAGTTGTGATGTCTAAATAGAGGCTCTTTCTGATGTATCTTTTAAATCTTTAAATGAAAAGTAGTTACAATGAATAATCTAACCGACTGAAATTTTTTCCAGGTATTGTTGCTGGAGGGGGTCGTATCGACAAACCAATCCTCAAAGCAGGTCGCGCTTATCACAAATACAAGGTAAAACGTAATTGCTGGCCTAAAGTACGGGGTGTTGCTATGAACCCTGTTGAACATCCTCACGGAGGTGGTAACCATCAACACATTGGTAAAGCTTCTACTGTTAAGAGAGGAACTTCTGCTGGTCGTAAAGTTGGTCTTATTGCTGCCAGAAGAACTGGTAGGATTAGAGGAGGCAAAGTTGACGCCAAGAAAGAAGATTAGGCTGTTTGATATGTTTGTATTAAGACTTGTATTGTTGTATTTCTTGTGGACTGTATTTTTAGTTGATGTATTGTTCATTGGGAATATACCAATTCATCAATTTTATGAGTTTCATTGCATTGGGTACAATGTACACCTGTTTGTGTTGGGTTAGGTTTTTAAGTTCAATTTAGGTAAATTACCCCAAAGATATCCAAGTAGTGGCATAATTTCTCACATGGATAGTTTGAGAGCTTTGGAATCGAACAATTTAATTTGCTTGAAATTTCTTGCTATAGTCAGATGCAGTCTTATCATGCGGGTCATACGATTCAACTAAGACATACAATTTTTGTTTTCTTTTATTGCGTTTAATTATAACTTTCAAATAAAATCCGTGAGATGAATAAGACAGACTTATGCAATTTTTATGGAAAGAGAAGGATATGTATCCAGTTTTCAGCGATTCTAAAAAGTGTTTCACCAGCTGAGTTTTTATTGAAATATATTAGTTTTGTCAATTTAAACTGACAATATGAATGATAAGTAGCAATTTTCCTTTTTTTTTTATCCTCAAGCAAAAAAAATGGTACTCAGTTTGATAGATTATTTAGAGAATACTCTCCATATTTTGGTAACCTCTGTGTTTTCCGATTTGATACATATGGTAAGTGACCTTTGAACCCTCACGATAAGTGCTTTTGACTATAGCTCAGTAGCTACATTAAAAGAGTTGAAAAAGTTGTAGAGGATTTGAACAAAAATTCAACATAAGTCCCTAAAAAACTTCCTCCTGTCTATGCAGTAAGTATACACTATTTCCATCATATCAAGAAGGAAACTACTTGCAATCATAGGGAGTACTCACTTCTCCCTGATTATTATAACTTATGGTATAAATTATGTAACTTTTAAAACTGCTATATTCAAATTGTTCCTGTAATTTAAATATATTTCATATTCGGTTGAAACTCAACTATGAAAGTTGCTTCAACTTTGTTAAGAAAAAAAGTTCTGATGAATATGTTTTATGACCAAATAAAACTAACATTATAATTGACTTTCATGCCCATTTGCACTAGATCAGTTTTTGTCCCATTCAAAAATATTCGTTAAAGAGATATATAAATAAGTCTGGGACACCCTGTATACTACTGGACATGTTTTTGGAGGGTAATGAGTGGTGGGATAGATTTGAGTAAAATTTCATATGAGAAAAACAAATTTTCCAACGTTATATTTAACAATAGCAATAATTGTGTAGTACAAATTTATAATATCTTAATCATATTTTCCTCTTTGTCCCAGCTCAAAACTTCTGGTAGTGGGCAAACTAATATCTTTCAAATCGATTGTCACCTACAAAAAAATAAAATATATATCTAGGGGATTTTTGTATGGATGTTAAAATAATAATAGGTTGTGCTCTTGTAAGAATTTGTTCCAGCCTCCCGAAAAATCAATTATTCATAAAGTAATGAAATTATATACGAGATAAAATTATGAAGCACTTGAGTAAAACTTCGTTTCAAGATATTCCGTTTTGACTTATGCCAACATGATTGATTTAAGATGAAAATCCACAGCAGGTAGTCGTTAATTTCGATAAGCGAAAAGATAATTCCTATTAGCATGATTATTTTACGAAATGTTTGGCTGGTAAACTAATGAGACAATTTATTTCAATATTCTATTATTCATTTGTGCTTCGGAACACATATTTCCAAATCTTTATTTTTCAAGTTCAAAGTATTATTCAAGATAAGTAGCTAACCACTTTATTTATAAATAATCTGTTTGTGTAAAAATCCACTGCTTGTTTTCCTTTATCTGACGTGTGTACTGCACCTAAATACTTTATTGCCATTTTTTACACTTACATACATATAATGGGATTAAAATATTTATAGGAAAAATAGAAAGTGGGGATTTCGGGAAATATCACGGTTTCCTGTAACAATTTTCATATTTAAGTAAAGCCTGATCGATTTATGTCAAGATAATTGTATTATACTATTATAACGTATTACAAATGAATATGCAAATCACTTTCCAAAAAGTAAACCGTTCACTAGGAAGAAACATATCTACTTCTTGGCTATATGCTCTGACAGACAAATGAATTACACTTCCAATTAAACACCAAATCAACCAAAAACAGATAATTTTTAAATCACAATAGTTTCTATTCGCGAAAACGAGCAAAATTGGAATGGGGAAAACAAACCAAATCGCAAGTACAGTAATTGTATTGAAACAAATGTGGGAAAAGAGAGGAATACACAGCCTCATGGAACTGTCTGGTGCACAAATTGCTCATACTCCGGTGATAGAGCGGGGGCTGGAATTTACTCCAGGAACCCAAGGACACAAATTTGTGTACCATTGGGTGAGGGTGTATCTGCATATCAGGTCGAGATATAATAATATGCTATCTTGGAATGTGCGCAGATAAACCTAGACAGAGGTTATGTGGATCGACGCATAACCATATACACCGACAGTCAGGCAGCAATTAAAGCCCTGAGTTGATATACCATAACTAGCGAATGTCGAGAACGACTTGCTGATTTTTCAAGTCGGAACGCAGTACGGCTAGAATGGATTCCGGCCCACTCTGGTTTTGAAGGCAACGAGATGGCGGATGCACTGACTGCTAAAGGGGCGGTAGCTCTTTTCTGCGGCCCATGCCTGACCCTGGGCCTAACAACACAAACAATATGCAAGGTGACGAGGAAGTGGCTGAGGAACTAGCACCTCGCTCATTGGAATGCTCTGCAGGGTCCTAGACATTTCAAACTTCTAATGAAGGGATAGGTACACTGATGGACACGCTAGGGCAGCTATTGAACTACCAAGGAGTAGGCTGATGAAGATAGTAGGACTTCTAACAGGGCACTGCTGTATGAAGAGTGTCGACACTGGGCTGTACTACGCAGGCGAATCTTCCTAGTCCCTGTTATGGCCCCTGGAGACACAAGCAGGCATCCACTGAAAAAGGTTAGGGCCTTTATTGAAGGGCTCGGCTTCATAGATGTCTAGGTCGCGGGAATGGCACAATGGGCCCGCCAGTGGCCTCAGTGCAGGAATCTTGGCTTGAGTTCGCCTAGGTCAAGGCTCGCCTGCACATTTAGTAGTATAAAACTATACAACTAATCATCTTTGGTTCGTTTATCGCAATCTATTCCGATATATTTGTGATCAAAGTGACCAAACATTCTTCTCATTTTTCTAGTAATGAAACATACCTGTCCTAAAACCTCGTTCTTAATAACCTTTTCTTCGATAACAGACACTTCTAAGTATTTATCGTTCAAATCATTTTGAGCAACCAAAAATTCAAAACGTTTATCGAAAGCAGGTTCTCTACAGTTTTTTATCACCTGAAATTTAAAAAAATTAATAGGTATATATAATTTTGTGTTTCAAGTGAAAGCAATATGACTATAACTTACCTTAGTTTTTCTTTTATTCGCTTTACATCTATCCGGTAATAAATATACCTTTACATAAATGTCTTTATCTTCAGTGTGATCTTCAAAATATAAGTTGCTAAAAATTATGATTGTACAATAACCATTTAGTATTTAGGAGCATTGACATAATCTCACCAAACTCGATGCACAACAACTATCAACCTTTGCCTGTGCAAACTGTATCTCATAGTTAAATTTATATCACCGTAGTTTTCTTGGGACATTCTAAAAGAGGAAATAGAATTTGAACACATTTCTTGCAACTCTAGCACATTATTATACAGGGTGTCCCACGACGAGTGAAAACTATCTGTATATGGCAAAATACTCATAGTAAAATCATGAAAATTTCTACGTTTGGGTTTTCGGATACGATCTTTTCAACTAAAATATTTTCAAAGATGGCCGACTTCCGGTTCTACCGGAAGTCGACTGTAACTTTGTTATTTTAAATGGAACACCCTGTATATTAATACATTTTTGAAATCTACGTAATATTTTAGTATACTTTTGTCTAAAAACTTGAAAAATGCACACTTTTTGAGTTATTGGTTTTTTTGTAGAAAATTTGACCGTTGAAGACCTTTATACATTATTTTTTTAAGAGGGGACCCTTGAAGATATGAAAATGGTTTCTGTTCGGTTGCCTTAAGCAAGGTCAAACGTATTCGAATCTATGTTGAAAATTTTTTCATTTCATACAGGGTGTGAATAAAAAGTGTTCAAAGTTTAACTTCATAAATATCAAATTTCTTCATTTTTTCAAATACAACTACCCTGTTTTTTCTATTTTAATGCATTCAGGAGAAAAAAATAAGGCAAGTTCATGTATACTTTCCTATACCTAAACCTCACCGTTATCCAGATATTAAATGTTTTCTGTAAATTTTTAGAGATGCAGGAGTGGTCTAAATTTTGATACAAGCACTAAGAAATAAAAATTATCATGTGAATTTACTTTTAATACATGGTAAATATGACAAAGTTTTAACAAGAATATGAGTGCTTTATTTGCAGTAAGATATCCAGATTGACCGCGATCGAAATCGCACATTGTTAAAAGAATACTTAACAATTTGAAGCTATTCGGTTCATTTTAAGCAAAAGTTAATCGAGTTAAACCATTTGTGAGAATAAGATATGCTACAAAATTTTATGGAAAATTAAAAGCCAAAGAAAAATAGTCTAATGTTTTAAAGTAAATGTTCAACATTGCTCCCTTGAACTTCAATGCATTTTTCAACCTTTCTCAGTATACCTTCATTCGTCGCACGGCTAATCATCATCTCAGAAAGGGAATTGAAGGAATTTCGAACTCTTAGCTCACAATCTTCTCTAGATGTTTACTAATGCCAGTTAAATAAGTGTCATTTATTACAAAGCCTACTAAAAGTATACATGAAAAATTTAAACTTGTTAAAAAATATAATAACAATTTAAAACCTCAAATATCTCGGAAACGACTAAAAGTTGGAATAGGATTAATAAAAACAATTTGATTTAATTTGAAGAAGAAGAAAAAGACTTTTTTATTTCTTAGTGCTTGTATCAAAATTTAGACCACACCTGCATCTCTAAAAATTTACAGAAAACATTTAATATTTGGATAACCGTAAGGTTTAGGTATAGGAAAGTATACATGAACTTGCCTTATTTTTTTCTCCTGAATGCATTAAAATAGAAAAAACAGGGTGGTTGTATTTAAAAAAATGAAGAAATTTTATATTTATGAAGTTAAACTTTGAACACTTTTCATACACACCCTGTATAAAATGGAAAAATTTTCAACATAGATTCGATTACGTTTGACCTTGCTTAACCGAACCGAACAGAAACCATTTTCATATCTTCAATGGTCTCCTCGTAAAAAAATAATTTATAAGGGTCTTCAACGGTCAAATTTTCTACAAAAAAATCAATAACTCAAAAAGTGTGCATTTTTCGAAAAAAGTTTTTAGACAAAAGTATACTAAAATAATACGTAGATTTCAAAAATGTATTAATATACAGAGTGTTCCATTTAAAATAACAAAGTACAGTCGACTTACGGTAGAACCGGAAGTCGGCCATCTTTGAAAATATTTTAGTTGAAAAGATCGTATCCGAAAACCCAAACGTAGAAATTTTCATGATTTTACTATAAGTATTTTGCCATATACAGATAGTTTTCACTCGTCGTGAATCGTATACTTTATAGTTAATAATTAATTTGAATTGGGTTTTATAAAAAAAATGAGAGCTGCAAAATTTTGCATCCTAATCATAGAAATGAAGAGTTTAAGATTCCATTACGAAATTATTTGTGAGAATGTTTTTGTTATTTAATTAGTTAGAGACATTCCAAAGCGACATGACTTATTAACAAACGAATGAATTTTTGGAGCTTCACTGCTTATTATCACCAGTTGTTAAGACAAATACTTCAGTATACAAAACGAGTTTATCAATTTAAGAATGTATTTAGTTAATGGTGTAGGTGATATGAAATATTGTTTGGATGATTTGAAGTCTCGGAGAATGGTTCGAAACCACGAAAGCTTTCCGAACACTGCAGAATGTATTGAAATAATTTTGAATTTGGATAAACAAAGAAGTACCTTGATGAAAAAGAGCTGTATGAACTTAAGGAATTTTTCGTGTGTCTTCGACTGTGATTGGAATATTTTGTGCTATTACTGGATATTGATTCAGAATCCGACAATTCTTTTTCTATTGTTTCGATACCTACAATAAGGATCACTTAATATAGCTCAATTTATATCATGGTATTTTACTTTAACTTACTGGATGTTGAACTTCTTGATGATGGTCGTTTTTCTAAATATTCTTGAAAATGGTCATTATGGAAAATCTATAATAAAATTAAGTCAATTAAGTTAAATGTCCTGTTAAATTCCCTGTTTAAAAGTTAAATTATGTGTAATTTCCTTATACCAAATATAAACTGTGAATGCCCAAATTACGCAACAAAATCTTTAGAAAATTTAAAGTAAGTACCTATACATTCTATTGAATTCCTATAGTATAAACAAACCATGGTGTAAGATACCATGGTATAAACTGTGAATTTCATCTAATGCCCATTTTAGTTTGCAAAGAACCCTGCACCATTTTATAGGTAATCCTGGTTCTCGAACGATTCTCGATTTTTTTTATACAGGATGATTTATTAGTGCGATAAAGTCCAAATCTTGTGAATGGTTAGAGATATTTGGATGAAATAGAGGCACCTATTTAAAAATTATTCGCAATTGTACGCCGTACGCCAGATCAAAGTTATATTTTTTTATATTTAATATTTTACTTCAAATTTGAATTTTGCTTGACTTTGCTATTACAATGATGTAACATTGTAATGGGTTATACCGCGTATTTAAAAAGTTCTGACCACTTGTTACTGTAAAACGCAATGACTTCAACGCCCTGTATACTGTAAACCGTACAGTTTAAAATTAATATTTCATAGCCACACGTCTGTGATAGTCGTCTAATACTACAATTCAATCGAACTGATTCGATATCTGATAAACCGTATACAGGGCGAGCCCAAACTCGAATACATTGGTTTCAGAATTTTTTCAAATGGATCACCCTGTATTTTATATCGATAAATGGAAGTTACTTAACCATACTTAAAAATTAATTGAGTATTCCCTATGGAAAGCCAACAATAATAAATTTACTCATACTTATTTATTAACAGCTAGATGTATGTGTATGTGTATGTGTGTGTGTTTGGGGTAACATTCACTGAGACCTAAAAGATCTATTGTGCCCCCTTACTTCTACTTAGTTTCTGAGGAGAGTCTCCGAAACTAGTAGCTCCTTTAGTCCTATTTCCCGGAGGAATTTTAGGATATCTGCAGGCTTCAGCTTGGGTAAATGTTCCTCTTCTATCCAGTAATCTCCAAGGTACTGTGCTCTAGGATTCTGGAGTGCTGTGCAGTTGGAAAGTAGGTGGATGGAGGTTTCTTCTTCCATGCCACAGTATCTGCATTCTTCTTCCTCCACTAATTTGAGCTTTTTCAGGTGCCCATTCAGGCGACAATGTCCCGTTAGGATCCCTGTTAAAACTCTTAGCGCAGTCTTGCACTTGCTTTGACTTATGCATTCATTTGATCTCCTTAGGTTGTAGTCACCCAGGAGAATCTTTGATTGTCTAAGCCCTTCTAGATCTTTCCAATGGTCAGATCTTCTCTTTCTTTCGGCTTTGCCTATTTCTTCCAATATTACATTGGAGCTGATTCCGCAAAAAGGTTCAGGCCCCCAGAAGGGTGTTTCAGACCCCCTCTTTGCTAGTTCATCTGCTATTTCATTTCCTTCTATTCCAGTGTGTCCTGGAATCCATAGTAGGGTAACTATATTGTTCTCGCCTAATTCATTTAGTTTGTCTAGGCATTCCCAAACCATTTTAGAACTGATTACGCAAGAGCTCAGTGCTTTGATGGCTGCTTGACTATCTGTCATTATGATAATCCTTTGTCCTCTGTATCCTTTATCAATATTGAACTGGGCGCACTTTCTTATGGCGTAGATTTCCGCTTGAAAGATACTTGGGGTTTTTCCCGGAGTGTTTGGTTCCTGGCCCGAACACTCCTATCCAAGTTCCTCCTATTGCTTTTGAGCCATCTGTGTACCATTGAATGGCATTCTTTCCAATTCTGGTAATGGTATTCGGATCCCATTCCTTCTTGTTGCTGAATTCTGTAACGAATTTCTTCGAAAAGTTGTACTTTCTCATCATACCGTCTTGTGGCATGTCCCAGGCTGTCTGATTTCTAAGAAGTGAAGAGGTGATTTTTCTTTTAATGATTCCCTCTCTACTTAGTCTGTATCTTATTTTTTCTGCAACACTCTCCACCACCATATGTAGAGGGGTGAGGTTGAGAATTACTTCCATTGCTGCCGTTGGGCATGATACTAAAATTTATAAAAAATCAACAAAGTTATAAAATATGCTCAAAGTAACCAACCTCCACATTTATAAAGTCTTGGAGACGGTCTTGAAAAGATCGACTTAACATTTCTAATTACTAAAAACGCTAATGATGATATGGTTTTAATTGAACTATTTAGAAAAGCTACCTAACAAACCTGATCCATATGCATGTGTGGTGGTACTGTGTTATCGACCTTTTAAAACCTTTTTCTAAGTTAACACACTTTCCTAACATGTTAATTATTGTGAATTAATTTTATAATCTGCTCTTTATTAATATCACAAAAACTATTCAGTTTGGGTATAGGGAATACTCAATAAATTTTGAAGTATAGTTAGGTAACTTCAATTTTCTGATATAAAATACGTAGTGATCCATTTGAAAAAATTGTGAAACCAATGTATTTCGCCCTGTATACGGTTCCTTAGATATCGTATCAGTTCGATTGAATTGTAGTACTAGACAACTATCACAGACGTACGGCTATGAAATTTTAATTTTAAATTGTACGGTTTACACTATACAAGGCGTTTAAGTCATTGCGATTTACAGTAACGGTTACCCATTACAATGTTATATCATTGTAATAGCGAAGTCAAGCAGAATTCAAATTTGAAGTGAAATACAGGGTGACCCATTGGACTTCATCGCACTAATGAATCACCCTGTATGTTATAGTCTTAATGATTACTAAAAGATTCTGATGGGTTAAAACTGTGCAGGCCCTCCTGTTCGGCGGTGGTAGTGTCTTGAAGCTGCGTCCTTAGCATAACATTTTGTCTCCTAGCCATAGAGTAATAAATAGAAGAGAGGCTTTAAAACATATGGAAGAAACTGGCACAAAGTTTGTGTGCAGCCAGTTGAGTATGGCGCATCACAGCGACTATCTAAACTAACAAACCCCGCCTCTAACCACACGAAAATTATCAATATTATTTTAATTTGAGGTTAGTCACTTGTAGTCACTTCTGAACATATCTAAGTATATGATATCTATTTTTATTCAATTCTTATTGGCCTTTCTCTATTTAAATTGATTATCTTTAACATTGGCATCTATTATTATTATAGGATTTATCATAACTCATCATAGGTAAGTTAAAAAAGTAAAATAATGAAAACAAATAATCCACACCAATCTATCTGGAGACATCTTGGAGCACACACAACAATGTTCGAAATACCACTTTTTCACATAACAAGAACTTTTAGCAAATCTTTCTTAATGTCTGAAACTTTCAAATTCAAAAAGCGCGCGTCTTAAATGCTAGTTCATACTAGTAGCCAAGGTAGGCGCTAGTAGTAACTTTGTGCCACCAATCGCTACACGTTCAACATCTCTCTTTTATTTATTACTCTATGCTCCTAGCACTATAAATCTCGCATTAATAGTAATGTCGTGGGCTCATGAGGAGGTCTGCCACACTTCTGTGGCATGGTGATGAAAAGTGAATTTCGCCATTACTATTATTTTTAATAAGGTTCTTGCTTCCACAATAACAAATAAATATTTCCAATTTCACTAGGCAACAACAAAAGGAATCTACGAGGGACGCTCGTGGAGACGTTTCAAGTAATTTGAGTTCGATCACATCACACATCCTATTCAAAATTAGAAAGAATATTGTTTGGAGCACGACGTGAAAACGTGAAAATTTTTCGTAATTCCCCAGCTTGTTGCACAAATAACTATCATTCAATTCACAGTTTAGAGTGCAAATTATAAAAATAAAACTAGCAGATTCGTGTTTCCCTTTAGAACACTATACTTCGCCTTGTATGAGTTTTGTATAAAACAATAATATGGTTCATGCACTGATCTTTTGGTGTGCGTTATCGATTGTTAATGGCCTTCTAACACATTACGTAGAAAGAAATGGAATAAAAGGCAGGTCTGTAATTAATCCTAGTCAAAATATCACAATAAAAAACTGTTTAAACGTATTACAACGTATTACAACAACCCTAAGCTTTGACTTAAAATTTGATTGGTTGAAGTTTATATTACGCGCAAGTACAATATACGAAAATACGATGATAGCGTACCACTCGTAGCGGCAATGTGTCTTAGTGCTTTTTCTAATGTCCTGTTCTCGTCAGGTCTGTAGATACGAACAGAAATATTATTTCATAATATTCGGATTTATAATAATTTATAAAATTTTTTTCTTCAATGGGATTAAAAATATGGTCCATCAAATTAACAATAGAAAGACTTTACTTTGTTGTTTACGGTCAATTATTATTTATGAAAAGTGAATATTAATCTTCATTATTATAACCTTTGAAATAATACAAAAATATTCCTAGATAGACGGAAAAACATCAATATTTTGAAAGTTCTCAAGTATTTTCAATAAGAAAAAGAAACTGGTAATTATTAATTTCATAGCCTTTACGAATTTGGCGGAATACGATCCTGATGATTTTATTTATCAAATTTAAGGTTAGCTAGATGTCAAAATAGCAAATAATATAAATGACATACCGATAACCCGGATATACGCCACAAACGATGACGCACACACTAAAGGCTATTGAATGCACCATACGTATTTTTTATTTAAAATAATGTTATGCTTTCAATAAGTTAATTGAATTCCCTTTTTTCATAAAAGCATATAATTTGAATCCAAAAAAATTACCTTTAAATGCAGAGACCAAACTAATTTGCAGTCGGTTCGACCATATTCCAAACGAAGAGATTCTTTGTGTATTTCTAAATTTTCCGTATTACAAATAGTGCTTAACCGATAACTAACTTCGGCAAGTTCAGCTTCGGTTTTAGCATCAAATATTTTTAAGTTCAAGTGATCAGAATCTGGATTTGCAACGGTGAATATAAATCCTTCTTCCCAAACTGGATTTACTGTCCTCATAACGCAATTTGACGTTTTAATTTGTCTACCTAATTGTAATTGGACGTATGGATCGGGTTTAGTCGATGTCCTAACTTGCTGTAAATATAAAAGTCATTCGTAATCAAATGATGACTAACCAGCAGCAAAGAAATGAGATGAATATGAAAGAATAAATAAATAGGTAAATATTATAATTCTTATTATTTAAAACCAGTTGTAATACAACAATATACTCACTTTTAAATTTGTTGCCGAGTCTACGTAAACAATTAACAATGCAGAACTCATATGAGACAGATGTAGTTGTTGACTTTCATATAATGCCTAAAATACAAAAAAATTTTCAAGTGGTTAACTGTTTTGGGAATAACTACTAGTAAAGTATTACGGCTTTTAAGTTGCTGTAATCTGTAGTTAATGTTAGCCAATTGGTCCTTATATGAATATCTCCATGTTTAATGTCCTCTAACACCAACCACTACAATAAAAATTTCATTAATAAGTGTAGAGTTGATATAACATGTTTATCGTACCGTATCGCTTAGTCCTGATTTAATTAAATTAGCTACGTCAACTGAGACTCTGTAACAAAGTTTCAAATCAGTCAAATAAAAACTGTGAGCCAGCTCCTATACATGACCGGAGTTTACTTTAAATTAAAAATCCTGAATAAAACTGATAATTAATCAATCTCTAACCGCAGGCAAGCGCTCATATTTATAAAGGCATAAAATAATACAAAAAATTCACCAAAGTAAACAAGATATAATGCAAAATATATAAAAAAGTAAATTAATACATTTTTAAATGGCGCTATTGTTTTTAAATAATGCCACTTTAATGAGAACATAATATATGTACCTACCTATATGAAAATTCTATAGCTATTTGTATTACTAGGGAGGAAAGTGCCACTTTTCCTCCCGCAGGATGTAGTTTACTGCACGACGCGAAGCGGAGGGCAGTAAACATCCAAGGGAGGAAAAGGCACTTTACTCCCATGTGATACATATGATTTTTCCTCCTACCCACTTTTTTTTGAAAATTTATTCACGACACAAATAGGTAATGAATATAATTCAGCCCATTGCTTATATTGTGTATATTGTTTTTAATACCTATCTTTAGATTTTTGTGGTAGTAAGGTTAATGACGCTATGTTAGCATGTGCCTTAATATTAGGTAGTGTATTTGGAAATTCAAAATCACTTGAATCGCTCTCCATTTTTCAAAAATTCAACTAAGTTTAATGAATGTAGCGACTTTGCACCTCAAAAGTCAATCGCCGTGTTTACTGTCAGTGAGCCACAGCATACTATGCTTTTCTTATTCTGAACTCAAAAGACGTATACCTATCTAAGATTCCTGAAGTTGAAATTTGTATTGGAGAACTACGTTGAAGTACCATTAATGTTTGATTTTTACCAAAAAACAGGATATACAGGATGTTCTAGAAATTATGGAAACAATATGAATATAATGAATTCACAAGTTTCATCGTTTACAACTTACTTGAAATGAGAGGGAGGAAAGTACTTTTCCACCCTGGGAGAAAAAGTATGAGTTTCCTCCCTGATTTGAGGGAGGAAAGTGTGTACTTTCTATAGGGGTAGGAGGAAAAATTATTTTGATAATTATAGTCTGGGTAAGTTAGGTCGAAAGTTTTCGTGAAATGGAAAAGATTTCCACCAGAGATTTTACTTTTTTAAACAAAAGTATATGTAGTGTAGACTACTTTCCTAGATTTATGAGAAGATTCCGCTCGAGCTTGCGATGCAGCTTGCAAACAAAACTTGGAGCACGTGAAATGTAACAGCATGTCGTCCATAACTTTTTTAGATTTGATTGTACATAAAAATTGTGGGTATCAAAATTGTAGGGAATTTTATACCCTATAAAATGACGTAATACAATATTTAAATAGTAGTTAACCTAACTAGTGCGGAAAGTGATACTTTTCCGCACGCTATTGCAGATGTTAGTTCGAATCAATCACAACATACATAATCTTGTAGTGAAAGGTGGGCAAAGGAACGTGTAGCACCTCACTTTTATTTAACACTCGATTTCACTTTTCATAAATTGTTTAAACCGCCGGAGGACTTAAGGAGATAAGCTCCAAAAAAAAAATGAATAATCCTCTCTTACCTGCCTAAGAATTCATCCTCTGTCGGATCCTCATCCCAAACCGATATTAATATTTCTTGTCCAGTGGATTCCAGTATAACAAACTAAAAATTGAATTGAATAAATAAATAAAAGCTATGGCTATTACCGACAAAAGTGAAAACAAAAATTAAAGAACTCCATTTTATCCTACGACCATGATAGATGAAAATGTTTGCAAATAAATAAATCTGTTTCAAAAATTTATCGTGATTAATTACCGCTGAAAATGCATGTGATTTTTTTCTATCTTCTTTTCAAATTCAATATGATGAATGACGGTGGTGAAGACTATTATTATTGACCGAGCACCAAAATTATTTAGCGAGTGGCTTTGCCCTGAGCATACATATACGATATTATCAACGTTTTGTATATAGAGGAGTAGATCGTATTATTTTATCTAGTGTGTATGATGTATGTCAATAGCAGAAGTGACGTCTTGAATAATTTATTGCTAATTGCAAAAATTCAAGTAAGTATACTGGTGTTTGATTGATATTACTAGAAAATATAATATCGAAAGTGAATTGGACAATGAATTGAATACTTATTCAATATATAATTTGTTCAATAACGTGAGAAGTTATAAGCTATATAAATGTAAAAACTATATTGTTTTAGTTTGACAAACAGGTAATTCATAGTCGTGGACAAAGTATAGCATTCTACTCGCATATAATGGCTATTATCCACTTAGGTACCTTCGTGAATAATAGCCATCATTATATGCTTGTTGAATAATATACTATTTTCCCACTACTAGCCAAATTTAAGACAGAAACTGAAAATAATTCAGGGAAGTGTTTACCTCGTCGTCTGACTAACAAGTACATAGTCAATTTTCGATATATTATGAACGCACTCCTTATGTGAGCAGTCATTTTTAGTTGAGCGCGAATTTCAAACGATAAGTAGTTTATTTACGATAAAAAGACGATGAAGTCATTTTTAGTTACTTTCCTGCTTATCAGAATCAATTTACCAACCGTAGGAGTTCAGTCTAAGGTCATTATGGCCAACAAAAAGTGTTTTTTTCTGACAAGAATGACAGTTAAGGTCTACCGTTCAAAACATAAGATTTTGCATGTTTTTTATCATTGCGAACATCTATATTGCTTTATTAAAATAATGAATACATCCCCGAAGCATAAATCTTGAAATTTAACATTACTTTTCAGCTGAATACTCAACATATCGGTGGCCAATAATTCTAGGATTTCTTGGCATGTCACCATTTCATTTATGTTATTCAGTCACTAGTTATGTCAAATGTCAGTTATATTCATTTTTGTTGATATTCGTTTAATTGTGTAGATACATAATATACATTTAATGCCAATCGTATAGGTAAAGTAATATTCATTTACCTCACACCAATAATCCCACTTAGGGTTAACGTTCGATGATATTGTTTCAGTCTTGAAGCTTTGCTCTCCTACGACTAGTACAGCATAGGGATCAGATTTGCTTCTACAAGTGAACGATATATCTTTTTTCATTAAATTTCTAGCTTCTATAACGTGAACTCGTAGAACACCCTAGAATAAATAAATAAAGTTTATACAAGTTGATTCAGTACCGGTAACGACCGTATATCGGAAACCATATATCCTATAATTTGGGTAAAGATATTCTACACCTCATCACTGAAGAAGAAGCACCAGGATGTAATTTTTATATACAGAACTTTCTTCTAATCATATCCTAAAGATCTGCCCATAGTATTTATCAAGCCAGAACGATAGAACAATTTCCAGGACGAATTTCTGTAGTTAGCGTAACGAGAGTTATAAGTAACCCATTACGCATGAAAAGTGAAAAAGTAAATTTTACGAGTGCGTAATAGGATTACAACTAGTGTTACGTACCATACTTTTTTACGCACATGCATTTTCTTCTATGATATCACAGATGATTAATTTTTTGAGAAATTGTATGATGTGCCAAGTTTAAAATTTTTTTTATTCACGAGTTTTCTGAAGCACGAGTGGAGCTAAGCGGAAGAAGTGACTGGACAAATATCGTTAAAACAAAATAGAGAAAAGGTAAAAACCATTATAATTAAAATGCGATTTTTATTCAAAGTTATTGAAAATTAAAGGTTTTTATATCAATATCAAATAATAGTTGCCCCCTACGACAACCTTTGTGGTCCACTAATAATTTTTTTACTGAAGCTTCATCACTACTAATTGACAAAATTCGCAAAACAAAATGTTTTGTTGTCTTTTTGTTTGCTATTCTACTATTACCCATGACTCATTTTGCATTTTTTGGTCATTAACATATTATTCAAAAATAGTCTCATGTCTTGTTTATGATTGTCTTCATCATCTATTTTCTCCGGGGTGTTATCTAATGTAGCTGAGCACACCCAGGAACAACTTCAAACCAACGGTCAATTTTACCTCAAAATCGTAATAAAACTGTCTGAAATATCTAAAAACACTTTTTTGGCAATTTTAGTTTTTCTCAATTTTCCACGCATTAAAGTTTAACGACATTTTTTTAACAGGATTTTTCTACAGTTCACTACATCTTGAATTTAAATATTATAAAAATATTTCTTAAATAAAATAGCTATTTGTGTATCAAGAGAAAAAAGTAGTAGTTTGGTTGTCGAGACTACCAAAGAAGTTTCTGCTGGAAATACACACAAGATGTTTTCAGTTTCCAGATTGCAAACTGCAGTAACAATAGTGTACTATTTTCCATTTGCCTGATGACGGTAATTGTTACCGAAACTAGTTGCAAGTCTTGAGTCCTACTGAACATTTAATATATTGTGGTTTGACATTGAGTTTCATTGAGCCCTTTATGTGGATTCTAACCACACGTAAAAACGCAATAATACGAGTATATGATAAACTATGGACACAACAACATTTTCAATCATTTTTTGGGGCCGATTTTGTTGTGAAATTGTTTCCTTAAATTCTAGAGCATGCGGTCTCTAAGATTCTTAAAAACCCTTAATAATTCACCCTTTAAAATACAACTTTTTCTTTGTCCGTGATTTGCTTGTAGCAGAATATTAGACAAAAAATACTCACAGCCGGATTTGGTGTAATGAGCTGTTCGCTGCTAGCTTCTCTGGTGAATTTTACTGGAAATTTATTTGGTAATACAAACAGAGAAGCCACTGTTGCGCATACACTTTTCCTTAGACATTCGCTGAAAAATTAAAATGAATATTAGATTTTCCTTCTTTGGTAGCACGTTTTCGTCAATTTTTTCTAAGAAGTTGTTCATTCCAAGATACCACAAACAGTTTCAAACCCTTCTACACAATAAAGATGGAAATGCATCCACTAATAGACCTTGATATACATTGCCAGCATATGCATTTCAACGGAAAATGCCGACAAGGGAAACGAATACGTGCTTGTGCTTTTGTCCTAACCTATGCATCTCCTAGTATGCAATAAACTGAAAGTAGAAAAACTCTGGTGTTGAATGTACTATTCCGCAGTGCGAACCGATATCGCTTTGTCCGAAAACGTTTTCTTTTTTTTGTACGCAGCCCGTCATATTTCCACGTCTTCCTAAGGTTTGACAAACTGATATTTATTTTGGAAAAGAAGAAGAAATAATCTCTTCTAAAATGTTTCACTCGACCTACGTTGCTCTTTAAAAAAAAATCAAGACGGTGACGCCGCTACACTGATGTTGATAAGTATACGTTTGATCGTTAAAAAAAAACAAGCCTTTCTGCCTAAAATAGATAACGTTAAACGTATACAGGAACTTACTTTATACCAGGTATATCGAGAATACCAGCAATCCCATCCAACTCAAAATCTATATCTGGATTGTTCAAGAAAAAAAGTTGAACCCCTCCTATTAATGGCAGATGACGAATCAACGGTTTGAGTACTATACGAAGCTTTCCGTACATCTGAAAAAAATATAATTATAAAATTATATTAAAGTGGTTTCATAATTCTCAAACCTGTAAGTTTTTTATTCCGCCTAATAGACCTCTTAACCGGAATTTTACATCACAGTCGCCGGCGTATCTGAAATAATTTGTATATGAATAAGATGTAATCAAAAATATGGGACCCTCGAAAAACTTAAAAATTCATTGACTTTAATTTTTGTGACTCGAAATTTTTGAAGTATAATGAAAAATAGCCCGTATCTCGATAAAAACTGATAATTGTAAAAAGTACTAGGGGGCAAAAAAGTTTCAAAAATAATGTGTTTGAATAACGGTGACACTATAAGCATTAAATTGTAACGTATATAAAAATTTTGGAAGGGTTCACTCCCATGAATTTTTAACGGGAGGCAATAATTCCTAACATTTTTTTTAAAATGCTCTTATCATAAGAAAGCTACTTGTCAACTTTCATTATAATATGTCGAACAACTGTTGTAACTTGAGTTGGATCGAGTTATTTTTAGCCCTAGAATATGTGGTATGATTTATGACCTGCCTTTTGGTTATACCCTGTATATCACCCTTGCCCTCCACTTTTTTACGCCAATGGCATTTGAAACAATTTTTATCTAATTTTATATTCCTCAATGGTTTTCATGTGAAAAACGCATAATCTTTACATACGAAGAAATTTGTATTTTTCAAGATATTTAATGTTTTCATGAACTATGCAAGATCACTTTTTAATAATGAAATAAAAACGATTCTTTTTCTTGCATTTTTTTTAATAACTACCAAACTACTAATGGTTAGAATATGTGATAGGAACTAATTTATGGAACAGCAATGCATCTAAAACATTCGGAGAAGAACATGTTGGAATTACTTGTCCAAACTTGTGATTTTAACAAAAGAATTAATCCGCAAACAAATTACAAGAGATGTTCAAAATTTTGTCCATTCCCATGTATACATAATTTTTATCGTTTATCGATGAAAATCGCATATCTTTCGAATACTAACCTAACCTGAAATAATTGAATTAAATTTCTATTTTTTTTTTGTTAATAAATTCACAAGTTTGGATAAATATTTTCAACAATCTTCTCCGAATGTTGATGATGCATTACTGTTTCTTGAATTAGCTCCTGTTACATATTCTAACCATTATTGGCCAGGTAGTTATTGAAAAAAAAAGTAAACATATTTTTTTCATTAAATTATTAAAAAGTGATATCGCAGACTTCATGAATAGTTTAAAATTATCTTGAAAACTACAAATTTTTTTATACGTAAATGTTATGCGTTTTTCACGTGAAAACCAGGAATACAAAACTGGATGAAAATTGCTTCAAATGCCAGTGGCGTAAAAATGGGAGGAAAAAGATGACACCTTCTTCCAAATGTACACCACTGGATCAATAATTGAAAAAGTGCTTTTTCATCAAAATACAACCTATTTCATTTAAACATAACCTGCCAAATGTCAAATAAATTTATTCATTCATTTTTAAGTTATCAAATTTAAACATTTAAATTTTCATAACTTTAACACCCCCTATTTCAAAAAGTTTATGAGCTGGACCCCTCAATCCTTATATCATTTTGTCCAATCTTACGAGAGGTATCTACATAAGTGTCATAGGAAAACACCCTGTATATGAAAAATAAAAATAGCTACGATTTATTATCGGCTACAGCGAACAGGTGAATAATATTTATTTCGATAATACGTTGATGAAAAAAAATACTTACGAAATATCAACATCCATAATAATTTCTTCTCTAGAAACATTGCTGTATACGACAATACCTCCAGTTCTACAAGGCTAAAAATAAAACTATGAAATAATATAATTATGTCATATTTTCACGATTTGGAATACGTTACATGTGTGAATAACCATTGTGTAATTTTATTTTTAAATTCATTTATTTTAAACATTAAATATTGTTTCAATTTATATAATTCTACAAATGCTATTTTGAAGCTTGATAATAAATTAAATGGACTATTATAATAATGTTACGCGAGTGCCCCAGTGAAATTACCGTATGAGACAACTATGACTCCTCCGCTCACTAGTCGAGAACCATCGAGAAGACTACCTACCCCGCGCCATTCCACTTGTCCAGAGTTTTCTAGTCTACCCAGCGTCTTCGGCAGAACGAGAGTTTTCTAGAAATCTACCCCACGCGCGATGTAAATAGACGGCATCGCTGCACACATATTAGTCGTCATATAGTTAGATGGACAGTTAGTGTTTATACTGGAGAGCAATCGCGCATCGATAGAGAGTTTATTAAGTGACTCTTATATAAATTATATTTAGTGTATTTACAGCCATTTGCACCGGTCTTAGTTAAGTTGTGGTTATGTTTTAATTACTAGTTAAATTCAAATGTTCCTTGCACCATGACATTTATTCTTGAGTTAACGCTATAATTGATAGTTAAATCTAATCCACGGATAAGGTAGGATTTAAGATATATAATTAATAATTGGAGTCATGTCAAAATGACAATCAACTGAAGTGCTTGGCGAATTTGCGAGATAAATTCCTATTTCAACATAATATGGATTTGATGGGCTTTGAAGAAGATGAAGACGACTTGGAAATCTTGGACATAATAAACTTTGGGATTCCAAGAAGAATATATCAGAGGGAAAATAACTTTGAAGGGATGGATGCAACAACTTTTAGAAAAAGATTTCGTTTATCCAAAGAAGTAGTGTGAAATCAAATTTATTTTCCAGCCCTTTAACAGTTTGATTGTTCAAAATCTCCAAGGTTAATTCATATGTTGGATCTTTTACAACAGAAGGTGGTATTCCCCCCAGTAGCAAAATATTCCTTCCTATCATTTGCTGCAGACCTGCGAGTTTTTTTCTTTTTATTTGTGTAGAATCGTTTCAAAACATCTACAGATCTGTAGCTATCTGATTGAGCATTAAACCCCCTCTCAATCTTTTTCCAGGCCTGTTCCTTATCCTTCCAACTTAACGCACCTGTTTCCTTGCATTCTAGTGCATTCTAGTGCTTGTATTTTCTTATCAAATTCAAGCACATTATTTTCTCATTTTGAGAGAAATTTGTCGATCTCTTCCTTTTTTCGCTCATATAGAAAACTAAATATCTAATAGTTGTCATATTTGACACTACTATTACCAACAAAATTGCTAATTTTCAAATTATTCCTAAATGTCAAGATACCAACTCACACCTAACTCATCATTTACTAACTAGAACTTTAACCACAAATGGTGCCAAGCACTTCACTTTTAATCAATGGTTAAAGTTAATCATGAGTTACTTAATCCAAAAGATAACAGCAACCGGTGCAAACGGCAGTTAGTGTATGATATTAATTATTAATTAAGGACAGTATTACATATAAATCTGTAAATATAAATTAAGTAATTGTAAATATAAATTAAAATAAACGTTACATTGGTGTCAGAAGTGGGATTGAAAAATAAATATACAGTGAGATGGCGAAGAAACTTTGTGAATTAAAAGTGTCAGAGCTTCGAAGAGAGATGGAGGATTACGAATTGGACACAAGTGGGACCAAGTCGGTGTTAGTGGATCGACTGAAAAATGCTATGATTAACAATGAATTGGACCCGGAAACGTTTGAATTCACCGACGAAGCGTCCGCCTCTATAACCTCCTCCATAAAAAACGAATTTACATCGATGGAAAAAAGATGTCTTCAATGGAAAACAAAATGTCGGACATAGAAAATAAAATATCGAAAGATAAAAAACGAAATGTCTTCGATGGAAAGTAAACTTTCGGCGGGCATGGAAAACATAATGTCTTCAATGGAAAACAAAATGTCGGATATAAAAAACGAAATTTCATCCATGGAAAGTACACAGCCCCGAACAACAAGCTGGCAGAGAAAGTAGAGTTGAAACCGAAAATAGAAAACGATATCAAAAGCCAAGTGAAACTGCCAACTTTCGATGGTAAAACGTCATGGCCGAATTATCTTAAGCAATTCGAGGCGGCATCAAAGGCGAACAACTAGATTGAAAAAAAAGCGTTAAATTCAACTCTTGCCCTTAGAGAAGACGCCATGGAAATCCTTTAGACCATTCCAGTGGAAGAAACCGAAGATTTTGAACAACTCAAAAAGCGACTGAACATGAGATATGGCCTGGAACACCTGGAGCATCTGTACCAGTAGTAGCGGTTAGCCTATCCATCGGCACCGGAGAATGTCATGGAATGTTTAGGGGTACAGACATTCATCGACGGAGTTCGTGACCACGAAATGCAAAGAACTTTACGTTTGGCTCGGCATAAGACACTGGTCGACGTACTCTCTGCAGCCTTGTACGAAGCAGCTACACAGGCTTCCGGAGTATACGGTAAGGTGAGGGCTGTAGCAGACGAAGAAGTGGAGAACAAGCTCGACCAGATTGTCATGATGAAAAGCATCTCAAATGGAAAACCGAAAGCTGTGAGATACTGGAATTGTGGAGAAATGGGACATGTACGCAGTTCATGCAAGCGACCGAGAACTGCTACAAATGCAGACACCCTGTCTAGAAGACCATGTCCTGCAGAGTGCTCCCACTGCAGCAAAACAGAAGCTAAGGAAGCTGCGATTCGGAGAAACAAGGTTACCAGCGACGAATGGACACCAGAGAAGTTGGAAGAGGAACAAGAGAACGATCCCGACTTGAAGAAAATCCGACATTGGAAAAAGGAAAACTGTCGACCTACTTGGCAGGAGATTTCAAGATACTCGCCAACGATGAAATCATATTGGGTCCAGTGGGACTCGGTGATTCTGGAAAACGGTTTGTTACAGCGAGTAATCGAGAACGATGAGGACCGAAAGTAGAAGACAGTTGGTGATTCCAAGAACAAGGGTAGTAGCAGTACTGCGGAAATTACACGACAGTCCATCAGGAGGACATCTAGGTGTGAAGAAGACCCTTCAGAGGGTGCGACAACGGTTTTACTGGATGCACAGTTCCGAAGATGTGAAGGATTGGTGTAAGAAGTGCACTACCTGTGCCACGAGCAAAGGACCGCGCGGGAGAAGAAAGGCTCCTATGAAGCAGGACAATATCGGAAGTCCTTTTGAACGCATTGCCCTGAATATTGCCGGACCTTTTCCACCGCAGCAAATGGCAGCAGCATTTTGGTGGTGATGGACTATTTCACAAAATGGGTAGAAGCGAATGCCATTCCAAACCAACAGGCCGCAACTGTTGCCGACGTGCTTGTGAACGTGTTCATTTGCCGATATGGAATGTCCCTGGAAATACACAGCGACCAGGGAACAAACTTCGAAAGTCAGCTGTTCCAGGAAGTTTGTGATAAGCTCGGCATGAAAAAAAACGAGAACCACGGCTTTACATCCACAGTCGGAGGGAATGGTAGAGCGAATGAACAGAGCTCTTGGCAAATGCTTGTCTAAAGTAGTATCTAACCATCAGCGAGATTGGGACCAGTCTCTCTCGCTATTTGCGATGGCCTACAGATCAGCCGTCAACGAGTCCACCACCCAAACACCAGCAAAAGTTCTGTTCGGACGCGAAATGAGATTACCCTGCGACCTTGAATTCGGATGCCGACTTGGAGAAGACATAGCTGGTGAAGATTACGTAACCCAACTGAGAAAAAGAATGGACATCCACGAGCTGGTTCCATCGAATCCCCAGATCGCTAGCGATAGGATGAAGAAAAGGTACGATACGCAAGCTACAGAAGGAGGTTTCCATGAAGGAGACAAAGTCTGGCTGCATAACCCAAGAAGACAAAAGGGTTTTTCTCCAAAGTTGCAGAAAGCTTGGAACGGTCCGTACCCCGTAAAGAAAAGAATCAACGACGTCATTTATCGCATCACCCACCAAGATCCCAAACGGAAATCCAAAGGTAATCGATTAACGCGATTCGAGGATGACCACGATGAGGAAATAAAACAGCTCCAAGAAGTAGCCGATCCTGTAGAGTTCATGGATGCTTATGGTGGTACCGGAAAAGCAAGATACGGCGTCACTACGGAGAAACGACAAGACCTGCTCACCGTTCCGGAGGAATATTCACTGGTAATAAAGATCCCTGCCAGCGTAACAGATGCGCGCGGACTTCCATCTCTATCTATAAAGAAGTTTGGCGCACGACGTTTGGAAAACTAGTTACCAGTACCAGGTAAAGCTTTGAAGCTACAAGATGGGTCCCGTTTAAATTTCCACCTAGAGACGAGCAACACCTTCGACGAAAGACCAACCTACGAGAATGTCTGGGAAGCTTTACTAAGCTTGAGGGAGCATGTGCTTGAATTGAACGTGCATAGGCTAGCCATGCCCAAGATTGAATGTAGGCATTATTTAGATTGGCGGATAATCCGTAACATGGTAGAAGTAATCTTCTGAGACACCGAAGTGCAGGTACTTGTCTGCGGTCATGCCCAGGAGGCACAGTCAACGGAGAAGACGGTCGCATTTTACTTCCATGCAACTGAAAAATGTAACAAGGGAACCAGTTGCCGATACAGTCATCTCGTCTTAGTTTCCTAGTTAGTTCCAGGAGGAACTGTCTCTTAAGGAGGGGGCAATGTTGATAATAAATTAAATGGACTATTATAATAATGTTACGCGAGTGCCCCAGTGAAATTACCGTATGAGATAACTATGACTCCTCCGCTCACTAGTCGAGAACCATCGAGAAGACTACTTACCCCGCGCCCTCCCACTTATACAGAGATTTCTAGTCTACCCAGCGCCTTCGGCAGAACGAGAGTTTTCTAGAAATCTACCCCACGCGCGATATAAATAGACGGCATTGCTGCACACATTCTTTGGAAATCAAAGGATTTTATTCTTGTTTTTTAAATAAGAAAATTGTTTATAATGGAAAACACAATAAAAAAATAAGAAAATCAGACCGGCAAATTATACAGTTCAAGGAAAATAATATTTTCATCCAATTCTTTATAATAGTTTTTACGGTTGTACCATCTTCTTGAAAATCCATTTTCGAGAATATCCAATACTTCCAAATCATCCTCTATAAACATCCTACTTCAAAAATTAGTAGAAACACACCTGAAATTGGAAGCCAGAAAACGAAAACCCGAAAAGTGGAAAAACATTGACATATATCAATGAAAACACAAGAATGTTAGGTTAGAAATCTCCACTTTGAGGATAAGTGGAGAATAAGCGAGCGATCTTCTAAGCTTAGCTAGGTGCAGCTTAAAATGACAAGTTGTTCATGGTGCAAAACAAAACTTTCTTAAAGCGCCACTTAACTTTAAGTCGACTTAAATATCAATTGGTGCCAGCAGCCATAAATATTTTTGCAATAATTGTAACTCGTTGAGACTAAGTAGTAAAGATATACATATATTATTGTTGTATTAGAGCAGGATCAGACACTTGCTCTAGATTTTTATTTTATTTAAATGTTTATGTTTGTCATAAATCATCACAAAACTGACACAAGAATGACAGATGAGTTCAACAAGAAGTTTGTTGCAAAAAAGAACCACTTTTTCCATTAAATGTGTTTCACAAAAGTGTTGTTTTTTGCATGAATGGAGAAAAAAGTTATCTATTTTTTAAAAAGTACCGAACATTCTAAACTAGCAGCATTGCTGCTCCCCTCTCTTTCAAGTAGTTTTTCTCATATTTTTTTGTCGTATATGTGTAAATCGCATATATCGAATAAACTTTTCGCAATCAGTATGAAAGATTTCTTGTATATTTAGTATAGTAGTAAAAAGGTCAACCTTGATAGCAATCAAAAGGATATGATTTACTTACCACACTTCCTAATATAACTCGTTCAAAATGAAATCCTTTGAGCCCGTATTTTTCTAAATTCTTTTTCAGCTTTATTTCTAAATAGTTTTTGACTATATCGCGTGCATAATAGTTTACAAATGGCCAACATTGTTTAACGATCTTGTTCAACCACTCCGCGCGCTCCACATCTGGGAAAATCACCTGAAATACAGAACAATATTGTAAACATGAAAACTATCTGACCCGCAGAACCTGAACACATCGAAGTTGGTAATTTGATCCCCAAATGTGAACTCACAGATATTGAGGAGGTTATTTGGTCCCCGTGGTCGGCAGGTATAATATTTCATACAAGTAATCTATAGAATAAACATATACCTATGGTTCATACAACAGCCTTTTTGGTGTGCGTCATCGTTTGTGACGTATATTCGGGTTTTGGGTATGTCGTTTATTTTATTGGCTATTTTGACACATATCTAACCCTAAATTTGATAAATAAAATCATCAGGATCGCATTCAGCAAAATTCGACAAGGTTACGAAATTAATAGTTACCAGCTCCTTTTTCTGACTGAAAATATTTGAGAACTTTCAAAATGCTAATGTTTTCCGTGTATCTAGGCATATTTTTGTATTATTCGAATAAATATAACAATATAATATTCATATTAACTTTTCATAAATAATAATTGACCATGAACAACAAAGTACAGACCTGACAAGAACTGTCAGTGGGACAGTAGAAAAAGATGTCAGACACATTGACAATACGAAAGGTATATCTGCATGCCTATTTTAAATAAAGCAATTTTTCACGATTGATAGGTCGCGCTTGCGCTTGATCTGAAGATCAACCAATCAAATTTTGGTAAGTCAATGATTAGGATTGACGTTTGTAATAAATTTAAACGAATCATTATTGCGATATTTTAATTAGGATTAATCAAAGACCTGACTTTTTTTGCATTTCTTTCCACGTAATGTGTTAGAAAGACATTAACAAACGATGACGCACACCAAAAAGGCTGTTGTAAGAACCATATAAATAATTTGTTGTGTAAGTACGCTAAGTACTTAAGGGGTACTTTGACAAGTATAACGCAAAGACTAGTATCTAAATAATAAAGAGATATAAAACAAAATTTTCATTTAGTTTTCATTGACTACTATTTAATATAATAGTATTTTTTCTACTCCTGTTTTATAATATACTTATTAAAAGACTAAAATCTGTATCATAATGATATTCATTATGATACAGATTTTCATTATGATACAGATTTTTAAACCAATAGGAATGCGACATTCGCACAATATTTAATATAGCCATGGATACCTGGTTGACATTTCTGAAATTAATTATAATATTAGGTCTGTTCCCTGCAATAAAAGTGTAGCACTGCAGAGCTATACGATTTAATTTATTTTAATTATGTTTCAATGCTTTTTGCAGTATACAAATGCAATATAGGTACATAGATATTCCCAAATTTAGTAATTTTACACGTATTTTTTCACATATAGACCTGAATTTTTCAAAATTATATAGCTCAGTGCTACACTTTTATTACAGGCGAACAGACCTATAAAGTGATACTTAATTTGATAGCTGTCAAATAATTTTGATTTTCAAAAGTAACTATATTTACAATTAATTAAACTGATAACTATTGATTAAATAGTTTTTATTAATCAGAGTAGAAAAAATATTGTATGCAACTCTCATGTAATGGCCATTAATACACCCGCATAATATTATATACGAAACTCGTATATATTAATTGTAAATATAGTTACTTTTGAAAATCGAAATTATTTGACAGCTATCAAATTAAGTGTCACTTACCCACATAGCATTGAAAGAAGATTCATATGCCAAGTATATGCCTTCAACGTCCCGTAAAAGATGTTCGTTTCGGTACATGATTAGCATATGCTGTCCACATACTTTTGAGCACATTTCTGTACATACATCCATAGCAAGTGCTAAGAATTTCAGATTCAAACTTGTTTATTCCGTAGATCTTTCGCATATGATTCGCACATACCATAAAAGCCAACCTTAAGCTTTTTTTAAATTATATATTTAGCATATGTAATAATGATTTACCATTAACTAACCCATTTTCACTACATTCAGCGCATATGCTAAGTATATACCTTGAAGAATGTCAGAAGTATTTTATTTCACAGATATCCTAAGCATGTGATAGGGATTATCAATCAGGTCAGGTAATTTTACATCAGATCTTCAGTACGTTTTACTCGTTTTACATACACGTATGAATAAATATTTACGATTTCCGTTTAATAGATTCTAAGCCATCATTGGTGTTGTACGTTGTACCCTTTCATTTTAAATATGCATCTGCCGATATCAGAATTAACCCAAAAGCCCATCCTCAGCATGTGCAATATATAAAACATGGGATATTATTTGGTACATTTAAAGCAAATACTACGCATATACCTTTTTAGCATGCGATAATGACTTAATATATTCTTTATTAAGCTTACTTCATTCGATATTGAAGCCATTATCATATATATCATTCCATTTATAATATACACTTAGCATGTACCTATATATCTGAATAATCTGATGATTAACCTTAAATCATATTTTTAGCATGTGCAAAGTATAAAACATAGTACATTATTTGGTACATTCACTGCACATGCTGAATACGTCCTTCGCACAAGCGATCACATCCTGTTTCAGTATATGCTTATCGCATGTGAATGACACATTATTTGGAAGAGTATAGACATCATCTACATTTCTCCAATTAGTTATTGAATTGAATTGAGAAATACAGCGTGTATAAAATTGATTTGATTATTGATTAAACATTCATGAAGTGAGAACAACTCTACAGATAATGTTATCAAGGAGATACATTTGAGAAGAGTTCCTTTTCAACAAAGTATTCGAAATAATACATAAACGCATCGAAAGAGGGCGCTGACTTTTATTTGTAGCTTTACACCGATTCATATGTAACCATGAAAATCAAATACCGGACCAAAGCTAAGGAATTGAACTTACCTGGCGAAGGGTTGCCGTGATCAGCATGGCATGCAGATGACATGGGGGTCCCCCCAGAACAAGGATTTTTCATTGCACTAATTAATAATGTTACATTCGTAAATAGTAGTTGAAAATTAAGAGGTTGACAACAAAGTTAACTTCTGTATCATGTACATGGCACCTAAGAAGTGTATGCATTGCAAGCGAGAAGCTTCAGTAGAGCATGTGCAAAGTACATTCTTTTCGTAAAAGGAAGTGTAATGGAAATGCGTAGGTCCTGCGAATAATACGAGATATCTTTAGCATGTGCCTAGCATCTACACTAGCACATGTATAGGAGATTAATAGCACTCGGATAGGTACCTATATAAAATATACGCCAATAGCACATGCCTGGGATGTACTGTATATCAGAAGGCCTATAGCTGGAAAATGCGTGGCATGCGAAAAGGATGTGCTATCACATGCTTGTTGGCACTTTGAGCTTTTTAGTGCTGGGTACATACTCAGCATCTTATGAGAACATCTTCCATCACATTCTGAAAACCTGACCAGCATGTGACCAGGGCGCAACACAATCTATTTATAGCACTCGTTTTGGTATTATTTGAGAACATGCTTTGCACATCCATGTTCTTCTTGAAAATATTCCACGCACATGCTTAGGATGTCAAATTGCTATGTGGGTAATAGGTCTGTTCGCCTGCAATAAAAGTGTAGCACTGAGCTATATAATTTTGAAAAATTCAGACCTAATATAATTAATTTCAGGACGACATAATTTGACAAGCCGTAGTCGTCGTGATTCTAGAGTGAACCTCGACCTAACACGAAATATTCCATTTCACATTTGTTGCTTAGCAGCTAGCCTAGCAACCATGGAAACGAGTTAGTATGACGTTTTGACGTTTAATAATTAATAAGACTCGCTGTCACTAACTGTTATTGTCAGAGTGTACATTTGTTTTAAAGACAAATAAGTAGAAAAAGTATAGTACACAACCAGAGTTGTGAGCTTATTACCTACATTCTTACGGAATTGCCAACTTTTCTTTTCGCATGTAATAAGCAACTTACAAATTATTTTCGGATCGATAGCAAGAGCTTTTTTAAAAAAACCGTTTATTTATAAAAAGTACAATTTGAGTTTATGTGTGTTACTTTTGAAACTACTACAACAACTAACTATTTTAATTCTAATTTTTAATATAAGAAAAAGAAATGATAATTAATAAATCTGCAGTCTCCACACAATTCCTGGAAGGCCATGAACACAACGCATCTGTAATTCTTATCTTCTTATATGTGCATGTATCGTGGGAATACATAACTCCTCCGCTCTTAGAGAGAAATTCGGGGGGTACCAGGAGAATTTCGGGAACATTCTTCATCTTGAATTTTTCTTTGAAGTTTCTTCTTACATTTGTAAAACAAGCCTATGGCAATGCAAATACCAAGGCAAATATAAAGTATTATAGTCCATACACTCGCACTATGAAAATTAACTGGTTTTTCAAATATTGTTTTTAAATTTTCTTTTTGAATTTTTAAAGAGTCTTTCAAAGTTTTGATTTGATCTAAATGAATGTCATTTAATTTTAGTGGTTTAATTTGAAGTATTGAGTTTTGCAGAGAAGGTAATAAAAAGTCTAGTTTCGGTTACTCAAAGTTATTGAACTCGCGTTTAACACTTTGGAATGTTTGGATTTTGAAATTTTTTATTTGTACGTAGCACAAGTTATTCAGTTCTAGCAACAGAGTACCTTTTAATAAAATAGCGTTTTTGGATTTACCACACATCACTACGGCTGGTTGAGGTTTTGGTAAAATGATTATCCATTTGTTGTCTTCAATCTTCTGAATTTTTTCTTCGTTTATTTCGACAGGGACGGTTTGGCAGATTGTTACATTCGGCATGTATTTAATCATGCGCACTTCACATGCTGTTGTTTGTTCTGTTATCTTCTTCGGAGGTTCCTCTTGGCAAATGAATTCACCTGAACTTATTTCTCGGCATTTTTCTTCGGTTGTCATATAATTTTGCTCATTTAGGAGTAGGTATTTGGATATTGGGATAATTACTTTGAAAGAATTTATCTGTGGTGTGGGTAAAGGATAAAGGTGATAATAGTCGTAATTTTTGCATTCTACTATAGGAATATCCAAAATGAAAATGATTCGGTTACCCTTGCTAAAGCCTTTTATATTCATTGTTTTTTCATAAAGCAAAATGTTTCCTAGATTGGGTTCAAAATCTAATTTACTTTGACTCAAATGATTACTGATTAATTTTATTTCATCTAATAGATCTTTGGGTTCAACAATTGAGTTATGAAATACATTAATTTTTGAGAATGTAATTGCAATTTCTAATGATTCTAACATGTCATATATTGCCTGTAATGCGATAGCGATTTCTGGAATTATTGACTGTGTGTAGATTTCTTTAATTAAATGATTATTTATCTGATTATTTACATCTATTGACTCTTTCAATTTATTTATTTTATATTCTATTTTAACTCAGTGGCGGCTCCTCGAAGGAGGCTAAGGAGGCTCAGCCTCCTCAACAATTTATCCATCAAAAAGCACCAGAATTATTAAAATTATTCTTCATTTTATTGCCCGTTTATACAAAATTTTTTAATTTCACAATTAACTCCCCGTTCTCACTACTCATTTTAAAATCTGACAACAGTGCCCTGAGGCTAGATTCCATAAACATCTCACTCGAAATACGTGCTACTCAACACAGTTGCCGTTCTCTCTACTAGCTAATACCGTTAAAAATGGCAACACTCTCAGGAGGCTAGCTTCTAGCGGTGGCGATGATATACGAACCAATACGAACTACGGAATACAGAGATGATACAGAGTACGAGCGTGGGATCGTGCGTGTGCGTACTTGTTTTATTTTAGATGATTAGCGGGAATAATTAGATTTAGTTTTATCTTGATATTTCAAATTAATATTAGAACAAACTTATATGATTTTACAAATTTTACAACATAAATTCACTTATAGATATAATTTATTCAGAAAAGCGTTTGAAAAATTGCGAATTGATAAAATTTCAAGTTTCCGTAATACAGAATTTCAATTTGATATTTTATTTGAAAATTTTTCAACTGATGAGGCTCCTACCGTAAAAAGAGGAGAACATATAATTTTGTAGACAAGAAACTACAATATAAACAACTTTTTCATGAAATTTTAGATACTATTAATAAAGGTCAATTGAGAAGAGAATATTTCCAATACACTTTCAGATAACTTAACACAATGAATTATGCAAACAAAAAAAGGTTTTTTGACAAAAGAAACTCTATAGTTCCACGTTGGTTTTTGATGAGCAACAATTAAATTTGTCACTGAGCTAGGTAGCTGGTACGGTCGCTGCGCAAAGGTTAAATTAACTTGCTGAATATTTTAATGTCCAGCCTCCTCTCTTAAAAGGTTCACGAGCCGCCACTGCTATAACTTGATTTTGCACTAACTGAGCTGTGATTTTGTTGATTTATCTAAGATAGTAATTTGTTCACTAATCAAAGTTTTGATTTTTTTCTGATTATTTGATATACTTTCAATAGCTGTGTCATATCGTATGGCATCGTTTTCGTCTAAGTTACCTATTATAGATTTTATTATGCTACCAAGAACATTTATTAATCCTCGTTTACTTCTAGAAATTTCAAGTGAAGGATTTAATCTATTTATCTGTTTTTTTATTTGTCTTTCAAGTGTTAATGCTAATGTATAGTAATTAGTGGCTCCTGTTTTGAACAATTTTTCTATATGTTGATTTATTGAAATATTATTGAAATAATTATTTATTTCTTCTAGTTCGGTTGATAATTTATTACTTTCTGAAATTATATTTGTGATATCAAAAATTTGTATAAAGGACCAGTAATTTATAATGTTTTGAGCAAAGCCTAATTTTAACGGAAGTAATCCTGGGTTGTCGGTTAGGTTATGGAACTTTGGTTGTCCGATTCCAAGGGTGTAACTGTAGGCATGTCTGAGGAACTTAGAACAATATTAGGTTTTCCCAGTTCTTTTATATGTAATATTCTTTTTACTTTTTGTTTTTTGTATTTATAATTTCTACGTGATTTCTATCTAAAATCTTTGTTATTTCGTACGGACCTAAAAATTTGTTTATTCTTTCATTTCTTTCTTGACCTGGGTTCTTTTTGAATACTTTTTGTCCGATAATAAAATCTTGCATTTCGTCACCTTGAGAATTTGTTTTAGAAATAATTTTTTGTTTATTTAAATCCAATTTCTCACTAACATACTTACGAACTTACGAGCATATTTAAAACGGTCATCTGAAGGCTACAAGGCAAAGAAGTCCCGAGTTTTCGAACAACAAGATATTATAAGTTCATACTGGAAGCACCAGTGATATAATTAATATAGAGAGAACGGTATCCGGGGAGAAAAAAGGAGGGATACTCGTTCAAAATTGTAGTAATTCCACCATTAATGTAAATAACAACAATTAATAAATGTTTACGTCAAAAAAGTGGTTGCTATGGAAATGTATAATCACAGGCAGCAAAGTAACCACTTTGCTGCCTAGGCAGGAAAAGTATTACTTTGCTGATCGATATCAGTCAGCAAAATTAATATTTGCTGCCAATCGGAGAAAAAATACTTTTCGTCATTTTGAATTCCTGAAAAACATTCTCCGAAAAAGTCTTCACATTTTTCTCCATGCAATAATCCATCAATCGTTTATAATTTCTTTCATATTTTATCCGAGACTTCTGCGGCAACAAATTCAACTCTATATTTTTTGCCACCTCCCTTATTTCTGGAGGAGTAGGTACTTCCAGGTCTCTATCACTGTCCATTATATATAATATTTCAAATAATATACCGATATATTGCTGTCAGTAATTTCATGAATTGTCAAACTATAATTATTATGGACATTTCCATAGCAACCAACCATTCCAACAACTGCGATTTCTATCAAATTTTATTTTAATTGAATACTTCAAAGATTGTGGAAATTGTAATAATTTGCAAAAAATACAATATCCTTCTATATCATTATGAACAATCGGAGAAAAAATTATATGTTCAACTTGGCAGCAAAGTAGATTGACTGCCTAGTTAAACAAATAACTATTATAAGTGTATTACTGATATGGATAGCGGTTTTTCCGGCTATTTCATATGATTGAGCAAATTTGGTAAATGAATCGACTAAAGTTAAGTAGATTTTATTGTCAAAAAAGAATAAATCTATGTGAACTATCTGGAAAGGTTTTGAAGCGGTCTCTGTTAACAAAAGTGGAGAATAAGGAGGTTGTCTAGAATATTTTGTGCGCTGACACACGTCACAAGAGTTTATATAGTCTGTAACAGATTTTTTTATACCTATCCAATAATAATTTTGTTTGATTTTTCCTAAAGTTTCTAATATTCCACGATGGTTTGTTTTACTTTCATGAAAATTGCGAACGAGCATAATTTTTTCTTCCTTTTCTTTTATTGTATTAATTCGTTTAGTACATTTAATAAGTTTTGGACCTTTTTCTGAAAATTGTTTTAAATAATTAGTGATTCGTTATTATGTTCTGGAATTTCTACGGTAACAATTTTATGATGTTCATAATTTTCGTTTTTTAATTTTAAAGTTGGGTAAGCTTGTGGAAATACTAATATTTGGTTTACTTTATTATTGATAATTTCATCTAATATTTTTATTCCGTCATTGGTGGTTGGCGAAGCTGTCGTATGTTGAGTTTCCGACGTGCTTGCGGATATGTTTTCTAAAGGAGTGATTGTTTCTGGTGTTTCGGAAATTTCTTGATTTTCTTCAAAAAGATTTGGAAATGGATTTGGTTCTAAATCGTCCTTTTTTGGTCCCTGCATTGATTCTGCTATTCTTCGTAAGTAGTCAAATAATTCTTGATTGATATCTCCGGGATTATTGATTAAAGATTCGTCTTCTAACGCATTCAATGAAATCCGAGAAAGAGAGTCAGCTGCTCCATTTAATTTTCCTTTTCTGTACACTATTGTATAATCAAATTCCTCCCGCTTCAATCTCCATCTCAATAATTTAGAATTCGGTTCTTTTAAGTTAAATAACCATACAAGTGGTCTATGATCGGTGATGATTTTAAATTTTCTGCCAAATAAGTAGGGTCTGAAATGTTTACATCCCCATACTATTGCTAACAATTCTTTTTCAATAGTACTATATCGTTGTTCCGATTCGTTCAATGTTCTAGATGCAAATGCTATTGGTTTGTCATTTCCAATGTTACCTTGCGATAAAATTGCACCTAAAGCAACGTTAGACGCATCGGTCGTTAAAATAAATTCTCTTAAAAAGTCAGGGTATTGTAAAATTGGTGGGTTAATTAATAAATTTTTACATGTTTCAAATGAATCTATAAAATCTTTGTCATGAATTATTTTAGCACCTTTTTTAAGACATTTTGTGAATGGTTTGGTAATTTTTGCGAAATCTTTGATAAATTTGCGATAGTATCCAATAAGACCTAAGAAGCTTTTAATTTCTTTTTGGGTTTTACAGTTTCTACTTTATCAGGGTTCGGTTTAACTCCATTTGGTGTTATAACGTGCCCAAGATAATTCACTTCTTTTCGTAGAAATTGACATTTATCTAATTGTACTTTCAGATTTGATTGTCTTAGTCTTTCGAAAATTGATTTTAATCTTTCTATGTGTTCCTGTAAAGAAGTACTAAATATAACAATATCATCTAGATACACAAGTCAAGTTTCGTTCTGTAATCCTCTCAATACATTGTCCATTACACGCTGAAACGTGGATGGAGCATTTTTCATTCCGAAAGCCATACGTTTGAATTCTCAATGGCCGTTTAGGGTTGAAAAAGTTGTTTTTGGAATGTCCTCTGGGTTCATTTCAATTTGGTGAAACCTATTGGCTAAATCTAATGTCGAAAAGTACTGACTTTTGCCAAGTTTATCTAATATGTCATTTATGTTTGGTAGGGGGTACTTGTCGTCGATAGTACGTTCATTTAGTTTACGATAATCAACTACAAGTCTCCACTTGCGTTTTCCTGATGAATCTAATTTTTTCGGTACTATCCAAATTGGACTAGACCAGGGTAAAGTGGAAGGTTGAATTATATTTTGATCTAATAATTTTCGTATTTGGTCTTTGACCTCGGCTTTATGTATTTCTGGAAATCGATAAGATTTCGTATAAATTGGTGAATCGTCTGTGAGATTTATTTTAGGTTGAATTTTATTAGTAAAAGTTAAAGGTATTTTATCGGAATAAAATATGTCTCGAAAGTCATTACAAAGTTTTTTAATACATTGTTTCTCTTCTTCATTACAATGATCTAATTGAATTTTTTGTAAATTTGATCAATACACTTATTCATTTCAGTATCGGTTTCCATTTTTTCTAAAAAATTTATTTCTCCTATGTCAATAATTTCTATATCAAAAGGACTTTGAATAGCTATTTTTATGGGGGTTTCTCTAGAGTTAGTAATAGAAGTTAAAGCAAAATGATTTTCAACATTCACTAAAGCGCATGGTGATTCTATTTGTTTTCCGAAATTAATATAATTTTAATATCCTATTCCTTTTTCAATGGAAACGGGTAATTTAACAATTTGGGTCGTCCTTGCAGGGACAGTGATTACAAAATTATTTATTTTAAGTTTTCTTTTAAGAACTGATAATTTTTCTGGTTCGTATATTATTGGTATTTTGGCATGCGGTGTAGATATTATTTTTTTATCTACGTCTACAGAAGCTTTAAGTTGTTTTAATAAATCAATTCCTATCAAACCGTCATATTTTTGACTGAAATCAAATAGGTAAAATTTATGGAATTCATTAACCTTAAAATTGTCAAAAACTGGTATATTCATAACTTTATTATGATAAGAAGTACTATGAGCCGTTTGAACTGTGAAATTTTCATCATAAATATATTCTCTATAAAATCTATCAACTAAATTTGGATTCATAAAACTACGGGTACTACCAGTGTCAATCAAAAAGTTTGCCTTCAGGGAAGGTATAAAAATGTAGGGCAAATTGCATCTTAATAAATTTAATTGAATTACCTACGGAGGATTCGGGTGAGGCGGATCCTTTCGAAAATTTTCATTAACATTTGGGTTAAATACATTCTTGTCTTGAATATAATTTTGAAAATTTGAATCAGGAAAATCGATTGGGTTCGAGTAATGTTCATTCTGGGAAGAATAATTATTTTCATGTAAGTATTGCTCACATTCATGATCGTCACTTAATTGGTAAAATGGATTTTCAAATTCTTCTGCAACTTGATTATGGAGTTCTGTTGAAATAAATTTATTTTGTGGTCGTGTTCGGGTATTGGATGAAGAAGTATCCATTGGTTCTGGCTTATATGAATGTTTTGAAATGGTAGAATTTTTTTGTGCAAATCTGTTTTGATTAAATGATGAATTCTGCTGAATGTTCTGAGGGTTTTGTAGTCTGAATTGGAAGTTATTCTGAAAAGGTGGTCTAAAATTATTTTGGAAATTTCAGGGTGAAAATCTATTTTGGGAATTGGACATGGCTAAACCTTGAAATTGCGGTTGTCCATTTCTGGGGTTAAGCATCTTTGGGTTGTGGGAATTATAAAAATTAGGTTGTGTACGCATTGGTAAGTATTGATTATTTGAGTTAAATTGTGATTGAAAGTTTTTGGGTCTTTGATTGGTAGATGGAACTATTCTCTGAGAGGTTTTAAGATTATTTTGTAGATTAAGAGAATTGCTACGGTTTTGGCTGTATAAGAAGTTTTCTTCTTCTACAACTAATGACATTGCTTTTTCCAAACTATCAGGATTTCGAAGTCTAATATTATTTTGCAAATATCCTGTCAATCCGCGAATGAAAGTTTTCAAAGCTAAATCATCATAACTTTTAAGTCTAATAACCTTTTCTTCCGGCGAAAAATTAAGACAATTGATTTTTGATACTATTAAACTACGCGCATCTTGGCATCTCATACCAAAATTGTACGGAGCTTCGTTTTTATGAGGAAAAAGTGTAATTAAATCTTGAATTAAACAGTCTAAATTCCTTTGATCACCAAAGCATAATTGCAGAGTCTTTTATTGAAGCCCAGCTTCGTAACTCAATTCTAGAACCGACAAGTATTAATGCTCTACCTGTGAGTTTACCAATTATTGCTCTCAATATATAACTATTCAATTGAGGATTTGTTCTATCTTGAAAATTATTTATTAAACTTTCACAACTATCTATAAATATTCCGAGTGTATGAGGGTTGCCATCATACTGAGGAATAGCGTCTACATTTAATTTTAAAAGTTGAAATTGAGCCATTTCTGTTGCTTCTAAAACTATCCTATCTAAATTATCAACTAAATCTTCCACGTCTGAATTACTCATAAAAATATTTGTATTATTGATTTTTATTTATTATTGAAAAAATGTATATTCCTTATATGGGTATGTTGGATAAAATGTTAAACAGGAAAGGAATGCAAAATAAATGACTTACAATATAATCTTCAATAACTTCATTGGAGTTGATTTTCTTTAACTTATAGGTGGTTACCAATTGAATTTGGGCTATGTTGGTCCCTCTTCCTTGGCGTGGGCTGATTTTGGCGATTTTGTCCCCAATCATACCGGTAGCTGGAACTCAGCGATGGGTGCCTGACTTCACAACTTATAGCACTTTTTTTCTTTTTAAACAGTTTTTATTATAACTCGCGTCTGTTCGTAAATGATTAAAACCAACCGGAAAATCACGATTTTTGTTGTTTTTCCGTCGAACAATCCTACTGACTGCGCCAATTATTTTCGGATCGATAGCAAGAGCTTTTTTAAAAAAACGTTTATTTATAAAGTCATTAGCGACGCAAAACAGTGAATCGCGCATTTAATAAACGTCAAAATACTAGCTAATACTAGCATCTGGAAAAAAACCCAAAAGTTAACATAAAGAAACATTTATTATTGAATACATATCAACAACTTAATTATTATTATTTGACATGAATTTGATAAGGTTCTTACCAGGGCCATAAGAAATTATTGAAAAAAATGTTCCTTCTTATAAAAAAGTTATAGCAGAATTTTAATAAATTTATAGATTTTTCAGTAATACAATAGTTTTTCTACGAGCGTGAGGATTCACTTATTCACGAACAAAATAATTTTAGAAATGCACTGACAGTTTTCTGACAATAAACAAACAAAAATGAAAGTAAATAGCTGGTTAGTTACACATGGTAACTGAAACTTCTCGAACAACCATAATATACCGGTTTATTATTAATTTGACATATTGGTGAGGAAAATTTTTTCCGCACTTTTTCCACGTGGTGCGGGAAAATCAATTTTCCACACTAAAACATTATGAATGACAATTTGATAATCTGAGTATAAATTAGTATAGTATGTATAAAATGCAATTAGTTTATTTGTTGAATCATCATTTATTTACATTGGCATTGTAAATATGGCATTGGCATTTAGGTATAGCACAAAATAAAGCTAAACAGGTTTTGATTTAAGAAAATACGATAATGTTGTAGGTACCGTATGTAATGTGTGTAAAACTATTATTAAAAATAAGATTTTACTTGTTAACTTATAAACTTTGCTTCTCTGTCAGCGATAAATGACCCAAACTTAATAATTTCCTTCGTTTCGGCGGCGAAGAAAGTCCACTGGTACTTGGAGTACAATCTTGGTCCATATTTAAATAGTAACAAAGCAATACAACACAACAACACAAAATAAGAGGTGTAAGCCACGAAAAATACAATAATATGAGGTAATAAGTACACAATAAGACACAATATGAAATAGCAAACGCAAACAAAATGATAAACAGCAAACGCGCGAAAGTAGTGATAAAGATTGGAATATTTTTATGTAAGAGATATGTGAAACGGGCGGCTATCTGACCAATGATTAGCCTGCATAAATGCCAACTTAAACTCAAATCGCTCCTCTTAGTTTAAAAACAAGGTATAAATATATAAGACTTAGATGGTATCGATAATTGGTTTTCGATTTAAAATATCGATTGTTACTACAAAACCCGCTTAGTGAGTATTCCTTATAAATGTAGAGGTGGAAATTCTGTTTCCTATGGTCAGTAAAAAAGTGCCCAAATCTGTATAACCTTTTTTAATGAAGAGTTAATTTGAGATAATAAACTTACCCACGAAGGCAGATCACCAAGATTTTCCAATATAACATCTTTTTCATTTCCACTTGCTGTTTTTTTTGCGAAGGTTCTTTTTTTCTTTTTGTAGTCTGTATAATCTTCAGATAATGTGGTTATAACTACTGGTATTAAAATCCATGTGATTGACCAATTCAAATGTCCGATAGAATATATGAATAGATATAAAGCGATCTACAACATATTTAAAACTAAGAATAGTTATTCTTTTTTTAATTTCTTGGGAAATTAAACCACAATATTTTTAAATTCTTCATTTCAACGTTTCGGTAGCGTTCCAGCTACCGTTGTTAAGAAAAAATAAGTAGAAATTAATTTTTATTCATAACTGACACAACAGAAAAAATTTGACAATAATTAATGAATATGCATACTTTGGAAATATATTCAGTTTAAAATTATTTTCTGCTCAAGTCTGAAACTAACTATTCTTAATATCTTCTGTATGTTCCTTGTGGTATATTATTCATTCTTTTTTTAATTTCTTAGGAAATTAAACCACAATATTTTTATTTTCTTTATTTCAACGTTTCGGTAGCGTTCCAGCTACCGTTGTCAAGAAAAAATAAGTAGAAATTAATTTTTATCCCTAACTGACACAACAGAAAAAATTTGACAACTAGACAATCAAAAAATATTTTGAAGTTTAAGACTGCAAAATTTTGTTATCAAATTTTTATTAAGGTCCTTTTATAGTAGATCATATCTCTGGCAAAATGTGAAATAAACTATTTCATTTTATGACATTCCAACGATATGATAGTCTACTAGAAATGGAATCCAATGAAGTGCACGTTCCAGGAACGGTTTTTATTGGGATAGCGCGTTTTTTTTCGCTTATATTGGAAATGTTGTTAATAAAACGCGTTTCTTGATAGTTTTTTTTGTGTATGAATATTCAAGTTTTTAAAATATGTATACTCAGTTTTGTGATTTTGTGTATTGAAATGTGTATCGATTAACAACTATTCAAATTATAAATCATAAGAAAACCTGGATAAAAACTTATGATGCTATCCTGATAACGCAGGTAATTGATTATTGGAAATTTCTCTTTCTAACATTGGTAACCAAATTTGACTACATTCGGCTGAAATACTAGCTACATATTTATCTGCATTTAGTTGTATCAAAGCACTTTCTTTGATTTTCCGTCTTTTATTATTATATTAATATTATTTTTGATGAATCCCATTGAATTTGATGACCCTCTTCCCAAGCATGTTTGCAAATAGGTGACTTAAAGAATTCCCTATCTTTGATATATTTTTTGTGTTCGTTTATTCGTACTTTCAATGGTCTAGTCTAGGTCACCTTAATGAAATTTGTCGCATTCACATGATATTTGATGTATGCAGTTTTTTGAAGATTGTTCTTCATTCTTTGGTTTCGTTTTTGTTAGTATCTATCTCAATGTATTATTGGATTTAAAACTAGTTCTAATATTGAATTGATTACCAATTTTCTCAATTCTTTCTGATAAACCCTTAACATACGGTATTGTCAAGTTTCTAAAAATTATGTTAGCTGACTTATTATTATTATTGTTATGGCGTATTAACAATGAGCCCCTCTCTATATGCTTAATCTCCTTATTTACAAATTCTGCAGGGTAATTATTGTTATTTAAAACATCTTTTAAAAAGTTTTCTCCTTTGTAAATTGATCATCGCTAGAACAAATGATTCTGGCCCTATCGTATAAAGATTTTACTATCCCTTTTTTAACGCTTATAGAATGATTAGAGTCAAAATTCAAATATCTATTAGTGTGTGTTTGCGGTATACACTTGTTTCATACCCTGTAGATGTTTTATTAATAAGAACATCTAAAAATGGCAAAAAATTGTTATTTTCAATATCAATTTCAAATTTTATAGATTCCTCTCCTTCATTTATATTTAAAAAAAAATCATTAAGAGATATTAAATCATGAGGCCATATTGCGAAGATGTCGTCTACATATCTCCACCAGACAATTGGTTTTAATTTTTGATTATTTACTATTTTGACTTCAAAATGTTCCATGTAAATATTTGATAAAATTGGTGAGAGACATGAGCCCATGGCAAGACCGAAATTCTGTTCATATTAAAAATCTCAAAGAAGATGATTCTATAATTATTTTACCGGCTGATAAGGGCAATTCTACTGTTATCATGAACAAAGTTGATTATGATTCAAAAGTAATGGATTTATTAATAAATGGCCCTTATACTAAGCTACCAAATGATCCTACCAAATCTATTGAAAACAAAATTTATAAAACACTTTTCAAATTCAAGAACGAATTTGCTAGTCGTGAAAGAACAATGTTAACACCTAAATACAGTAAGCCACCACATTTTTATGGTCTGCCAAAAATTCATAAACAAAACATACCATTGAGACCAATTTGTAGCACTATTAATTCCCCATGGAGTAAACTATCGAATCATATATTGAAAATTATTGAACCCCTCGCGGGACAGACAAATTCATACATCAGAAATAGCAATCATTTTATAGAAAAGCTATCAGATTTGAATTTTAACAAAAGCCATTATTTGGTCAGTTTTGATCTAGTTAGTCTCTTCACGAATGTACCGGTACAAAAAACAATAGAACTTGTCCAATCAAAATTAGAAATTGCTCAGACCCTTACAGAAAGAACAAAATTGAGCGTAACAGCAATAATAGAATTATTGAAATTATGTATAACAAAAACATATTTTCAATTCAATAATGATTTTTATGACAGAATTTCGGTCTTGCCATGGGCTCTTGTCTCTCACCAATTTTATCAAATATTTACATGGAACATTTTGAAGCCAAAATAGTAAATAATCAAAAATTAAAACCAATTGTCTGGTGGAGATATGTAGACGACATCTTCGCAATATGGCCTCATGATTTAATATCTCTTAATGATTTTTTTTTAAAATATAAATGAAGGAGAGGAATCTATAAAATTTGAAATTGAAATTGAAAATAACAATTTAATCAAAAATTGAAACCAATTGTCTGGTGGAGATATGTAGACGACATCTTCGCAATATGGCCTCATGATTTAATATCTCTTAATGATTTTTTTTTAAATATAAATGAAGGGGAGGAATTTATAAAATTTGAAATTGGAAAATGAAATGAAAATAACAATTTTTTACCATTTTCAGATGTTCTTATTAATAAAACATCTACAGGGTATGAAACAAGTGTATACCGCAAACACACACTAATAGATATTTGAATTTTGACTCTAATCATTCTATAAGCGTTAAAAAAGGGATAGTAAAATCTTTATACGATAGGGCCAGAATCATTTGTTCTAGCGATGATCAATTTACAAAGGAGAAAACTTTTTAAAAGATGTTTTAAATAACAATAATTACCCTGCAGAATTTGTAAATAAGGAGATTAAGCATATAGAGAGGGGCTCATTGTTAATACGCCATAACAATAATAAAAATAAGTCAGCTAACATAATTTTTAGAAACTTGACAATACCGTATGTTAGGGGTTTATCAGAAAGAATTAAGAAAATTGGTAATCAATTCAATATTAGAACTAGTTTTAAATCCAATAATACATTGAGATAGATACTAACAAAAATGAAACCAAAGAATGAAGAACAGTCTTCAAAAAACTGCATACATCAAATATCATGTGAATGCGACAAATTTTATTTAGGTGACCTAGACTAGACCATTGACAGTACGAATGAACGAACACAAAAAATATATCAAAGATAGGGAATTCTTTAAGTCAGCTATTTACAAACATGCTTGGGAGAGGGTCATCAAATTCAATGGGATTCATCAAAAATAATTTTAATGTAATAATAAAAGACGGAAAATCAAAGAAAGTGCTTTGATACAACTAAATGCAGATAAATATGTAGCTAGTATTTCAGCCGAATGTAGTCAAATTTGGTTACCAATGTTAGAAAGGGAAATTTCCAATAATCAATTACCTGCGTTATCAGGATAGCATCATAAGTTTTTATCCAGGTTTTCTTATGATTTATAATTTGAATAGTTGTTAATCGATACACATTTCAATACACAAAATCACAAAACTGAGTATACATATTTTAAAAACTTAAATATTCATACACAAAAAAACTATCAAGAAACGCGTTTTATTAACAACATTTCCAATATAAGCGAAAAAAACGCGCTATCCCAATAAAAACCGTTACTGGAACGTGCACTTCATTGGATTCCATTTCTAGTAGACTATCATATCGTTGGAATGTCATAAAATGAAATATTTCATTTCACATTTTGCCAGAGATATGATCTACTATAAATGGACCTTAATAAAAATTTGATAATGCCCGGTTTTATAAGCTCGGGTTATCCCTGCCCCGAGAGTTATCCCTTTGACGGTCAATGGGTAAACTCTCGGGGCAGGGGTAACCCGAGCTTATAAAACCGGGCATAACAAAATTTTGCAGTCTTAAACTTCAAAATATTTTTTGATTGTCTAGTTGTCAAATTTTTTCTGTTGTGTCAGTTAGGGATAAAAATTAATTTCTACTTATTTTTTCTTGACAACGGTAGCTGGAACGCTACCGAAACGTTGAAATAAAGAAAATAAAAATATTGTGGTTTAATTTCCTAGGAAATTAAAAAAAAAGAATGAATAATATACTACAAGGAACATACAGAAGATATTAAGAATAGTTAGTTTCAGACTTGAGCAGAAAATAATTTTAAACTGAATATATTTCAAAAGTATGCATATTCATTAATTATTCATCAGCCACAATTGGATTCTATTTAAACCTACTTCAAAAATCCCTTTTATTAAATCACGCGGGGTCAGTTTGATAGATCACTTCATCATTTGCTTCAGCTCAGAGCATGAGTAGACTGGATGCAAATTTCCACTCACAAAATTATACACAAACTTTCCTCTCCGTTATAACTCACCCAATTCTTCAAAATCCACTTTCAATTAAAAAAAAAATATAAGCAATCATGCTGCTGGTCGAATGCGTCAAAACGGCTGAACATTTTTTAATACACTATGAATAAATACTATGAATGTGTATACTTACTCTTTTAACTATTCTAACAATAAAATTTTCTAGAATGTGATCATCGATAATTGCCATCTTCACACTTATTCATTTTCGTAGATTAACTGAAACAAAAATAAATACACTAAATTTAATGTTGATTCGATTTTTACCTGACAAGATATGATTCAACCTTGATTTATGAAATAGTAATTTACATATCTTTTGTATGTTCCTTGTGGCATATTATTTATTCCTTTTTTCTCTTATTTTTTTTTTGGAATCACACCACAATAATGCTTTTTCATATTCTTTATTTCAACGTTTCGGTAGCGTTCCAGCTACCGTTGTCAAGATGAACTAAATATTTATAATATATTATAAATATTATTATAATTTTTTTTATCGCCAACCGTCAGTAAAGTCGTCAATTATCAGATTGATTTCCGGAAGTAAACAAACAGTTTACCTTATCCTTATACCAATAATGTACTATTATCTGCCTTGCGGCAGGTAAACTGACATATGAGTCAGGTAAAGTGACATAAGAGTCAGGTAAAGTGACATATGAGTCAGATAAAGTGTTTTGACTTTGACATTAGTCGAAAATTATTATCTGTCAGTGTCACGCTTCTCTCTATTATGAAATATATCTCAGTTTCTTATATTCCGAATTCTGAACAGTTGGCGATAAAATTTTGTATGCACCACGCCAGAAAAGTGTCTTTATCGGACTCGCCTGTTATTCGCCTCGCTTCGCTCGTCTCATAATTTCAGACTCGTCCGATAAAGAATCACTTTACTGCCTTGGTACATAAATAACTATATCGCCAACCGTCAGTAAAGTCGTCCATTATCAGATTGATTTCCGGAAGTAAACAAACAGTTTACCTTATCCTTATACCAATAATGTACTTCATCTGCCTTGCGGCAGGTAAAGTGACATATGAGTCAGGTAAAGTGTTTTGACTTTGACATTACTCAAAAATTATTATCTGTCAGTGTCACGCTTCTCCTTATTATAAAATATACCCAAGTTTCTTATATTCCGAATTCTGAACAGTTGGTGATAAAATTTTGTATGCACCACGCCAGAAAAGTGTCTTTATCGGACTCGCCTGTTATTCGCCTGCCTTCGCCTCGCTTCGCTCGTCTCATAATTTCAGACTCGTCCGATAAAGAATCACTTTACTGCCTTGGTACATAAATAACTATTATTGGTGAACCTTTACCTATTTAAAGCACGCCCCAGCGTGTTTAAATCGAACTTTAAAACACGCGCGTTTTTTTAAATTTACCATGGCAGCATCAGCATCTCCAGAAACGAAGTGTAATGTCTTATGGTCTAAATGACAATTTTTTTATTATTGGTCTGACAGGAGTAGGTACTTTGTAACGTCAAAACCTTTATTTGAACAATATTTAACAATTTCAATTTCATCACGAATTCAACCATTTTACATTATCACTTCTTATTTCTATTCCATCCATTATTTTTTCTTGTAGTAGTAATAGATACCATGGTATTTATAATTGCACCAATAAAAAAAATAGCGTAAAGTATTCGTGGATAACTGGTCTCTAAAACACTTGCTCTATTTCAAGCACTCCAGCTTCGCCGTCGTGCTCGAAAAATCACGCGTGTTTTAAAGACTTTAATAGTTACATTGGATGCGAGTACGTGCGATTTTTTAGTCGTGCGATGTCGTACGATGTCGGAAATAAAAACAAACAAACTAATTTAAAGGTGTGCGGTTACATTAACTGCGTTTTAGTCGGATGTTATCGTGCGATGTCGGCCGACTAAGCGAGAAGAACAAACGTGTTTGTTTTTCTCGGCGACATCGTACGATATCAACGATATAGATATAGATTAGAATATGTTTCGAGTCGTTGGTGGATTCTATTTAGTATACAGTATGATGCAAAAGTATGGAATAAATTCATTATTTCAGAAACAGACGACTTTTAAAAAAAATCTTAAAACACGTCAATTTTAATTTTTGAATGGCCTTCAACTGCTATAGATGTGTTGGACATTACGTCATTAGTGATGGCGTAATGACGTCATCGACGATTTTTTTAAATACAAACCGAGGTCACGTGAGAGCTCATTTGAAAGGTCTCCTTATCGCCTTTGCAACAATGTAATCATTTGAATATTTATTTCTACAGGGTTAACCAAAACTGTTGGTTTATTAATACAATTAACTTGGAATAAATGTTTACTTACATACAATTAAATTACAACAAATGTTCAAATTGCCGACCTTCAGCAATGATACAATGAGAAAGGCGAGCAGTGAATTCTTTCGTAACGTTTTCGAGGACTTCAGGTGTTATTTGTGCAATTTCCGTTCGGATTCGCTCCCTCAACTCTTCTACATTATTCGGTCGACTTTGATATACTCTGCTCTTTAAATATCCCCACAAAAAAAGTCTAACGGAGTCAAATCTGGAGACCTTGGTGGCCATTCGATAGGCCCCCTTCTTCCTATCCACCTTCCTGGGAAAACGTTATTAAGGTAATTTCGTACCTCAACGCCATAGTGTGGGGGAGCCCCATCCTGTTGGTACCATAAATCATTTCTATTTGGAAATAGCTGATTCAGCTGTGGCAACAGATAATTTTGAAGAAATTCCAGATAACTAGCAGCAGTTAGGTTTTCCTCAAAAAAATATGGCCCTACAATTTGATTGTTTATAATGCCGGCCCAAACATTCACCTTCTCGGGATATTGTGTCCTATACTCTTCCATCCAATGTGGATTTTCACTTGCCCAATATCGACATGTCTGGCAATTTACGTGACCGTTCAGCATAAAAGACGCTTCATCTGAAAAAAGTACCTTTTGTATGAAACCCGGATCTCTGTTACATTGTTCCATAACGATTTCGCAGAATTCGATTCTTCTATCAAAGTCATCTTCTAATAGCTCCTGGACCAGATGTACTTTGTATGGATGCCACTTCTCCTTTTTTAGCACTCTTACAACAGTTGATTGGTGGACATTATTATCTAGTGCGACCTGCCTAGAACTTGTATGAGGATTTTCTTGAAACGCCAGTACAACGTCCAGTTTTTTGGCTTCGGATATTGAAGTTCTACCGCTTCTGGGAAGATCTTTAACATGGCCCGTTTCTCTAAATTTTTTTTCAATTTTACTTACTGCTGATTGAGTAATTGGATCGCGATTGGGGTATTTAGCATTAAATAAATTACGAACTTCTGCTTGAGTCCTCACTCTATCTCCATAACCAATCATGGTTAAAATCTCGATTCGTTCTGTTTCTGTTAGTTTCATTTTTGTAAATGCTGTTATTAATGTCGCAAAAAATTCGAAGAGTAAAAATTTGACGTCTATTATTTGACAGATTCACAGATCATTGACGAATAAAGACGAGTCAATGACAATATTGATTTAAATATTTTTGTAAAAATAATTCCGAGCACTTACTACAATAATTAATTTCAAATTATAATGTAGCATTGTTTTTATCAATGTATTTTTTTTCGGAACCAACAATAAACACTATTTTGTTTTATTCCCAGTGGCGGTCCTTAGTGTATTATAGTTCAGTGAATGAATATTTATTGTAATTCCATGTTACTTAACAAAGTTCATAATTTTGGTTAACACTGTAGAAATAAATATTTAAATGATTACATTGTTGCAAAGGCGATAAGGAGACCTTTCAAATGAGCTGTCACGTGACCTCGGTTTGTATTTAAAAAAATCGTCGATGACGTCATTACGCCATCACTAATGACGTAATGTCCAACACATCTATAGCAGTTGATGGCCATTCAAAAATTAAAATTGACGTGTTTTAAGATTTTTTTTAAAAGTCGTCTGTTTCTGAAATAATGAATTTATTCCATACTTTTGCATCATACTGTATAGTTGAATGTTGAAGGCAACATTCTAAAGTACTCATGAAACTTTTGTGGCTGCTTGCTCAACTCCTTGAAAAGGATTACGTACTACCCTTCCTGGTCTCTCCTTAAGTACATATTATTAACCCAATATTTTCTTTTTTTATTTAACACCATAAATTTCAAACAACTATTTTGAAGGAAATATAAATCCCCTTCGTCATCCATTTTGAACTGAAACTTCGGACGCAACGCATCGCAAACAATGTAACCACTCAATCGTACGACAACCGGTCTTATGACATCGCACGACTAAAAAATCGCACGTACCCGCATCCAATGTAACCATACACTTATACTTTAATATACTATTTGCTCCCTATCTGACACAATTTTTTTTCTACGACCGTGCGTTTTAACACACTTTCACGCACGCATTTTAGTTTTGAAAGAGAAAAATGAGTGTGGGAAAGTAAAATTAGTTTTTCACTTTGGAAGTTATAACTATTGTGACTACAGGTAAATAAATATATGGACGAAATACTTCATCAAAAAAAATCTTCTCTAGTCTTTTGTGGCATTTTTCATTTTTTTAAAATATAAAATAATGAAGATATTTTTATATAATCCTAACACCAAATAACTCCACTGGACCGGCAATTTTAAGTAATTTACGGAATGCAAAAAATTGTGTTTTAATATTAATATTTATAATAATTAGTAGTTTTGTAAATGTATGTTGAAATGGAATAATTTTTGTAAAATAAGTTGGTATACTTTTTGTAGGTATATACGGTCGTAGAAAAAATAATGTTCCTAACTCATGCGTAAAGTGTCTTTCCCGAACTTGACCGCTTGCCCAAATTCCGCTACGCGTTGTTGGGGTCAACTGCAGTCGCGTGCGGGAAAGTATCACTTTCCGCACTTGTTAGGAAAATAACTATTTTCTCCGATTGGCAGCAAATATTAATTTTGCTGACTGATAACAATCAGCAAAGTATTACTTTGTGATTACTTTGCTGCCTGTGATTATACATTTCCATAGCAACCAACTAAAATAAAGAGATTGTGGGAATTGTAATAATTTGCAAATACAATATTCTCATGAACAATCGGAGAAAAAATTATATGTTCAACTTGGCAGCAAAGTAGATTGACTGCCTTGGCTACTACTTTGCTGCCTAGTTAAACAAATAACTATTTCGTTACAAGACCGGAAAGCAATGTTTTTCAGGTCGAGACAAACAGATTCAAGGAGTCCTGGAAGCTTGGATAGACCTGAAAAACAATTATTTCCGATTGCGTGACGTACAATATTTTTTTCAAGACCGACCAGAAAATATACACATTCCGGACAATTTTTCGTCCAAAAACACGTGTGATTTTGACAACCGCCCGGGATGTGCCCACTTGCCGAACGCTTCTTTCAGAAAGTAGAACTTCCCTGCCTAGTCCGGGAGGTACGTATTTCCCGGCCTAGGCCGGAAAGAATCATATCGTTAGCATAGCAACGGAATAACGGCTGACAGTTTATATGAAATTAGTTGTCAGAAGTTTGTATGCTTTTTGGGCGCAATAAAATATGGAAAGTAGTGATAGTGACTTTGAAAATGTGACATAGGAAATTTCCAATATAGCACGACTGCCGAAAAAATATCGTACGCAACACGCCCGAAATAGTTATTTTCCTAACAAGTGGGGAAAGTGATACTTTCCCGCACGCGACTGCAGTTGACCCGAACGACGCAGAGCGGAGTTCGGGCAAGCGGTCAAGTGCGGGAAAGACAGTTTACGCATGAGTTAGGAACATCATTTTTTCTACGACCGTATATACCTACAAAAAAGTATACCAACCCATTTTTCAAAAACTATTCCATTTCAACATACATACAGTGGCGGATTTACCAGCAGGCTGAGTAGGCTGGAGCCTAGGGCGGCAAATTTTAAGGGGCGGCAAATTTAGTTCATAAATTTATTATTTCGGTTTACAAAAAAAAAATTATTATACACACACATAACGCGAATAGCTGCGAGTGATCACTTCAGGGTTAATACGTTTCTCGTTGTCATAGATAGACTCATATCCGAGTAAGCAAAACGGCAAGACAAGGATTTAACGAAAAATTTTCATTTCTTACCAAAATGAATGAGTTGTTACCATCAGTTCTGACAGAAAAAGCCAGTTTTTTACAAAAAATGTATCCTAATGACTTAGAAACAGACTTAGTTCAGGAATTACTACACTTTCAAAGCTACCTTTCGTCTGAAAGAATTTGAATAAAACCAATTTCTGGATCATTAATAAGTCTGTCTTAATTCCTGCAAGAACAGAATCTAGGAAACATTTATCCACACTTGGATATAGCACTTCGTATGGCTCTTTGTACACCAGCGGCAAATTGTTCAGGTGAAAGAAGCTTCTCTTGCTTGAAGAGAGTAAAGAACTATAACCTACGATCGACTTTGTCAAGAAAAGCTAAACGCTTTAGCTCTCTAGTGCATAGAGTCAGAGCTAATGAACAAGATTTCGTACGACGATATAATAAATGATTTTGCGAATTCAAAGTCTCGCAAAAAAGTATTGTAATGCTTTTATAATTTAACTTAAATCATAATGATAACAAATAATAAAGAAAAGATATAATTTATTGTACTGTTTTTAAACTGTGAGTGTAATAATAAATGTTAATCAACGTTCGCCAAATGTATGTTTTTACGTAAGCTTAATTCATATTTTGTAAGTATTGTATAGTTTTAAGACATACCTTACCTTACTTTAAAAGTGGTATACGATTGAGATATTTTTTCCTCAAAATAATGTTTTTTTTGATAATTCTTTGCTGTAAAAATAATCAAGGATCTAACACGGTACCATAGTTCTCAATAATAGATAATAACTATATGGGAAAAGTTGATGTAACGGGGATGATGAGCACAAATTATAAAGTTGGAATTTTATTGATAGAAAATTGATATGATTGTGGACTAAGATATCAAAATTTAGAGGCGGCAAAAATTGAATAGCCTACGGGCGGCAAATCTATAAATCCGCCACTGCATACATATACAAAACTTTAACTAAAAACTACTATAGTTAAAGGCACTCTTATCGTGCGGGTTCAAAGGTCACTAACCATATGTATCAAATCAGAAAACACAGAGGTTACCAAAATGTGAGATTACACTGATTGACGAATTTCCACTTCTTCTTTCATTCTCGAAATAATTCATCAAACCAAGTACCATTTGTTTGCTTGAGGATACAAAAAAACGGAAAATTGCTACTTATTATTCATATTGTCTCTTTGAATTGTCAAAGTCACAAAACTGACATATTTAAATAAATACTCTTCTGGTGGAAGACTTTTTAGAATCGCTGAAAACTGAATACATATCCTTCTTTTTCCCGTCAAAATTGCATAAGTCTGTCTTATTCATCTTACGGATTTCATTTGCAAGTTATAATTAAACGCAATAAAAGAAAACAAAAACTGTGAGTATGTCTTTGTTGAATCGTATGACCCGCACGATAAATAAGACTGCATCTGACTATAGGTAATTATTATAAATATAAATATTAAAACACAATTTGTTGCATTCTGTAAATTATTAAAATTGCCGGTCCATTGGAGTTATTTGGTGTTAGGGTTATATAATAGTTACAGCCATTTGCACCGGTCTTAGTTAAGTTGTGGTTATGTTTTAATTACTAGTTAAATTCAAAAGTTCCTTGCACCATGACATTTATTCTTGAGTTAACGCTATAATTGATAGTTAAATCTAATCCACGGATAAGGTAGGATTTAAGATATATAATTAATAATTAGAGTCATGTCAAAATGACAATCAACTGAAGTGCTTGGCGAATTTGCGAGATAAATTCCTATTTCAACATAATATGGATTTGATGGGCTTTGAAGAAGATGAAGACGACTTGGAAATCTTGGACATAATAAACTTTGGGATTCCAAGAAGAATATATCAGAGGGAAAATAACTTTGAAGGGATGGATGCAACAACTTTTAGAAAAAGATTTCGTTTATCCAAAGAAGTAGTGTGAAATCAAATTTATTTTCCAGCCCTTTAACAGTTTGATTGTTCAAAATCTCCAAGGTTAATTCATATGTTGGATCTTTTACAACAGAAGGTGGTATTCCCCCCAGTAGCAAAATATTCCTTCCTATCATTTGCTGCAGACCTGCGAGTTTTTTTCTTTTTATTTGTGTAGAATCGTTTCAAAACATCTACAGATCTGTAGCTATCTGATTGAGCATTAAACCCCCTCTCAATCTTTTTCAAGGCCTGTTCCTTATCCTTCCAACTTAACGCACCTGTTTCCTTGCATTCTAGTGCATTCTAGTGCTTGTATTTTCTTATCAAATTCAAGCACATTATTTTCTCATTTTGAGAGAAATTTGTCGATCTCTTCCTTTTTTCGCTCATATAGAAAACTCTAAATATCTAATAGTTGTCATATTTGACACTACTATTACCAACAAAATTGCTAATTTTCAAATTATTCCTAAATGTCAAGATACCAACTCACACCTAACTCATCATTTACTAACTAGAACTTTAACCACAAATGGTGTCAAGCACTTCACTTTTAATCAATGGTTAAAGTTAATCATGAGTTACTTAATCCAAAAGATAACAGCAACCGGTGCAAACGGCAGTTATTTATCTACAACTGTAATGTAACGAGTACGATTTGACACTATTATTATTGTCATAATGACGTATATTACCGCACTAGTGCGTTTTTGATTACATTACCGCACTAGTGCGGTAATGAGAATCTAGAAACATATTAATACCAGAATTAAATATTTAAAATAACACTGGAAGCTGCATTTTCAATTTCCGATAGGAGATTGTCTTCGCTTGAACTCATTTTTATAGATTTTTGTTCATTAAAATTTGAAAATTTGATGACATTTATTTTATTTCCACATCCTTGTTTGTCTTTTATGATATGGTCACAAAATATGATACACAGTACCTTATGTTTGCAGTTAATATTATTAAAAATACGTTGGGATGGAATTTTTTTTTTAATTTTGTAATATAGGTACTGTTGATAATACTAATAAACAGTTGTAGATAAAATTTTGTACGTAACACGTGTGATAGGAATTATTAACGCACTTATGTGATTACACGACTCGGCCTACGGCCTCGTCTTGCAAACTTCACATGAGTGCGTTAATAATGTCCATATCCCACTGATTACGTAATAGTATATTACGTAACGTGTGTGGTAAGAAGCATTTTACGCACGAATGGAAAAGTTACGCACGATGCCGCGTAGCGGCGAGTGCGTAATTCCGTGAGTGCGTAAAATGCTCTACAACACTAGTTACGTACTATACTTTACCTACGACCTACTTCTACATGTATTTATACTCTTATTATTGATAATATTTGAACAACATCAACAATATTTGGCTATTTCTGCGATTTCCATGATAATATTAAATCCATCTCACTTTCACTCGACATTTTTTAATTGAATAAAGCTTTCCACAAAATACACATACCAGTTATAAGTTATAAGGATAATAAAAAAGTGTTTTAAAAGTTTCTTGACAGTTCTTACGCAAATCGCTATTGCAGCCTATACCTAAGTTTGATGTTTTGACGGCTTATGTCAGATTTTTGAATAAAATGGCGACGTCTATTGACAGTTGCTAAGATGTTGCTAGGGAAGCCGTGCGATTTACTTTACAGCTGTGCGTTTTTTTTACCGTGCGTAATAGACGTCATTACATTGGCGCCGACTGTGTGTTATTGACTGATTACAGGGGGGGTCGTAGGTAAAAATACTTACACATGAATACTTAATACGTAAATCTGATAAACCTATGTGTATAATTTGTAACAGTGAGCTAAATGTAAAACATATACTATTAGAATGTACATTATACACATTGCAAAGACAACAGTGTATTTTCCAAATGACATGAATACCTTGCTAGGAAAGGATTGCGATGTGGATAATATTTATAAATATCTGTCAAATACCTCTCTACTCTATAAGCTGTGATTTTGTTATATTATTAAATCCATCGCTAATAACCAACTTGGTTGATGCGAGAAACAAAAAAAAATATCTTCATTATTTCATATTTCCAAAAAATGAAAAATACAATACTTTCAAAACTAAAATGCGTGCGAGAAAGTGGGTTAAAACGCACGGTCGTGGAAGTAGTTATTTGTTTAACTAGGCAGCAAAGTAGTAGCCTTAGCTGAATTCCTAGCCTCGCTACGCTCGGCTATGAATTCAGCCTCGGCAGTCAATCTACTACTTTGCTGCCTAGTTGAACAAACACACGGTGACATACAAATAACTATAAATTGAAGCGATGAAAAAATTACTGAAAAGGTTCATAGTCTAACGTAGAATTTCTTAGGATGCCTTTCATAACTATCGATAAATATGTTTAAAATTTTTGACAATTAATTACAATTAATAGTGGATTGAATATAATAGAGAGAACCCACCAAACAATTATGAATTTATCAAATTAACCACAATATTCACAAATACCAGTAAGAACACATATGGTTCATACAACAGCCTTTTTGGTGTGCGTCATCGTTTGTTAATGTCTTTCTAACACATTACGTGGAAAGAAATGGAAAAAAAGTCAGGTCTTTGATTAGACATAATCAAAATATCGCAATAATCAACCGTTCAAATGTATTACAAACGTTAACCCTAATCACTAACTCACAAAAATTTGATTGGTTGATGTTTAGATTAAGCGCAAGCGCGACCTATCAATCGGGAGAAATTTCTTTATTCAAAATAGGATGCAGATATACCTTTCGTATTGTCAATGTGTCTGACATCTTTTTCTACTGTCCCACTGACAGTTCTTGTCAGGTCTGTACTTTGTTGTTCACGGTCAATTATTATTTATGGAAAGTTAATATGAATATTATTGTTATATTTATTCGAATAATACAAAAATATGCCTAGATACACGGAAAAAGAAGCTGGTAACTATTAATTTCATAGCCTTGTAGTGATGGGCAGAATCGAATACTCTCGAGAATCGGATACATGGTACTCGAATCATTTTAGGAATCGAATGCTTATCCGAGTACTGAGTTCTCGAGAACAAAGATTGTAGGTATATGGATGAGTACGAATACGATCGAACACGAATACCTGTCTGAGCGAACTCGTTTTGTTCTCACTATTCTTAGGTGGTTATTTGTTAATATCCATTTTCTGTAAGGTAGCAGTTTAAGATTTTGGTTTCTTAATTTGAAATAAAAGTTGATGGTTTCTATTGAAATGTTAATAAAGAAAATATAAAATATACAGGATAGTGTACATATTTCGATAAATGTAAAAATAATAATGATTCCAATGAAAAACCAAAATAAATTCTTTAAAAAATGAATACGAAAATGAAGAAAATAAAAAATAGAAAATATTATAAATAGATGGTATGAATGTAAAAATAAAAATCGGAATCTGCTGACAGTACGGACCATTATTTCTCTATGGTACGGACTTTTATTCTCGAGTTTATGCGATCAACCATGCCGAGATCCGAGAACAGCCGGTATTCGAATACTTGGATAAAAGAATCGAATACACCGATTACTGTTAAGAATCGGATACTTTCCGATTACTGTTAAGAATCGGATACTTTCCGATTCTTGGTATTCGAGTTCCCCATCACTATAGCCTTGTCGAATTTTGCTGAATGCGATTCTGATCATTTTACTCATCAAATTTAAGGTTAGCTACGTGTCAAAATAGTTAATAAAATAAACGACATACCCAAAACCCGAATATACGTCACAAACGATGACGCATACCAAAAAAGCTGTTGTATGAACTCTAACACTTACTTGTATAAGGTCACTGTAATAAAAAATAACCTATTATACTGAAAAATTAAACTGCTGACAACATTGCAAATATATCCTTATGGATGTGCACCATAGATATGGGTTTTGGACACGCACGTACTTAAGCAATCTCAATGGTATGTATAGATAGATTGTAGATAATTAAAATACGAACAAAATGAGGGGTAAGTCAGTCGGATAACTAAGAACCGAGAAATTCAGGAAAACCAGAAAATTAGTCAACTTTTAGAAAATTCATATTTCGTCATTTTTCAAGCTGAAACATGATACAAAGCTATAAGGTTCTACCGAAAGTAGACTGTAACGATGCTGTAACTTTGCTATTTTAAACGGATTACCCTGTATATTAATATTATACATTTTTAAAATCTAGAAAATTTAAATATACTTTTGCCCGAAAACTTTTTTTGAAAAAAATACAAATATCTACATTTTGAGTTATTATTTTTTTTTGCTTTGGGCAGCTTGATCCATTCAGCCACGAATTTATTGTAATGTTGTACTGTTTGTTAAAATATAATCATCACATCATAGTAGGTTAGCTATGGTACTTAAATTGTACAAGGCACGGCACGTATATTGTAAACACTGCATTGACCAAGCAAGTACTCTCCATTCAAGGAACTAATCAACTTTAATAATGGTTACTCAGTTATGGAAACCTACAACAGGATTATACAGGGTTATTCTTCACGCTAAGGTGCCTATCATAGCGACTTTACAACACAAAACGGGCAACGGAAAGAAGGTGAAATATATAACATAGGGATAGACACGAGGAATAAGACTGAACAGTATACAGTGACACAGACATCCAATACTAAATTCTTCTTTTAGTCCTTTTTAAAAACTCCCATATTATTTGGTTTAGCCGAGGATTACGTCGAGAGAGATACAGAACGCTAGCTTGACTCTGAGCAAGCGGAGGGAGCGGAATCCGTTCTTTTGCGAGGGATTCGGTCAGATACTTAACTGGAGCTGTTATTTTTTTGTAAAATATTTGACCGTTGCAGACCAGATTATTTTTTTATGAGTATACCCTTAAAAATATGAAATTTTTTCTATTTTTTACAGGGTGTGTATAAACAGTGTTAAAAGTTTACGTTCATAAATATCAAATTTCTTTATATTTTCAAATAGAATCACCTGTTTTTTTTTCTATTTTAATGCATTTATGAGTGAAAAATAAGGCAAATTCATGTATATTTTCCTATATCTAAACTTTATCCAGATATTAAATGTTTCTGTAAATTTTTAGAAATGCAGGTGTGGTGTTTTCTCGGGTCCTAATCATCCTGACTTACTCGACCCCTCATTTTGTTCGTATTTTAATTATCTACAATCTATCCATACATACCATTGAGATTGATTGAGTATGTTTCACGCTATATGAAAAAAGTCGAAAAATAAGGTTTTTTTTTCGTTTTAAATGTTTATAACAACATTTGCGTGTCCAAAACGTATCAAAATAATACTACGTAATGTCCTTTATATGATGGAATCATCTATTTTCCACTAGAATTTTTGTCAAAAATATTTACCAATTACTTGGCGTAGTTGTATGTTTTGTTCTGTTCTTGGAAGATCTGGGAATTGGAATTGTTCTCTCGATTTGTAATAGCCAAAACAGTTTTAGAAATTGTCGATTAATTATGACCATTAGTCTCTGTCTGTCTGAAGCTACAAATCTAGTTTGATAAGTCAGTAACAGAAGAAATGGCTGGGCGGTGAGAGAGTTGGGTATAAATTTCATCAACATAATCTAAATAATGCCAGTTTATATTTAAATTTACTGTGCGTAATATTCAAAAAGTCACTGATTTATGAAACTGCCTTCGTAGTTCGTACTAATTGGTTTTGCTACTGTTGCTAGTAGTGATAATTAAAGTTAAAGAAAATTCAAAGATATTCTCTAAGCAGAATAAATTTCAATTGAAAAATATAAATCCCAGAACTAAAAATCTTACCGACTTGTTTTTTTTATTATTCCATCATTGATCCACTGAACTCATGTATTGTAGAAACCTTGAAGGTTCTTTGCGTTTACTACTGAGAATTAAATTCCATTTCCTGAGTGTGTTTGCGAATAATTAGATTTATTTTTTATTGCTATTGATTTTTTAGTTAACCAAATTCTTGGAATTTCCACTTGGGAGTTACTTAATAAAAAATTATGGTAACAAAATAATCAAAAGACTATTACATAAAAAAATCCATAAATCTAAAAGATACAATAATTTTGTATCGATATAGATTTAATGTTGCGTGAATTGAGTTTATATTCAGTAGATACTTTTTTTAATTTCTTGGGAAATTAAACCACAATATTTTTAAATTCTTTATTTCAACGTTTCGGTAGCGTTCCAGCTACCGTTGTCAAGAAAAAATAAGTAGAAATTTCCCAAGAAATTAAAAGGAACATACAGAAGATATTATATTCAGTAGCCTAAAAATAAAAAAATATAGCGGTGTGAATATAGGACCCAATTTTAGCTGCAAAAATGTTCAATTCGCGATGTCAGTGGCGTCAAAGTAATTAATATTTGGTGAGGGAGAAATATTGGTGTAGATGGCTTCAAACGGTTGTAGATAGGAGATTTCTGGATAGGAGCATAATATAACATATATAACCAGAATTATCATTAATAATATCGTATATATGTTATCATATATACTCTCTGTTCCATAATAAGTAAGCCCTAACCATTTTATACTTTTTCCATAATAAGTGAGCCATTGCCATTTTATATTTTTTTCGTTATGATTGAGCCATTTTACCAAAGTTTATTTTTTACAAAACAAGTTAGCCGTTTTCGTTTCAATAATATTTTTACAAAATAACTTAGAAGTAATAATAAATGAGTGTCAATAAGTTTGTAAGAAAACTCAAATGGCTCACTTAAGTATGATGGAACAGAAGTAGTAATTAGTTGAAAAAAGTAATGCCAAAGTCATATTGGATAACCCTGTTAAGCCTTCTTTGGTTTACCTGTAGCGATAATTTCGTTAAATAAATTGTTTGGAACTCCAAGAACAAGGTTCCAAATTAGCACGTGGGTAGTGACCTAGTTAACAGGTCTGGTGCCACGAAGAACCATCTCCGGCTCGCTAACAACAGCAAAAGTACCTAAATCACAAGCTAACGTAAATATAGATCTTAGAGATGGGTTGAAAGAATGTACAAGTTATTATAGTTTATCGGTATATTTAACAGTCTGCTGGCTCTAATAGATGTTATTACATAACATATGAATTAAATTAATGAAGACAATAAAACGCACGTGCAGGAGATCTTTAAAATCGAATAAATAAATTGAAATTCTACAAAATCCGACAGGCTTCAAATAAATACGTATTTATATTCACAGATTAGACCAGTAGGCATGATATTTAAATCATACTGGTAAAGAAGTATATTAAAAAGTATCAACTCATGCATCTCTGGTCTGGGGCCAAATGTTAGACAAACCTCTGTGATGCTAAAACTAAACAAAGTCCAAAGACTTGCATACATTGGCATTACAGGGACAATGAGGACTACAGCGGCGCTGGAGACAATGCTAGAACTTCCTCCAATACATTGTGTCATCATGTGCAAAGCAAGGGTAGTTCTAACCCGACTGGAAAAAGCATCAGACTATGATGTGGCACATGGGAGAGATACATGACCACCAGATATAACTTTCGCAAGGACTTCGAGATAGTCATCATAGATCGAAAGGAGCTTGAGGAAGAAAACGCACCACCACTCAGTAGAGTGAATGAACTGATCTGGTATGCAGACGGATCAAGGAATGAGCTCGGCACCGGAGCAGGCATATACAGCAAGACGAGCAAATATGACGGAATCGTCTCGCTTGGCGAATAAGCCTCAGTATTTCAAGCAGAGGTCTATGCAATACTAGTATGTGCAAGGCCGCAAGGGCAAATAACATGAGAGCCTAAAACAACAGCCAGATAAGGAGTTACAGTGACATTCAAGCTCCCTTAAAGCACTTCAGACCTCTTAGGTAACATTTCGGCTGGTATGGGAATGCCAGGATCGCCAACCCCGATGAACGGACCCGAACCAGCTGTGGACATTCCCAGATGCTCAACTAGGTTATGGTTAAAAGGGTGGGTAAACGAACAACACAATAAACACTGGAAGAAGACACCCAGGCAAACACATGGGAATAAATTCATAAAATAACCATCAGAAAAAGTAGCGAAAGAACTGCTCTCAATGAGCACGAACAAATTTCGCACTATAACGGGACTGTCATCAGGGTGGTGGTTTTCCGGCTTCCAATGGGCAGGTTCCGTTATTTAGGAGAAAAACCGGATGATCATTACCACAAAACAACAGTTTTGTTCTATTGAGGCTCCACTTATTAATCTGAACAATTTTTTCAAAAATAACACAGCAGGTTTGTTCCAGTGAATATGGAATTCGTTGAAAGAAGGAATAGAAGTACCAACGTATACTCTCTCAAGACTATTAGATATTAGTAAGAAGCGAAACAAGAAAAAGAAAAGAAAAGGCCTAAGACAATAAAACCACGTTAGTATCAACTTAATTGGACACAACTAGAATTTACCACAGATGGTAGGGTGCCTAAAGTGGCTTCAACTGAAGTGAATTTTGAATGCCAAATGTTTAAATAAATCCAATATTTACCAAGGTGCTAATTGTCAATGGTTCCACAATTACATTAAATTTTTATAAAATTTAACCACTTGCATTCAAATTCGCGAAAAGCATCGTTCAACAAGCTTGGCAAAAAAATGTAATGTCGTCTGTCACTTTGTCACACATTTGCTGACAGAAGATCAAACTATTCCAAGGTTACATTTATTGTTCTGATTTTTTTCTCCTGACGTGATACTAATATCGTTTAATAGCACAAGGAATATATCTATAGAAGATGATAAAGTTTCAATGTTTTATTATACATATGTAATACAATTCAAGGTTTTGTTTAATGATTTCACAGTAAGGGCCGGTTTCATAATTCGATAGTTAAAGTGCCTTTAGTAAAAGTAGACTTTATCTTAAAGTATCCTTTAAGACGACTTTAAAATAATTGCGTTTCATAATGAAAGTAGCACCTTCTTTTAATAAAAGTAGCATTTAGCTAAGTTGGCAGCCCTGAAATTTGTTTTTCGATACCTTTGACACTATTTAATTCAGTTATCTAACCTAAAATTATTGTTTTGACATGGCTTTGACGATCAAAAACGTCAGCATCATCATAAATTTCAAAGTGACACTTTCTCTTTGAATATTTTTTTATTTTTTTCAAATAAATTACTTCGTCATCGGATGATGAACTAGAGCTGGAAGAACTATCAAGCATGTTCATCATTTTTTCGTGAAGTATTCAGCCTGGTTGTCAAAAAATATGGAGAAAGCTATGTTATGTTTACTTTAAAGCCACTTTATCTTCTGTAAAGTTTAGAAATTCGCACTTTAAGTTAAAGGAAACTTTAGGCACTACTTTATCTTAAAGTACGATTATGGGACCACTTTTTCCACTTTAAGCCAACTTTAATATTTAAAGGCACTTTAAGTTGATTATGAAACTGGCCCTAACTAATTTTATTGTCATAGTTATCTATGCAGGAATTGAAAGAATTTTATATATAGTGTCCTTTTAAGGTCAAAATGTCTACGCGATACCGTAGAAGCCAATAGCTCTCATATATTTAATTTATTAAAAAATCCTATCAAACAAAGTTTCAATTTTTTTTCTAATTCCTGTTTCTGGTTCAGTAAACGAAGGGTGACAGGGTGATGATCTCCGATTGGTAGACGGGTAGATCGTTTTTTCTTAGAAATTTGGAATTAGGCTTATTTCTCTCTCTAGATTAAAACTTATGTGTACTTCTTATATGCTGATTATTTTTTTACTAATAACCTAACATCATTGAATGAAAAATGTTTAATATCATTTCAAAATATTTTAGCCACTAGGTATATGAATATTTTCAATTCTAGATTATCAACAATCAGCCGTATCTCAGTAAATATTGCACTTTCATTGATGAATAAACTTTTCGTAAACATCAATTTTACTTATTATGTTTTTTTAAGTTATTCGACAAAAAAGTCATATCTAGCCAAAATTGAGATAGTGATACACATATCTCAATAATATTCTCTTTCTTACAGTTTGTCAAAATGAGCAGAAACTTTAAACTAGAATTTTATCTCCAATAATTGTATGTATTCGGCGTTTTTATTTATATTGTTTTATAATTTTTGAATAATTGTATAATGATTACATTCTATATTTACAATACAAACTTGACATATACAGCTTGTCCCCGGATGGAGTATCCTAAAGCTGAAAAATGTTTAAATATTATTTTTAGTGAAAAATGTCATTCTTCATAAAAAGTTTTGCTTGTAAAACCCCATAAAATGGAATAAAACTCAAGTTTTTCAAAACCCGTGTCAATTTATAGCCAGTTTTATGAAAACCGTATGAATTTTTGCACTCAACTCTGCTAATTAGAGGTTGGCTAGATGAATATTTTCCTGAGCGATAGATGGGACGTTTTGCACCAATCTTTATGCAAATAATTTCAACGATAATATTGAATACTTGAAACGAGCTATCATTGATACTGTTAACAAAATTACCACAGAAATCCTGCAAAATACTTACAAGAAATTTAGAAAGATAGTTGGGAGATGTTTTGAAGCTAGGGAAGATATATTGAATAGATGTTTTTTGTTGGTTCAAATTATTATTCTGTATCGTTATTTTTGATAGTGATTATAGTTATTGAATAGAAAATTATTCATAAAAGTTGACAGTTAGTTGGTACATCGTAGATTAATACATTATTTTCGAGCGTAGTGCAAAAATTCATACGGTTTTCATAAAACTGGCTATAAAATGAGAAGGGTTTCAATTAATTTCATGGGCTTCACTACAACTATTATTTAAACATTCTTCATCTATAGGATATACCATCCGTGAACAAACTGTATATATTACTTAAAAATCTAACTCACCAATATTACTATATATTATACTTTTTGGAAAATTTTACTTTCATCCCCTGGACATTAGCTAATAAATGTCCGAATTTCACTTCGGTGAGATGAGACCATGGGTGTGATAAACGGTGAGAAAATCTCTCGTTCTACTCGTTTGCTTTATATTCTGAAAGCGCTAACAGTAGTACCTATCTATCGGTAGGCACCAATATCAATCAGTAAGAAACTTGATCCTAGATCCTAGCGAGCGAAATTGATAAGGCAGCACCGCTCAGCCAGAAGGAAAGTTGTGATATTTTTTAAATTCTTATTTTTCAATCTTTTCGACCTTCGTATCGTTTGTCAGCGAATTTTGAATAAATAAGGAACACGAAACAATATTATATTATCAACCTTTGTGCAAAATTTAAACGCGAGACACCGATATATGGCATTACAGTAAGTAACATTACAGTTTTTTTTTTTAATTCTTACTTTCCAACTTTTTCGAAGCTCGTAGCGTTTGTCAGCGAATTTTACGAATATTATCACATATTTCACTTCTTTTCCTACCAAATTTTAATGCCAAATTTCAACCACCTACCGCATAGCATTTGGGCTGTGCCCACCGTATATAAGAATGGTAGAGCACACGGACGTCACGGACATCTAGGTGCGCTGTTGCCGGCTTATTCGATGATCGCAGATTCACTTTTGGATTTAGAACTAGGAACTTTTGGAACTCGTCCAATATCATGCTTTATTAAATCTAGAAGTATACAACCCACAATAAATATTTGTTTATCTATATCTCACCTATAAGAATTGATATTCCAAATGAAACTGCTGATCCATTAACCTTGCTTTTGTGCACAATACAAACATTAAAGATAAAAAGTTCAACTATTAAAAAATTCACAATTAACGGTGGTACAAATAAAACAACGAAACTGTTCACTCTATCTGACAATTCTCATTATTGGAATCATTTGTAGCATTTTAATTGATACAACGAGCGGTTTACTGTCGATTCTCTGTTGGTAAAATGTTCTATTCACATTCACGTAGGTACGTCAACATCGTTGAAAATGATACGTTACGTCGACTAATTCTTTCTTGAGAATATCAGCTGAATACGATACTACGATAGTAAGAGAAGAACTGCGTCCAACGATAAATACGTTCAGTTTTCCTATATTAATAAAGTGTTCACGGTGTTCTTATAATAAATAATTATTATTTTTTACATACGAGTAACCTACCTTTTCAGCATGATTTATGTTTGTTATTTAATTCATTGTAAAGAATATGTAGGTTACAAAAATGATAATTGATTATTGTTATATTAATATTAAAATGTTAAATGTTCATTGCATAGTGCAGTGTATTTAAATAAAAAATTTTTGTTTGTTTTTAACATTTAACAAAACATTCAAAAATAATGAAAGGTAAACTAAAAAAAAATCCTCGGACCCGTCAATTTTTATTTTATTCGAGATGTTTTATAACATAAAAAATGGTCACCCCCTACACTTGACAGCTACACCCCTTCAGATCTTTTAAATAGCAAGGGGGTCGTGCGATACTTCGTTAGAAAGGGTTTGAAAAGCAGAACTCAAAAGTATATCACATTCTGCTTTATTCTCAATTATTTGGTGAAAACGGTTTTAATAAGAGTCAAGGTAGAACAACAAAACTTATATTCTAGTTTGTAATAAAGTAATGCGAAGTTGGCCAAAACCACCTCAATGAACGATTACACCGAGCGCTAGCGTGCTTGTAATGGTTAATGCTTGTATATCTATATAGTAGGTATGCCTTTACTTAATCCCCGCTAACCTTCTACTCCTTTACTTTTCGTCGCTCGGTGATCGGTCATTTTTAGCGGTGTTCTCGGGCGTTTTTCGCAGACTCCACATTATTTTAATAGAAATCGAAAAAATACGTTTTGTTGCTCTACGTCTATACTTCATAAAAACGTTTTCCAATTTAAAAGCAGACAATCAACGCATCCAGAGAGGCTGAAAATTATCTTTTGGAAAATTAAAATTGTAATTGCGAACAAAGTAACCGTCGCTTGCCGTCGCATATGAAGGGCAGAAATTCTTTTGTACAAAGTTTCAGCTTGAATAATGACGAAGATAAGAATTTTCAACAAAATGACTAATTTTCTGGTTTTTCCTGATTTTCTCGGTTCCTAATTATCCGATTGACTTTCCCGACCCCTCATTTTATTACTATTTTAATTATCTACAATTTATCCATACCTACCATTGAGATTGCTTCAGTACGTTTTATGCTATGAGAAAAAAACCAAAAAAAATAAGTTTTTTTCGTTTGAAATGTTTATAACAAATGACTGAACAACATTTACGTTTCCAAAACATATCAAAATGATACTACGCAATATCCTAAATGGGACGGCATCATCCGTTTTCTACTAGGATTTTTTTCAAAAATTACTATACTCGCATGCTCCGTTGCTTGACCTAATTATACTGCACCTACTTATAATAAGGTTTCTGTATCTATTCAACTTTTTTTTGTGTAAACCCTTTTTTTTAAATTCGTATGCTGCAGTCATTATTACAGAATCTACAAATTGTCTTTTATAAAAAAGATAATTCTCATTCAAGTTTTAATATTACGCAGTGGTTACGATCACTTAAGATTTTTCTACTATTTTTAAATATGACACAAATATCCACAATCTGAAAATGTTATTTTTATATATAATATATATTATCACTTGTATATAGGTAATATGTATTTTTAACTCCCGATGAAATGATCAAAATGTGCTTTCATTCTAATTTTGATTTTTATCACTTTGATAAAATGTATTTTTCTACACCCACATGTATATTATCCATTTTTTGCACAGTTTACAGAATGGAAATGTAGGCCATACCAGTTAACTGAACGTATATATTCATATACATCCTAGAACGTATATGAAATCCACCAATCAGCATTCACGATTAGTATTTGTCAACTCCCCTTCTTTGAATTTCAAAGAAACGTCAAAATAACTTATCTAAAAAAAGGCTTCCCTAGAAGCACTGGATCAAGAATATTTATTAACAATAATAAACATAAATAAAATAATCCATATAAATTAACGACAAATACTGAAAACAGAATAAAATGGGTATTTAAGAGGACTTTTGATAGACGTCAGCTTTTATAAAATTTTGTAATTCATGTGACGTTATAGATATCAACATAAACATTCCTAGGTGGTCGAGTTGTTAGCATATTAGGTTTTTGCGCGCTAGGTACAGGGTTCGATTCTCAAAGTAGAAATTTTTTTTTTTTAATTTTATTTTTAAATAATTATTCCGCTTGATATTGATTGGTAAAATTATGAAAATTGTTAAAAATTTTGAGATTGAAGTTGTATTACAGTAGAGATTACAGTTTATTAAAATTTTTATTTTCTAGATTTTTCAAGTGGGTCGTAGAAAAAATATACTGTTCGACTCGTGTGGATTGTCCATATCGCACTCGAACGATTGAGCACTCCGCCTACGGCGTCGTGCTCAAACTTCGTCCTCGTGCGATATGGCCATCATATCCACACTAGTTGCACAAACTACTATTATTTATCTCTCGATCATTCATATTTATGTTGAGCCGAAGGCTTAAATTAAATGGAGCGCCATTAAAAAAATTTTCTAGTTGTCAAATTTTTTACGTTGTGTCAGTTAGGGATAAAAATTAATTTCTACTTATTTTTTCTTGACAAAGGTAGCTGGAACGCTACCGAAACGTTGAAATAAAGAATTTAAAAATATTGTGGTTTAATTTCCCGAGAAATTAAAAAAAGAAGGATTAATAAAAACAATTTGATTTGATTTTTTTTAGACAGATGAAGAAAAAGACTTTTTTATTTCTTAGTGCTTGTATCAAAATTTAGACCACACCTGCATCTCTAAAAATTTACAGAAAACATTATTTAATATCTGGATAACGGTAAGGTTTAGGTATAGGAAAGTATACATGAACTTGCCTTATTTTTTTCCCCTGAATGCATTAAAATAGAAAAAACAGGGTGGTTCTATTTAAAAAAATGAAGAAATTTGATATTTATGAAGTTGAACTTTTTATACACACCCTGTATAAAATGAAAAATTTTCCAACACAGATTCGAATACGTATGACGTTGCTTAAGGCAACCGAAGAGAAACCATTTTCATATCTTCAAGGGTCCCCTCGTAAAAAAATAATTTATACGGGTATTCAACGGTCAAATTTTCAACAAAAAAATCAATAACTCAAAAAGTGTGCATTTTTCGAAAAAAGTTTTTAGACAAAAGTATACTAAAATATTACGTAGATTTCAAAAATGTATTAATATACAGGGTGTTCCATTTAAAATAACAAAGTTACAGTCGACTTCCGATTCCATCTTTGAAAATATTTTAGTTGAAAAGATCGTATCCGAAAACCCAAGCGTAGAAATTTTCATGATTTTACTATAAGTATTTTGCCATATACAGATAGTTTTAACTCGTCGTGGGACACCCTGTATACTAAAGAGTAAATAAACTTCGGCGTCACCAATTTGACCCATAGTAAAAATATTCTCAAAAGTTTGAGGATTTAATTCACCGGTCGAAAATGGATTGATTAGCTCTCATAAAAAATTCAAGAGAAAGTGTATTGATAGCATTTAAAATCGTTCTCAGAAGGATTCAGGTATCATATCCCTTCGTTTTCCAAAATCGTGGGAGCATCTGGTATCAATATTTTATGGGTTATGCGAGCTTTCTTACGAGAAAACATCAATTTTAAATAATTTCAGTTTTGAATGCTACACGTGAAGTAAATCGGTTCAGATTCAACGTTGAGTTCTAGCACGTGAAAGATCTGTTTTTCAAATAAGGTGATATTACGGTTAAGTGATAAACTCTGTGTTCGTGGTTGTGTTCTGGTCGATTGATAATAGAAATCACAATAACGCTAAATAAATTAAAGTGCTTAAGATTGTTATTCTCAAACTCATGTTTTGCGCTATTGCGTATGCTTGAGCCACTTAGCGTGTATATTGTGAATATGACTGGCGGAGTGCTTGAGCCGTACAGTTGCATCACATATCCTGTATCACTGATACAGCACTGTGGAGTGCTTGAGCTACGTGATACGTCCTGTTTTACCTTTAATTGATCTATCTAAACCATTTATGAAGAAGAGTTTTGACATACTTAGCACATGGCGGTATTTATAGTCGCTCAGAAATGTGGTACTCAAGTATCCCTTAATGAAGTGACACTTGAGTAGCACTTACCCCTTCCTTGATTACGTGTTCTATAGTAGGAGTTATATTACACTCAGGTCATACTTGGATAAGTGACTCCTAAGTGTTCGTTTAGAAGGGTTTTCAGTTGTAGTTTATTAGCAGCACTGTCAATTTTACATTCGGGTTCAAAATTCAGTAGTTTTTGATGGTGAACTGTGTTGTATTATCTCTGGGTGAACTTGCAACCTATCTTTTTTATATTTGAAGTTCCACGTTTGTTTCGGGTTCTACTTATAGTGTTTCGTTTCTTTTCTAATATTTTGTCTTTTCAAAAATTGTAATAATGTCGGCAAAACAGTGTTCGAAAGCGATTTAGGGCCCCCGCAGATTGCAGACTTTTTATCGGCCGATAGTTTGGTCGGCTTCTTAATCAGTATGGAGAGGAATGCATATGCGCACACTACAGCGATTCAGTATCGGCCGATAAGGCATTCATCTCCATACTGATTAAGACGCCGACCAAACTATCGGCCGATAAAAAGTCTGCAGTCTGCAGGGGCCCTTATTCTACAAAAGAGAAGGCATTGTTTGCATCATTAGTTGAGACATTTAAGGGTAAGTTAGAATCTAAAAAAACTGATGGCACAACAAATGCTATTGAAAATAAGACGTGGAAATCCATTGCTGAACAATACAACAGGTTCTTGCATATCACGAATATAACGTTTTTCTAATCCATGTCCATTTTAATTATCTTCTATATTATCAATATATTCTAAAAAGTCGTCTAAATTTTCCATTTCAGAGGAAATGCAGTTTTTGTGTACAACTGAATAACTTTATAACGTCAATTCGATTTAATTGTGAATACTTTACCTATAAGTATCACTCAAGTGTTATATCAACCAATCTTAAGTTTGAGTGCCTCTTACTACATCACGTGACTTTAAAATTGTGTCTATAGAACAAGTTTACGAAATTTCCGAGCTAAGTGACACTCAAGTGCTGTCCATAGTGACTATAAATACGGACATTAGCACTTGAAGGTGACAGACACAGTGCATTTTTGTTTAAACTAAATTGATTGATCCATAATAAATTATTACATCTGATATGCAGTACTCACAACAAAATGCTTTATTGAATACAAACTAAAGGAAATTTGAATGCCCAGGTTGATATTTTATTTACAGGTAGGTATGTCATGATTGTACGTTACAAATCTCAGGCACAACAGCATTTTAAATTACATTTATTTACTGATTTATTTTAAATAAACTACTTAGGTAATTACAGTAAGTACGATCACATATGATTGTAGAATTGATTAATATTGGTTAACAAAAGCAAATAAAATATATGAAATAAAAATAAGGTTCACATAATATTGTGTCACAAGGGTTTTCACAACTGTTTTTCGCCTACCATACACACAAAAATGGAAAATATGTGATGAGATCGTGATGAAATGAGTTTTGCAGCCCAAGGGACGATATAGATTATTCTCGGTCATATTTATAGGGTTGATATGATTCATTAATAAAGTATTACCAGTTAACTTGCTCCTTTTATTTTAGGACTGGGACTGGCATTGGAATACCAACATAAATCTAGGTAAATTAAGCGGAAGAAAAAAAAAGTGAAAGGGACGAAAAGGCAAAGATAGATCAAAAGAACCTGTTTGGATATTTTTTCCAGGCAAACAATAGCTCTAACGTAGAAGACGAAGCTGGTAATGATAATGAGCCCTTGACATTACCAAGTATACCTACTTCACATTCAACCACACCCTCCAATGATTCAAATGTTGACCGTACACCAACTTCACTCTTTCAATAAATCTTCAATACCATCACAATTGACGATGAGGCACCAGCAACATCTACGAACATTGCGCTACATCGTGAAATTTTTGAAATAAGTAATTTGAGTGTGTTACATCCTAGTTAATAAGATGTAGAAGCTGCTGTATCAAAGGGTTCACAGGACCTTCCAAACATTTTTCCCGCAGACTCAACGGAACGGCAATTTCCCTCTCAGGTTAAGTTCAAACTGCCTAATGGTGAATTTGTTCTATGATATCGGCTTGTATGGATTAATACAAAACAGTCTTCATTTTGCTTACCTTGTCGACTATTTTGTGCTCAAGGAGAATCGGTGCGATCTAAATTTGCCACAATGTCTGATAAATAAATAGGTAATGTTATAGTTCTGTGTAAATATATAAATAGTGTGCGACTTAGAGTTTTATTTACTAAACTCACTTATAATTTGAAAAATAGTTTACGTTTACGTGCTCTTGCGCGTAATTCACCAGTATTTTTGAAACAGTTATTCCCTGAGAATTTCCCCAGTTCACTTTTGTTATTAGTACCGTCTGTCACTGGCTTAGTAAATGGAATAGAATTACTGGTGGATTTACCTTTTAATGCCAATCCAATTTCGGTCAATCGTATTCCACTTCAGTATAAAAGTATAAAGCTACGATACTAACTAGACACTTATATAATTAATTACCTGAATATACTCTTCTAAGGTTCTAAATAAATCCTATTTCCATACACTTCACTTTTTAGAACCCTTAACTTGTCCTTTCTGCCTTTTTAACCTTGACTATTTGCACAAGTTACGAGAAATGAGATAAAGTAGACTCGGTTCAAAAGGAAAGTGATCTTTGTTAATGAGCCTTGTCTAATAAATAAAGTAAAGTGACATCTTTGTTAATGGGTCTTGTCTAATAAATATAATACTCAAAAATAAATATAACATAGTTTATACCTACTCTGAGAGTTTTTTTCTATTTTTAACAAGTATTGCTTTTATTTATACGCGCTTTTTAGTTCAGCATTTAACTCAATTCAGTTAAAACTATATGTTTACGATCACTTTCCGTGTCTCCGGTAGATAAACTTTCTTGTTTTCAAAACTTTTTTCCGGTAGGTAGGTACCTACAGGCAGAATTAAGTGCATGAAACCCATTCATAAATCAAGCAGTTAGTATTAAGTTTATTAGTTTACCTATCCTTTTTTTAAATTTTATCTGAACTTTCAACTCATTTACTAATCAACAATGTCTTTCAGGTGAGAAATACATAAAAAAATGTAACTTTAATGATAAAATTAGATGCAGTCTGTGGCTGCCCTTGTTACATACGCACACGCTGCGCACCTGCCCTGTGTCTTTTGAACATATTATTGCTTTAGAGAAAAGAGAAAAGTTTACAGTGGGTGTTGACATAAAAATTTACTGCGTATTCGTGAAAACTGAAATTTAATATCTCACTACGTCCAGTTCATAAATAGACATTCACATTAGTTTTGTTTGAACTGCACAATCATCAAAAGTGTGAGTGTCGGTTAGTTAATTGGATAAATTTTATCATTATTGATATTAACCTAATTGTGCCAGTTAAGGAATGACCTTAACAAATTAAATGTTGTAAAAGCCTCTTTCTAAATATAAAATCAACTGATGTACAACAGGACGTGTTAATTCTACTTCAATATCTTTCATGTTTTAAATAATTGAAATAAATGGTAGCAATTATTTTTAAAGCGTGGTTATAGTTGAAAAGTCCCTGGAATAAAATAATGATCTACACATTTTTATAGAGACTTCAAGAACGCATTTAACTCAATCATGAGACTCAAGACTAAGCACTAAAAATAACGTGAATCCCAAAAAAGCTTAAGTAATTAGTGGAAAAAACCCTACAAATTACTGAAGGGAAAGTAAAATGCCAAGGTGAAATACCAGAAAAATTTAAAATGAATGAAGGTGTAAAACAGGGAGAACCAATTTCTCTAACACTTTTAACTTACAACTTCAAACCATTTTGAGGAATGCCAACTTCAACGAGAATAGTATATTATGCAAGAGCACAAAATGATGCCCATTTAGTTGCGAGTTGCATACTATACTTTTTATATGACAACATATCGTTCACGTTTAGAAAACAACTGAAATATTTTAGAGTGTACCTAGAACTAACACGAAATATTCCATTTCGCATTTGTTGCTTAGCAACTTGCCTAGCAGCAGATGCAAAAATGAAATTCTGTACAAAATGTGCTTGTTTATGATTGAAGTTACGGTTATAAAATGAACATGTATCGAGGTTATCGTAGTTATGCAACGATCATGTAATAACCATTATATGAAAGTTGCATACATTATTTTTTCTACAAAGAAATTTGATTTGAAAAAAAATTATTCAACCTGGACTCGAACCCGGCATATACAAATCGAAAATAACCTTTGTGGCACCTTTACTGACTACGCCACGGGACCAATTATTATTTCTGAATTAATATCATGAAGGGTTTATAGATATTTTACTGTTGTGCAAAATTTGTAATTCTTTTAAAACAAAAATGAATAAGTTTAAATATATATTTACCTTGGTCATTAAGTATTTTTGGTCTGGTGCTCGTCATTTCTTTTAAAAACTAACGCAAAAAAAATAAACTGTCATAAAACACTGTCAAACTGTCAAATATTGGATCAGCCTAGTTTCGTATTTGAAAATCTAGATTTCTATTACTACATACTTACTACAACTGGGAGTGAATGGGAGAGAGTGGGGGAGAGTGTATGGGTGTAAATAGGAATGAGAGACGAATGTATGAGTATACATAGATTTCATTCCCATACTCTTAACTTAATTAGTTTTTGCGTAAAGCCTTTAATATGTGACCCTGTTTTTTTACTGACTTTTCAGGAATATTACTATACAAATTCCTGAGTAATGTTTATTGAATTAGGTGCGAACGGGATCTATTATAGATTATTGTATTTGAAAGCTAACGGATGAGCCGTGAAAAATAGGGAGATAACAAATGCCAATATGAAAAAACGGAGCTAGAACATCGGCGATCAGGCGAGAGAACTTGCGGTAGGTATCTATGGCCATATAAATACCTACTAAATGTTGTTTTTATACAAGTGCATATTATTTAACATTGTAACTTACGATTAATAAAGATCTAACATTCAAACGAATGTTACTTCATCTGTACAGTACCTACATACTCCTACATAACTCACGTGCTGCTATGGATTTAAGTTTCACTTGACTCGTACGGTATAAGGATCTTTTGACCTTTATACCCACTATATTTTAGAATTTTGAAGTTTTCTTTTTATTAACATTCAACAATAACATTTTCCAAATTTTTATTGAATATAATAATCTGAACAATAATTAGACATTTAAAATTCCATCAACAATAATTAATTATGAAAATAGAGTTTGGATCTAACTGTATAAATAGTAAGTACAAAACAAAAACAATATAGAGAGATATTTCAGATTCAGTTTTGCAAATTAATTTTGGCAGTAGTTGACGATGCGCGAGAAAGTAATACAACTTGACAGCGTTATAAACGCCATTACCGTGAAAAGCAGGCGACGTACATTCCGCTTGCAAAGTATTATGAGTCCGCTATCTGCTTGCAATCCGCATACGTCTTTGCTACGGCGCATGGTTCGTTGCCAAACTTCCGATTGTCACAATTAATTTGCCAGCCTGTACTAGCTTTTAACTCGGAAGATTCTTGTTCGACTGTTTAATTTGTATAACTGATTCATTGCATAAATGAAATATTACAAATGTTTATAAAACAATATGCACAGAACATAGTGGTATCCATAAATTACGTCACAGATTAAAGGGGAAAGGATATTACTGGAATGGGACATTGTCCGACAGGATTAGGGGGGGGTCAAAAGCTTTGTGACGTTAAATGTTTATTGTTTCATGGTTTGTTATGTAAATCTAAAATATGAAAAACATGTGAATTGCTCGGTTCCTTTGATTGTTTTTAAATACATGCTTGAAATTTAAAAATATGCGACATCACATCGGAGGCTTTGACAACGTATGACAAGGACGGGGAGAGTGGTCAAAAAGTCCTAAAATTCGTGTGACGTGATTTATGGATTGATGGCCCAATATGTAGCAAAATTTTTTGTTTTAAATTTTATTTTAAGGACATTAAAATTTTTAGAAATTAAATAAAAATATATATATATATATAAAAATATACAGTTATACAAAAAATACTTGTTAATTATGCAAATACACTAAAGAACTTTGTTAAAATAGAGCGAACACGTGTAATTAAGCAAATATATAAGCTTTATTAAAATCATGGACGTATTATCATTAATCACCGCGAAATCCCGGTTGTAAGTCAAACCAAGAGTTATATGGCTGGGTGAGAATTAATTTACCAAGATCGATGATAACCTAAAAACAATGAAATGTTGATAATAATTTTAAAGAAAAATACTGTAAAAAACCTCTTACCTGTCCTAAAACGTTACTGCTAGAATAGATGAGTTGTTTTTGTGTACACGCTGTAATTTCTAATTGTTTTAAGCCGATTTCGCCTTGGCTAATAACATATTCGAATGTTTCATCAAAAATTGGGTTGATGTTATCTTTGATTACCTGAAATAAATTGTAAATAATAATTATTCATTTATTTCAAGGACATAGTTTAAGGTGAGGATGTCTGATTTTTGACGTATACTGTGAGACATATAAATCTGATATACTTTTCAAACTTGACTAATCAGTTACATGTGTCAAATTTGTCATTTTCGAAATAGAGGATGGTTAGCCTATTAGAAGATTGGCCCAAGAGTTATATAGAAGCAAAACCACGTAGGTTTAATATTATGTTTTTGTATGTATTATGAGAAACGATAATTTTAGTTTCAAGCATGAGAATTGTTCAGTGGACACTGGTAGGTTGTCTAGAAGCAAAGACCTTAAACTTAATAGAGAATGTTTGGGGACTCATTGTGAGAAAATTAATTGTAATTCAACAAAACAAATGTTAGGCTATCGCAGGCATGATCTACGGTGTCTAGCAGGCCAATGTCAATTGAATGGTCATATGATGAGACTTAGACTAACTAAATAAAAAAATATATATATATCTCACCTGCGTTTTTCTTTTTGTATCTCTAGCTCTTTCCGGCAGAAGATATAACTTCACATAAGGATCAGGAATATTCGAAGGATCCTTGAGGGGTATGTTCCTTTAACAAAAAATTATTATAGTTACAAATAACAACAATAACTGATTCAAATGATAACTTTATCTACACCATATTTAAAAGCGGACTATCTTGTCAGAGAAATTATGGGGTAGACTGGCAAAAAATATAACAATTTTGTCCTTGTGGTAATAAATCGTTTATAAAAGATTATATAGAAGGCGAAGCTGAGCTACTAAGTTAAAGATTCCTATAGATATCTGTAGGAAATTAAATTCCAATATCAGTTCCCTCCCATCAACTACCAACTATTGATAGACTAAACAACTCGTGAATATTAACGAAACTGGAAAAAGGTGTGATGGTATGACCACAACAGAACTCTGTTAATCACTCATTTTTTCATTCTCGATTGAAATTCAATTTTTCTGCGGCCTCAGCGCACACTAAATGACGCAGCTTGCTCAAACCCAGTAAAATTCGTACATCATACTTCATTGTTCTCGAACCAGGCGAACTTAACCATTATTTAGTTAATCTGAGGAAGAATATTAACCTCTAATATATCGGAAAGTCGTGAAAGTTACGTTTTAGTGATTTAACGTTTTTTTTATAAAGGTATAATCAGTATGAATTTTTTTATTACGTATTGATTTTATTTTTGACTTGTTGATCACTTTGTCTATGAAAAAGTTCATAAATTTTATGCATATTTCTTTTTCTCTACCTTACTCAAAATATGTATGTAATTTCAAGTGAAAATGTTAAGATTGTCATGTACATGTGTACCTACATGACAGAAAATAACAAAAACTGAATCCATTTCACGAGTTGATAAGTTTTAAATTGAATAATTTAAAAAAATATCACCGAAAACACATCAATAATGTGGATCATTATGAAACTTACATAATTTTATGTACAACGACTATTAGACGTTGTCTTTGGATGCTGTAGCGAAGAGTTAGTTGAATGCGGCCTAAGCCCGCATCGCCAGCGGATCTGAAAATAAAGCAAATATTCTGAAATATCATATAAAATATTTTTATCGCTAACCGTCAGTAAAGCCGTCAATTATCAGATTGATTTCCGGAAGTAATAAACAAACAGTTTACCTTAACCTATACCAATAATGTACTTTATCTGATGGCATGTCATAATAACAACGTTATGTCACTCAATTTTGATGACATAAGGAAGCTGATTATGGGACTAAGTACCATAATTAAATTCTATAAGGAAAACATGTAATGGTTTGATAAAAAAAGTTAATTCAAAATGCATAACTATGTACAAAACTATTTATTATGAATGGTAAAAGAACAATTACTACAAATATTAATTCCAATGGATTCTACAGTTTTTACATCAGTAGTTGATGATTGTTGGCAAACTTGTTATCCTATTTGGTTGTTGGCACCAAAAATTGCTTCTGATATTTTGCAGTTTTTAATTTTTCGAAAATGTATTGATATAAATGCCATCAGATAAAATTTTGTATGTAATACGAATCATAAACAATCATTATGGCACACGCCGTGTTATCGGACTCGGCTACGCCTCACCCGATAACATTCACGACTTGTACCATAATGATCGTCTTTATGATCCTTATTACATAAATAACTATTATCTGTCTTGCGGCAGGTAAAGTTACATATGAGTCAGGTAAAGTGACATATGCGGCAAGTAAAGTGACATATGCGCCAGGTAATAGTATATTATTCAACGAGCGTGTAATGATGGCTATTACTCATGAGAATGAAGTTTGCGACGTGAGCCGCAGGCGAACGTCGTAATCATTCGAGTGAGTAATAGCCATTACACGAAAGTAGAATACTATACTTTTTCTATGACTGAGTGTTCACCTATCAATTCAAACGAACGAGATATTTAGAGAATATTTTATTGAATAAACTTAATGGCTTATGTCAAACAATTCCAATTTGGAAGCTACAATGAAAATTCATTTATTGCTTACAATATTGATGGTGAAATTTGAGCAGTTGAATTCGTTTTCACTTTCTGTATCCATTCTAATAAAAAGTCGGCTCTATATCACCTTCGGTAGGTATGTATAGGTACTGTCAAATTATGACATTTCATAGCGAGTCTGATTCAAACATTACACCGAACATAGTCGTGTGTAATGGCATTCTTTGACGGTGATTGGCCAGATAGTCGTGTGTAATGGATCATTACACACGGGGCGTGGCTTGTTTTGTGTAATGCATCCAGTTACTCAACAAAAATGTTACATAAAAAGGGACCATTTCTCAACAGTCATAGAAAAAGTATTTTTTCTACGAGCGGGCGGAAAATTGAATATCACAAACGTTTTAGTGTGGAAAATTAATTTTTTCTACACCCACATGTATATTATCCATTTTTTGCACAGTTTACAGAATGGAAATGTAGGCCATATCGGTTAACTGAACGTATATGATTTCATATACATCCTAGAACGTATATGAAAGCCACCAATCAGCATTCGCGTTTAGTATTCGTCAACTCCCCTTTTTTGAATTTCAAAGAAACGTCAAAATAACTTATCGAAAAAAAGGCTTCCCTAGAAACACTGGATCAAGAATATTTAATTACAATGATAAACATAAATAAAATAATCCGTTTAAATTAACAACAAATACTGAAAACAGAATAAAATGGGTATTTAAGAGGACTTCTGATAGACGTCAGCTTTTATAAAATTATGTAATTCATGTGACGTTATAGATAGCAGGTTTGAACATTCGTCGGTAGTCGAGTGGTAAGCATACCAGACACTCGTGCTGGGTTCGATTCCCAATGAAAAATTTTTTTTATTGTTAATTTTATTTCTAAATAATTATTCCGCTTGATATTGATTGGTGAAATTATGAAAATTGTTGAAAATTTTGAAATTGAAGTTATATTACAGTCAAGATTACAGTTTATTAAAATGTTTATTTTCTAGATTTTTTAAGTGGGTCGTAGAAAAAATATACTGTGTGGATTGTCCATATCCACACTAGTTGCACAAACTACTATTTTCGCACCGTGTGAGAAACATTTTCCGCACCAATATGTTAAATTAATAATAAGCCGGTATATTATGGTGGTTCGAAAAGCTTTAGTTACTATGTGTAACCAACCAGCTATTTACTTTCATTTTTATTTTTTACTGAAGGGATGGACTGATGGACACGTTAGAGCAGCTACTGAACTACCAAGAAGTAGGCTAAGAAAGATAGCAGGACTCCTAACGGGGCACTGCTGTATGATGAAACATCTCCACAACTTAGGAGTAGAGGAAAGTTCCCTATGCAGGGGTTGCGAAACGTCAGTCCATGTTCTCCTAGAGTGTCCACACTGGGCTGTACTACGCAGCCGAATCTTCGGAGTCCCTGTTTTGGCCCCTGGAGACACAAGCAGGCATCCATTGAAAAAGGTTGTGGCCTTTATAGAAGGGCTCGGCTTTATGGATGTCTAGGTAGCAGGAATGGCACAATGGGCCCGCCAGTGGCCTCAGTGCCGGAACCTTGGCTTGAGTTTGTCCAGGACAAGGTTCGCCTGCCAACTTAGTAGTAGTAGTAGTTTATTTTTATTTGTTTATCGTCAGTGCATTTCTAAAATATTTTGCTCGTGAATAAGTGAATCTTTATGCTCGTAGAAAAACTATGGTACCTTACACTTGCGGAAAATATTTTTCCGCACTCGGCTGCTTCACCGAACTCATTTTCCGCACTTGTTAGGTAAATAGCTATTGACTTTAACATTACTCAAAAATTATTATCTGTCAGTGTTTACTTCGTCTCAATAACATGGATTGAAATATACTACAACAGCCTTTTTGGTGTGCGTCATCGTTTGTTAATGTCTTTCTAACACATTACGTGGAAAGAAGTGGAAAAAAGTCAGGTCTTTGATTAATCCTAATAAAAATATCACAATAATGAACCGTTCAAATGTTTTACAAACGTTAACCCTAATCACTGACTTACACAATTTGATTGGTTGATGCTTAAATTACGCGCAAGCGCAGCCTATCAATTGGGACTTCAAAACACAATGATACGTTCCTTTCGTAGCGGCAATCATAGATAAAAAACTACTTATAGATGGGAAACTGACCCGTGGCGCCCTCTATTCATACGGGTGGCGCTACCTTGAGAGTCCCGTCAGTACCTCTGGCACAAATCAGGTTGTGAACTTCGCTAACAGCCGAAAAAGAAGATTCCTGTAATTTTACAGTTTTTTGCGGTATATTCAAAATTACTGTAATTTTACTTTTATTGCAAAATGACATTCACGATCCATTTTTTGATATTTCATTTAAAATTACTCGACATTAGATTGATATTACAATAATAACAATGAAAAGTCAAGTAAAATTGAATGAAATGTCAAAAAATGGATCGAATAATGCCTGAATTGCGAAAAATAAAGCAATAATCATCAAGTTTACATATTTTATTGAATAAAAAAAGTATACAATAAATGAAACATATCTCAAGGACAACCAGGAAAAAGAAATGCTAGGAATTCAACAATAATGCTGGGAAGTTTAAAGTTGTGTGGAAGAATAACTGCTACTTCTGTTACTTTCTATTCGATGGAACATGTTTTGAAATGAAGATAAAGCTTACCGTATGCACCTCACATTACAGTCTTTCACAAAACATATTCTTGAAATTGTCTCTTAAAGAAAAGTCCCACTATGAACAATAAAATCTAAATACGAATACTCAACACACACACACAAATAAGCAGTTGTTAGTGGTTGTCAGGCAGTTGTCAGGTTAGGATGTCAGCGCTAATATGTATGTGGAAGAATCTGCAACTACCACTAATGGCGTTACAGTTTTCATCAAATTACAAATTTTAGTACTGACGGGACTCTTTATGTGGCAGCACCCATGCGCCTTCAGAGATCCCCTACCCTGGCGGCAATATGTCTATCGTCTTTTTCTAATGTCTCACTGACAGTTCTCGTCAGGGCTGTACTTTATTTTTGACGGTAAATTATTATCGATTAATAGTATTTTTCTACTCCTGTTTTATAATATACTTATTAAAAGACTAAAATCTGTATCATAATGAAATTCATTATGATACAGATTTTTAAGCCAATAGGAATGCGACATTCGCACAATATTTAGTATATAGCCATGGATACCTGGTTGACATTTCTGAAATTAATCATATTAGGTCTGTTCCCTGCAATAAAAGTGTAGCACTGAGCTATACGATTTTATTTATTTTAATTATGTTTTAATGCTTCTTGCAGTTTACAAATGCAATATACATAGATGTTCCCAAATTTAGTAATTTTATACGTATTTTTTCACAGATGGATAGACCTGAATTCTTCAAAATTATATTATAGCTCAGTGCTACACTTTTATTGCAGGCGAACAGACATATTAAGTGACACTCAATTTGATAGCTGTCAAATAATCTTGATTTTCAAAAGTAACTATATTTAAAATGGATTTAACTAATAATTATTGATTAAATAATTTTTATTAACCGGAGTAGAAAAAATATTGTATGCCACTTTCATGTAATGGCCATTAATACACTCGCATATTATATACGAAACTCGCCTGCGGCTCGTTTCGTATCCTACAATATGCTCGTGTCTTAATGGCTATCATTACATGTTCGTTGCATAAAATACTATTTTCTACTCCTGTTTTATAATATACATACTTATTAAAAGACTAAAATCTGTATCATAATGATATTCATTATGATACAAATTTTCATTATGATACAGATTTTCAAGCCAATAGGAATGTGACATTCGCACAAGATTTAATATAGCCATGGATACCTGGTTGACATTTCTGAAATTAATTATATTAGGTCTGTTCCCTGCAATAAAAGTGTAGCACTGAGCTATACGATTTTATTTATTTTAATTATGTTTTAATGCTTCTTGCAATATACAAATGCAATATACATAGATATTCCCAAATTTAGTAATTTTACACGTATTTTTTCACAGATAGACCTGAATTCTTCAAAATTATATAGCTCAGTGCTACACTTTTATTGCCGGCGAACAGACCTATAAAATACTATTATCTGATGGCATGTCATAATGACAACGTTATGTCACTCAATTTTGATGACATAAGGAAGCTCATTATGGGACTAAGTACCATAATGGATTCATTATGGGACTAAGTACCATAATGAATTCATTATGGTACTAATTTGGTAAAAGGGTTCACCAATAAAAAAAACTTTTTTTATTATCAGGAAATGCCCTAAAAAGTAAAATTTAATATTAAATTAGAAAAATTTTCGTTCATTACTTCTCACTAATAATAAAAGGGGGCGGTAATGGCGATATGTGAAATATTGGTATATTTGTTTAATTTTATAGAACTTGAGAATAAAATAGGGTCCCAAATGCATCCTCAATTGAACTCGCTGTATAATTATTTTTTAATTTAATTATTTCAATAGGTGAAATACAATTTGTTGTAGTTTGCTGTGTTTTCTTTCATATCCCAAGTATTATGAATTTCATTGCCTCTTCGAATTTGGCTGAATACGATCCTGATCATTTTATTCATCAAATTTAAGGTTAGCTATATGTCAAAATAGCCAATAAAATAAACGACATACCCAAAACCCAAATATACGTCACAAACGATGAAGCACACCAAAAAGGCTGTTGTATGAACTCTACCTCAGTTTCTTATATTCCGAATTCTGAACAGTTGGCGATAAAATTTTGTATGCACCACGTCAGTAAAGTGTCTTTATCGAACTCGCCTGTTATTCGCCTCGCTCGCTTCTCTCGCTCGTCTCATAATTTCAGACTCGTCCGATAAAGAATCACTTTACTGCCTTGGTACATAAATAACTATTTCTTCGCACTTACGATGTTACGCTCGGAGTTCGATGATACAGAATATCCGCAACGTCCGACCCAGGTATATTACTAACAACAGATATGGAAGAATCTTCGAGAAGATCCTCGACAACTTCGTCTATTTGATCGATTGGTTCTAAAGGTTCTTGGGTTAAATCTTCTTTCGATTTGTTCGAAGCTAAGTCGGAGTTTTCTGGAATTGAAAATTTTATTTAGGCAAAGTCACAAGGTTCACCCTTCGATTCCACTGTTGTCAGTTTTACTAACTCAAATTATCAAAACTTAGTAGAATCTATAATGAAAGGTATTTACGAGATGAATATTTAAGGCCAGGTAATGAAATATTGTTTATAAATATCAAATTAAATTTGAATTGAATTTGGACTATCAAAAAAATAGTGTCGAAATTTTGTCGAATATCATCCAATAGGCATGATGACTGATTTTGAAAAACTGCTCCACGATGTTTTCACGTATATACTTTATCTACAATAAATGTTATTTCTGTAAAAAAAGATGTTTTCAAAGGAAAAATTCAACTTTTAAAAACACATTTTAAATTATGCGCCAAAACGCTAGAATAGTAATGGCGTCCTTCTATGACGTCACCAATTCTTAACAGTGTCAACTGTCGATAGGTTATCTATGATCTGTGTCATGTAGTAAAATCGTCAAAGTCAAACTTGACAGCTTTCAGGTTAAAAGTTTCTTTTGATACATAAACATAATTTCAAAAACGGTTTTTTGTGGTAATAAAAACAGAGATACTTAATAGTTTATAACGAGAAAATATCACATGAACCAAGAAAAGCCAACAACAACAAAGGAAATACAAAACCATAGATAATAATAAAGACGACAAAACAGATGTTCGGATTTGGTTCGGGTCGGATCATGGGTATTTGCAAAAATATGACGTCACTCTCTTCTGATTGGCGTTTGAGATAAAATGGCGGATGGTTAAATTTTGTGCTTATATTTTCACTAAAATAAATGTAATCACACATGAAAATGAAAAATAAGTGATTTCTGTAGAACCTATGTATCTTAAATAATTATATCAAATCAATATTTTGGTGATTCTTAGTGACTGTCATCATGCCTATTGAATGTTTATATTTAAAAATAAAATCTCAACAAAAGAATTCATTTTGCACAAATTTGCACAAATAAATTGTTAATAAGATTTGTAAGTGAAATATTTATTTAAGCAGAGTTGAAATACGAATTAAGCATTGTTAAGTTTACCACACAAGTTCTTGTTTATCTTTTTTGTTTAATTTTTATTATTATCACACATACTTTCATTCACAAGGTAGTTACATTAGAGGTATACAGCTTAGTTCCTACTGCATATTAACTTTTCTTAAGCTTAGTGTCTATATTAGAATTAAATATTTGTTTTGATAATAATTGAGGAAATGAACTAAATTTCGATGCCTATAGAGGAAAATTTTCAAGTCAATTCCTCAAAAAACAACGTGTGACCTCATGGAAGCTTAAATCTAAGCCTTTTTTAATATTTTGTTACTTTATCAAACTAATTTATAATGTTAAGAACTATCTTTATTTTGAAGAAATACCCTTTCGGATATGGTTCATTCCATACCCTTCTAAAAAGTCTTTCACCAGCTAATTTTTCATTTAAATATGTCAGTTTTGTGACTAACAATTCAAAGTGACAATATCAAAAAAATGAGAAGCAATTTTCCGTTTTTTTGTATCCTTAAGCAAAAAAAAAATGGTACTTAGTTTGATAGATTATTCCGAGAATGAAAGAAAAAGTTCGTTAACCAGTGTAAACTCACATTCTGGTAACCCTGTGATTTTTGATATGATACATATGGTTAGTGACCTTTGAAACTGCACAATAAGATCGCTTTTGACTATATTCACAAAATTAGTGCCGTGCCGCAAGAAATTGCAAAATTTTTGAAGTTAGAAAATTGGAAGGAGTATACTAAACATTCGCTAAGAAGAACATCTGCTACACTTCTTATTGATGGTGGCGGTGACCTCACATGTCTTAAAAGATATGGAGGTTGGAAATCGAGTACGGTAGCAGAAGGATATATTGAAGAATCACGTATCAACAAAGAGAATACAGTCTGTTCGCTGAATCTTTTCCCATGTATGAAATGATTCACATACTACTTTTTGTATTACGTCTCTTTCCTACTCACAGAATCTTAACCCCCGAAATCAAACCGTTTGTTCCATTACAGCGTAATATAACAAACAGAGATAGCCATATGATGAATGTCGGCGATAGGTTAAACGCGAATCTGTACGTTGCCGTCGTTGGCAGACCAAAGACTTTGTTTACAACTACGACCTACGTGTTATTTAATGTATTGATTTATTGCGTTTGTATATTAATGATGACGCATGGGAAAAGATCCAACGAACCAACTGTACTTCCAGAAAAATATTGGAACCTGACAAAGAAGGTACAAGTACAAAAATGTGAAAAAAATTTTATGGTTGGAGAAAAAAATAATTATGTGCTTATATTTTTAATATAAAAATAATAATAAAATAAAGAATTTTGCTAGGTGATAATTGATGGTAAATAATAATTTATAGCCATATATGCAATGTTTGGAAGTAAAAAAAATAAGTAAAGAAACAGGTAAAATGACAAGATTAAGACCACTTATCACTATATACACTGTGGACCATATTTATTTGGAACCCAATTTGTCTCTGAATAATAATGTTTTAATCTGCCGGATTTTGGTAAAATTTTGTGTGAATATTAAAGAGACCTTTTCTCAATTGTAGAAAAATTATCTAATTAAAATGTACAGGGGGAGCAAGTAAGAAGCAATATTTTTAATCATTGCTTTTGGGCTGTTGCAAAATTAAATTTCTTACTCTAAAAATATCAAGAAACTATCGGAAAAAAAAGCTATAAAAAAAAGAGAATCCTCGTTTAAATTATCAATACTCTGAAATGTCCAAATACGTAAAAGTCAAGCATTAAAAAGTATCAAATAACTCGTTTCAATAGATAAATATATAACTTACCTACTGAAAAAATATTAGAATTGCTTTCAGGATTATCACTTTGTACTTCGGACAATACCTCAGATTGCTTCATGATCTATAAAAATGGAGATTATGTATTTTTATTAATTAATTATTATCAACAGATCAAAACTCATTTTTTAAATGAGTACTTACTCTCAAATGCATCGACCATGTCACTTTACTGTCCGGTCCCGATTTCAATAAAGAAAATGGTTCTTTGTTCATAATAAGATTTGGCTTGCCGGCTATTGTTTTAATTTTAAAATGAAGTTGACCTATTTCAGTAGAAGTTTTATGATCCATCACACTCAAGAACAACGTATCATTTTCTGGATTGTTAATGAGGAACGTAAATCCTTGTTCCCAAACAGGATTAATCGTTCTCATAAGGACTTTCGTTTGTTGGATATTATTTCCAACTCTTAAAACCGCGTAAGGATCTGGTTTCGATGACATTCTTGCTTGCTAAAATATAAATGCATTAAAAATTCGATCAGTGAATGACATCTGAAAACTTACAGGTAGATTTTTACAGGAATCCAAAAATATCGTAACTAAAGCTGTGTGTAAATTTGAACTTCTTATTAGTTGAGTTTCGCTTAATATCTGAAAAACAATTGAAAATAAAACACATGTTAACAAGAAAAGAAGACGGTATGGCTTGCTTGATTAGCAAATTCCTTTATATCTTGAAATCTACCAAATATCTTTCTCTCATCCCAATATCACTCATTGGCTAATAGTTGTGAAAAGTGATCATGAGTCCGTGTACCAAATATTGCTTGGATTATTGAAATGATAATAATTAATAATGTAGTAATGCAAGGGTAACACAAGAATTTCTTATCTAACATAACTTTAAAAACTAAATTAGTAAAAATCATATTAATAAATACATTTAACATTATTTCAACACTAGAATGATGCTAAATCCTCAGTAATAAGTTTGGGTATGTTTTACACCGTGTTCAGGTTAACCTAACCTTTTTTGTTCAAATCTTAGTTTAATTAATTGTCCCTTTCTTGTGGAGATTATAATGGAAAATTACTTGTACTTGATTATATGCATTGTTATAAATAATATATTACCTATCTTAGTCATAAATATGAATATGAGTGTGGATGACTCAATTGATATTAACTAAGAAGTAGTCAAGGCTGAGGAACCCCGATTGGGGAGAATTCCTAAGAATCCTAAATCATATTGAAGAAAAATAAATCCGTTTAGAGAATAGGATTATTCGAAATATAAACAAATTCACAGAATAAACAAAAATTTAGCTGAAAATATTATTAATATGGTTTACCAGCAAATTTCTGTGACCAATAAAGGAGGAGGAATTAGTCCAGAACTTCAGGTCTTAGCGACAATAAAATACCTTACTGAAGGAGCATTTTCATACGTAATATAACAAGTGATATGATTATCATCGATGATATTTTCGAGTGAAACCGATCTACAATAAATGTTATTTCTGTAAAAAAAGATGTTTTTAAAGGAAAAATTCAACTTTTAAAAACACATTTTAAATTATGCGCCAAAACGCTAGAATAGTAATGGCGTCCTTCTATGACGTCACCAATTCTTAACAGTGTCAACTGTCGATAGGTTATCTATGATCTGTGTCATCATCATATTGAAGAAAAATAAATCCGTTTAGAGAATAGGATTATTCGAAATATAAACAAATTCACAGAATAAACAAAAATTTAGCTGAAAATATTATTAATATGGTTTACCAGCAAATTTCTGTGACCAATAAAGGAGGAGGAATTAGTCCAGAACTTCAGGTCTTAGCGACAATAAAATACCTTACTGAAGGAGCATTTTCATACGTAATATAACAAGTGATATGATTATCATCGATGATATTTTCGAGTGAAACCGAGCTGCAGATTTAACGAGTCCGAAGGACGAGTTAAATGTGCTGCTTCGGTTTTACGAGTATCTTCGATTATTAATCATATCACGAGCTTATATTTAATGAGAGAATATAATGAATTTATAGTAACACATTTTTATATTTTCAACATGAACTGTCAATATGAACTGTCAATATGAAAAATTAGCCTTAGCAACGAACCAAAATAAGGTGATAATTTCTTTTGTTTTTTATCATCGCTGTGATAGACATGTATCTAGGGAGATTCTCAATATTGATTGGTGGAAAACATGTCACGTGACTTATGAATTATATTCTCAACTTAATATCCCCTTACCTTTAATATACGGGGTGTTTTCAAATGACACTTACAACGTTTGCATGAAGATACCTCTCGTAAAATTGGACAAAATAATATAAGGATTAAGGGGTCCAACACAATTACTTTTCCAAATACAGAGTGTTAAACTTTTGATTTTGTTTGAAAAAAAATTTAAAGAATCCATGCAGCTACATCAATTATTTCCGGCAATCGCCAGTCTTTTCTAGGTATTCGATTTTCGATGATAAAACGTTGCAAATTATGTAAATGGACAAAATTTTGAACATCTCTTGTAATTTGTTAAAGTGTGTCATAGTCCATAGTAAAAAAACCTTAGCTTTGATGGGGTTTACATGGATTATTTATTATGAGCCTTATATTTTACTAAAAATGTCTCTTAATCTAATTTTTCTGGAGTGGTACCTAGTTGATAAAGCATTTCGTTTGCTGCTTCTTTTATTTAGAAATTGTAACATGCCATTCGGTTTGTAACTTCCCTCAAATTTCTATAAAATTCCTCAACATGTCTCTTTTGTATGCAACTCCGAAACAAAACGTTAATTTGTATCGATCATCCATTATATGACAAGGGAGCAAAATGCTACATATGATTTTTCCGCTTACCTCCTTCCAAAGTATTATATATACAGTGTGTAAAAGCCAAATGGAATAAATTCATTATTTCGGTTACTGTACATATTTATAAAAAATCCCGAAACACGTCAAATTTAAATTATAACTTGACATTCTTTAACGTGAAAATGCAACCCCTACCTTCAACCCCCTTAGAATGACAGGTACAACCCCCAATTTTTTAAATGGGAAGTATAGGCTTGTGATATATCATTTGAAAGGTCTCTTCATTCTCTATTAAAAAATGTTATTGTTTTTAAATTTAATGCAAAAATTAACATAAAAAAAATTAATATCATGTTGTTACCGAAATTCGCTAAAATATACTCGGAACTTATTACAATATTACTTAAAACTTATTTCCCGTTTAGGTCTTGATAATGAGAAAGTTAACAAATACCGTAGCAATGTGGTTTTTAGATGGTAACCATTAAAAAACTTTAAAGAATTTCCGTGGCAACGCTATTTTAACAAGCAGTAGTAAATTGTTTTATTTAAGTTGTCATTGTTGTAATTTAAGTATAAAGTTTGTTCAATTCAATTCTGAAAAATGGTTAGATTAACGGAAATGCATAAAATAACAGTTTTACAAATGATTGGTTACGGAGATAACATCCGAACACAACAGGAAGTAACTCGCCTATTTCATGAGAAATTTCCTAATTTACCGCCTATATCCCAAGGAACAATAAGTAAAATAGAAAAGCAGTTTCGCGAGTTTGGTCATGTAAGGCAGATAAAAAAAGCAGCTGCTAATGCACTGAGTGATGAACTCAAATTAGATGTGTTGCTTGAGTTTCAGGAAAACCCACATACATCGAGTAGACAGGCATCCACTACATTCAATGCTAGCCATACATCGATAGCAAACATATTAAAGGAAAAAAAATTGCATCCGTATAAGATGATACCTACTCAGGAGCTCATGGAAGACGATTTTGATAGGAGAACTTTTTTTTGTGAGCAAATGATAGACATGTTGGATAACAATATTATCCAATTAGAAGACGTTATGTTTTCTGATGAGTGTACTTTTTTACTTAACGGTCATGCTAATCGGCAAAATTGCCGCTACTGGTCCACGGAAAATCCTCACTGGATGAGAGAAGAACACACTCAATACCCTCAAAAGGTTAATGTTTGGGCAGGGATTGTAGGGAACAATATAATTGGTCCCTTTTTTATTGAGGGCAACTTGAATGGCAACAATTATTTGGCACTACTTCAAAATGATGTCATTCCAACGTTGGCAAATTTATATCCTGATCCAGGTAATCCTCAAGTTCCAGCGAATACGATATGGTTTCAGCAGGATGGAGCACCACCACATTACCAACTTAATGTCCGGCAGTACCTCGATACAATATTTCCCAATCGGTGGATAGGGAGGCGAGGATCGATTGAATGGCCAGCGCGATCACCTGATCTTACATTATTAGATTTCTTTTTATGGGGATATGTGAAGAGCCATGTGTACAAAACTAAACCTTCTGATTTAAATGACTTAAAAGAACGAATAACGCTTGCGATTAGGTCGATCACGCCTGATATGTTAAATAATGTTAGAAGACAGTTTTATTTGAGATTAGGATGTTGCCAAGACGTTCGCGGAGAACATTTTGAACATCTACTTCATTAACATTCATAGTTCTTTTTCGTGTTCTACATTTTATTACGTTTTGCATTACATTTTAGTTTTTGATTGTATTGTAGCGAATTTCGGTAACAACATGATATTAATTTTTTTTATGTTAATTTTTGCATTAAATTTAAAAACAATAACATTTTTGAATAGAGAATGAAGAGACCTTTCAAATGATATATCACAAGCCTATACTTCCCATTTAAAAAATTGGGGGTTGTACCTGTCATTCTAAGGGGGTTGAAGGTAGGGGTTGCATTTTCACGTTAAAGAATGTCAAGTTATAATTTAAATTTGACGTGTTTCGGGATTTTTTATAAATATGTACAGTAACCGAAATAATGAATTTATTCCATTTGGCTTTGGAATAAATTCATTATTTCGGTTACTGTACATATTTATAAAAAATCCCGAAACACGTCAAATTTAAATTATAACTTGACATTCTTTAACGTGAAAATGCAACCCCTACCTTCAACCCCCTTAGAATGACAGGTACAACCCCCAATTTTTTAAATGGGAAGTATAGGCTTGTGATATATCATTTGAAAGGTCTCTTCATTCTCTATTCAAAAATGTTATTGTTTTTAAATTTAATGCAAAAATTAACATAAAAAAAATTAATATCATGTTGTTACCGAAATTCGCTAAAATATACCCGGAACTTATTACAATATTACTTAAAACTTATTTCCCGTTTAGGTCTTGATAATGAGAAAGTGAACAAAAACCGTAGCAATGTGGTTTTTAGATGGTAACCATTAAAAAACTTTAAAGAATTTCCGTGGCAACGCTATTTTAACAAGCAGTAGTAAATTGTTTTATTTAAGTTGTCATTGTTGTAATTTAAGTATAAAGTTTGTTCAATTCAATTCTGAAAAATGGTTAGATTAACGGAAATGCATAAAATAACAGTTTTACAAATGATTGGTTACGGAGATAACATCCGAACACAACAGGAAGTAACTCGCCTATTTCATGAGAAATTTCCTAATTTACCGCCTATATCCCAAGGAACAATAAGTAAAATAGAAAAGCAGTTTCGCGAGTTTGGTCATGTAAGGCAGATAAAAAAGCAGCTGCTAATGCACTGAGTGATGAACTCAAATTAGATGTGTTGCTTGAGTTTCAGGAAAACCCACATACATCGAGTAGACAGGCATCCACTACATTCAATGCTAGCCATACATCGATAGCAAACATATTAAAAGAAAATAAATTGCATCCGTATAAGATGATACCTACTCAGGAGCTCATGGAAGACGATTTTGATAGAACTTTTTTTTGTGAGCAAATGATGGACATGTTGGATAACAATATTATCCAATTAGAAGACGTTATGTTTTCTGATGAGTGTACTTTTTTACTTAACGGTCATGCTAATCGGCAAAATTGCCGCTACTGGTCCACGGAAAATCCTCACTGGATGAGAGAAGAACACACTCAATACCCTCAAAAGGTTAATGTTTGGGCAGGGATTGTAGGGAACAATATAATTGGTCCCTTTTTTATTGAGGGCAACTTGAATGGCAACAATTATTTGGCACTACTTCAAAATGATGTCATTCCAACGTTGGCAAATTTATATCCTGATCCAGGTAATCCTCAAGTTCCAGCGAATACGATATGGTTTCAGCAGGATGGAGCACCACCACATTACCAACTTAATGTCCGGCAGTACCTCGATACAATATTTCCCAATCGGTGGATAGGGAGGCGAGGATCGATTGAATGGCCAGCGCGATCACCTGATCTTACATTATTAGATTTCTTTTTATGGGGATATGTGAAGAGCCATGTGTACAAAACTAAACCTTCTGATTTAAATGACTTAAAAGAACGAATAACGCTTGCGATTAGGTCGATCACGCCTGATATGTTAAATAATGTTAGAAGACAGTTTTATTTGAGATTAGGATGTTGCCAAGACGTTCGCGGAGAACATTTTGAACATCTACTTCATTAACATTCATAGTTCTTTTTCGTGTTCTACATTTTATTACGTTTTGCATTACATTTTAGTTTTTGATTGTATTGTAGCGAATTTCGGTAACAACATGATATTAATTTTTTTATGTTAATTTTTGCATTAAATTTAAAAACAATAACATTTTTGAATAGAGAATGAAGAGACCTTTCAAATGATATATCACAAGCCTATACTTCCCATTTAAAAAATTGGGGGTTGTACCTGTCATTCTAAGGGGGTTGAAGGTAGGGGTTGCATTTTCACGTTAAAGAATGTCAAGTTATAATTTAAATTTGACGTGTTTCGGGATTTTTTATAAATATGTACAGTAACCGAAATAATGAATTTATTCCATTTGGCTTTTACACACTGTATATATATATATATATATATGTATCTTCAAATTCGCTTAAATCACTCATTCTTTAAATATTATTTTATATTTTGTTGATATATTATAAAGTACCTCACTTTGAAACTGTCAATGGACTATATAATATTTCTGTCCTAAATTAGAAAATTGGATGTATCTATGAATTGTCAAAGTCAAATTGTTAATGTAAAAATCGTTAAATTAAAATAACAATTCACTGATTTCTTCTATATTTTGCTATGAAAGGAAGAAGTAAGGAACTGTAATATTAGGATTAACCACCTAGACATTTAATACAAGTTCGTTCGTCTCATAGCGTAAATAGGATTTGTATAACAGTCTATTTTTTTCGCTTCAATCCACTGATATGGTAAAATAGTTATTTATGCAGCAAGTGCAAAAAGTGAGTGTTTTTTGCACGCGAAGAAGTTGAACAGCACGTCGAGTGCAAAAAACACGTTCTGCACGAGTTGCATACAATATTTTTTCTACATTCATGCAAAAACTGGAAAATTAGAATATAATATGTTAGGAACTCAACCCGTTCTTCTTTTTTTTGTATCTTTATGGCCTCCACCTTGTCAGTACTTAATCATAGCTGGTTTTCGCCTTGACCATTTATTTTGAATAATCAAAGATTTTTGCAACTCGTTGTTACTAAGTAGTCAGATATACATATATTATTGCTGTATTAGACCAGGATCAGTCACTTGCTCTGGATTTTTATTTTATTTAAATGTTTGTCCACGACCACCTAATAATAAGCCGATATTTTACCTCCTAACAAAAGGTATATGGTACCCATATATCAAATGTCGTGAATTATGAACCATAATACACTACAGTGTATTACGAACTAGAGATGGGGGTACCTACAATATGAAATAAACTATTAAATCTGTGTATTTTGTTCAGGAAATTTGCTTCTGACATATATCGTATCGATAAAATATTGTAATTTTTAGTATTGATACTTTTCATAGCGATATTTTCTAATATTATGTATTTTAAAACAATATATTTATAACGGTACATTGTATTGATACTTTCTACAGTATCGCCCATATATATATATGAAAAAATAATATTTTTATGTAGCTGTCAGAACATTTTGAGGTGAGTATAATACCAAATCGTTACTGACTTTTATTTAATAAAGAAATCAAGTGTTGTGGACAAAGTATAGTATTCTACTCGAAATTTATGGCCATAATTCACTTGGGTGACTTGCGCCTCTCGCCTGCGGCTCGTGACGCAAACGTCACCCATCGTGAATTATGGCTATCATAAATTGCTCGTTTAATAATATACTATTATGTTTGTCATAAATCATCACAAAAGTGTCAAGAATGACAGATGAGTGCAAAAAAGAACCACTTTTCCATTAAATGTGTTTCACACAAGTGCTGTTTTTGCATGAATGTAGAAAAACGATATTATATGAATTTTACTTACTGCATCCAAGTCTGAATACTCCTTGCTGAGTGTTAACCAAGTGAAACGAAGATGAACCATACCATGCTTGGCTTGTTCCAGTGTTACCCACTACAAATATTTATTATATATTTATTATATAATTAAATTACAGTTCATAAGAAAAATTTCAATACGTTATTAATAAGTGATATATTTTCCCTGATTTTATTTCGGTGGAACCACAATACAAAGTTATTTATAAGATGTCACATAGAGATTCCTGCACCAAACTGTCAAACGCGATATAGCTTTTCTACCAAATACTGTTCATAATTACTAGTTTACTTGCAGATGGCCGAACGACGTTTTAGCGGAGTTCGGCCAGCAATCGCGTGCGGGAAAGTCACTTTACACACGTATTAGGTACACTATTTTTTCTACTAGCATGCGAAAAAACCCCAAAACTTAATATAAGGAAACAATTATTATTAAATACACATGAACTTAATTATTATCATTTGACATCCATTTGATCAGGCTCATACCAGGGCCATTATTTTTTTGAAAATAATTTTTTTACAAAAAAATTATAGCATAATTATAATAAGTTTCTTAATTTTCAGTCATTTGGTTAACTACAAACATACAAATTCACATTTTAAATATTCAAATGTTAGTATACTCCCCAAAAACTAAACAAATTTACTTTCCTCACTAGTGCGGAAAAGTGACTCTTTCCACACTAAAAACAGTTCGGAAAAGTGAATCTTTCCGCACGCTAGTAGAAAAAAATAAAAACAGATTTGGAAAAATCGTTGAGAAATAAGATCAAATGCACCTTCAATGTGCTTTGGTTTAATGAAAAATAGTTATGTTTAAAAAAGTCGAACTTTGTATCACTTTCGCATACTCTTAACACGGGTAGGTGCACAGAAAATTTAAAAGTTAAACATTAAGTATGGCGGTTCGATTCGCCGATATGTTGAAAATATTTTTCTTTTTGTTTTTAGTTCTTTTTCACGCTATTTGGTAAAAAAGTTACCTCGCGTTTGACAGTTTTGTATAGGAATACCTATGTCGCATATTATAAATAACACAGTGTATACTTACAAAAATTAGGAAAACTGAATAAATTGGTTCAACTGGTTTTTAAAAACATGTACATTGTTAGATTAATTAAAAAAATTAAATTGGTTTTTATTTTTCGCTATTAAACAAACAAAATAAACAAAAATATTCGCTTACCACATCATCACTTCCTTTCTTCACTATGTTGGACACTTCTATGGTAGCTCTAAAATAACATTTCATTTTATGAATTAATTTAAAGTTTGTAAGAAATATTTCTTGTAAAATTTTTTCAAATAAAAGATTTGCTTTTTAGATTGTGAAAAAGATTGTGAAAATTTTCAATTATTTTTAATTTCGTATTCTGGAAAATATTTCCGGTGATTGGATTCAAATAGGAGGGAGATTCAGTAAGTAAGAAAATTTCACACCAATATATTTTTTTTAATTTTCAATTTTTATAAAATGATGCCTACTTTCCAACTTTTTGTTAAAATATAATTTTTTCAAATAGCTGATTCTCCTTTTAACTTTAGTTGAATACTATAAGTGGTTAGGTTAGGTTAGGTCTTAAATATACTGTGAGCGATTAATCATTTTATATTGAGAGAAAAGTTCCTATAAACAAATGTGATACAGGGTGCTGACTTTTTGTATTTAACGATTTCCGACTGTAACTAAAATATGCACTTAAACTGAATATTTGTACCATTATCCATGTTATCAGACTACTTCCATTTGAAAAGCTTCATGTCTTCTATATAGGTCACCTGTTTAACTGGAAGGATCTGCAGAAGTTGTGATGGTTGTATCATTTCCACTGTCATCCAACTGTCTTCAAGTTTCTCTTGCCACTTTTAACAGCCTGGACGAGGGTTACTTGTCTACCTTAAACTGGATTTATAAACTTGGTGTTCGCCGTTGGCGTTCGCGCTGGCGTCCGCCGTCGGCAGTTCGTAGCAACGACATTGGCTGTTGGCCGTTACGAAAACTATCATAACCTCAATTTAATATGTCATATCCATATAAAACTAACAAACTGCTTGTTCATGGCCACTTGCACCGTCATTATAACAGTTGTTTAAAATTTAACTATTAGTTAACTTAGAATTTTGGCTTGCTTCGCTATTTAAGCTACGGTTAAACTCTTCTAAACCACTGTTAAACTAAGCCACTGATTTTGGAGGCTTAAATCGATAATAAACCACAGTAGTATGAATTCTAACCTAAAAAACACACAAAGCTGATGTGTCTAACTTCAAAAAAGTACTCTGTGCGCTCGAGTTAGTTTTTAGTTTCTAAAAAATGGATTTTTTGGAACACGAAAACGACATATTCTTTGAAGATGATATGGACATACTGGATATAATTGATATGGGTTTTCCACGAAGGGTATATGATAGATCCAACCACTTCCACAACAAGGATAATCTAATATTTTTCAAGAGATTTCGTCTCTTGAAACCAACCGTTCTTTATCTATTTCTTTGTTTTCAATAATGCTTTTGTATTTTGATATGATATCAATGATATGGGATTTTTCATTTGGTGAGAAATTTGATGTTCGCACCCGTTTCGTGCTGGTGGAGGTTGAATCCATCATTACTTACGCCTTCCCTTGTGCACCAGAAATTAGGAACACTTTATTTCGCTAACCTGAAGCAAAAATTTCACCAAAATAGGAAATACCGGCGACTGCCAGAAAATAAATAATTTTTCTAACCTCAAAATATCATTGTCTGACTGAGACAGTCTCAGACTGAAGTTAGGTGTTAGTACCAACCGATTGTAATTTAGCAAAACTTCCCCAGATTGATTAGTTTATTTCAGTTTATTTTAACCAAGATCCCTTAAATTACGGTGCAAGTGATTGTAATTTAATCGATTGTTTAAATTTTAACAGTGTGTTATAGGCGAGCGGCACACCCCCAAAAAGTCGTTTAGAAAACGAAAAAGTGGCCAGATCACTTCTAATAGCTAAAAACCATGTTACTCTATGTTTTCGAGGGTGCTGAATACGAATATGACGTTTGTTTTTTTCCTAAAATTGGGGGAACATTGTTAAAATCTACACTTAAGTGAAAAATTGGAAAAAAATCGAATATCGAACTTCAACTCGCTGCCATTCATGGAATAATCAATATTTTTTCATAAAAATTTAAACACACATTTTTGAACTCATTTGTGAGGCAGTAAAATATACCCGAAATTCCCAAAGCAATTTCCAACCGCTCGGAAAATTTCGGAAAAATTTTTACTACTCTTTCTGACTTTGTGTATACTTTTGCAAAAGTTGAGTGACAAAGTTTTCAACTTTTAATTTCTACATATATAGTCTCAAAGTGTATTGTATAAGGAAGTTTTTCAGAAAGTTTCGAATGTTTATTGGCAAAACTAAAAATTATACAGCGTCTTAAACCTCAGCGTTCTAGTCGCTCGACACTTGCACTGGGCGCGTATCTCTTGAATTTCATGCAGTGTGAGGGAATAATATGAGGCTAAAATTTTCTATTAATTATTTTTTTTCATAAACAATAAATACTAGTAGGAAACCATGTATAAATATAAAAATTTATTCACAATGTACAGGGTTTTTCATTATATATGGACCCTTCCATATCTCATTTATTATTTGTTATAAATAAAAATGTCTCAAATAATAGTTGAATGGTTATTAAAGTAGTTTTTAAAACCCAACAAAAATATTATACAGGATGTTCCAAAAAAGAGGGTCAGAGCCAAAGTGTTTTTTCTTAAATGGGACACCCTATATATTTTTATATTTTTGGATTGTTCACTTCAATCCGAATTCAACAATATATAATTTTTTTCTTATAGTCTAACCTTCACAGTTCAGAAAATATACAGGGTGTCCCACGACAGAAAACATTTAATATCTGCATAACGGTAAGGTTTGGGTATAGGAAAGTATACATGAACTTGCCTTATTTTTTTCCCCTGAATGCATTGAAATAGAAAAAACAGGGTGGGTCTATTTGAAAAAATGAATAAATTTGATATTTATGAAGTGAAACTTTGAACACTTTTTACACACACCCTGTATAAAATGAAAAATTTTTCAACATAGATTCCAATACGTTTGACCTTGCTCAAGGCAACCGAAGAGAAACCATTTTCATATCTTCACGGGTCCCCTCGTAAAAAAATAATTTATAAGAGTCTTCAACGGTCAAATTTTCTACAAAAAAATCAATAACTCAAAAAGTGTGCATTTTTCGAAAAAAGTTTTCAGACAAAAGTATACTAAAATATTACGTAGATTTCAAAAATGTATTAATATACAGGGTGTTCCATTTGAAATAACAAAGTTACAGTCGACTTCCGGTAGAACCGGAAGTCGGCCATCTTTGAAAATATTTTAGTTGAAAAGATCGTATCCGAAAATGAGTATTTTGCCATATACAGATAGTTTTCACTCGTCGTGGGACACCCTGTATACGACAGAGTAAGATGTAGTAATCTATCGATTGGAATTCAGTAATATATTTTTTCTACTCCTGTTTTATGATATACTTATTGAAAGACTAAAATCTGTATCATAATGAAATTCATTATGATACAGATTTTCATTATGATACAGATTTTTCGGAGTCGTCTAGTTCCTCGCACATTAACAGGTAGGTACAAAATTTGTGTTCAGTTCCTCGCAGCATACGAAGGGTAAGGGATTAGGTATCAGGTAGCAAGGTCCACAATGACAGTGCGAGGGATTTTGATTAGGTAATATTTACATATTGCTAGTAAATGTTCCAATATGAAATTATATTTTTGTCAAATAATAACAATAAAATACAAAATAAAAAAGAAACAAACAGAACAAATACATATGAAATAAACAAACAGAAACACACCGCAGCAGAAGAAATACCGCTAGTAAATATTAAATATGAACAAATATAAGTAAAATAAAAAACAGAAACACAACATTAAATCAATGATTTTCGTTAGGTTAGGTTAGGTTAGGTTAGAAATTGAAACTGAAGAAATTGAAACTGAAGACAAATTATTATAAACAGGTGCATTATTGTGCTACCCTACAAACAATAGTGTGAGGAACTGCAGACCTGTCTTAATCCTACCCTCCGTTCGAAAAGGGATTAACGCAGGTAGATGCGAGGAACTGCATCACGTCCAGATTTTTATGCCAATAGGAATGCGACATTCGCACAATATTTAGTATATAGCCATGGATACCTGGTTGACATTTCTGAAATTAATCATATTAGGTCTGTTCCGTGCAATAAAAGTGTAGCACTGAGCTATACGATTTTATTTATTTTAATTATGTTTTAATACTTTTTGCAGTTTACAAATGCAATATACATAGATATTCCCAAATTTAGTAATTTTATACGTATTTTTTCACAGATAGATCTGAATTCTTCAAAATTATATACAGTGTAAACTCTTTATAACGTTATCCTTTATAACGATAAACTCCCTATAACGTTGGAGTGAGCCCAAGTTGGTTGGTTTACGTTAAAACTCACATATTGAAACACTCTTTATAGCGATACGCCATTCTCTATTACGAAGAAATGTGTTCATATTTTTAGACAGTAAATATTTATTATCGGTATTATTGTTTATGTTATGTTATCAGGTAACAAAAGACTTTGAAGCTCCGAAACATCCGGGGTCGGTATCAGAGATAATGTCGGTATGACCGATGTTTTCTCGGAAGTGATGGTCTTCGACCAAGCATACTGTGTACCTATCGTATTGTATTAAAAATTCTTGTTAATTTGGTTTTTTTTTGTTCACTCCATATAACGATAACTCTCTAAGGGGTCTATTCTGTAACCAGTCCTTTAAAATTTAGAGGCCGTTAAAAATCTAACAGGCGCTAAAATCACATCTACCTAAAATTTTAACGGCCTCTAAATTTTAAAGGAATGGTTACAGAATAGACCCCTATAACGACAAAAAATGCTCAGTCCCTTGAGTTTCGTTATAAAGAGTTTACACTGTAGCTCAGTGCTACACTTTTATTGCAGGCGAACAGACATATTAAGTGACACTTAATTTGATAGCTGTCAAATAATTTTGATTTTCAAAAGTAACTATTTTTAAAATTGATTTAACTAATAATTATTGATTAAATAATTTTTATTAACCGGAGTAGAAAAAATATTGTACTTTCATGTAATGGCCATTAATATACTCGCATATTATATACGAAACTCGCCTACGGCTCGTTTCGTATCCTACAATATGCTCGTGTCTTAATGGCTATCATTACATGTTCGTTGCATAAAATACTATTATCTACAACTGTCATGTAACGAGTACGATTTGACTCTATTGTTAGTGTCATAATGACGTATATTACCGCACTAGTGCGTTTTTGATTACATTACCGCACTAGTTCGGTAATGAGAATCTGGAAACATATTAATACCAGAATTAAATATTTAAAATAACACTCGAAGCTGCATTTTCAATTTCCGAAAGGAGATTGTCTTCGCTTGAACTCATTTTTATAGATTTTTGTTCATTCAAATTTTAAAATTTGATGACATAACTAATTTATTTTATTTCCACATCCTTGTTTGTCTTTGATGATATGGTCACAAAATATGATACACAGTACCTTATGTTTGCAGTCAATATTATTAAAAATACGTTGGATTGGAATTTTTTTTTAATTTTATAATAGGTATAGGTACTGTTTATAATACTAATAAACAGTTGTAAATAAAATTTTGTACGTAACACGTGTGATAGGAATTATTAACGCACTTATGTGATTACACGACTAGGCCTTATAGTTTCATTTGGGCTTATTTGGTTTGAGATTACTTTATTTTGTAAATAAATTTAGTGAATTCCAATCGATAGATTACTACATCTTACTGCAGGCTTAGAGGGTGGTAACTTATCAATACATGAATTTCTCAATAAAGCTAAATTATATCTTGATGAGTTAATATCTGTGCGAATAGCTTTACACTTGTCACGTGAATCGTACAACACATATAGAAAATTAATAACATAGTTTAGCAAGATCACTCAATTCTTCATCTTTTTTAACGCTACGTATGCAGTTTTCTTACCGATAAAAAACAGCGATGACGTCGTATCCTGCAGAACACAGTTATTCTGAATTACCTATATTATCTGCTAATTTCTAATATGGCTAATTGGTGCATTGGACTTAAAACCCAAACATATAGACTACCCTTTTTTTAGAAATTCCAACTTGAAAAAATTTTATATTAAAAGATAGGGCATCCCCTTTAATAAAACAATTATCTTACTTTCATGACCATGCACTAATAATTTTAGTTATTATTACATCAGTACTTGTTTTTACGAACAATAACTTCAATTTTTATTGCAATCTCTTCATTACGATTAATTTATATTTTAGATGAAATTAACAATCCAATAATTACAATTAAAACAATTGGACACCAATGATATTGATCTTATGAGTATTCAGATTTTAAAAATGTTGGATTTGATTCTTATTGATATCATTGTTTATAAAAAAAATATCAGTACAAAATTTTAGATTCATTATTCGCTCACTGCATGAAATCCAAGAGAAACGCGCCCAGTGCAAGCGTCGAGCGAATTGAACGCTGGGGGTTAGGACGCTGTATAATTTTTATTTTTGCAAATAAACATTTGAAATTTTCTGAAAAACTTCCTTATATAATACACTTTGAGACTACATGTAGAAATAAGAAATTAAAAACTTTGTCACTCAAGTTTTGCAAAAGTATGCACAAAGTAAGAAATAGTAGTAAAAAATTTTACAAAATTTCCCGAGCGGTGGGAAATTGCTTTAGAAATTTCGGGTATGTTTTACTGCCTTGCAAATGAGTTCAAAAATGTGTGATAAAATTTTTATGGAAAAATATTTATTATTCCGTGAATTGCAGCGAGTTGAAGTTCGATATCCGCGAAAAATTTTTTTTCTAATTTTTCACAATTGTAGATTTTAACAATTTTCCCCCAATTTTGGAAAAAAACAAACGTCATTCGTATTCAGCACCCTCGAAAACATAGAGTAACATGGTTTTTAGCGATTAGAAGTGATCTGGTCACTACCATGTCATTTTAGGGGTGGTTGCCGCTCGCCTATTATTTTAAACAGTGAGTTAGCGAATACGGTGCAACCGGCCATCAAACAAACAAAATCAAATGCCAATAAATGGCATTTCACATATGACGTACACCAGGTGACAGCTAAAAATCGTTTTGATTGGCTCTTCAGACTTGCTACGAACGGCCGACGGCGAAACTTACGCTGGATTTATAAACTTGGCGTTCGCCGTTGCCGTTGGCGTTCGCGCTAGCATCCCTAATTAAAAGTACAGAAACCCCTAAGACCATTTATATCTACCGTTGGCGTTGCCGTCCGCCGTTGGCTGCCGTTCGACTTAAATGAACTTCAAGTTTCGCCGTCGGCCGTTCGTAGCAAGTCTGAAGAGCCAATCAAAACGATTTTTAGCTGTCACATGGTGTACGTCATATGTGAAATGACATTTACTGGCATTTGGTTATGTTTGTTCGAACAAGTAGTTTATGGGCGAGTTGTACCAAACACCTAAACTCGGTTTAATGATAACTGATGTTTAGACTGTGTCTGATTGATGTATTTATTATCAACCATTACATCAGTCTAATCATCAGTTAACATTAAACCGAGTTTAGGCGTTTGGTACAACTCGCCCTATTTGTTTTATATGGATTTGACACATTAAATTGAGGTTATGATAGTTTTCGTTACGGCCAACGGCGTTCGCGCTGGCGTCCGCCGTCGGCAGTTCGTAGCAACGACATTGGCCATTTATAAACTTGCCGTTGGCCGTTACGAAAACTATCATAACCTCAATTTAATGTGTCACATCCATATAAAGCTAACAAATTACTTGTTTGGCATTTCACATATGACGTACACCAGGTGACGGCTAAAAATCGTTTTGATTGGCTCTTCAGAATTGCTACGAACGGTGCTACGAACGGCCGACGGCGAAACTTAAAGTTCATAAGTCGAACGGCAGCCAACGGTAGATATAAATGGTCTTAGGGGATTCTGTACTTTTAACTAGGGACGCTAGCGCGAACGCCAACGGCGAGCGCCAAGTTTATAAATCCAGCTTATTCAGTAAACTCTCAGCTGTCCTTGCGTCAACCTCCATTTTAGTTGGCGTTCCTTAACTAGCCACTTCCCGAGTTCCCCTCTTATGTAATCCGTGATTTCACCAAACGGTTCCGAACCCTTTAGAACTTTCTTTAGCTAACTGGTCTGCCATTTCATTCCCTGCAATCCCCTCATATGCAAGCACCCCTATTAGAAGCACTTTACTGTCTCTTGCCAGCATATTAAAGGATTCTTTACAGTTTTTTACCAGTCTAGTCCTAGTTGTCAGATTGCTGATAGCTTTAAGCAGAGCAGGGCTGTCATTTATGGGGCTGTCAGTGAATATTTTGATTTTTTGTCAGGTATATCCTCATCTGATGTTTTCATCAATGCAAAATGTCATCTGTTCGCAAATTTCTTTTTTCGGGTGGATCGACGAATGTTTCAGGGAATTTGTAGAAAGTTATCCTCCGTGCAAACTTAGTATTCAATTTCAGAATTCTGATTTGGAACTGAATTTGAAACAGCGCATTATTTATCCGAACTTTCTGGGTTCAAATTGTCTGGAGCATCAGGAGTCAGTAGTTCTGAACCGTCACTAATTGGAATTATCTTGGTTCCTGCCGTATATGATGTGCTAGTAGAGCTGGAGCGGAGTAATCGGCGGGTCACCGACAGTTCGCCCTCAATAACAGAATCAGAGAAGGACATCAGCCAAAAAATGTAAAATTATAACAATCTTACTATTGGAAAAATGTAGTAGGGATAAGCAGGTAAGCACAAATAAATGTATAAGCAAGAGTAACTCAACTACGGGTTTTGACAGGTATTCTGACAGAGGAATGTCGCTTCAGGACACACTAACTAATAGAGCAAGAAGAATATAGATGCAGTGCAAAAATGAAGAAGAAGAAACCCCTATTCGCTAAATTTCAGAATGCATTGCAGCACAGAATCCTAGGACACAATGTGATAGAGTGCTGGATAAAAGAGGTATACTTAGCCAAACTGAAGCATGCGGATATCCTTAAATTTCCTTAGATTCTCAGTCTCAGTGAATTTAACCCCAATTCTATATACATGCAAGCGCTTTGGTAATGAAACTTATTTAAATGATTTTAATTATTAATAGGTACTAGATTTCCCAAGAAATTTTGGATCATTTTAACTACAAACACACATCTGCAAACTCAAAAGCTATAAGTTTTCATTAAACAATTTCTTTACTTACAGGAGTTTCACGAAATGTATGCAAATATCTCGTTATAGTGACAACGTTAGATAATAATTGGGTGAAAATATTGGTGTAAAATTTTCAAAGTAATGCTTTCTGTATAAATATACATTTCACGACGAGCTTACACTATACACTATAGATATAAAATTGTAGACAATCAACAAGGGTTTGTGCAAAAGCATTTATAAAGCACATTATGAGAGTAATTCAACAAAATTATTAAAAATGTTATATTTATTTTTCAACAATTATAACTATGAAAATGAATCTACCTTCCATTCTTTAAAGAAATCGTATTTTGTTTCGTAAATAGTCACAGATTTTTGGTGCAATAAATGATTAGAAGCATTCTGTGAAATGAAATACAATTGAGTATAGTCGGAAGATCTCAATTTAAATTTTAAATGTCAGGTTTCAATCTCTGATTTATCAAAAAATTTAGACTTAATATCCGTTTTTCTACATTCATGCAAAAAACAACTCTTTTGTGAACCACATTTAATGGAAAAAGTGGTACTTATTGCACTAGTGCAATAAAATATTTTTTCTACTCCTGTTTCATAATATACTTATTAAAAGGCTAAAATCTGTATCATAATGAAATTCATTATGATACAGATTTTCATTATGATACAGATTTTTAAGCCAATAGGAATGCGACATTCGCACAATATTTAGTATATAGCCATGGATACCTGGTTGACATTTCTGAAATTAATCATATTAGGTCTGTTCCCTGCAATAAAAGTGTAGCACTGAGCTATACGATTTTATTTATTTTAATTATGTTTTAATGCTTCTTGCAGTTTACAAATGCAATTTACATAATTATATCGATATTCCCAAATTTAGTAATTTTATACGTATTTTTTCACAGATAGACCTGAATTCTTCAAAATTGTATAGGTCAGTGTTACACTTTTATTGCAGGCGAACAGACATATTAAGTGACACTTAATTTGATAGCTGTCAAATAATTTTGATTTTCAAAAGTAACTATATTTAAAATTGATTTATTGATTAAATAATTTTTATTAACCGGAGTAGAAAAAATATTGTATGCCACTTTCATGTAATGGCCATTAATACACTCGCATATTATATACGAAACTCGCCTGCGGCTCGTTTCGTATCCTACAATATGCTCGTGTCTTAATGGCTATCATTACATGTTCGTTGCATAAAATACTATTATTGCACTCATCTGTCATTCTTGTGTCAGTTTTGTGATGATTAATGACAAACATAAACATTCAAATTAAATAAAAATCCATAGCAAGTATCTGATCCTGCTTTAATACAACAATAAAATATGTGTATCTTACTACTTAGTCTCAACGAGTTACAATTATTGCAAAAATCTTTAATTATTTAAAATTTAAATGGCCAAGGCGAAAACCAGCTATGATTGAGTACTGACAAGGTGGAGGCCATAAAGATACAAAAAAAGAAGAACGGGTTGACTTTGATTAGGTTAGGTTAGGCTCTCAACATATTTATATTCTAATTTTCCAGTTTTTGCATGAATTTAGAAAAAATATTGTAAGCAACTCTTGCAAAACGTGTTTTTTGCACTTGACGTGTTGTCCAACTCGGCCTAAAGACCTCGTTGGACAATTTCACGTCGTGTGCAAAAAACACTCACTTTTTGCACTTGTTGCATAAATAACTATTATTATACCTATATTTTTATGAGACTAGATGCCAATAACTACATACCTACATATTGGAACTTTTTCTTTACGTACTAGTGCGTAAAATAAAGTTTAACGCTCTCGAAAGTCTATCTAAAGTACGTACTTTAAGCACGGTAATAGAAAATAGTATATTAAGAACGTTAAGGGTTGTTTACCGGTCGACAGCAATGTTTGGAGACTAAGCGTAGAACGGTCAGTAAATCACTTAGGCTACCATTATACTAGGATGCATCCGGGATGCTGGCATCTGGGAGGTTAGCGGGGCATTAAATCAAATGGGAGCGATTAGACTAAGGATGCCAGCATCGGATGCTAAAACAGCCTCCCGGACGCTCGATTTTGTGCATCCAGTTGGGATGCTGAAATTCGAGCAGCCGGACGCTTTTTGCCTCTCGGGATGCACAAAATCGGTTGTGGGGCATTGGTTCAAATGCGGCGCATTCTAGCATCCGAGGAAATTGGTCTGAGGAATCTTGTATCTTGTTTAGAGATGTCGCTTTGGATGTAGCCTAGAAGCTCTTTGAAAGAAGGAAGTGACATTCTAAAGTAATTAAAAAATCTTGTTTCACTATCGCACAATTCATCAAACAATGTAAAATACAGGCTTTTAATAGAACGGACAAATAAATAGGGGTCCACACTAAACTTTCTTTTTGCACGACGCCTTCTTTTCTTAATTAGTAACATCAGCAAAAACATCTCTTCATTCGTTAGGGCCATATTGACGACTGACCAAAAATTAAAATAAAATGGCATTCAGGGAGGCTAGCATCCCAACACAAATTCGGCTCGAAGGGGGATGCTAGCATCCCGGATGCATCCTAGTATAATGGTAGCCTTACTGACGTGTTGGACTTGTAACACAACCTACCGTCCTGACAACCGATGCTGTAAATAAACAAAAAAGATGGATCGCGCAAAAAAGGATAATATGTACAGTCAAACCTGAGTAAGAGAAATCTGGGTAAGTGAGGAAACTCTATGAGAATAATTCTCAGGTCCCGGACTTTGACCCCCTAAAAACCTCTATAAGTGAGAAGCAAAAACTTGTATAAGCGAGTGTCGTTTTTCTCGCCCGGACCTCTATAACTGAGAGCCTCTCTTGTCTGAACCTCTATGAGCGACAATTTAATACTGGCAATGAATGACTCATTCTTGATTTTTCAGTGTTTTGTTTTTGTTTACTTCATAGTTCAATAATATACAAAATATTTTGTATATTATTGAATAACCTCTGTAAGTGAGAGAGACTTCTCTTGTACCTCTATAAGCTAGAAACTCGGATTAGTGAGAAACCTCTATAAGCGAAAAAAAAAATTACGGTTCCTTGAACTCTCTCTTAACCAGGTTTCACTGTATTTAGTTTTTAGCGACTCTAAAAAGTCTTTCGCCAGTTTTGATTTAAATATGTCAGATTTGTGACTTTGACAATTCAAAGTGACAATATGAATAGTAAGAAGCAATTTTCCATTTGTTTTGCATCCGCAAGCAAAAAAATGGTACTTAGATTATTTCCAGAATGAAAGAAAAAGTGGAAATTCGTCAACCAGTGGATAATGGATAAATGGATAATAAACCGGTATTGTCAGAAAACTGTCAGTGCATTTCTAAAATTATTTTGCTCGTGAATAAGTGAATGCTCGTAGAAAAACTATTGTACCTTACACTTGCGAAAAATGTTTTTCCGCACTCGGTTGCTTCACCGCTACGCGTCGTTCGGTGAATGGCAGTGCGGAAAAACTGATTTTTCTACGACCGTGCGTTACAATCCACTTTCCCGCACTCATTTTAGTTTTGAAAGTGTCACTTTCCCGCACTAGTGCGGGAAAATGATAAATTAGTGCGGGAAAGTAAAATTAGTGCGGGAAAATAAAATTATACAAATTTTGACCTTATTAGATAGTTTTTCACTTTGGAAGTAATAACTATTGTGACTACAGGTGAATAAATATTACCGAAATAGTCCATCAAAAATAGTTATTTGTTCAACTAGGCAGTCAATCTACTTTGCTGCCAAGTTGAACATATAATTTTTTCTCCGATTGTTCATGAGGATATTGTATTTTCAAATTATTACAATTCCCACAATCTCTTTATTTTAGTTGGTTGCTATGGAAATGTATAATCACAGGCAGCAAAGTAATCACTTTCGCAGGAAAAGTAATACTTTGCTGATTGATATCAGTCAGCAAAATCAATATTTGCTGCCAATCGGAGAAAAAAATCTTTTCTAGCTTTTTGTTTCATTTTTCATTTTTTGAAAATATGAAATAATGAAGATATTTTCATATAACCCTAACACCAAATAACTCCACTGGACCGGCAATTTTACAGAATGCAACAAATTGTGTTTCAATATTAATATTTATGATAATTAGTAGTTTTTGGTTAAAGTTTTGTATATGTTTGTTGAAATGAAATAATTTTTGAAAAATGGGTTGGTAAACTTTTTTGTAGGTATATACGGTCGTAGAAAAAATAATGTTCCTAACTCATGCGTAAATTGCCTTTCCCGCACTTGACCGCTTGCCCGAACTCCGCTCTGCGTCGTTCGGGTCAACTGCAGTCGCGTACGGGAAAGTATCACTTTCCACACTTATTAGGAAAATAACTATTTCCACACTAGGGTAACCACAGTTAGGTAAATAGCTGTTTTCAGTATAAGCTGTCAACACATCAACAACTGACAGAATAGAAAACAATCCACATTATTTACCGATTTTGTCTAGTTATTGGCGTTTTTAGGCATTTTTTAGGTATTTATGATAAAATTTATGGGTTTAACAGGTTTTGTTTAATATACAAATACGTCTAATAATTAGTTAGTTTAGAGATTTTATAAATCCATATTTAGCTAATTTAAAAAAGTACCAATATTTCAAGTGAAATAAATTATTAATCTTAAAATTTCACCCTGTATAATTCGACCATACATTATTTAGTTTGTTGGAATCGGTTCATCAAGATGATTTCAAAAATATGCAAATATACAGGATGTTTCATTAAAAAAAACAACACCGATTATGGCATACTTGCGTGAATCCCCCTGTACATTTAAATTTATGTTTACATAACGCACAACTCAATTCAAAAGTTGACGTGTCTCGGCATTTTTTACAATTTTCTAAAATAATGACATAAAGAATTTTGTCCACGACCACCTAATAATAAGCCGATATTTTACCTCCTAACAAAAGGTATATGGTACCCATATATCAACTGTCGTGAATCATGAACCATAATACACTACAGTTTATTATGAACTAGAGATAGGGGTACCTACAATATGAAATAAACTATTAAATCTGTGTATTTTGTTCAGGAAATTTGTTTCTGATATATATCGTATCGATAAAATATTGTAATTTTTAGTATTGATACTTTTCATAGCGATATTTTCTAATATTAAGTATTTTAAAACAATATATTTATAACGGTACGTTGTATTGATACTTTCTACAATATCGCCCATCTCTATATATGTCAAATTATATTTTTATGTAGCTGTCAGAACATTTTGAGGTTAGTATAATACCAAATCGTTACTGACTTTTATTTAATAAAGAAATCAAGTGTTGTGGACAATAGTATATTATTAAACGAGCAATTTATGATAGCCATAATTCACGATGGGTGACGTTTTCGTCACGAGCCGCAGGCAAGGGGCGCAAGTCACCCAAGTGAATGATGGCCATAAATTGCGAGTAGAATAGTATACTTTGTCCACGACCATTAATTCTGACATCTACATAAAAATATAATTTGACATATATAGAGATGGGTGATACTGTGTAAAGTATCAATACAACGTACCGTTATAAATATATTGTTTTAAAATACTTAATATTAGAAAATATCGTTATGAAAAGTATCAATACAAAAAATTACAATATTTTATCGATACGATATATGTCAGAAACAAATTTCCTGAATAAAATACACAAATTTAATAGTTTATTTCATATTTTAGGTACCCCCATCTCTAGTCCATAATTCACTACAGTGTATTATGAACCATAATTCACGACAGTTGATTTATGGGTATATATATACCTTTTGTTAGGAGGTAAAATATTGACTTATTATTAGGTGGTCGTGGACAAAGTAAAGTATTCTACTCGAAATTTATGGCCATAATTCACTTGGGTGACTTGCGCCTCTCGCCTGCGGCTCGTGACAAAACGTCACCCATCGTGAATTATGGCTATCATAAATTGCTCGTTTAATAATATACTATTATTCCATAGTGGTTTCCACACTGTATATATCGTCTGCTGTTCCGTGACATCACGTCAATCAAAACATTCGAAACTGTATGAAAAAAAGGTTTAAAATGCTATAAAATTAAAGTATTCCCTAATAATGCAATGTGTGCACTTGCGGAACCTTCTACAATTTTCCAAATACCGTTTTACAGTTGGCAAGTTTTTGTGAGATGAATTTCTTGCAGCAGAAATACAACATTACTCAGATGACTTTTGTATCATCGTCGCCTTTTATATTTTAAATAATTTTCTCATTATTTTGTCAAGAATGGATTTGAATGAGAAAAACTAGAAAGTTAAAGCAGTTGCGTGTGTTATGCTAATAACCTCCGGACTAATACTTCAATTATCTGATGAGTAGGGAATAATTCTGTCAAATTGTTATGTTGGTCACATCAAAATTACCAGAAATAATACTAAAATTGCTGTGCATTTGCAAGAAAAATTTCTTGCCGGCTACTTCTTAATATGGATGATTTACGCATGCAGCAATTTTTACTTGTAAGAAAAAATTGCCAACTGTAAAACGGCCTTAGCGATGTAAGCTCGTCGAATAGTTTGCATGAGTAAAATTAAAAAAAAAAACGACAATACGTTTTTGTATCAGTTTCAAACTTATGTAATAAGTAACTATTATATATAACATAAGTTAATTCAATTCAAACTATTTTATAGTAGTTTGTGCAACTAGTGTGGATATGATGGCCATATCGAACGTGGACGAAGTTTGAGCACGAGCAATCGTTCGAGTGCGATATGGACAATCCACACGAGTCGAACAGTATATTTTTTCTACGACCCACTTAAAAAATCTAGAAAATGAACATTTTAATAAACTGTAATCTCGACTGTAATATAACTCCAATTTCAAAATTTTCAACTATTTTCATAATTTTACCAATCAATATCAAGCGGAATAATTATTTAGAAATAAAATTAACAATAAAAAAAATTTCTTCATTGGGAATCGAACCCTGGATCTAGCGCGCGATAGTATGGTATGCTTACCACTCGACTACCGAGGAATGTTCAAACCCGATATCTATAACGTCACATCAATTACATAATTTTATAAAAGCTGACGTCTATCAGAAGTCCTCTTAAATACCCATTTTATTCTGTTTTCAATATTTGTTGTTAATTTATACGGATTTTTTTATTTATGTTTATTATTGTAAATAAATATTCTTGATCCATGGCTTCTAGGGAAGCCTTTTTTCGATAAGTTATTTTGACGTTTCTTTGAAATTCAAAAAAGGGCAGTTGACGAATACTAAACGCGAATTCTGATTGGTGGATTTCATATACGTTCTAGGATGTATATGAATCAAATACGCTCAGTTAACCGATATGGCCTACATTTCCATTCTGTAATAAACTGTGCAAAAAATGGATAATATACATGTGGGTGTAGAAAAAATATTTTTTATTGACATGTTAGAATAAAAGCAAAAACGATACGATTGACGCAATGTAAGTGATGTTTAGAGTATGTATTAGATTAAACAGGACCGATTCTTTCACTACATTATAATCTTAAAGGGGATTCGAGCGCTTATTACACTTCAGTCCCATTAAAGGGGAGCGCTTATTACACTTCTGTGCGATTTAAGTCATACTCCTCCCTATAGGAAACTCCGTTATCTGAGACAAAGATTAAAAATCCTCGAGCCCCTCAATTTTTATTTCAATCGAGGTGTTTTATAACATACAAAAAATGGTCACCTATTTCACCCCCAACACTTGATAGCTAACCTCTCGATTTTTCAAATAGCAAGGGGGTCGTGCGATACCTGGAAATGGTTTGAAAAGCAAACTCAAAAATGTATCACATTTCGCTTTAATCTCATTTATTTGTTTGTTAATAACACTTTGCGATATACTCCTCGATTAAAATAAAAATTGGCGGGTCCGAGGATTTTTCATTTTTGTATTTAATACCGTAGTTTCTTAGGGGGGGTAAGATTTAATATCCGCACTGTATATTTTACAATTGAAATGAAAAGTGTTCGAGAAAATGTTTAAATCTATTGCACACCTAAATGCGAGAAATATTTGGAAGTTGATTATTTTTATTGATTAAAAAAACAACAAAATGGTACCTTCCCAAGGTGTCATCCTTATTGCAGCCTTTATCTTTATCATATAAATGCACCTGCAGCTGACCATCAATATATTCGATTGTAAACTATATAAAGTGTAGGAAAAAATAATCAACATAGGTACTGTTAATATTATCATTATTATAAACAAAGGACCTTAAAAATTTAATAAACATAAAAGACTGTTTATACTAGGTGTTTCTGGTGATTTCTATCTTTAAGGGTTGCATATTTATTTGTTAGTCAATGAAAACGTAGGTATATGGACAGACACATACAAAGTAAAATTAGATTTTTCTCGAAAATGGTCATATAAATTTCAAATATCGTGTCACAATGGGCATTGGGATTGGAAATAAGATAAAATAATTAATAAAAATACCCAATTTTCAATTAAAACGAATATAAATGTAAGTGAAAAATCGTATTTGATTGGCACATTCCAAGAAATAAATATACAGGTGTTATCATTTTACAGCAATCCGTTTTCAAGTTATTTGAATTAAATTTCTAAAGAGCTTCCGCACTTTTCTGAAGACGGAGTGAACCGATAAAAAATGATTTTGTCCACGACCACCTAATAATAAGTCAACTTACAAAAGTTATATTATTATGGTACCCATATTATACGTGTCGTGAATTATGGTTCATGATACACCGGAATGTATTGTGGTTCACATAATTCACGACTAGATATGGGGGTACAATATTAAATAAAGTATTCAATATGTGTATTTTGTTCGGGAAATTTTTTTCTGAAATATATCTTATCGATAAAATATTGTAATTATTAGTATTGATACTTTTCATAACGATATTTTTTAATATTGAGTATTTTAAAACAATCAAGGGCGTCGCCAGCCGATGGCGCAGGGGGGGGCAAGTTGACTTTACCTACTACAACTATTTATATTTTTTTCCTACAACCACTATGCAAAACACGCTTTTCTACACAAATTTTTGTAAAAGTAATGCGAAAAGTACACGCTATGGCACTTTTCCGCACCGAAATGTCAAACAAAGCTACATATGACCTGTCAGCTTTTTTTGACAACTCAACTTAATTGAATTTCTCATTGGTGTACAATTTTTAAATTTAAACTAAAAGTAAGTAAACTATCTATATCATTATTTATTTCAATTTATGAATTATTAAAACATTAACCTATTAAGCATTATTTTAGGAATCATGAACCAAGATGAAAATAATTTATCTTTTGAGTTGTCCAATTCGGACATTGAAAATACTCAAGTTATTGTATTTCTTTCATTGAGAAATGTGGCTGTAGAAAAAATATTGTGTACAACTTGTACGCAAATGACTTTTCCCACTCGCTGGATTTGCACAAACTTCTGCTCTCGTGGGAAAAGTGACGCTTTGCGCACTTGTACAAACTACTATTCTCATTCTCTATGAATGAGAAAAGTAGGTAAAGTCGACAGCACATGAAGTTTTTCACTTGTACTACGAGCCTTACATCTACTGAACAGTATCTTCTGTGACTGCACGAGCTCTTGACTATGCAATAAAAAACTTGTAAATAAGTTTTATAATAACATTTATTAGAAAAATAGAATAAAAAGGAGTTTGAATTTGAATAAGTGTACAGCATACAGCGTATTCGGTATTTTTTTTCAATTACCAGATTTTAATATTATAGTGGTCGTTGTTTGTTTATATTAGGTTAATTAAAACATAATTTTCGGGGATTCATTGTAAACTTCTCGACCACTTTATTATTAAAATCTTGTGAATTTCCATGTATAAGTTTTCGGTACACACTCATCATGGCCAAACCATTGAGGCGATTTTCACTCATAGTGCTTCTTAGCCAGGTTTTTAGTCCTCTGAGGCTCCTAAACGATCGCTCTACCGTACACGTCGTGCATGGAAGAGCGATCAAAATTTTCAACGCTTTTTCCGTGTCGGGAAAGAAGGTTTTTGCTTCTTTTAGGATATCAACAACGGTTTGATCTGTTGAGTTTGGTTTATTATGCCAGAATTGCTGCCAAAGGCGGCATTGCGGGGGGCGCGGGCGCCGCGCGGCTACATGTTGCCTCCCCACTCCCCCTCGCCCGCTTCAACGATAGAGTAGAGCAGAGCGTAGTTCTGAATATTAGTAGTGGAATTGGTGAATTCATTCGAGTTTCGACGTACGGTACGGGATGATTGTTCAAGGCTTGAACTTCAAGCGAATCAAATCAACTCAAAGACTCAGGACTTTGGTTGCATTATATTTGGCAACGCTTTTAGAATCTCTAGGGGGGGCAGCTGCCCCTCCCTGTCCCCCCTTGGCGACGCCCTTGAAAACAATATATTTATAACGGTACGTTGTATTGATATTTTATGTAGCTGCCACAACATTTTGAGGTTAGTAATACCAAATCGTTATTGACTTTTATTTAATAAAGAAATTAAGTGTCGTGGACAAACTATAGTATTCTAGTCGCAATTTATGGCCAATATTCACTCGAGTGACTTGCGGCTCGTGAAGCAAACGTCACCAATCGTGAATAATGGCTAATAAATTGCTCGTTTAATAATATACTATAATTAGTTTTCGTAACTGTTTCATAGAGCGGCATGATGTTGGATATAATTACTGAATATAATAAATATCAAATATCTAACACCTAGTACAAACGTATTTTAAACTAAATGAGGACGTGCGAAAAGCTCGTCAAGCTATAGTTGAAGAATAAAGAAGAGTTTTAATTTTAGAATAAAGTTTAGAGTATACCAGAAGGAAAAAACATGGAGAAAAAACATTGTGTGGTGTTTTATTTGACAAAAATTAAAACTCTGCCCTGATTATATGCCGGCAATAGTCATATATACATTTAACCCAAGTTATATTTATTAGTCAGTCTACTCCCACTTACCGAAACGGGATCCAAAAGTTTCTTCTTTATAAACAGTGACGTATTTTACAATTTGCCTACCCGCCTAAGAGTCAATATTAACAGTCTTTCGACATAGAACGATAAGGGTTTGTTTTTAATTTGTATTAAAACTTTTTTCAAGCAAATCTAGTGAACAGGAATTTTCACGCACCTATTAGTCGTTTGATAAATACGCCACTGATTATATTTTTTTAATATACGTTAAATCATGCTCAATATACAGATTGTAAAATTAATTTTGGCAGTTGACGATGCGCGAGAAAGCCAAACAACGTTGTAAACGCACGCAGATACCGGAAAGAGCAGGCGACGTACATTGCGCATGCAAAGTTTTAAGGGAAAAGCGAAGCTTACGAATTCTGCAGCCCGCATACGTCTATGCTACGGCTCATTGGACTTTGCCAAATTTCCGACTGCCAAAATTAATTTGCCAACCAGTATATTTCATGCAAATATACCAATAACAATATAATAGGAAATTGCAAATTAGCCATTGATTTTATTTACTTAGATTATCATAACTAAGTATATTCATGCAAACCCACTACTGTGAATTAAAGTAAAAAACTTGTGGATCTCGTTTTTATCGTTGCAATCTTACCTTCCTAAATTTTCATCGGAACCCGTATCATCTTTGTCCAATACATGTATATAAAGTTGTTGTCCATTTGATTCTAGTATTTGAAACTAGTAAAATTGAAATAAAAAAAAAGTAACCAGTAATATTTATTCGACGATTATTCGAAAGAAAAAAAAAACAAAATATTCATTATTATCAACTACCTATTTTGGAAGCTGAATAACCTTAAAAAAGAAAACAAGTCAAGTGGATCCATCTTATAATGTATTCCATACATTTATAACAATTTTCAAAATTTCTATATGATATAATTCAAAATAATTTTGGTACATTTTTTTATAATACACGTACATTTATAGTTCATAATAACCTTCTTGGTGAGCTTCATCGATTGTTAATGTCCTAACACATTACGTTGAAAGAAATGGAAAAAAGGCAGGTCTGTGATTAATCCTAATCAAAATATCACAATAATGAACTGTTTTAAGGTATTACAAAAGTCAATCATAATCTTTCTCTTACAAAAATTTGATTAGTTGATGTTTAGATTACGCTCAAGCGCAACATATCAATCGGGCGTTCTAAATACGTTGAAGACGTTCCTTTCTTAGCGGCTATGTTGGTTTACGCCAATTTTAGGCCAATTATACTAGTTTTTTTTTTCATTTTTATTGAAAATTTTATTAAAATTGGTACTTTGCTTTCAGCATTGTTGGCTCCTCGCCTATTAAAACGACAAAGCTAGTAATGTAAAATGCTTGAAGAAAAGTAGAACCCAGTGGATGAACTAGTCTACCAGATATTCACAATCAGTACAGAAAATGGTAATAATCAGTGCAATTCACTCTTTCGTATTTTTTGTCGAATATCAATGGCCTTTTCTTCATAGTCCATCCCATGATTAATATAAAAAATAGGTTTTTGCTACTCCTGTTTTATAATATAATATTTATTGAGTGAATTGATATCAATATAATATTCATTTGTTCGTAGACGTTAGGGTAAGTTTTGTGAATATAATTCATTTGTAATTAATTAGAATGGCATTTAGGAGACCATTTGAAACGACAGTCCAAGATGATGCGCGGGAATCTAATAATTTGGCGCCACAAGCAAATGACTTAGCAATAAATGATGATGATGATGATAGGGCCACTATATTCATTTGAATTACATTTGAAAAACATTATTTCACAATATTCTAATTTTGAAAAAAAAAATCGGAAGCATCTAAGAAAACCGGAAAAGGTTCAGCAAACGTCAGTCGTTATGGACGAGAAAATTACCACAAAATTGGGAGATTGCATCTTTCACTTTTAGGTCTATCCATTTCCTCCTGGTTCTTCCTCTTTGTCTTTTTCTTTATATTCCCATTTCCATAACTTTTCTCGCAATTTTATATTGCTTCATTCTTACTAGGTGGCCAAACCAGTTTAATTGTCTCTTTTTAATATTTGATTATCGGGTCTTGATTAGTTATGCTTCTGATTTCTCCGTTCCTTACTTTGTCCCATTTTGTTTATCCTATTTTTCTTAAATGTTTCATTTATTTTTGCTTTATGCTTTTCTGCAGTACCCAATACTCACTGGCATAAGTTATAGTTGGTACTGTAATTTTGTTGTAGATTTCCAGCTTTGTGTTCATATCAATGTATTTATGGCTTAGTAATGTTCGATTTAATCTTGTTGATTTATTTGCTCTGGGATTAAGTTCAGCATTTATTTTTTTTTATAACAGTTAGTAATGAAGCTCACATTTTCAGATAATTTCACAGATATAGTAGGTGAAAATGATGTTATGCGAACTTAAAGTGGAATATATAGACTTTGCTTAAAGTTTGACATTTTTTGACATTTGATATTTTATTTATTTTATCTTCATTAACTATTTTTTTTTCAAAGAGCCGTCCCTTCGCCTGCATCACCCCAGTCTCCTGTCATAGTCCAGTCAATATTTTAATTTATTTGACGATAAATTCATTTAATATTATAATTTCAACCAATACCTAATGGTTAAAATGTTTAATAATTCTTAATTATTAAATAACTGTATTGATTGTCTAACGATTATTTTTAACCCGCAGTTATGGTGAGCTATCCTACTTTTTAAGATACTTGGCGTTGATGTATAGAACAAAATATATTTTTTAATAAAGCTTTACCTGATCGACGACTCGGGCTTTCATTTCATGGATTTATGGTTTCTTTCAATTTAAAATATATATGTTCTTTCCTCTGCTATTAAACTCGAATATAAAACATTTAGCTTTAAACAATATTAATCTATTTTCATAACTGAAAACATCTTGAACATAATACCAGACGATTAACACCACCTTATATATCGTTTTATCAAGAAGAAATAGTAATATCAATTTTAAAGATTTTATTATTTTGCACATCTTTGACTGAACTATAACTATCTTTCAGAGAGGGTTATTTTACGGATTATTTTTTTCACTTGTCAAAATCTGACATTTTGGTGGTTTTAACCAATAGCAATACATTATTCTAGCCAATCATTCGGTATTATACTGATAATTATGCTTCCTCATCGATAAAACCTTGTTTACATCGAAACGTCAAAATTTTACTTTGAATTTGTCATTATTGACAACTAAAAGCGCTTTCAAAAATCCTTTTAAATTGTTGAAAAAAATAATCTTCCCAAATACAACTCGCTCTTCAAATTTTATCAACAGTAAAAACACAAGAGCTTTTTTTTTATCGGATAAATTTCTCTTTGCAACGAAACAGTTTTGCCAATCACTAATTTTATCTAATGTCAGTTTTTCGAGCAGATTTAGTGATTGGCAAAACTTTAAGTTGAAGAGAAATTTATCTGGATAAAAGAAAAGCTCGAGTGTTTTTTGGCAAGATAAATTAACGACAGAATATATCGATGAACAACAACAATAATTATCTCATTGTCATTGTGTAAAAGTGACGTCCGCATACTAGAATTGAGGAAGAGAGGTTTTTATCGCGATAAAAAAGGATGCACCTTTTTTATCGATGTCAAAGTGACAATAACATTTCCAGGTATAGACATTTTAACATTGAAGTTAATTTATCACATAATTTTTTATTTTCATCACTCAAACTTGTTTATTTGAGGCAAAAACATTCAAACAAACCGAATTAAGATAAAATCACTCCTCCTAACGGAGTCGTGATTTTATCAAATCGGTTTGTTTTCATATTTTTGCCAAATAAACAAGTTTTCGTGGAAAAGAAAAAATTATCAAAGGTAATACCACGAGTGCTTCAAATTTTATCGATAATTTTTTCTTTTCCACGAAAACTTGTTTATTTGGCAAAAATATGAAAACAAACCGATTTTATCTAAATTCGGTTTGTTTGAATGTTTTTGCCTCAAATAAACAAGTTTGAGTGATGAAAATAAAAAATTATGTGATAAAATTTGAAGAGCGAGTTGTATTTGGGAAGATTATTTTTTTCAACAATTTAAAAGGATTTTTGAAAGCGCTTTTAGTTGTCAATAATGACAAATTCAAAGTAAAATTTTGACGTTTCGATGTAAACAAGGTTTTATCGATGAGGAAGCATAATTATCAGTATAATACCGAATGATTGGCTAGAATAATGTATTGCTATTGGTTAAAACCACCAAAATGTCAGATTTTGACAAGTGAAAAAAATAATCGATAAAATTTGAAGCACTCGTGGTATTACCTTTGATAATACCCTACATGTCGTGTTTTCAGTTTGGTTAAACGTCAAACTGATTAAAACTAATAAATTGTGTATTTAAAATTAATAAACGTCAGATTGACAATCAATTTTTTGATATCTACAAAGTAAAAAATTATCTTATCGAATACTCCTCGGGCCTTGATAAATACTCAAAATTTTGTCATAGAGAATCCTTCAAGCGAGTTGCTCAAGAATAATAGCCCTCGGCCTGCGGCCTTGGGCTATTATCAAGCAACACGCTTTTAGCATTCTCTATGACAAAATTATCTCGGTATTATCAAGACCCTAGGGGTATTACTATTGAAAGTTTACCAACTGTGTCTTCTCTGTTATTTTGTAATAACATTCAATTTTGTTCATGGTTTTTGCTTTGCAGTTTTGTTTCCATAAAAAAATCGAATGGAATACAAAAAGGGTTCACTTCACGTCTGGTATTACATGAAATAAAATATAGAATTATGTTTGGTAAGTAGACAAAAATAATGTTAATACCTCTCAGAGTTTAGCACCGCAACTTAACTTAAAGGGGATATATTTTAATACGTGACCTGTTTCCTTTCCCAAGGTAACCAGCTAATTTTCTCACCCTTTTTTAATGATCTCTTATTCTGATGATTATTTTCTACTTCAAAGAATAACTTAAATTATCGGTATTACCCTTTTTTCGTATATTTTGTTATTACTTGCAAGCTTATTTGCCAATTTGCCGGGCTATTCAACAAGGGTAACGAGATACCATATATCGAAAATCGTATGTGTTAAGAGTTTGGAGAGAAAAATTCCTTTGGGAAGATCCGCTCTAAAATAGGATAACACTTTGAGGAAAATCCCCCTTTGTCATCTCAATTCGGATAAAGGGAGAAAGGGGAGGCAAACCAAAGAAAATACGGGAGTTGCTCATAACAGAAATTTAGAAAATGCTGTTTATACCGAATTATTTTCAATATTCAAAAAGTGCTATTTTTTTGATACTTTATGTATGGAGTCTATAGTTATTTATAAGATGAGACATAGGGATTCCTGTGCAAAACTGTCTAATTAACTTTTTTACCAAATCGCGTCCATAAAAAATAATAACAGATTTGGAAAGGTCGCTGAAAAAGAAGTTCAAATGCACTTTTAATTTTTTTAAATTTGCTCTGGTTTGATAAAAAAAGGATAGTTATGTTTAAAAAAGTCGAACTCCATTTTTATACCACTTTCGAATACTTTCAACCGATTAGACGATAGCCAGCTGGTTAGGGACACGGGAAATAAAAAAGTTAAGCCTGCAGTTGCGGTGAAACTTTTTTCTTTTTGTTTTTAGTTATTTTTTCAAAATTTTTGAAAGAAATTACTTTGTTTTATTTTAAATTTGTTTTTTAGACAAAAATTATGAAAAAGAACTAAAACAAAAAGAAAAAAATGTCATCGCAGCGGCAAAACAAACTTACCTCGGATTTAATTTTTAAATTTCCGTGCTCCTCTCCTGCTGGCTATATCCTAAGCTTAAGATCATTCGAAAGTGGGATGAAAATGGAGTTCGACTTTTTTTAAATGACTATCCATTTTTTTTATTAAGCCAGAGCGAATTTAAGAAAATTAAAAGTGCATTTGAACTTTCAACGACCTTTACATACATGCTATTATTTTTTATGAACGCTATTTGTTAAAAAAGTTAACTCGCGTTTGACAGTTTTGTGCTGGAATCCCTATGTCGCATCTTATTAATAACACAGTGCATATTTGAAAAATGGTTTACGCATGTGGAAATTTACAGTCTTTTTCATGTCAACGATAGAACACTTTCCCCACCACTTCAGAATCGGTGATATTGAAAAATAACTAACAAAAATTGTAGAATAAGAACATAGTAGTTTCTAAAGTTAATATTTTTACCAACCCAAATTTAGATATTATATTTCGTCAAAAATTCAATTATATTTTGTGTGATAGATTGTAATACCTATCGAGAAACTACGGGCTCAAAAAATGTTTAATCATTCCTTAGGATCGATTTTCTCTCAAGATATATAGTACCTCATTACTCTTATTTAATCACGCGGTAAAATACTTGAACTATTTTTAGTAATAAAATTCCCAAAATATTTTTTATAAATTGGTTTCAAGGCAATTTGGTTTTTGCTTTAAATATGTGTAAACAAATGTCGTATGTTGTGTTGTTATAATTAAACCATCATGCAAAAGAACGGAAAGAAATTAACTTACCTCACACCAAAAGTCCCATTTTGGATCAACAGTATTGTCAATTACTTTAGTTTTAAATTCCTGAGCACCTACAGTCACAACAGCGTAAGGATCTGATTTTCCTTTACCCAAGACACTGATGTCCTTTTTCATAAGATGACTTGCCTCGAAAACGTGAACCCTAAGTATACCCTGAAATCATCATATTTTACATATTTTAGCGAAAATCCGTACTATACCAGATGTCCTAGAAATTTCTAGTCCATTTTAACAGCAAATATTTCTGACTATGGGGTAAGGTATTTTCCTACCATTTATTTATTCAATCATGTTTTGTATAGGGTTGCAGGGGCAAGATTATAACGATTCAAATAATTTATTAGCAAACACACATTTTTCTAAATCCTCTCATTTAAATCTTTTAGAAGCTTTTGAGATAAAAAAAAACAATAATTCAGGTAATATTCTAGTCCGGGGAAGTTAGGTCAAAAGTTGTCATGAAATGGAAAAGATTTTCACCAGAGATTTTACTTTTTTAAACGAAAGTATATGTGGTAGACTACTTTCCGAGATTTGTAAGAAGATTCCGCTCGAGCTTGCGATGCAGGAAAGCAAAGCTTGGAGCAACATTTTTTCGTCCATAACTTTTTTTAGATTCGATTGTACAAAAACATTGTGGACATCAAAATTGTAGGTAATTTTATATCCTATAAGATGACGTAATGCATTATAAAAAAAAAATTTCAACCCTTAATTTTTGAAAAATTAATAGTTATTTTTGTATCTAGGGCGCGAAATGCTACTTTGGTGATCGAGAACTAATTTCTAAAACTAAAAAAAATAGTCGAGATCACCAAAGTATTTCGCGCATGAGATGATGATGAGTTACCCAACTTTACCTTACATTAATAAATAAATGATTTCTCGGATTTTTGCTTGATTGCGGAACATAAAGGTTAAAATATAAAAATCCCATATGGTTTACATGCAGTCCGCGAAGTAAGTATTTCGCACACTACTTCGCGCACGGTGTCATGGTAACAAACTTCGCGTACTGTTGTCAATGCGCAAACCTTGTCATTTTTTGACGTTTGTAGAAAATAGTTATTCGTTTAACTAGGCAGCAAAGTAGTAGATTGACAGTCAATCTACTTTGCTGCCGAGTTGAACATATAATTTATTCTCCGATTGTTCATAATGAGGATATTGTATTTGCAAATTATTACAATTCCCACAATCTCTTTATTTTGGTTGGTTGCTATGGAAATGTATAATCACAGGCAGCAAAGTAATCACAAAGTAATACTTTGCTGATTGTTATCAGTCAGCAAAATTAATATTTGCTGTCAATCGGAAAAAAAATAATTTTTGGAAAATGGTTTTTTAAGCGACAAACAATTAAAATGACAATAAGGACTTCATAATATACACATGAAAATATAGTAATCCGACACCTGAAAACGTTGGTGTTTTCAGATTTTGAAAATTCAAAATTCCTACAAAAATTTCAATATACAGGGTGAATCACGACTAACGGGACGGAGGTTTATGGCGAAACGGTAAAAGTTTTAAAATGTTTGTCACCTTAGTAGTTTGTACATCCATATAGGCTACATTTTAAAATTATTTTGAAATATACAGTATGTTCCAATAAAGTGTGGCATATCAAAGTTATATTTTTTCTTATGGAATACCCTATATTTGATTGCATTTTCTGATTGTACCCGAAAAATAAGGTACTGTTTCATAATGGTTCCCTATACCTAAATACAGAGGGTTCCGAGTGAACATTTCGAAAAAAATTAATAACTCATTGACATAATAAATTCTAGCGAATTTTCTCTCACAGCTCAATAGTCGAACATTCGTTGAATGTATTCCACGATTGAGTACTAAACATCTCTTTACAGGGTGTTCAGAATTATCAGTTGAATTATTAGATCATTAAATGTGTCATATCAGGCTTATTTTAAAAATTCATCATATTCGAAAAAATGTCCTCTTTCGAATGATATAAGGGTGTCCTATACCTACGTACTATACTTTTCGCGCAATTTACAATTTTCTTAAAATTGTATGCTATATCGAATCTTAATTTTATACTAATTATCTTGACAAAGTGAAGAAAAACAGTGAAGCTGCTAATAAATATGCACACTTGTAGTTCCTGTGGTACACTAACTCTTTTGTTACCGATAAGTATTTGAGTACCTACATAATAAAACAAAAACTCATAAAGCGAATACATAAATACTACGAAACGAACAACAAATTATTAAAAGCAATAAATGAAAAATTACTATTATAGCCCTAACACGGGTGAGTCTAAGCGTTTGGGGAGGGATTGTGGGCTAATATGTTATCGGCCAGTATGTTTTTGACGGATACCTGGACAGAAGAAAATTTTTGAGTTATTTGTAAAATATCTTCTAGATCCTTTTCGAAAAACTACCACTTAGCATCAGATAGAAAATGTGGTCACAATTAGACGTAGCTTCAGATCACGTTTCTCGTGCTGTTGGACCTTAATAGGAAATTAAGACATAAATGGATAGGTAGGGGAACTCCTTGTAATTGGCCAGCTAGGTCACCAGAACTGACCAAGATGGATTTATTCGAATGGGGTTATAATAAAAATATCCTACAATATTAAATTAAGAATTACGGACGCTTTCGCGGTATGTATGAATAATGTAAGTACATAGTGTGAAGCCAGAATCACGTGTTGCATCATTTCTTATGATAACAAGCATTTCGAGCATCCATTATAGTTATTTTCCAATTTTTGCTTTCAATAATTTGTTGTTCGTTTCGTAGTATTTATGTATTTGCTTTAATATTAATGTGTTTTTGTTTTATTATGTACTCAAATACTTATCGGTAAAAAAAGAGTTAGTGTACCTCAGGAACAATAAGTGTGCATATTTATTAGCAGCTTCACTGTTTTATTTCAAAAAAACTTTGTCAAGATAATCAATATAAGATTTAGAGAGAATTGCAGATGTTTTGAAATCAATTTAAAAAAATTGTAAATTGCGCGAAAAGTATAATACCTAGGTATAGGACATTGAAATACAGGATGTTCCATTTAAAATTAGCCCGATATTACAAATTGAATGATCCAATTGTTTAACCGAAAATTATTTATGAACACCCTGTAAAGAGATTTTCAGTACTCAATCGTGGAATACATTCAACGAATGTCCGACTATTGAGCTGTGAGAGAAACTTCGCTAGAATTTATTATATCAATGAGTTATTAATTTTTTTCGAAATGTTCACATTTTAAAAAAAGTCAGCATAACTCGGAACCCTCTGTATTTAGTTATAGGGAACCATTATGAAACAGTACCTTATTTTTTGGGTACAATCAGAAAATTCAATCAAATATAGGGTGTTCCATAAGAAAAAATATAACTTTGATACGCCACACTTTATTGGAACATCCTGTATATTTCAAAATAATTTTAAAATGTAGCCATGTACAAACTACTGAAGTGATAAACATTTTAAAATTTTCACCGTTTTGCCATAAACCTTCGCCCCGTTAGTCGTGATTCACCCTGTATATATTTTTTTCAGTCTCATTTTAAGAACATTAACGCTATCGAACCGCGGTTTACTGTAATCGATAGATAATAAGTTGTAGTTTCATGAAAAATAACAAGAAAAGAAAAAAAATGTACATAAAGTGTTGAATTTTTTTCTAAATATTGCATTACGTCATCTTAAAGGGAATAAAATTACCTACAATTTTGATGTCCACAATTTTTTTTGTATAATCAAATATAAAAAAGTTGTTGCATTTCACGTACTCCAATCTATGCTTGCAAGCTGCATCGCAAGCTCGAACGGAATCTTCTCACAAATATGAAAGTAGTCTATACTACAAACACTTTCGTTTAAAAAAGTAAAATCTCTGGTGGATATTTTTTCCATTGTATATCCTTACTTCCCTAGGACTATACATTCGGGCCGCTCTTTGACCACTTCGGATTAGAAGATCATAGTTCATCGGAAATGTCAGCAGTGCTCAAACGTTGTTTTTAATAATTAATACGATAGAAGTAATTTCTATACTAGCGGAAAAACAAAAAAAATCCTAGAATTTCCGACGAACAGAACAACTTATCGCTAACCCTTACTAAACTTATTTAACTCTTTTTATCAGCAGAGATTGTAAAAAACATACAATGCCAAATAAACGAAGGTAGACAGGAGATTTTTCTCACTTAACTGAGCGTTAGTATTATTATTTTATCCCAGTAGGGTTAGCATTTAAGGTGGATGTAAAAGCAGTAGCCGCGGAATTCACAGACATATAAAATATTGTATTTTATATGTCTGTGGCGGAATCACAGCGCCGAGAGCCTCTTCCGCGCACATTCTCTCTTCTATTTGATTTAATTGTTGATAAGTTATGAAGGGTGGGTATGTTGAAAAATATCTGGGAAGTTTGCAGAAGAACCTACATGACAGTTGTTTTTTTTTTTCATTAGATTGTTGTTCGTTTGCCTAGAATCGTTGATCAAGTTTGGGATTCAATAACTCGGGATTAAATGGTCCGAATCGAATGTCAGAACTGATTTAGAACGCCAAAAGTTTTGTTTTTCCAAGTCCTCTAAGTAGGTTTTTTCATATATCAATTAAAATAAAATACCGCACAAATATCTTAATTGTTATTTATGTAAAACTTGAACCACGTCAGTGGATCCGAAAAAATTATTGATTAAATAATTGCATAGGATAACTGTAACGTATGTGCAATAGTTATGTATGCAACAAGTGCAAAAAACACGTTTTGCAAGAGTTGCATACAATATTTTCTCTACATTCATGCAAAAACTGGAAAATTAGAATCTAATATGTTGGCAACTCAAACAGTTCTTCTTTTTTTTTGGATCTTTATTACCTCCACCTTGTCAGTATTCAATCATAGCTGGTTTTCGCCTTGACCATTTAAATCCCAAGGATGGGAATTTTTACATTTTGAACCACGGAATTTTATGGCAAATTTCACGCTCCATAACTTTTATACATATTCACGATAAACTCAATACTTTTCGAGTAAAATTCGAAAACATGTCGAAAAACAGGCCCATTTTGGGTTGTTTTGGCTATAAACTGTTTTGTGCACAGCCTAAAAACCGATGGAGGCAACGGATTATCATTAACCATGATATTTTCAACGGAACCATTAAAAATCTCGCCTACTGCTTTCACATCCATGTTATGATAGTTTTTGGAATAACCTGATTGGACTAATGTTTATTAACTAATTAATTTGAGTTTGATTATTATAAATAAACAAATCTTTTACCTCGGGTTCGGGAGCTTTTAATTCCACAGCTTCAACTTCTTCGCTTAATTTAATTGGAAACTTATTTGGCAAAACCATCATAGATGCTACAGTTTCAACGACAATTCTTCTCAATATATCACTAGAATAAGTAATTTTAAATACAATGCTTTATTGAAATTTGATGTAATTTTACCTTAGACCTGGCATATCTAATACATCGGCTATACCCACTAAATCAAAATCAATATCAGGATTGTTTAAAAAGAAAACTTGCAGTCCTCCCACTAAAGGTATTGATGTAATGAGCGGTTTCATTACCACCCTCAGCATACCATGTAACTGAAATAACAAAAATTAAAAAAAGAATAATAAAAGTAGGTATAAAATATGCTTACTTGGAAGTCTCGAATTCCACCTTTCATTCCTTTTAGATGGAAAGTTATATCGCAGTCGCCAGCGTAACTGAAATAAATTAATGTGCCATCAGAATCGCAATTTCTCCAAAGGGTGCCTCCGCAATGGCCAATGTGTTAGGCCGATGTTTCAACAGCAAGCAGAAGCAATTAAATCGAACGAAATCATCAACAATCACGTTATGTAGGTTAGTTGAATCCATCTAACTTCTAAACTCCCCACGAGTGGGCCCCAAAAGATCTCAAATGAATGTCACACCCATCCACAAACCACATTGCACCCATCTCTAGAGCCATAACCCGTCACAGACGTCAGTCGGAAATTGTCAGACATTTTCTTGTTGTCTTCCATGCGTATTTTTATTTTTTCCCTTTAACATAAGCGAAACGACCTAACTCAGTTTTGTATATCTCAATTAGGTCTACTTTCGATTGTCTGATCTTCAATTGCCTAATACGTATGGGTATTGTGGAGTTTGATTCGAATGCCGTCTGTCACGGGTGATGGCTCTTTTGACAGATATCTATCTGAACTACCGGATTTTCCATCTACTACTAGAGATGGGTGCGTGGGATCAAGAAAATGTTAAGAAGTCTTTTGGGGCCCACTCGTGAGGAATTTAGAAGTTAGATGGATTCAACTAACCTACATAACGTTCGTTTTCGGATTCAGTGTTAGTAGTATATTTTAGTGAACATTCTGTCAAATATAAAGCTTCGACATTATGGACAATCTATTCCATGTTAAGAAGTACATTAAATATCAATAATTCTGTAAATATTAAAACTTACCAAAAACTACGAACCCTATTAAAGAGAAAATCGGAAGGATTTCAAGCAAAAAAAGCTGCAGCCTTTACACCAGAAGAGGTGAACAGATTTTTAAATAAGGGTTACGATACAAGATATCTGTTAGCAAAGGTAAGCAAATATATACTCTAAGGTTAGAATTTATTTAAAACCTATATTTTTTTATGTAGTATTAATCATGGGAATTATAGGGGCGAATCAAATGTATTTGGTGAAAACCGAAGAAGTCAAAGACGTAGGAGCAGCGTTTTTAGTTTCAAAACAAAACAAAAACCAAAGCTTCTCGAAAATTTATGGTTACGGATAAGTTCTATCTGATTTGTAAAAATTATATTCAAAAACGTTCCATGATTCCTCACTCAAATATATTTTTTTTAGATTACCAAAATGGAAAATGTACTTCTCAGAGAGTAGGAATCAATAAGTTTACTATAGCAATATTTTCAAATTTACCAAACCCCGAAAAGTATTCAGGCCACAGTTTTCAACGTTCATCTGACACGTTTTTTTATAGAGGCAGGTGGAGATATTACAGCAATGAAAAGACACGGCGGTTGGAAAAGTACAGCGGTTGCTGAAAGCTACATCGACGAATCAATCAATAATAAAATGAACACTGCCGAAAAACTGATAAATTCGGTGAACAGTGTCTCATTGTCTATACAGGCGTTTGAAAATATTCGAAATAATTTGGGAAATAGTGACTCAGTATATAACCAGGTTTCTGGAAACATTCAAGATTCATCCAATTATTTTGATATTAAATCCTTGCCTTCCATAACACTCGAAAGTTGTTCAGGTTTTAACATAGATATTTATACAAATAAGCAATAATGGTGTTCAATAAAAACTTTCCGTTCTACACTCGCATTATTTAGTTAACTTTTATTTAACAAAGAAATCAAGGGTAATGGACAAAGTATAGTATTCTACTCGCAATTTATGGCCAATATTCACAAGTCACCCAGCGTGAATAATGTCTACCATAAACTGCTCGTTTAATAATATACTATTTTCCACTTAAAATTTATATTTGATATACCAATTCTTGATAGCTGATAGCGATTGGTCAAAATTAATAGAAAGGAAATAATTGCCGAAAATTTCCCGGTACATACCTATGGAATTTTTAATATATAAGGAAAATATTCAGTGTAATTCATTTCTAATTGGCTATTTTTGTACACGTGACTAAAAATACACAGTTTTAATAGGTTAAAATATCAAAAAAAATTATCAACCAATAAGAAAACTCAATTTTTTCAAAATAAAAAGTACTTTTTGATTTTTTTTTTTTTTTTTTTTTTTTTTATTTGGTTTTTTAACGTCGGCCTATTTCTGCGACTGAGGCTATTTATTCTAGAATGTTTTTAAAAGATTATTCCTGAGGGAAAAATATTGATTAGAAACAATTCTTAATTATTATTTTTCAAAATATTAAAATATCACTTACAAAATATCAAGATCCATCACGATTTCATTCCTATCGATGTTTTTATCATATACTTTGACTCCACCAATTCGAAATGGCTGAAAATCATAAAATATACTAGTATGTTACTGGCCAAACCTGATTTCAGGATTTGTTCTGGACCAAATCGATGTATTATGTTCGATATTAATAAGAAAGGGTCAATGATGCGACCCTTGATAACTGGATATGTGAATGATAGAAATAAAACAATGAATTATCGTCAATACTAATCATCGGTACTTTGTAAAACAGGCCTAAAGGAAAGAAATATATACTAATGAACTTAATAGACAACATCATCCTATCATAAAATGCGTATAACTTCCATCCTTGACAACAAGCAATGTGTGAGAGCCTGATAGATAGGAAACATTGTAGTTTACGATTTTTCGTCGACAAATTTGAATTAAAATAATCAAACTTGCAAACACAAAAGTTACTATTTTTATTTTACAATTTTATGCAAGACACAAAAATGCTGGAATGGGTGCTATAAAAAAAACATCAGCCAAAATACAATAAATAATATGTTCTGACTTTGTCAGATGGTATCGTAAAAAAGAGATTGCTATTTTATTATTTTATGTAAAACTCAAAAGTTTTTCAATATTGTAAGTGCTTGAACATTATAAAAGAAATGGTTCTGGCAAACTTCGCGACCCTAGGAAAATTATCTTCATTTTAGATTTGTTTAACTGTTTCCCTGTTTTTTACAAATATAGTTCTAAAAATGGTACACTAATAAATATTTTATCTTTAAACTTCAAAGGTAATCTCAAAATAAATGAAATATTTTTTTATATAAAAAGTAGAATGAACATTTTTCAAATATTTAGTAATAGTAAATCATCCCCAAGTTGTTTCTTTTGAAATGTTCTATAGTAATAGAATTCGGGGGTTCGCAATAAAATAAAAATGTTACGATATTGTTACGCTGGTACTGCACTGGCGCGAATATGTAAGAGACCATAAGGAAAACATGAAGAGTTTTTTGATTTTTTATTTATTTGGGAAATCGGTAGACTAGTAAACTTTTTTTATATAAAACTTTAAGGTACTTATGAAAAAAATCAGCCTTATTGCTAATTACTTGTAGTTGTGACCCCTACCGACACCGACTGGCCATTATTAGTCCGGGTGTGTGCAATAATAGGTCCAAGGATAAAAAAGTTATGATGTATTTTGAACCGGTACGTTTTGTTTAAATCGCAATTGCTTAAACAAATTATGAGCAGATGGTCTCTTCGGTTCCGATAATTTTTTTATACAAATATGGCACATTTTCGAAAGAAAATGTCTCTTGTCACTTTTAAGAATACCACTTTTCAAAAAGTATACTTTTTAAAAGTCGAAAAATCGACGATTTTTACTAACTTTTAATCTACCAGAAAAGTCGAGAAGAATCTAGAAATATGAAAAGTACCTACAGGGTGTTTTCAAATGACACTTACAACGTTTTCATGTAGATACCTCTCGTAAAATTGGACAGAACGATATAAGGATTGAGGGCTCCAGCTCATTTACCTTTCGAAATACAGGGTGTTGAAGTATTGAGAAATTAAATGTTTTAATTCGATAACTTTAAAATTGATGAATAAATTGATTTTTCCTCCTACCCCTATAGAAAGTACACACTTTCCTCCCTCAAATCAGGGAGGAAACTCATACTTTTTCTCCCTAGGGAGGAAAAGTACTTTCCTCCCTCTCATTTCAAGTAAGTTGTAAACGAAAAAAAATTGTGAATTCATTATATTCATATTGTTTCCATAATTTCTAGAACATCCTGTATATCCTGTTTTTTGGTAAAAATCAAACATTAATGGTACTTCAACGTAGTTCTTCAATACAAATTTCAACTTCAGGAATCTTAGATAGGTATACGTTTTTTGAGTTCAGAATAAGAAAAGCATAGTATGCTGTGGCTCACTGACAGTAAACACGGCGATTGACTTTTGAGGTGCAAAGTCGCTACATTTATTAAACTTAGTTGAATTTTTGAAAAATGGAGAGCGATTCAAGTGATTTTGAATTTCCAAATACACCACCTAATATTAAGGCACAAGCTAACATAGCCTCATTAACCTTACTACTAGGGGCTAAGTAGTCGGCTTCTTGCTACCGACTCAGGGGACTAGCAGAGAAGGACTAGCAAACCTTCGAGGATGCATATCCCAAGACCGTCTGTGTACCTTCACGTGGTGGCCCTGTTTATACAGAACACAGCGGATCGAACCAACCTAAATCCAAGGTGTGAGATACCGTGCCGAGGGATGAATGGCACTAGGGTCAAATAGTGTCACGAACGGTTCCTCTAGGGCAACGGGCGAAACCCTAGTAGTAACTTAGCCTTAACCCTGTGCAGGGGGCACCGCAGGGTTGGACACACCCCTTCCCCCTTACTCGTGGGACTTGAATGGAACCAGAAAAAAGAAAAAAACCAGACGACGGCGGGAAGTCTGAATCAGAGAGCATGCTCTCAGACGAAGACAGGACCATCGTCGGATGCGAAAGTGACGCATCAGTGGGAACAGCCGGAACCACTGATACGATCACAAAACAGATCGCTGGGCTTGGAAAAGTCCAGCAGGAAAGAAAAACCTCGGGAGCCTTCAAAAGAAAGCAGACCAAGGCAAGGAAAATGGCGGAGGGAACATGGACGCAAGAGAAGCCCAAAAAGCAGGCTCCTAAGGAACATGAGCCCAAAACCAATAAGGGGAAGAGAAACCGCTCGGAATCTCAGACCCCTCCAAAACCGCGACCGAGCAAAAAACCGAGGAGTGGACCCCCACAGACCGGTTCATACAGCGAGGTCGCCAAAGGAACACTGATGGCAATTATTGACAAACGCCATCCGGAAATAACACTGAGCCAAGAACAAGCAGACTTGGTTCAAGAAAAACTGGTGAATGCAATTGATGCCGCCCCCTCAGGCAGTGGCACGAACTTGCAGTTCATCAGGACCACGTTCAGCGGTGGCGTACTGTGGCTTACATGCGCAAACCAGGAGACAGCTGACTGGCTCGGGGGTAGTGCAGGGGGCCTGGAGGGTCTATGGGAGGGGGCGGCTTTGACAGCAGTCGAAGCCAAGGACCTCCCTAGACGACCCAGGGTCATTGTATTTATCCCTGGACCAGCAGATCAGGAGGAAAAAGTGCGAGGACGCTTGGGGAAGCAAAATGCCAACCTGAGGGTGAACGGCTGGCTCCTCCTGAGTCGAAAGGTGGAAGAAAAAGGCCAAATCCTGGCCTACTCCATTGACGAGGTCTCCCACGGGGCCTTGGCAGCTAACCAGTTTAGAGCTTACTACAAGCTCAACATGGTTACTTTCAGGGTCCTGGGGGGGGGGCTCGCCGAGTGGGGAAATTCAGGGTACTTCAGGGGAACCTCCATCACAGTAAAGGGGCTTCGGCGGAACTTACTGTGATAAGAGGGAAGTATGAAGTGGCCCTTCTTCAAGAACCCTGGATTAACAGAGGTAAGATTATGGGACTGAATGGCATTGGTGAGTTGATTTATGACAGAACCTCTGACCATCCAAGAACATGCATTATTGTTAAGAAAGGTATAAAAGCCCTTTCACTAACAAATTTTTGTTGTAGGGACCTAGCGGCGGTCCTCATCACACTGGGGCAAGGAAATGGGACTAGAGAAGCAATTCTCGCATCGGCCTATCTTCCTTACGATGACCCCAGACAACCACCAACCAGGGAAGTCGAAGAACTGGTCAAGTACTCCAGAAAGAAGGGTGTGCAGCTGATCATTGCATGCGATGCCAACTCACACAATCTTAACTGGGGAAGCACCAACACCAACGAAAGAGGTGAGTCATTACTAGAATTTATTACGGCTAACAATTTGAACGTATTAAATGAAGGAAATAAACCAACTTTCGTTAACTCAAACAGAAAGGAGGTTATCGATATCACGATTGGCACTCATTACATAAGTAATTTCGTGAGTAATTGGCATGTGTCCGAGGAAGAAAGCTTTTCTGACCACAGACACATATACTTTCAAATTTCGAAAATAGAATACTATCGTAACCCGCGAAAAACGAACTGGGAAGCATATAATGCAGAACTAGTTAACAGTTTAGACCGAACGATGGTAAAAATTAAGAACACAACAGACCTAGAGATAGCAGCAGACCTAACACAGGAAGCAATTATCTCAGCGTTTGAAAACAACTGCCCAACGGTAAGGAAGAAATCCAACAGGAATGTGCCCTGGTGGACAAATGAACTTGCCGAAAAACGGAGACAGTTAAGGAAAAAGTTTAATAGAACTAAAGAAAATTCAGAAGAATGGACGGATTATAAGAGGGCCCTAACTGAATACAACAAACTGGTAAGGAAAGTCAAGAGAGACTCCTGGAGGAGGCACTGTGAGGAGATAGAACAGACTCATGAGTGTGCCAGACTGCAGAAGATTCTCTCCAAGGACCCTAATCAGACTATACACGCTATCAAAAAAGATAACGGACAATATACTGAAAATGGAAAAGAAACCTTGGAAGAGCTACTCAAGGTACACTTCCCTGGATCAATACCCACCATTCCGCCGCAGAACTCTCCAGCGCCAGAGCTGGATAGACCACGATGGGCATCCAGGATAAACTGGCGAACAGCGAAGGCAGTGGTAGATGCGGAAAAGACAGAATGGGCTATTAACAGCTTCAAACCATATAAATCACCGGGACCAGACGGGATTTATCCTATCCTACTCCAAAAAGGAGGAAGCACACTGCACAACAGGGTAAGTGAACTGCTCAGAGCCAGCCTAGCTCTGGGGCATATTCCAAGAACCTGGCAACGCATCAGAGCTACATTTATACCAAAACCTGGAAAATCTGGACAGGACACGGCTAAAGCTCTGAGACCTATCAGTCTAATGTCATTTTTGCTAAAGACTGTCGGATGAAGTAAAATATCTTGGGGTTATCCTAGACCCAGGCTTAACTTGGAACCGACATCTCCAGCACGTGATCAAGAAAGCGGAGGTGACCTTCATGGTTGCCAGACGTACTTACGGCATAAAATGGGGACTAAGACCCAGCATGGTACACTGGCTATACAAAATGGTTGTCATTCCCAGGATCACATATGCATCTTTGGTATGGTGGCCAAAGACCAGACAATCCTCTGCTATGCTAAAACTAAGCAAGGTCCAAAGACTTGCATGCACTGGCATTACAGGGGCAATGAGGACTACTCCTACAGCGGCGCTGGAAACAATGCTAGACCTTCCTCCACTACATTATGTCATAATGTACGAAGCAAGGGCAGCACTAACCCGACTGGAAAAAGCACTAGACCATGATGTGGCACATGGGAGAGAACACACAGAGATAAGGCAGGTGGGTGATGACATTTTCAAAATGCCAACAGACCAAATGACTACCAAATATATCTTTCGCAAGAACTTGATTGTCAGATTGTCATCAAAGATCGAAAGGAGCTTGAGGAAGAGAACGAACCACCACTTAGTAGGGCGAATGAACTGATCTGGTATACAGACGGATCAAAAAATGAACTCGGCACCGGAGCGGGCATATACAGCAAGACGAGCAAATATGAAGGAATCGTCTCGCTAGGAAAATACGCCTCTGTATTCCAAGCAGAGGTTTATGCAATACTTGCGTGTGCAAGGGCTAACAGTATGAGAGCCTACAACAACAGGCAGATCAGGATCTACAGCGACAGCCAAGCCGCCCTTAAAGCACTTCAGAGCTATAGGGTGACATCTCGGCTAGTATGGGAATGCGGCGAAGAACTTAGAAGACTGGCGACTCGGAACAGTGTAACACTGGAGTGGGTACCAGGTCATAAAGGAATCGCAGGCAATGAAAAAGCTGACGAACTCGCGAGAGTAGGATCGTCAACTCTGATGAACGGACCCGAACCTGCTGTGGGCATCCCCAGATGCTTAACGAGGTCATGGTTAAAAGGGTGGTTGAAAGAACAACACAATAAACACTGGAAGAATACGACTGGGCAAATACATGGGAAGAAATTCATAAAAGAACCATCAGAAAAAGTAGCGAAAGAACTGCTCTCAATGAGCAGGAACAAACTGCGCACCATTACGGGGCTACTTACGGGACACTTTCCCACAAAGGAGCACCTAAACAAAATAGGGCTGTACAACGGAGACCTTACATGCAGAAGATGCAAAAAGGATACCGAAACAGCTCTGCATATACTATGCAACTGTGAGTCGCTGGACCACAGAAGGCAGAAACTGTATGGCAGAACCCAAATGACTCCAGAAGACTTCTACAATCAACCAGCAAAGAACCTGTATGAGCTAATACAGGGAACGGATTGGCTGAATAGGTTGTAGTCAGAACACTAGGAGTATCCACAGTAAGCCCAGGAGGCTGAGGTGGTACCGGCGAAAGGACGGCTCCGGGAAAAAAAAAAAAAAAAAAAAAAAAACCTTACTACTACAAAAATCTAAAGGTAGGTATGAAAAACAATATACCTACACAATATAAGCAATGGGCTGAATTATATTCGTTACCTATTTGTGTCGTAAATAAATTTTCAAAAAAAAGTGGGTAGGAGGAAAAATCATGGGAGTAAAGTGCCTTTTCCTCCCTTGGATGTTTACTGCCCTCAGCTTCGCGTCGTGCAGTAAACTACATCCTTCGGGAGGAAAAGTGGCACTTTCCTCCCTAGTAATACAAATAGCTATTACATTTGGCAGGTTGTTTTTTAATGTAAAAAGGCATATTTTTATGAGAAAGCATCTGTCAATTCTTGATCCAGTGGTGTACATTTGGAAAAATATGTCACTTTTCTCCTCCCATTTTCCACGCCACTGGCATTTGCAGCTATTTTTAACTAATTTTGTATTCCTTAATGTTTTTCACGTAAAAAAACACATAACCTTCATATATCAAAAAATGTGTAGTTTCCAAGATATTTAATGTTAAATTAGAATTTTGAGTTTTGAAAGTGAAACGTGATTAGTAAAGTAAGGACCATCATAGGATGCCCTTACCAGAATACCATTTTTGTAAAATTTTATATTACAAATAAAATCTGTCTATTTGAAAATTGTAAGTTTTTTCGTTTGGTATTTAAAAAAGTTCAGGGCGCGAGAGTAGAAATTGTGCACTCTTCGTCAGAAGTCCGAGTCTGTACGAACTAATCCAATCAAACATCTGTATTAAACGGAAAATATATTATTTTGATAAGTAAATTAAAAGCAGGCTATGACAAATGTGGGAAACTTATATTATTTCAAGTTTATAGTAAATGTGACGTGCATTTATTGTGAATTCAGTTTCTATGCCTACCCATGTGTGGTAAAGATTAGTTTGAAAAAATTTCTTCCTTAGATGTTTGACTAAAAGGCACTTGTTAGTTTTTCGGTTGTTTTTGAAATAAACTATGTTAACTTTATGACATTGTGAAATTTTGTGTACTAATATAATAAATGTTGATTACACATTATTTAGTGAAATTATCATTTGATAGTAGGAAACATACTGTACATTACTTATGTGAAAGTGATGAATAGAGTCACTTTCCGCACTGGTAACGTAATATCCTATTGAAAAACCACTACTTTTCAACTGCAACTGTACATTTTTTTAAAAAGTCAGATATTTTGTCATAATTGTGTTCAAGTATGGCTACAATGTGATTGTGAAAGAAAATTAAAGATATAGTACTGAAAATGTGAACAATTCGGTCTCTTATTTATTCAAGAATATTGGCCCAGATGTAGATGTCGAACGAAAAAAGAAATGGAAAGGACAACAAACTGTTTGGTGCAGAACAACTCAGTTTGGCCTGAAATAATATTTAATCAATAATCTATAGACATTATACTTACCACTGTGCCTAATATAATTCGTTCAAATTTGAAGCCTGTTAATTTATACTTTTCTAAACTTTCTCTCAAAATAGGCTGAATGGAATCTCTTACTAATTCTCGAACGTATTGATTGACATTGGGCCATACCTGTTTTATTATCTACAAAAAAAAGTTCACTTTAAAAAATAGTTATTTATTATACTAAGAAAAAAAGGATTAGTCTCTGAAGTTATAAGTGAATTCGAGTAACCGAAATTGGAACCTTCAGATTTGGTAGCACAAAAAGATGTTAGACACTAGATTTGTATGAAATCTTTGTCCTATAACATGATAAACTTCATTTTCATCCCCTAATTTTTCAAAAGTTATTGAGCCATTTTAATTTATTTAGTCACGAACACGAAAATTCCTTATAGTATTTTTTCTACTACTGTGGGTTTTAACCCACTTTCCCGCACGCATTTTAGTTTTGATAGTAAAATTAGTGCGGGAAAGTAAAATTATGCAAATTTTGACCTTATTAGACAGTTTTTTACTTCGGAAGTTATATCTATTGTGACTACAGGTAAATAAATATTCACGAAATAGTCCATAAAAAAAATGTTTTCTATTATTTTTTGAAAATATAAAATAATGAAAATATCATTATATATCCCTAATACCAAATAACTCCACTGGGCCGGCAATTTTAAGTAATTTACAGAATGCAATAGATTGTGTTTCAATATTAATATTTAATATTAATATCAGTATTTAATTAGTTTTAAGTTAAAGGTTTGTATATGTTTGTTGAAATATAATAATTTTTGAAAAATGGGTTGGTATTCATTTTTTGTATATACGGTCGTAGAAAAAATAATGTTCCTAACTCATGCGTAAAGTGTCTTTTCCGCACTTGACCGCGTCGTTTGGGCCAACTGCAGTCGCGTGCGGGAAAGTATCATTTACCGCACTTGTTAGGAAATAGTATATTGTACAATTAGAGGGAAAAGCATAATATTTCCAAACGACAGTGATAATTACCAAAATTGTTAATGTTCATGAAATGAACAGCAATTAAAAAATATATATATATAGAAACAGTTTACGAAGCCGCTAATTTGCATTTCAATACAACAATCAACAAGGGGTCAAATTATTTCCGGAAATTTTCTAAAAATATTCATGAGCGACAAAAAGTTTCCTTAATTAATTTGACCTCGTGTAGTATTCGAGGATTCCACACCAAATGTGTTTATTTCCAATTCCAACATCAATTTTCGTCTTCATTAAGTAATTTACTTGCATAACATAGTATATAACAATTGCATTTTTGATATAATTCACAGTTGGGTACACACCAAGAAAAATTTCCGAAAAAATTCATCCGTTGCTATGGGGATCTGACAGAAATCACAGGTGTGGAATGTTCTTAGAAACATTAAATTTCCTCTGTATTCCTTAAATTATCCCCTTGATTTTGTCATTCGTCACTTTGTCGCTTAAATAAACAAAATTTCAAATGGTTTAGCAATTTTTTTTTAAGTTTTTGAAATCTATTTATAAATATCATGTTACAAGGTATATGATTTCATACAATTTTTTTCTGCTAGCAAAATTGAAAGAGATATCAGCGTAAAAGACTTGAATTTCGAGTACTTCCCCAAACAATATACTTTTTTTTAGTTAAACCATTCCATAATGTCAGTGGGGCATTAATTTATCAAAAGGCCGTTTTAATATTATAATAGGAGCTAAAAAAATAGTTAGTAAATTCCTTTTTCTATGACTGTTGAGAAATGGACCCTTTTTATGTAACATTTTTGTTGAGTAACTGGATGCATTACACAAAACAAGCCACGCCCCGTGTGTAATGATCCATTACACACGACTATCTGACCAATCACCGTCAAAGAATGCCATTACACACGACTATGTTCGGTGTAATGTTTGAATCAGACTCGCCATGAAATGTCATAATTTGACTTTGACTCTTTGACAGTACCTATACCTACCTACCGAAGGTGATTTAGAGCTGACTTTTTGTTAGAATGGATACAGAAAGTGAAAACGAATTCAACTGCTCAAATTTCACCATCAATATTGTAAACAATAAATGAATTTTCATTGTAGCTTTCAAAATGGAATTGTTTGACATAAAGCATTAAGTTTATTCAATAAAATATTCTCTAAATATCTCGTTCGTTTGAATTGATAGGTGAACACTCAGTCATAGAAAAAGTATAGTATTCTACTTTCGTGTAATGGCTATTACTCACTCGAATGATTACGACGTTCGCCTGCGGCTCACGTCGCAAACTTCATTCTCATGAGTAATAGTCATCATTACACGCTCGTTGAATAATATACTATTTTCTATGACTGTTGAGAAATGGACCCTTTTTATGTAACATTTTTGCTGAGTAACTGGATGCATTACACAAAGCAAGCCACGCCCCGTGTGTAATGATCCATTACACACGACTATCTGGCCAATCACCGTCAAAGAATGCCATTACACACGACTATGTTCGGAGTAATGTTTGAATCAGACTCGCCATGAAATGTCATAATTTGACTTTGCTCTTTGACAGTACCTATACCTACCTACCGAAGGTGATTTAGAGCTGACTTTTAGTTAGAATGAATACAGAAAGTGAAAACGATTTCAACTGCTCAAATTTTATCATCAATATTGTAAGCAATAAATGAATTTTCAATGTAGCTTTCAAAATGGAATTGTTTGACATAAACCAATATTAAGTTTATTCAATAAAATATTCTCTAAATATCTCGTTCGTTTGAATTGATAGATGAACACTCAGTCATAGAAAAAGTATAGTATTCTACTTTCGTGTAATGGCTATTACTCACTCGAATGATTACGACGTTCGCCTGCGGCTCACGTCTCAAACTTCATTCTCATGAGTAATAGCCATCATTACACGCTCGTTGAATAATATACTATTCCCTTTTTCAACACTCCAAGTAGTAAATGTTAAAATTAATTCCTTTGAACTCTATTTGACTTGAAGACAACAAACTTTTTATTGTGTTGAAAAGTTGGCCATTGTTAGATCTACTCTGAGACAATCACATTATATGTTAATTTAGAATAAGTAATATTAGTTTGAGACTTACTCTGTTTAGCCATTCTGCTCTTTCTATATCAGGAAAAAAAACCTAAAAATAAAATTATTCAATCAAACAATCTGAGGATTATCGGTGTCGATTTGTCTGTCGAAACGAACCTTTGTTTTCAAAAAGGTTCATGTCCGAGTTATCTCTCATTCAATTCAGGTATACTTTAATCAATATCTTCTGTATGTTCCTTGTGGTATATTATTCATTCTTTTCTCTTTAATTACTTGCTGGAACGCTACCGAAACGTTGAAATAAACAATTTCCCAAGTAATTAAAGAGAAAAGAATACTTTAACCAATTTTAACATTTTTTTAAACCAAAAATTAATGAAAACTATTTCATTTCAACAAACAAAAAATTTTTCAAGAACAAGTTAATAATTAATTGTTGGGACAAGGAACATTACACGTTAATACATTTTTCTACTCCTGTTTTATAATATACTTATTAAAAGACTAAAATCTGTATCATAATGATCCTCATTATGATACAAATTTTCATTATGATACAGATTTTTAAGCCAATAGGAATGCGACATTCGCACAATATTTAATGTAGCCATGGATACCTGGTTGACATTTCTGAAATTAATTATATTAGGACTGTTCCCTGCAATAAAGGTGTAGCACTGAGCTATAAGATTTTATTTATTTCAATTCAATTTTCACAGATAGGCCTGAATTTTTAAAAATTATATAGCTCAGTGATACACTTTTATTGCAGGCGAACAGACCTAATAAGTGAAACTTAATTTGATTGCTGTCAAATAATTTTGATTTTCAAAATTAACTATATTTAAAATATAAATAATTTATAGATGCACAAAGAAGATTAAAGAATTAATATTATTATGTTCAAAAGTTTTAAATTTATTTGTTGTACAATTTGTAAAATTTATTTGTTGAAGTTCCTTTCATTGTTCTTGTTTTTTATAATAAATGATAATTATTAATTAAATAATTCTTATTAATCGGAGTAGAAAAAATATTGTATGCAACTTTCATGTAATTGCCATTAATACACTCGCATATTATATACGAAGCTCGCCTGCGTATCCTACAACATGCTCGTGTCTTAATGGCTATCATTATATGATCGTTGCATGAAATACTATTATGCAACCAACATGTAATGATAGCCATTAAGACACGAGCATATTGTAGGATACGAAACGAGCCGCATCTGTGAAAAAATACGCGTAAAATTACTAAATTTGGGACTATCTATGTATGTATATTGCATTTGTATACTGCAAGAAGCATTAACACATAATTTAAATAAATAAAATTGTACAGCTCAGTGCTACAATTTTATTGCAGGGAACAGACCTAATTAATTTCAGAAATGTCAACCAGATATCCATGGCTATTGGTTCCTATTGGTTTAAATATCTGTATCATAATGAAAATCTGTATCATAAAGAATATCATTATGATACTGATTTTAATCTTTTAATAAGTATATTATAAAACAGTAGAAAAAATACTATAATGTGTCCATAACGGGAGACAACTTGACCCCAATAAAAATCTATCTGCCACTTGCCAGTCTTCGGAATGTATTGTACATTTAATACCATATAAGGTTCTGATTATACAGGGTGCTCAAATGACACTTACAACGTTTGCATTATAAAATTGAACAAAATGATATAAGGATTGAGGGGTCCAGCCTACTTACTTTTCGAAATACGAAGTATTAAAGTTATGAAAATTTAATAACTTTAAAATGGATAAATAAATTGATTTGACATTTTGCAGGTTGTTTTTAAATATAAAGTGTTGGAGAATTTTGTCACTGGTTTCCTTTTATTTTCCCTTTAAAATAACAACATGAATAGAAACAACAATCTAGGAGTGATCCAGGCAACGTCGAAATGTGATCCTATTTTCAAGAAACTGTTACCTATGACAAGAGACCCTTCCGATTGATATAGTATTCCGTGACAATATTAGGTTTGTTCCAACCGCAGTCAGAAACCGTCAGAAGCGATCAGAGAATGGTCGACCATTGCAATCAGTGATAGGAATTACGCGGATATAACTCGTTGTTTGCTATGACCAGTTATTCTCTGATCGTTTCTGACGGTTTCTGACTGCGCTTGGAACAAACCTATTGTCAACAGAGCGGAATAACAAAAAAAGAAGACACCGCCTGTCAGATTGTCAGGCTAATTTTAATCCACTATATTAATTTGAATTACATTTGAAAAACATTATTTCACAACATTCGAAATTATAATAGTTATTTATGCAACAAGTGCAAAAAGTGAGTGTTTTTTGCACGCGACGTGAAATTGTCCAACGAGGTCTTTAGGCCGAGTTGGACAACACGTCGAGTGCAAAAAACACGTTTTGCAAGAGTTGCATACAATATTTTTTCTAAATTCATGCAAAAACTGGAAAATTAGAATATAAATATGTTAAGAACCTAACCTTACCTAATCAAACTCAACCCTTCTTTTTTTGTATCTTTATGGCCTCCACCTTGTCAGTACTCAATCATAGCTGGTTTTCGCCTTGACCATTTAAATTTTAAATAATTAAAGATTTTTGCAAAAATTGTAACTCGTTAAGACTAAGTAGTAAGATATAGATATACAGGGTGGCGCACCGAAAACGAAACAGATGCATTTACTGGCAGATGATTCCTTTTTAAAAAAATCCCTCGGACCCGTCGATTTTGTTTTCGAGGGGGACACAAAATTGGCATAAAATCACAGTAACATTTGCAGCCCCCTAAGCGGGGGTGGCACCATCCCTAAAATCTTAAATGGAAAGGGGGGTCGAATGATCCATCATTTAAAAGGTCTTTCAACTCCCTTTACAATGATGTAAAATTCATGTACTTCAATTCAGTATCACATTCGACCCCCCTTTTCATTTAAGATTTTAGGGATGATGCCACCCCCGCTTAAGGGGCTGCAAATGTTAAAGTGATTTTATGCCAATTTTGTGTCCCCCTCGAAAACAAAATCGACGGGTCCGAGGGATTTTTTTAAAAAGGAATCATCTGCCAGTAAATGCATCTGTTTCGTTTTCGGTGCGCCACCCTGTATTATTGTTGTATTAAAGCAGGATCAGATACTCGCTATGGATTTTTATTTAATTTAAATGTTTATGTTTGTCATTAATCATCACAAAACTGACACAAGAATGACAGATGAGTGCAATAAAATATTTTATTGCACTAGTGCAATAAAGTACCACTTTTTCCATTAAATGTGGTTCACAAAAGAGTTGTTTTTTTCATGAATGTAGAAAAAAAAAATTAATGCACGCCATTGGGCGGCTTTTTTCTTCAATGGGTTTAAAAATATGGGTCATCATATTAACCTTAGAAAGACTTTTACCAACACACATGAAAGATTTCCTGGTGCAAATCCTACTGCCTGCGCCACTTCATTGAAAAGCTTCATTTTTATAAAAACTTTATTACTTCAAACACAAAATAAGAAAACTATTAGTGAATTGAAATATAATTTCAATGTAACGGCAATATACAGGGTGATTCATTAAGAACGTCCAATCTCTGAACTGTAGATTCTAGATCTCAAAATATGATGATTCTGCTCAACATGCCTTATGCAAATATTGCTAGTTTCCGAGATACGGGGTGTTCAAAATTTAAATTTTGATTTTCGCAATAATTTTTTATGTTTTCACATAAAGTGTATTGAAGTAAATGGTGGGCATTTTGAGCATTTGCTTTGAAGTTTTTTATTTTTGTTTACAAATTTGTTATTGTTACATATTTAAGGAATAATAAAAATTTTTTATGAAAAAATTAAAATTTATTGAACTTTCTAGAAGCAAATAACTCGATAACCGATTGAGTTACACGAATTAAAGAAGAGTAACTTTTTTTTGTAGCATTTAACGCTTTTTAATATTTTTTTATTATTTTAGTTGTAAGCTTAGCTCAAAAAAAGTTTACTTTGATTCAATTAACACAAACAAGTGTAACTAGCGCCCTCTATTAGCAATGTTAAATTAGAGTGCAAATTATAATTCCTCATGCCAAAAAACGTAAAATTGCCAATTTTCAAAGAGAAATTGTGGAAACATAAAAAATTATTGCGAAAATCAAAATTTAAATTTAAACTTTGAACACCCCGTATCTCGGAAACTAGCAATATTTGCATAAGGCATGTTTAGCAGAAACATCATATTTTGAGGTCTAGAATCTACAGTTCAGAGATTGGACATTCTTAATGAATTTTTAATAAAAAAATATAATACCTATAAGCAAATATTATATAAAATAGGAAAATAAGCATTTCTCCTTTTACTCATATCCGGGTGTTGAGTTTTATTTATTATAACATACCATACATAGTTGATTTTCAGTTCACTATCTATGTATTTTATCCTATGTCTTTAATTCACAATATCTATACCCTAAATTAATCGTTGTCATTGTTGTCAACTCAACAAAATGAAAACATACAATTTGGTACTACATACCCAAGCTGGTAAATCGTCTAGTCTAGCTAAAACTACCTCTTGTTCGCTGCTGAGGGCTGTAGCTTTGGCAATAGCTCGTTTCCGATCGCTAGTTTTTTTCCACTGATCTCTCATTACAAAAAGCACTACAGGGCCAATAAACCAAGCGATAGACCAATTCATATACCCTGCAATGTATACTATTCCGACAACTGAGGCCTGTAAATTTTAATTAGTTAGATCTACCTATATTGTTTTTAAATTATCATTACTTGGGGTTGTAAAAACTAAAATTTGTATTAATTTTATTCGTGTTTAATATATTCCTATGCCAACTACTTATTTTTAATCATAATGTCAATTTAGCACACAAAAATAATAGGTACCTATGTATTTCAGTAATATTTACCTTTTTGAATGCACTAAGCAATAAACTAACAATACTAGTATTGGCCGCTGATCTCTTATCCACTGTTTCATTATTTGCTGCAGTAGTATTTCCTTCCATTATAACAAATTTCAACGAAATATTTGGAGACCCTCGAGGTTCAATAAATATAGGAAATGTATTATTACAAACTATTTTATTTAATAACCTAAAGAAGGTTGTAAAAACATTTAAGACACCGCATTTACGAGGGGATTGTTTTTATTACTCTATAATCTTTACTAATATTAGCAAATCGAAACCGAACACTAGGATGATGTCATTTTTGTATTTTATTAACCTCAAAAACTTCAAATATTTACTGTGATGTTTACCAATGTGCATCTAATATGTGATTATTGTGATTGTGACCAGACTTGTGAGTAATGCGTGGTAATGCTGCCCATAGTGATGCTGCCGAGTATGCTGGATTCGCTTTAGTTCATTTATTTCTGAGAATACCAAGTCAATGTTTAAAAGTGCACTTCTATCTATATACAGATGTTCGAGGACAGGACGATACAAAAAAGAGTGCATTTATGGTACATCCGTATTTGATAAATTCACATGTTATCTGATATCTCTATTTTCATTCTAACAGGTAGACAACACGTATTATCGTTGCTTGTACTGTGTGTTGTAGTATTTACCGAACTACTCTTACACAGATCCGATATTGTCATATATCAATTGAATAAAAGGGCCAATTTCCTTTGCTTGCAATCACGTATTACAAAGCTTGTTTATCATCAAATTCCTCAGGGCTTGATGTCTCGTAAAATTTTCAACTTTTTCCCATGGCGGACCATTGACATTGTCTTATGTTAAAACGTAGATACACATGTTTTTCAACTTCCACCAATCACATAACTTTTTGATGACAGTCGGATGACGGATCTGTGGCAATCCACCTTTATGCTTTATGGTTTCTATTTTCACAAAAATAACTTCATTGTGACAGTGACAAATAAGAGTATTTTGTTGTTTCCAAATCAAATTTAGTTGATTTTTGTATAAACCATTTTCAATGTTTGGGAGTTCGTAGTAAATTAGATATTTGTATGACAATCTAAATTAAATATTTTATTTACGGAATGAAACTGTAATCACAAAATGGCAGGAATGTCACCATCCGAGGTATCTATTTTTATTACTTTTTATGTTTATTTAAAGTTATTACATCTTATGATTATAATCCTGCGTCGTCTTATATTTAAATAGCTTTAGAAATTACTTTTAAACTTCTAATATATTTTGGATTTTAGAGAAGATTACAAAAAGAATTAATGTCTCTGATCAAAGAGCCTCCTCCAGGAGTATCAGTTGATTCCAATATAGCAGAACAGAATTTATTGCAGTAAGTAAAACATATTGTTGAATCGATAACTGGAAAAAAAGTAGTTGAAAACACAACGTAGGCACATCTATGATGTTTTTTTTATTATGGACCTATATAGAATTTTAAATATATTTTTTTAATTACAAATAATGTTTAATGCAATAAGTGAGTAGTTAATGATAGTCATCACAATATTTTTATTATGTGGTAAACTCCTCTACTAAAATAGTATTGACTTGTAATTTTCTAGGTACTCGTTGTAAAGTATGAAAATTTTCAATTATCATCATTTGAGAATTACAATAGTTGAATTTGTAGTTACACCATTTTTATAAACCTTATTTGTAAAATTAATTTTTTTATTTAAAAATGATTCATTGAATAGAAAAATCAAAGTACTTACTTAAATATGGCTCCTTCAATTCAATATCGATAAAAAATGATAAATTCCTTAAAACAAAGTAATACTCTGTTTATATAAATGATTATAATTTTAGCTGGATCATAAATATGGAAGGAGCAGCGGGAACTTTATATGAGGGGGAACATTTTCAGCTTCAATTTAAATTTAGTAAAAAGTATCCTTTTGATTCCCCAGAGGTAAGTTAATTAGAAAATTTTAACTAAAATATATTTTTTCTGCGATCGTGGGAGAACTTACACTATTTTGACCTGTTTTCCATGCGCAACATTCCCGAATAGTGGGCAGTTGCTAAGCAATTAGAAAATAACAGTGCGGTAATATTCTTACCGCACTGCTGTAGCGTGCGGTAATGTTATCAATGGATTATTACAATAAAATGTAACAAAGTATGGCTTTAATTTTTATATTGATAAAGCTGTTATGGAAGAAATAAAAGAAACATCTAATTTTTAACGATATTTTGAACACAAATTTATTGTTGTTAATATTTACATGTATTGTACAGTTTGTATAATTTGTAAATTATACTGGAGGGCAAGGAGAATTTATATACGTTGAAGCTGCATGGCTAATTATTTGGTTTATCTCGTTACCACCACTATATTCCAATATGAACATGGAGAAATGTATCTAAGCTTACTTAATTACATCTTGAACGGAATATTTTTCAATTAATTTTCCAAATGTTAATTAACGATCGAAGAAAAAATAGTATGTATTATTCGTGGGAAAAGCATATTCCCAAACTCCTGTGTTACCAGACTCGTCGCTACGCTCCTCGTCTGGTAATCATCACAGTCGTTTGGGAATATGATGCTTTTCCCACTAATTATACAATATACTAATTTCACACTTCCAGGACTGAAGTTGTTACTTCAGTCCATTTTGACAGGTAATAAAGTAATCCTTCCGGAATTAAATATTGACGAAAGTCGCGGAAGAATAAAACTGATGATATAAATAATTTAAATTCAGTATAATTTGTTTTTAAACATAGGTATTAGCTAGCAGACAAATTTTGTGATTGTTTTTTATTTAAAATCTATGTAATAGTCATCTTTTTCTACGCCTGCGGCTCGTTTCGTATCCTACAATATGCTCGTGTCTTAATGGCTATCATTACATGATCGTTGCATAAAATACTATTATCTAATAAACAATCATCATTAATAACCAAATAACTCACTCAATAATATTAGTCAGCCGCCAACTTGTTACTAACTTATTGTAGTAACTTTTGTAAAGAAATTAGAATTTTTTGACTTTCTCATAAATATGGAATTTATTACAAATTAACGGAATTTTGACGTACATTTTATATGTTTTATTTTTGAAAAATATTGTTTATACCTGGAAGCTGAAGCACTATTCTTAATACATCAGGAAAGTTATGGCAATCCCAATGTCTTTAATGCCTTAGTAGTAGTCATAGGTAGTAGTAGTAGTAGTAGTCGTCATAGGTAGTAGTGTCTTCAATATGATTTTAAATGTAAATGCATCAGCTATTATCAAAATATTTTAAACTCATCATGAAACACAAGGAACTCACTATTAATTAGGTCACTACATTGAGATAAACAATTTCCAGACAATATATACTGACACCTACCAAAAAGGAAACTACTTATCCACTTGAGAATTTTACTCTGGAAATACACCAGAAATCAATAATAAATTGAATAAGTAGTAGATAGGTAGAAATACATTGCTTAAGCACATATGCTAGCAAGCAATCTGAACCAATAGATAATTTCCAAGACATACTTGATATAGCTATTCCTATCAAAATTCTGTTGATAGTTCAATATTGGGATCTTGACCAATTTTACAATTTGAAAAAGTAGTTGATAAAAAGGTACCAAACAAATTAACTGTATCCTGACTATTTTCACCTGCACTATCACCACTACAGAACATACTAGATGGAAGACTAAAATTTTCTAAAAATGTTTAGGATCTAACATAATATTATTTTTTATATCATTCAAATAGTTTTCATAACATTGAAAAGACGGATGTTAACATTCATTTCTACCAAATAATTTATACAGCTTATGAATTTTCTTATATTATGTCCATTGAATGTTTCAATGTACCATTGAATCAAATATTATAAAATAATGCTAGAGTCTGATTGATATTGTGCTCATAAGAAGAAAGTATCTAGTTAATATTGGCAAAGTAGGTAATCATTTAATCCTATATAATTTGAATTCTTAAAATCATAATAAAATTCAGCTGATCATTCTTTTCAACTCAAAGGTAATTCCAAAACCATAGCCGAATAGTGTATACTGTTATCAAACAATGAATCAACATTTTTTAAATTTGTCATTTGCTAATTATAAAAAAAATATTCCAAGGTATATTATTAATTTGATACATATTAAATTAAATTGAAATAACCAAAAGAATTGGATAAATACACTGCAAATATAGGTACTCCACTTGTTATCTACACAAGCTATGATTGCCCCATGTGGCATTTGGTACTTTGGTAGATTATAATCTTCACTTAGTATCAAGTATCCAAATTCTTCCATAACATATTCAACTGGATTACAATGAGTCATGACTCATGTGTGTATTCAAATCTGATTTTGTGAACATATAAAATGCATTTATTATTGATCTTCACTAATACAAAAATTAGTTCAACTTCACAATCAGGAATTGATAACTTCTGTACATTTAAATAACGTTTAATGGCAATTGGAACCCCCACCTGTAGTTTTCCCTGTAGAAGCAAAATTGTAATCACTTCTAGTAAGTCCCAATTCTGCACACTATAATGACATGTTAACATGTTTTCATAAGAATAATTATCTGATCAGCACATAGAGATGTGGCCATTTCTAAAGATTATCCACCAACATTTTTGATAAAGATGGTAAAATTGCATACTCAAGTGGATTTAGTTTTTTTGCGAAAGGTTATTTTTTTTTAGAAATTTTGGGTATACTATTTAAATACTAAATCTAATAAATCATTATCTTTCTGCTATTAGCGATTTTGTGAGGTCTTCTTTAACTCTATTAAATTTAATAATTCACTATGTCCAAAAAAATGTCCTCTTTTGAATGGTATAAGGGTGTCCTATATCTAGGTAGGTACATACCACGAAATAAACAACAAATTATTAAAAGCAAAAAATGAAAAAAAACTAGGTCACTGTGGATGGCACATTTAATGAAGTTTTGTAATGCATACCTTCGTTTGAATTGACCCTTTCGATTTAGACATGGTATATCTCAGCATTCTTTGCATATAGATAATCTAATTGATCCGCAAACTTAAGCAATATTTTACAATATTTATGATATTATTTTAAATTTTAGGTCACATTTGTAGGAACAAACATTCCAGTTCACCCACATGTATATAGTAATGGACACATATGCCTATCGATTTTAACTGATGATTGGTCTCCTGCATTATCAGTCCAATCAGTTTGTCTTTCAATAGTTTCTATGTTAAGTAGCTGTAAAGAAAAAGTAAGTGATTATACAATCAAGGTCAGTAGTGTTGACTTTTAAATTAAATTATTTTAATTGACCCTTGAACCTTCTTAAAATATAATTGAATTTAACCTTTTATCAGTATTGTTATACTGTGAGAATTTTCCTACAAATAAATGAATTACATCTTCTCATCTTAACTGTACTACGAATAAACATACAGTCTGATTTTCATAAAAAATAGTTTTAAAAATAATATGAGTGGAAATTGAATTTTTATAAATTTTTTATTGAAAATACAATCTGGTCAATACATTTTTCAAATTAAATTGCAAAAATAATTATTATATTCATTATCCCAATAATTTTATTTATTTATTATATTAAACAATGTTTAATATCTCTCCCTAAGTTGGAATGACATGGAATACTATATTACTAATTTTAGGAAAAAAGATATTTTTCATAAAAAGAGTTCTGTATTATCTAAAACCTAGAATACAGTCATCAAATGTCAAAATTTTCAGTCGTATACGAGGTTTGTCAAAACAAGTACATCCATTTAAATGGAAACTTCAGATTATTTTATTTTTTACCAATATTTATATTTTGAAAAAACATTTATCTCTTGTGATTACGAAATACATGATTTTCGAGGTTTTCTAATAAGTGCATACATTCATTTATTTTGCAAATAATAAAATACATTCAAATACTAAGTTATAAAATCAACATCATAGGCAGAACTCGGCACCGGAGCGGGCATATACAGTAGGACGAGCAAATATGAAGGAATCGTCTCGCTAGGAAAATACGCCTCTGTATTCCAAGCAGAGGTTTATGCAATACTTGCGTGTGCAAGGGCTAACAGTATGAGAGCCTACAACAACAGGCAGATCAGGGTCTACAGCGACAGCCAAGCCGCCCTTAAAGCACTTCAGAGCTATAGGGTGACATCTCGGCTAGTATGGGAATGCGGCGAAGAACTTAGAAGACTGGCGACTCGGAACAGTGTAACACTGGAGTGGGTACCAGGTCATAAAGGAATCGCAGGCAATGAAAAAGCTGACGAACTCGCAAGAGTAGGATCGTCAACTCTGATGAACGGACCCGAACCTGCTGTGGGCATCCCCAGATGCTTAACGAGGTCATGGTTAAAAGGGTGGTTGAATGAACAACACAAGAAACACTGGAAGAATACGACTGGGCAAATACATGGGAAGAAATTCATAAAAGAACCATCAGAAAAAGTAGCGAAAGAACTGCTCTCAATGAGCAGGAACAAACTGCGCACCACTACGGGGCTACTTACGGGACACTTTCCCACAAAGGAGCACCTAAACAAAATAGGGCTGTAAAACGGAGACCTTACATGCAGAAGATGCAAAAAGGATACCGAAACAGCTCTGCATATACTATGCAACTGTGAGTCGCTGGACCACAGAAGGCAGAAACTGTATGGCAGAATCCAAATGACTCCAGAAGACTTCTACAACCAACCAGCAAATGAGCTAATACAGGGAACGGATTGGCTGAATAGGTTGTAGTCAGAACACTAGGAGTATCCACAATAAGCCCAGGAGGCTGGGGTGGTACCGGCGAAGGGACGGCTCCGAAGGAAAAAAAAAAGAAAAAAAAAACATCATAGGCATAGGAGGAGATTATCTTTATTGGTTACCCAAATGGCTAATGGCCGAGGTCTTTCTGCCACAGATTCTTACAATTTATTTATATAACAATTTTTTTTATATAGAAACAATAACTGAACAGCAAAAAAAAATAAACATCATATTAATATTAAAAACAAACAAATTTTAAACATATTTAAACAGTTTTTAATACTTTTTTTAGTAACATATTGTTAAATTTAATAGTTGTTATTTATGCAATAAGTGCAAAAAGTGAGTGTTTTTTGCACGCGACGTGAAATTTCCTAAAGAGGCCTTTAGGCCGAGTTGTACAACACGTCGAGTGCAAAAAACACGTTTTGCAAGAGTTGCATACAATATTTTTTCTACATTCATGCAAAAACTGGAAAATTAGAATATAATATGTTGGGAACTCAAACCGTTCTTCTTTCTTTTTGTATCTTCATGGCCTCCACCTTGTCAGTACTCAATAATAGCTGGTTTATCATAAATCATCACAAAACTGACAAGAATGACAGATGAGTGCAACAACAATTTTGTTGCACTAGTGCAAAAGTGCACTTTTTCCATTAAATGTTTCACAAGTGTTGTTTTTTGCGTGAATTTAGAAAAAGGTACTTTTTTTAATAAAACTCATATTTTTACAAGCCTCGTATACTACTAAAAAATTTGATGGTGACTATTCTAGGTAGGGTATTCTAGATAAGAACTTTAAATGAAGCATAACTTCTTCCTAAAATTACTAATAAAAAAGTTTTCCATATGATTCAAACTTAGTGGGACATAATATGTTATTTTGTATGTTGAAAATAGATCAATATTCTCAACCCATTTTATTGTCGTTATTCCTCATTTTCTATCAAGGAATCATTTCATGCTAGTTACAAGAACTGAAATTATGAAATACTTCTGAAAATTTATAAATAAGAACAATAATAATATTTTCAATAAATCTTTCATTCATACTCCAAAATATAAACAAAAACAAAATGTTCACTATAGTAAGGTAATGAATATGAACTATAAGTTACTTTTTCAAATCGTTGTTCTTGAAATGTCTTCAATTATATCTCAAAGTTTCATTGTTAATTATTATTGACAGCTTAAAAGTAACAAATTGCTTATATTTATAATAATTATCATTCCTTAAATATGTTATTTTTTTTTTTATTTTTAGCAACGACCGCCAGACAATGCTTTTTATATAAAAACATGCAATAAGAATCCCAAGAAAACGAAGTGGTGGTACCATGGTAAGTTTCCTTTGAAATTTTATTAACAAACCGATTAAAGTAATTTGATTTGATTTTCAGATGATTCCGTATAGAGAGTATAAACAACACTGAATGGAACTTAAAGTTATGTGATTATAATATATTATTGTTTATTGATAGATTTGAAATTTTATATTTAAAAATAGACTTTCTGAACTATATTGAAATTGTCATGTGTTAGACTCTAAACAATAAAAATATAATTTGTATAGTGCCTATCATATAAATATATAAACTCTAATTTGTCATATTATATTAGATGTATAAATTGTTGCTAATAAAGAATTGCAAAAATATGCTATTCTTATTGTTACAATGTAATATTTACACATATTTAAAATGCTTTCGAGCAAATATTTATACACCCGATTCCAACAGGTGTGTAACTTACGGAAACGTGTAGTTACTCAAGCACAAGTTGTACTTTAGTTTACTATTTATTTAGATTACTTCTCTTTAAAAAATACTTAGTAATTCGCAATATTGACTATGTAACGTGCATAAACAAAATTATATCAAATTCTTTTAATAAATGCATATTAAAGACTCGAATAAATGAAATATGTTCATACATCGAGATTTTATTCAGGATAGATATTTCAACTTTATGTATCTTACCTTACATCAAAGCGCCGAAAAGGCTTTCCACCTGTCCAACGGAGGGGAGCATATCTGCCTCACATGTCGGTCGGCCAGACAAAATTGTATCAGCAAGGCCAGCTCTATTTAGGGAGTAAAGATCCTGCGTCTTTTTGTATGCAGCAGATCTAGCATTACTCCCGGAATAGCACTGGCCGTAATTCTTTACCGTTTTTTTTCTGCTCTTTTTACCACCTCGGTAACCCCCTCCCTTCCATTTCTCTGTATATATAACCCAGCAATCCAACCCTAAGGATTTGTTTCTAGATTGCTGGGGGCGGGTATAGCCCAATCCCTATCAAATCCCCGAGACCGGCTTTCTTGTCATGCTCGGTCAGTTCCAACACATGTTGTGTTAAGAAATCATAGAGCTCACCGTTGACAAGATGTCGCTCTGAGGAATTGATGGTGACGGTGATGGTATTCTCCTCTATAGTAATAGTCAGTCTCTTGCGTAGTGGAGGCAGTAGTTTCGGTCTTTTCGCCGCTTTGCTGCTCTTAGCGCATAAATAGTGTTTGTTGCGTTATCTGTATCGTTGTTTATGGCATTCTCGGTAGCGCGAGTTTCCGTTGGGGCTGCTTCTGTGGATCCTTGTTGAACGAGACTTCCGTCGCCCGGATTGGCTGCGGCTCGCTTGTTAGGCGCCGCTTTTGTCAGGACGAGTGCGGATGTCAGCAAGTGCTTGTTTTGAGCCCTTGCCGATTTTAAGAGGTCTTTATACAGCTGCTTCTCCCTCCTGTGGCTTACCTGGTGCTTCGTCAGGCCGGTAGCCCGAGACAGGATTATGAGGACCTGACTGTCAGGGGCCAGTTTTGACTCCAAATCAGCCATGTCTCTCAGGCCTCCGACTTCCGCGTCTGACTTGCATCGGTTTGTTGAATGATGTCTGGATGAGCTCGTTCTTCGTGGGTCTTTGGCAGTTTTCGCAGACGACTGGGGCGTTGTTCTTCCTTCCCTATAATTAATAGTTGAATCTAATCCACAGATAAGGTAATGTTTAAGATATATAATTAATAAATAGATATATGTCAATATGACAAACAACTGAAGTGCTTGGCGAATCTGCAAGATAAATTCCTATTTCGATAAAATATGGATTTGATGGGCTTTGAAGCAGATGAAGATGACCTGGAAATCATGGTCATACTTACTAAACTTTGGGATTCCAGGAAGAAGATATCAGAGGGAGATTCATTTGGAGGGATGGATGCTACAACTTTCAGAAAATGATTTTGTTTATCTAAAGAAGTAGTGCGAAATCTTTTACTACAAATAGAATATCCATTCACTACACTTTTATTATTTAAAATCACCAAGTTTAATTCATATGCTGAATCTTTCACAACAGATGATGGTATTCCGCTCCCAGTAGCAGAATATTCTCTTCTATCATTTGCTGCAGATTTGCGAGATTCTTTCTTTTTATTTATGTAAAAGGTTCTGGTCGACTTCGCGACCCTCGGAATTCTATGATAATTTTGGATTTGTTTGAAAGCTTACCTTGAATGAAGCAGATTAGAACAAAAATTTCTTAAGATCATCCAGTAAACCTCAAAAATCACGATTTTATTTTAAAAAACGATACTTTTCCAACACTAATTAATGCTGTCCACGATAAATATTTTCACTTTACACAATAAAGGTTATCATTTTGAACTAAATGAAATTTTCAGAGCTGCTCTCCGGGTCGCTAGACACCCAAAAAACAACTTTTTACGATTTTTGGAGGGTGAAATTTGAGGTGGAATTTAGTGGTTGGAGGTAGTTACTTGAGGGTTTTGCCACAGGGGAACAACTAAGAAAATGAGAATTTATGAAGAAAATTTTTTCTTTTGCCAACAATTGTATAATGACTTACGATTTAGGGACTTAGAAAAATGTTTTAAAGTGATTATTGGGCCCTCGCTATACTACCAGCTCGGTATCCTGTAGGAATGTCGTGGTCGTCTACCTACCGAATTGCACCGATTTGTAGGTTAAAAGATGTAAACAAACTGAAAATATTACCGTATCCTTCTTCCTGGAGGCTTCTTTCACACGGAACTTATACCACAGTATACCAGTTTTGGTATACTGTGCTTATACTTCAAAACAACGAACTTAGGTTAGGTAAGTTAGGTTACACTGGGTTACTACCTATACTAACTCGCGTGTGGAAATTCAAAATATTTCCACTGATATACCCCTTTTGGGTAATGGGTGGTAATTAAAGGTTTATAAGTAAAAACTGTAAATGTCAAGATATATCAAATATGAGACATTTTTCTTCAAGTTAATCATAAAACTCATCAAATTGAAATTATTTAGGATTCCAACTTTTTATTTTTAATTTTGGGTACGCCAAACTTAAAACATAATCTTTTAGATAGAAAGCGCCCTCCAAAGGGGACTATATATATTAGTATACAGGGTGTACCACGACGAGTGAAAACTATCTGTATATGACAAAATACTTATAGTAAAATCATGAAAATTTCTACGTTTGGGTTTTCGGATACGATCTTTTCAACTAAAATATTTTCAAAGATGGCCGACTTCCGGTTCTACCGGAAGTCGACTGTAACTTTGTTATTTTAAATGGAACACCCTGTATATTAATAAATTTTTGAAATCTACGTAATATTTTAGTATACTTTTGTCTAAAAACTTTTTTCGAAAAATGCACACTTTTTGAGTTATTGATTTTTTTGTAGAAAAATTACCCTTATAAATTATTTTTTTACGAGGGGACCCTTGAAGATATGAAAATGGTTTCTCTTCGGTTGTCTTAAGCAAGGTCAAACGTATTCGAATCTATGTTGAAAAAATTTTCATTTTATACAGGGTGTGTATAAAAAGTGTTCAAAGTTAAAATAGCAAAGTTACAGTCGACTTCCGGTAGAACCGGAAGTCGGCCATCTTTGAAAATATTTCAATTGAAAAGATCGTATCCGAAAACCCAAACGTAGAAATTTTCATGATTTTACTATAAGTATTTTGCCATATACAGATAGTTTTCACTCGTCGTGGGACACCCTGTATACGACATTTTTAATTACTACAGATGTGAGGCCTTTCTAATAAGAGTATTTATTTTCGTTGAAGCTATGGAATTAAATTTTTTGGAGGATACATTCACTCTTTTTGTCATACACCTTAATTATGGAATTTTGCAAAATTTGACTTCTTGAATTTAATTACGACCTTTATAGCTGTAGGCTAACAAGTCTAAATAATTTTCAGGTTTTTCTCGATACTATTTTTGTAATATAACTTTTTCCCAATGCTGCGATACTACATCTGATACTACATTCGATCCCAAGATATAGCCGACGCCCGTTCTTGTTTGCTCATCCCACCCCGTACAAATAAACCAATTGCGCATATATAGATATATATGTATATAAATATATGTAAATAAATTCTCAAAAAGGGTGGAAAAATAAAACACGAATAAAATTAATCATTTTTATATTTACAATTAAAATCCATCACTTTTATATGAGTCACATAAACAGGTATGTATGTATACAAATCAAACGCAAAATATTTTTAGATTTATTATTATTATTTGTCAAATACATATCGGTAATATTTTTGCCAATTTTATAACCAAAAATTTTAATGGATACTCGAAAATTAATAATAGTTTATTGCTTCAATTACAGTAAACAGGCAACTGCATTTATCATATAAAAATAGCTCAAAATGAATAAATTACCATCCAGTATTATTTTAAATTGAAGGTTATACTATACATATGAATGAATATCAGCCAATTTTTAAGTGCACATTATAACGAAAACTAAAAAAAGTAAAGAAAATCATTACCCTACAATTTAATATTTTGGGTCCATAGTAATTTATAAATACGTATATAAAAAAAGGTATAACTAAAACTAACCGTTGGAAGGTACATTGGTACCTAAAATAGCAAATACTAATATGATTTTCACTAGCTTCCCACCCTGCACACATTAACCTAATAATGCTCATTGGCAACTTGAGTTGCCTAACTATTTATACGTCAACAGCTGCTTACTTGTTACGGTTTGAATTTTAGAGCTATAGATATCGTCTGATAAAATATAAGTTGGTTTATAAAATCAATAAAATGGGAAGTATTTTTTTGTAAGACAAAGTACATTATGTGTTATGTATAGGTTATTTTTCATTTTATGCGCTCTACTTAGTCATAAATATTAATGGCAACCTCAATCATCTTCCTGCCAGAATATTTAGATCGACAGCAGTTTTAAATTTAGAAGAAAATGAAGATCAAGAAGAAATGCGTTTAGTTAAAACTGAACCTGAAGAAAATTTTGGGAAGGAAGCAAAATTGTGGACTTCAGAAAAACGACAAAAAAACTAAAGATAAACCATCTGTGCCCCGAAAATAAAACATTTTTATACTGTCACATAAAACTCCTCAGTATGAACCAAAGTCATCCCGAGTTTTTGAAAGACTCTTTATTTCCACTGGATTTTTTCCCGATAAATTGATTGAGCACATAGCTTCACCCTGATTGCTTTCAAACGTCCATTCTTAGTGTTGTTATAAATATTAACAGTATAAATAAATGTTAAGCTTATTTTCTTTATGCAATAGCTCAGTGGCAACTAAGTTGCCGTTCAAATTCAACATTTTGGTTGTGCAATTAATTTTTTACCACATTTTTATATAAATACTTACATCCAATATTAATAATAAAAGCCTATTAAAAAGAAAAAAATAGTTGTGAGCATTAATGGGTTAATAGTTTATACAGATCTGATAACACGCTCTCATCTCTAAGTTACGACATGGAACAAAGCGAATGAAAATACACAAAGGAAAGGAATGGATCCATTAAACAGCAATGCATGAATTCGTCAAAGAAAAAACAGAGGTATTCCGCTTTGGTCGATGAAGTATCAATTAACTAATATTAATATAACAAATTATAAGTCTTTTCATTGTATATATGTCGGCGTCAATTAGTGAAATCCGTCATTCCCTGAAATGCCTAGTCATTTCACGTATTGCCGGCAAACAGCGTAATGGTACATTCGTTACACCGTTTGCCTAATAGTTTCAGGCATTCCCTGAGAGGGAATGCATTATGTGTGTAATCCACATTAAGTTATTCAAGAAGGGAAAGGGAATATAATAATTGGATTCACCCTTCCCCTTCTTGAATATTTTTTAAGGGAAGGCAAAACCTTTCGAATATACAATTACGCTGTTTGCCGGCAATACTTGAAATGACTAGGCATTTCAGGGAATGACGGATTTCACTGATTGACGCCGACATATGGATTACTTTAAGATAATATTTTCCCTTTCAGTTATTGGGAAACTAAATGTGGAATAATATAATGAATTGTAATTTGGTCACTTTGAGCCAAATGCCTGATATAATCTTTAATAGAGAATATAACATTACGTTGTACATTTTACACTGAGGTTACTCTACAATAATATGTTTTTTTTTTTAACTTTATAGTTATCCATACAAAAATTGGACACTGCTTTCAGGACACCGAAGTTGGAAATTCTGTTGACAATAATAAATTCATATTAAGAATTCAGTTCAATAAGTCCCTTAAATTTATCAGTTGGAGTTCAGTAAAAAAGTGGTGATTAAAATGGTTTAGTTTAGACTTACCTTCAATTATCATAATCTTCGTCAATGTATAAATTATTATCGCTGGAATTCTGACTGTAACGAGTAATGGGTAGTAATGGTGGTACATTATCATTAGGATTTACTTTACTAGATGTTAGACTACTCGAAGATCTGCTTGCAGGTGTGAGATGGGGAACAGTGTGTAATTCTTCAGAAGCTATCGTTATATGCAATTTTGGTTCTTCCGGTTTTAGCAGACTATTTACTGAAAAATTTATCTTAGTACTTTCAGCATTGGCTATTTTTGGTCCATACTGAATGACAGGTGTTCTGCTTGTTGAGGAACTTTGTTCATCAACTGTTGTACTGGGAGATGTTGGGTGAACTTCTGTACATGGGACATTCTTTTCATTGGCGCTTCCTCTCGACGTTCTAGCTTTACTACTTGTACTGCAAGTACATAAAAATTATCAAGAATATAGTCGAAATAAAAACCATGTAGCCCCACTTATTCCTAAAGATTATAGAGTATATGGTTTCATTTCTTCAGATACTACTTCGGAACAGACCTACCTGGCATATAAAAAACTTAAAATGGGTTTCATTTCTAATTAAGTCCGCTGATATTTTATGAATTAAAAAATTCAAATAATTATGGTACCCCTTCTGGTATCGAAAATTGAGGCTGCGCTAAGAAATCAAGAAATAGTTCGCAGCATTTCCTGATATAGAATGAGCGTTTTACCCCACATCCTTTGATTCCATGATAGTTGCTTTTGTAAGGCGTGGAGCAAACGACACCACATGTCGGTGGATGAAAAACATGCTTTTCAACAGAACAGCAACCTTATTTAGAGTCTTCATGGAGATATCGATAATGAAGGAATGCTCACAGGGAGGAGTCTTATCAACTTTGCAGTGGGACCATGTCATAGACGATATCCTGGGTGCCGATTCTCGGGCCAGGGAACAGCGTTCTCCGAGAGAAGAAATCTTTTGTCTCCATTTCGCTTGGTTACTCTGTCATTTCAGTGACAAGGACAAAAGATCTCTTCTCTCGGAGAGCGCTGTTCCCTGGCCCGAGAATCGGCACCCTGGAGGAACTGAATAGGGATATACACTCAGTGGTATGCAGATGATCTGACAATACCTGTTCTGGTAGAATACCCTAATGTTATATCGGAGCTGATGCAACAGTCTATGAAAATGGAGGAGATATAGTGTTAGAGGGAATGCCTAAGGGCGAATACTGCTAAAACTGCGCTCATTCCTTTCCCCATAAAAATGGGAGCTTTAGGGACTAAGACTAAAACTACCCCAACGGTATAAATATGGATGTAAACGAATTCACACTTTCATGAAAAAAATAATAAAGGGAAAATGGCCCAAACTGCCGCTATATGGGCGATAGGAAACACATGGGGAATGAATCCATGGATTGTAAACTGGCTCTACTTAACAGTGGTGATAACCATGGTCTGGTGGCCAAAATCAAATCAGAGGAAAGCCGAATTTGAGTTATCAAAACTTTAGAGCCTTGCCACTCTGTGCATAACGGGTTCTATGAGAAGCAGCGCAACTGCGGCAGTGGAAGCCATTCTCAATCTTCCGCCTCATGCTCTACACGATAAGGAGGTGACCTCCTGCTGGAGTAAGTGCATACAGACTGAAATGCAATGGGAACTGGCATAAAAGAACCAAGTACCAACACACATATTCATTCCAGAATCACAGGTGTTATCACAAACTCGCTTCTTGAAATAGGAGTGACAACATGTTAAACACAATTGGCAACTATCCATACCTTATCCAGCTAAACGGGGATGGATTGGAAGCATACAGTCAGGAACGAACGTTGGTGTGGTACACAGACGAATCTAAGACTAACATTGGAACAGGAGCTAGACCCAGCTGCAACATCCACGTATCGTTGGAGAATCTTGCATGTGTATTCCAGGCAGATATTTACGACATGTATTTACAATTGAATATCGAAAGAGACTATAAAGGCCAAAAGATCCTTATACTCTCGAATAGTCAGGCAGCATTAAAATCATTAGCATGTCTTCAGATCAGATCTAGACTGATCTGCAACTGTCTACAAAAACTACTAACCCTGGCTGACACAACATCATTGCAGGAAATAAACTCGAAGTGATGTGTCGTATGAGATATATGGAGAGTTAGTTATTTTCCAATAATAGCAAAAGAGCCTTTTCAAGATGCTTTAATCTCATTACAAACAAGTTCATATGAAAGGTTACTGATATTTTTCAACCTTGTATAGCGTTGTTTTAAATATACCTACATAAAAAATATTATGGTAATTTGAACACTTGTTGGAATAAGGCAATGCGCATCTTACTTTAATTAATAGAGTATTGAATTTTCTTAATGTATCACAGCCTATACGGGAGTCAAATTTGTTAATATTGTATAAAATCGTAAATAATCAAGTTAAATCGTAAGTAATCAAGTTAAATCGTATTTTCATACATATTAAAATAAAAATATGAATTACAGCTTATGAACAAAAGATAATTACCAAATTTAAAGATTTAACTTCACCATAATGTAGAAACCATTATTTATAGAAGGTTTAAGGTTTCACAATAGCTAACTATTAGGTATCAAAACTTCTCCAACCTTAAGACACTTCAAGTCACAATTAAGGAAAATATTTATTTTTCTTAGAAAGTTTATAATATGTAATCTATTTGTTATGTAGTGTTATTTTTAGCTTCATAAAGTTTATTCTATTCAATTCTAACATTTGTCAGAACTGCATCAAAGCATTAAGGCATAACCAATCTTACAGTTACACTCTTAAAAAATATTAATTTGATCTTCTTGTGTTTCATATTTTTCAACATAAATCAACTTTTTTCAACAAAAAATAGTTTATTTACCTGACTATACTTGGACTTGGTTCATCTACAAAATCTTCTTCTGTTTTGAAAGAACCTTCTTCAAACAATGCATTGTTTTCATTATCTTCCTGAATACTAGCATCTGGGATATTTTTAACTAGGTCTTTTAAAAAATCAAATCTACTTTCTGACAGGATACATTGTTTCATATGGGACGGAGTTAATGTTTTGGCATTTCTTGCTTGTGTTATTTGCATAGATTTTGTTAAAAGGGATTCAACAAACAATTCCAATGTTCTAGGTATATATATTAAGGATTTTTTTTAAATATATGTTTAAAACTAAAATATTCAATTTATTGTTGTAACTGCTGTGGTTATTTATTCTATTTTACAAATTTACAGATACAAAATATTGATTCTAAATTCTTTCTTGTATTCAAAACTTCAAACCCACAAATACTATATTGTTCAAGTTTGGTTTGTAGCACATTGTATAGAATTTAAATGTTTGTAATAGTAATAGGTATATGTATACTAGGTATACTGTATTATATAATAATGTATACCAAGATTAAATTGCCCAACATTTAACCATTCTTGACAGATCTTCAATTAAATTTGACAGTTCTCTGCAATTAATTTACTCATAAGATCTAAGAATTTGTGGATATAGTCAAAAGCGCTTTTATCGTGCGGATTCAAAGGTCACTAACCATATGTTTAAAATCAGAAAACACAGATATTACCAAAATGTGAGATTACAAATATACACGGAGGATAGAATGATGATTCAAGTTTCCTGCACACTGGTTGATGAATTTCCACTTTTTATTACATTCTCAAAATAATCTATCATATTAAGTACCATTTTTTTTGCTTGATTGCTTATTATTTATATTGTCAAGTTGAATTGTCAAAGTGACAAAACTGGTAAATTTACATAAAAACTTCGCTGGTGAGACTTTTTAGAATCGCTAAAAACTAAATAGACATCCTTTTTTTTCTCATCAAAATTGCATAAGTCTATCTTATTCATCTCACAGATTTTATTTGGAACTTATGATTAAACGCAATAATAGAAAACAAAAACTGAGAGTGTCTTTGTTGAATTGTATGTCCCACATGATAAGACTGCATTTGACTATATCTAATGATAAACTTAAAGTATGGGGGAAGAAAAAATATTGTATGTCATATTTAATAGCACCCACCTACTAGCTGTTGTAATTTTCACACTCGTGTCTTGTCATTATTGAATGGTTATTGCATAATATACTATTGAAGGTCCACTTGAAATGACATTTAATAAATATTAATTCCCTGTGTGAATGATTAAAATTTTTAAATTTGATATTTATTTTGGCTAGTGCAATCAATTCTTAAAACACTTACTTGAATTTAGTTAATTATTGATTTACAAAAACCATACATCTGCATTTATTTCGTTGTAGCGTCATAATAATCATTGTAAAGTGAAAAAAACAAAAAGTTTTTACATAAAATAAAAATATGGATGTTTGCAGTATGGTAACAACTATAAATTTATTTATCACTACCATTGCTTGAATTATAAATAAACTGGATTAAATAGTACTTGTTTCAGATTAATAATTTCAGTAACAACTAAATATTACCATATACACTTAGAATTATGAAAAGGATATAGATTATAACTGGTACAGCTTGTGCCACTTTTCCTACTTCTTCATCTGTCTGCATGATTTTTTTTATTCTACCCTAAAACACCTATAAGTATTATTTGAACTAAATGCATATCAAATAATACGTACAGCTGGAAACCTAGCATTGTATTTTTTCTTCCTTGATGGCATATTTTTATTAATTTGTGAATTGTGTTTAATGTCAACAAGTTTACAGTAGGTAGGTTAGAGTTTAGATAATTTTTAATTTAGCAGTTGGTGAAACTTGTTTTAAAAAGCCTTGCTTACATAGGAGTGCGTTCGGTTATATTCTCCGGAGACTATTCGATTCTCCGTTAGCGTTCGAAAATCAGTTTAGATTACTATCTTATCCCGTTCGGAAAATCAGTTTATTCTTTAGGAGACTCTCGAAGCTATCTATCAAATTTGATGGAGAAAAAGTTAGTCGACATGCGCACTCATGTCCTCGTTATTAAAAACATCACGACGCGTTTTTTCCATTTTAAAAGCTTGAAAGCTAATTCGATTGGGGTTACAACTACTTTATAATAATATATCTATATTATTTTATTAGTATCTAATGGGTTAGGTGCTTTGCAACTAAAACCGAAAACATCTGATCAAATGAAACGTTGCCAGATGGATTATTAGTAAACAATAATTAATACTCTACATTTTGAAAAATGGGCGATTAGATATAGGTATCTTGTCTTAAGAAATTTATTGAAATACATTAAACCACAACCAATTAAAATGAGTAAAATTTTATAACTTGAAGTAAATATTAAAAAAAATATGGTAACAGCGTAAACTACCAAAGAATACTTGTATCTAAAGTGTCCGGAAATTCCTCAACCGGAGAGTATCCTGTCAGATTACTATTCTATCCACGTTATCTAAAACCGAACGCACTCCCAGTACACAGCTGAAAGTTATCAGAACCATAGATAATTATTTGGCTATGGCCGTAATATACATTTAAACTTGTTATCTATAGACAAAATATTATCTTTATCTATGGATGAGATTGTACAGAAAAAGAAGACAGTAGTTCAAATGTCATTGTTTTATTCCATGTTGAATGTTCCATGATTCCATGGTTTTATTCATGTTTTTTGTTTACCACAGGCACAAGGTGTTTATTAAGTAGTTTTTTATCTATGGTGTTTATTACTTTTTGATGACTTTTTGTTGGGACACAGTATAAGTTTATGAAAATGTTAATTCTTAATATGATTGATTTATGGATGTGATGTGTGTTATCTCTGAATGTGATGATTCAAATAGAATTTGTAAATTATTTTTAGCGAGTGGACAAATATGTAAATAACTTTTGAAATGAATTTCGGTGGTACAATACGTTTAAACAAATTGGGAACAGTCATAATAGTGTTTATAATATTTATATTTGGACTCCACATGTATTCAAAGAACACTGACACCACTTCAGAAATAAAAAAAATTAATTTACATACTCTACTAAACGTGGCAATAAGAGCAGCAGAAAATGGGGGTAAAAGAGTAGTTGAGAATGTAGATAATATGAATATTAAAAGTAAGGGTTTAACTAAGGAGGGTCTTCTAGAAAGTGTTACAAACGCAGATATTTTATCTCATTGTGATATGGTTCATACCATAAGACACTATTTTCCTTCCATAACACTGATCTCAGAAGAACATGTTAATAGTTGTGATGATGGATCTAGTGATAATTATGTAGAACATTTTGTAGACAAAGCTGCTGACACTTTTGTTAATGAAGAGGATACAACAATTTGGATAGATCCATTGGATGCTACTCACGAATATACAGGTGTAGTATACAACCAACTTGGTATTAAATTTTATGCCTTTATAGAAACACCAAAATTAGTAGTTGAAAATTTACACTAGTTCTTATTGAAAGATGGTTTTATGTTTAAACATTTATTATAATTTTTTAGAGAAATTGTATATGTATGTTACTACTATGGTGTGTGTAGCAGTGGAAGGTAAACCAATTATTGGTGTTATTCATAAACCATTCGAAAAAAGTACCTCATGGGCTTGGGTAGGACAAACAATGTCAGCAGATTTAAATGTCCAAGTAAATGCATAGGTATAATAGCTAATGTTTTGAAAAACATTTTCAAATATTTTTTCCAGGATAGTGCAACAAAATCTAATAATCTTAAAGTGATTGTATCTCGTTCACACAAAGGGGATGTAGAAAAAGTTCTTGAAAAGAACTTTGAACAAAATATAGAAGTTATTACTGCTGCAGGTGCTGGTAAGCTTATATTTTAAATAATATTTTTTTATTTTGGATTACACAAGTAAATTGCTCTGCCATTTTAAATTCCACCAAATTTATAAGGAATTTATTCCCCCTTTAATAAAAAAGTGCAGATTTTAATACTGTTGATTTCTATTAGTGAAAATAATATTATAAACATAATCTCTGGCATTACAATAATACATTGTGATAGATGGCTTAGGAAATAAGTTTTTCCCAATTTCAGGATATAAAGCATTAGAGGTAGCAAAGAAAAAAGTGGATGCATATGTGCACATAACTGCAATTAAAAAATGGGACGTGTGTGCAGGAAATGCTGTAATAAATGCCTTGGGTGGAAAAATGATAAATAAACTTGGTGCTGAATTAGACTATAGTAGTAATGCTGAAGTTACAAATGAAAATGGAATGGTTGCTTCTTTAAACAAATATAAAGAATTTATAGGTAAACTGGATCTTGTAAATTAGTTTCTTCATTTTACAACTTTCAGTTTTATTAGTTACATCTACTGATAGTTATTAGATTATTTATTTAATATTTCATACATTAGTTGAAAAATATAGAGAATAACACTATTTCTGCGTTTTTTTATAGTACAGACTCAGTTAAATTATGTATATTATAATTTTTTGTAAAAATGTAAAACAAATTTACTTCTATTCACAAAAAAATATTCCAAATTTTTTAACTATATCAATAGAATTATGAAAGACAAACATCAAAGCAGGCTTGAAGATTGACTTATATCTTTAAGCATTTGCACATTAACATATTGAAAAACCTGATTACTCTTTCATATTGTATGGTGTAGTGGCAAGAACTTTGTACACCTGGTTTTAACATTACAAGATCAACTGATCTTGGTGTCCAGAGAACTAGTCCAGCTCATGAGCAGGATCTCCATTATGAAGATACCAGAAATCTGACCCTCATACACTTGTGGAACTATTATCTACATTTTAAAACTTTTTCTCTAAGATAACGTGTTAATTTTAGTGAATGTAGCTGCTTTTTTTTAATTACAAAATTGAAATATCAAAAAAACTATTTGAAACTTTGGATATAAGGAATGCTAAATTAAAGTAAATAAAGAAATTGTGAAACGAATATATTTCAGTTTGGACTATTACAGTTGATGTTGAAGCAGGTCTACTGAATTTTGATACAGTACAACCATCACAGACATATACATATAAATGATAAATTTTAAGTTGTGGAAAGTAAATAGGCGGAGGCGCTAACATGGGAATCCCCATAAGAAAATAACCAAAAAAGCTAATGTCCAAATTGACGCTAAAAGTGGGGGGGGTAGAGCATGTGCGCGGGGTGCGCCTCCGCCTTTTTTAAATGCGCATCTAAAAATACAAATCGACGTGTCCAAGCATTTTTCCCAAAACGCTCTCATTTATTCGTTATCGAATTTATTCCATTTGGCTGTTCCACACTGTATATTTTTGTGTCCACTACTCACTACTATCTTTTAAGTTGATTGAATGGTGAATGTAGTATGTATAAGTTCATTACGATTTTCAGGAGCAAGTGGTCAGAACTTTTTAAATTCACTTTATAACATATTACAATGGTAGTATATGGCACACATCCAATGGACCTATACCGTCACCTCGAAGGTACGGGGATAACTGGATGGGTGGACTAAATGTGGGAGCAGAGTACAATAGGCTGCAGTGCTCCCGGCATCTGAACGGCTCCCAAAATGGAAAAAAAAAATTACAATCATATACCTATCATTTCATTGCAATAGCGTAGTCAAGCATAAAAAATATACTTACAATTTTGACTAGTTTTAAAATATGAAGAAGATTTATTATTTGAACTTTCTTTTCCAATAATTTATTGGGAAATTCAACCACAATGCTTTATTTTTATTTCAAAGTTTCGGTAGCGTTCCAGCTATTCACAGTAGATTTAAAAACTTAATAATTCTTGATAACAATAGCTGGAACTCTACCGAAACGTAGAAAAAATACAAAAAAATCATTATGGTTTAATTTCCAAATAAATTAACAAAAAAATAATCAATACATGGAACATACGAAAGATATATTGGCCCTTATTGAAGCTTTATTAAGATTTTCTATGCTCCAAACAGATGTTTGGTAATAACAAAACTAATAATTTTGGAGTAATATTTGAGGTAATTTGGCATTTTTCACATCTACAAGGAACAGATCAAACTATCATTCTTCCGCGCAGGGCAATAAACGTATTTTAAAATAAACTGAAACTACTTATTGATCAACTGTATTTGTATGTTATGAGAGCGATATTAACAATTTATTGTGCAAATTTTAAAGGTTTTTCCTATCTAGAGAATGTTCAAAACTGCATCTGAAATGTTAACTGTGAAGATATCCATGTTTTGAATGAATAGCCCTTCAGTTAAGAGCATTGTTTGGATTTATGTGAGTCTGCGGTTTCCGACATGATCATAATAATCCGGTAAATTTAAGCCTAAAATAAGGAGGAAGGTTACATAAATTCCCAACCAGCTGAAAATTGGCATAATTGTACTAAATATCATTATAAAGAAAACCTCAAAAGTTCTCATCGTTCCGAGGTGTGCTAAAAATTTGGAACGGGGTCAAAGGTAAAAAAAATGAGTATTTTGCGATTTTTAGCGAAACGGTGAGTTTTTTCGTAAAATTACCTCAGTAGAAAATTGTAGATCACAAAATTCTCTACAAAAAATGAATCGATAATTTTTTTCCCAAAAGCCATCATTTTGGAGATATAACGCTTTGAAAAGTTGGATCAGTCGTAACCCCCTAATTTTGCACACGTACGCCACATATAAATCTCACTAAAGGTGTTATAGAATATAATAAAAATGTCAGAATATTGTTTTATTTGTACTCATCTTTCAACTGAAAGTGAAACTGTTACTGTTGACCGTGGTATGAAGACGCTGATTAATGCAAGTACTGAAAGAGGTGATGGGTACTCGGAATTTCTTAAAAAACAACAATCTGTGACAATACATAGCGATGTCGTAAAAATTATACGCGAAAGTGTTGCTGCTGCAATTAAAAGAAACCGCGAAGAACAAGAAGCTAGTGAAGCTAACATCTACAGGATCTACAGTAAGTGGTCCTCCTCGTACCAGATCACGTCCAAGTGATTCAGCTTTTTCTTTTAAAAAACTATGTTTATTCTGCGGCAATAAATTGAATGAAGAGTTGGAGAAAAAAAATCTTTAGATCGCTGCAGTAAAATTTGTCAAGTAAGTACACTTCAATTCGAAGATTCAATTTTGGAAGTAGCACGGACTCATTCCGATGCTATATCGAAAGCTGTTGTTGCCCGAATTGAATTTGAATATGAGTTAGCAAAGAGTGTTATGCTTTTTTTTTAAACCGAATACTGGCGGTAAAGTCGGTCGTCCTAAAGAAGAAGCAACAAATCTGGCAATGCAGGAAATATTTATATACATTGAGAGTAGCAATGACTGTCAGTTTACTTTGGCTGAATTAAAAGATGTTAGTAAAATTTTAACTTTAGATAAGAGGACTCTTAAGCTGCGACTTAAACTGAAATATGGCGATAAGATTATTATCACTGAAAAATCGGTAGCGTGAACATTTATATGCTTGATAGACAATCACCATGAAATTTTAAATCAAGCTTGGTACGAAAAGAAAGAAATGAATAAACAAGAAGAATGATTAAGAATTCTAGAAGCAGCAGCATCTATTATTAGAGAAGATATTCAATCCTCAGTATTTAATAATTCCCACTACCCTCCACCAGGTCGAATGTTTGAAGATTTAAATAACGACATCCCAGAGTCACTGACATTTCTTTTGGAGCGAATTATCTTAAAAAATAAACGTTCAAATTTCGATCATTTGAAATCAGTATGCACAAATATTTGTCATGGTATAATGACTGCTATTCGACCAAGATCGTTCAAGTCTAAATTACAGTTAGAAGAAACCACGTTAAAAAAACGCGCTAAGTACACTACCTCACAGGTGGCGTGGAAACGTGTGCAAAACAAGGGGATTACGACTGATCCAACTTTTCAAAGCGTTATATCCCCAAAATGGTGGCTTTTGAGAAAAAAATCATCGACACATTTTTTGTAGAGAATTTTGTGATCTACAATTTTGTAATGAGGTAGTTTTGCGAAAAAACTCACCGTTTCGCTAAAAATTGCAAGAAACTCATTTTTTTGACCTTTGACCCCGTGCCAAATTTTTAGCACACCTCGGAAAGATGAGGACTTTTGAGGTTTTCTTTATAATGATATTTAGAACAAGTATGCCAATTTTCAGCTGGTTGGGAATTAATGTAACCTTGAATGTGTAAATAGACCGGACTATACCTAATGAAATTTTGAATATTTTATGAGGAGGGAATGAGTTCTAAGCCTAAGCTGAACATATATGAGAAAAACGAATATTCTAAAAAATATTTTATTGAAAATATACAAAATCATAAAAAATTCAACAATAAAAATTGGAATACAATAATGGACGGACATACAGATTGCAAAAAAGCTTATCGAAACATGCGGATTAAATAAGTACTATTTGTCGTAATAATTGTGCGCGGTCATCGAGGCGTGTACTTAGTTTCAGAGGCCGAATGTTGATTGCCCTCTATTTTTACGGCTGTTGCCAATAGCGCAGATTAATTTGTACAAATGATATTTTTGTCTCGATACCGTTGACTTTTTCTTTCTCTCTCTTTCAAGCTGTATTTCTTATATTTTCCTTGTCGTACTTATGTAATCTGCATGTTTTGATAAGTTTTTTTGCAATCTGTATATTGAAACTATACTAAACAGTACATATTATATAAAATCGTAAGATATAATATATATTTAAAATTTTTCAAAAAAAAATGGACGGACAGATTCGAAATCATACCTATATTGGATTAAACATTTTGAAATTTATTCATTAAAATATAACATAACATACTGCAATAACAGTAATATTCCAAACCCATTCATATTTTGTTAAAGCTGCATTTTTTAAAGAAAAACAAAAAAAGGAATCATAATAATATTGACAATTTTTTTAAATAATGTAGACATCAAATTTGTGCTAGAAATCATTGGTATATAAGTACTTATTACATGAAAACGTCAATCAGCAATACACAGTCAGCCACTATGACAAATTTAAATAATTTCTAATGGCTGTAAACGCGCTACTATTGCAGCACCCCCTGCACCCCTACGATAAAAAAGGTATCCTTTAAAATATTCCTTATCACCTCATTTTCTTGCATATCTATGGGTTTCTTTGCTTTTTTGTGGTTAATTGTGACTTATTAGACATTGTAGAATATTGTATACAGTCTGTTTGCTGAATCTTTTCCCATGTATGAAATGATTCACATACTACTTTTTGTATTACGTCTCTTTCCTACTTACAGAATCTTAACCCCCGAAATGAAACCGTTTGTTCCATTACAGCGTAATATAACAAACAGAGATAGCCATATGATGAATGTCGGCAATAGGTTTAACGCGAATCTGTACGTTGACGTCGTTGACAGACCAAAGACTTTGTTTACAACTACGACCTACGTGTTATATAATGTATTGATTTATTGCGTTTGTATATTAATGATGACGCATGGGAAAAGATCCAACGAACCAACTGTATGTGCTTAAGTTATTTAATATGACCACTGAACATGAACAATGCAACTAAATTAAGCTTCACCCAGTGCAATGTTTATCTCTCTAGGTCTCTGATGCTACTAATTTTAGGGATTTTTAAGTTCCAGCTGAGCAATAGACAAATACAGCTGGGTAAAATCACACTATAAGGCATACTTATACGTATATTGGGAAATATTTATAGATAAAATGGTGTCTGAAAAAATTTGAAATGTTTCAACTTTTTTGTAGACATCAGCCACTTTGGAGATTATTTGAAATAATTATTTTAAATAGCTCAGAACGTTATATATTGTCAAACTTTACTCTTCAGTAAAATCAATATTTTTTTTCTAAAATTAATAATAAAAAAGTTTTCCATATGATTCCAACTTGGAATTGTATACAATTAAAATCATTCAATTTTATACATAAATGCTACATTATAAACGATGTAGCTACTTAAATTTAGATCACTATTTTAGAGATTCGTCAAGTCATTTTGATTAATATCAGTCCGAAGTTATTCAAATATACTTTAATCATTATTGATCTTGTATCATTTTGCTCAATAATGAGAAGATTGACATGTGTAGGTATGAGAATTTCAACAGTCTGACAACCAACAATATAAGGCACTTAATAGTTACAGACAGGTTTATGTAAAAATATTCTTGTGGAATGATCGATATTGGAAATACATTTTTCTTCATTTTGTACTTAGATCTATCTAACAGTTCAAAAATTCACCCAAGTTAATTGATAATATGCCTTATACCCATTAAACAAATAAAGATAACAACTAATAAACTTGATGAATGACTAATATTAGCATGATTACATTCATCTTCAGAACAATAGCACTCTTCCCAGTAAATACCATTTTCATACACACCCCAATTGCAAACTCCTGTTATGCCAGTTTCCGCGACAGATGCACATCTTCTGATTACTTGTCTCCATCTACCATCCCCTGATAATTAGATAAAATGATTAAATAAATATCACCAATATACTTTGAGTAACATTGTTAGAATAAAACCTTTAAAAATTGTTGTAAGGAAGTTACCAATTTTGTACCAGAATATCTTATTAATTGATGTATACATAGAAATTACTCACAAACGAATCCTCGGGGACTTTGTTGAGTAACTTTCATACAAAATGAACCAGGCATGTGGCTTTCTTCACTGTTACAGTCAATTGCTATATGGTTAATTTTATCAAATTTTTTATAAGCACCACAGTTATCTTCATGTGAACTGTCAGGACCACATTGGTAACATCTTACTGACTCACCTAAATAGAACATGACAATTTAAATTAAAAACATATTTGAGTAAAAACAGAAAACTTACTGTACTGTACTAGTGATAATATTTCTAAAATTATAAAAAAACCAAACCACATAAATTTCATGTTTACTTGAATACTTTTGAAATTATTATATATTAGTAATCAACTCATGGGCGTGTAAACAATTTGTTTTGATTAAAGCAGTTGGTCTGTGTATTAAAGAACCTATTTGACATGAGTCGACAGGTGGCTGGTGGATAGATGTCATATCAATGTCATAGGCACAGAGTACATAGATGGTGTACTCTGTGGTCATAGGTAGGTAACTTATGTCATCCAATCTTCTCTCATGGTTGAGTACCATAGACAAAATAAAAAATTATTTCTCTATGTTGAGTGAGTACGCCTTAATAAAAAATATTTCATTATATGAGATAAATCTTGAATAAACTTCTGCAAGCATGAAGCAATAAAATATTTTAAATGTAATGGTAGGATTATATAATTTCTCGGATAAAATTTGAAGTAAGAGACCGCTGACATGAATTAACAGAAGAACACGTGTTAAACTATCAAATCAAAATTCAAATGTCAGGAATTGAGAAGTGAGGTTATATATATATAATTTTTGAAATCCGAATTAAAAAAAATGTCTTCAGAAAAAATGGAAATTGCAGAAAGCAATGAATCTAATGACAGTGAAATGGTTGAGTGTAATGAAACCCAAGAAACAAAAGTCTACTTACCTGGCCAACCTTTAGAAGAAGGTGAAGAACTAGTAATGGACAAATCAGTGTATGTAATGTACCATCAAGCTCAAACTAGTTCACCTTGCTTAAGTTTTGATATAATTCATGATAATTTAGGAGACAATAGAGAAAATTTTCCCTTAACTGCTTACTTGGTAGCAGGAACACAGGCCCCTCAAACTCATGTTAACCATGTCATTGTTATGAAACTTTCAAACATGCATAAAACTGGTAAAGATGATGATGAGAATGATGATTCGGGAGAAGATGATGAAGAAGACGATGAAAACAAACATCCTAAAATGAGTGGGTCCTTAATTAAGCATCAAGGAACAGTTAACAGAATTAGGGTTAGGAACTTGAACATTTTTTCGTTTGATTACCTACTTAAGCTCTAATTAATTAAATTATTATCATTTGTCTCGGATAAAATCATACAGTAAAAAATTATTTAAAAAATCATTTTAAAACTACAGCAATTCAATTAATAATCTGAGAAGTTTTAATTCAATATGGTACACCAACTATAAATTTCTTCAATTGCTTCAGGCTACTGCTTTAGGAGAAACTGTGCTTGCAGCATCTTGGAGTGAATTGGGCAGAGTAAATATATGGGACCTTAATAATCAACTGAAAGCTGTAGAGAATGAATCAGCATTGACAACCTATAACAAAGAAAATTCTGCTAGCTCTACAACACCTCTCTTCACATTTACAGGGCATCAAAAAGAAGGATTTGCGATAGATTGGTGTCCAACAGCACCTGGGGTAATTTAATAAATTTGTTTGTATGTATGGCTATGAATAATTTTCATATTTATAGATGTTGGCCACTGGTGATTGTAAAAGAGACATTCATATTTGGAAACCAAATAATGCAGCTAGTTGGACAGTAGATCAAAGACCATTGGTAGGACATACAGATTCGGTAGAAGATATTCAGTGGTCCCCCAATGAAAAAAGTGTCCTAGCATCTTGTTCTATTGACAAAAGTATTAGAATATGGGATGTTCGAGCAGCACCAAGCAAAGCTTGTATGCTTACTGCTGAAAAAGCACATGAAAGTGATGTAAATGTCATAAATTGGAATAAAAATGAACCATTCATAGTTAGTGGCAAGTATTACCTGGTATTTTAATTTTTAAATCAAAAGTGGTAGTTACTATGGATAATATTAAGATTTATGTACATACTACAATGCAATGAGGGGTCCAGCTGTCCAGCTCATTCACTTTTTGAGATACGGAGTATTAAAGTTATAAAGATGCAATTGTTTTAATTTGATAACTTTCGAATGGATGATTTTATTGATTTGACATTTTGCAGGTTGCTTTTAAATGTAAAAGGGCATTTTTTGATGGAAAAGTTTTTTTCAATTCTTGATCCAGTGGTGTACTATTGGAATAATATGTCACCTTTCCCTTCCCATTTTTTACACCACTGACTTTTGAAGCTATTTTCCTTATTTGTATTTCTTTAAGATATTTATTGATTTAATGACTTTAATAAAAAAATTTTTCTTGTAGTTTTTTCAATAACTACCAATCTACTAATGGCTAGAATATGTAACAAGAACTAATTTATGAAACAGCAATGCATCTAATACATTCTGAGAAGATTGTTGAAAATTCTTTTCTAGACTTGTGATTTTATTAACAAAAGAATCAAGCTGCTAACAAATTACAAGAGATGTTCAAAATTTTGTTCATTTACGTTCATACATAATTTGCAACATTTTCTCATTGAAAAACATGGATTTTTTCTATTTCTTTGTTAATAAAATCACAAGTCTGGATAAATATTTTAAACAATCTTTTTTGAATGTTTTAGATGCATTGCTGTTTCAAAAATTAGTTCTTGTTACATATTCTAACCATAGGTAGTTTGGTAGAAACAATTTTTTTATATTTAATTATAAAAAAGTGATCATGCAGATTTCATGAAAACATCAATTTTTTTTATATGTGAAGGTTTTCCGTTTTTTACGTGAAAACCATTGAGGAATACAAAATGAAAGAAAATAGCTTCAAATGCCAGTGGGGTGAAAAATAGAAGGCGAAAGGTGACATATTCTTCCAAATGTACACCACTGCATCAAGAATTGAAACATGTTTTTTCATCAAAATATGCCTTTTTACATTTAAAAACAACCTACCAAAATTCAAATCAATTTATTTATCCATTTGAAAGTTATCAAATTGAAACAATTGAATTTTTATAACTTCAACACCCCATATTTCAAAAAATAAATGAGCTGGACCCCTCAATATCTATATCATTTTGTTCAATTTTAAGAAAGGTATCTACATGCAAATGTGTGAAAACACCTTGTATAAATCTAGTAACCAATACTGCATCCTATCCATCCTTAAAACTATATTCCAAAGATTATTGTTTTTTTAATCTATTATTGTTCTGGGATACTAAATCCCAGAAATTTGGTTTAACAATTAATAATAAGCTTAGTTCCCTGTCAATGTCACTTCAGTTAGTAAGGTGGGAACCATAAGACTAGCAAATTATCTTGATATAATTATATATAAATATAATTTAGATTTTCAGAAACACCTGACAACCAAACATTTTTGTCATAATTTTGTACTATATTAGAAGTGTTTATGTATGTTTATATAAATATTTTCTTGTGTTTATTATTGTAATCATTGTATGTTATAATGTGAATAGTAGGTACTGTACATATTTATACAAGTAGTTCTACTATAAAAAATTTTTTTCACCTCCCTTTTTCTTATGGAATGGGACTTGCCCGTAAAATATAATGAATAAGTAAAAAATAAAAATGAAAAACTTGGTAAGAAAAAGCTAATAGATGAAATAAGAGAAATTTTTCATTTATAGGTGGGGATGATGGTGTTGTCCACATATGGGATTTAAGAAAATTCATGGACAGATCTCCTTTGGCTACCTTTAAACATCATACAGAATCTGTTGTTAGTGTAGAATGGCATCAAACTGATTCAGCGGTTTTTGCCTCAGCTGGTGCAGATAATCAAATTGCATTGTGGGACCTGTCAGTAGAAAAAGACACAGAAAGTAGTAATGAGGGCATAGAGGTAAGAACTAGGGATTTTTTTATTGTCAAAATTTCAGTGTCATTATTTGTTAGTTATTTATATTTGAGGTTTTAAGTTTAATTAACCCTTTCGCTACAGGGTGATTCATCAGTGCAATATCAGAGTGATATAAGGTTGTAATAAGTTATACAATATTTGAAAAGTTCTGTCCACTTGTTCCTGAAAACCGTATTTAGTTTTGTCCTAATTGTACAGAGAGATTTACTGTTTCTTTTATATTAGTAACTTTCCTTTTTCAAATTCATCACTCTGTATATTCAGTCATTAAAACTCTTACGATTTTATTTAGAATAGGTCTTCTAAATACATAAAACAGTTCAAAATATGTAGATTTGAAGAAATTTAAATGTTGAATGCTGGGGAATTTGTCATTATTCATTGATTTTATTCAATAATTGGGTGATTCTACGATAAGAGGTTGTGGAGTTTTTTCATATATGTATCTACTTTTTTGTCTCATTCATTTACCTTTTCACGTAAGGGAAAAAGTCACTTTATACATATTTTGTTACTTTTTCGAATACAGGTGAATACATCGGGTATGGGAGAGACATCAAGATCAGGAAAGAGAATTTGAGAAGATAAAAATAAATAATGAAATGCTACGCATAAGCTTTAAGTCACTGACGATCATCGCGTTAACTATAGTCGCACTATAACTTTCTGTTCTTCATTACCCTGAATTCCAGTGTTGGGGATCCACATGAATTTGAGATTCCCGACTTCGCAGAGCTCTTTGTTCATTCCTATGGGAATTATAAATTTTTGAATAGATTCTAATGAGTTTATGAATATAAGGACTTTGTAGTCATTAACACTTTTTGATAATTTAACGATTTGTAACTTGAAAAGAGAGATATTGCCAATTGCAATACCGCATATGGTGCGCTATTTTAATAATGGTCCACCTAAAACTTTTTTGGAAATAAGAGCTATTGCCATCACTATAATTTAATAACGTAGCGCTACGTTATATAGGAAGTGACATAAGTATAGGCCACAAAAAATCACGCAGGGTTCAAACTAAATAACATCTAAACAATAAAAAAAAACTTAACCTCAGAAATTCGATGCGATTTGTTTTTTTTTTAACTGCGCAGGACAATTATGTGCCGTATTTACAATAAAGATATATTGCTGTGACAAAGCCTGTGCGACGTTATTACCGCAGAAGTTATATTGACAGTTGAGCATGCGCAGAATGAGTTCGAGAGGCACATTGTGGTAGTACCGTTAGCGCATCACGTTAATAGAGGGATTTTAAGCCACATAAAATTTTGACATACGTTAACGCTAAACGTTAAACTGAGCAAGCGCAGTCTTTCTAAAATAGCGGATGTCATTTTTAATTATTTTAGTTTTTGAAGCCATAACCTGTGAACGACGTTATACGTTAAACGTTATTTTTTTGGTGTTACTAACGTCAAATTTTCTGTTTGTTCAATTTGATTATTACACATTAATCAATGACATTAATTGTGGATAATATAGAAAATATAATTAGACGTAGAGAAGATCAAGGACTAATAGACCACCACTTAATAAGGGGTGTTATTCTTCAAATTAGAATATTTTGATAGCATACATCTTGCAAAATTGACGTTAAAAATCGGCGTTGACAAGTTAAGACATTCAAAGATGTGTATTGTACATTTTGGAAGCCAAAATATAATTGAGTGTTGGAATATATCATTTAAAATTATTTGTGCAAAGTTTCAATACATTTTGGATGGTTTTTCATATTTTCTCTTTCATTCGTCGAAATAAACATAATACACTTGGCAATTATGTTAAACCTTACCGCTTAATAAAGTTTCGGTTATTTCCACGTAAATAACGGAGTACGTTATCGCTTATTAAGGTGATCGGTTATTTTTTTACTACTGCGCATGAGCAGAATAACCGATAACGTATAACGTTGACCAAATAAGTGGCTTAAAATCTCTCTATTTACGGCAGAACACCTCACGTAAAACTTTGCGCTATCCTACTTCGGACAGAATCTGATAGATCCGGTAGCGGCGGTAGGTGATCGGAAATCTTTCTAGGTTAAGTTGTTGTTTATTATGATTGTAAAATGAAATGTTTGTATGATTTTTTCGAAATATTATTTAGATGATCTTTTAATTGCAAAATATGTGTTCTACAAAAAGGTTGAGATTTACGTCCGATGATGATTTATGTTCGTTACAAGTTGTTGGACAAAAGATGGTAAAACGTATACCGTCCCAAACATTGTTAAAACGTAAACATAATATTTAACGCGGAGTAAATAACACACAGCATTCGCTATCGGAATTTGCAATATCTCTTTAATAACACTCAGTGGTACGTAACCGTATATTACGGAAAGCGCTAATGTTATTAGCGTTAGAGACGTAAAACAGTGAATCGCTCATTCAATAATATTATATTATACAGTGATGGGCAAATGTGTGGAACCAAGTAAATATCTCTGGAATTATTATAGATATCAAAATGAAATTTGGAAGGTGGATACTACAGTAGATTGGCTAACTTTTTTCATATGTTTTAACAATTTTGAATTTCCGGTTTCACCGGAAGTAATGTCGATCTTAAAATTTGCAATGGAACACCCTATATATTATTTTAGTTTCTGATGAAACATTTTATTACGAATACAAAAATATCGGGTTCGATATTTTTTATTTCAATACCTACCGAGATATTAACAGAAAAGTAACTGAGGAAAGGAAAAATGTTAATATTTATGATTATTTCTTAAATTGATATTAGATTTTTCCTTCCCTTAGTTACTTTTCTGTTAATATCTCAGTAGGTATTGAAATAAAAAATCTCGAACCCTATATTTTTGTATTCGTAATAAAATGTTTGATCAGAAACTGAAATAATATACAGGGTGTTCCATTCCAAATTTTGAAATCGACATTACTTTCGGTTAAACCGGAAGTTCAAAATTGTTAAAAAAAAATGAAAACAAATAGACATTCTACTGTAGTATCCACCTTCCAAATTTCATTTTGATATCTCTGATAATTCCAGAGATATTTACTTGGTTCCACACATTTGCCCATCACTGTATATTATATACACAGAGGTTACCAAAATGTAAAGCTGCGTCCATACCGAGTCGACACTGTCGATCGACATTGTCGATTTAGTGTGTACGTGGCGATCGACATGTCGATTTGTTTTCCGTCGCTTGTCGGTAAACATCAAAGAGCAGTCGATCGACTTTAGTGTGTGGACACAGATTATAAAAGAGAACAGATGCGAAAGCTTGACAGAGAACAGTAAAAAAGAGAGAGATAGGTGGACATACCCATTTAAAGGTCCATCGTCGTATGTCGACTCCGTTCGGGCTGCTTCGCGAGAATTTTCAACAGGGTTATCAATTTGCATAATATTTCCCTTAATTCACGATCATAGGTCGAATATGTTATAAGCATTATTTTTAGTGTGATAGTTATACATATATATGTTTATTCTCGAAATAATCCATCAAACTAAGTACCATTTTTTTGCTGGAGACCACAAAAAAAACGGAAAATTGCTACTTATTATTCAAATTGTCAAAGTGACAAAACTGACATATTTAAATGAAAACTCTGCTGATGAAAGACTTTTTAGAATCGCTGAAAACTAAATACATATCCTTCTTTTTCCCGTCAAAATTGCATAAGTCTGTCATTCATCTTACGGATTTTATTTGGAAGTTATAATTAAACGCAATAAAAGAAAACAAACAATCGTATGACCCGCACGATAAGACTGCGTCTGACTATACACGGTAATTTGAGGGATATGTTACAATGTGTAGTTACAATTGCCTCTCCGACGCCATTAGGTTTATGTGAGTTATTTATAGGCTGCGACAAATGGATTCCTGTACAAAACTGTCAAACGGGAGCTAACTTTTTTACCAAATAGCGTACTTGAAAAATAGTAATAAATTTGTAAAGGTAGATGAAAAATAAATTCAAATGCACTTTTAATTTTCTTAAATTCCCGCTGGCTTAATAAAAAAAATGTATATTTATGTCTAGAAAAGTCGAATTCCATTTTCGAATACTCTTAACCGTGTGGGAAAAGCTACAACAGATAATTTGAAAGTTAAACCTGAAGTATGGCGGTTAGATGCGCCGCTGTGGGGAAATTCTTCTTTTTGTTTTCAGTTCTTTTTTCACAATTTTTGAAACAAATAACGTTTTGTCTTACTTGTCTTAGGCATTTAGCATTTCCTGTTAGTCTCAGGCCACAATAAAAAGCTATTTTTGTAATAAAATCCACTCATACTGATAACATTTTACAATACTCATTGAAATATTTATTTTAGGAGCTTCCACCACAGTTGCTGTTTATTCATCAAGGACAAAACAATATAAAAGAAATACATTGGCATCCTCAGTTACCAGGAGTGATCATTAGTACAGCTGAAAGTGGTTTTAATATTTTTAGGACAATTAGTGTATAAATATAAAATTTTATTATTAACTAAAATATGCTAGTTTTATTCAACATCACAGAAACTACCAAATTATTTGTTAGGTCAACGAAATATAAAAATCATTTACATATTTCTTTCTATTAAACACAAATTTATCAAATGCCTCATTGTTGGTCTTCCATGAGGACAATTCTGAAAAGAAAAACTTAATTGCACCATAATTAATTGTAAGTAAATTTTTCTTACCCATGGTTGATCGATTTGGCCCATATGTTCTACTAATCTTTTCATATCAGTTTTATTGAGTGAAGTTCCGATCATAACAGATTTCCTGCAAGCTCTCGAAGCAAACATTTTTCTTAATTTGCTTGGTACACATGTTGTGGTACTAGATTCCTTAAATAATAAGACAATATTCGATTTTTTCTAAGTTATCTACATTCAATTTGTCGGTGTTGAGTAATCTTGTACCGTATGTTTATTTAAGACGCGTGAGCGGCTGTATCCCACAAGATATTTGCCGCACAACTTTTTTTAACAAATTCGGTCAAGGGAAAAAGCTGGAAATTATTATTTAGTTCCATGATTTTACTGCAAAGGACATAATTAGCAATGCTAACTTTAAATTCCCAGTTTTCTATTGAACATGCTAAACAAAATAGGGTAAAAATAAATGTGATGAAATTATAACTTTAACATCAACAATGACAACTCCAAACCTAATTAATTTTCCACTATATTACATAATATGACAAATAAATATTCTTCAGTTTTTAAAAAATTGAGAAAAAGGATAAACCTTGGGCGATTTTTTCTTGCATGTACCATTCATACTTTGATACCGTTAAAGGGTAACTCGACTGTACTACGCGTATGACATAATCTGTCATTCCACAGAACAGTGAAATTTTCCGTCCATTCACAAGCAGATAGAGGCCCATTGTTTAAATCAATCTACTTTCAACATAAACAATTAACGAATAAATCGTAGATTACTAGAATAAACCCAAGAAATATTTTTGTGGTTATGGAGGATTTAAAACCACAGAAATACATCCCATACTACTGGTACGATTTCGCAAGTGGTACCTATACTATATACTATATATTATAACGTAGTATATCGTATAACAAGAAAAAATCGTCTCATGTACCGGGTGGTCCAATAAGCCGATATCATTACTTTATATCAGAAAAGATTCATATCATAATCAGTTTTTTGTAAAATATGCCCAATTATACCGGTTTTAAATTAGTAAACTTAAAAGTGGCCTAAATTTCGCACACATTTGTTGAAGTTCCTTTTTTTATTTTTTTTTATAAAGGGCGAGGGAGAGGGGAGAATGGGAATGTGTTGGTGGATAAATATCTATTCGCGGAAATTCTTCCGATAGTGGGCATTGCAGTATATGTCAAAACAGTGGAATGGGGAAAGCAATGGCCATTTTTCTTTGAACTTAACCACACAAACCGGAACTATAAGTTAATCAGTCAATATTCCTCGAATCATGACGCGACAGATAACCAAACACACAAACCACCTCACTGCGAGAGTTTGATAGAGTAGTTATCTAATTGGAGGTTAAGTGTTTGTTTATTTCCAAGTTTCCAAAAATCATTACATCACAAAAGTTAACCGTGACATCATGATATTGTTAACTCGGTTTGCGTGGTCAAGTTCAAACAAAAAAGGCCAATGCTAACCGCAATATGTTATGTTCATTCAATAGCCTTTTTGGCAAACACACACATTTGATTAAAAACTTACAAGACACAATAACAATAAAGCTAGGTAGAGTCACATTTCGAAAAGTGCAAAAGGCGGGTACGGGTAAATGGTCACTTCTGATAACTTTTAAATACAATTGAAATACTGATATCACTCTGTTTCCGAAATAAGCAAAAAGGCGCTATCCGTTTAATTTTGTTTCAATTGGCTACGTTTTTTTAAAAGCCAAAATAACCAAATTACAAATCTATCAAAATAATGATTTACCCTTAGGACAACTCATTTAATGTCAACTTGTCTGTCTGTATATTTTAGAAAGGTATAGATTAATAAAATGGGGAATTTCGTCCAATTCGGCTTAAATATGGGATCTTGACTAATACTTGGTCGATCAGACCGTCGACCCGTTAATTATAACGTCAAGAGGAGATGGCAGTTCCTCAGATGACTAAGAATATTATGATTTTTTATAATTTAATTTCTGTATAATGTTCAATAAAAAAATATGCGTATGTACATAATGCCCAATTTTTATTCTGTTAAAATGAAATTCTTTCCTTTTCCGAGTATCCTACCGGCGCGCCTTTCGGCACACTATTTTCAGTGTTGAATGGATAGCAATAGGCTAAATCTATATATTAACTCCAACCCGCGTGGTATTACCTGCACTTGATAAAAAGAAATAATTTTACAATTAAATCAATGCCAAACTATGAATGTGGCTTAAATATTCGTTGGGTCACTCTGTACTTAATGAGGTTTTATTACTCTTATTCCTTTCTGAAATAATAGTACCGTACCGTCAGAATGTAAAGGGCGGATTTTGAAAATACAAGTTTTTAAATGGGCATGAAGGCAAATAATTATCAGTTTTTTAAAATATGACGTAACGTAATTTGTTTTTTTTTAGATTTAGATTTAACTATCTGTTTTGTATTAATGAGAATCTTCTTTCAATTTATTTCCTATTGATTTGTAATACAGATAAATACCTTACCTGCAACATTAACAGCATTTCATCTATGTCATCTTTGGCAAATACAAAATTTCTGCTTATTGGAATTGATGTTAATGCAACTTTTTTTGTACAAGGTGCTACAAATAAATAACAATACTATAACACACACTGTGTTATTTATAAGATGCGACCTAGGTATTCCTGTACAAAATTGTTAAACGCGAGCGAACTTTTTTACCAAATAACGTTCATAAAAAATTTTAACAGATTTGGAAAGGTCGTTGGAAAATAAGTTCAAATGCACTTTTAATTAAATTAAATATTTTTCTTTTTGTTTTTAGTTTTTTTTTTCACAATTTTTGAAACAAATAACTGCTTTACTTTTAAGATTATTTTATTGTGAAAAAAAACACTAAAAACAAAAAGAAAAATATTTCTTCTCAGCGGTGAACCGATCCACTATACTTCAGATTTAACTTTTAAATTATCCCGTACACTAACATGTCTTCCATCACGTAATCGATTAACATCATCCAATAATAGTATAAAAATGGAGTTCCGACTTTTCGAAACATAACTATCCATTTTTTTATTGATCCAGAATGAATTTAAGAAAATTAAAAGTGCATTTGAACTTATTTTCCAACAACCTTTCCAAATCTGTTACTATTTTCATGAACGCTATTTGGTAAAAAAATTAGCTCGCGTTGGACAGTTTTGTACAGGAATCCCTATGTTGCATCTTATAAATAACACAGAATAAACTACAGTGTAGATAATATTAAATAGTGTAATTTATGTAACCAGTGTGTAGAGCGGTTTTTTGAAATAATTACAGCCACAAAGCCTACATAAGGGTTACAGGCAACTAAACAATGAGAGAATTGGGTGTGGATATCATTGTAACCAAATTATGTCTAGTGTGTAGCCAATTTAGTACTTGCTACAGCACATCCACTAATCCTATTTCTTCCTTGAAATGCTGGCTCTGTTGGGAGTATCAACTACTTCTACTTGTAATTTACTCAGTTCTTTTCAGTGGTAATCGCATTTTGTCAGTGAGTGCAGGGGTGAGTTTCCCCTTTTTTTCTGGCAGAAGCGACATTCAGTCGACGCCTTCAGCTTCATGTTACATAGTTGTCGATTGTGTTTACAATTCCCTGTGAGAAAACCACTAAGGATAGTTAACATTTGATTTCTTTTTGTTAAAGCTAAAAGACTGTTTCTGACCTGGAAAACCCTTCCAGAGATGCTTTGTCCTGTTCTTCCTTCCTTTTTAGTTCCGCCCTGAAGGTATTAGGGCTAATCCCGCAGGACGATTGGATCCCTTGAAGAAAATAGTTGCTGCCTTCCTGTCTGCTATTTCAGTTCCTCGTTTACCAGCCTGGCCACAGTTTGCTAATACAATATGAGTGCCTTGATGACTACTTAGCTATCTGAGATAATATATAATTCTCTTTCTCATGCTTCTACTGGGTAAATGGAATGGAGCCCTAAATAATTTGAGTTTTGTGAATTTATTTGAAATTTTGGACCACTAACTGAATTTTTTTCCCTTTACACTCTAATATTTAGATAATATACATACACAGGATGTTTCACGACGAGCTCACACTATCTATATATTGGAGACTACTTACCTACATGATTTCTATAAAAATTGGCATAAATGGAGAACAAATTATGACTAATATTTGGAAAAAAAGTAATTATTAAAAAATAAGGCTATTTCTTTTGACTCTGGGAGTAATTAGGTTTGAGTTTTTTTATCTTTGATATTCCAAAATTTATGATGATCAGTATATCAAAATAATTATTCATATCACTTCAATTCCCAATTATTAACGTCTGTAATTCCGACCTAAGTTACTAATCATCCGTTTATAACAAAAAATTGTTGTCATTATTGTGATATGATATGATGATTATGATCAAGAATACCTAATTATGATAAATATTGTAAAACTATTTGACTGGTTCTGCTGGTAGAAAATTTTGAACCATAATAGAATCAGCACCTTGTAATGATTCAAGTAAGTGAGAAATGACTTGATGAATACCTACAATGATTACATAAAATAACTCACCTTCATTATCTATTTTAAAGGAAAAGCCATTTTTTTTAAATATATCAACATTTTCTATTAACAAACTTTCATTTCCAGCAGTGAGTTCTAATTTCTTTGGGCTAAAAATTGTCAATTAATTGAAAATGTAATTAAATTTAAATATTTACTTACTTTACAAGTAGTTGTGAATCTATGACAGTTGTTTGCTGTAGTTGTTCATAATTGTATTTTTCATCACTGGCATGTTGATCAATGATGAACAAATCATCTTTCAATTTTGTGATAATGAAACCTTTGTTAAATTGGCCCAATATTACCATATTGTGAAAATCAGATTTTTGTATCTGTTTTTGTAATTCTTCTTCGGCGATTTTGTTATGTTCAGATTTTATTTCACTTCTAAATTTAACTTTCACATTTTGACTTGAATCGTGCTTCGTAACTTCTTTACATTTTTTAATCTCATCCAAAGTTATATTGAATACTTTTTGTTTTCTGGGAGGTTTTATATGCAAAGGTTGGTCAAGACTTATTACAAGATTCTCCAATTTCCAGTCTTCTGACTTTACAATATCAGCATTCTCTTCATCTTTAACAAGTTTACATGCTATTTCTACCAGTTCTTCCAATTTTTCTTGTGATTCATTTAATATATCTTTATCCACTAATTGTGTATTAAAAAATGAAAAATTTTGTTTTTCTTCTTCTTTAGGTTTAATCACAAAATCTTTTATATCAATTTTAGTTTCTACAGAACTTCCATCTGTTTTAGACCTTTTCTTGAATTGCTGCAAATTATGTGCTTCCTGTATACAGGTATCAGTCAAGTTTCTTTTCAGACCTTTGTTTTGTGGTTTAAAAGTTGAAAGATTTAAATTTTGCATTTTATATGTTGCAGGAAATTCTTTAAAAGCTGACAGCAGTGATGTTTTTATGGTTGCAAGTAAAAGTTTTTCGTTTTCTAGAAAAACTTGCCGTTTGTCAGGCGTGATATTTACATCGACAAGTAACGATTTTGTTACAATATTCAAAAATACAAAAGGGTACTGATTTGGATTAAATAATTTGTATATTTCATTAACTAATTTCATTATTTTTGAAGGTTCGCAAGGCCTAGAATTGATGTAATAAAATTGTCTATCATTTATGCTTCTACCAGATCCATGAATCACACTAGATACTAAAAATTCTGCTGTAAATGGTAAATGTTCATCAGTAGCAAGTTTCAACCCAAATTCTGTTAAGACTTCTTCATTGGGATGTTTTAGTTCTACATCTATTAAAGATGCAATCTGTTTTGACCCAAATACGTTTACGATATTATCTCGAATTGTTTCTTTGCCATCTGTACATGTAACTGTATTCTTTGATCCTTTATCCGTCGTATTTGAACATGTGAACCTAAAATTCAAACCATATTCATTTTGAAGTACATATTAATTTGTACGAAATCATAATACATTGTGACTACAGAAAAACAGTATCAAATCTTCCGTTTAACTTAGAAGTCTAATTCATTGTCTGTCGGGACATACAGCCCAAGAAGTAAGTGACCGTTCAACTAAGAAGCAACAACTACTTCTTCCCGGGCTATAGGCGCCGACAGCTATAGAATTACACTTCAAAGTCAAACGGTGTTGATATATCTAAAAGATATATAATATCATCCATTCTGATTTGCAATAAGATTGGACAACATAACTTGTAGACCGGTTTCGGCGTATTTGCTCCTCATCAGTACAAGGTATATGTTCTCCATCCGAGAGCTCTAAGAGCTTAATCCCGGACAGAAGACGACACCAAAATCACAACCAATACATTTCATCCAGTAACGGAAGTGTAAAAGTCGTGACAATAACGAAAATATTCTTCAAAACTTATAAAGCGTTAGAATAATTATAATTAAAGTTTGGCAAGTTCATCTGAACCTACGGGGCATCGGTAAGAGGCAAGGAAACATGGCGCTTATCTGTCAAAAACGTACAAATTGCGTACTGTACCTATTTTATAAAGTAAAACTCAAAAAAAAAACAAAGGTCACTGACAATATCAACGCCACTGGATAAATCAATATCAGTCAACTGACGAAGTGAGAGGGAAGAACACACGCATGCGCTTGTCAATAAGCTGGTCAAGCCCTTCGATAAAAATCACCAATTATATAATTCGGAGGGTGTGGTAAATATGGTTTTCGCACAGCGCTGCCAGAGCTTGAAGAAACCCATAACAATTTTGGAAAAGTGTTCATATTTTAATATTCATAACTTGAAAAAATAAAGTTTATAGACAAAATCCAAATCAGGCACATTAAAGAATTAAGGTTTAATCAGATTGTTAATATTGTTGGTAATAAAAAGTCTATTTACTTATTATTATTAATACATGCTTAGTACTTCACTTTTTCATAGCTAAACGTGGCAATATCGAATGTTTTCGACTGCATTCCTTACAGAGGTTTAGATAAACTTGCCAAGCTATATTCTGGAAACTTAAATAATATTTTATTGTTTTCAGCCCATGCACCCAACCTGTTGTCATATTTTTCGAAATTTGATTTTTCCGTTGGAGGTGAATATGCGGTGTCTTCTTTAGTTCAACGTTAAACTCTTAGAGCTCTCGGACGGAGAGCATATACCTTGTACTGATGAGGCGCAAATACACCGAAACTGGTCTACAAGTTATGTTGTCCAATGTAATTGCAAACTAGAATGGTTGGTGTTAAATATCTTGTAGGTATACCAACACCGTTTGCAGAGGTGGGTAAAATAGGTTTAAAAACATTCAAAATAAAAGATACAAAATAGATTTGAGAATTCTATTTAAAATAGAAGATAGAAAATAGGTATTTCAGATAGTTAAAAATAGTCTGTCATTGTCACGCATCTATCATCTAGTGATTATGGCCAGAATGAAAAATCAAATTGTACTATGTATGTATGTGTTTTTTGGGGTAACATTCACTGTATTGTGTATTGTGCCCCCTTACTTCTACTTAGTTTCTGAGGAGAGTTTCTGAAACTAGTAGCTCCTTTAGTCTTATTTTCCAAACAACATAAAAACCTTTCAAATTTAAGGTACCCAAAATTGCAGTTTTTAAAAGAAAAGAAAATTGAGTATTCTAAGGACTTCTTATAACAAAGTAAGGACTACTTACTATTTAAATGCATTCCAGAACAATAAATACTAATTTCAATAACTTTTAACTTGGATTTAAAAGGTAATACTTTTAAACTTACTTAATTCCTTTAGAAACAAGGCAATAAGCATATAATAATTGACATAACTTGTTAAATTCTCTCTTTAAATGTTTCAAAAATTCTTTTCGTCTTACTGGTAGAGTTGAAAATAAGTTGCTCAATGTAACTGTTGTGCCTATTTCTCTTGCAGTTGGACTTGTATTTATAATTTTACCATTTCTATCATATGTAATTTTTGTGGCAATCTCAGCTGAACTGTGTCTTGTTGTTATCACCAAATCAGACAATGCACATAAAGAACTCAAAGCCTCTCCTCTAAATCCAAGGGTTCCCAGATGTTGTAAATCTTCAAATTCTCTTATTTTAGAAGTGTAGTGTTTCAGTGCTGGAAATTAAATCAATATTAATGATAGTTTACACAGTATGGTTGATAATAGTTATCAATTTAAAAATAAGCAGTGTACATAAAGAAAAGCAATTATTCAACAATATTACTCAATTTTTCGAAGCTGTCACTCTTCACACCACTTCCATTGTCATGTACTTCAAGAAGTACTGAACCATATTCTTTTAGATAGATATCTATAATTGTAGCTCCAGCATCTATTGAATTTTCAATCAATTCCTTCATTGCAATTGCCAAACTTAATACCACCTGTAAAATTAATTAACACAATAATGTATTACCCCAGAGATTTTAAATAAAATAATTATTTTACTCGATATGAATAGAGAAAACTGAAAATGAATTGTATTATTGGCGAGATTATTATAGGTGAAAATATACAGGGTGTCTCAAAATTGACGCCCGTCCTTTCAGAATATGAATCGGGGGGATGAAACGAATGAAAACGTAAGAATAAAAAAAAATGCGTTATGTCCATGGTTACAGAGTTATTGACAAAAAACAAAGATCTAACATTCAATGTTTACACTTTATTAAAAACGAAGTCAGCTAAAAACAAATGAGTAGCATAGGTTGCTATGGTAATGTTAAATGTTAATTATTAGTTCTGTCCACTTTTGTCATAATAAGTATAAGTATAATCATTTCATATACGATGGTCAGTAAACATTTGGGGTGGATTATTAGATAATAATGTAATCGGCCCAAATATGTTACCTAAACGACTCAATTCAGCATCGTATTTTCGGTTTTTGAACGACAATTCACCACTGCCATTTCTCAATCAAGTTCCATTAGCAACTAGATTGAATTGTTGGTTCCAACATGATGATGCTCCTGCACATTATGGTAGACAAGTGAGAACATTACTAAATCAAACATTCCTCGACTGTTGATTGGAAGAGGTGGACCCATACTATGGCCTCCTAGATCTCCAGATCTAAATCCATTTAATTTTTTCTTTTGGGGATTCTTGAAAGAAAATATTTACTTTGAACCTGTTGAGAGTGCGGAAGATGTAGCAGCTCGTATTCACGCTGCTGTGACATTTATAGACGAAAACATGCTACAGAGGGTTCGTGATTCAATGATAAATTGTTCAAATATTTGCATTGAAGTAGGAGGCGACTTGTAGTAGCACCTTTTATAAATTAATTTCTTGTTTTGTAACAAATATTCGTTTTTAATAAAGTTTAAACATTGAATGTTAGATCTTTTTTGTCAATAACCATGTGCATAACGCAATTTTTTTATTCTTACGTTTTAATACGTTTCAGCCCCACGATTCATATTCTGAAAGGACGGGTGTCAATTTTGAGAAACCCTGTATATCAATTTTGTATATTATCATTATTCATTAATGAAATATTACTAAGATGAATATTAAATAGTACGTTTAATAATAAAAAATAACTTACCTGTCCAGAACATATTCTATGTACAGTATTTTTATCAATATGTTGTATCACTTGATTGTTAGTGTCACTGAATATTTTTGTTTCGCAAGATTGTGAGTTATTCATTTAAAAATATTATAAACAAAATACGAACACCAACTTTTTTTAGGTTATTTGTGGGTTATTTGAAAAGTGAAAACCGCCTAAGGGACAGTTTTGCCAACTTAATAGTGGTACCACAGAGTACACCATCTGATGGTGTACTCTGTGGTGGTACCTACTTAAAATTTCAATGATCTCATAGAATTTAACGTTTTTAAAAAATATGAATGGAAGTTTTACATAATTTTACTGTATGCAGTTCACAAATAATTCAAAAATGTGTAAATATACAGGATGTTCCATTTAAAATAACAAAGTTAATATGCATTTCCGGTTGACATGGTTAAACATAATATCTTATTAGATTAGAGATATCCATATTAGATTAGGAGGAAATGTCTGGGCTGCTATTTTCTAACTTCTGCGAAAATTTTCGTATACGGATTTTTTTCGTATGGCAAGAGCTTTTGGTATTTTGGAATCTATGCGAAAAGCAATAATTCGTCTCGCACAGCTGTCTTCGCATGACTTGAGCCGGCAACGCTGTGTAAACGCATATCTACCACAACTCCAACAAGAAAGCGACTAGCCGTATAGTCCGTATATATCATAGATCACTTTGGTTAGTAATTTGACGGTCCGTATATATTAGATTTCTGAATAAACGATACGGGTTTCTAACCGCTAGTAACGACACTCACAATTTTCGGCGATATACGGACCATACGGTAGGTTAGCTAAGATTATTTATATCAAATTATCTTTTTGTCAGGTTAATAATACTTTTAATAATAATATATAATCTACAAGTTTGTTTTTTTTTCTTAAAGATTTGTTGTATAGGTATAAAGTATTTGCTGTCAGTTTGCAAAAATATTTTAATAACTATGAATGAAAAAAAGTACGGGAAATACAGGGTGTCCCAAATAAGAGTGACTGATTTTAAACATAAATGCCCAGCTTATAATTAATTGCTCCAAAGAGATGGGGTTTTCACTAGTTTCACTAGTTTATCAAAAAGATTTTTTCAGGCTTGGCTGGCATTTCATCTCATCAACACAGGGTGTTTTAGTAATGTTGGTCGAATTCAAAGGGAAAAATATGTATTATTTTAAATGGATCACCCTATAATTTTTGATCTCATTCGAAAGAGCAATCATTCTTCTTTCAAAAAATGTATAGCTTTCTATCTTTTGTTTCATTAACAACAAAGATATTCGAGGTTTCATGTAGTAGTACATTTTCAATTAGTAGTCTTATATGAAAGTATTCTGAAGCCTAAAATCAACTCATGATAATCCTAACAACTTAGCAGAACTTAAAAATATTGTCAGGAACATTATTGAAAACATTCCGCAGAAAATGCTAGAAAATTTATTTGAAAATTTAAAATTTCGCTTGCAGTTATGCATAAACGAAGAGGGTAGGCATATGCAGCATATATTGTAACTTTTTGTTATTCGTTCTCTATATGTATTGAATAATGTTATTATGTTTTCTAACTAAATAAACTGGTTGTCAGATTTGTTGTCAACTGTTTACGTAATCAAAAATGCATAATATGATTTGATTTTAGGCACCAAAATACGTTCATCTAAAACTACTGATTAAAAATGTACTACTACATGAAACCTCGAATATCTTTGTTGTTAGAAAATATAGAAAACTATACATTTTTGGTAAGGAGAATGATTGCTCTTTCGAATGAGATCAAAAATTATAGTGTGATCCATTTAAAATAATACATATTTTTCCCTTTGAATTTGACCAACATCACTAAAACACCCTGTGTTGATGAGATGAAATGCCAGCCAAGCCTAAAAAAATCTCTTTGATAAACTAGTGAAACTTGTCGAAACCCCATCTGTTTGGAGCAATTAAATAAGCTGGGCATTTATGTTTAAAATCAGTCACTCTTATTTGGAACACCCTGTATAATATCATCCAGTAAAAAGACGGAATTAATAAATTTTATGGGAAAAAAATCCACAACTCCGATCTGGAAAATTTACAAAAACATTTACCTACTTTTAAGAGTTCACCGATGCTGTGGATGAACATTACAGATTCAAAGCATTTAGTATATACGAATTCATTAATTCGCATCTCTTTGACCATGCGATGTATTTCCGCACAGAAAACTCGCGTACGGATATTTTTCGATTGCTCGAAAATACGGTTTGTTTAATTTTATACGAAAACAGCATGATTCCGTATACGGAAGTCATTCGCATGAGTTAGAAAATAGCAGCCCTGATCTGCTTAGTGCTTACTAAAGAACAGTGTTGCCAGCACCTTCTGATTTTCCGTACTAAATTTTGTTGAGTGTCGTATGTCGTATGGTGTCCATCCATACGGTTACCGGAAAACTAACATAGATGTCGCTAAAGTTGAACATGTTTCTGTTGACATTTTCTTGGAATCAAAATTTCCAAAAGATATAAAACTTTCAGTGCATGGATTCAAGAAAAAATTTCATTGCTATGTCTTTAAGTTCATTTACTCAACGTTGATTGCACTGCATGAGTGCCTGACTAAGATTTTCTTTTCCAATTTTTTTTTCTCTGGCCAAAATAATGATAACGTATTAAATTGCAAAGCGGCGTAATAGCGTAATGAATAAATCCATTTGGTAATAGATCTATTACGAACGTAATAGTGCTGGCAACGCTGCTAAAGAAGGATACATTAGATTAGATTAGATTAGAATTGGAGTGGCTCTCAGTCCTATACCAGTGCGACCTTTGCAGATATATTGTGGTCCTCCCTATATTAGAGCTCGATATCTAGCTTTATTCTTTTTATTATACGTAGCTCTCTGCCTTCGGTTTTTCATCTCCGATTCTCCGAATAGGTGAAACCGCAACCTTGCTAGGCCTTCGCACTCACAAAGTACGTGCTCCGCGGTTTCGTCTTCTTCCTGGCAGGACCTGCATAGGCTGTCTTCGGCTAGTCCAATTGTATGCATATGTTTCCTCAGCCTACAGTGCCCTGTAAGCATTCCCACTATTATCCTCGTCGTTTCTCGACTTTGATGTAGTAGGTCGTGTGACAGTTTGACCATTGTTTGACCGAAGGGCTTTTAAGGAATAATTTAGCGTGCCTTTGTCCTGGGGTTTCATACCACCAGTGCAACGCCTGGTTTTTTATCCATTTGTGGATGCTTCCTTTACTTAGGCATTTAGCAATTCCACAGGGTACCTATTCTTGAAAATCATGCGATCCGATGTTTCTCTCGATCGATGGGATCTATCCCGTGCGATCTATCGAATCCCCCACTGTCGAAGTCGTCTAATTCTTGAACCTTCATGTGAACGTTCAAAATTATTGCATAGTTGCCAGCATTATTTGATACAAAAGATCTACTTCTTAGTTATTTTTGGCCTCTTTTTTTGTACGGCTGTCATAATTTTCTGTCATTAATTATTTTCCATATTTTGTATGATATATTACCAATAATAGGAAAGGTAGTCTGTTCAGTTGATCAATTAAAATTAGAATTGCATAAAAATAAGTCAGTCGAGCTCCGATTCTTACAAAAAAATACCCCTTCAAACGGCACACTTCCAAGCGATGGTCATATGAAAACCTGGAGCCCCTATCTTCGTCAATTCGTACTTCCTCCTCTGCCTCCCGTAAATTCTCATTACGTAACAAAAATAATGGTTCTCCATGTCAATGATTAAAAACCGATTGAAAACCACTCAAACTCACGACAAAGCATTTTTTCAATTATTTGTGCATGAATTTAAGATTCAAAAAGACAGAGAACTAACAGAATAATTACGGAATGCATAGAGAAGTAGTAATTATATAGTACTTTTCTAATAATTTCTCTATGACAGAATGGAAACAAATTTCCATAAAATAACCTCTTTACTGCCCAAACGTCAATTCATTCGAGTCTGCTCCCCTATTTCGGACCATGCGATCCGGAACGTATGACTTTCATGCGATTAATAGTACCGGATCACGAGCCAAGAATATAACGACGATCGCCTCATGTGATCATTCGTCATAAATCTATGCCGCTCATTGTTCAAGAATAGACGTCCAGGAAGGTTCTGGCCCTATCATGACCTTCGCTGCTCCCTGCTTGGCTAATTCATCGCCTTTTATTCCTTGGTAGCCTGGTACCCAGGCCAGGGTACTTTATTATGAATACCTAGTCTGTATCCCATAGCCAAAATAAAAAATTATATTATATTTCTCTATGACTTAATCATTGGTCCAGTGAACAATTTGATAGCAATTTTGAATTCCTCGGATCTTCTAGAAAGGGAAACGCGGTTTCATTAAAAAAAATTTTAACTATTGAGGGGATACTTAAGGGGTCCCTTATTTTATACTAACAATGTGTAGTCATATTTATCCAAGTCATGTGATCTATATATTAGCCACACCCATTATTCACTCTTGAATAAGTACTTCATTATACTTAAAGAAGCCACTCGTGCAAATGGCATTATGCGGTAACTCTAGAGTCTAGACCAATAGTAAAATAAGACACTTTTAAAAAGATGGAAATTTTCAAATACAAAAAATATTATTTATTCATAATAGCACTTACTATACAGAAAGTAAAAAAAACGTTATAATCTATATGAGATATACAGTTGTATTCAAAAAAACAGTACAAGTATTAGAAAGATACGTTAACGTCATCGTTTTTGCACAGTATACCAAATGTTTTGGTATACTGTGGTATTTGAGTGGAGTTTGAAGTTATCTCCAATTTCCAAAAAGGAGTCTAAGTCAATATTTGTCAAAGAGGTTGAGGGGAATGTGTATTTGTGGTTTTGTATTGATTTAATAATCCTATTTATTATAAAAGGTCATATTATATAGCGATTAAAATAACCAAAGCAATACCTAACAAGGTCGAAAAAAGCACTTAATCAAAATCCTGAACTCAACTATAGTCGGTTTTTACGCAAATAGGATGAAGTAAACGTCTCTTGTTAATACTTGTAGGTACCCTTTTTTCAATTCAGCACTGCACCTAGCTGATATTTATGTGAAGGATGCCCCAGCATCAGTAAAAGATGTAACCTTACATATAGGTATATATTTGTTTCTCCCAAAACATTAGCTGTCGTCATTTCCCATGTTTTGCAGAGTAATGTTTAATTCCATCTATATTTGAAGCTCTTGCATATTTAGCTAATAAAGCATTAACATCGAGTTTATCTGTTGTTAAACGCCTAAAATAAAAAACTTTATTATTTCATCTTTTTGGTTTTTTTTTTCAGTAGGATTTGAACAAATTTATTCAAGGCTTTTTTTCCTAGTTTCGATAAATGCCAAAAAATGAATATACCACAAGGAAAGTACACAGAACATATTATAGTATTATAATATACCAAAGTTTCCCAAACGTTTGTAAACGGCTAAAACTATCTCGTAAACCACTAGTCATCATTGTATAAAATTTGGGGCACACCAGTTTTGGGATACGATTCTAGATTTGATATTAGCAATGTTGTCAGATGTGCCGTTTATCTTAAATTATTAGTAATTTTGATTTTTCAAATTCACGTTTTCAGTCATTATTGGAATATTCAATACGAGTTCAACCATTCGTAACACTTATGATTTTATGTAGGCTGAAAGGTCTAAAATATATAAAACGTGAGTCTGGCAACGCCTATTTGTAAACTAAGTTTTTTTATGATTAAAATCAGGTGAACGTGGAGGCCATTCAATTCTACCTCGTGCATTTCCGGGAAATATGTCATCTAAATAACATTAAAATTTGCTCTAAGCAAGTTTCTCAGTGTAGGTACAAGGAACATTTCTAAGTAGAAGTTCATATCTATTTGACGTTAAATTTCCTTTGATAAAGAATGGTCCATTTAACAAAATCAGAGCATTCTAAATTTCTTCAAACCTACATATTTTGCACTTTTTCATGTATTTTAGACCTACTATTCTAAATAAAATTGTAAGTGTTACATTTGATTGAGCTTGGTATTCAATAGGAGATTCCAACAAAACCAGCAAAACTGGCAACATTGTAAATATAAAAAAAATCCACGTATCCCATAGGTGTACTCTAAATTTTGTACAATTAGGAACTTAAATCATTCATCTTACCTAATATAAGGTGCTATTTCTGGTACAGTCCACTTCTCTTTAGCACTAAACAAAATTTTAAATCTTTCATTTATATTTTCTGGTAAACTGTTCTCTTCAAATGCCCAAATTGTCTTGGGAACAGATTTTCTATCAATAATTGCAACTCCATATAACATTTCCTCGGTGGCTACCATGCCTTCAGGAACAGATTCTTTCCATGCTTGGAAAAATTCATCTAGATGAAATTTTCCATTTTGATGTAATAAAATTTGAGCAAAAAATGTACATACTTTATCTTCTCTATATCTATACAAGGGAATACCATCAACTTCTTTTGATTCTTCAGTATATTTTTCAAATAAATTTTCAATAATTTCCTGAGGTGCTAAGCTTTTTAATGCTTCTGTAGTTTCCTTATAATCAACTTCATCAATTTCCCATGAATTTTCATCAACCAATTTAAGCATAAATGTTAATATCCGAAAATGATACTCAAGATCTAACGTCCTAATTTTTTTATTGATTTCTATCACTGCCATTGTATTTAATGCATCTAGTATTTCCTTTTTAGAAGCTTGTATCTTATCACATAATTCTTCCAAACTAAATAAACTATTAATATTCACATCACATTCATATTCTGGTCCTTTATATAAAGAATCTTCAAGTAAAATTTCCAATTTTTTCAAATGTGGTTTACCTATTGTCGCTTCTAAGTAATTATAAAATATTCCCTTAACTGTCACATTCTTTACTTGCTTCTCACTCGTTTTTTCATTTATATCATTTTCAATATCTTTAGTGAATTTTAAACCGTGCGTTAACAATAGACTATTAGATGTTTCAGCCTCTACAACATGAAATGTTTGTGTATCTGAACATATAACAACTTCCTCATCTTTTTCTCCCTTGAAATATAATCTTGATCCTGATTTAACTTCTTCTAACAACTGTGAATCTAATTGTAACAATTTATAGTTGTGTTGATGTAAATCTTTATCAGTAAAAAACAATGCTTGAAATACTGGTTTTAGTTCTTGTGGAGACAGTTTTGCTAAGGAAAGAACTTCTTCAACATCTTTTAAGCTTCGTCTAAAAAAAATCTAGCATTAGTAAAATGACTATACCACCTTTACCAGAAAATGTATGTGAACCATTTTGTTGGGAAGCACCCCTGTACCCGCATTTCTCCACTGATTTTGATTTAATTTTTTTTATTAGTTTCAGCATCAAAAACAGTATTTTGGGACAAATTTTAAGAGCTTAATTACTAGGCCCTCTATATTAATTTTTCTTTGCCAAAAAAGACGAAAGTACTGTTACGCGAGTGCCCCAGTGAAATTCCCGTATGAGACGACTATGACTCCTCCGCTCACTAGTCGAGAACCATCGAGAAGACTACCTACCCCGCGCCCTAGCACTTCAATCCAGAGATTTCTAGTCTATCCAACGCCTTTGGCAGAACGAGAGATTTCTAGAAATCTACCCCACGCGCAGTATAAATATCGCGCATCGATAATAAATATTTACGTAATTAGTGGGATATGGACATTATTAACGCACGCATGTGTGCGTGCGTTAATAATTCCTATCCGACGTGTTACGTACAAAATTTTATCTACAACTGTTTATTAGTAGGTATTATTAAAAGTACTTGTATCATAAAATTGTATTTAAAAAAAATACTTCAATCAAACGTATTGACTGCAAACATAAGGTACTGTGATCATATTTTGTAACCATAGTAACCATAGCAAAGTCAAACAAAGCTGTGGAAATAAAATAAATTAGTTGTCATTGAATTGTCAAAGTTAAATGAACAACTATCTTCGAAAATGAGTTCAAGCGAAGACAGTCTTCCTTCAGAAATGGAAAGTGCAGCTTCAAGTGTTATTTCAAATCTTGTGCCAGAGAAATCACGAGAAAAATTCAGCTGGCTTATGATCGTTACGAGAAATGGTGTCGAGAAAAGAACACACCCTGTATAAAATGGAGAATTTTCCAACATAGATTCGAATACGTTTGACCTTGCTTAAGGCAACCGAACAGAAATCATTTCCTTATCTTCAAGGGTCTCCTCGTAAAAAAATAATTTATAAGGGTCTCCAACGGTCAAATTTTCTACAAAAAAATCAATAACTCAAAAAGTGTGAATTTTTCGAAAAAAGTTTTCAGACAAAAGTATACTAAAATATTACGTAGATTTCAAAAATGTATTAATATACAGGGTGTTCTATTTGAAATAACAAAGTTACAGTCGACTTCCGGTAGAACCGGAAGTCGGCCATCTTTTAAAATATTTTAGTTGAAAAGATCGTATCCGAAAACCCAAACGTAGAAATTTTCATGATTTTACTATAAGTATTTTGCCATATACAGATAGTTTTCACTCGTCGTGGGACACCCTGTATATTTCAGGCAATAATTTATATATAAAATCTTCAACAAAAACTTTGTTTAATAATCTAAATTCCCATGTTCTCTCCAAAACAACAACTGTAGATTAATCAACCAATCACACTTCTAATAAAAAATGAGCTTTAAGTTTTCTGGCAATCAGACACGATTGTAAACTTCTTATGATCACATTCCCACGCTGGAATCCAGGGTAACTAAGAAGCAGACCAGAAGCCAAAGCCAATTTTAAATAGACACCAACATGTGAAAATTCAACTGCTCTAACTAGGATACACAAATCTAGCACATATCTGCATTATAACAAAAACCAAAATAACATACTGTGAGACTTGCCATAAAAGAGTCACTGACAGACATATACTTTAGACTGCCCAAAATATACAATAGAAAAATGATAAAATAAAAATGACTCAATGGCCATAATTGGTGAAAACATGGATACAAAAAATCTCATCAGTTACTTGGGAGACATTACCTTATTGTAGCAACAGACTTCGGCTTTAATAACTCTAGGGGATAGAGAAGGAAAAAAAATTCTATTGCCCCACCCATGTTTCAAAGATCCCATTACAGGATTGAACTATTCTACTGGAGGGTTACTGGGCTTACAGTTTATTGGAAGATTCGGTGTTATGCATCATTCACCTATCCATGAGGAATGTATTGATATGTTTTTGTGGTGGCAGATTTATGTTTCCATAGCATCTGATCTCTACTTATTTTGTAGTGTAGAAACAATTTTCAATTTGTTATATTATACATTTCAGGTAATAGTAGTTTACCTAACCAGTGCGGAAAGTGATATTTTTCCATACGCTATTGCAGATGGCTAAACAACGCTTTAGCAGAGTTCGGCCAGCAATTGCGTGAGGAAGTCATTTTACACACGTGTCAGGTACACTATTTTTTCTACTAGCATTTGGGAAAAACACAAAAATCAACATAAAGGTTCATTTATGATTAAATACTCATCAACAACTTAATTATTATTTGACATCCATTTGATTAGGCTTATACCAGGGCCTCTTGACTCTTCCCGCACTCAAAATAGTGGAGAAAATTGGATCTTTCCGCACGCTAGTAGAAAAAATATTTGTAAGTCATCAACATTCATAGAGATATACATTAAGTTGATAGCATAATAGGTATTAACTTTTGATCTGTGTAGAATTCGAGAGAAGGATTTTACGATACTTCTATTAATTTTATATGTAACAATAAGTGTAATTTCTATCCCCGTAATTTCTTCAATATTTCAAATCGTTTGTCGGCAATTTTTTTAAATTATTTCTCTTAAACTGTACTTTCCATTTCATGGAGTGGTATTTTTACCGGACCTTAAATAACTAATAAATCTAATCTATACTAAGCTTACTCTTTACTTTCCATTGTTATAAAATATGCATTCCAAATTGCAACAATATTTTATTTGTTTGAAAAATGTAGAAGAAACTCCTCTTCTTTTTAACGGTCTGGATGTTGACATTCAACTTCTTAAGCTATTCAGTTACAAGTTGTATTTGGATTTTAAGCCTCGAAGTGATTGTCTTTCCCAAAATACGATACTCTTAAAAAGAAGAATGTAGGTTAGCTTTACTGTTTTTCGAGTTTTGTTCATGTTTTGTTTAGTTGGAGTCCAGTTGTGTTGTATACGTGTCTTTTCTTTTTAAACATATTGTAATAGTAACATAAATATAATAATGGCACCAACAAAAGTAAATGTGAAAGAAAGATTTAATGATGGTGAAGTAGATCTTAGTATGTCTGATTTAAATGAAGTTCCAATAAAGGAAATATTGGGATTAAAACGAGTAGATAGCTTGGATTTGTCTAACAATACTTTAACATTGTTACCAAAAAACTTTACATCTTTAACTCATCTCACCAAATTGGACTTGAGCAAAAATGAGCTTACAGAACTACCTGAAGATTTTGGAAACTTGGTGAAACTAAAACATTTAGATTTATACAGGAACCAATTGCAACACCTACCTCTAAGTTTTAGTAAATTGAAAAATCTGAAATGGCTTGATTTAAAAGATAATCCTCTAGTTCCAGCTGTTGCCAAAGTAGCAGGTCTTTGCATTAACACCAAAGAATGCCAGACTTGTGCTAAAAATATTGTAGACTTTTTCACTAAACTGGAAAGTCAGGTATCTGCCGAACTTGAGATGAGAAACAGAGATAGACAAAAGCAATTGGAATTCAATCAAAAAAAGAAACAGGAAGAGAAAAACATGAAAAAGAAGGAAAAACAAAAAGAAAAGAAGGTCCTCAATGGAAAGATTACTGAGCCAAAAAAATCGAACAAAAATCATGTAAACAATAAAAACAAAGTCAAAATTAGTGATACAACAAAAGCCACTTCCAATTCAGTATTTTCAACTATCTTCACTTGGATTTTCTTTATGCTGGCACTTTATATAGGGTTTGTTATTTTCAAGGCATATGATTCTAAAAATTTTTTGGATACTGCAAAAAATATTGTTATATTTGATTTAAATAAGTTATACAATGATGCACCTGTTTGGTGGAATTTATCAAAACAATATCTTGAGAATTTGTATGAAAATTTAACTGCCAAAAAATAAATGTATTCTACATTATATTTTAAAACATATTGTACATAAATGAAAGTTTATAACCAATTATGTAAATATTTGGAATCATAAATATTATTTCAAGTTATTAACTAACAAAATGCATAAAATGTAGAGTACAATATAAAATTTTTGTAGTTAAAAAAAAATAAATATTCCCTAATCTGCTGAAAGTTTGTTTATTCAAAATACCTCACCAAATCTTATTTGAGGATTGACAATCAATTCATAATCTGCACAATGTCAATAGCAGTTCTTTTTCAGCCTAGTAAAATGAAAATTTAAAAGAAAGATTATTTTTCTTAGTCTATGGAGAGGGTTGGATTAAATACTATATTGTGTAACAAGGGCAAAAAATGAACATTAGCAATCTGAGACTATTAGATGCATGAGCAAGGGAAGGCTGATAAATAGCTAGATTTTTCATTGAATTGGCATTTACTTAAATGTTCTAAAGAACAAAGGTATTAATTGAGAAATTATATTCATTTCAAATATGCATTTTTGTTAATTTTAAATAATTGTTTGTCTTTAATAAAATCATTTGACATTACATTGTTTTTGTAGATTCTTGACTGAGGATACAAAGGGTTGAAACAATTAATTTACTAGCTGTTGAATTTTTTATTTGGCAATACGTGTGGTTTTCTGTTAACACAATTATTCAAAAACAATACATAGAATATCACTTAAAAATAAAATGCATGAAAAAGTTCAATCGTAATTTACAGTTATAGTACCTACAGTCAAAAAGTACTTCATACCAGAAAAAAATATAGGTAACCACGATTTTTGCTTAATTCTATAGTTTAACAAATTATAACTTTTTTCTTTTAAAAGATATTTTTATGTTCAATTTCTGTTCACAATTAGGAAGTACCATTTATTCGCAATATATTGGTTAAAAAATAATTCCTTTTTCAGTACAATTACAAATACTCAAAATAAAAGTAAATTTCAATATACACACGAACTAATAAATATTAATAAAAAAAATATACATCTATAATCGCAAGTAATGAAATCAGTATATTTATTCAATTATATTAGTCAAATCAGTATAATATGTTTATACTAAATATTTAACCTGGCTTTATCTATAACTATCTCTTCCTCCTCCTCTCTGGTAATTAGAACGACCTCTTGAACCTCTATCACCTCTCGAACCTTTATTGCCCCTTGACGAATACTGTTGGTTATGTTGGCGATCTTGCACATATTGATCAGCATATGTAGTTTTATTGGCTTGAAAAGAATCATAAGTTTTAGCTCTTTTTGATTGATGATAGTCCTGTGAGCTATTACTATCCCTTCTGGAGTTGGCATAATTTTTATTTTCCCCTGATATTCTGCTATCGAAACTTTTACTGAAATATCCTGAACTAGAATTGCCGTATTTACCTTGAAAACTATCGTAATTTCTGTTGCTCCCTCTACCAGAGTTGTCATATCTCTTGTTTTCTCCATATCCACTTCTATCACCGCCAGAATGATAGTTTCCTCCTCCTGAATAATAGCCACCGCCACTACTATCTCCAGATTGATAGCTACCACCACTGGACTGGTAATTTTCTCCTCCTGACTGATAGCTGCCTCCTCCCGACTGATAGCTACCGGAACCGGACTGATAATTACCTCTTCCTGATTGATAATTACCACCTTCTGGTTGATAATTCGCTCCTCCAGATTGATAATTGTTGGCTCCACTTGAATAGTTATTAGAGCCTCCTTTAGAATAGTTATTACTTCCGCCTCGATTGAAATTACCACCTCCTCTGTTGAAATTACCCCCTCCTCGACCTCCAGGACCAGCAGATCTTTGTTGCCATGATGGCATTTCAGGGGGAGGTGGAGCTATTTCTGTAGTCCTACCACCCCTATCTGGGACCTAAAATTACAAAGTTATTTATTAAAATGGGTTTGGTGGAAAGTGAGTATTTATTATTAATAATAGACAAAATTGATTAATATGAGGGAGAAAAAACTAGAGAAAAGATGAAAAGTGATCAAATCTGAGAAGGTAGGATACCAACAGGATTGTTCTTAGTTGGAGATATAGTAAGATATTATCCCACATTCTCCATAATTGTATTTGTCCTTACCATTTCAAATGGTATATTGAAAAACAATCAAGGGCTGTTAAAAATTTGATAAACAAGCTCTCAAGAATTAATTGGTGAAAATGTTTGAATAGTCCAGTAATATAAGGCAAGAGGGTCAACCCCCTTCAACCAAGATATGGAAAGTCAAAATCCTCAGCTTGTGGCCAACATAAAATGGGCCAGCTTCCCTCAAGTGACGAGAATAAGGAATTGGAAATTTTCTAGCGACCGGAAGACAGAAGAGGAAAATTAAGACTTAATATCACAAGAGAATAAGAATAAATTAAAAATAATTTGACAGATTTTAGAAAACTTGTTCTCGAGAGACCGAAGGACTTGAGTGGCTATATTGTCAAATGTTTGAGGAAATTAATATCTAATTTGTTGAACTATCATGTGGTATTCGATATCAAGATTTTATATTTTTATTTCAACAAACCTACAATATAGGTAGGTAATATTAATAATATATGCAACAGGAAGCAAGATATTTGCAAAAATGGAGACAACCTTTAGAATGAAAAAGTGTATACTAGTTTAGTTTATTATCTTTAATATCGAGGTAAACTGATTAAAATGACTGGGCTATCAAGTTTCAATGTTTGCAGGACCAAAGTTACATTCAATTAGTTAGCTGAGTTGAAACAATTGGAAGCTGTTAGTTACTATAGTTTGTTTCCAAATGTACATACAATATTGATATGCCATAATATTTCAACAACCATATATTTATCGGATATTACATAGTTGTAATAAAACTTCACAAAATATCTTACAATTTAAAAGTAAATGTTCAGTGGGTTAGGAAACTATTTTATAGACATAATTATATATTCGAAGTGATTCCCCACAAGTTTTCTTTGATAAACTTAAAAATTGTGGCATTTTTCAATAGTAGGTAATATCCGACAAACATCTGTTTGTTAATATGGCCAAAGATGAGTTTATGATCAGGGTAGGGGATCTCTGAAGGCGCGTGGGTGCTGCCACATAAAAAGTCCCTTGACTTTTCATTATTATTATTGTAATATCAATCTAATGTTGAGTAATTTTAAATGAAATATCGAAATATGGATCGTAAATGTCATTTTGCAATAAAAGTAAAATTACAGTAATTTTGAATATACCGCAAAAACTGTAAAATTACAGGAATCTTTTTTTTCGGAGTTCACAACCTGATTTCTGCCAGAGGTACTGACGGGACTCTCAAGGTAGCGCCACCCGTATGAATAGAGGGCGCCACGGGTCAGTTTCCCATATATAAATATTTTTTTATCTATGTTTATGATGAATACTAAAAGTTAATGCTGATTGGTGGATTTCTTATGCATTCTATATAGTTATGTGCAGAAAATTGATATAGTCGAAAGCACTCTTATCATGCGGGTTCAAAGATCACTAACCATATGTATCACAGCAGAAAACACAGAGGTCACTAAAATGTAAGATTACACTGATTATTGACGAATATCCACTTTTTCTTTCATTCTCGAAATAATTCATCAAACTAAGTACCATTTTTTTGCTTGAGGATACAAAAGAAAAAACCGGAAAATTGCTACTTATTATTCAAATTGTCAAAGTGACAATACTGACATATTTAAATAAAAACTCAGCTGGTGAAAAACTTTTTAGAATCGCTAAAAACTAAATACATATCCTTCTTTTTCCCGTCAAAATTGCACAAGTCTGTCTTATTCATCTTACGGATTTTATTTGGAAGTTATGATTAAACGCAATAAAAGAAAACAAGAACTGTGAGTATGTCTTTGTTGAATCGTATGACCCGCACGATAAGACTGCAAACTTTTTAGAATCGCTAAAAACTAAATACATATCCTTCTTTTTCCCGTCAAAATTGCATCTTACGGATTTTATTTGGAAGTTATGATTAAACGCAATAAAAGAAAACAAGAACTGTGAGTATGTCTTTGTTGAATCGTATGACCCGCACGATAATACTGCATCTGACTATAATATACATGTGGGTACATTATTGCATTCCAATACTCTATATACTTTTTGAGACAAACTATATTAGGCATTCCCCATGCAGTTGGATAATACCATACCTTTCTACAATTGGCACTAAACGGTGGTTCTAAGCTTTCTTCAAGGGTATTATATATTCATTTTTCAAAGAATGTTTCAAAGAAATGATTAGTTAAAAAGACAGTTTCAGTATCATACATATTAACAAATTGTCTAATAAGTAAATAGTAGTGATACAAATTGCACAATCTTCATTCAAATAGTCTATGAAAAATATTAACGAATTTTCAGCTCTATTGTAGAGCTTTGCGAGTGTTCCAGACAGTAAAATGGACATGGTAAATTTTTTTGTCAACAATTTTACGAAAAAAAGTAATTCTTCAAAAAAATGTATGCATGATCTGTCACCTAAAATTGTGGTATCGAAATTTCCAAGTCATATACTACAAAAATATAAATTTTACTCAATAGGAAAATACTTTTGTCAACTAAACAGATAATACCTACTATAAAAAAATATCTTCAAGATTGTATTGAAATGCAAATGGAAACATTTCAATTTTCAAAACATATTAGGAATTCGATTTTTTTTTTCAAATCAGCAGTTTCTATTATGCTTTTCATAATTGAAATGCAGAATAATTAAGTACGAAATTAGAATTTTTTATTATTTTATAACCTTGCTTCTCCTTGTCACAAGATTTCCATTCTATAATTTCAATTGTTTTTCAGTAAAATTTATTGGATTTGTTAGACATTATTTAAGGATTGTTTATGTATATGTATTTTTAAGTCTAGTGCGATTCCTAATTTGAATTTGTTTAATGCAAACGTAATTTGTCAATATAAAGTTGAAAAACATAATGTTGGAAATGTAATAGTAATAGGTTTATTGCTCTTTCGTACATACATTACATGAACAACCTGAAAATAAGTAGTCACGCATGTAAAGAAAAAAAAACATAAATAAAATATTATAAACAAACAATAGAAGAACCTATTATAGTAAAGATGCATAATAAAAACATAATGTGTCTATATAAACTACACGCATTATGAAAGGTTGGATGATTACATTACATGCATTAACATTATTCGTTGTTGATAAATACTATGATTTTCATTGCTCCACTTAAAAATTGATATAGTCTGGTAAAATCTATGATATTCGTTGATGAAGGTATCGATTCCAGGTCGTTCGAATGTCCTCGAGGAAGTCATATCTTAGGTGTCTATATATTGGACAGACTAACAGCACATGCTTGAGAGTTTCTGGTTCTTGACAATTGCAAATTGAGCATATTGTTAGATTTCTTATTCTTAGATGTATTAACAACCATTAACAACCCAAGTCAAGCAGCGAATGCCGGACGGAAACACGGGGGATGTACATCTCCTCCCTCGTGCCCGCCTGTGTTGGCGCGCATGCGTGAGCGGTTGAAAGATTGTAAGAGCGCCAAATTTGAATATCTTAAACGAGATCTAACACGGCCAAACTGACATCATTCCGCTCTCGGAATGCACAAATCTCGAAACCTGGAAAAGAAGCTAGGAGCAGACAAAGAATTGAAATCTTTTATCTTAACCAATATTTATAAGGTATGTAAGTACACTCAATAGTTAGGTTCATCATTATGCGCGTATTCTAGATTAACAAATTTTCTCGAAATTTGCCAAATTGCGACAGGTTCGGCAACACATTAGAATATTTATTTTTTTTTTATTTCTAAAATTACCAAAATAAAAACATTACTCAGGCTGTTGTGGCACCAACAGTTACAACAATAATTCGGCAGGCGGCACGATGGGAATACTGCAGTATTCACGATGGGCCATTTAAAGTTAATTTTTATTTGAATGGTAGGCTGTAGATATTGTAACATTTAACATTTTTTTTTGTTTGAATAGCTTACTGGATGACACGATGGAAATATTGCAGCAAGCACATATTTGCGATGGGTCATTCTACACTCTAATTGATAATTCAGTAAATGACACGATGGAAATATTGCATCAAGCACATATTTGCGATGGGTCATTCTACTGCACTCTAATTGATAATTCTCTAAATGACACGATGGAAATATTGCAACAAGCACATATTTGCGATGGGTCATTTTACACTCTAATTGATAATTCTCTAAATGACACGATGGAAATATTGCAACAAGCACATATTTGCGATGGGTCATTTTATACATTCTAATTAATAATTTAACAAATGACACGATGGAAATATTGCAACAAGCACATATTTGCGATGGGTCATTTTACACTTTCTAACTGCAATCTAACGCATTTATGTCTGCGATGGGTTGATCGAAGTCAATCTACTACCAATGATCTAACACGGCATAGATTAGACGAAACATAGTGGGATTACTCACACAGGGGAACAGTCCCTTTCTTTTTGATTTGTGGTAATTATTACTATTTAAATTTTCTAAACTTTGCTCGGCCAATCTGAAAAATTCTACTCTTAGAAGGTTTGTTGCGGTTTAACTATTGGAGCGATATAAATCAGAGTTCTCACGTGCATTTCGATAACAAAGTATTAAATAAATGATTTGAAGTTCTTTTTGTTAAATTAGTACCAGCACCATGGATTGGTTCATGCTGAAGCATAAAATGTTCTTATGAAGTTGTCAAAAAAAAAAAAAAAAAAAAAAAAAAAAAAAAACTTGGCTTTGTTTATTCAGTGGCGAAGGTAGGTTGGAAGCGAAGAAGACAAACGTTTAAGAAAGCCTCCAACTAGGACGAATAGGTACTGTGTTAAGGTTTCCAGAATTTTCAATAATATTTGGATCGAGGGTGATGAAACGTAGCTTAAAACCAACCTGACTGGTTCTATTCAACCTTCTAACACATATCAAACAATGTTCAACATGTTTCTCAACACAGCGAACCAGCGAATTCATTATTAGATGGTACAGAAGATGAAATTCCATCATTTTCTTAGCCTTTGCTGAGGTAATTCGAAATAAAGTGGTTTTTATTTACTAATGCCACAAGAGAGCGAGAAGAAACTTGCGATTCTACTGCACTCTAATTGATAATTCTCTAAATGACACGATGGAAATATTGCAACAAGCACATATTTGCGATGGGTCATTCTACTGCACTCTAATTGATAATTCTCTAAATGACACGATGGAAATATTGCAACAAGCACATATTTGCGATGGGTCATTTTACACTCTAATTGATAATTCTCTAAATGACACGATGGAAATATTGCAACAAGCACATATTTGCGATGGGTCATTTTATACATTCTAATTAATAATTTACCAAATGACACGATGGAAATATTGCAACAAGCACATATTTGCGATGGGTCATTTTACACTTTCTAACTGCAATCTAACGCATTTATGTCTGCGATGGGTTGATCGAAGTCAATCTACTACCAATGATCTAACACGGCATAGATTAGACGAAACATAGTGGGATTACTCACACAGGGGAACAGTCCCTTTCTTTTTGATTTGTGGTAATTATTACTATTTAAATTTTCTAAACTTTGCTCGGCCAATCTGAAAAATTCTACTCTTAGAAGGTTTGTTGCGGTTTAACTATTGGAGCGATATAAATCAGAGTTCTCACGTGCATTTCGATAACAAAGTATTAAATAAATGATTTGAAGTTCTTTTTGTTAAATTAGTACCAGCACCATGGATTGGTTCATGCTGAAGCATAAAATGTTCTTATGAAGTTGTCAAAAAAAAAAAAAAAAAAAACTTGGCTTTGTTTATTCAGTGGCGAAGGTAGGTTGGAAGCGAAGAAGACAAACGTTTAAGAAAGCCTCCAACTAGGACGAATAGGTACTGTGTTAAGGTTTCCAGAATTTTCAATAATATTTGGATCGAGGGTGATGAAACGTAGCTTAAAACCAACCTGACTGGTTCTATTCAACCTTCTAACACATATCAAACAATGTTCAACATGTTTCTCAACACAGCGAACCAGCGAATTCATTATTAGATGGTACAGAAGATGAAATTCCATCATTTGCTTAGCCTTTGCTGAGGTAATTCGAAATAAAGTGGTTTTTATTTACTAATGCCACAAGAGAGCGAGAAGAAACTGAAAACATATCATTTCTATAGGTTCCATATATCATTCTGGCATAAAAAGAAACGAGGAAATCGATCAATTATCCGTAGACACTACAGCTATTACATCCACAAAAAAAATCCTTGCACTGACCACGTTAATGTAATAAAAAACATAACATATTTAATTCGTGGCAAGTAATATGGAATCATACGACATCCAAACAAAGAGGACTTAAGATACAAGTTGAGTTCTGTCTATCAATACTGGACAAACCAAGAGATCAAGCCGCTAGCGTATAGGGCACACACTCAAATATCTCCTCAAGAAAGAACCAGCACCAGTATGTAAAAACTGTCATACTTCTCCTACCGTGAAACACATCATCATTAGTGTCCTGAATTTTCCAGACATATAAAACAGAATAACTTAGTTGCGGTATTCAAGGATGTGCTCACCAAAGACACAAGTGATTTATTTAAATATCTCAAAGACGCTAATTTGTTTAGCAACATTTAATTAACTACAAACCAAATATAGCTCATACTATTTACGTAAGTCCTCCTGTAAATGACTCTCAGTATTGATGCGGGTATTTTTGTATTAGTAGACGAAAAAACACTAAAAACAACCTGACAGAGATTATAAGACCTGCTGTATACCTGTGGAGGGATGTAATGTAAACAACACTTGAACCTTACTTTTTTTTTTTGCATAGTACACAACGGTTCGCCATTTTATAAATGTAACTATTCCATAAAGCATACTTATATTTCGTCTACATCAAAATGTTTCCCAGCAACAATTGAAACAAACAATTGTCTAGAAAAAAATAATAAAAAAAATGTGAGCGGCTTTGTCACATTTATTGAAAAATATAGGATTTCATAAAATTTCAGATTGGCATTCTGTTTATAAACATATTCGTTCGTGTGTGAAAGAAGTTCTGTACACTTTCAAAGATTCAACAAATCGATCTACATTACATCTATCTCAATTCTATAACAATTATTGGATTTTATACATTTCAAACAATACGTTTGGCAACATCTATTGAATGTAGCAACATAAATAAATAAACCTTAACACTGTTCATCCTGGCATAGGGCAACACCCCTTCAGTATGTCCATTGTTCAGGGATCTAATCTAATGATGGTCGATAGATTATTTTTTCTGAATGACCTTTTGAATCACCTTTTAAGAATTAAGAATTCATAGCACTCGGTTTAAAATTTATTAAAACTGTATGACAGCGCTTCGAGAAAATACACTTCGCCATGTGGCTGACATTCAATGAAAACAATGCACATTGGACAATTCTTGCTGGAGTAATGTGAGTAGATTATTCCCACCATATTTATTATTTCGACCGGCTAGGACGTAATTATGAATCACTGAAACCGAAATTGTCTTTTGGTTTCGAAGGACGTCGAAAAATAATCAAGCTTCTATTTTCTGCTTACGTCCCGTTTGTTATCATCAAAAGACTTAGACTGTTCTTACCTACATAATCATGTTCGCCTATGTCAACATCGTAATTAGTAAATTAGTATGATTGTGTGGTGCTACGTGTTACCACAAGATTAGGTTTTAATTCTACATCAGGAAGTTCTACGAAAGCATTTGTAACAAAATAGAAATTGTAAATAGAACTCTCAACCGTAATGGTGCATTATGCGAAACTTTGTTTCAATTTATTTTTGTTAGCCAGTGTCTCAATAATTATTCAAATGTTGTATCAATAGGACAATTTGTATGATAACCAGAGATTACAACAGGTTCGAATGGTTATTGTTATTGTATCTAGATTAGAACATTAAATAAAAAATAATTTTTCTCTCTAAAATTTGTTTAGGCGTCTTAGTCAAGTTTCAATTACACCGCCTCAAGCGTGTTTGTCTGGACGTAGGAAGCCGAAAGCATTGTGTTGTTTCGTGGTGCTGTTTTTTTTTCGGTACCGAATGCTTTGTCGGCGTTATCGACGTTGTTATTATTATGAGCCGGTGATGTGTTCGCTGTAGATTCACCAGAAATGAATTATTTTTTGTAGCAATAGAAACTTTTGAACTTTTATAATAAAATTCAATCGAGCCACTTATATCATGCCACAATAATACTCGTAGGGATGACGAGTCACCAAGAATAACTGAAATATCTAATAGTTTGAAACATAAATTGTACAGACCGCAAATACTTGAATTTACTGTTTGAGCCCCGTAGAACTTGTACACACCAAAAAAATCAATAAAAATGACTGCTTCAACTCAGTTCCACCATTGGGAAGAGATACTTTAAAATCAATTTTAAAATCTACGTTTCTGGAATGGGTTGCCATGCGGTAACCACCACAGATTTTATTAGAAAAAGAATCAACTCTACTTACGGTTTTTCGTTCTGATCACCCAAATACAGTTTAAAAGCTGATATAAATTTTTTTACCATACATTACTGTCTCATCCAAACGGTTTTGCAGATTATCCAAAATTGGTGCTCTTCTGCCGTAATGCATTTCAATTCACCCACAGAAATATTTATTTCCATGTATGAACTACAAAATCTCACATAGCTCGGAAGGGTTAAGAAAGTGCACGTGTACCCCACACCTGATGTTAGATTTCTTATTCTTAGATGTATTAACAATCATTAACAACCCAAGTCAAGCAGCGAATGCCGGACGGAAACACGGGGGATGTACATCTCCTCCCTCGTGCCCGCCTGTGTTGGCGCGCATGCGTGAGCGGTTGAAAGATTGTAAGAGCGCCAAATTTGAATATCTTAAACGAGATCTAACAATATTATATTGGTTTCTCTTTTATAGGAGTTGAGTTGCTATTGATATAGATATATATTTTTTCAGTGTTGGCTGTTCGTAGCTGAGCTACAAGTCTCTTAATATATAGTAGAGCTAGGCTACATAAATAATTGTTATCATGAGATTCATCTTGTAAAAGATATTTATATGTGGCATGACGGATGCTAAGCAGTATTCTAGTTTAGTTTTTAGTCAAATATTGTATCTTGAATAAACAGCACATCTCAATTATAATGGCATTTTATAATCCCCCTTAGCATGATTAACTGCTACAATTTACCTGTGGTATTTACTTTTTAGGGCAAAAACAAATATCTACGCGTTTCTTTTCGGAAGTAACTCACTTCTCATCTCCGTTTCAAAACAAACATGTTAGCCTTTTTCAATAGTCTCTAAATAATCTTTGATAAATGTAAACACAAATAATCCTTGGAAATATAAATAAAAAAAGCCAAAGGCAACGTCTAAACTACAATGAGTCCATGGAAGTCTTGTGTTAATGATAACTGAGGTTATACAGCAATGTACAAAGAAGTTCAGTTATCGCCGCTAGATCTTAAGTTGAATTCCCAATCATGTTGTTTCTTCTAACGATGTCATTCAGAATGTTTGTAAAGAATTACATTTTTTTCGTAAAATTTTTAATAAAAGTATTTCTATTCTTCGAACTTAAGTGGTCAGACTGTATAATATCACAAATAGTAAAGGTGTCTTTCTGTCTAATTTAGTCATGATACAATAAAAAGTAGGTATGATATTAGAGAGTTATTGTAACCACTTTTTCTTCGTCTTTTAATAAAAGATTCCTTTATTTTGACATTTACGCATGCGCATTTGACGTCTTTTATTAAAGGATCTTTAATAAAATAAAGGCAGCCTGTATTTAAATAAAATACAGGATAACTTAACTTTAATTAAAGGATCGTTAATTTTGACGTTTTTGACAATTAAATTGAGAAAAGAAGAAATACTTTCCGAAATTGACAGCGACAATTAAATTAAACCTTACATTATTGATTTGAGCTAATTTCGTTCCCAGTTTCTCCAGGTATTCAATATAAAAAAATGTGCGAAGAACATAAAAGGTTGCGGTTTAACTACCTGTTATGTATTTTCTTCGTTTTCGGTTCAGAACGTAGCTCACGTTCTGAACCGAAAGAGAAGAAAATATCTTAGTGTTAAATCAGTTACAATAACTATATTTTACATACCCTCATTTTCATCCTTTATTACAGGCTCCTTTAATAAAAGAAACCTTTATTTCTGTTTTACAATAACTCTCTATTAGGAGTGACGCACGCTACAATCTGTAACTGTAACCTAGAAATTGTTTAGGTTTGGACTCAGTTTGTTTGACGTTAATTTGCATCAGTTATAAGTATTAAAATGTGTTGGGCTATACGGGGTTGTAGGACAGAAAATAATTTAAAAAAATGTGCATTTTAGCTATACTTTGGCAAGTTTATCTAAACCTCTGAAAGGAATGCAGTCGAAAACATTCGATATTGCCACGTTTAACTATGGAAAATTAAAGTACAAAGTAATTATTGATAATAATTAGAAAATAGACTTTTTATTATCAACAATATGATTAAACGTTAATTCTAATGTGCTTGATTACTTGGATTTTGTCTATCAATATTATTTTTTCAAGCTATGAACATTAAAATATGAACACTTTTCAAATTTGTTATGGGTTTCTTCAAGCTCTGGCAGCGTTGTGTGGCAGGCGCATGCGTGTGATCTTCCCTCTCACTTCGTCAGTTGACTGATATTGATTTATCCAGTGGCGTTGGTATTGTCAGTGACCTTTGTTTTTTCAATTTTACTTTGTAAAATAGGTGCAGTACGTTTATGACAGATAAGCGCCATGTTTCCTCGCCGATGCCCCGTAGGTTTAGATAAACTTGTCAAACTTTAAGGTTTCACTTGTAAAAACCTCAAGAGGTGTACAATTTGAAATTCGAGAGCTGAATGAAGTTGCAGCTGAGATCTATCTTGTCTTCTTTTTTTTTATAATGTAATTTAGTTGTGAACTATTGTTAATTAGCTGTTGAACAAAGCCAGTTAAACACAAAGAATAGTGTACAAATAGCTTCATTCAATTTTCTCTCAAATAACATTTTACTTGGAATTCATTTTATTAGTTTTATTTGAAGTATTAATGTTTAAAAACTGATTTGAATAAACCAATTACAAATTTCTATACTCACTTGTCCAATTATAACTTTGTTTAACGATGTGCGTGTATTCTTTCTAACAGATGAATTACTAGTTTTTTCAATAATTGCTATATCAGTTCGGGATGCTAATAAATCAGATATATCTACGTCAGGGTCAGCTTTCAGTAATATTCGTTTATCATGGTAAAGCTTTTCAAATAAATCATCTTTGCCTTTAGTTCGGTCAGACCACTAAAAAACAATTGTTAGTTGTAATTTTTTTACATACCGGGTGTTGACTCGACCTTAGGATCATAGGATTTTAACATGGGAAATCAGAAAATCCTAAATATTTGCTGCCCAGCAAAAGAGAACCTAATGAAATTTTGTGTGGGCGTAGAGTACATTATTTCTGACAATATTGTCATAAAATAATCAATGTTTAATAGCAAATAAGTTTAAAAATTGAGAAAATAAATTTAAAAAAACAACCTGTATTGAAGAATTTTAATTTGACAGTTACAGTCGGAGTCGGTAATAGCACAGAGATAGGAGCGGCTGGTTTCTACGCGGATGGCCCGGATTCGAAAGTAACTGAATATTTTTTATTTTTATTTTTTTTTATTATTTTTTTTTTTCGTTTGAGACGTCGAACTAGTGAGATCGTTTGACCTTGAAGCAGAATACAGGTATTTACTAACCAACCTTGTGTTCAATTTTTTTATGATTTTCTTTGGTGAATTCTTAAGAAGATAATTTTTTGTATATATAGATTTTGTGTTACTTTTCTTTTAAAAAAATACTTTTCTGGATAAATTAGTTATAAGTTGGGAAATACTTTAATCTAGATTAAGTTGAGAGGGTAACATGGGGGATGAATCGGGGGGACCGGGTCCCCCCATTAAAAGGGGTGATGAATATTTGAATTCCAATAATGAGGAACAAGATATAAATATGGAAGATACTCCTTCCATTCATAATAATGTTAATAATATCTCTAGAGGAAATAATGTAGAATTGTCAAAAGTAAAAACGGTTTCAGATATAAGTCAAATTATAAAGAAACTAGAATATACATATTTAGATAAAGGGCCATTTGAGGTTTACATTGAATCTAAGTTAGATAATAAAAATGTAGGTAATTGGAGTTATTTAGCCATAGCGAGAGAAATCTTTCAATTAAAATTGAATAATTTAAAAAAAATTCATAAAAAAGGTAGGAATAGAATAAGTGTAGAATTTAAAGATTATAAATCCGCTAATAATTTTGTACAAAGCAATTCTCTACGGGAGAAAAATTTTGACTTATTTATTCCATTTAAAAATGTGACCTGTAAAGGTATAGTAAAATATATCGATAAAATATTTGATGATGAGATGTTGAAGGAACTTTCACAAACAAGCACTAAAAGTAAAATCTTAGAGGCAAAAAGATTTTTTAGAAAACCAAGAAAACAAAAGAATAATAATAGTGATACAAATTCATCAGAGAATTCTGAAAGTTCTGGAGAGGAATTAATTGCAACTGGTACCATCAAATTCACCTTCTCAGGTACATCACTTCCTAGAAGTATCTTAATTTGTGGTATTGAACATAGGGTTCTCCCATATGTCATGCCAGTTCTACAATGCTATAATTGTCTCAATTTCGGTCATGTTAAAAAGCTATGTAAAAATAAGCAAAATAAATGTCTGAAATGTGGTGAGGTACATAAAGAGGATGGTAACGATTTTTGTTTAACAAAATGCATTCATTGTTTTAGTATCAATCATTCAAGCACTAGTAAAGATTGCCCTGAATACATTAGGCAAAAATATATTAGGGAAACTATGTCCTTGGATAATTTATCCTTTTTTGAGGCGTCGGAAAAATACCCAAAAAATAAGCAAAACAGGGAATTTACCCCACATACAGATGACTTCCCAACGCTTACGCATAGCACAAAGGATGCTAATAATTCTGTTCCTATTAATTCGAGGAGGGCAGTTCATCTCCAAAATAACACCCCTAAAAATACATATACCCAAATTGTTAACAAAAAAAGACGATTAGTTAATAATAATTCATATGATAGGGAAGCGCATAACAGCCAACTTAACTCCCCAGAGGGCAGAGAGATAGCCTCTCATTCAGGGGTCTATTTTATCTCACCCTCAGTACAAAGTATAGGGGAAACCTCAGCAGAGACATCTCAAGGAGTAGAATCCAGGAAACCTCAGATGCTAAATGATCTTATGAATATGGCTTTTAATTTAAATAATAATGATATCGAACATATAATACATGTCATTACCAGACTGGTTAATGCAAAAAGAATAGAATCATCTATGCAGGAAAACCCGTTTAATGTCAAGTAATCCACAAAATAACTTAAAGAATAAGGCTAATCTTCAGTTTTTCAAAATTATGCAGTGGAATATTCATAGTTTAAAAGCTAATTTAGATAATTTGAAAATTCTTATTCACGAAATTAATCCTCATATAATAATTTTAAATGAAACATGGTTACTAGATACAGATCATATAAATATAAAAAATTATCATACTGTTAGAAATGATAGGGAGGACGGTTATGGAGGTATTGCAACATTAATTAGAAATAAAATAGATTATCATATAGTTCAAATCAGAGACAATTTTAATAGTAGAATGCAAATAATGGTCACTAGGATAGAATCATTAAAATTGAATATAGTTAATATTTATAATCCTTCGGGGAATAAAATTAATGAGAACCAATGGAATAACATAGTAGATAATATATCCAAACCATATATTATCATGGGGGATTTAAATGCACATGATGCACTTTGGGGATGTAGAAAGAGCGATCAAAATGGGAAATTTATTAACAAAGCTTTGGAAGATAATAATTTAGTGCTATTAAATGATGGTTCCCCTACTAGAGTAAATCTGCCAGGACAATATCAATCAGCAGTGGATTTAACACTAGTATCACAAGATTTAGCATTGAATAGTAATTGGTCAGTATATAGTGATACGGGGGGTAGTGATCATTATCCCACTATATGTGAAATCAATCTGAAATCCATAAATTATAGCATACACAATGTTAGAAGAATCTATAAAAAAGCTGATTGGAATAACTATGCTAACTATATTGAAAAAGAGTGTAGAAATCAGAATTTTGACTTTGATTATGAATGTTGGTTAGCAATGGTGGATACAGCAGCTAATAAATATATTCCTCTAACTAAGGGTAAAGGAAGAAATAAATGTACTCCTTGGTGGGATGATGAATGCACAGAACTAATTAATAAGAGGAAAAACGCACTAAAACAATTTGTTAATTTTCCAAATAACGAGAATTTTATAAATTACAAAAAAATTAATGCCATAATTAAATTAATATTTAAAACTAAAAAAAAAAATTCCTTTAGAAAATTTTGTGAAACTCTAAACCGGGATACACCCATAGGAAAAGTGTGGAAAACTATAGGGAAATTTAAAAATTATTTTAACCCAAATAAACAACAACCTCCTAGGGATGAAATAATTAACGAAACACTAGATAATCTTACAGCTTGTAATATAAACCCAGAACATAAATATATAAAAAATAATAATAATGAAGTGTATCCATTTACATATAGTGAATTTATAAATATTTTGGGAGGGAAGAAAGATAAGACCCCAGGTAAAGATAATATAACATACTCCATGATATTGGCATTACCAATTTGCGCTCAACAAATGTTAATAAAATATTATAATAACGCTCTATTATCAGGGAATATTCCCCCTCAATGGATGGAAACAGTTATTATACTTTTTTTAAAAAAGGGAAAAAATCCGAATGTAGTAGATAGTTACAGACCAATAGCTCTGTCATCATGTGTGGGTAAAATTTTAGAAAGTATGTTAAAACTAAGGTTGGAATGGATTGTAGAAAGTAAAAATATCTTACCTAAATTTCAAATTGGTTTTAGAAAAGAAAAAGGATGCATGGATGCTATTGGCATAATTACACATAGTGTTCTGCAAGCCTTCTCCTTAAAAAAATATTTAGTGGTGGTTTTTCTTGATTTAAAAGCGGCATATGATAAGGTAGATATATATCTACTTTATGAATACATGGTAAAACTTAATATTCCAATTAATTATGTCAACCTTACCTTTAATTTAATAAATAACAGAAGTCTTTACATAAGAAAAATAAATAATCAACTCACTGGACCAAAAACAACCAGTAAAGGACTTGCACAAGGGTCTCCATTAAGTCCCCTATTATTTAATATATACACAAAATCGCTACATGATATCATCCCTAGGAGAGTTAAACTTATCCAATTTGCAGACGATTTGGCAATTATGTTGGAAGGGACACAGTTAGAAGAAGTTATATCAGAAATGAACCAATGTCTTATTAAAATAAACGAATGGATTATTGATCATAAGTTTATAATCTCTACTAATAAATCTTCAGCTATAATATTTCATAATAGGAAAAAAATAAATCATATACCTCAACTAATCATTAATAATGATATAATACAAATTAGAAATGAAGTTAAATATCTAGGAGTAATGATCTGTCATAACCTTAACTGGGCTAAACAAATAAATGAAGTGAGGGACAAGGTACAAAAAGTAATGAATATAATTAGAGCCCTGAGAGGGACGTGGTGGGGCGCACATCAACTCACATTATTAACATTATATAAAGGATTAGTTAGACCACATTTAGATTATGCAGCTATAATGTTCAAACCCTGCTCAAAAAAGGTTTTAACTGATTTAGATAAAATACAGATCAATGTCTTGAAACTAATATTGGGATGCATGAGGTCTACTCCAAGTAACGTTATTTTAGCAGAATCGGGTGAAATCACTTTAGATTACCGTAGAAAATTACAAGCCATCAAATTTTATTTAAAAATAATTACTGACCTGAATAATCCATTAAATAATATTTTATCAAACTTGTTTATTAATTACAGATCGAAATTAGGTTTTTGGAAATCCAGAGATCCTCCATATTTAATAGCTGCCAAACAAGAAGTAGACTTGATCAGTACTAATTTGTATAAATCAAAAATAAAACCTTGCTACCAAATAGAAATTATAGATCAAATCAATAAAATTAAGGTTTTAAAAGCAAATTATAATAAAGGACATATATACGATAATCAACAGTTTTTAAATGAGTTCTCTGATACATATGGTGATTACACATGGATTTATACAGATGGGTCAGTAGATCCCGAAAGTTCTAGGGCAGGATGCGGAATTCATGTACCAAGTTTAAAATATAATTTTGCTACTAGATTATTTAACCATACTCAAATATGCACAGCAGAAGTAATCGCGATACAAATGGCAGTAAAATTTATCATGGAAAACAATATTAATAAAGCTATGATCTTTACAGACTCCCTGAGTGCTATTCAAAAAATCTCTCAACATAGATTCGGTAATAATGATTTTATTTCACTGTCGACTAAAAAATTAATATTAGATTGGAAAAAGCAATATAATTATGACATTGTAATAGCATGGATCCCAGGACATAAAGGGATAATAGGTAATATAGAAGCAGATAAATTAGCTAATGTAGGGAGAGGGTTAAACATTCCTGCAGAATATAAAATAAATAAATATGAAATTATGCCTTATTTTAAAAAAGAATATAAAAAATATTATTTTAATGATTGGTACAGAAACTTCTCAGATAAGGGTAAATGGTATAAACAGATACAGGATAAGCCTCAAACGGAACCTTGGTTTAAAGATTTCTCCAGCATAAATAGAAGACATCTTACTGTTTTAATTAGATTAAGATCAGGGCATTGCTTAACTCCACAATATCTGCATAAGATTGGGAAACTAGATAATCCATATTGCGAATGTGGTCAATTAGGGAACATTCAACATATTTTTCTAAACTGTCCCATCAATAAAACTAATAATTTTGACTTATATCTGGAATTAATTAAAGCAGGCTACCTAAGTCCTATATCCATACTAAATATTTTATCCAAACCCGAATATAACATAATTCAACTATTAATAAAGTTCATTAATCTTTTTGAAATTAGAATATAATTGTTTTTAATACAACTATTTATAAAGAAAAGTAACTATATAGGTTAAAAAAAATAAACATCCCAAAATAAATCCTTTTGTAATTCCAGTTACTGTGTGTATGTCTAACCTATGTGGTGTTGTTAAAATTTAACATGTCCTACCTGTGAAGTTACAAATATCAGGTCATAGTAAAACAAGTTCAAAGTGATGAAAAAGAAAAAAAAAATCTATGAAGCTGGTCGCAATACCGTAAGGTGGAGACCAAAAAAAACGATAAGAAGAAGAAGAAGAAGTAACTGAATATCTCTTTTTCTAATTCTTAATAAAAATTTGTTTTTTATCGTTTTTTAAATAAAATAATTTTATGTTGTTAAAGTTTTAAAACGATAAAATAAGTTTAGTACAATATTATTGTAATGTTGACAGCTAGCTAGATTATCAATGTGATTTTACTCTTCGTTTTTTAGTTAATTTCATTAAATCTGTTTTCTGTGATAACATGCTTAATTTATTTTATCGTTTTAAAATTTTAACAGCTTATAAAATTATTTTATTTAAAAAACGATAAAAAACAAAATTTTATTAAGAATTAAAAAAAAGGCATTATGCTAGTTTCGAACCCGGGCCATCTGCGTAGAAACCAACTGCTCCTATCTCTGCGCTATAACAGACTCCGACTACAACTGTCAAATTCAAGTACTTCAATACAGGTTGTTTTTTTAAATGTATTTTCTTAATTTTCAAACTTATTTGCTATTAAACATTGATAGGCCAGTGCAATTAGTTTTTTTTTACGAAAAAATTAGTAACAGCCAGGGACCCTTAAAAAAGTATACTTTGGGGTATAACTAACACAGGAAAAATAATTTAAACAAAGTTTGAGTGGAAATGTGTAAATGGGGAGGTTTTTTAGGGGTTGAAAACTTACTTTTGCATTTTTAAGGCAGAAAATGACTTTTTAGCGCAAAATGTTGTACAGAAAAGTTGTAGATAATAAAAAAATGAACAACTTTTAAATAAAAGATTTTTCAACATAACCTCAAATTCAAGGTGAAAATGGCAAAAACCCGTTTTTTTTATTTTTAATTTTTTTCTCTGGCAATGTTGGAATGTCAACTTTAATATGGCTTATCTATGTTGAGGTCGGATTTTGCATTAAGCCCCTTAAAAATTGAAAAAACGAAGAAAACGACTTTTTCATATGCGTATTTTTTAATATGTATTATACTATGTATTATTTTCAACTTTTTTTATTATAAACAAGTATTAAAGTTTCATGGCATATAAAATATTGAAAACTGAAACATGAAATATTCACGAAAATGTGTGATGGCCTTTAGGTTAACGGAGTGGGGCGAGGGGACGCGCGTCGTTAGCATTAGTTCGGAGTTTTATTTTGGAGCAAGTTTTTATTCTGTTTTCTCGTTGTCTACAATATTTTTATTTGAAATTGTTAAATTATAACAAAAGTGATAAAAAAAGTAACAAAGTGATTATATCAACAAGAATTAATAATTGAAAAGTAAAAAGGTAAATAAATTATCAATATAAAAATACTGTTTATTTTTCAAAAACTGTTTGTTTTTATAACATTTGAAAAAAATTGATATAATTTTTTATATTTATCAAAATAAAAATTAAAAATCAAATGTGTCGCTGAACGCATTACGTTTTGAATTGTATAAGAAAGCAACCAATAAATCTGGTTTCAAATTAGAAAAATTACCGCCAACTGAAGGGGCAGCTGCAGAGCATTCGTACAGAATTTATTACCAAATTCAAAGTTGGCTTGGCTTTTTAAATGAGCATACCAATGACAAAGCTAAGGTATGGGGCTGGAATGAACGTGCAGGTAGACTCGTACCTACATTTATATCGAACAATTTACAATTGATTCCGGATATATTACTCAAAACGATTAGCTGTACTTGTGAAACAGGTTGTTCGGCAAGATGTGGCTGCCGAAAGCACGGCACGGTATTTGAACATGAAAATGATCAAGAGACTGCTGAAGAGCCACCACCTTCTCGTAATGAAAACGAAGGACTGGAAGTAGATCAAAATGATCCCGATTCAGATAATGGAAGTTGCATTGAAGAACATGAATCAGATTTATAATATATTTTGTAACATAAATTTTTTTGTCAGGTGTAATATTTTTTATTTTTGTTAATTTGCAAATAAAAAAATACATTGTTGTATATTATTTATTCAAAATTTAAATTATTTTGTTGAATTATACCTGTAAAAGAATTATTTGTTTACGTAAGTACTAAAAATTGAAAATAATACATAGTATAATACATATTAAAAAATACGCATATGAAAAAGTCGTTTTTTTTCGTTTTTTCAATTTTTAAGGGGCTTAATGCAAAATCCGACCCCAACATAGATAAGCCATATCAAAGTTGACATTCCAACGAACAAATTGCGCGGGTGCAGAATTCGAAAATCGAAAATTTGACTGCAACAATTTTTTTTTGAAAATTAACCTTTTTTTTCGAAAAATCTTAAATATTTCGGAAAATAATTTTTTTTGGTTGTGCAAAAAAATTGTGCTTATGTAGCATAAAAAAAGATATACTTTCACCAAGTTTCATGCAAATTGCATTTTTTTTGCCAGAGAAAAAAATTAAAAATAAAAAAACGGTTTTTTGCCATTTTCACCTTGAATTTGAGGTTATGTTAAAAAATCTTTTATTCAAAAGTTGTTCATTTTTTTATTACCTACAAATTTTCTGTACAACATTTTGCGCTAAAGTTTTCAACCCTTAAAAATCCTCCCCATTTACACATTTCCACTCAAACTTTGTTTAAATTATTTTTCCAGTGTTAGTTATACCCCAAAGGGTCCCTGGCTGTTACTAATTTTTCCGATTTTAGCCAATTTTTTCCGTAATTGCACTAGTCTATGATTATTTTATGGCAATATTGTCAGAAATAATGTACTCCACGTCCACGCAAAATTTCATCAGGTTCTCTTTTGCTGGGAAGCAAATATTTAGGATTTTCTGATTTCCCATGTTAAAATCCTATGGTCCTAAGGTCGAGTGACCACCCGGTATACTAATATATTACACTTCAATTTACCTGAAAAGATTGAATGGTAACATCTAATCTTGTCAGCAGCATTTCTCTCCTTATTTTATATTCTTTATGTAAATCTACTTGAACACCATTGAGGGTATCCCATTGTTGGTTAGAGAGAAATCCATTAAAGATCCCCTTTCCTACAATGTCCATTCCTGCTTTATTTATAACAATAGGAATTGTGGGTACCAATTTTTGAAATAACGTTTGGACAGATATATTAGCAGGGGGTTTTGGAAAACGAAGAGTTTGCAAAATAAGTCTCATATCCTTGCCAGCTGGAGTTTCTTGCTGTAAATATTTTAAAATAATGGATTTTATAATAATATTCAATGTTGTTAGTTAGCTTTAATGTGTGTATGTTATAATATATTTTTTTAATACCCCTCATACAGGGTGTTTCATTGGTAAAGGGCCTAACTTTAACTGTAGATGGGGATCACTTTGATGGTTCCAAAAACCTATATTTAATGTGTCTTCTGCATTTTATAACCGAGATACAGGGTGTTTTATAAATTTATCCTATTTCTTTCGAACCTCATAACTTCCGAGTTACTCTGTATATTATTTTGAGATTTGGTACACGTAATAACCATTGCCTAGAAACTCCATCAAAAGCATCTCCAAAAAGATAATGCAGGTCCGGCTTAACAAAAAATTTCAAAACTCGTCTTTCCTAAAAACAACACCCTGTATATAGATTTTTTTGAAAATTGCTATTTATAATTGGAAAGGGTATAAAAAATCGAATCTACTCATTTCCTTTTTATTTTTCCGCAGACAATTTTACTACCAAAAATTTACCGTCAAAGTTATTATTTATGCACTTTTTGGGGGTTAACCATTGTATCGAAGAGGTTTTTTTTATTTTTTAGCTTGAAATGAAATCCATTTAATGCATCTAGAGAAGCATCCTATAAATTCAATTGAGTTTGTATGTTTACGAGTACAGACCACTAATAAATGTGATTACAGGGACGTACTTAGAACATACTCATTCAGTATGTTTTCGAATATCTCGAACACCCTGTATAAGGATATGTATCTGGAAACTATGCACTTCTACATTTAGAATAACAAGAGTAAAATACGAGAAATAAATTTATACTCCAAAAAACGGAGAGATTTTTATCAATTTTATTAATTGACATGAACAGAAAACAAGAAATTCTAACAACATTGTCCAAACGAAGAAAGTCCAACCTACAAAAATTGCTCAAAATGACCTCCATTCTGCTCTATGCACTTTCTTGCCCTTTTTGTAATATTGCGAATGGACCTTCTGATAACATCTGGATTGTTTCTGATTTCTCCGCAGGCATTCTCTATTCTTCGAAGAAGTTCTTCTCTGCTATTGATGTCGGTAGCATATACTTTTGATTTTAGATATCCCCAAATATGGTAATCCACAGGATTGAAGTCAGGTGACCTTGAAGGCCAGTTATTGGGACCACCTCTGCCTAACCATGAATTAGGAAACTTTTCATTTAAAAAATTTCTTACTATTACTCTGTAATGCACCGAAGCATCGTCATGCTGATAATACATTACTGCTACATTTACGTATTTTACTCTTGTTATTCTAAATGTAGAAGTGCATAGTTTCCAGATACATATCCTTATACAGGGTGGTCGAGATATTCGAAACATACCTACTGACACATTAAATATAGGTTTTTGGAACCACCAAAGTGATCCCCATCTACAGTTAAAGTTAGGCCCTTTACCAATGAAACACCCTGTATAATAAAAATTATAATCAGTTATTAAACATTGAAATCATCAACTAACAGTAGAGTCGTCAAATAATTATAAATCATTTTAACATTATTGATTAGATATGTTGGTAATTTTTTTTCTTTAATCGATTGGAAAATTTGAAACAAAAATGAAGTTAAGAATAAAAAATTGTTTTTAATGATGACATCATAAAGTTAATATGTTTTAATACTAATACTAAAAGAACTCGTAATACTAAAATATTTAATATTCCATTTCATACCACAAATTATGGTCAAAATGAACAAATCACAAGAATTTTAAAATCTGCCAATAAACATGCTGGTAGTGTGGATTTATGATACTCTTGGTATAGCTTTAAAAAAAAATTTCTTTTAGTGTGTTTCAAAATGTTTTGCATTGACTTATGCGCGTCCAAATGTATAAGAAATTAGATCAACTTTTGTGGAAAATATCTATATGTCAAAATGATTATAGCATATACATATAAAGGGTGCGACCGATAAACTGTTGGTTAGACGTGATCTGCAGGTGAATGAAAAATGAAAATTTTATATCAAGTTGGAGCACAAAACGGCTAACATCTTTGAAATTAACACAAGTACTGAAAGAGGCATTAACAGCCTCAAATACTTAGGAGCTCTCACATTAAAATAGGAGTGAATCACAATTAACAGGATGTTTACTACTCAATCGTGCTTTAATGGCTGCTTGACTATCTGTCAGTATGATAATCCTTTGTCCTCTGTATCAAGAACATAAACATCTGTGTATACCCTCGTAAGACCCTCAGGGCATAATTAATATTCAGCAAAATGAATTGAGAGACATAGGATCGGAACAAGTTTTTGATACAGTATTAACTAAGAAATGAGTACATATGGGGGTTTTTCCACGGCAGGTATGATATTCAATACCTTTTCTTAAAGATAAATAATACAATATTACTTTCAAGCTAATAATCAAAAACATATAATTTACTTACAAGTTTAAGTTCTATATTTTTACTAGGTCTTTTTTCTTTCAATATACGAGCACCCATGAGTTCTGTTATTAAGTAATCTAACAATACAAGTCTTTCAGACACATTTTGTAAACGATCTGATACATGCCCTTCTACAAGTTTCTTGTAGGGACAATCTGAAACATAGTTATAAATTATTCATGTTACACTTGATATGAACAAAATGAACTACTAACTTAATTCTTTCAAAAAAGATGTAACTTCCATTATAAATGCTACAGCATCCTCTGGGGATGTTATTGGATTAACCTCCTCATCAATTCCTTCTAAAGTTCTAATTTCATTTGTGAGAAAGTGTACAAGTTTTGTAAATTCACTATTTTTCGGTCCAACTTCAATAGCCTTAGGAAAATTTGGTTTTTGTAAGAGAGAACCATTATATCTAGAGAATATATTATTATCTAAATGTTTACATACAAATACACATTTTTTGTACTTACCCTATAATATTCAATGCGGATAAAATTTTTTCTTCTAATTTATTCATATTTGTTATGATTTTCTTGTTTTAAGACACTTCTCTGCACATCAACAATATATTTTCAGAGTTTTTATTTTTTTGGACTAGTTGCCAGTTGGCTGTAGTTTTTTTTATAATCTGTCATAATCATAGGTCATGTCAAAATCTGTGCAGAGATAGAGGTTAGGTCTAGGTCTACCTGGGTCTACCACAGAGTTTGATATTCATGACATGACCGCACCGGCCCGGCAACTGCAACGGCTACTATGAAAATTTTCATAAGAATAATTTTTGCTGTTTTAACCTTGGCATAACTGCAAAATCAATCAAATAAACGGTTCAAATACAGCTGATAATTTAGAATTGTCAATAGGGTTTTTTTAGCGAGCTGCTGGTTATAATCCAGCGGCTACTTGCGGTAACAAGCGGTCATTAGGTGCGTTCACCCGACTTCAGCAGCTGTAAAGCTCTAAGCAGCTTAGTGGTATTCAAGGATATTAGATTGTGAACGCACCCATTCACTCGCTGAAATGAAGTCACAATATTTGGTTTTTTGTGTTATTCACAATGAATATGTGCCGGGACTCTGCACCATAGACAAAATAAAAAAAGAGACGGATTGAAGAATAGGTGGTATACGGCATAACGTCTCTGCGCCACCACCCGCGCATCGATTCGCTGCGGTCGCGAGAACTACGTCTTTTTACATAAGGGAAATTATATTATATTATATTTCTCTATGCTCTGCACACTATAGAATTCTACTAACGACTCTATTCACTCGTCTTTTGTCGACTATTTCTTAATAAAAACTTCAATATATTTCATTTTTCGTACTTCCTGGCCTAAAGTGACAACTTCACTCCCTTGTGACAGGTATACTAAAGTGTCACATTTAATCCCTCCGGGATTAAATATTGACGAAACTCCCGGAACGATTAAATCACAAACAAACGAATTTAAGGGATATTTTATTGAAAAATATAATTAATTAGAATGGTAATTAACGTTAATATTCAAATTAATATTGTGACAGTTCGTCATATTGACCAGTCTTTCCTGGGTTAATGCAGCAGGTAACTGACGAGTAACAGATAGGTCCTTTTCATATTGAACTGGTGTTTGTTTCGAAGATCCTGCGGAAACAGGAAGCGAGAATGAGGACTGTGGCATAACTATAGTGGACGAATCGGCGACTTGACCAAATATTTTATCTGAAATTTTTTGTTTATTTTTAATAGACGATTCAATATATCCCTCGGCCACGTTGGAGGATTTCCATCCTCCATGTCTCTTCAGCACGTCTATTGTTGCTCCCGAATCAGCTAACAAAGACGCAGATGTGCGTCTAAAACAATGTCCCGTATAAGACGTCGCATTTTCTAATTTCAAGAAAGCTGCTATTTGCCGTGGAAATGTACCAAACATGTTTTTTCCTACTACTCGCGTAGTACATTCTTTGTTGATGTATTGAACAAAAAATTTTGAATGAGTTGTCCCTGTCTTTCGCAATGCCACATATTTCCGAAATATCGCCACAAAACTGATGGAACTGTTTTCTGAATTTTTGATCACAAAATTTCGGTCAATTTTATTTTTGGTGTTTCTAATCGCAATTAGGAAGGAATCGCCCAAATCTCTCACATCGTCGATTTCTAAATCAACCAACTCTTTTCCACGACAAGCTCCCGCAACGCCCAAAATAAGTGCAACCTACAAAAAAATTGATTTCTTAAAATTTCTGAATATAAACAAATTTCCAAATTTACCTTAAGCATTAAATATTTATCATCCGGAGCCTCCCGTAAGAACTGATCTACCTGCTCAGACGTGAGAATTCTTGACTTCTTTGGCTTAAATCCCTCATTTCTTCTCTTCAAAAAAGCTAATAATTTTGGAAATTCACTTATATCAATATCTTCTCTAATGTTAATAACCGATTTCAGCATTGAGTAATGTGCCCAGAGAGTTGAGGCACAAACCGCTTTTGATTTATCATCGAAGTAGACTAACAGCGCATTTTCAGTAGGTTGTCTCACATTTTTTAAGCGGCACCACTTTTTAAAAGCATCGTACTGCTGCTCGTATAGTTTTCTAGATTTCGGTGGTAACAATTCTTCACCTACTTCGGCTGCTCTTTTATCAATATCAGATACACCTTCTTCACTCATGATACCAATAATTATCAATAACAATGTTTCTTTACAATGACACTAGTAATGACAATGTTTCTAAATTATAACTGTCACAACGCAATGTTACTATGGTAACTTATTTTAAAGACAGTTTATTAAATGAGTTGAAGAGAGAAAAAACTGATTGAAATTATTGAAATAATTAATAAATTCATACCGGAAGTACGAAAAGTATCGTATATACCTTGCGACTGAAGTACATTTAATCCTTCAGGTAAATTATGCATAAACTTTACCTTCAGGATTAAATGTACTACTTCAGTCCCGCGGTATATAATATACTATTATTAAGTAAGAAATAAAATAATACTTGTCGTCTGTCGACAGTATAGACACAGTATACCAAAACAACCAGTAGTGCATCTCAACCTCGCGCATCGCTTGTACGCAATAATTTTATTTGGCCTTGAAACGGCCATTTGGGTTTAGATCCGAGGTCCGTATTAACTAACATTTCTACTTTTTGGTCAGGGAAGGATTAGTATAATTTGAAGTTGTTAAAATTATATTTCGAAGAAAATGTTATTAAGTAGATTAATGTTATGAATAATATAAAATACATAATTTGAACATGTTACAAGGAAAAGAATTTAAAATCGGCAAAAATAGCAAAACAAATTGTAATAAAACAGATTTTTATTGAACACAGTTAAATTTAATCCTATAATAATTAACTACAAATTAAGATTACATTACATTAAACGTGACGCCATAATTTATCCTTATTATCTTTTTTAAAATTTCTATTTACCTAGGTATATATGGTTTTAAGTGTATAATACAATCGTACTCTTATGTATAAATTTTTAATAAATAAAATAGGAAAATCTGGGCAAGGAGGCGTGAACAATATTTCCTTGCATCGTTGAACAAAATTGCTGACAATATTATTTTTTACACTGAAATTTTGAATGAAGAATGAATCGTCTAGTATTATAGTCGACAAAACGGGAAATAATTGAAAATTATTTTTTCGTCAATCGACGAAACAGGAACATACTGAACTAACTAATTCAATATTTCATATTTATGTAACTAAAAAAAATCACTACCGACAATCTCAACTACCGGCATTTATATAAATGTAGACCTATCGTGCCTATAATGACAATGCTATAATCTTTGGACATGCTATACTTACCTCAAAAGATCTTTGGGAAATCTAAAAAAACTTTTTTTCATATATAAATATGATTTACTTCTGCTTCGACTTCTGCAGCTCTTTGCAGCACAAATTACACCTGCTTATTTGATGACTGCCACTCAATAATTAAAAAACTATAATTCACACACACGCCACTGCTTACACGACTAAACCAAACTAAACTGTGCCTATTCCGACGCCGTCCCTGCTGAATTTGAAAGGTTTCTAAACCGAAATGGCGAACTGCGCTCAACCGATGCGCGAGGTTGAGATGCACTACTGGTTGTTTTAGTATACTGTGGTATAGACATGGTAGGTATGCAGAGTAATACCATAGAGAAATATAATATTTATTTTGTCTATGAGTAATACTTTCAACTGCTGTCGACTGGAATAATAATAGTAATAATACTGTAGAAAGCTATCGGTAGAATTCTATAGTGTGCAGAGTCCCAGTAATGGTCCGTATATCGCCGAGAATTTTCAGTGTGGCTACTAGCGATTTTTAGATTTCATAAAACCTGTATCGTATATACGGACCACTTCTCAATTATCCTAGAGTAATATGTATTTTTCCATAACTAAATAAATTATTACTTTACCTACGTTTTTCGCGTTTCTGCAGCTTCCAAATGTTCCACAGATATTTTGATAAATACTTCGTAATTTTTTTTATGTTTTTTCTGTTCAAAACAAACAAAACAATAATATTTCTCTATGAAACAATAATCCGAAATGACAAATGACAAGTGGTTACCAAACTCACTAGAATAGTATGGCTGCTCTGGGACCCTATTCTCAAACCGTGACATATTTTGTCGCATGCGAGAAATCCTCTTTGTCGAATAAAATCTGAATATTCTTATTCTCAAATGTCGCCTTCGCAAATTTTTGATAGACAAATTGTAGAATGGTCAAAGGCAGTCGACAATTTATGTGGAATGCTAGAATTTAATTAATTGCGAAATTTCTAGGTTAACGTTATACATGTCAGCAGAGCCGGATCTAGGATTCTAGCGCCTGTGGCAAACTTTCAAAATGCGCCCTTGAAGAAATTCATTTTTCAATAAATACATGTTTTTTATATTCGACATTCACTGATTATATTTCGAAGAACTTTAGTAGTTTTCCCTATGACTTGAAGAAACTTCATGACAGGAAAGTGAAGGATTCAGATGTTGCCAGTCTCGATAACCTGTAGTCCAAATATCTTTTTTTCCAGAAAAGAGCGAGTAGGGAAAGCAAAATAAAGCATCCATCCTCTTACAATAAATAAGCCAGTTCCTGTGCAACCTATCTCCATTTGGCAAAACCTTTATGAACCATTTTTTATCAAAACGTCGATCACCGTCACTCATAGGATAAAAATTGAGATCATCGCTACATTCAGGTCCCCGTTCAACAAATATTTTGATATTATTTTTCGTTATTTGCCATGTTGTAGGGTCATTGCAATCAACTAGTTCAAGTGGTTTTTCAGTAACTCCTGATTCTTCGGAATAATTTTCTTTGTCCGAATCTGAATTGTCTGGAATAGAATAGTTCAGTTCTATTTGTTCGGTACTTTCAGTTGAAGTAGAAGGAATACTTTCTGCAATATGGGCGTCATTCGCGGAATCGGTGGAATTACCGCAGAAGTGGGAGGAGAGTTTATACATATGTCACGCATCATTTTCGGAGATGTTTTACAACTTTTTTCTCATCTCTGAGATATAGAACTGATAGTCAAGAAAAAGGAAATCTCCATTCAAAATGGAACACATTTTGCGCCCCTAGGTCGTTTGCGCCCGTGGCAAATGCCGCCTTCGCCATAATGTTTACTAAAAAGTAGTAAACGTATGTTCATGTTTCATAAATTAATAATATGGATGTAGATTATGTCATGTTATTATGTGCAGTTTAATAAAAAAATTAAATTTGTGTTCATTTTTCATTTATCTAAATAATGTGTCTGAAAGTTGTTTATTAATTATAATCATTTCATTATAAAAAATTAAATTATATTATATAATTCAATTTTTTATAATGAAATAATTATAATAATGAACAATTTCTAGACAAATTGTAAAATTTACCTGCCCACTATCCAAACTAACCAATTTAAATATCCCGCCTTCAAAAATTAGTTCCACCACCTCTTCGGGGTGCGCTTCGATCAACGTGATGCCAACTGTTACTGCAGGGTTGACAACTCTCAGTATATTATATTTCTCTATGACGAAAGGTATTGTATATCTGCATGCCTATTTTAAATAAAGAAATTTCTCCCGATTGATAGGTCGCGCTTACGCTTAATCTGAACATCAACCAAGAAAGCGAATGCGATCCTGATGATTTTATTTATCAAATTTAGGGTTAGATATGTGTCAAAATAGCAAATAAAATGAACGACATACCCAAAACCCGAATATACGTCACAAACGATGACGCACACCAAAAAGGCTGTTGTATGAACCATATTATTCCAGTCGACAGTAGTTGAAAGTATTACTCTGCATACCATGTCTATACTGTCGACAAGTATTATTTTATTTCTGACTTAATAAAATAAAATATATTGAAGTTTTTATTAAGAAATAGTCGACAAAAGACGAGTGAATAGAGTCGATAGTAGAATTCTATAGTCAATATATTATATTTCTCTATGTCTATAGTGTGCAGAGTCCCGGCACACCACTTTTTCAGGAATCGCCTAGTTACAAAATACGCAATGTAAATCGTAATCCATCGTAATCGTGACAACATGGTGACAACTTATCCCAAAAACAATCTCACTGCGCAGGCGTATGGCGGTATTACGTGTCAAGGCCACCCTTTGTAGGTGGCCTTGTACGTGTCAAACAGTTGAACAGTGAAATGTACGAAAGCACCCTGGTGTCACGCACACTTTTCTTTTTTTGAAAATTCATTATAATGACTTTTTCTCATTATAATGACTTTTTCTCATTATAATGACTTTTTCTCATTATAATGACTTTTATCTCATTATAATGACTTTTATCTCATTATAATGACTTTTATCTCATTATAATGACTTTTTTCTCATTATAATGACTTTTTTCTCATTATAATGACTTAATTTTTTCTCATTATAATGACATTCAGGTTATAACAAAGATATTTTCTATTTTATACATAAATCTATGACATGAATATTTCAAATGATATGGGGGAAGTCCTGCAGAGTCGAAATATTCCCTGTAATTGAGGAGATTATTTCTCAAAAGGTGAATAGTGGATTTTTCATCTGTTTGGATTCATTTGTTCACAGAATAGGTATCACCAGCTACCTAGCCTAGGAAGGTACTACCTACTGAATTTATATTCTGGATTGATGAACATGTAATTCTACTGATAGAAGATAGGGAACTACAAAAATACTTCCCAAAATATGGTGATCACAGATGGCCAAAAGTAATATGCAAAGTATAATAATCCACCATTTTTTTTTATTTGATAAAAAATGTAAGAAATTTAATTAATAATGATTTAAATAGAACAAAAATGATAATCTCGAAACAACACCCAAGAAAATATAAGTACTTGCAAATATATTAAAGTCATTATAATGAGAAAAAAGTCATTATAATGAGAAAAAAGTGATTATAATGAGAAAAAAGTCATTATAATGAGATAAAAGTCATTATAATGAGATAAAAGTCATTATAATGAGTTTTAAAAAAAGAAAAGTGTGCGTGACACTAGGGTGCTTTCGTAGAAATGTTATCAAAATTCATATGAAAATTACCAATATTGTTTTCAGAGTTATTCTCGTAGTCTTGTAAGTGTAAAACGGTTCTAAAAATTTCATAACGATTTATGTCATACGCCTGTGCAATAAACTTTTTGATCTCAATGATCAAAAAGTTCACTTGGCCATAGACAAAATAAAAATTATATATTTCTCTATGGTATCAATATTCAACAAAATTTTTTGACACTGCTCTTAACTGTCATCTTTCTCTTGTAATATCTATGCTCTTTCTGTCAGTTTTTAATGGTGGAGGTGTATTAGTTCCGTTAATAGAAAGTACGCTTTTGGTGAAAAATGCATCGTTAAAATAACTTCGTGAATTTTTAATTTTAACCAATGTTACAATTTAAATAACTACATCATTCACTGTGAACTATTCTCCATTTCTAAATGTAACGTATTTAAGTGACATTTTTGTGTTAAATATAATTTTTCAACGTTCAGTGTCGATTGTGGGATAACTTATATATTTTTTCCAAAAAATACTTATTAAAATGTCATATCCAGGTCGTCCACCAATTATGCAAGGGCTTCCTATGTATATGCCAATGGGAGCTCCAGCGGCACCTCTAATGCCAGCTGTCATGCCTATTCAGCATGTAAGTAACTATTTAATTTATAAAAAATGAATTAAACTTATTAATATATTTAGATGGTACCCATTCAAGTTACTAGTGCACCGCAAATTCGAGCATTTCCCAAATTAAATCCTAACAGAGAACAACAGAAACAGATGCAAGGGCCAGCTGTGACTGTGTTTGTTGGTAAGTATTATTTTTAAATTTTTTGAGAAAAAATGTTCATCATTGTTTAGAACAGGACTTTCTTAAATTTTACAAATATTTGTATGCCAATAGTTTCTATTAGATGTCTTTGTTACCCTATATTATATTTTTTCTTCAGCAAATATTATATTGGGCATTTGAAGTTTGCTCATACTTCTGTAGTATTTGGTGGCTTATGGATCCGAGAATAATCTCCTTCGGTCCCCCATTGGAGATGAATCTTACTTTGACTGTGGTCAGGCCTCTGACACAGTAATGATTTAAAGGCAGTATCTTTATATTATTTCTTACTAGGTATATGCAAGTTCTAGGTATTTGGGAGGACCTATTGTAAATCAATTCCTCTCCTATCACTGATAAACCCATAATTTTTCACTTGTTTACCCAAGGTTCTTGTATGAGGGCCACATCATATTCCCCCAATACTTTCGTAAGGACTGCAGATGCAGCCTCACTGTGCTGGAGGTTTGCTTGTATTATTAGAACCCCCGCCATCTGGTCCTTTTAAAACTCGGAAGACCACCCTTCCGAGACCGTAATAGGCTCGGAAGCCCAGAGTCTTAAAAGAAGCCTCATCGATGGAGAAGGTCAGCGTTTGTTCCTTTCCATCGTTTTTTCTTTCTTTGAGGGTCCATTCCCCTGTTTAAAGGCTAGTATTTTGACTAGCCAGATGGTCCTTCAGAATGGGATCTTCCCTTATGGCACCTGGAACATGCACGAGGACATTCCCACAGGTCATCCAGAGATTCCAGAGGACCCCTGAGAGGAAAGACATAAGTTAGAATTGGACTCGTTTTGCGCTTCCCCCAGGGGTGTCAAACACGGCTTCCTCCAAATGGTTTTGATTCAGTCCTGCCTGTTCCTGATTCAGAGTACTTTCTGGATGGCATCTGTGGATCACCGCCATCCCAAGATTTGCTGTTGCATCCTTATAGGAGACAGTCTGCACTTTTGTGCTCCTGTTTTTTTTGCAACATGCGTTTCAGGTGGAGTTGAGTTCTTAGATCGAGGTCTTTTACCTTCACCTGTCGCCGTTGTCGGACCTGAGCTTGTCTTCATCGGGGCTTTTCCTGACTTGTACATGTTATTTCCCGGTTTTGTCGGTTCTGACTCCTTTTTTTCCAGCTTTGTATGGTTTTTTCCCACCCACGTACCGGCTGCCTTTTTCTGCTCCCTGATGAGTTTCTTCCTCTGGGCACCAGATAGTTTTATTGGGCAAGGTCATATTGGTTACCTTACCCTTTTCCAAGGAGTCCTTCCCTCCTTACTATTTTGCCTTTGGTCTTCAACTACTGTCTCCTGACAACTTGCGTCGTTACAGTCCATTTTCAAAGGAGTCCTTGGCCTCTGATATTTTTCTGCTGTTTTGGTCCATATTTTTTCCACGAGCAGCTAGGGAATGTAGGTCCGCCCAGTCAGAGCCCCGCATGACTGGGTAAGCCTATACGAAACAGGGTGCGCCAGTTGCCCTGAGGTCAGTAGTCTAAAAACCGAATAACCCACGGCCATCCATCCCTTCAGCGACCACTGAACCTTGGGATTTGGGAGGTTTTTTATAGTGGTCCCCATCCACACAGGTCAGGCAATTAAGCCAAACCCCCCGAACCACATAGCTCGGCATACCTCTCACTGGCCTTATCCTAGCAAAGCTGGGGTCGTTGCTCTGCTACCGCTTCCGATAGGTAGCTCAACCCATTACCCTCCTATATCGCAGGGTAATGCGCAGAAAGTTGAAATCTTGGACAAGCCGTAGCGTGTCCTTGAAACTTAATGATCACGGATATATTCATAGATATGAATCTTCATTTAATTTAATTTTAGTAAGTGTTTTTTGTAATGTAAAGTATGTAAATGAAGATAAGGTATCCCAGTGCACCAAGTGGTAGTTGCTAGGTTCAATTCTTTTCTGGTGCCCAGTATGACCGAGAAACCATAACACTTTAGCTACAGCATCCCATGGTTCCAGCACACTGGTAAGCATCTTTTAGAAGAGCTCAAGAGCATGTTTTGTTTTCTTCAAAAACTGCATGTGAACTGGTCATTATATCTAGAACACCTCATATATACTAAACCTAAAGTCTAATATATAAAAAAACATGTAGGTACTGTGTTCCATGAAAATATTTGCTTTCTAATATCTATATTTTTGGATCACCCTGTATAATCAAAAATATATTAAAAAAGCGTATTATCTTCTTATTTACAACTATTGTAATTAGATATTGTATGTTACCACTTTGCTTGTTTTTTATACTTACTTTTTTCTTTGACAGACCCTTAGGTGTGCAACAATATCCTTTATGCACGACCGGGCGAGAAAGTCCAGATTATAAATACGTTTACCTTATCGTATACCTATTCTCTTAGATTTGGCGGGTGGTAAACTTAATTTTACATCTTCTGCTGCTTTAAAAATTTCCGGTGGTGTTCCGGAAACTATTTCATCGTCACTACTGTCCATTACATAAACAAAATATATAAAACTTTTTCGAAAATATACTAAGAAACTTGCAATACGTGAAGTCGAGTGTAAATAAAAATGGCGTCTACCTATTCCTGTCCTATTGACTTGGTTGCTATGGTATTGTTTTATCATCTTATTTTTATTTAACTATACAAATTATTTGGTAGATTGTTATCCAGGGTGAGTTATAATAATATCGAGGTATAAAATTTATCCAACTTGAAACATTTATAATAACCTACTCACAAAAGGTGAAAAATAGAAAATAAAACATATTTATTAATAAACTATCATTAATACGGTCGTGCATAAAATTTTTGTATATTTATTAATAAATGACTATTAAAACGGCCGTGCATAAAATATTGTATGTATTTCAGGCGTAAACAGCGTTCATGGACCTTACTTACACGTTGCGGTCCATAAACGCCTGTTTTACGCCCTTGATACATAAATAACTATTATACTTTAAGAGGTCAAAATGACTTTATTTAGGCCTTTGGTAGTTCTGGCCATGAGAGCTTTTGTTTTCCAAAATTTCATTTATTTTGACCAGGATCGGATTTGTACTTGAAAAGGAAGGCAGACCTCTTGACAAATACAGAAGTTGTTGTTACTGTCTCTAAAAATTAGTATTGAATTAGATTGGGATTATAAAGAATGGTATTTGAGTATATAAAATTTTAGGAGGTTTTGTCAATATTAGATGTGATAGCTCCAAAACAAGTAAAAACTTGAAATCGTTATAAAGTGTATTGAAATGACAGGTTAAAACAAGTTACAAATGAGAGAAATCTAAGTTTTAAATCAGCTGAAAATTGGGAAATCTATGAACAAACAAGAAATTTTGAAATTAAAACTAAATTAATTTGTACCAACAGATTTAATGATCAGTTGAGAATTTTGAATGTGGATATGGTGAATGGTGAGATTCAATCAGATCTCACTGGGGTGTGATGGTTTAAATAAAAAAAAGCCATTACAATGTTTCTCTGACATTGTACTATAATATATGTTACTCATATTATTAATTTGTGTTTGGCAAATAATACATTCCCTAAAAACTGGAAAAAAGCACAGATTAGGCCAATACCTAAAATCAACAACCCCAGCGAATTCAAGGCTATACATCCTACAACTATTTTACCTTTTAAAATATATTCAGATCTTTTTAATATTCCTTTTCAATCTCCCTATGTTTTCACTTGTAAGTCTAAAAACTTTCATAAAATAAAAATGTTCTGTTTTCTTTTCAAAATACCTAACAAGATTTTCTTGCTGTTGTTTGTTACAAAATACATTAAAAGATCAGATTCTTTAAGAAGTTCATAATATTTAATTTTAGGTAATATCACAGAGAGAGCTCCAGATGCAATGATACGACAGATATTAGCAGCTTGTGGACATGTTATTAGTTGGAAAAAAGTGAAAGCTTTTGGATTTTGCGAGTTAGCAGGTCCAGATGCAGGTTTAAGAGCAGTAAGACTTTTACATGATTTGATGATTGGAGAGAAACGACTCGTTGCCAAAGTTGATGCAAAAACTAAAACAGTGTTAGATGAATATAAAGGTAAAGAATAAACTTTGAAAAGTTCAGTGTCAATTATCACTTGGAGTCCCTTTTCTAAGGCTTTAGACATAAAATCAACATGAGTTAACCATTTAGGATCTCAGAACTGTGTATTAATGCTTTCAAAAAACTTTGGAATAGTGTTATGGATATATATGGGGCGTTATTTCATAATGTCAGATTTGTTGACAGATTTATACATTTATATAGTCAATGAAAACCAACGGGATGAAGGATAACAAAACGGTAAAAGTTTTGTGTGGGTGAAACAAGAATATTGCGATGATTTAAAGAATATTATAATTTGTCTCCTCCAAATAAGGATGCATGATTCATCATATCGACCTATTTTCTTATTGTCTTGTATAACAAAAACGATTAATCAAGTTGCGTCTTGAAAATTTTCTTGAAAATAGGTCTATTCTTCCTAGTAGTCAGTTTGGTTTCTGAAGGGGACTGGGCTCAGTGGATGCTGTAGGTGCATTAGTTCCAGATATTCAAAAATGTTTTTTCAACTATCAGTACACATTATGTTTATTTATCGATTTGACAGGTGCTGGTATTAGCAAAAAGGTTAGGGCTAATGTAGTTAATTTATTCACAAATAGAAAAAATTTTATCCATGACCATAATAACATGTTACATGGTCCACGTACAGTTTTCAATGGTTTACCACAGGGATCCAGCTCCCCTGCTTTTCAACATTTATACTGCAGAACTGCACAGGTTAGGTGGTGAAGCAATTAACCGAATCCAATATGCTGATGATTTATGTTTCTATGTCACCCGTACTTCATGTGAAGAATGTGTTAAAGACTTACAAGCATTCATAAATGTACTCAAACCATGACTAGTAAATATAGGCTTTAGTGTTTCTTCAGAGAAGTCTGCTCTGGTATGTTTTAGTCGACATCTTGGTATTATACTTTTCATGCAATTTTCTAATAAATTGTTTGCTAAATCGATATTAAAATATCTGCAATTCTCTCTCAATTTTATCCTAATTACCTTGACACAGTTGTAAAAAAACAGTGAAGCTGCTAATAAATATGCATGTAGCTTAAATGAATGTACAAACTACTAAAATGACAAACATTTTAAAACTTTTACCGTTTCGCTATAAACCTGCATTATGTTGGTCGTGTATATTGGAATGTTTCCAAAAAGTCCTTTGTTTAGGGATTGATTGCTAATACGTAAAAGTAGTCGCGAAAATATATCAAGCAAAAAAATAGGTGACATAATGAAAAGTTGATTCTGCATCTACAATATTTTTTTGTTCCATCATCAGATAATATTTGATAAAAGGTTTTTTTGAATTTAAGTAATGAGGTGTTAAACCGATATCCTGCTCTTGGTATTTTATTAAAGTATCACTTCTCTGAAAAAGCCATTCGAAATTGAAGTTTGAAGAAGAAGTCTATAATATACAATGTGCCCGCTTAAGTTCGCACCATATGGGAAACTTTTTTATTATCAATTTTACTTATTATTCATAAAAAGTTCTGCATGCTCTAAAATCTAAAATACATTTTTTTTTAGTATTATACGAGGTTTCTCAAAAAATATGAACTTTACTCAAGGGTAAAGTACCTTTGAAAACTACGTTCAAATATACGATTATATCCATTTATATCTGTCTGTTACTATTGACAAAACATCATATTTTTGTTATGTTTAACACTCCATTAATTTATGATTTTAATAATTTTGTGTAACTATTTGTAAAGATGCACATTTTAAATTTTTGAAGTAATAAATATTTTGACAGACGCAAAATTCAATAAGAACAAGAAGTGTATGTTTAATTTGTCAATAATAATTCTAGCAGAAAGAAGGAAGAAACAAAGAGGATCGACTTCGCCACTTCAAGATGAACCTGAAGAGGAAGAATTAGATGAAGAAACTCAAGCAATTGATGCAGGTGCTTTAGAAAGAATCAAGCAAATTATAAAAGATTATGAAGAAGAAATGAGTAACTTTGAGTCCAAAAAAGAAGGTACATGTCAATTTGGTTTGTATAATATTTTTTATTTATTAATATTTTCTTAGAGGAAGTTAATGAAAAATGGAATAAAGTTTTAGCTGAAGCAGAGGTAGAGGAAGAAAAACGAGATCTGATTACTCGAGAAATAGGAAAGTTCCGTGAAATTATGAAGGTAAGTGGATAACAATGAAAAAAGTTGAAATGTCAAATTATTTTAACTAACATATTACCTACCGCATCTACATAATTTTTTTTCTAAATTTTATTTATTGAATTTTAATAAAAAAACTTCTCCAGTAAGTTTTATAAAAGTATGTAATATGTAAGTTTCATACTTGGGAAAAATTATAAATATTGATGCTAGAGATAGGGGGGGTAGAATCTATTTATTTATTTTGGTATTAGAAATAAGTTTGCCCTTATATGGTGCTTGAAACCAAACAGGCAATGGAACGGCGCAGTCCCTCCTAGGTTCGGCCCGAGGCGCCGCTGGTGAGTAATGTGACCATAGTTAAATAAATATTTGTATAGTATTTTCAACTCACACTCATATAATTAATAATATTTGATTGATTTTCGAACAAATAATTATTCATAGTTATGGAATTTGTATTTATCATCAATATTTTTTTATGTCAAGCTAGTTAATAAAGTTCCTATTATAACCTTCTTGGTGTGCGTTATCGATTGTTAATGTCCTTTTAACATATTACGTTGAAAGAAATGGAAAAAAAGGCAAGTATGATTAATCCTAATCAAAATATCACAATAATAAACCGTTCAAATGTATTACACACGTTAACCACACGCATGCGCCTGCCAGAAGTCAGCTGGTCAAGCCCTTCGAAAAAAATCACCAATTATATAATTCGGAGCATATTCGGAAGGTGTGGTAATTTTTATTTTCTCACAATGCTACCAGAGCTTGAAGAAACCCATAACAAATTTCGAAAAGTGTTCATATTTTAATATTCATTACTCGAAAAAATATTGTTGATAGACAAAATCCAAGTAATCTAAGCACATTAAAGGATTAACGTTTAATATTCATTATTTGAAAAAATATTGTTAATAGACAAAATTCAAGTAATCTAAGCACATTCAAGGATTCACGTTTAATCATATTGTTAATATTGTTGATAATCAAAAGCCCATTTTCTTATTATTATTATTAATACATACTTAGTACTCTACTTTTCCATAGTTAAACGTGGCAATATCGAATGTTTTCGACTGCATTCCTTTCAGGGCGAGTTGTATCAAACGCCTAAACTCGGTTTAATGTTGACTGATGTTTAGACTGATGTAATTGTTGATAATAAATACATCAATCAGACACAGCCTAAACATCAGTTATAATTAAACCGAGTTTAGGTGTTTGATACAACTCGGCCTCAGAAGTTTAGATAAACTTGCCAAAGTATACTGTGTTAGCGAAACGCGTCACAACTTTAAGTTTTATATAATGTAGATTTTAACAAATTAAAATTGTTTCATTTCATAATTTAATAAAATAAACGACATAACGAAAACCCGGATATATGGTTCATACAACAGCCTTTTTGGTGTGCGTCATCGTTTGTTAATGTCTTTCTAACACATTACGTGGAAAGAAATGCAAAAAAGTCAGGTCTTTGATTAATCCTAATCAAAATATCGCAATAATGATTCGTTTAAATTTATTACAAACGTCAATCCTAATCATTGACTTCCAAAATTTGATTGGTTGATGTTCAGATCAAGCGCAAGCGCGACCTATCAATCGTGAGAAATTTCTTTATTTAAAATAGGCATGCAGATATACCTTTCGTATTGTCAATGTGTCTGACATCTTTTTCTACTGTCCCACTGACAGCTCTTGTCAGGTCTGTACTTTGTTGTTCACGGTCAATTATTATTTATGAAAAGTTAATATGAATATTATTGTTATATTTATTCGAATAATACAAAAATATGCCTAGATACTCAAAAAACATTAGCATTTTGAAAGTTCTCAAGTATTTTCAGTTAGAAAAAGAAGCTGGTAACTATTAATTTCGTAACCTTCTCGAATTTTGCTGAATGCGATCCTGATGATTTTGTTTATCAAATTTAGGGTTAGATATGTGTCAAAATAGCAAATAAAATAAACGACATACCCAAAACCCGAATATACGTTACAAACGATGACGCACACCAAAAAGGCTGTTGTATGAACCATACGTCATAAACGATGAAGCACTCCAAAATGGATATTGAATGTACTATTATATTAATTGGATTGATTTCACTATGTAGAAAAAACTTCATTATAATTGAATCCTGGTTCTTTGCAGTAGTTTGTACAATTTTCCCGAGAGTACGTTCTATACTATATTTTTATTCTATTTCTGGCCATTTGGGCCAACTGTTATTATTAAATAATAAAATCCTCCGAATTTTTAAAATAATAGGTAATAACTCCAAGTTTAAGCATTGAATAGAATAAAGATGGACCTAGCGTACCAATACACACTACATGCAGACCTATGAAGCCAAATAAACGATGCTTTGTTATTGTTTTCTAGCAGTCGGAGTGGGAATTCTCATACTGCGGACAGTGGCGTTTCATTGGGATGGATACATTCATATTTCAAGCTTTAAAATTGAATATGAACTTTTTCATTAATATAATAAATTAATGAAAGGGTAATGTTAATTTTAAAACTAAAACAAGAAAAGCTACAGACAAAATTATAACACAAAAGTCTTAGATGTTTTATTTAGATCATTAGAGGTAACATAAATAAAAAAAATAGTAGTTCTTAAAAAATAATACAGATAATACAAAAATTACTGATTTTTGAATAAAATTGCTTTTGTGAGATGTTGGCGAATATTGTTTTCTCTGTTTTTGTGGCAGCTTCATGGTGGATTCGAATTTTAAAATAGTTTTCCAATATCAATTCCACCATTTGAATCCCATGATTTTCTATAGGGTCATCATCATACAGATGGTCCTTAAAACCATCTTAAATGGAGTTTAGCAAATTGGCAATTATCCAAACTCCAAATTTTTAATATTTCCAATAAAAATATGTTTTGTCTTGTTAAAAAATCTGAATCCATGTACTTGAAACTGAATAATCAAACTCTTTAACAAGCTCTTCAATTGAGGTTCCAAACTCTGTATTTTCTACAATAACACCATTTTCAATATTACTAGGTACTCTGCTATTACAGTGTAATATTTCAGTAGAATCAAGCTTGGTGAATTAGGTCTCTTATAAGCATGTTCAAACTGTCGTGTTGTTGAGTTGTTACTGAAGCATAGCACGAAAAAATAATTCTAAGTGATCCTGTGATAATTCAAAGGTTAAAATATATTTAATTTGGTTTGAGTGAACATAATTATTGTACAAAACCAAAAGGCTCTCTATACACTCTGAAAATCCTAAAAATCCAGCTTTTCTACCTAAATCAAAAATGGGATGGTTACCGCATACTTAAGTGACATGATATAATTTTTAATTTCATTCAATATTGTAAAAAAAGTAAGAAATATTCAACATAATAAGCATATGTTATTGAAAGTTTAAATAATTAAGATATAATAACAATTCATACAGCTAATATCTGATACTTTTTACTATAAGATTGTCCATTAACTGTTTTATCTGTATTATCAGAATATTCTGAAAAATGTGGTAGATGTACCACGTTTTTTTTCAGAAAAATTTTCTCTGGATTACCTTTTCACTAAAAATCTTCTGGTTTGAAATGTGCACAACAAATATAAGCCAGTTTTGGCATATCTTCTTCCAGAATTTCAAGTACAGGATAGCCACTTTCTTCTTTGTTCCATATTTGTACGAAGCCTGCTATTTCACAATTTAAATTTTTATTTATTATAATTTTCAAATTAATAAACACAACTTTGCATGTTTATGAACGCCACTGATACTCACCTATGAAATGAGAGGTTGGAATTCAAATAATCAAGTTTTTAACAAACTAAACATTGTCGCACCATTACTGTAGTGTTAGTTGAGTCACTATTACAATATCCAAGCTTTTATAATAAATTAACTGGGTTAAATATAACAAACCACGCACCAAAAATTTAATAAACAAAGGCAGCCATCTTCTCACAAACACCAGAGGGAAACAAACAGTGTTGCTTAGTTTACATTTATTTCTCCATATTATAGGCTAGGGACATCGTGTACATCACTTTAAAATTATAGTAGTAGCTAAATGCTGTAGATTTTTACATTTAAAACAAATAAAAATCTCAAAATTGAAAGTCTCCGAATTTTGATAAAATTAAGTTGTTTGAATCAAACTATTTAAACTAAAACTTGGCCTGATATAACAAAAATTTAAAACGAAATGTGACAACAGCGATGTTTACTTTTATATTGGCTTCAAATAAATTCTAGCATGCTAGGTCCATCTTCATTTATACGTCCATGGAATAAAGAGCCAAAAAAATCAGCCAACCGAGATGGTATGAATCTCAAAGAGAAAGGGACTCCTCACTGAGCTAATGCCCACTCAATAAGGAATACCAAAATTTCTTTTTATTATTGTTTTTGTTATTTACTATAGTAACAATATTTTTATAGTGTAGCTACCTTGATATGATAAATTATTTGAAATTTAAAAAAAATTTATCAATATGTCTGAAAAATTTCCAAGTGTGAGATGAAAATAATTCTTTTTTGCTATACATTATTATGCCATTAATTGTAACAAATCAGTACATAATTCACTTCATACTAAAAAAAGGATTCCAACGGTTTTATTTAATATCTAACTAAGATTGTAATTTTTAATCGAATATTTTTCTCAAGCTATTAATTTTAACTAAAAAAATTTATCACTTGTGCTTTTTTTTAACTAGAGTGATATTTATGACATCACAAATTCTTAGTTCATTTACCTGTAACATTAAGCAGCTCGTGAATATTTGTCTACCGATTAGACAGTTTCAGTTTCTTCAATCTAATGACTATTTCTCATACTTTTGGGGGTATTGATTATCTAAAGTCCTGGTCTCTTTAGTGTGCGCTCTTTGTGCGTCCAGTTTGCATGGTGAATACAAACTAAAGGTCCCCAAACTTGGACTCAAATAAATTGGTTGCATTATTGTTGTTAAAAGAGGAATTGGCAATGGTAACCGTCAAAGTTTCCAAACCAGTGAATAATTTGCTTTTGTTTGAATATATTTTATTTTGACAACATAAATATAGAAGTCAAGTCTGGCGTTCTTGTTCTTGACACAACTGTGTGTCAGATCGCCCGCAACAAACTTACTACAACAGGCTTTCTGTACAAGAGATAGGAACAGGAAAAATTTTTTGTTGTGATTAACTTGTTGGGGACAATCTGACACACAGTTGCCTCAATAACAAGAACGCCAGACTTGACTTCTATATTTATCTAGTCATAATTCGAAAACTGAAATATTAGCCCAAGTTAAGTAGATCGATTATACAAAAAAGTAAATTGGAAATTTTATTTGAAAAAATGGACAGGCCAAAGACTACCAGACCAATCATTTATTATCCATCCATTATCCAGAAATTCATAATAGGTATTTTGTAGCGCTTGCCAAGTACGAATCAACTCTCAGATCATTACCGACAGTCCGGTAAATTTACCTTTTTCAGTCATTCTCTATTAATAAAAGCTTCAAGCTTCAATCATCTGTCATTTTTTAAAATACGTGCTCCAAAATCAACATATGTGATTATAGCCATTTCAGCAGAAGGAGCAACACGAAAAACTATGTTCAAAAATACTTTTGATGTAGCCAGTCAATAAAAAAAAACAATTCTTTATTTCTTGACCTTGAAAGAATGCGTTTGAGCGTGTTATCGATTTTTTTTGTCTTCGGCAGCGCCTTTATTAAAGCTTTCCCCTTCTAAATCTATCTATCAGATAAAAGCCAAACCCCCCTCTCCCATTTAAAAGCTACAGCCAAAGTTACAGCTACGTGATTGACCCTAACCAAGTTGAATTTTGCCTTTTAAGCTGTACATATATACTACTTACATACTGTAAACCCATACTAAGATTCAAGTTATTACCATTTATTTTTCTAGGAATCCCATACAACCATTGAATTTATGCAAAATTTTCAATTTCAAAAATAATATGTAAGTTTGATTTGTTATAATTAATGTGTATTCAGTAAACTGTTTAATATTGTATCACTTTATGAAAACAATTAGATGTGTTAGATATAACTTCGGATCGTATTTGTAAGTTACGTTCCGTGGTTTAACTTTTATTATTATCAAAATTAGAAATTGAGACATCGGAAGTGTGGATTCGTATCAACCTCACTAAGGATTTTCATCTAGAGATATGCGAGTGTAAGTTAAAAAATATTCCTGTAGAATTTTTTTGTCTGTTTTGGAACTATTATATTTTTATAAAGTATTCGTGTATGTAAAAAGTTGACATTAGCAATTTGTTATTTATTTCATTGAAAATTATCCCATATATTTCCGTTACAACGGATGGAATTACAATGGACGAGTTCCATACAAGGCAAATGCTGCTAACGTAACGAATTCAAAATGACAGATACATTTTTTGAGTTTGGTAATATGTATACAGAGTCCGGCAAAAGTCCGGGACCGGACATGTATTGAACGAGATATAAAATTTTTGAGAAATCTTTTCATACCGCAAATTGTACTATAACTTATTAAAATTAATACTAGATACTGATTTTTGTTATTTCATAAAATGTCTGAGTGAATAGTGATTTTTCTGTGGAAGTGGCTATATCTTTTTAATCACTCGGTATAGGATAGCAAAACCCTATATTTTGAAACTTTAAATCTGCCATTAGATAGCCAAATATTCATTTGAAGAAAAAAAATAGTTCGGTACGCAAAACTGGAACACCTTGTATATTTTTAAATATTTTCAAGTCATAGTTTAAGTGAAGTTTGTGGTATAAAAAGATTTTTCAAAAATTTTATATTTTCTTTAAAACTTGCCTGGTCCCGATCATTTTCCGAACTCTGTATATTGAATATGATTGAACGCATTAGTAGCCCATATTGTATAATGATTTTCACGCTAAATGATATTGGTTTATCAACTGCATTAAACTACCTGGTTTAATCCCATTGTGTCGAACTTGAGATATTTGAATAATATAGGAGATAATTCACAACTAATTTATTCAAATTTACAATTCTAATCTATATTTAATTCAGTGTAACTATCCTCATATAAATTAATTACGAATTTTCAACATTTATAACATTACTAACAGAACTTTTCCAACTTTTGGTAGGAATGGTGCCACATAAGTTCTAATGATTGAACGTGCAGTAGTAGGGAGGTTATTGAAATGTTATAAAAAAACCACCTACCTTTATCTGTTTTTTTTATTCGTTAGGTTGTCTGTATTTATTCTGTATAGAACTTGATACTTGATCATTGTCTAATTTGAATTTGATGACAACGATGATAAAGTATATAATATAAATAAACTAAAATTGATTCGCTTCAATTCGATACACTTTTTAATTTAATTTGAAATAGGTATCATCTGTATATAATAATATAACAGATTTCTTTTATCCAGCTTTTTACTATCACCATCTTGTAAAACAAGTACAGAAAATTTTGTTGATATTACATTTGAGAAATTGCGGATAACAATTTATCAATTCAATCGCGTTCACGTTCTATATTAATAGTAGTTGAGCAAATACAGCTTGAAAATTTAATTATATTTAACGTTAATTTACAATGTCTATAACAAAACAAAGATGCAAAAAAATGGTGGCAAACCATCTTTGAGGTTTTTTTATGATCGTTCTATTGGGCATTCAAACGCTACTCTACCTTGCAACAGAAAACGAAAGTATACCTCGCGATTAAACTAAAATGAGCGATTTGAATTGAAGTTGGCTTTTCAACTGTTTAGGGTAAATAAATCATTTAAATCTACAATAATTGCTCTTTATACATACTTATTTATCCTCAAATTATTAACAATTTTTACATAAAGTACTTATTATAACCATACATTTTTTCACATTAAGGTGACAATTGGTTTCTACACACGCCAGTACAATGCATTTTTCACCAAATCTAAAATTATTGTTTCTTCCTCAGGTTGACTCTCATTAGTGTCAACTTGTCAGTTTGTGGACATGCCCTATAATAGTATGTTAAAATATAAATGAATATTTAAAATCTTCAATTTTTGTATTTATTTAATATTTATTAAATTGGATACACGTGTTATAATGGGTATAATTAGTTAAAATTTGTATTTTAAAGTAAGTTAACTCTTATTTTTCACAAGGTGCTCTCAGCTTTCCCCTTTTGCTTTCAATTTTCATTACTTTTGTTTCAATTGAAAGCTGGAGGCGTCAAAATTAATATTAATTGCAAACTCCATACCAGTGATAGCGTATAATAGTTATTTATGCAACAAGTGCAAAAAGTGAGTGTTTTTTGCACGCGACGTGAAATTGTCCAACGAGGTCTTTAGGCCGAGCTGGACAACACGTCGAGTGCAAAAAACACGTTTTGCAAGAGTTGCATACAATATTTTTTCTAAATTCATGCAAGAACTGGAAAATTAGAATATAATATGTCAAGAACCTAACCTAACCTAATTAAACTTAACCCGTTCTTCTTTTTTTGTATCTTTATGGCCTCCACCTTGTCAGTACTCAATCATAGCTGGTTTTCGCCTTGACAATTTAAATTTTAAATAATTAAAGGTTTTTGCAATAATTGTAACTCGTTGAGACTAAGTAGTAAGATATACATATATTATTGTTGTATTAAAGCAGGATCAGATACTTGCTATGGATTTTTATTCAATTTAAATGTTTATGTTTGTCATTAATCATAACAAAATTGACACAATAATGACAGATGAGTGCAATAAAATATTTTATTGCACTATGCACTATACCCTGTTTTTAAACTAAGAGGAGTGATTTGAATTTAAGTTGGCATTTCTGCAGGCTAATCATTGGTCAGATAGCCGCCCGTTTCACACAGATCTTCTGATAGAACTGACAACGCTATTTGTCAGTTTTGACATTTATGTTTATTTACATAAAAGTATTCCATTCTTTACTACCACCTTTGCTCGTTTGCTGTTTATCATGCTATTTGCGTTTGCTATTTCATATTGTGTTTGGACTTATTAACTCATATTATTGTATTTGTGTTGTTTACTTTTTATTTTGTTGTATTGCTTTATTACTATTTGAATATGGACCAAAGATTGTACTCCAAGTACCAGTGAACTTCCTTAGCCCCCGAAACGAAGGGAATTATCAAGCTTGGATCATTAATCGCTGACAGAGAAGCAAAGTTTATAAGTTAACAAGTAAAATCTTATTTTTAATTATAGTTTTACACAAATTACGGTACCTACAATATTATCGTATTTTTTTTAATTAAAACCTATTTAGATTTATTTTGTGCTATACCTAAACTTCCAATGTAAATAAAGGATAATTTAACATATAAACTAATTGTATATTTTATATATACTATACTAATTTATACTCAAATTATCAAATGGTCATTCATAAAATTTTACATAATATAACCACAATGTTTTCACAATAATGTGACATTTGGTAGCTGTGTTCGCCATTGTCTGGCCTCATGTCCTGAGTCCAATTACGATTAGGTATTTACACATACCCTGATCTCTCATTGGCCACGACAAATGCGAGCAGTAGAATGGATATTTCACATAAGTGTCAATTGAAGACATGAGTTGATAAAGGTGCTATGTCCACTTTTCTCAAATAATTAGGTTTTGGTTTATTTGGTTCTCTAATAATCCAATGCAACCCCTGAATAAACCTAGATTGTCAGATTTTCAATAATATGGGATATTTTTATTGATAAAGGTGCTATGTCAGTCACGCATTCGCCATATATTAGTAGATAAAGGTGTTATGGCATATTTTCGAAACAAAGTTTAATTTGTCTTTTGGTGCCCCGAAAAGCGATACCTACTTGCAGTATATGCAATGCTGGGGAAAATACCTCAAAGCACACCGAAAATTTCAAATCTGCCTTCGCCTTGCAGAAAATTGACCGAGAAGTTACAGTTGTTGATAAAGAAAAATGTTACATTACAATGGACCTCCAACAAACAATGCCACTACCAAAGTTATCAACGTCTAAATCATTTTATTTGAGGCAAATGTGGCTGTACAACTTTGGCATCCACTGTATAACTAGTTCAGGACACAAATCCTATTTTTTCACATGGACTGAAGACATCGCCAATAGAGGCAGTAATGAAATTGCAAGTTGTTTACTTCGATTTTGCAAGTTACTTGAAGAAGAAAATGCAGAGATAGAGCATTTGATAATTTGGTCAGATCAATGTGGGGGACAAAACAAAAACTTTTCTGATCTAAGCCTCTGCGAATACTTGATAATGAATGATGTCTTCAAAATTATCGATCACAAATTTCCTGAGGTTGGCCACAGCTACCTAGATTCAGATAGAGACTTTGGACGAATTGAGAAAGTTCTTCGGAAACTCCAAAATATTTATATACCAGACCAATATCGGGAAATAATAAAATCTGCCAGTACCAGACAGAGTTTGTGTTTCAATATGGAACATTTTTTCTATGATTTTGAAACACTTCCAGCCAAACTCCATTTATACAAAAAAGTGACCAATACGCTCAATCAAAATATATACATCCGCGATAAGGTCGAATGGATTAGAGTGAATGAATTTGGCAAATACTCTTACAAAACTAATTTAGACCCATTCGGTCCCTTTATGGAAGTCGATTTGCAGGAAAAAGGGGAAACCGTAGTACAAGCTGAAAAAATGGTTTTACCTAATTCCGCTATGAAATGTGACACTTTACGTTACTCTTTGACGTTAGGTAACGTCACATATTTCATAACCTTCAAAAAACGGTTATGTAAAGTAGTAAAAACAGTTATGTAAAGACTTTACATAACTGTTTCTGACTGTTTCCATAGTAACATTTGATTCTACCTTAATATTTTCATTCTAATTGAAAATTTTATTAAATATTATAAAAGCGCGGAATTAGATAAAACTTTGTACGTAAACACGTTATGAAGAGAGCGACATTGTTCAACTCGCGTAATTTGCAAAACTCGCTAGCGCTCGTTTTGGCAAATATTACGCTCGTCGAACAATATCGCACTTTTCATAACTAGTTACGTAAATAACTATTACAGAAGCTACCTAAATGTGGTGGTCTCACTGGTGAAAAGATATCGAATCTGCAAGATCAACTGAAATTCATCTCAACAGATTACAGATAGTACTTTGATATTGTTTTGGAAGAAACTAAAAAAAAACCCTAAGAAAAATCGGAAGACCTATTAGGCTTTAAGTTTCTTTGTGTCAACTTGTGTTTTGTTCAATTTCATAAGAAATAAACATTTATTTCAATATACCTGAGTGATTTTACAAGTTATTTCAAATCAAAAGTAACATAGCTCCTCTATCCACTAAAATAAATAGTAAAACTCGCTTTAGATGTTAGTTGATAAAAGTGCTATGTCCATCAAAATCAAAATAACTATAAATCATTAAAGTTTATTTGATTATAAAATAACAAGCTAAGTAGTACAAACAAATACCGACCTTATGAGATACAGTTTGTATTGATTGAAAATTTTGTAAAAAAGTTCCGAGTTGAAACGCGTTTTCCTCATTTACTCAAAACTTTAAAAAGTGGACATAGCACCTTTATCAACTCATGTCTTCAATTAGTTCTATAAGTCGGAACACGTCCATTTCGGAACACTCTCCCAATCTAGTAACTTTTAGTGGTGTGTTCTAGGTTTCTTAAAATACTCCTCTTAGTTTAAAAACAAGGTACCTTGTTTTTAAACTAAGAAGAGTGATTTGAGTTTAAGTTGGCATTTCTGCAGGCTAATCATTGGTCAGATAGCAGTCCGTTTCACACAGATCTTTTGATAGAACTGACAACGCTATTTGTCAGTTTTGACATTTGTGTTTATTTACATAAAAATATTCCAATCTTTATTACTACTTTTGCGCGTTTGCTGTTTATCATTCTGTTTGCGTTTGCTATTTCATATTGTGTTTGGATTTATTACCTCATATTATTGTATTTGTGTTTCTAATTTTTTGTTGTTTTGTTGTATTGTTTTGTAACTATTTGAATATGGAACAAGATTGTACTCCAAGTACCAGTGGACTTTCTTCGCCCCCGAAACGAAGAAAATTATTAAGTTTGGGTCATTTATCGCTGACCGAGAAGCAAAGTTCATAAGTTAACAAGTAAAATTTTTAATAATAGTTTCACATACATAAAGGATAATTCAACATATAAACTAATTGCATTTTATAGATACTAAACTAATTTATACTCAAATTATTTAATGGTAATTCATAAAATTTTACTTAATATAACCACAATGTTTTCACAATAATGTGACATATGGTGGCTGTGTTCGTCATTGTCTGGCCTCATGTCCTGAGTCCAATTACGATTAGGTATTTAGACATACCTTGATCTCTCATTGTCCAAGACAGATGCGAGCAGTACAATACATATCACATAAGTGTCAATTCGTTCAAAAAGTCTTAACACGATCCTTTCGGAACACTAGTAACTTTTAGTGGTGTGTTTGAGGTTTCTTAAAATGCTCCTCTTAGTTTAAAAACAAGGTATAGAAGACACTCAAAAAATAATCACTTCATACCTCCTTCTTTTTAAAAATAAATGAGGGACTAATTTTGGAAAATGCTTACGAACTATAATTTGTATTACATATCTATTATTTTCACAATTTCGCCAATTTTTCTCAAATGAAATATCGTTGATGAATAGTGTATATTGATAATATATTCAAAAAAATAAGATATCATTGATATTCCCAATTAAAAAAAATATTCGTTACTATTTACAATCATACAACAGGTAGGGTGTATATCAGAAACTTGATGTGAAGGAGGATGTTGGTTTTGTAAATGTTTCTATTTAGTTTGGGAAACTGCAAAGTGTTCCTTCACAAAGTTTAAACGTCATTCCAAATCTGACATATCGGTTTGTCATTATATGTTTACTTGTTAGTTGATGTAATATTTGTATAAATAGTATCAATGTTTTGTCTTGTAACAAAATGATGGCAGTGACGAAGATTATTGGTACATAATAAACAATGCTGCCTTGTTACAATGTTATCAACTTTGGAACATAGTAAGACATGATTCATATCTGAAGTATAGTTTAAATATTTTTTATGGAAAAGATCTGGAAACATAATATGTACTTTTTATATAATTTTATTAATTACATGGTTAAATTAAGTGTAAAAATTGCTTTGTAGATCTACCATTCACCTCCGAGGATAATCAGGATATCTTATAGATGTATGTCTTTTTAATTGTAATTGTACTTACACTTTGTTTTTAAACGGAATAAGTAGAATTATTTTACAAATAGGCTCTGTAGTTTTTGCTACAGTTTCTGCTTTTATCAATGCATTTTGTAATAATAGAGATATTAGCTTCAACGCACTCATGAACTACCCAGTATGTTCAGTTTGCTTTTAAATTCAATGTTGGTAAATTAATTCAAAAGACATATTCTTTAGTGTATTATCTAATTCACATATTAATTTAGCTCTCTTGTCAAAATTTATTAATTATATGTTAACTCCATTACAGCAAAATAATAACATAATTTGAAAGGCGATGGTATGAAATATTTTTTTATTATATATCCTCTTTATACTCCCCAATAAATGAAAGCATTTCTTTTTTAGAAACAAGAGGAGGAGAAAGAAGTTCGCAAGAGAAAGGAAGAACAAAAAGAAAAATCGTCTCGTGATAGAGACAGATCTCAAACACATTCACCTAGTCCGAATAGAAGGAGAGATAAAGAAGATAAGAAAAGGCGGCGATCAAGATCAAGGTAATTGCAATTCAAGCAAAATATTTTTATTTCCCTTTCAATTTATTTATTAACTTGAAATTTTCTTCAAGGTCTCATGAAAAGAGTAGGGAAAGAGAACGGGAACGCGAAAAGGAAAGAGAGCGCGAACGAGACAGAGAACGAGAAAGAGAAAGGGAACGTGAAAAAGAAAAGGAGAGAGAAAGAGAACGCGAGAGGGAACGGGAACGAGATAGAGACAGAGAAAGGGATCGCGATAGAGAAAGAGATAGAGAGCGTGAAAAAGATCGTGATCGCGAAGATCGAAGAAGTAGTAGAGATATGTTAAAAGAGAAAGAATTAGAAGAAGAAGCCAAAGAAAAGAAAAAGGCTGAACGGAGAGCTAGAGAAAAAGAAGCAGCTTATCAGGAAAGATTAAGGTTAGTGGTTGGAGATTTGAATATACAACTCTTCTGTAAACACATTCAAAATATTCCAGAGCGTGGGAAACTAGGGAAAGGCGCAAAGCTAAGGAATATGAAAAAGAACGCGAAAAGGAGAGATCCAAAGAGGAAGAAAGAGAGCGTGATGCCAAAAGGTTGAAAGAGTTCCTTGAAGATTACGACGACGAGAGAGACGATGTCAAATATTATAAGTAAGTTATTTTTTTATGTGATTATTTTTTTTATTGATTTTTTAAATAATTACAGAGGTAGAGAATTACAAAAGAGGGTGGCGGAACGTTTAAAAGAAGCCGAAATGGATAACCGCGATAGATTAAAAGAAAAAGAGGAAATAGAAGAGTTGAAAAATAAAATATTTGCTGGTGAGCATGAAGATCCTAATGCAGAATTCGAGAAGGTGAAATGATACCTTTTTTAGTCAATAAAAGATATATAATAATAATTGTTTATTTCAGGCGAAACGAGAAAGAGAAGAGCAATATAAACCAAAATTGTTGATAGATGTGAATTTAGAACATTGGAAGCAGAAAGAAAGAGAAAAGGAGAGGGAATTGGAAAGGCAGCGAGCTAGAGATAGAGAAAGAATTCGTGAGTTGGACAGGGAAAGAGATAGACAACGAAAAAGGGAAGAAAGAGAAAAGTAAGACGAAATGAAGTTTTTTTTTGTTGTTTACAGTCCGTCTGTTAAAAGTAAATATATAATCATTTTTTTCGTTTAGGAAATTATTGTTTTAAAGAATTCTTGGAGAAAAATTAAAGAACGAAGACAACTGTATGATCAGTAAGAAAACAACTCATTGACGTTTCTCGAGCATTTATATACATATATTTTACAAAGCGTGTAGTTGTATAAATGTTTTTAAATTTAATTACTTTGAAGGTACGTCATGGAACAAGCAGCTCAGGAGTTGGCGGCAGTTGAAGCCGAACCTATTGACAGTGATAGTGATATCGAAGCCGATAGTCATTTTAGTCCAGCTCCGCCGGAGCCCGAAAGTATATCGATGGACAATTCAAATTCTGCACAGGTAAACTGTTTTATAATTAAGTAATCAAAATAAAAAGGAACTCCATGTAAAATACGGTTAGTTCGTGAATTTACCGAGAATTATTTTGGCAGAATTGTATAGAACAGTGTTGCACTGCTAACAATATTATAACACAACTAAATTACAATTAATAATGACTTAAAAAAATGGTGGGTAACTATTCTCTCAATTTACCCAAATACATAATTAGGAATTGAACATCATTTTAACGTGAAGTGGTATTTATTTCCGCAAACAAAGGGCATAGGGTAAAAATAAGGAAAACTGAATAGTATATTACACATTATTATACAATGAGCCTTTAATAGTTAATTAGTTATTTAGAAATTAGTATACAGTCTTAATTAGACATCAAAACAAAATTTGAAAATGGAAATATGTGATTGATATTACTGGCAACTACCAGCCCAAATGATCAACTATTTTTAGTAGTAATAACCCAAGGACATTGATAATTGTTCAAACAAATTTTATAATATAGTAAAACAAATTGACCTTTACCCTGACGTCACACCTACTAACCTCACGAAATGAATCAAGGAGTCAAAAATGGCTACTGTTACTTTGTCGTGTGCGTAAATACGTACACTAATGGTTTATTTTGTCAGTATTTTTTTGCGTTATAAATAACTAAATATTGCTGTTGGTTGAAGTCAATTATTACTGTTCCAAAATAGACGAAAATTTAGATAATATTCCTATAATATTTAGTGAAAATTATTTTGTCTGCTACTATAATACTCAATTTTCAATAACAATATTATAGGTTACAAATATATATTATTATTCAAACTTTGATAATGATCAGTGGATCAGATATAAAATAAGTGACGGAAAACTAAGGGATAAGCGGAATGTTTCTTTATAGATCTGATACACGAAAAAAGTATTCTGTAACCATTAACGAAAGTAGAAATTTATACGAATATTTCTTTTGAATGAATCTATTCAAATTTGAAACAGCACATAATTAAAGGCTAACAAAAGCCATTGGTTATCATAATAAAAAATATTAATTCATGGGTAGTAATAAAGTTTTGTATTCAATTAAACATTTATTGTCATTTTGAAATTTACCATACAAATACATATATAAGTATATTTAATAATCATCAGACTCTGAAGAGAAACTGTCACCTACATTAATAGTTAGTGGCTCCACTTCAATATCACACATAACTTTTTCCCTATCGTACCACTTTCTAATAAGTGCTTCAGTATGGTCCACACATTATGCCCACATGTATGGTGTACATTGCTCTAAAGCTTCATTCCACATTTCTACTTCTTTCTCGTCACTGGATCCATCTCTACCAATATGTTTATTGTAGCTCAATTTACAATTTGCCCAAATTAGCTCAATGGCATTAAAATCACAGTGGTATGGTGGTAACCTTAATACTTCGTGTCCATGTTCTCTTATTATTCCATCTATAATATAAACATTTTGCTTTCTATGCTACTTGTAATAACTCTGGTTTTGTCATTTTTGGATAAAAAGTAATCTCATTTTCTCTCAACCAACTGGCAATTTCCACTTGTTGATGTAGATGGTTGTTTGTTTAAAATTTCACTGTGGTATGGTGCATTGTCCATTATTATAAGTGATGGTTCCTCTAAATTAGGCAGTACCTGTGTCTTCATCCATTTAGTGAATAATATTCTATTCATTTCTCCATGATAATCAATGGTTAAAGACTTTGAACAGAAAACCAAACTTGCTTCTGTAACAAAGCCTTTTGAAGAACCTGCATGAACAATAATAAATCTTTTTCCATCATATCCTTCAGGTTTACGAACACTTGATATTATTGTCTTGCCAACTTCTTATTCTATTTCCTTTGAAATAAATCCATGTTTCATCTAAAAATATTACTTCCCTTGGATAAACACTATTTAAATTTTCCATTTATTTTTTTTCAAGAAGCAAGCTCTGAGTGAAACAATATGGTTACGTTCAATAAGGGCTCTTCGGTTATCATCTTTTTTAAATTTAAACCCTATTTCTTTCAACAATGTGCTTAATGATGTTGTACTACATGTGACTATTTCCTTGGACTTTATCTCACAATTTAATGTTCAAAAGGTTACTGGTTTTCCTGAAAATTAATAATTATTATTTACTATCTATCTAATACTTATAGGTACTTATATTTTGTATCACTCATTGGTTAATTAATTTAAACTCATCTTCACTAGCTTGCTAAAATGTTATTATACAAAATATATACTCACATTCTTTGTATATCTCATATATGGTACTGCGTATAGCCATTTTACTGCCATCAGGTTTACTGCGAGTTTTGCTCTTCTTTTGTAACAAAAAACTAGGATTATTTTCCTTCTCCTTTCTAATGGCATAAACTGTTTATCTTGATATTTTCAATGCTGCTGCTACTCTCTAAAATGAAAAATTATTTTAATAACATTATAATATGTATGAGAAGTTAGATTTTACCTCTTGAACATTCGAAATATCAAAAAGTCCTCCATTCAGTTTTTCCATTTTGAAATAGTCACACAAGTTTAAAACAAGTTCTTGTGCTTGTGATTTCAGCATTTTTCCTGGCATGTTCTAAAACAAAGTAAAATACTGTTTAATTTGCTCACAAGGAAACACATTTGTCATAATCTGTAAGAATTCACACACAGAATTGAGAAAGATGAATGTGTGTACCTAATAAAATGAACTATAAATATTTATATTAAATATAATATTCATTGAAGAAACACCACTACCTTTATAAACCTTTTTATAGAAGGATATAAGTGTTTACATGCAAGTTTCTTCCTTATCTCTTGGCTGTTAAAGTAATTCTTACTTTGGTTAACCATTATAAATTTAACATAAATGTTCCCGTTACACGAAAACTCAGTCATAACTCAGTCACTGTCTACTAAGAAGTGAGGTTAAGTTGAAAATATTCACTAAATGCAAAATAATAAATTTTGTACTTACCGTAAAATGAAAATAACAAATTAGAGGTTTTCAAAAAAACAGATTTTATAGAATTTATCTGAATGCAAATGATAAAACGCTTCGAACAAAACTCGATGTATCAAAATAATGACAGTTGTCATATGAGGTCAAAATAAATTCTTATGAATACAACCGATTAATCGTTTTTGGTGCTATCTCTTTTCAACATTTGGAGGTCATAATTAGAGTTACAAAAGAGCGTATGTCATTGCTTGAAAGACAAGTGTAGGTATATTGTGTGATGTGGTTTTACTGTCAGTAGAAAGGGATGAGCTATATAAAGTTTGTGTTTACTACTGTTCATTGTTAGTGACGTCAGGGTAAAGGTCAATTTATTTTACTGTAGATTCCAAAAGTTTGTTGCTTATAGGCAATATACCTCCGCCTGCCTATAAGCAACAAGCTTCAGTCAGTTATAAAATTTTTGAGCATTTATCAATGTTCGAGGGATATTCGGATAGAAAATTTTTTGCTTATTATAGAAAAGAAGTACAGAGCAAAAACAATTTATTGTTTTTTTTGGTATATTTGCTTCTATAATTTCATTAATATTTTCGTCAGTATTATAACCAAATCATGGCCTTTTTGAAATATTAAATATTTGAAACGTCAAAATCGAAATAAATAATCCAATCGTATCCATAGCAATATGATAAAGTTAAAACAGCCCATGGGATCTGTTTTCAGTATAATGTTGTTCTGATTGTGTTCAATCAAATGACCTCAAATTAACTGATTTCATTGGATTTTTACTGGAGCAAAAAATTTTCACAGAAACAACAGCGAGTCTCCTATGTATCAGTTGGTAGTAGCCCTACGAATTTATGCTGGCACTGGGCATTCGATAAGCATTGCTGATTTCGAAATTTTTGTTTTGTAAGTCAATACCCAATCATTAAATAAAAATTATTTTTTGGCAAAAAATAAAATCTAATTGGCAAATGTTATCAAAAAATGTTTAAAACAAAAAAATAAAAAGTTTTTCTTCGAAAAATAGTTATTTTTGTATCTAGTGTGCGAAATGCTACTTTGGTGATCGAGAACTGATTTTTTTAACGAGGTGCAGCCGAGTTGAAAAAAATTGTCAAGATCACCAAAGTATTTCGCGCATGAGATGATGAGATTACTTAATTATTGTTATACATTAATAAATAAATGATTTCTTGGATTTTTGCTTGATTGAGGAACATAAAGGTTGAAATATAAAAATCCCATATAGTTTACATGCAGTGTGCGAAGTATTTCGCACACTACTTCGCGCACGATGGAGAATGAAAAAAGGGTCACATAAATGTTTGACGTTTGTATAAAAAAATAGTTAAAATAAATGTAAATCCTTCTTTAAGACTGTTCAAAAAAAATGAGTTCATAGCATTTATTGTCTGTGAACTATTTTGGAAACATGGAGGCACTGTTCGTATATCATCTTTGTGACTGCTTAACTAACGAAAAAAATACTTTATAACCATACATTATTAGCATATTTATTTGATAAACTATATTCTATTCCGTCCAACCATCAACCAACCTTCAAAATACCAATCCACGCGACCACGACAAGAATTAAATACTTGATAAATGGAAGATAACGCTAAAACCTTTTCACCCTTTACCGGCATGCTTGTCTTTCACAAACTGTCGGCTCACCTTGTTTTCTCTTGTCAACCCGAAACGTTTCGCCTCGTGTTAACATTTACTCGAAACAATTTCGCTCAATCTAAACGTGGTGTGGATATTTTAAATGACCTTCAAAAACATTCTTTTGTTCTGCATGTAGATTTATTTGGCAAATAGACTAACAAATACAAAGTGTCGTCAGTAGCATCTATCGTTTAATACATAATCACTCAAAATAAACAGATATCTTATAACGTTTAGTCCAGTTTTCACAATACGCCATCTATTTGTTTAGTCTAAAATTACGAAAAACTGTTAAATTATTAGCCCATAAGGTTGTCAGACTATTTCTTTTTATAGACAATGCTGCTATGTACTCATGCGTTAAGCGGCTCTTTACTAAGTGATGTTTAAGCTGCAGCTTTACTACAACAACATTGTGATACCTAATTTAGATAGGAAACATATAAGCAATCAATATAAGGTTTATGTGATATTTTAATTTTAGTGGACACAAGTTCAAGCCCCAGACGAAGATTCGAAACATTCATTTATATCGAACCATGACGATCATATACCTCCGCCCACAGGAACCGGTATGAAAATAACATTAGCCAAACCAATTACGTTACAATCGCCCACGAGAGATTCAAAGCGACGTAAATCAGATCTTCGAGAAGTTTTTAATCCTGACGAGGATGATAGTAATACTCAAGTAAAGAAAAGAAAATTAGTACCATTGGGTGAGTATTTTTTTCAATTTATTTTAACTACTCACTTTCTATTGTATAACAATATGTATTTTGCAGATTATAACGAAGATAAGAAATCGAAGAATAAAGAAAACGGAGAAAAGAAATTAGACGAATCGAGATCTCAAGAAGAAAAACGAAAAAATATCAAGTCATTGATAGAAAAAATTCCTACGGAAAAAGATGCACTGTTTGCCTATCATTTAGATTGGAGTGCAATAGACAATGTTCTTATGGAGAAGAAAATTCGTCCATGGATAAATAAAAAAATTATAGAATATATCGGAGAGCCGGAACCGACTCTAGTAGATTTCATTTGTTCAAAAGTATTAGCTGGATCCCAGCCTCAAGTCATTTTGGAGGACGTACAAATGGTAAGATTTTTGTGTCCATTCACAAGGTTCAGTCATTATAAAAAAATAATTCGCAAATATATTTACCATTGATATATAAACGAAACAAAACAAAACCAAACTCTTCAGAAGATCTTCGCCACCGGATAACTGTGGCATGCAGTGAAATAACTTCTGTTATGCTACAAAATGTTCGAAACAGTGTTCAACAAAGGTTGTAATACTGTTTGGAAATAAACGGATCACAGTTTGAACACTGATTTGGATTAAAACTTTTCTGACAATTTTTTTTATTTCTTTCACTCACACTTCCAGCTGGTTTTTGTCATTAATTTTAAAACTTAACACAAAAATGTTATCATGTCTTGAGAGAGAATCCAAATACCTTTCAAATTATGTGCAACTTGACCCCCCATGCCATTAAATATTCTCGAAGGGGTAGTCACTCCTTTTAGGGGATGACCTTACAACCATAAGTTAACTATCAATAGCTGTCCCCCTCGAAAAGAAAATCGACGTGTCTCGGGGTTTGCCCAAAAACCTCTCCCGCCAAGAATAATTGAGGTGACTGCTTCTAATGCGCCACCCTTAATAATTATATTTAGTGGGGTGGTTGTAGCTTCCCATGCTAGAGACACTGTACCAGTATAAAAAAGAAAATCGTGTGAACGTAGCCCGCAAAATTTGAAAAGACATCCTTTTAACGAAATGGGATACTGATGAATTTTTATCAAACTCATTCAAGATAAAAACAAAAGGGTTCAATAAAACTCGAAGCCCAAACCACAATATTTATTCTTGTCCAAAAAGGGGACAATTAAGTTGCTACTAGTTTCGGTAAATGATTACCATCATCAGGCTACAAAAAGAAATATAAAAGGTACACTTAAAACAAAGATCTCATGGAATTATGTCAAATCTCAAACAGAATAATTTTTTCAATTTTCTTTTCTTTCCATACCACATTTATTAGTGAAATGTTGTATTACCATACCTATGAGTAATTTTTAATGGCAACAACTTTTTTTATTTTATCATTTTATAATCTTATTAATATTGTTAATATATAAAAATTTGTAATTGCAATTTACTTTCATGTCTTTTTTGAAACTATATTTAAAAAGAAAATTTTGTTGTAATTTATATGTAATTTTAATAGTTTTATGTTCTCAATTTGAATTCTCAACTTACATTGTATTACATTACTTGATAGTTATTCTGATTGAGATTTGACATAATTCCATGAGATCTTTGTTTTAAGTGTACCTTTTATATTTCTTTTTGTAGCCTGATGATTTTAATCATTTACCGAAACTAGTAGCAACTTAATTGTCCCCTTTTTTGAACAAGATTAAATATTGTGGTTTGGGCTTCGAGTTTTATTGAACCCTTTTGTTTTCAAAAACCACATTTGAGATATGGATGAGCTCTTGGAGTTTAATTCAAGATATATGAAAAGTAATTGTACTTTTTATAGATTTTTGATAACTATATTACGATATTTTCTCTTATATAGATAATGTTCTATGTTTTAGGTTTTGGATGAAGAAGCAGAAGTGTTTGTGGTGAAAATGTGGCGGTTATTAATTTACGAAGTTGAAGCAAAAAAATTAGGCTTAGGGAAATAATTGAAATGGACAATTTTTTCTATTACCTTGTACATACTGCTTTTAATTTAGGTCATTAAATTGTAATGAAATTGTCATGTGACAGGAAAAATAGAATTGAAATTAATTTCAAACCAACATATTTTTGTATGTTCTGTTTATTTACATTTTTTTTCTTTACTGTATTTATCCCATAATAAAAGAAAAGTACGTTGAGATTCCGAACAGTTTTGTTTGAAATGATAGTACAGCAAATGAAGCATTTCGGCTCGCAATTTTTTCATCACAAAAGGTAGGAAATAGAACAAAATTATTTTCTACAGGGTGTCCAGAAACTCTTCTGCTAAACGGAAACTACAGTTACTATATAGGTAGGTGATTTTAAGCGACCTGGTGGACCTGAGGGAACATTATAGAAACAATAATTCTGAAGAAGTGAGCTCGTTCTAATTATTAACCGCTTTAATTCCTACCAATCCTTTTCTTTAAAGTTTGTAGAACCAGCTTAGACTCTATCGTATCGTATCGAACGTTTTCTCGTATTCATTGCTTTAAATCGATAATTTATTCGCACGTCTTATATTAATATAATAGTATATTATATACCGCGGGACTGAAGTAGTACATTTAATCCTGAAGGTAAAGTTTATGGCCCGACCGCAGGGAGGGCCATAATTTACCTGAAGGATTAAATGTACTTCAGTCGCAAGGTATATACGATACTTTTCGTACTTCCGGTATGAATTTATTAATTATTTCAATAATTTCAATCAGTTTTTTCTCTCTTCAACTCATTTAATAAACTGTCTTTAAAATAAGTTACCATAGTAACATTGCGTTGTGACAGTTATAATTTAGAAACATTGTCATTACTAGTGTCATTGTAAAGAAACATTGTTATTGATAAGTATTGGTATCATGAGTTCAATATGAAAAGGACCTATCTGTTACTCGTCAGTTACCTGCTGCATTAACCCAGGAAAGACTGGTCAATATGACGAACTGTCACAATATTAATTTGAATATTAACGTTAATTACCATTCTAATTAATTATATTTTTCAATAAAATATCCCTTAAATTCGTTTGTTTGTGATTTAATCGTTCCGGGAGTTTCGTCAATATTTAATCCCGGAGGGATTAAATGTGACACTTTAGTACCTGTCACAAGGAAGTGAAGTTGTCACTTTAGGCCAGGAAGTACGAAAAAGTATTAATTGCATCGTTTTTCGTTCTGTATCTGTAGAGTAGGGAGGGTGAGTGTAGGCTCACAGCACTTAGGCCACATATGACCCATTGTACATCCTCCCGAGGAGTTGTCTTCCTAGGTCATCGTCCATCCTGTCCTTCTCAGGAAGGTGGACAAGTCACTAGGAGACATCTCCTTTATGTCGGCAGGTGTAGGCCAAGACTCTATAAACACACACTCTTTTATTGACGATAACTCCGGACACTCGCATAGGACATGCCTGACAGTTTCATCTTCCTGTTCACATATCCTGCATAGAGGTGTGTCCACTAGCCCCATAGTATGGAGGTGTTTCCTTAGTTGACAATGGCCAGTCAGAAATCCCACTGTTATACGTAAGTTTTTCCTGGTCATCGCCAAATATTTCTTCAGCGCCATCTTCCCAGGGTCGCCCAGGGTGATCCTGTCAAAACTGCATCCTTTGATTCCCTCCCATCTCTCAAGGGATTGAGCATGGGTGTAACGATTGGTTAGTTCCGCAATAGGGAACTTGCCAAAAAAATAAAATCATTTAAAAACAATTAAAATCGTAAGATATTATCATAAGGAACTCCGTAGAAAAAGAAAAAATCCAATAGCGATTGAATTACCTGAGAAACAAAGGGTTAAAGTTTGAATAATTTGAACTGCTCTTAAAACGCGCTGCCATTGGTTGTGACGTCAGACCGCACTTTTCGTCCCAATATATTTATAACGGTACGTTGTGTTGATACTTTACACAGTATCACCCATCTCTATATATGTCAAATTATATTTTTATGTAGCTGTCAGAACATTTTAAGGTTAGTAATATATGGTTAGTAATATCAAATCGTTAATCGTTTCTGCGGTTACCGATGCGCGAGGTGCGGTGTGACGTCACAGCCGCTGCCGCGCATTTTGCTTCGTTTGAATATACCCGGTGGCGATTCCAAGTTTAATTATTTATTGTGAAATAAGTATTGCGATTTAAGGGCTAATATTTGGTATAATGTGTTTTCATATATAAACACACATTTTAGTAAAAAAAAAATGGGCAAGTTCCCTATTATCGAAGTCGTCAGGCCGTAGGTGTCACTGGGTCCAAGAATTTTTGGTCAAGCGGCTTCCCTGGCTAAAGAATCGGCAATGCGATTTCCTTCACTCCTGTCGTGCCGTTTAACCCACCTCAGGATAATATTGTTATCTGCCGAGGCGTTAGCTAAATCTTGGTGGCACTCTAGTACTAGCCTCGATATAACACGTTGTCTGTTCAAGGCTAATAGGGCTTGTCTACTATCAGTGCAGATTATTATGTTTTTGTCAGAAATTCCTTTTCTAGTTAGTTCTTTTGTGGAAATAGAGATACCAGCCAGCTCTGTTTGAACCACGCTGGTATTGTTTCCCATTCTCCACTTAATCCTTAGGCTTAGTGCTCTCGAGTAAACTCCACATCCTGAGCCTTCATTCATTTTTGAACCATCTGTATAAATGCGTATTGCATCTGCAGCATCTGGCTCTGTGTTGTGTTTTATTTGTATTTTGTAGGGTTTATTAAACAAAAACGGTTTCATTGCTTCACTGGCTGCCTGCAGCAGAGGTAGCGCAGTAAGCGCTTCCTGCCATAGGCTTAACCGCAATTGGCCCACTCTTACTTCGGGGTATACACCAGCCGTGTGCAATTGTACCATGGGTCCATGGCCATTAACGCAACCCTCTTGACGTACAGGTCCAGAGGGGTCAGACCAGTAATTGCCTTGGTGTTGTTCTCATGGCTCCTGTGATGTTTAAACAACCCATTCGCTGTATTTGATGTAATTTTTGAATGGCCGTTGCTTGTAGAACCTTCGGTCCCCATGCAATTGCTCCATACGTTAACATAGGTCTTATTATTGCAGTGCAGATCCAGGTGACCACACGGGGTGACAGACCCCATGTGCGTCCACTGTTCTCCGACACTGCTCATAAGCCACATATGCTCTTTTTGCTCTGCTGTGTTGATGAGAGTTCCATGTTAGTTTCCTGTCGAGAGTAATACCAAGGTATTTCACCTCTTCCGAAAAGTTCAGTTTGCTTTTGAAGATTTCGGGTGATTTTAAACCCGATAAACTTCTTTTCCTGGTAAAAAGGACCATCTCAGTCTTCCTGGGATTGATCGACAGTGAGTGTTCCTTACACCATGTTTCAATTAATTTGAGCCCATCCTGCGCTCTATCGCACATTGTGTTCACAAATTTGCTTGTCTGCAAGATAACTATGTCATCTGCGTATGCAATTATGTAGATTCCATTGTTGTTGAGGTGATTAATCAGGGTGACCAGGATTCTGCCAACCAAAAGGCCGAATCAGTGGACCTTCCCGGAGTATATGCATGCTGATTTGGATGAAGTGGGTGGTGAACTAGCAATTCATCTCTTATGTACCGCTCGCATAACCTCTCCATTGTTTTTAAAAAGAACGATGTGAGACTAATTGGTCGGAATGCTTTTGGTAAGGTGTAATCCATCCTACCTGGTTTGGGTATAAATACCACTCGTACTTATCTCCACTTACGGGGAATATATCTCAGAGCCAAAGAGGCTCTAAAAATTCCAACCAGGTGCGGCATAAGAATATCCATTCCCCATTGAAGTAGGGCTGGTCTTATTCCGTCAGGTCCTGGTGACTTGAAGGGGGAAAAGCCCGATATGGCCCACCTTATCTTGTCCTCATCAATTATTGCACTAGCAGATTGCCAGTTGTATTGTGAGGGTGTTGTTGGTACTTTCGTCCAGTTTGACGTTCCAGGAAAGACAGAACCTGGGAAGTGAGTTTCCATAAGAATCAGCGCTCTCTTGGAGGCTCTTTGCCTTGTCGCCATTTTCCCCTGTGAGGATGCCGATACTCTTATGTTGGTCGCTTGAGAGCGCCTTCTGTAGCCTAGAAACTTGTGTGAAGTGTTCGACTGCCTCACAATAGGCTCTCCAGGCTTCTCTTTGCTTTTGTCTGCAGACTTTTTTGAACTCTTTGAGGTTGGCTTTATATATTCCCCAGTCCTCTTTGAGTGTTGTTCGTTTTGCCTTGTTAAAGGTCGTGCCACCTGTCTGAACCATTCTCATCGGTCAGGATTCCTTATAGGCAATGTCCATTTTGTTTTGGATAGATACTGTGTACCTTTCCAGTTCCTCATTATTGCTAGGAGCCAGGACCTCTGTTTCCCGCAGAGCACCTTTTAAGAGTCGATTGTAGAGAGCTACATCCGTCCTCTTCGGGTCGCGAGATTTTACAGTGGTCCTGAGATCCTGGCATACTGTGTAGGTCAGCCAGCGGTGGTCTGACATAGAAATATGATCCGACACTTGCCAGTCCTTAATTTTGTTTGATATTTTGGCTGTCGCCAGCGTAATATCTATTAATGTTTGGCAACGGGTGTTAATAATTGTCGGCTCCGTGCTTCTGTTTAAGATTGTTAAATCTTTCTTAATTATATATTCATGAAGAGACTTACCCCGGTCGTTGATATCCTTAATGCTGCCCCAGCTCAAGTGGTGGGAGTCACAGCCCAATATCAGCTCCACTCTCTGGTTGAGGCAGTAGTACCTCCGTCTCTTTAGTCGGTGGTAGGGTGGCTGCATCTGAAGGTAGGTACACCGATGCAAGTACCAACGCCGTATATTTGCCTCTTCCATCTGGACATTCCACTTTAACCGCAGTAAGGTCTGAGGTGCAGAATTGTGCCATCGGAGAGGCTCTGTATTTCCTTGGGACGTAAACAGCTGTCCTAGGTTGCTGATTGCTTGGTAGAGGCTAAAAATTTGACCCTTTAGACTACTAAAACCAGTAATTTTGATCTTTATTATTCAGGGCTCCTGGATCAAAGCTATTGCTTCCTCCAATTCATCAAGGTGGCGACATAGTGTTGCCGTTGCTGCCTTTTTGTGTTGGAGGTTGCATTGTATGATGTTTACCTTTTTTCCAACGTCCTTGCCCATGAGTAGGTTGGATGGAGCTGGTTTTTGTTTAGAGGTCCATCCGCTCCTCCACTAGGGGAGAGGCTACCTCGCTATTTCCGGGTACCTCCTCCGTCAGGTCATCGACTGCTTCGACGTCCTTTCCGGAACCCATGGTTGCCTTGGAGTAAGTATCCACTTTAGGTGGCTCGACTACCAAAGACCTCGGGTCTTCAGAGATACCCCCTGCTTCTTTCCTTGAGACTCTGATGGTCAATGAGGTGAACGCATAGCTCATCCTCATCGACTTCTTCTTGAGGACAGCCATATCCTTGTCTCCGATCCCGAAGACGAAGAGGTGTCCTCCTGGGTTCACCTTAACCTCATGGTGGAAAGTGCACCATCTTGCCACCGTCAGATCAGGGTTCTGCGCCCTAAGCCGACCAAGCACCCTCTCTTTTTCACCGGATGTCGTCTTGTGGACGTCCTCCGGGATCCAGAGCGAGGCCTTGGTCAGCCTAGGGAGCCCATCCACGTTGACGACCGCCAGTGATGCTTCCTCCCACGGCTTGACGTTTTTGTGGCTTTTTTCAGCCACTCTAGTGTCCCGTCGTCATCGCAGACCACTCTGATGATTTCACCAGAGTATGTCCACGACTTAAACGTGGGCGTTTTGCTGTTGCTGCTGGAGGCGGAGAAGATGATCTTGTCCAGTTCCTCTAGTAGTTGGTTTTTGATGATTCTCTCCCGTTCTGCGGTAACCTTACCGTACGGGCTAGTCTCATCTATAATAGCAACCTTGAGGTGTCTCAAGGCGGCTCCGGTGAGGGCGCTTTCCTGCAGGGGCAGCCGGTTCCTTGCCTTTATTCAAAGCGGAGCTCTTGGCGCCCGCCGCAGGAAGTGCCTTTGCTGTTGGTGGTGGAGTGACGGAGGAGGGGGGTGCACTTGTAGTTGCTGCCACCCCTGATTCCCTCGCTCTCTTCCTCCTTTTCGCTTCGGCGCCGCAAATGCGCTTCCGCCTTTGTGTCTTATCACGAGGTGATTTTCCATGTCCAGCCTCGTTCTGTGCAGTATTTTGGGGTGGACATTTCTGTTCATCCCCAGCTACTGCTTTGATCGAGGTGAGCACTTCTGTCCAGCCTCGGGAATTGTTTTCAATTTTTGTTTTACCATGTGTGTTCCTACGAGTAGCAAGGGAAGGGTTGGTTACCTCTGGCAGAGCCCCGAATTACCAGAGGAAGGCTAATTACAATGGGGTTCCGCCCGGTTCCCCAAGAGGATTGTTCGTGACCGTATATCACCCTGCGGCCATTCAGCTGTCGGCACGATTCCTTACACCTTAGCTTGGGTAGGCTGGTCCGCGGTGGAATGTTTAGCAAAGGCTTTTGGGAAGGTAGCTCTCCTCACCCTACCTATTCTGCCACTGACCAAGAGACCGGCAGGGATCGTTTTTCGTTAATTCAAGTAGTAGTGACATTCCTGTCAAACATTCATTCGCAAATCAAACACGCATCTAAAATACTCTTTCTCGTATAGACAATTATTGTATTTCTCGTATCACGTAAATTAGCAATTATTCTCGTCACATGCCAAGAAAAAATCAAAAAAGCTGTAATGAAGAAGTTAGCACCGATGAAATTGAAATTATAGAATTATTGCACGTAAGACAGGTAATAAGGGATAGATTAGATCGCTTTTCAAGTTTTTTATCTCAAAATGAAGAAAATCTTGACCAATAACAAATCGAAAGTCGATTGAAAAGCGTAGAAAACGATTTTTTAGAGTTTGATAGAGTCCAAACGCGTTTAGAATTTTTAGATTCCAATGAAAAGTCTAATAGGTTAGATACTGAATCTTTATTTTATACGGAAACTGCTAAATCAAAAAAGATTGTTGCTAAATTTCAACAATTAAACAATCTCAATTTCAAAGCACGTGTAGTCCTAATTTACAAAATAAAAGTGTTGTTGCAAATCTTCCTGATTTGAATTTGCCCAAATTTTACGGAAAATATGAAACCTGGTTTAGTTTTCGCGATCAGTTTGAAGCACTGGAAGAAAATCGACAGGATATTAGCGAAGTGTCAAAATTATTGTATTTAAAGCATGCTGTCAGGATGACGCATTGAAACTGTTAGAAAATTTACATTTAAACGGCCGACAATTACACAATCGCTTTTGAATTATTAAGAAAACGATATGAGAATCGTAGAGCTATTATAAACACGCACATATATCAATTATTGTTCGAATTACCACACATTACACGAGAATCTTCATCGATGTTAAGAAAATTGTTAGATTTGGTATATCAACATTTGTCTGCTTTGGAAAAATTGCAATTACCTGTTAAAAAGTGGGATGCTTTATTGACTCCAATAATTTTGCAAAAATTAGATGACCGTACAAAAAAGGAATGGGAAAACAAACAAAATGATCAAAGGTTGCCAACAATGTCTGAATTTACTGAATTTTTAACAAAAAAGTGCTTTACTTTAGAAGCTGTTCATTCTATTGACAGTTTAAAAAATAATAATTCAAATAAATTAACCTCTTCAAGTAATAAACTTTCACCCATTAAAGACAAAACACGAACTTTAGAAGGATAGTGGGACACGTCCAATCACCTATAAATACATCCAATCAAAACACCTGTTTGACTTGCAATAAAAATCATTTAATTTATCAATGCCCTGAATTTATCAATTTAAATATTAAGGAAAAGTATCAAGAATTATACAAACACAAATTATGCACCAACTGCTTAAGATCTATAGTCATTTTAAACAAGATTGTTTATCTGGAGGATGTAAAAAAAGGGATTTAAAACATAATACCGCATTACATGTAGATAATTACAGACCATTTCAACAAAATAGCCAAAATCCGACACAACGTTCACAATATGCCAACGCTACATCGCAACCATCATCGTCACGTCAGGTGTATGCGCGGACAACAGAATCAACTGAATCTTCGAGAGTCAATCGGCAAACAAGCGCGTTTTGCGCACCTGTTCAAAATGAAACGTCACAGTAATTAAGACATACTACATCGACAAGAAACCAGAATTTATCAACAGTAAAAACACAAGAGCTTTTTTTTTATCGGATAAATTTCTCTTTGCAACGAAACAGTTTTGCCAATCACTAATTTTACGAGAAAAACTGACATGATAAAATCGCGACACCGAAGGTGGAGCAATTTTATCTAATGTCAGTTTTTCGAGCAAATTTAGTGATTGGCAAAAGTTTGAGTTGAAGAGAAATTTATCTGGATAAAAGAAAAGCTCGAGTGTTTTTTGGCAAGATAAATTAACGACAGAATATATCGATGAACAACAACAATAATTATCTCATTGTCATTGTATAAAAGTGACGTCCGCATACTAGAAATTGAGGAAGAGAGGTTTTTATCGCGATAAAAAAGGATGCACCTTTTTTATCGATGTCAAAGTGACAATAACATTATAAGTGAAAAAACCACAAGTGCATTTATCAAAGGTAATACCACGAGTGCTTCAAATTTTATCGATAATTTTTTATTTTCCACGAAAACTTGTTTATTTGGCAAAAATATGAAAACAAACCGATTTGATAAAATCACGACTCCGTTAGGAGGAGTGATTTTATCTAAATTCGGTTTGTTTGAATGTTTTTGCCTCAAATAAACAAGTTTGAGTGATGAAAATAAAAAATTATGTGATAAAATTTGAAGAGCGAGTTGTATTTGGGAAGATTATTTTTTTCAACAATTTAAAAGGATTTTTGAAAGCGCTTTTAGTTGTCAATAATGACAAATTCAAAGTAAAATTTTGACGTTTCGATGTAAACAAGGTTTTATCGATGAGGAAGCATAATTATCAGTATAATACCGAATGATTGGCTAGAATAATGTATTGCTATTGGTTAAAACCACCAAAATGTCAGATTTTGACAAGTGAAAAAAATAATCGCTGAAAAAGTTAAAGCTAACTTTTGCCGGTGTCAAAGTGACAATTACACTGAGGCATATGCGATTTTTTATACATGAGTTGAATTGTCATCAGAAATAAATCAATCTGATGAAAATTATGCACAAAATGGAGATTTCCACGGGGAAAATGCACAAGCAACCCACACGTACACGATTATTGATTCGAATCAAGTTTTATCCACTGCAACGGTTCTTATTCAAAACAATATTAACCAATGAATTAAATGTACTGCATTACTCGACTCAGGTAGTCAATCGAACCTAATTAGCGAAAAGTTAGTTGAAAATGCAAAAGAATTGACATACCGTTAGCTGGAATCAATCAAATAGAATCGAAAATTAATTATAGAACTAATGCAAAAATTAAATCAAGAAATGGAGACGTTGAATTAAACTTGAATTAAATTATTTTTGGTTTTATCTCAAATAACTTCAAATTTACCGTTAATTAAATTTGAATAAACCATATTGAAGTTACCCAAAGGACTCGAACTAGCAGATGAACAATTTAACGTACCAAAAAGAATATATTTATTACTCGGAGCAGGTATTTTCTTTGACTTATTGAAAGAAGGTAAATTAAAATTTGGAGAAAATAAACCTGTACTACAAGAAACATCGTTGGGATGGATCATGCTGAAATCTTAATTTAAATGAGGATTCAAATAAAATGCAAGTTTGTAACGTTAATACAAAAATATCGAATAAGCAATTAAATGATGCTTTAACCAAGTTTTGGCAAATTGAAGAACTGGATGCTAAGATTTTATTATCTAAAAGTGAGCAATATTGTGAAGAGTACTTTAAGACACCCTAAAAACGAGACGAACACGGAAAATTTATTGTAAAATATACCCTTTTAATCCCGAATGCCCTGATTTATTGGGAAATACAAAAATCATGGCTTTGAAGCGTTTTATAAAAAATTTGGAAGTACGTTTTGGAAAAAATGACGGTTTAAAATCGCAATATATTAATTTTATGAGGGAATGTGAAAACTTAGGCCACATTATATTTAAAGGATTACCTATTAGAATCGGACACTTCAATTGAAGGACAAACATTTTTCTTACCGCATACTGCAGTTTTGAGAGACTCGTCAGTTACCACGAAATGCAGAGTTGTTTTCTTCGATGCAAGAGCAAAAGTCAAGCACTAATATTTCATTAAATGATTTAATTTTAACAGGCCCACATATTCAGGAGGATTTGTATTCCATTTTGCTCAGATTACGTTTAAGAACTTACGTTTTGGGCGCTGATATAAAAATGATGTATAGATATAGATCCAAGCGAACGTTGTTTTCAGAAAATAGTTTGGAGAGAAAACCCAAATGAACCTATCAAAGTTTATGAACTAAACACGGTTACGTATGGTGCTCCGTTTCAAGCGACACGTTTAAAAGAGCTAGCATTACAGAAAAAATTAGAATACCCACGAACTTCGCAAATAATTGAAAAGTGTTTTTACATGGATGATTTATTAATCAGTGTAGATTCTAAACAAGAAGCTATAAAAATTTATCATGAGATATCAGAAATATTAACGGGAGCCAATTTTGAATTGAGGAAATGGTCATCAAACAACAAATCAGTTCTAACTTATATAAAAAATTCCACAAACAGTCAAGACGAACATTTTGTATTATTTCACGATGAAAAACAATTAAAAACGTTAGGAATAATTTGGGACGCGAACGAGGACGTATTAAGATACTCAATGAATCTAGATGTAAACGAGAAAAATGTTACCAAACGCACGATTCTGTCCTTAATTGCTCAAATTTTTGATCCCCTGGGTTTGATTAGTCCAGCGATAATAAAAGCGAAATTAATTATACAACAACTTTGGCATCTAAAATTGGACTGGGATGAAAATGTACCGGAAGACCTAAAAAATATATGGCTCAAATTTATTACACAAATTAGCTATTTGAATGACATTAAATTTAATAGACACGTCTTATTACCAAATACAAAAATAATCGAAATAAACGGTTTCTGTGATAGTTCTGAAAAGGCTTATGGCGCGTGCGTATACTTATCATCTATTGGGCGGAGTAGAATTCAATGAGACCTCTGGCAGATGAAATTGTAATTGTCGCAACGAGTAAAACAATTCGTTTTGCATTGTTTTTGTATTATATGCAAGACTGTAAATTCGTACTTTATTTGTTTAATTTTGTGTCAGTGACAATTAAGCTTAAAACTGTGTTTTTCCATTCAACTCAACTGTCATCATTTCTGAAGTTATATTCTTATGTAATCAGAGATTACGTTACGGAAGATTATGGAAGAGGTTATGTTTTTCTATTTTTTGTTTTCATTGCACTTTTATGAAAGTGTCACTTATTTCCTCTAAGGTATCATGCAAAAATATATGGCCAGCATTTAAAACTGTCTGTCCCTCATTTTCCCTAAAAGAAGGCTCAGGATTTCCAAATACAAATAAACTTTGAATAGTCAGTGTATACGTAATGCATAGTTACAAAAACAAAGTGAAAATAAGTCAGTTTTAAAGATTAAAAATATTACTCATTACAAACGTACCATCCCTGTAACTTTTGTAGATATGACCATATCAAAAATAAAATAAACTTGTTTTATTTTTGTTACATTATAAATCGTTGTAATCCCGATTTTCGTCAATTCGTGAATTCTCGCGATAACCGTATTATCAGAAATTACAGAATTTTCTTGTTTTAAACACGCGTACATATTTAAAACAACGCGTTGACACTGAACATCTAAATCTTTGTTTTTAAATTCGGCCCTATCATCATTTATTGCTAAATCATTTGCTCGTGGCGCCAAATTATTAGATTCCCGCGCTTCATCTTGGACTGTCGTTTCAAATGGTCTCCAAAATGCCATTCTAATTAATTAGAAATGAATTATATTCCCAAAACTTACCCTAACGTCTACGAACAAATAAATATTATATTGATATCAATTCACTCAATAAAGGTATTATTATTTCATTAAAAACTCACTCAACCAAAAAATAGATACTACTATATTATTTTAAATAGGTCTAGGTACATATAATAGTAGTTTGTGCAACTAGTGTGGATATGATGGCCATATCGCACGAGGACGAAGTTTGAGCACGACGCCGTAGGCGGAGTGCTCAATCGTTAGTGTGCGATATGGACAATCCACACGAGTCTAACAGTATATTTTTTCTACGCCCCACTTGAAAAATCTAGAAAATAAACATTTTAATAAACTTTAATCTCGACTGTAATATAACTTCAATCTTAAATTGTTTAACAATTTTCATAATTTCACCAATCAATATCAAGCGGAATAATTATTTAGAAATAAAATTAAAAAAAAAAAAATTTCGTTATTGGGAATCGAACCCTGTACCTAGCGCGCAAGAACCTAAATGCTAACAACTCAACCACCGAGGAATGTTTTCACTGATATCTATAACGTCACATGAATTACAAAATTTTATAACAGCTGACGTCTATCAAAAGTCCTCTTAAATACCCATTTTATTCTGTTTTCAGTATGTGTTGTTAATTTATACGGATTATTTTATTTATGTTTATTATTGTTAATAAATATTCTTGATCCAGCGCTTCTAGGGAAGCCTTTTTTTCGATAAGTTATTTTGACGTTTCTTTGAAATTCAAAGAAGGGGAGTTGACGAATACTAAACGCGAATGCTGATTGGTGGATTTCATATACGTTCTAGGATGTATATGAATATATACGTTCAGTTAACTGATATGGCATACATTTCCATTCTGTAAACTGTGCGAAAAATGGATAATATACATATGGGTGTAGAAAAATATACAATTAGAATTGCACACGCCTATGAGACTAATGAATCTAAACAGAAGTCTTCCACCCTAAGGCCATTAAATTTTTTATGTTATAGTGGACCACCTTAGTAGCTACCCGAATTTTTCGATATTATGAGCAATATTTCACTCGGTAACTGACCGATGCACCTGCGGTGCCAGATTTTCATAATATATCGGGCATACATGAAGTTGTTCTAATTAATTTCTCTTCTTATAACAGTTTCGAGCGACTTTTTTTAATTCTTACAAATACATTTATATTATGTATATTTTATTGAATATTTCCAAACTAGTTTTCTAAGAAAATCATGAGCTAACAGTATTTTGAAGTAATGGGAAACATGTAAAATGAGCACAACAATTTCAGAAAATATATGTGACAACATTGCTTTATTTTATGGTCCTCAAACTAACTTTGGTCAAAGTATACCGCTCGCATAACCTCTCCATTGTTTTTAAAAAGAACGAGTGAGACTAATTGGTCGGAATGCTTTTGGTAAGGTGTAGTCCATCCTACCTGGTTTGGGTATAAATACCACTCGTACTTCTCTCCATTTGCTGGAATATACCTCAGAGCTAAAGAGGCTCTAAAAATTCCAACCAGGTGCGGCATAAGAATATCCATTCCCCATTGAAGTAGGGCTGGTCTTATTCCGTCAGGTCCTGGTGACTTGAAGGGGGAAAAGCCCGATTTGGCCCACCTTATCTTTTCCCTTGTAAGGATGCCGATACTCTTATGGTGGTCGTTTGAGTGTGCCTTCTGTAGCCTAGAAATTTGTGGGAAGTCTTCGACTGCCTCACAATAGGCTCTCCAGGCTTCTCTTTGCTTTTGTCTGCAGGACTTTTTTGAACTCTTTGAGGTTGGCTTTATATATTCCCCAGTCCTCTTTGAGTGTTGTTCGTTTTGCCTTGTTAAAGGTCGTTCTCGCTGTCTTTCTGAGGTGTTCTAGTTCAGGGTACCACCAGCTATTAATCATGCCACCTGTCTGAACCATCCTCATCGGACAGGATTCCTTATAGGCAATATCCATTTTGTTTTGGATAGATACTGTGTACCGTTCCAGTTCCTCAATATTGCTAGGAGTCAGGACCTTGTTTCCCGCAGAGCACCTTTTAAGATTCGATTGTAGAGAGCTACATCCGTCCTCTTCGGGTCGCGGTACAGTGGTCCAGAGATCCTGGCTTACCGTGTAAGTCAGCCAGCGGTGGTCTGGCAGAAATATTATCCGACACTTGCCAGTAGTGAATTTTGTTTGACATTTCGGCTGTCGCCAGCGTAATATCTATCAATGTTTGGCTACGGGCGTTAATAAATGCCGGCTCCGTGCCTCTGTTCAAGATTGTTAGATCTTTATTAATTATACAGGGTGAATCACGACTAACGGGACGGAGGTTTATGGCAAAACGGTGAAAATTTTGAAATGTCTAATCACTTCAGTAGTTTGTACATTCATATATGCTACATTTTTAAATGATTTTGAAATATACCAATAAAGTATGGCGTATCAAAGTTATACTTTTTCTTATGGAACACACTATATTTTATTGTATTTTCTGATTGCCCCCAAAATATGTGAACATTTCGAAAAAAATTAATAACTCATTGATATAATAAATTCTAGCGAATTTTCACTCACAGCTCAATAGTCGAAAATGTGTTGAATGTATTCCACGATTGAGTACTGAACATCTTTTTACAGGGGGTTCATTGTAATTTTCGGTTAAACTATTGGATCATTTATTAATTTGTAATATCGGGCTTATTTAAAGTGGAACACCCTGTATTTTAATAATTCATCAAGTTCAAAAAATGTCCTCTTTTGAATAGTATAACTTGGCATATTGGGAACGCACACTGGTCGATGAAATACGTCATCGGCGAAGGAACAGATCGCTACAAGTCAAATTTTGTACTTGCAACAAACGAAAGGAACCAGTCGTTGAGCGCGTCTGTTGGAATTTTGGGGTGCAATGGAGTGGACAAAAGATATAGTAACAGAGTTTATAGACTTATATAGAGAACGGACATGTTTGTGGAATATTAAAGACCCAGATTATATAAATAAGAAATTAAAAAGACCTTTCTCGTTCAAACAATCTTTTACATTACATTTCAACTTAACGTAACTCATCAAAAACTGGACCTCTCATTCTTAGGTAATTCTTCAAATCAACCTGTTCGCTAGAATTTATTGTATAAATGAGTTATTAATTTTTTTCTCGGAACCCTCTGTATCTAGGTATAGGGAACCATTACGAAACAGTACTTTATTTTTTGGGTGCAATCAGAAAATCCAATCAAATATAGGTTGTATACGGTATATAACTTTGATACGCCACACTTTGTTGGAGCATCCTGTATATTTCAAAATAATTTTAAAATGTAGCCTATTTGAATGTACTATTGTAATGTAACTATGTATTTGAATGTAGCCTATTTGAACTACTGAAGTGACAAATACTCCAAAATTTTTATCGTTTCGCCATAAACCTCCGCTCCGTTAGTTGTGATTCACCCTGTATATTCATAATGAGACTTACCTCGGGCGTTGATATCCTTGCTGCCCCAGCTCAAGTGGTGAGAGTTTGAGTCGCAGCCCAACAATAGCTCCACTCTCTGGTTGAGGCAGTGATCCACTAGTACCTCCATCTCTTTAGTCGGTGGTAGGAAGGCTGGACCGATGCAAGTACCAACGCCATATATTTGCCTCTTCCATCTGGACATTCCACTTTAACTGCAGTAAGGTCTGAGGTGTAGAATTGTGCCATCGGAGAGGCTCTGTATTTCCTTGGGACGTAAACAGCTGTCCTATGTTGCTGATTGCTTGGTAGGCTAAAAATTTGACCCTTTAGGCTACTGAAACCAGTAATTTTGGTCTTTATTATCCAGGGTTTCTGGATCAAAGTTATTGCATCCTCCAATTCATCAAGGTGACGACATAGTGTTACCGTTGCTGCGTCCGGTCATCGACTGCTTCACAAACGCTCCACGAGAAGCGTTTACCTGTCAGTTTTAGATATATTCTGAACATACTCATTATGTCATCACTTGGTTGAGCGCGAATTTCAAACTTATTGCATTTTTATTTGAATAATTCAATCTTGATAGGTAATTTCAAGCTGCAAATATGTTAACGACAATCTCCTGGGTATACAAGATTATGTTACAGAAGTTTTTGTTGAACTACTATCCCTGAATTCTCAAAATATTGGAATTTGTCCATTATTGAACTAGGTTAATAATAGAAAAAATTTTAAACCACTTTTAGAGAAATTCAACTTCTTAGTTTTTACCTTCACAACTAGTAGTGGAAAAAATCCTTTTCTTTTTATGAGCAAATTAAGAAACAAAATGCAACAATAAAATAAAACTCTTATAGGTACAATTTGTGTACTTTTTTCCCTTCACTGGACCAGGATATTTTCGAAAATTAGAAGAAATGTACGTCATCAATATAGTTAAAATTCGTGTTAAAAGGTTTTAGCTTCAATAAATGAAAGGGAGAAAATTTGGAAACATCCATTGTATGGTAAAATTTGGAGCATTGACATTTTTGGCAGAAAATACCCATTTATTTCCATGAAAACTCATTTGAAATTTCCAATGTTAAATTTCGATAAAAATAACAATATAAGATCAGTTCAATAATTAGACTAATTTTTAAAAACGATATTACAATACACGTTCATACAAACAAAATTCAATACAAAAATACATAAGGATCTTTCGCATTAAAACGGCGAAGTAGAGGCTTCAGAACATGTTGAATCTTGCCGACAACTTAATGAGTGTTGTAATGCCATCGGCATCAGCCATTCCTTTGGTAGACAACGTTCTAAAAACGGTACCCAACTACTGAAGTATGCTAGTCTATTTATCCAAGGTGGAATATCTTGTCCGCTTAGTATCTAAAGATGAATAAATACATTTTAATAAAAAAATATTTACTTGTATCTAAGTAGATTATAATATGTCTAGAGTAAAGAGATTAATACACAGTAATTACACTGTGTTATTTATAGGAAGCGACATAGGGATTCCTGTACAAAACTGTCAAACACGAGATATCTTTTTTACAAAAGAAAGTTCATAAATAATTATTTATGCAACAAGTGCAAAAAGTGAGTGACGTGAAAGGCCGAGCTGGACAACACGTCGAGCGCAAAAAACACGTTTTGCAAGAGTTGGATACAATATTTTTTCTACATTCATGCAAAAACTGGAAAATTAGAATATAATATGTTGGGAGCTTAAACTCAAACTGTTCTTCTTTTTTTGTATCTTTATGGCCTCCACCTTGTCAGTACTCAATCATAGCTGGTTTTCGCCTTGACCATTTAATTTTAAATAATCAAAGATTTTTGCAATAAGTGTAACTCGTTGAGACTAAGTAGTAAGATATACATATATTATTGTTGTATTAGAGCAGGATCAGACACTTGCTCTGGATTTTTATTTTATTTAAATGTTTATGTTTGTCATAAATCATCACAAAACTGACACAAGAATGACAGATGAGTGCAACAAAAATTTTGTTGCACTAGTGCAAAAAAGAACCACTCTTTCCATTAAATCTGTTTCACAAAAGTGTTGTTTTTTGCATGAATGTAGAAAAAAATAATAACAGATTTGGAAAGGTCATTGAAAAATAAGTTCAAATGCACTTTTAATTTTTTTAAATTCGTTCTGGTTTACTGGATAGTTATGTTCAAAAAAGTCGAACTCTATTTTCATACCACTTTTAAGCGTGTGAGAAAGGGTAGGTGCATAGAAAAGTTAAACCTGAAGTATGGCGGTTCGATTCGCCGCTGTGGTGAATCTTTTTTCTTTTTGTTTTTAGTTCTTTGTTCACAATTTTTGAAAACAAATAACTGCTTCATTTTAAATTAAATGTTTTCTGAAGTGCAGCTTCAAGGTATATAGAATCTTAATCTTTGGTGTGGTATAGTTAATGGAAAGATCGTAGCTCTATATTTCTTTGTGGAAATTTGAATGGTGACACATATTTGGATTTTCTGGAAAATCAGTAGTGTATTTTATTGGGAGATATTTCATTACAAACAAGAAGAGGTATGATGGATTGGAAGGGGAAGTATATTAGAAACAATAAATCGAGCAATAAATAGTGTGTCAACAGCTGGAACTCTCTCACACCCTTTATTTGAAAAAATAAAATAAAAAGTACAAAAAAAATGTGTGCGGAATTTAGGCCTCTTTTTAGTTTACTTATTTAACACTTGGTATAATTGAGCATATTTCACAAAAAACTGGTTTTAAAATTTTTCTTCATAGGTTACTGGCATTACAGTTGTCATTAAATTAGCAATTTTACAGGTGAAGGAACTCTCTAGATAGCAGTACCATCACGTGTTCAGAGTGGACATACCCTGCACAGACCTACCTGTTTAGATAGAGGGGATTGAGCGAACAATTATTATGTCTTTCAAGTGTAGTATTGTTCATATTATTATCCCTTTAATACTTATGCAAAATCTTATGAACTAAGCTTTTTGTATAAGCACATAGCATCAAAAAACGAGATCTATTCTCATTTTACTTACTTTACAAAAGGCTCCTGAGAAATGATTACAATTATTATTCATAAGATGATAACGGTCTCCTCTAAATTCTTTTCCTAATTCATTTATAATTCTTTTAACATCTTCTTCTGTAAAATCTGTATATCCTATGTGAATTGTTTGCCTGAAAATGAAATAATAAAAATGGTTTGTATTTTTCTTGAGAATATAATGAATTAGTTGTGGAAGCAAATGAACCCTCAAATATTGAAGAAAGGTTGGCAGGAGATTAAAAGGATTAATAGGCAAATAAAAGATCAGTAACTTACCTAAATCTGAACTGTTCTCCTAATTCTTTTTCATCTCTAGGTATATTTTCAAAAATTCCAGTGAATGAATATTGATGCCCACCATAAGCATACTCTGTGCCATATATCTCAACACCTAAAATAAAATAACAACATAGAGAAAAAAGACAACAAAACAAAAACACAAAATCATAAATCGGTATGGTATATAATTTCATGTTAAGTGATTTGTTTTGTTACTAGATTAGAATATATTATTATGTTGATTCCTGTAATTCTAAACCATATTATCTTAGGTTCTAGCATCAGAAGTGGGATATATACCCTTTTGACAGCCACTCACAGGGGAATAGAGCCTGAACAGTGAGTTAGATCCACATTATAAATTTAAATAAAATTTGCCAACAAATAACAATGATAATCAATCTAATGAGAACACACACAAAGAGCTCATGTGCATCAATGGTGGGGAAAAGTAAACTTTTCCGCACTCAGAAAAAATATTTGTATGTATTGAATTCATTGAATTATTTTTGAGTATTTGCAGAACCACAAATCTACAAGTATGGTAAAAATATCAGCCTGTTTCTAATGTATGTTTGTCTGTAATTGTCGAACTGTTATTGCAGACAATATATTTGTTTCAAATTACTGTTTATTTAATACATTTAACGTATCAGTACTTACCTGAATGAAATACTCCTAGGCCAATGTTACTTGTAAATTCATTAATTTTGTACATATCATACACATTCAATAACACAGGTTCACGAGACATTTTATTCGGAAGCAATTCATCGGAACCCGAGTCTCTTACACTCATGCAACTAAACGGTAAATTGCAGGTCAAGCCATTGGAAAACATTTCTAAAAATACAAATATTTTGTTTTAAAATAGAACAGTAAAATACCACCTCATTGTAATAAATTGTATCTTTAAAGTTAAGGGAACACTATCTGTTGGTATTTTTATTTATTTCATTACCACACACTTACTATACGTGTTTTAATACTATTTTATTTTATACAAAGGTTATATTTCCATTATGACTAACGTCCTGTCCATTGACATATAAACAACACTAACTGAACACTAACAAATTGAGTAGTTGGAATGTTTGTATTTATACAAATAAAACAGAAGAATTATAATCGAACTAAAGCCTATCTTACATGGAGAGTGGAGACTATGCTATCTTATATCATTGGGTGCGTTCATCCGACCATCAGTCATCACCAGACTTTAGCAGCTGTTTTATATTTGTTGGTTATCTATGATTCAAAGCTCATGCCCGGTTTTATTTGCTCGAGTCCCTGTCCCAAGAGTTAACCGGTGACCGACACGTGACCACTGTCTCAGTACATACCATAGACAAAATAAAAAAGATATCTCTATGGTACATACCATAGACAAAATAGACATTACACCCTCTCTCTATGGAACAGTGTACAGTGTACCATGTACACACTACCCGTATAGTCCGTATATTAGGGATGGCGATTCTTTCTGAAAAAGATCGATTTTCAAATCGATTCGAATCGTGACCTAATGAATCGATCCACAAAAAAATCGAGACCAATAAGATCGATTTCTGAAATATCGATATTTTTTTCAAATTTTTGTTTATAATGTAATATAAATATATTTTATTAAAAACATGATACATATTATAATTTAACGATCTCTTTATCAGTAAAATCAGGTGATTCGATTATAAAAAATATTTTTATTACCATATCAGAAGATCAGATCAGTATAAGTTATACCGAAAAATAAAATAAAATCGAATGTCGATTTTCAAGAGTGAAATATCGATTCACTGAATCGATTCAGTACTACATATCGATTTAAAAAATCGATCTTTTCGGCTCCAAAAATCGATTCTTCGATTAATCGATCTCAGATCGCCATCCCTACCGTATATATCTTAGATCACTTTGGTTAGTAATTTGACGGTCCGTATATATTAGATTTCTGAATAAACGATACAGGCATAGAGAAATATAATATATTTTTTATTTGTCTATGGATACAGGTTTCTAACCGCTAGTAACGACACTCACAATTTTCGGCGATATACGGACCATACGGTATGTCACTTTTCATTTTTATACATATTACATAAACATTTCATTCAAACTGATTCAAACCTCGTGTATGTATTAGGGTAAATTTTTATTAAATTTATAATATAATAGAATGGTTAAATATAAGAATAAAGAAAAATTAAGTGTAAATTACAAAGGAGGAGGAACTATTGTTAAGCTGCCTCCACAATTTTCTAATGACGGACAGTAAGTACAAAATCTTGTAGGTTAGTGAAATTATAATAATTATACTTTTTACTTTAGGAATATCTTCGTATGTTCTAAGGAGAGCATATTGGAATACAATGCAAATACAGGTAAACTGATACACGAGTATAAGTCTTCTGGTCGAATTATTGGATTTAGTTATCATATTTATGAAAATCATTACTGTATCACAGCCTGCACTCGAAATGGAATAATAACTACATGGAAAACTATAACTCAGTTCAAAATAGCGGAAAAGGTGAGTAGTTCATGGTCCATGTATACAATGTAAAAGGAATTATACATTTTAGATATCAGTGAATGTCACCCTTTATTATAGATACAAACAATATTACAATTTTATGACTCAAAAGTGATGTTTCCAAACCTTATTATATGCTTAACATGGTAGATAATGGATTCATTTGCTAATTTATGTTTTATTGTAGAACCTGCCTCATAAAAACATCCAAACTTTCCAAACCATCCAACAAGAAAGTGAAGATTTTAAAGCAGTATATTCATATAGTTATAATAAAAAATCTCACTTTGCATTGTGGAATGAGAAACTGAATCAATCAAACAACTTCAACCTGATCTTGGATAAGGTTAAAACTTATTACATTGATGTGAATAAATATTTTTTTGCTGTAGCACATGGAAACCAAGTTTGCTATATGAAATTGCATGATTTTAAAACTGTTTCTAGGTATGTATATTTATTATGGTAATTAATTCATAGTATATTAAAACTTCATGAATATGTGTATTGTCAATTAACAGCTGTACAGGCTTGACAAATAAGAATAATATTCCCTTAATACACTTTGTTTGTAGCTCATATACTATACTAAAGAAAAAGAATAATAGCACCCAACTCATAGTTCAGAACTGATTTACCTATTAAATTATGTATGTATATTAAACAGCAATTTAGCAATTTCTTTTGTATACTTCACAGCCAATAACTATATAATTTAAACAAAGTACCCTTTATCCATTCAAATTGCATTACAAAACTAATCTGAAAGCTGTAAAAATTTGGATAAAAAATAATATCTGTTGAGAAATGTAATGGATTTATTAATAAATTACTCTCATATTAAGCTACCAAATATCCTAAAATATTGGTTAGGCTAATGGAACTGCAAGGTTCCGCAGTCAATATCACAACCTCACACACACAATATCCTAAAACATCCATAGAAAACAAAATCTATAAGACACTTTTCAAATTTAAGAACTAATTTATTAGTCATGAAACAACAATGCTAGCACCTGAATACATTAACTACTACAATTTTATGACATAAACAGAACATAAACAGAACAACCATTTAGATCAATTTGAAGCACTATTAGTTAGTTCCACCCTGCAACAAACTATCAAATCATATACTAAAAATTTTGGATCCCCCGCAGAACAAACAAATTCATATTTCAAAAATAGCCAACATTTTTCAGAAAAAGATCAGATTTAAATTTTAACAAAAACCATTGTCACTTTTGATGTAGTTGTCTTATAACAAATGTACAAAATTATTGAAATTTTGTATAAAGAAAACATATCTTCAATTCAATAACAATTTTTATGTACATAATTTTGGTCTTTCCATGGGCTAGTTGTAGTTGAAGATTATTTTCTGCACTGTTAACATTTAACTGATTGATTTTTTTCCACTTGGATTACCCACCAAGAAACTTACTTATAAATAAGCTTTTTTATTTATTAAGTAATATAGCATTGGTTTGGTTTCTTAAAGTATTGTAAAAATTTTAACGACTATTTTTTGTATTTTAATTCATTTAAAAAGAGCGGCAAAATTAAAAAAATTGTATTGAAAAATAATACCTCAACATTTACATCCATATTTTTTAAATTTCTTCTGTATATTATTCGAATTTGCTTAACAGAGCAATAAACCATATAATGATCAGACTGTTCTTCTGGAATAACTATCATATGTGCATGTTACCTCTGGTATCAGCTTCTAATATTTCAGTGTTATTTGTGACAAAAATTAAGTCCAGCGAAGTCGATGTCCTTGTGACGCGAGTATGATTATTTATTAAATATGCCAGGTAAAATGAATCAGTGGACCATCTAAAAAGAGCCATTTTTCTTCTGCTGACGTCTAGAATGTCAATGTTGAAATCTCTACCCATATTCGCAGATTCGCCTTTATTCTTGGAGCTTGCCGCTGGAATTGCCTTTGCTGTTGGAAGTGGAGTGGGGGGAGGGAGTGCATTTGTAGTTGCTGCCACCCCTGATTCCTTCACTCTCTTCCTTCTCTTGGCTTCGCATTGGTCTTTGTATTGTGTCTCGAGGTGATTTTCCATGTCCAGCCCCATTCTGTGCAGTATTTTGGGGTGGACATTTCTGTTCATCCCCAGCTACTGCTTTTGATTGAGGTGAGCTCTTCTGTTCAGCCTCGGGATTTGTTTTTGCTTTTTGTTAATCCATGTGTGTTCCCATGAGTAGCAAGGGAAGGGTTGGTCACATCTGGCAGAGCCCCGCATTACCAGAGGAAGGCTAATTACAATGGGGTTCCGCCCGGTTCTCCAAGGGGATCGTTCGATTCCTTACACCGTAGCTTGGGTAAGCTGGTCCGCGATGGCATGTTTTGCAAAGGCTTTTGGGGAAGTTTAGCTCCCCTCACCCTACTTATCTCTGCCACTGACCAAGGGGCCGGCGACAGTCCCTTGGCCGTTCCCCTATCCGCCATCTGGGGACGCGCCCGGTAGATAGCCCAGTCCACGGGTTTTATAAATCATATAAAAAATATTAAAGTAAATATATTAAGAAACCACAGAAAAATTGAAGTCATGGAATGATTATTATATTTAAATAAAAGAATATAACAACATAGCGTATTTGATTTGTCTCAAAATATGTTAATTTTTGGGAGCAATTTGAAATGAGCTAACTGAAGAAATTTTTATTATTCATTTAAATTGTATATACCAAATGATGATTTGCTGTGAAGTGTGCAAAAGAAAGAGTAAATGTGATGTTTACAATACATGGTTTGATAGGTAAAAAAGAGCACCAAGATGTTGGCTTCAAAACAAAGTATGTTGTTATATATCTGCTCTGTTCAATTATTTTTTTATAGACTGTAGTTTTCCATACATTTCTTTTATTGATACTAAAGAAGATCTTATTATTGATAAATGTTTTAGGTCTTTTGTAAGTGTCTCCCGAAATTTAACATGCATAGCAGTTCATCCTTCTGAGGAGATGGTACTCACTGGTGATTCTACGGGTCGTGTTTTAGGATGGTACAATTTATTCTCTGATAAAACCAAACATACTGTTTTCCACTGGCACACATTACCTGTAAAAACTGTTCGATTTTCAAACACTGGTAGCTATTTTTATAGTGGTGGAGGAGAGTCTGTGTTAGTTAAATGGCAATATGAAAATGAAAGAGATAAAAGATTTGTACCACGTATTCCAGGAGAAATATGCCATATTGCAGTAGCTGCTAATAATTTGTATATAGCTGTATCGACAAATGATAATGCTGTACGAATTTTTGATAATACACTAAATCAAGTTAGCTTAATTCAAAATTTGATTATAGCACCACATTTTGATAGTGGCATTTTGTATGATTCTCGTTCTAGAGCACTTATTTTGAATGGTAATCATGGACATGTTCAGTTTTATTCACCAGATGATATGTCTTTACTTTATAGTGTAAGTATTGCAAAAAAATTTTAAGTTGACTTTTTGTTATACATTCGAAAGAGGACATTTTTTAACATGATCAATTCTTGAAATACAGAGTTTTCCATTTAAAATAAGCCCGATATTACACATTGAATGATCTAATAATGATATCTTCTTTATGTTCCTTGTGGTATATTATTAATTTTTTTCCTTATAATTTGTTGGGAAATTAAACCACAATGTTTTTAAATTATTTATTTCAACGTTTCGGTAGCATTCCAACTACCGTTGTCAAGATAAAAAAAGTAGTAATTAATTTTCTATCTCTATCTGACACAACGAAAAAAATTTGACAACTACTTACGCCCGGTTTCACAATGTCAAGTTATCCTGAGGTTATAGTAGTTTACCTAACTAGTGCGGAAAGTGATACTTTTCCGCACGCTATTGCAGATGGCCGAACGACGCCAGCGGAGTTCGGCCAGCAATCGCGTGCGGAAAAGTCACTTTACGCACGAGTTAGGTACACTATTTTTTCTACTAGCATCCAGAAAAAAACCCAAAAGTTAACATAAAGAAACATTTATTATTAAATACATATCAGCAACTTAATTATTATTATTTTGCACATATTTGATAAGGCTTTTACAAGGAACATGAAAATTTTTTGAAAAAAAATTATTTTTATTTATCAAAAAATTATTGCAGATTTCTAAAAATTTTTTTAACTTTTCAGTCATTTGGTAAACTACAACCATTGAAATACATATTTTAAATATTCAAATGTCAGTATACTCCCCAAAAACCCTACAAATTTACTTTCCGCACTAGTGCGGAAAAGTGACTCTTTCCGCACGCTTTTTAGTGCGGGAAAGATTCACTTTCCGCACGCTAGTAGAAAAACAAATAACCCTTGGTTCCTCAAAACAAGTTTTTCACATTGTTCAGTGAAGGGTTCAAGTTATGGTTAACTCTCAGAATATTTAACCACCAGAAAATCTAGTGGTAATAATAACCTGGAAATTCTAACCTAACAATTAAGGCTATTGCTGCATTTCTTTGCTTATTTTTTTGAGTGTGCAGAATGAACGATTATGCGTATAGTAGTGATGAGGAACCAAGAAGACCAAAAATAATAGGGCCCAGATACGATTATTTTGAAGAGTATGACAATCTTGTGCCATTAAATTCCTGTTCTATTTCAACTTATATTTTTAATTTAAATTTTCTCTTTACAGGTTACTGTATTTGTTTGTTTTGATTCTATTGTATGTTTATATTTATTAACTAAAGAAAGCAATAAGGTATCTTCTTCTTTTGAAAAATTTGGACAAATTTGGTTTAGAAGAATTATTTAAAATTATGACCTGCCAAAAAAAAATTGTATCAAACTACAACTTCCCAAATAAATTAATTTTATGGGTTAACTCCTTCTTCTTGTTTTTTCGATTTTGAATGTCACTAACCATATCATATCATCTGATCATTATACCTAATCACAGATTATAAAAGAGAACAGATACGAATCCCGGCAAAACATCAAAGGATTTTCAACTCGGTATGGCCGCGATGTCGCCAGTTTAAAATTGTTTTAGAATTTCTTACCAAATTGTAATGTTGACTTGGGAACAATAACAGTTTCCAGTGCCGGTTCTTCACTTTTCTTTCTGAATAAAATTTATTTGGACAGTCTCTGTATGAACAATTCACTCCCTCGTGATGTTTATTCATTTTATAAAAATAATATACTAATGTACACTATTTTCAGTTAATATTACCACAACCTACAATCGATTAGTCAAATAACACAAATAATATCGCGGATTGACAACCTTCAAACTGAAGTGTCAAAATGTCGTTTTGTATTTTTATTTTTGAGCCAAGCCGTCACGGTTATTGTGCATGGTTGCCAAAGATGGTTAGTGAAAAAAAGTATACCTATATTTATGGTATGAATTTTATATATTATAATCTTTTAAATTGTAGAATTCTTTTAATGTTAATGAAATTGATTTAAAACAAATAATTGTCGAATATTTGTATGTGTATAACTATCACACTAAAAATAATGCTTATAAAATATTCGACCTATGATCGTGAGTTAAGGGAAATATTATGCAAATTGATAACCCTGTTGAAAAGTTTCGCGAAGCAGCCCGAACGGAGTCGACATACGACGATGGACCTTTAACTGGGTATGTCCACCCATCTCTCTCTTTTTTACTGTTCTCTGTCAAGCTTTCGCATCTGTTCTCTTTTATAATCTGTGACCTAATCCTAATCTGCTACCAACTGAACAAAAATTACTACTGAACTTCCGATCAGCTAACCAATAGACGAACTGACAATTGTAGAACGGTATCTGATGGTAACCTTATAGGTAAGGGAAAATTAACCCGAGGAGTTAACCCGACATTGTGAAACCGGCTGTTAGTTTATCTTGCCTACGGTAGCTGGAACGCTACCGATATGTTGAAATAAATAATTTGAAAACATTTTGGTTTAATTTCCCAACAAATTAAAAAGAAAAAAAAATCTAATAATGAAACTGAACATTCTGAACCCTGTAAATATATGTTTAGTACTCAATCGTGGAATACATTCAATGAATGTCCGACTATTAAGCTGTAAGAGAAAACTCGCTAGAATTTGTTATATCAATAAGATATTAATTTTTTTCGAAATGTTCCCATTTTAAAAAAAGTCTTAAGCGCATAACTCGGAACCCTGTGTATTTAGGTGTAGGAAACTATTATAAAACAGTATTTTATTTTTCTTAGGAGAAATCAGAAAATGTAATAAAATATGTGGCGTTCCATAACTTTGATACGCCACATAGCCTATATGAATGTACAAACTACGCAAGTGACAAACATTTTAAAACATTTACCGTTTTGCTATAAACCTCCGTCTCGTTGGTCGTGATTCACCCTGTATATACAGGATAATTAATTGTTGCGATGAAATCATTGGATCTTGTAAATCCTCATGGATATATTTAAATAACACTTTGACTAATTGTAGCCATTTATTGGTTAGGCTAATGGAACCGCAAGGATCTGCAGTCAATATCACAACCTCACACACACAATTGTAGCCATTCTGAATGCACATATTTTAAAACTAATCGCAATTTGTACAGCGTGTTCTAGCACGTCTGGTCACAAAACAGTCTAACCTATAGAAGTGAAAGTTTTTAGGATGACCTTGAATACAAAAATGAGGTTTCAAACCCATCCACCTGAAGCTCTAGTTGCAATTGAGTTGTCTAAACAGGTCTGGCAGCAGGCCTTCAGCACGAAAAGAAAAGATTTTAAAATTAATCACAGCTGTCATATAGTTGTCACAATTTTTATTTACATCAGTATTAAACATAAAAGTTTGTTTTATTGAAAAATTGAGATGATGTCATATGTTTCCTCAAGAAATTTTCTACTAATCATGGTTTTGTATTATTGAAAAATGTGAAAACAAATTATAACAAAAAAAATAGCATGAAAAAATAGAAAAAACTTGATCAAAAAGTGATGGGAAATACGTAAAATTATCTCTCTAGGTATTACTTAACACGTGGTAAAATGTAAATTGCATTTAGGGATTCCTAAATTCGCTTTAGGTGTTATCTAACTTTAGGAAATGGTTAGTGTATTCAGGCATTAGTAATTCCAAATGAACAAACTTCCATTGAAAAAAATCGCTATGAAATAGTTCTGAACCCATCCACCATCCATCCACTGCGAACGCTGAAATTCTTCTTCCCTTGGTATGTTTCTTGGCCTCAGCTGCCTTGCCTATTTCGACGACTCAATTGCGACTAGCGCTTCTATATGTTAGACTGTTTTGTGCGTCTGGTCAGATCAAAGGTACATTGTTTAAAATGTAACTGTATTGTACTTCAAAATTGATTTCTGCTGCTTGACTCTGCTATTGCGATTTTATTAGGTTGTAATAGGCTATACAGTGTATTTGAAAAGTTCTGACCACTTAGTCCTAAAAATTGTAATGAATTCAACGCCCTGTTTATTTTAAACTGAACAATTTGAAGTTAATATTTTCCAACCATACGTCAGTGATGGTTGTCTAGTATCATAAACCATATGCAGTGCGATTCCAAACTCGAATACATCGGTTTTACAATTTTTCAAGTGGATCACCCTGTATTTTATATCGGTAAATGAAAGTTACTTAACTATACTTTTATTTGATGAAGTATTCCCTATACCCAAACTGTATAGTTTTTGTAATATTTCAATGTTTTTATTGAAAAATCCAATGAACTAAATATACTTAAATTTATTAAAAAATCAACAATAAAGTTGTGAAAGATGCTCAAAGTAATTACCTGCTGCTTTGATGCAGGGTTGAAGGTAGTCTTCAAACCATCGAGTTAAATCTCTAAGGGCGAGTTGTATCAAACACCTAATCTCGGTTTAAAGATAACTGATGTTTAGACTGTGTCTGATTGATGTATTCATTATCAACAATAACATCAGTCTAATCATCAGTCAACATTAAACCGAGTTTAGGCGTTTGATACAACTCGCCCTTTGCCCGTATTCACCAAAGTAAAATATCTACAATTAACTTTTAATTGTGGTTAAGCAGCTAATTTCGTATTCACCAATTTTTTAATCAGAGAATTAGTGCTTAAACAAGAAATTAACTTAATCGGTCAAATTTGAGCGGTTTTAAAGATAATCGCCGTTTATTCTGACAGAAGTGAACATAACAATCAAACAATATAACCCAAACCTACAAATTTATCTTGTCCTTTACAATTTTTGATTTTTCGTTGGTTTATATTTTTCTGGAACAAGGAAAATATTGAAGATCAGCTGTGTATGACGATGATTTGGACGTTATGGACATTATTGCAGATGACTTTACTAGAATTCAGTGGGAAAGAACTAATTATTTTCAAACAATGGATGAATACAACTTTTATAAAAGATTTAGACTGATCAAGCCTATTTGTAATTAGTATGATGACTATACCACCCCAGTAGGGTAGTCCCAAATAAAATACCAAGTAACTTTGAATTAAAAGGTTTTTTTATTTTTTAGTAACAATCCAGTAAGGTTAAATCGATCTTTAAAAATGTAAAGTGTTAGCAATATCTGCCAATACAAGCTAAAACATTCGTATTTTGGGTGGTGACACTGAGAAAATATCCATGTTGCCAAGTTGTAAATCAAAGTTAACCCCTGATTGCTTAATTTTACCAAGCAACAATTTTGTGAATAGCAATTTGACTTAATCAAGATTACTTATTTAATCACAATTACCTAATCATGATTAGAGTTGAAGATGGTGAATACGGCCATTGTATTTGCTCATAAACATTATAAAAAGCTTCCCTTATTGTTTCACATTGTTTGCTATACTTTGTATAGGTACCTGATCTTTAACACAACCCTAAAAGAAAAAATCGACTCGATTTAAATCTGGTGATCTTGGTGTCCCAAAAAATGGCCTGCTGGTCCAATCCACTTTTCAGGAAACATATTTAATTCACTGAATGCGCGCATTATGGCGAGCAGGAACTTCGTCATGTATATAACACATTTGTTGACAAAACAATTAGCTATATTAGGTGTGTTCTTTTTTACTGAGATCTCAGTTAATCTCAGCTCATATCGGTAATGTGCGCGTTCTTTTTTATTCACTCACTTCGAAGTAAGCTGAGATTTCTCCTCTCCCTTCACCGATGCTGAATGTATTGTAAGTGGGTATCAGTTGGACTTGAGTCGGAAATAAAGTGGAGGGATTGGTTAACGGAGATATTCCAGATATGTTATAGTTTTTATGTCTCTTATTCACGCATGCGTTTGCAGATCGCTCGTTTCAATGGAGTAGGTCGTTCTTTTTGGTGATTACTCACATCACTTTTACTGAAGTGAGCTGAGATCTCAGTCAAAAAGAACACACCTAATAACACACTTTCCTAATACATCAATTATTATACATAGAATTGAAATATCACAAAAACTATAATTTTCCATCACAAATTTATATATTAAATATCATTATTTCAGGAATTATAATTTTATTAATTAGCCATTAGACTATTAAGGTCTCGCAACGTGGTACTTAAGTCTTGCAACCCTCGAGATATATTATTTTTTCATCTTTGACACATGATAATTCCTTTATAGTCATTTTTTACTTTATCAATAAGTTTTCATAACCGCCTTTGGTTTCTCAACACATACCTTGTAAGTCTACCGCTAACGTATGCAAACAACATTTATCTCTTTTATACATATTAAATTCTCCTTATCTCAATGTCTTTTATGTTAAGTACTTTGTACCTAAATGTAATTTTTGCCTGTTATCATTATTAATGTAGCAATCAACAACGTGTGTCAATAATTGCCATCATGCACACATTCCAATAATATAATATTTATAATAATTATTTAATAAAATATACAGGGTGATTCATTAAGAATGTCCAATCTCTGAACTGTAGATTCTAGACCTCAAAATATGATGTTTCTGCTCAACATGCCTTATGCAAATATTGCTAGTTTCCTAGATACGGGGTGTTCAAAGTTTAAATTTAAATTTTGATTTTCGCAATAATTTTTTATGTTTTCACAATTTCTCTTTGAAAATTGGCAATTTTACGTTTTTTGGCATGAGGAATCATAATTTGCACTCTAATTTAACATTGCTAATAGAGGGCGCTAGTTACACTTGTTTGTGTTAAAGTAAACTTTTTTTGGGCTAAGCTTACAACTAAAATAATAAAAAAATATTATAAGCGTTAAATGCTACAAAAAAAGTTACTCTTCTTTGATTCGTGTAACTCAATCGGTTATCGAGTTATTTGCTTCTAGAAAGTTCAATAAATTTTGATTTTTCCATAAAAATTTTTATTATGTCTTTAATATGTAACAATAACAAATTTGTAAACAAAAAAGAAAAACTTTCAAGCAAGTGATCAAAATGCCCAGCATAAAACATGAAAAATTATTGCGAAAATCAAAATTTAAGTTTAAACACCCCGTATCTCGGAAACTAGCAATATTTGCATAAGGCATGTTGAGCAGAATTATCATATTTTGAGGTCTAGAATCTACAGTTCAGAGATTGGACATTCTTAATGAATCACCCTGTATATTAAACATGATATTATATTACAACTTTCAGGTCGACATTACCGGTCTGAACAAAATTACAGATGAACGGGAAACGATAATGATCAATACAGAAATAACAAAAGTTGCGATTAGTAAAAGTGGAATGTGGTTTGCAACTGTAGAAGAAAGAAATGACAAAAAATATAATCATGAAATTAGATTGAAATTTTGGACATTCGACGAATCAAAGCAAGAGTAAGTTGATATTTTGCACATATAGGTAATTTATATACAAATTTTAACAATAACAAATACATAGATATTTTGTTTTAATTATTGATTTGGTTAATTTAGGAAATAAATTTTAATTCCAACCCCATAAACTGTAAAAGATACACAATTAGTTAAATAGGTTGAAGCTGGCATATTCAAATTACTTTTTATTAATTTAATTTGCTGTAACCTTCTTTCTTTGGATGATGTCGTTTCGTCCTTCAAAAGCCACAGTCATCTAATTTTCAATACACATCTGAAATGTTTCTTTAGTATTTTTCAGTGGATTAAAATCTATATTCTGTAGCAAATAACCATTTTAAGCAGTTTTGTCTAAATATAATGCACTTTTGAGATGTCCCTGTACACCGAAACTTAGACATGGTGGACCTCTTGCCATTAATTCATTATTAGATTTGTGGAAATTTGAAATTGTCAAACTGTTTATGTATGCTTTTTTCTATTATTTTTTTTTGGGAATCAAACTACAATTAAAACCGTTCCTGGCATGTGCACTTTACTGGATTCCATTTCTAGTAGACTGTCATAAAATGAAATATTTTATTTCACATTTTACCAGAGATATGATCTACTATGAATGGACCTTCATAAAATTTGACAACAAAATCTTGCAGTCTTAAACTTCAAAATATTATTGATTGTCCAGTTGTCAATTTTTTTTGGTTGTGTCAGATAGGGACCATAAATTATTTATTAACTAATTCATCTTGATATCGGTAGCTGGAACGCTACCGAAACGTCGAAATGAAAAATATAAAAACATTATTGTGGTTTGATTCCCAAAAAAAATAAGAGAAAAAAGAATAAGCAATATGCCACAAGGAACATAAAGAAGATGTTTATGTATGGTGACAATAAATTATCTTGTAGCTAACTTGAATCACCATTCAAATTCATTTTCAGTCTTTTGATAATCAAATACAAGTCTGATTTATTCAGCTATTTTATTCATTTTAAGTATACAATAGTAGGTACCTCCAAAATGAGTTGTTTCTAAGAAATGAATAATGCATTTCATTTAGACTTAGACAGACAGCTTTGTCTAAATTAAATGCACTTTTGATGTGCTCCTGTATACCGAAAGCGAATAAAGACCTGGTGCACCTCATACCAATTCATTATTGGACATTCAACTTTTCGCAAATTGAAACATAGTCAAACTGCTTATATATGGTGACAATAAATTATTTAGTATCTAACTTGAATCACCATTCAAATTCATTGTCTGAATTTATTCAGCATTCAGTATAGACAAAACGCATCAAAAAAGTAGTATTGAGGAATGTAGAATTTAGAATGCTTATGTATAATTTAAATAAAAACGTCCTCAAAAAAATAATGGTTCTTTGTGGCCATTGAAGGACCAAACATAAGGTTATAGAATATTTAATTTATAAAAAGTTATTTCAATTCATTTTTTGGCATTATTGTATTGCTTTTTAAATTGGCAATGATTATGTGTATCTCTACAGTTTGAGATATCTGTAGTGTAGTGGATATCAACATCTGGGCCACCTTATGTAGGATAACTTAGTTGTGTGACTAGCTTTTTTTAAATTAACAAATAATTTCTTTTATTCTGGATATAAAGCGTGCAGCACCGCAAAACAAAACAGATTGAATATCTTGAAGGCAAATTTTGTTGGAGAAAATGCAAAAACAGGTCTATTTTTATTTCATCTTTCATTCATATCTCCTACTGTTATGTTATTCATCCTTTTATCGTTGAGCAAACTGGTGACAAACTTGTTTGTTACCAACATAAATAGATTCATTCTTTCATTCCAAAAGAAGGATAGCAATACACACAGCAAAGGTCAAAGCCTCCTACAACTATGCCATGAGATGTGAGGAAAGGTTTAAGTTGACTGAATAATTTAAAATTCTCAAGTAATAATACAAACCTTTATCTTCAATTTATTTTCCGCCCCTTGGGCTGCTAAACAATACTACTGGATGTTCATATGATTGGTTTTCTGGTAAGTTAAGGGAACAAGCTATTTTTCATAGCATATTTTAGTCTCAAACCATTTGCTGAACAAGAATGGTCGAGACAGATATAACAAAAGTTGATTTTAGAAATATGTTGAGCTCCATAGCTGTAGTAGCTACCTAAGAATTTTTTTCAGAAACTAGGATTTGTGTAGATTTTATAAAAACACTGAATACTATTATTGATGGAGGTCATCGTGTGCTGCCTTAACCTAGTGATATATTAGCAAGTCTAAGCGATAGTAGACTTTTCACAGTAATTTAAAGTAGCATACCCGCAGTTTGAACACTCTGTCAATTCAAAAAAAAAATGTTCGATTAATACGCATCTGGGGATATTTAGATTTAACAAACTAACTAACCTAAATTTACCTACTATTATAACTATATGGAATAATTATGTTCTGCCCCTGGGATTTTTAAATAAATTATTCAATCTATTTTCCCCAAAACCAAATATCATCTTGAGGTCATTTCAGTTGGAAAGAGTCTAGAGGAATACCATCAAAATGTTTTAAATGTCATGTATAGGTTGGAACATTTTAATGTACTTAATAGTTGATAAAAAATGTCTTTTTTATAAAAAAGCTCTTTTGGGAGTTTCAACAGATCAAGATAGTAATAGCCCCCAGGTCTGTTTTTCAGTTTAATATAATAGTACTTATGCATAGTCATGCAATTTCGTTATTGTAATTCAATCTCAATACAAATCAGTATTTTAAAAAATCCGGTTTGCATTAATAACATGGTCATTTTATGATAGTAAGTAGACACTATCGTGGCTAGGAGAATGTTGACAAACGTAAATGTTATATAATCACAATAATTTTTATGTGTCAAAGTTAGAAGTCAAAAGTTTAAAGAAGCTTAGGACATGGAATACGAAAAATTGGATGCAAGAAAACTAAGTAGAAGATGTTGATGAAAAATTATCATGAAGTGAACTGTATTCCCGCACGGTATAAAGTATGACATTAGATAGTTGGTAACTAAGGAATAAACACACAATAATGAACTAGTATGACATAATAGTGTTTTATGCAACGATCATGTAATGATAGCCATTAAGACACGAGCATGTATATGTATATGCATGTATATGTATATGCATGTATATGTATACGCATGTATAATATGCGAGTGTATTAATGGCCATTACATGAAAGTTGCATACATTATTTTTTCTACTCCGATTAATAAGAATTATTTAATTAATAATAATTAGTTTAATTAATTTTAAATATAGTTACTTTTGAAAATCAAAATCATTTGACAAATGTCAAATTAAGTGTCACTTAATAGGTCTGTTCGCCTGCAATAGAAGTATTGCACTGAGCTATATAATTTCGGAAATTTCAGGTCTATCTGTGAAAAAATGCGTGAAAAATTGCTAAATTTGGGACTATCTATGTATATTGCATTTGTATACTGCAAGAAGCATTAAAACATAATTAAAATAAATAAAATCGTTTAACTCAGTGCTACACTTTTATTGCAGGGAGCAGGTCTAATATAATAATTTTAAAAATGTCAACCAGGTATCCATGGCTATATTAAATATTGTTCGAATGTCGCATTCCTATAGGCTTAAAAATCTGTATCATAATGAATATCATTATGATAAAGATTTTAGTCTTTTAATAAGTATATTATAAAACAGGAGTAGAAAAAATTATTTATAAGCCAATTAAAGATAAGATGGAATTATGTCCCCCTTGAAATAAAAATCGAGTTCTTTTTACATTCTCTCAAAAAAATGTGACATTCAATCTGTTTAATTTTCAGTATCGCACCCTGTATATTATCAATAATCTTTTAGATTTCATCTTAATACCTCTATTGAATATCCCCATGAAGCTAGTATTAACAGTATGTTATTTGAACCGACTCATAAAGATGAAGGATTGAGATGTATAACCATTGGCGATGATAAGAACTTTAAAATATGGGAATTAATTGAATCTGAAGTATTATCCAGTAAGTGTATTTAAAATATGTTTCTGTACAATTTATTTTAATTCTGGTTTAATGTATACAACTAATCTTATTCCATTAGGTACATTTTTAAACAAAATACTTGTTTCTGTAATGTTCTTGAACAGTCACTAATGCTATATCTTTTTCGAGCTTCTCAGAATATGAACATCCTTATGACGATTGGATGTTTATTTATTTGATGGTATACTTATATTAAAAAAGGGACGTTAACGCCATACTATTTGAGTGACACTGGCTGTAATTATTAGAGGTTATCAAATATAGGTTGTCAAATTAAATTCAATATGGAGTTCCAGAGCAAACAAAATATGGTTTTGGTTTTTGGTAAACCCTCCCTTCTGGAGAAAGAGGATTCTTGGTGTTAAGGATTGTCTTGTGTCTTGATAATAATAAAGAACAATAAAAAATTTAGTTTCATATAACTTTTGTGATGCATATGTGGATTTCGGACCAACTTTCATTTTTTATTAGTAGCGGTAGACTTCTTATTTAGTGTCATTGCAAAGCAGAAAGATTTACATTTTGTATTGTTTTCACTCATAGAAAAACTAGCAGCTTTGGAGGGCGACATCCATCCAGATTTCATACCATTCACTGATGGATTTTTCTAAATATTGGTTTGTTATTTTTGGAGTCGAAATTCTTAGCATTTTCTTTCATTGTACTGACTTTGTAACAGTACAGAGTAACACTGAAACGATAGGTCTAAGTTTTTTTATTATTATTGCAAAAAGTTGTAATTTAACTTTGGCTGATAAAATATCCTGAATTATAACAATAACTTTCACATGTATCAGAAGTTAATCCGGGGATTTTATTATTTTCAAGATATAGACAAAATAAATGTTTAACCATATTATTTTATTTTCAGGCACACAGTTATCTTGGAAGCGATTTGGTGTTGGTGTTTACAGAAATCTTTCATGCAATGCTCTATCTTTTTCAATGGATGGATCTCTATTCGCAACGGGATTTGGGGAGATATTAACTGTTTGGACATCAGATACAAGTTTATTGAAATGCTCGTTACTGCATCCTTTTCACAAACAAAACTTGAAAAACGTACAATTCGGTTATGGCAACCAATGTCATTTTGTGGTAACTGCTAGTGATAAACAGTTGAGCGTTTGGAATGTTTTAACGCTTTCTATGACTTGGACAGTTTCGATCTCTGTATCATTTCTAATAGCGGATTCTTTATCAACAAATATGGCCGTTATAACCAAAACTAAGAAAGGTAAAAATAACAAATTATGCAAGTATAACGCAAAACCTCATTGAATTATTTTCTCAACCGATTTCAAATCTTGTAACATTCTAGTTCAGTGACTATTTGAATTCCTGCGCAGTAATTTTAAATGCAACACTGCTCCCATCATCTACTATCTGTTAATAGACCACTGACAGGCAACAAGCAGAAACCTCGTCAATTATAACGAAAATAAAAACGGGGATATTGGGTGATTTAGCATTTTTTTTCCTAAAATCAAGGAATTGTTGCATATTTTTCATTTCAAGTGTTGAACTACGCATTGCTTCAATATTCTCTCATTGATTTGAGGTAGTCGTATACAGGGTGCCCCACGACCAGTGAAAACTTTTGTGTTTGTGTTTTCGGATACGATCTTTTTAACTAAAATATTTTCAAAGATGGCCGTAGAACCGGAAGTCGCCTGTAACTTTGTTATTTTAAATGGAACACTCTATACATTAATAAATTTTTGAAATCTACGTAATATTTTAGTATACTTTTGTGTGAAAACTGTTTTCGAAAAATGCACACTTTTTGAATTATTGATTTTTTTGTAGAAAATTTGACCGTTGAAGACTCTTATAAATTATTTTTTTACGAGGAGACCCTTACCCTTAAAAATGGTTTCTGTTCGGTTGCTTTAAGCAAGATCAAACGTATTTGAATCTATGTTGAAAAATTTTTCATTTTATACAGGGTGTGTATAAAAAGTGTTCAAAGTTTAACTTCATAAATATCAAATTTCTTCATTTTTTTAACTAAAACCTGGTTTTTCTATTTTAATGCATTCAGTGGAAAAAAATAAGACAAATTCATGTATACTTTCCTATACCTAAACCTTACCAGATATCCAGATATTAAGAGGCTTGAGTAGTTCATGTCACGGCAAACTGTCAAAAGTACCTTCCTCTTCCTACCACTTCAGGTCGTAGTTTGTGGGCACCATCATTTTATGAAAGGAATGGGTGGCAACACCGCTAGATATCTAATCTCTTTCATAACAGGTAAAAATTCCGGGAACAATTAATACACAATGTTACTTCAGGTTGTTACGAAAAATTAGGTATTTCAAATAGAAACATTTTTCCAAATTTACTTGTTTATTGGTTGCTTTATTGTTATTAGTATTATATTATTCAAATACAAGGGTAACAAATTATGCCACACATCCGAATGTTCACTAAATTATATAATTATTGTGTTTAATATAAACTTAAACCCACCCGAAAGCACGTGCATGAGTGCAAAACATCACATCCTACCGCTTATTGTTCGAGCCTCGGGTTAAGCTTTGTATTCGACGCCCTTATCAGATCTACAGGAATGGAAAGTTTAATAAATGCAAAAGGGTCAATACTTTCAATGTATATACTATTTAAAACTTGGCAATTTAGGTGGACCACTTTGTATACGTGTTTGACGGATTTTAATGATTTATTACTATCAACCAATTTCAAATCGAGTATACCTAAATACTTTATTATTGAACTTTTCGGTTATTGAGATTTGTTTTTTCACTGAACTATTTACCTATTACAAATTTTAGGTGTAAATATATTTCAGATAATTGCGTGAAACTGATTATATTAATTTTCAGACTGCTCAATTTCATGGAATGAAAGAATTAAATATTTTTATTTTAGTATTGTCGTTATCTGAAATGGCGAAGATTCTTGGAACCGTTTACTACCTATTTAAAATTTTTATATTTTATATTCCAAATATTTTCTAATTGAGCATGTCGACTTCTTTAGACTGTTTTGTGAGTTACACTGCTTTGTGTTCCTAACATAGAAAGAAATTTCCTTTCTATTCTGTTACAGAGTTCACGTTCAGTTTTCAGACAAAAGTATACTAAAATTTTACGCAGATTTCAAAACTGTATCAATATACAGGGTGTTCCTTTTAAAATAACAAAGTTATAGTTGATAGTTGACGGTTGAACCGGAAGTCGCCCATCTTTGAAAATACTTTAGTTGAAAAGATCGTATCCGAAAACCCTAACGTAGAAATTTTCATGATTTTACTCTCTCTATTTTACCATATACAGATAGTTTTCACTCGTCGTTGGACACCTGTACATTGATTTAAAAACATTATATATTAATAATTGGCAGTTGAGAGCAATGTTATATTTTAGTTATTACGCGGGAAATTTTAAGTCATTGACTTACCAAAAAACCAACCTCGTAAATTTTTTTTTCAGTATATGTGTTCTCACCAAATTCAAGCCAACCAGTATATGTCAGCAATTCAATACTGAAGAAATTTGAATCTGTAAAATCCTGTAATTTCATTCCAAGAATAAACAGCAAGGACTCTAGGTTAAATTGGTACGAAAGGTCACAATTATATTTTATAACCTCAGAAAATGTAAGTGAATTTAACTATCTGTTCAGTTTCAAAACATTCATTTTTCATCTATTATATTAAAACTGAGTTTCTTTTTCCAGGAACTGTACTGTCTGTGTGAAACCTTAATGTCTCCGACTACAGCAGACGAGTATGTAGATACACAAACTATATATGAATTGATACAACCAAATATTAAATCTAGTTCAGTACAAACAACCACATCTCAAAGACATTTATTCGAGAAAGACATGGGACACACAACTTTGAAAGCAGTAAGTAAATAATTATAAATGTACTAAAAACTCTCTATTATAGTCGTGCCTTCAAATTGATGCAACATGCAAGACAATACAGTTTTTCGTCGACCCTCTACACACCTTTCTGATTCGATTGTCCATATCGCTATCCAATCTTGATTATTATTCACACCACGGACACAGATTATAAAAGAGAACAGAATAGATACGAATCCCGGCAAAACATCAGAGGATTTTCAATTCCGACTTCAATGACCTTGGACCTTTAACTCGGTATGGCCGCGATGCTGCCAGTTTGAAATATTTTCATACCTTCTTACCAAATTGCAATGTTGACTTGAGGACAATAACAGTTTCCAGTGCCGGTTCTTTACTTTTCTTCCCGAATACAATTTATTTGGACAGTCTCTGTATGAACAATACACTCCCCCGTGATGTTTATTCATTTTATAAAAATAATATACTAATGTACACTATTTTCAGTTAATATTACCACAACCTACAAGCGACTAGTCAAATAACAAAAATAATATCGCGGATTGACAACCTTCAAACTTAAGTGTCAGAAATGACGTTTTGTATTTTGATTTTTGAGCCAAGCCGTCACGGTTATTGTGCATGGTTGCCAAAGATGGTTAGTGAAAAAAAGTATACCTATATTTATGGTATGAATTTTATATATTATAATCTTTTAAATTGTAGAATTCTTTTAATGTTAATGAAATTGATTTAAAACAAATAATTGTCGAATATTTGTATGTGTATAACTATCACACTAAAAATAATGCTTATAAAATATTCGACCTATGATCCTGAATTAAGGGAAATATTATGCAAATTGATAACCCTGTTAAAGTCTCGCGAAGCAGCCCGAACGGAGTCGACATACGACGATGGACCTTTAAATGGGTATGTCCACCCATCTCTCTCTTTTTTACTGTTCTCTGTCAAGCTTTCGCATCTGTTCTCTTTTATAATCTGTACCACGGATGTACTCGATTTTCCAGAAATTAGTACTTAAAATCTCTTATTTTGTAAAGGTCGACGAAAAGCCAATAATTAGGTTTGTTCTTTTTGACTGAGGCAGCTCACTTCAGTGAAAGTGATCTGAGATAAAGTGATGTGAGTAAGCACAAAAAAAAACGACCTACTCAATTGAAGCGAGCAATCTGCCAACACATCCGTGAATAAGGGACATAAAACATATGACCTATCTGGAATATCCCCGATAACCACGCTTCAACCCCTCCACTTTATTTCCGACTCAAGTCCAACTGATACCCCCTTACAACACATTCAGCATCAGTGAAGGGGGAGGAAAAATCTCGGCTCACTTCGAAGTGAGTAAATAAAAAAGAACGCGCGCATTACCGATGTGTGCTTAGATTAACTGAGATCTCAGTCAAAAAGAACACACCCAAATGTGTCACGAAAATAGAGTGATAAATTTTTTTTTCTAGTATTTGGAAAATCCTATTCACACATTGCCTCCAATAAGATTTTCTTGTTACTCCATCATAAAATCGTTTGTTGTGCAAGAAGATGGAGATGTTGAATAAAATTTAATATTTTTTATTTTGCTTTTATTTTTTGAGATCCTTACGTTGAGTTAGTGTATGAATTAAATAGAATCCTTATATGACACAAAGGAGAACACTTTCCTTATGCCGGTTTCATACGAGGCATGTTTTTTATGCGAGTACCGTTTTGCGATTCCGCTGTCGCAGCGGTATGGTCAGCGTTCCGCGCATGCTCGCTGGATACCTACTTCTCTTGTCTATGCACTGACACCATTACTGTCTGATTCTTCATTGAATACGTTGCTCACTGAGTGTGGCTTAAAAAAGGTCAAAATAGTGGAAGAGGGAGAATGTATTAAGCTACAGACGGAAGTCACAAACCAAAAGCTGAGAGGTAACTGGCGATAGGACTAGCCGCCCAGCTAAAAAATGATAAGTGATATAACCAAAAAAACAGCATATACCATAATTAATTTTGAGAAGACAATTAAATCGCTCTTGCAATGAGTATTTTAATTTGTTTCCTTAGTGCCAAAAAAACTGCAAATGGAAAATTATTGCTAAAAAGTTTGGTTCGATCGATAGAATTCCTTAAATTCTTCCGGTAGCAATGGCAATGCCGTATACTAAGATGCATAGAAAAGTAAAATGGATAAAAGTTTCGATAACACAGTTTGAAACTTTCCATGTCAATAATTGAAATTAATTTAAAAAATACGTAACCAATTGTATTTATTAACAAATCATGATTACAAAAAAATTAACAATTATACAAAACATCCGACTTAAAAAAAAATATAAAATATTCATTGGTAAGCAACATGCACAATTTAGTACAAGACAAAAATTAGTACTCTCGATAGATAAATGTTGCACTAAAATTCTAAAAGATATTTATCAATAAATTCAAATCTTTGGTGACAACATCAAAAAGGTATCGGTTTACAAATATATCATCAAATGAATCCTTCCAGAACCCACCTACTACATCTCCCAATGTAAAAAATATTTACACTTATTACATAACATTATTCTTGTCGTATATTTAATGTTTATTCAAATGAAATGACTTAAAATATAACACTAGTACGGCATGTGTAAATATATACAACTAGTAATTTCTGAAATCTTATTCAAATAAAATTTTGGACAATCGGACCATATTTAAAAAATAGTCGCTGTTTTACAGCTTGTTCCAGAACGCTGAAAGTTACACTTCGAACTGCTCAAATTAAGAACGGCTTATACCATTTTTTGCGCGATCGTATTGAAATAAATTTCAAATAATTTTGTTTATTGGTGAACCCTTTTACCTATTTTAGGCACGCCCCAGCGTGGATAAGTCCAGATGGACCAGTTCTCAAAGCAACAAGATCACCAGAGTTGAATGAAGTAGATTTTTTGTTTTTTGCGGTTGTGAATCAAAAATTATACAAAAAAGTACAAAAAATATCACTTTTCGAGAATAGACAGAGATAGTACAAAGTATTACTACACCAAACGATATGAAAGATAGAATAAGCATAAAACAGCAGGATGAATCAGTTGAGATAAATTCCGCAAAATTTGAATATTTCGATGTAATTGTGGAATAACATTTGAAATGGGATTGTGGATGCGTTATTCAAATTCTCAAGTATAAACTATTTAAAGATAATCTACTATTCACTTGTGCACAATTGCAATTCAGAATTCTGAGTTTTAGAGAGATTCTTCCAAATGTATTGCAAAAAATACCTATGATTAATTTTTAAATGATCCTACAAGCCAATTGTGATGAGAAAAAAAAATCAAATCGACTAATAGCATCAAAATTACACTGATAATTTTTTACTAAATATAGTAACCAATCAAATTACTTAATTTTAAGTCATGTGTCAAATTTCATCCAATCACCTCTGGATTACAGCGATAATACCCTACATGTCGTGTTTTCAGTTTGGTTAAACGTCAAACTGATTAAAACTAATAAATTGTGTATTTAAAATTATTAAACGTCAGATTGACAATCAATTTTTTGATATCTACAAAGTAAAAAATTATCTTATCGAATACTCCTCGGGCCTTGATAAATACTCAAAATTTTGTCATAGAGAATCCTTCAAGCGAGTTGCTCAAGGATAATAGCCCTCGGCCTGCGACCTTGGGCTATTATCAAGCAACACGCTTTCAGCATTCTCTATGACAAAATTATCTCGGTATTATCAAGACCCTAGGGGTATTACTATTGAAAATTTTTTGCTCCAGTAAAAATTCAAAGAAATCAGTTAATTTGAGGTCATTTGATTGAACACACAGAACAACATTATACTAAACAGATCCCATGGGCTGTTTTCACTCCATCACATTATACAATTTGATTATTTCGATTTTGACGTTTCAAATATTTAATATTTCAAAATGTCACGATTTGGTCATAATACTTTTCTATAATTGGCAAAAAAATTTTTATCCGAATAACCCTCGAACATTGATAATTGCTCAAAAATTTTATAACAACTTCCTGAAGCTGGTTGCTAATAAACAACAATAGAGAGATATTGCTGTGACACATCCTGTGCGACGTTATTACCGCAGACGTTATATTGACATTTGAACATGCGCAAAATGAGTTCGAGAGACACGTTGCGGTAGCGGTAATACCATTAGCGCATCACGTTATTTACGGCAGAACAACACCTCACGTAAAACCTTGCGCTATTCTATTCTACTTCGGGCAGAATCGTATAGATCCGGTAGCTGATCGGAAACCTTTCGAGGTTAAGTTCTTGTTTGTTATGATAGTGAAGTGGAATGTTTGTATGAAATTACTGCTTCTAATGCCTCATCCATGTTCAGAAGTTCCTCAGAAGAAATTATGCCATGAACAGGACAAACAAAATCAAAACACAGATTAGTGGTGACACTGGTTTTAACTTTTAGAGGTTAGTTCCAAAAATAAAGCGCGTAAATAAAACTAAGGTGGCAATACGCATGCCGTCACAAACAAAAATTTGCTGTCATTCAACCTGTTTAATAATAGTATATTACGTAACGTGTGTGGTAAGCATTTTACACACGAATGGAAAAGTTACGCACTGCGTAATTCCGTGAGTGCGTAATAGTATATTACGTAACGTTTGTGGTAAGAAGCATTTTACGCACGATGCCGCGTAGCGGCGAGTGCGTAATTCCGTGAGTTCGTAAAATGCTCTACAACACCAGTTCTACATGTATTTATACTCTTATTATTGATAATACTTGAACATCAACAATATTTGGCTATTTCTGCGATTTCCATGATAATATTAAATCCATCTCACTTTCACTCGACATTTTTTAATTGAATAAAGCTTTCCACAAAATACACAAACCAGTTATAAGGATAATAAAAAAGTGTTTTAAAAGTTTCTTGATAGTTCTTACGCAAATCGCTATTGCAGCCTATACCTTAGTTTGATGTTTTGACGGCTTATGTCAGATTTTTGAATAAAATGGCGACGTCTATTGACAGTTGCTAAGATGTTGCTAGGGAAGCCGTGCGATTTACTTTACAGCTGTGCGTTTTTTTTACCGTAAGTAATAGACGTCATTACATTAGCGCCGACTGTGTGTTATTGACTGATTACAGGGGGGGTCGTAGGTAAAATGCTTTACAACACCAGTTACGCACTATACAGTCGACAGAAGCAAACATGAGCCCCGGAAAATATGCGAACTAAAAAAATTTCATCGCAACGAACCAATCAGGTGCTAAAGTTAACGAACGAACATTAGTAATTTGTTAAAATAATACAACTACAGCGACATGGACACGCCCACCAGGGCTCATGTTTGCTTCTGTCGACTGTACTTTACCTACGACCTACTTCTACTTGTATTTATACTCTTATTATTGATAATACTTGAACAACATCAACAATATTTGGCTATTTCTGCGATTTCCGTGATAATATTAAATCTATCTCACTTTCACTCGACATTTTTTAATTGAATAAAACTTTCCACAAAATACACAAACCAGTTATAAGTTATAAGGATAATAAAAAAGTATTTTGAAAGTTTCTTGACAGTTCGTACGCAAATCGCTATTGCGGCCTACTCAAGTGTGATGTTTTGACGGCTTATGTCATATTTTTGTCCATTGACAGTTGCTAAGATGTTGCTAGGGAAGCCGTGCGATTTACTTTACAGCTGTGTGTTTTTTTTACCGTGCGTAATTTATAGACGTCATTGCATTAGCGCCGACTGTGTGTTATTGACTGATTACAGGGGGAGTCGTAGGTAATAGTATATTACGTAACGTGTGTGGTAAGAAGCATTTTACGCACGAATGGAAAAGTTACGCACGATGCCGCGTAGCGGCGAGTGCGTAATTCCGTGAGTGCGTAAAATGCTCTACAACACCAGTTACGTACTATACTTTACCTACGACCTACTTCTACATGTATTTATACTCTTATTATTGATAATACTTGAACAACATCAACAATATTTGGCTATTTCTGCGATTTCCATGATAATATTAAATACATCTCACTTTCAATCGACATTTTTTAATTGAATAAAGCTTTCCACAAAATACACAAACCATTAAAAGTTATAAGGATAATAAAAGTGTTTTAAAAGTTTCTTGACAATTCTTACGCAAATCGCTATTGCAGCCTATACCTAAGTTTGATGTTTTGACGGCTTATGTCAGATTTTTGAATAAAATGGTGACGTCTATTGACAGTTGCTAAGATGTTGCTAGGGAAGCCGTGCGATTTACTTTACAGCTGTGCGTTTTTTTTACCGTGCGTAATAGACGTCATTACATTAGCGCCGACTGTGTGTTATTGACTGATTACAGGGGGGGTCGTAGGTAAAGATACTTACATATTTGCTTTAAGAAATAATCACGCCTAATTACATTCGTGGTAATAATTTTTTCAATTAATTTCAACTAGATTATTGATATAAGAAATCCCACTCGTGAGATTTCCATAGCAACAAAGATTCGTGTATCCTACAACTCAATTATTTAAGGAAGGTGGTTTTAGGACTATTAAAATCATTCAAATGCCCGGCTAGGCTAAAGTTTTTCAATACATAAGTGCCAAACTGTATAATTTTTTGCCACAAATTATATATTTTTTCACAAAATAATGTAAACCTCGCGCTTGCGCTTAATATAAACATTGACCAATCAAATTTTGGTAAGTCAATGATTAGGGTTGACGTTTGTAATACATTTAAACGGCTCATTATTGTGATATTTTGATTAGGCTTAATCAAAGATCTACCCTTTTTTCCATTTCTTTCGACGTAATGTGAAGGACATTAACAAACGATGACGCACACCAAAAAGGCTATTGAATGAACCATACCTTTGATCTGACACGGCTTTCCGGAACACGTTAAACCAATTCGACTAATTCCCAAATATGAAGCTTTAGGCTGGCTACAATCACTATATATACATATATAGTGATTGGGGTTGGCTTAGTGAAATTTTTTTCTAACGCCATCCGTTTTCAAGATAAAGGGCGTTGAAGAAAATGAAAAATTACACATTTCTTACGATTTTGCCGAAACTACTGGCACCATTGCAATGAAATTTTATACGAATATGTTTTGGAAGCTGATATATCCCATGAATTTGTTTTTATATCTAACTCTCATAGAGGGCGCTAGTTACACGATTCATACAACGCATTATTCAACATAACTTTTTTAAGGGTAGAATTATTAGTCAAAACTCCAAGTGAACATAAACATCGTTTAATTTTACACCAAAAAGGTACTCTTGGTAAAACTCGATATTATGTACCGTTTTCGGAATATTTTGATTTGAAAATTATGAAGTAATAATCGCTCCTGGTATAAACTAATGATAAAGTTCGCTTTTCTCTAAGTTTGCCATGTAAAATTGACATTTATTGATTGTTATGACAATAAGTCAACAATAAATATAGTTTTGAAACCTTGTTATTTGTAAAATTAGATATTGTTAAACAAAATGTACTCAAATGTTGAATACACCGACATGTTATTAACTTTAGGCGAGTGTTTAGGAAACTCTAGTGCAGCTTTTACGCGTTATGCAGAAAAGTTTCCTAGAAGAAACTTACCAAGTAAAAAAACATTTAGAGCAGTTGAACGACGTTGTCGAGAAACTGGGAATGTAAGACCAAAGAAAATAAATTCAGGTAGACCAAGAACAATTAATAAAGAAAATATTATTTAAATTTAGTTGATCAAAATCCAACATTAAGTGTAAGGAATATGGCAAGACAAACAAATACATCTTCTTCAACTACTTGGCGGATTCTTAAAGAGCAGCAGCTACATCCTTACCATTACAGACAAGTTCAAGAACTCTTGCCGGACGATCTACCGGTTAGAGTCGATTTTTGTGAAACATTGCGAGAAAGGACAGCCCTCAATCCAAATTTTTTTAAATGTATTCTTTTTATGGACGAGGCCACCTTTACGCGACAAGGTGTGTTTAACTCCCATAACGCACACTACTGGTGTGATGAGAATCCACAAGCCAAAAGGGTATCACATTATCAACACTCATTTAAAGTTAATGTTTGGGCAGCAACTTTAGGTAACAGATTAATAGGTTATCATATTCTACCTGGAAATTTAAGTGGTGATATGTACCTTGATTTTTTAAATAATCACTTATTTGAGATATTAGAAGATTTATCGATAAATGAGCGAACATCATTATTTTTTATGCATGATGGAGCTCCACCGCACTTTGATAGAAGGTGTCGTAATTGGTTGAGTAACAATTTTCGGAATCGATGGATTGGTAGAGGTGCAGAAGCTCCGATTCATTGGCCTCCTCGGTCATGCGATTTTAATCCTTTGGACTACACAGTCTGGTCGTATATTAAGGAAAAAGTCTATGCTACAGAGGTAAATTCTCGTCAAGAATTAATAGACAGAATTAAACGTCACTTTAATGACATCATAGATGATCCCCAACCGTTAAGAAGATTAATGGATTCTTTAGAAAAAAGGATAGACTTGTGTATTCGTGAAAACGGAGGACATTTTGAACATTTACTCTAATTGAATTTTATGTTATGTTCTTTGTCTTTATTTTAATTTTCTTATTGTAAGTTTTTTTAATTAATAAATTTATCATTAACTTATACGAGGAGCGGTTATTACTTCATAATTTTCAAATCAAAATATTCCGAAAACGGTACATAATATCGAGTTTTACCAAGAGTACCTTTTTGGTGTAAAATTAAACGATGTTTATGTTCACTTGGAGTTTTTACTAATAATTCTACCCTAAAAAAAGTTATGTTGAATAATACGTTGTATGAATCGTGTAACTAGCGCCCTCTATGAGAGTTAGTTATAAAACCAAATTCATGGGATATATCAGCTTCCAAAACATATTCGTATAAAATTTCATTACAATGGTGCCAGTAGTTTCGGCAAAATCGTAAGAAATGTGTAATTTTTTATTTTCTTCAACGCCCTTTATCTTGAAAACGGATGGCGTTAGAAAAAAATTTTACTAAGCAAACCCCAATTATTTTTCAGTTTTTTACCTATCCTAGAGACGGTGTTACCTTTTTTTGAAACACCCTGTATATATATATATATATATGTAAAAAGTAAATTTCATTTATAAAAAATAATCAACAATAGGTATGATCTAAATAAAATTGAGTAACAGTTGAAAAAAAATATTCGAACAGGAACATATTATGTGTTTATGGACACTCCTAAATTTACAATAAGAACTCTTCAACAGAATCATATAAAAAATAACACACAATTATTGCTAGTCAAATCATAATAATTTTACGTAACAATATCATATACAGATCAGACCACTTCGGCTAAGCGATGTCCATCCTTTGAAAGTCATAAAAAGGTAAGAGATTTATACTATAAATAGTACTTTAACTGACTAGTGACAATACAATGACAAATGACACAACGATACGCCAGGCTAATTTTGAAATAGTTTCAACATTAAGCGATTTTTAGGTACTCAATAACGATACGAAAGTATACCTGGTACATGTTATTTTTTAAATGTGATGCCCAGGATTTAAGAAATTTGCCTATTGTGATAATGTACTAAATTATACTGAACAGTTACATTATACACAAATATTTTTTAATTAATATGTTCTGTTCTAAAGTGCGACACGAATAAATTTCGTGTAAATATTAATGAATGGTATGACTAGGGAGAAAAGTGCATGTCGCTTATTGAAAAAAATTCTCTAGTTTGACTACGTTTTTCCTAAACACCCACTACGATTCAGCAATTGCTGGAGTTGTTTTCGATTCTTGCTCCTCTGGTTCTTCATTTTGTCTCTTTTCAATTTCAGCCTTGAAGTTTTCTATGTCTTCTTGACTGTAAATAAAGAATTAAAAGATTCAATGAGTTTGTTTCAACTGGCGTTTAGGAATTGTCCTAGAATCGATTCAAGTACTATATAAAGCACAAAATCGAATTTGGGATGGATACATCAACCTTACCACCACTTCTGGAAGGAACAGTTTGTATACCAAGCAATCCCAAGAACGATACAATAAGTAGTTGGAACTCAAAAGAAATACAGCACTTGCGCAAACGATCAGATCAGATATTTTGTCATTTTGTTTAAATATGGTTAAAATATGAGGAAAGAATGAGACGGAAAAGAAAAATATGTAAATGATTTGACCTCTTGTTCATTTAGTCTAAAGGTACGGATTGTTACGACATTGCGCGGCTCAAAACTAACTGTCTGCCGAGTGCTGTGTAAAGACGCTCAAATCAATGTAATGGAATTGAGTTATGTTGGATTGTTAGGACTACGTCGAGCTGAGCGCACTTTCGAATCATGCTTGTACGTCGTCCGTTTACGCTGATACCAAATGTAGTTTGATTTGGACGCAACGTTCAGCAGAGCAGAATTGATTGTAGGCTTGACTTGTTGAATGTTTTATTATTTTCAAGTTAATTATGGCAAAATTTTCCCCTGCGGAAGAAGAAATCTTAATAGATTTGGTCAGGAAACATCCTGCCTCATATCTTTTCGTAAATAGTTCGTCGACATTATTAATTGCTCCACAGATAAAATTTCTCCGTCTTCTTCTTTTTCCATTAAAATTATTCCTTATTCTTTGACAGAGACATTATTAAAAAGCTAGATACAACGAACCAAGTCGTCAGTTGTCAGTATCCGTCAGTCGGAATATCTATCTCAACTCTCCACTCTAACAAAAGCAGATGTGAGTCGAGGTGGACAGATCCTGCCATAAGTTTACGACGTGCCACTCCTGGCTGAGGGTCGTATCAATTTCAAAGACTGCTCGATTTTCTCTAAATAGAGGCGCACTGTTCTAACTATCCGTACCTTAAGTACGAAATAATTATAATAGGTAAGAAAGACTGGAAGAAGCTGTGGAACTGTAAAAATTGCAAAACCAAACCTACCTAAAGTTGTACAAGCGAATGTGACGGTGATTCATTACTGAGCTAAGAGAATTCACTGGTAGCAAACTATATCAAAAGTCGATTAGCTATATAAAACGATTCCGAGTAGAAAAGGTAATCCAGATTCAGAGGATTATAATATATTATATGAAATGGTGGCAGCTGAATAAGCAAATTAGCCGCTTCACAAAATTTAAAATCCTACTTGCCAATTAAAAACAGTTTACCTAATTTGCACAAATAGGATTCCATTAATCACGTTCAACATGTCTAAAACAGATCCCATGGAAGGCGGTTGAATTTGGATCGGTGGCAGTGAAGCTCCATTTTTTCCAGTGTATATTTCATTCATCTTTTTCTGAAGAACTACTGCTTGTTGTGTTAAATGTTTCAAACATTCTGAGGATTCTTTGGTTTTTTCGTGACTTTCACCAAGCTAAAAATAATAATTGAATAGATGAGGCTTTTACTGGATGTAGATCCATACTAAATTATGAAATCAAAAAATTTTAATTTGTTAAATCGAACGAATGGAGTTATAATTATACCTTCATTCGTTTGAAAAAGCTACTGTGTTAGCGAAACGCGTCATTTTAAGTTTAAATATAATGTAGATTTAACAAATTGAAATTGTTTGATTTCATAACTAAAAATAATATATTTAAATATCATCTGAATATATACAGGGTGTCACAGAATAACTACTAATAATTTTCAGAAATGACAGGTATTTAAGCATTTTTAATTAATAAACTAAGCTACATCCATCCAACAAACAGAGCGACGTAAACAACAATCGATGCGTGATCGAAGCATGATTACCTCGTGCCTTTGCATCTATTGGCCAAAATAAACATGTCTTCCTACGCTAGCCAATCATATTTAACTACAATCGGCCGGAGGTATTAATTGTTTTTGGTACATCGCTACAGAGTTGGTCTGTACAAGCAGCCTCGTCTTAGAGATCACGTGAACTATGCGTGATATTTTCAGCACTTCGTTTCTTGGATGGATAGAGCATAATGTCAAATTTCTCGTTATTAATATAAACTAGAAAATTTCAAGTCAACTCTTTACAATCAATATACTTGAAAATTGTGCATTTAGATAATTTCGGAAATTTAATTTTTGGTTTATTTTCAAATAGAGGAGTTCAGTCAAAGGTCAGTATGGCCAACAAAATGACAGTTAAGCTGCTCAAAACAAAATATTTTGCATGTTTTTAATCATTGCGAACATCTATATTACTTTATTAAAATAATTAATACACCCCCGAAACGTATATCTTTAAATTTAAAATGAGTTTTTAGCTGAATACTCAACATATCGGTGGCCAATAATTCTAGGAACTCTTGGCATGTCACCATTTCATTTATGTTATTCACTCACTAGTTATGTCAAAATGTATATCCTTATAGGTTCACTCTTTTGATAAAGCTACTGTGTTAGCGAAACGAGTTACCAGTTTAAATTGAACATAAGTTCAAATATAATGAAGATAAACTAATTAAATTGTTTGATCTCATTGTTTATTCAAAATATATTGTAAACTTACCTGTTGTTTATAAATGGCATACGCTTCTTTTTCGTTATTCAATGCCGATCTAAAATTTCCCATGCAGCTTTGTGTTCTAGCGACAAGATGGTAACTGACTGCTACTTTTAAAGATTTCGCACCAAAATATTTAATATTTAGTGCCAGAGCTTTTTCTAAGAAACGTAAAGATAAATCGTATTCGCCTACTGCATGAAGTATCAAGCTTATATTACTCTGAAATATCAATTTTTTTTATTAAAAATCGACTGCTAAAAATGATATACTATCATTAAATAATAAGCACAGTCTATAACCAATAACTTTGACCGTAAGGTATATCCAATAATAGATAAAAGTCACTATTAACATTAACAGTGCGCGAAAATAACGAATACCACCCAATAAGTTTGTAAGATGATACAGTATATTATACAGCACGAAAGTTTAACATGTGCCATAAGCGAAAATGTCAAACGTATTTAGTAGTGCAACGTTGTTTATTTTTTAGGTTTAATAAGGATTTGAATTTGTCGTATTACAATCTTTTTCCAGTATTGTTTTAGTTCAATTGGTTTTCAAGATATAACTTTAATTTTAAATGTTGCAAGGTAGTGAAGTCAATATAAAAATAATTAGGAAAACAATACTTAATAATCTTCACATACTTACATCAAGTAAAGCTACTTCTGGATGATTTTCTCCACATATTAGTATTGCAAGATATCTTGCTCTATATAAAAGTTTCAAGGCAGTGCTAACTTGACTGTTAGCAAAACAGTATAGCGCCAAATGAGCCTAAAACAAACAATTCATAAACATTCTCAACATGATTAATTGGCATACATTTCGATACATTCATCAACTGGTATTGAAACCTTATTCTATGATTTGCAAAGATATCTGCTATATTAATCAGAATATAGTAAAAAAATTTCACATTAAGTAGTAGAACTCTAGAATTACTAATGATTTCACTTTTTAAAATAAGCAGTATTGGTAGTTAGTCATGTCCAACATTTCTTGGTACATGATACTATGTTGTTATTTATGTTTCAGGAGTTTGTAGCACTGATGTTGCTTCGTAAAATTGATGATTCTATGCAAAGTAGAACAATATGACATAAGAGGGACAAACATAATTAGAATGCGTGTGAGTAATAGTTATATCAGAGTATGAATCAAGTAGCACAAGCACCGACCATTTTTAGTATTTTACCAATTTATTCATTCACTGGCAACTGCCCAAAAGTATCAACGAAAAAACAGAATTAGGATCATTATGAAAAATTGTGTTAGTTCAAATATTTTATTAAATTTATCAGCATGAAAAAAATATGACTAGACCGCATAAGTCTCCATAATTTTATTTTCAGACAATGTATAGTAAAGCAAATAGATTTGATCTAACATAAGAAAACCGTAAAAAATAATTACATCTTTTGAGAATCACATCCAATTTTAAGTTGATTTTGTACAAGGAATTAAAGCAAGAATTAAAAATGTAAATTTAGAAACAATATTTCAACCAACCAGTAACATAAGGATTTCCTTCAATTGTTAAAACCTTCTAAAGTATATTGTAATAAAGAAAGTAGAATCAACATTTCGAGCAAATTTTAATACAGAAAAAAGAAATCATTGTTAAAACAACAAAGAATTCAGCAACGATATAAAAGAATAAGATCCAGCAAGCCAAAAAAGCAAAAGCCTTTTCCTGGCCTTATGGATTTGTTCAGAGCCATCTAAGAATGAATAAAAAGTGTACTTCTGTATAATGTTTTTACAGTAATTTTGTGAAACAGATCTCCAAAAAGGAATTACTCTAGATTTATTTGTTTTGTGAAAAATTATTTATACTTACATATTCCGTAATCGTATACGGATGGTCGATTCCGTTAACTCTTTCCGACATAAGTACAGCCTTTTGTTGATAAGCCATAGCTTCCCCGTGTTCTCCCATAATATAATTAAGTCTTGCAATCATCCTTAAACATTGGGCGATTTCAGGATGCATCGCACCATATACATTATTTAATAAATTTAATGATTCACTTATCAATTCGTATCCATCTTTCAAATATCCTTGTTGAATTTTACTTTGACCTGTTGTGTAAAAGTTGTAAGCATCCGTTGCTCTTGGATTTATATGTTTGACAATAGGAAATATATTTAAAATGTCTTCTTCGTAAAATAACATTTTATTTTTGGATTCAAAGTTGTAATCTCTTAATAATATTTGTATGCCTGTTTTTAAACAGAAAGATCTTAGAAGCGATATTTTTTGTAAAGAATACGTTTCTATTGTGGTTTCGACGTCGGTCGAAAGTAATTCGTAATCAAAATACGATTTCAATTCCATTTTTAGTTGATTCCATAAGGTTTTTGGAGTAAGGTTCGCCCATTCGTTATTATCCTGACAAGATAATGGATTGACTCGTCCGCGTCTTTTGTTTCTCTTTTTGTTGTTTTTATTCTGGAAAATAAACAATACCAAATCATACCACATAATTTTTTAGTAAATCAATCCTTTAGATACGACACTTTGATAATATAGAATATATAGATTGTCCCTACAGATGAACTTTCCAATATTGATTAGAGGAGGTCGTCTAAGGGACAGGGGAAAAAACTAAATGAAGTCCTTAAGACAACAATACATGCCACAAAACTAACCAGTTTGAAATTTCAAGCCAAATCTCGAAATTCAAAGAAATTTAATAAAATCATTAAAGCGTACTATTTTAAAATTTATTTTGCAATAAAAAATTAATGAAAGTAGTACAGGAACAATAATTATTCATTACTATACTTTAAGTTTCGTTACTGAGTGTTCATTTTTCTAAGGGTGTTTCACCTGATAACGTCCATAAATGGTTTATTTGCACTGTAGCTCCAACCATTGAAAATGTCATATCCGGCGAATGAAAATTAAAAAAGAAAACAAAAAAACGTCAAAATATTAATTTAAAACAACATAAGTTTGCATCATATTTCCTCAGTGTGCCCCCTAACAAAAAAATTATGTGCGCCACTGAACTCTTTTATATTATATCTATCAAAAGTTTTCCTTTTCCTAATTAAGAAATTATAGTACCTTGTAGTTTTCGACAGTTTTAAATAATCGCCCTGTATCTTTCAACTGCATGGAGTTACTAAATATTTAATTAGGCTATCGTTACTTTAACAAAAAAAGAAGTCAGAACATCTCAACTGCTTTTCTTTTATCTCTTCTAGTTTACGAGATACCCTACAAAACACACCAATTTGGGACAACCTGTACTGTGGATATACTGTAAATCAATATTTTTCGAGTAGTATGATAGAACACTGTGTTATTTATAAGATGCGACATAGGGATTCCTGTACAAAACTGTTTAGCGCGAGCTAACTTTTTTACCAAATGGCGTTCAAAAAAATTCAAACAGATTTGGAAAGGTCGTTGAAAAATAAGTTCAAATGCACTTTTAATTTTCTTAAATTCGTTCTGGTTTAATATAAAATGAATAATTATGTTTAAAAAAATCGCACTCCATTTTCATACCACTTTCGGATCATTCTAATCCATTGGGAGATGGCTAACATGGCAGTGCACGGGATAATTTAAAAGTAAAACCAGAAGTATGGCGGTTCGCTTCACCGCAGAGATGATTTATTTATTTTTTGTTTTTAGTCCTTTTTTTACAATTCAGAAAAAAAAATAATTTCATCTCTGCGGCGAAGGGAACCGCCATACTTCTGGTTCAACTTTTAAATTATCCCGTGATGAAAAGCTTCACGTGTAGGATTATTGAAATACCAGATTGCTTCAGCCTGTCCTTCATATCTGGTATACTAAGATTCAGCAATACCTCTATCGCAATTGTTAAAATTTTTATGGCCGGGTAAGCCATTCCTTCGTTGCAGTAAAAAACAATCGGTATACGAAATTACTTTTTTATATTGGTTGAAATTCCCGATGTTGTCTGTTTCCTATGGTAGTCAAACACAAACTAAATAACGCGCTTGCTCAAAATTTGATCGTAGTCTATTGATAGATGATGGGAGCAAAATTAATGTCTTAAAATTTTGCATAAAAATTTAATTTAAAAGTAGTATATTTACCTCTTCTTGGCCTTGCAACGGATTAACCACTGGACCGGAATATAAGAAGCAATTCAAAAAGTGAGCAATCGCTACGGATAAATTCATCATTTCGCAACCCTACAAAATAATAGAATAAACAAAAGAATAAGGAATATTAATAAAAACATACCTGTAAGTAAATTGTGAAAATATGTTTGGCAGATCTCAATACTAATTCGGATACAGCGATGCTGTATAAATACTCTAGTTGTTTAACTTTCGCTAACAAATTGGTAACCTTACCCAGGTATCTGATGTTAATACCTTTATTGTGTAAAGCTTCCGATAGCGTCGTACCATCCATAGGCGCAGACGAATGATCTAAACAATCTCTTATCTAAAAATATTCATATTATATTTTAATGGCTCCGGGTTGAGACTAAAAATTTAGGTACTTACAAAGGTTGGAATTTGTACGGTCAACAAAAATTCAGCCGCGTCTTTAACTAATTGCTTTTGTTTAGTCAACGGGGGATCGGAGTTGGGACAATGCCTGATGCCGGGTGAAAATACATCAGGATTGAATCTAATGTCGAATTCGGTGTCTTTAAGGGAACCTACAGCCATTGATGCTGTCTTTACAATATTTTTAGTACTTTCTTCCACTGGAAAATAAACATTTGGTTATCACAACTTTATAATAATTAATGTGCTTACATTCAATTTTACCACCGTCTGTAATACTTTCAACGATTTTTTTGGCTTCTGCGTCTTCCAACTGATCCTTTTTTTCCGCAGCATTGTCTTTTTCAGTATCCTTATCTTTCATTATTTCTTCGTTTTCTTCTTTTTTATTTTCTTCTATGGCTCTAGTGTTATTAGCAGTTTTACGTTTTTCTTCAGTCTTTTTAGCGTTCAACTGTTGCAAATGATAGGCTGCATATTTAATGAACATCATATATCTAGAATCTACGAAGCTGTCGATCAGTTCTTGTCTCAAACAACACAATTTGTGTTTGTGTTCTATTGGGAAACCGAGCAATTTCACTTCTCGGCTCAAATCTTCCTCCACTGAAACAAATTAATGTATGAAATAGTTTTTTTATAAATCAACGTACTACTACTACTACTACTAAGTTTGCAGGCGAACCTTGTCCTGGACAAACTCAAGCCAAGGTTCCGGCACTGAGGCCACCGGCAGGCCCATTGTGCCATTCCTGCTACCTAGACATCCATAAAGCCGAGCCCTTCTACAAAGGCCACAACCTTTTTCAATGGATGCCTGCTTGTGTCTCCAGGGGCCAAAACAGGGACTCCGAAGATTCTCCTGTGTAGTACAGCCCAGTGTGGACACTCTAGGAGAACATGGACTGAAGTTTCGTCAGTCATGCCGCAACCCCTGCATAGGGAACTTTCCTCTACTCCTAAGTTGTGGAGGTGCCCCGTTAGGAGTCCTGCTATCTTCCTTAGCCTACTCCTTGGTAGTTCAGTAGCTGCTCTAGCGTGTCCATCAGTCCATCCCTTCAGTAAAAGTTTGGATTGCCTAGGACCCTGCAGAGCATTCCAATGAGCGAGGTGCTGATTCTTCAGCCACTTCTTTTTGTTTTGTTAGGCCCAAGGTAGGGCCCGGGCCGCAGAAAGGAGCTGCCGCCCCCTCCGCAGCCAGTGCATCCGCCATCTCGTTGCCTTCAAAACCAGAGTGGGCTGGAATCCATTCCAGCCGCACCACATTGCGCCTTGCAAGATTAGCAAGTCGTTCTCGACATTCATTAGCGAGTCCTGAGTTGCTGGTGCACCCACTCAGGGCTTTAATTGCTGCCTGACTGTCGGAGTATATGGTTATGCGTCGTAACAACAATATAAGAATAGTATATTATTCAACGAGCGTGTAATGATGGCTATTACTCATGAGAATGAAGTTTGTGACGTGAGCCGCAGGCGAACGTTGTAATCACTCGAGCGAGTGATAGCCATTACCCGAAAGTAGAATACTATACTTTTTCTATGATTGAGTGTTCACCATTCAATTGAAAAGAACGAGATATTCAGAGAATATTTGGTTTATGTCAAACAATTCCATTTTGAAAGCTATAATGAAAACTCATTTATTGTTTACAATATTGATGGTGAAATTTGTGCAATTGGAAATATTTATACGGGGAGTAGAGGAAGATTACAGATTTAAGTTTTTATTATTTGAAGTAATGGAGGTATTATTTTCGATGTTTTCAGACCTCAGATGTGAAGATCAACATCCAATTATTGAGTCCACAATTTTTTGTGCCGTATCCATCTTGTTTTTAAAGAAATCGTCAAACTGGCAGTTTGTAGAACTTCTGGTGGAGTGCAGTTGAATTCGTTTTCACTTTCTAAATCCATTTTAACAAAAAGTCACCTTCTGTAGGTAGTTATACTGTCAAAGTCAAATCATGACATTTCATGGAGAGTCTGATTCAAACATTGCACTGATCATAGTCGTGTGTAATGGCATTCTTTGACAATGATTGGCCATATAGTCGTGTGTAATAAATCATTAGCACGGGGCGTGGTTTGTTTTGTGTAATGCATCCAGTTACTCAACAAAATGCTACATAAAAAGGGTTCATTTTTCAAAAGTCATAGAAAAATTATATTGTTGTATACAGGGTGACCTTAGTACGATAAAGTCCAATATCTTGTAAATCCTTAATATTTCAATAAAATTTTGGCCGAATTTAGTCAACCTAAGAATTCGTATTTTAAAGTTATTACAGTCATAATTGAGAAATTTATTAGAATACTGCTATAATTTGTTCATAAAAAGAAACATTTTTTTTCAATAATTTTTTATGTCCCTAGTAAAAACCTTATGAAATAGATGTCAAATAATATTAATCAAGTTGTTGATATGTATTTAATAATAAATCTTTCTTTATGTTAACTTTTGGTTTTTTTTTCCGGATGCTGGTAGAAAAAATAGTGTACCCAACACGTGCGTAAAGTGGCTTTACCGCAGCGAATGCTGGCCGAACTCCGCTAGCGTTGTTCGGCTATCTGCAATAGCGTGCGGAAAAGTAGTAATTTCCGCACTAGTTAGGTAAACTACTATATTTGCTAAACGGCTGCAGAATAAATATTGTACGTAATACTACCCAAGTGATTTTACGGGACTCACAGGTTTCCAGGCTTCCGCCTACGGTTCTAAACTGCTTACTCATACCGTAAATTATCAATTTCGGAACTTGTTACGTAAATAACTATTTCCGTACCTAGGTACTGGAATCGACAGGGTCAAACCTATTCAATACGACCTCAAATATACACCATAGGAGATCATGAAAAATAAGCTCTTTTACATTTAAAAACAGCGTGCCAAGCCCAAATATAAATCAATTTAATCATTCATTTTAAAGTTATGAAATTAAAATATTTAATATTTTCATAACTTCAACACCCCGTATTTCGAAAAGTAAATCAGTTGGAGCCCTCAATCCTTATATCATATTGTCCAATTTTACGATGGGTATATACATACAAACGTTATAATTGTCATTCAAAAACACCCCGTATAATGAGAATTTTACAGTATAAACAGCAATTTGTTTCATTTCCTCAGTGAGTCGACAAGCAGCAAGTAAAAAATATTCACCGAAGAAAATTTTATCTCAATAATACATAATATACAGGTTTTCTTCTGTAAATCAAATCACCAATCAAACTTTTCCGCAATCTGCATTACTCAGCCACAGCAGCGTGTGACCGGGTTTTAGCTAATAGTATATAAAATTATTTTCAGATCAATTATAACAATTATCCAAATTTTAATATCTGCTACCTTTTTATTTCTCTGGAAAGTTTTTTTTTTCATCCACCCCTTATGTGTTGCATACAAAAGTATTCTCTTTGTATTATCTTTCCATAATATTACTTGAATTATAAAAAAAATATATTTATGAACTTACATTTCAAGAAATTGACATCTGGAGGAAAAGTCCTTAACAGATCTAAAATATAATATCTGCCATCATTTCCAATAATTCCTTTACATTCAACACTTGAACATAATTCTATGGATTCGCCCTTGTCATTTATAACATGATGTGGCAAAATCTTCAATTGCTGTCCTGCTTTGTTCAACTAAAAATATAATAATTTTGTTAAACAAATGTGATTTTGAAGAAGTAACGTTACGATGTATTGTATAATCAAAATGTCCTTATTTAATTCATTTCAAATTAAGTGAATTCTACTCAAATTTCTTTTACATCTCGCCAAAACAATATCCCCACCTTACAACAGCTCTAGCTTTAACGATTGTTTTTATTATAAACAATCAGATACAGCTTTTAAAAAACCTAATAACTCAAACTAATGTCGAAGAACCAAATAAAAATTCAATTAATTCAAACACGATCAAATACTAAGAACGACGTGTTGTACATACTTCCGTTTGACATTTCAAACTAATGGCTTAACCGTCCGTTCAACGTTGGTGCGGCCTTTGGTGAGGTTCATAATACAGATAATTTTTAGTTCAACTTTACTGTCAGTCAAAAAAACGGTTAGAAACATTCCAAAAACTAACTGTGAATTGATGAATTTGTTTTGTGTTCAAGGAAAAAGAAACAAAGTATTGAACGTTTCATTATTAAAATAAAGCAGTGCCAAATTTAAGAAATTCGAGTCCAACAGAAACATATTACAATACTGGTCTCGAGTGAGAGATGTATTAAAACGAACGGGGTGACTAATGCCTTGGTAATGCCCGTGCTATAATAATAATAATAACAATAAGTTTATTCATCATCATAAACAATTACAAAATAATTATAGGAACAAGATTACAAAGACAAATAAAATAATTTTATGAGAATAATTTCATATCTGGCTGACAAACAAACCGATTTACTCACTAAGGCAATGCCTGAGTGTGGGGAAACTAAGGCATGGTTAGCTCGGTGTTTGTAACAGTAAGTACATACAATGAGTAAAACAAATAGTGTTGAACAAAAAAAAAATAGATAAGAAAAGTGACAGATATAATTTGAATATGTAAAAAGTTTTTGAGATTATGAATTGAAAACATTAAATAAAAAAATTAAAACTAAAATAAAACCAAAATAAATACATTTAATAATATTACATTATAATATTTTCAAATCATATTTGGTTCAATTAGATCTTTAATTGCAGATCTTTCTTTTAACCAAAGGTAATTTTTAACTTTCTTTTTAAAAGAAAAAACACTTTTTGCATCCTTTATCTCTTTTGGGAGGTAGTTGTACACTCTATTGGCCAAGTATTCAAGAGATCGCATTGTAGCAGTTTTTAGAGTAAATACTGTTTTTAGGGATTTCTCTTTTTTGTATCTGGTATTATGTGCATGATCTACATAAACTAGAAATCCCCTTTTCTTGAATTGCTGTACTGCAATGTTAAAACAATAAAGCTGCCGCATATCCATTACTTTATTAACTTCATATAATACATCAGATGGAAACAATCTTGGGTTTTTTAAAAACTATTTTTAAAAACTGTTGTAGGACTTCTACTTTCTTAAGGTGAGTATTTGCAAAACCTCCCCAAGCCAATATCCCATATCTCAGACGAGATTCTATGAGCGCAAAGTTTTTAAATTTAAACAACATACTGCGTAGTGTTTTTTGTATTTGATTACTATGAAAATTCCATCGTAAATGACTGTCAATTGTTACTCCCAAATATTTAATGTTTTCTGATGAATGCAATACAATATTTTCATTGTGACCTTGTATAGTTAAAAAGTTATACGGAGGTAAAAAAGAAGCTAGACATGTAAGTAACAAGTTTTATCGTAGTTAATGGATAACTTTGTTTAAAGCAATCAAAAATTTTTACAAGATCACTTTCTGCTTTTTCTTTTAGTTGCATCCAAGTATCTGCACTATACACTATTGCAGTATCATCAGCAAAGGAGATCATCTCACCACTAGATTGAAATGCCAGTAAATTGTTTAAATATATTATAAATAAAATTGGTCCTAGCACTGTCCCTTGCGGAACTCCACATTCTACTAATTTCTTTTTACTAATGGAGTTGTTGATTTTAACATATTAATAAGGGTCAGTTGGATAGCTTTTTATAAAGTTGTAGGTATTTCCTCTGAATCCTAGATCCTCCAAGTTTCCAAAAGATTTGTGTGATCCACAGAATCAAAGGCTTTAGCTAGGTCAAGAAATACACATAAAGCTGGTTTGGTTTGGTCTATATATTTATATAATTCAGAGGTTAGAGCACAAATTGCATCCTGCGTAGATGTACCTTCTCTAAAGCCATATTGATTGCAAGATATTAGCACAGATTATAAAAGAGAACAGATGCGAAAGCTTGACAGAGAACAGTAAAAAAGAGAGAGATGGGTGGACATACCCATTTAAAGGTCCATCGTCGTATGTCGACTCCGTTCGGGCTGCTTCGCGAGACTTTTTAACAGGGTTATTAATTTGCATAATATTTCCCTTAATTCACGATCATAGGTCGAATATGTTATAAGCATTATTTTTAGTATGATACAAATATTCGACAATTACTTGTTTCAAATCAATTTCATCAACATTGAAAGAATTCTACAATTTAAAAGATGTAATGTATAGAAATCATACCATAAATATAATATACTTTTTTTCACAAACCATCTTTGACAACCATGCACAACATCCGTGACGGCTTGGCTCAAAAATCAAAATACAAAACGCCATTTTGACACTTCAGTTTGAAGGTTGTCAATCCGCGATATTATTTGTGTTATTTGACTAATCGATTGTAGGTTGTGGTAATATTAACTGAAAATAGTGTACATTAGTATATTATTTTTATAAAATGAATAAACATCACGGGGGAGTGTATTGTTCATACAGAGACTGTCCAAATAAATTTTATTTAGAAAGAAAAGTGAAGAACCGGCAATGGAAACTGTTATTGTTCCCAAGTCAACATTGCAATTTGGTAAGAAATTCTAAAAAATTTTAAACTGGCGACATCGCGGCCATACCGAGTTAAAGGTCCAAGGTCATTGAAATCGGAGTTGAAAATCCTTTGATGTTTTGCCGGGATTCGTATCTGTTCTCTTTTATAATCTGTGATATTAGTGTATTTTTATTTATGTACTGAGTAATTATTTTTTTAAGTATTTTTTCAAAAATTTTGGCTATATTTGAGTTGGGTCTGTAGTTAATTACCTCATATTTAGAACCCTTTTTAAATAGAGGCTTTATTAAACCAATTTTAAAATTAGTGGGACAGTATCCGCACTCTATTATTTTAGCTATTAAGTGAGAAAGTGGTTGAGCTATTTCGTTTCTTATTTATTTCAAAGTTTCAGCTTTTATTCCGTCAATACCTGGCGCTTTTTTGGACTTTAATGAGTCTATGATTTCTAGTACTTCATATTTGGTTGTAGGTGCAAGAAACAGGGACGACTGATACGGCTTTCTTTATAGATGATAAACAGATGGTGTTGGGATATTACTTGCCATATTTTTACCTATGGAAGCATAGTGATTATTAAAACAGTTCGCGATTTCTTCGTCTTCTTTTAGTTGCCCGTTTTCATTTTTAATTTGTTTGCTCGGAAATATTTCATTACCACCTGCCAAAGAGCTTTTGAGTCATTGCCTAAATTATTAATTTTGTCCTTATAGAAATCTCTTTTCACTTGTTTTATTAAGTTATTTAGTGTATTTCTGTATTTAGTATATTCCTGTTTTAGAAGAAAATTCATTGGATTTGCTCTTAATTGATGGAATAGTTTATTTCTGTGGTTTATCGACTGAACAAGTCCATCTGTAATCCATTCTTTACGTTTTATTTTATTTTGAGAAGTTTTCACCATTTTACTATTTTCGTGACTGACTGTAACAGGTTAGTAAAGAAAGTAGAACTTTCTTCTATATCATCCATAGCAATAAAATGTGCCCAGTTATATTTTTGTAGACAGTTTTTTAATGAAGTAAAATTAATATGTTGTTTGAATCTGTTTTTTGTGCTGAAATCGCCACATACTGTGTATATCGGTAATTTAGCAATTGTCATGTACTGATCAGTTATATCGCTCTGCAAAACAATAGACATGAATTCAGTATTTTTTGTTATATTTTTCATAAAAATATGATCTACGCATGTTTTGCTTTGAGGTCTTGTTATGTTATTAACCAAAGATTTATAATTTAACTTGTATAAATTGTTAAGGTACTCATCTACTGATTCATTGTTTTCCTCCAATATATTGATATTTATATCACCAACAATTTTGAAAACATCAACGCTTGTCGATGAGGATCGATAAATGCCTGTTAAATTAATTACTTTATTATTTACATTAATAAATATGTCGATAATTTCAAACAGTCCAATATTCCCTATCTCAAAGGTATAATATAGCTCTTGTTTTATGAAAACTACTACTACTACTACCAATTTTAGAACATTTAACAACAGAGGATTATCTATCCCTCCCATTATTCAGTTGTATTGTTATTATTGAACGGGGCTATTCTAGTATACTGTTATTTAACGTTAATAAAAAATCTTACCAAATCTAAATATTTAGGATGCGTCAATACACTTTTTCCAAAATCTATAGATCCATATACGACTGATTGTTCCTGTTCTCGCTCCAATATACCCGGTATAATAGATTGTGCTGTTACTCTGTAACCTCTATAATCAATTACCACTGTACCAAGCGTATATAAGCCGGGAAGATCTACAGCACTGTATACTCTTACTCCTTGCAAATCGTTTCTCTGAAACAATTAATGAGATCACTATTGATAAACATATTTCAATTATTTATTATTAAATATAATTAAACTGAAACTTTCAGGTAAAATGTACATTGGAATCTGTCATTTGTCACTACCAAAAATATCTAGTATGCATTTGGAATGGTAAAGTTTTAATAAAAAAGCCCCGCACCACTTTTAAGATGGATTCATGCAAGAAAAAATTGAAACTAAGATCAATTTAAAACTAAAACAATGTGATTTTTCTATTTGAATCTTAATTTCTTAGTTTCTTGCATGAACATCTACATTACATCACATGATTTTATCTTCTTAGTTTTAGTTTTAATTTTTTTCTGCATGAATCCACCTTTATTACTGACTAGTTTTTGAGAAGTTGGAATTGGAAGTTTCTCAGAGTTGAAAGAATTTCATAACTGAAGTAAATTTTCTTCGATAAAGAATGGCCTAATCAACAAAATTATAGCATTTTACATTATAACATTGAAATTTTTCCAAATCTACATATTTTGCACTGTTTGATTTATTTAAGACATTTTTTCTACTCCCGTTTTATAATATACTTATTAAAAGACTAAAATCTGTATCATAATGAAATTCATTATGATACAGATTTTTAAACCAATAGGAATGCGACATTCGCACAATATTTAATATAGCCATGGATACCTGGTTGACATTTCTGAAATTAATTATATTAGGTCTGTGGCCCTGCAATAAAAGTGTAGCACTGAGCTAAACGAATTTATTTATTTTAATTATGTTTTAATGCTTCTTGCAGTATACAAATGCAATATACATAGATATTCCCAAATTTAGTAATTTTACACGTATTTTTTCACAGATAGACCTGAATTTTTCAAAATTATATAGCTCAGTGCTACACTTTTATTGCAGGCGAACAGACCTATAGAGTGACACTTGATTTGATAGCTGTCAAATAATTTTGATTTTCAAAAGTAACAATATTTAAAATTAATTAAACTAATAATTATTGATTGAATAATTTTTATTAATCGGAGTAGAAAAATTATTGTATGAAACTTTCATGTAATGGCCATTAATACACTCGCATATTATATACGAAACTCGCCTGCGGCTCGTTTCGTATCCTACAATATGCTCGTGTCTTAATGGCTATCATTACATGTTCGTTGCATAAAATACTATTATTCTGAATAATATCATCATCATTATTAAATAAGACGTAGGTCGTAGTTCAATAGTTTAATTGCGATATGGCTAAAATTACGGCGTTATTTATTATTGAAGCTGGTGTGATAGATATTTGTAAATATTTTACAGCCATTTAGCAATATGCTACCCAAACCTTTAGTTTGGGAAAACTGTTATCATAGTATTCCACATTTTTATGAGGTTATTCTGCGAATTTAGATGCACAAGAGTTAGTATTAATAACAATTTCCTATGTAGAAAATCAGAATTGCCCTTTTAGGGTTATGGCTGGCAAAAGTTACTATTGGGCCGTCCCAACCATACGGCTAAACAATGGAAACTAAAAATCTTTTGGGTTGTGAAAATAAAAAATAAATATTTTAAATATGTATATATATTTAAGACTCATTTAAATATAGTTATAGTAGATATTTGCTGAATAATAATGTACCGGATGGCCAACTAAGAACGGCCGTCGGCCATATCTCAGGAGTGGATTATAGCACAGGCTCGGGAAAAAAATTTTATGACAAAAGTGGCCTCGAGAAAAGCCTGGAAATTATTTTCAGAATTGTAGGTCCACCGCTAGAGGGCGTATTTGACAGTTCAAATTTTAAAATAGGAATTTTTTCAAAATTCACCCCATTAACGAGCATATTAAACATTATAATCAGATTCCTCGACAAGTTCTGCATACTTTTGATATGACAAGTTTAAGTCTATCTCTTCAAATAAGGAGTGGGAACCTTGTTACGAAAAAACACCTGTAATTTCGGTTCTGCTTGACCGATTTTAATAAACTTTATGTTGTTTGAAAGAGCTTTTGTTGATCAATCGGAAATTTGTAAATATGAAGCAATCTGATTGATAACATGAATGCTAGAGGGCGCTGTTTTATATTTTTCAAATACTGTGTATTTTCGTAACAATTTTAAATGGGAGCATACAAATTGAAGTGGGTCATTAAAAAGTAGACTAAATTTGTAATAAAACACCGCAAACCGCGAGGCGATATCTCTTTCCTATCTTGAGATATCGTAAGAAATAGGTAAATGGCAAGAATTGTTCTTCCAACGTCTAGAAGGCTGGTTCGTGTTAACATAAATGATTAAATTTAGCCTGAATGAAAAGACCTTACATCGGTCTACAGTAATTTAAACTGTTATCATGGTTGCCACTACCACTAGATCACCTAAATGTAATGCTACTAATAATAAGTATGAATTTTGAAATAATGTGATAAATAGGGAAATTTAAACTTTTAACAAATAGCTAGGTACGCAATTAGTGCCGTCCTATATGTAAACTCTTTGTTTTTATTAAAGTAGTCCATCACCATGAAGATATCGGGTTCAGGTGAATTTCCAAAATCTGCTTTAATAAATCCGGTATCTAAGTACTGAATAGGTACATCTTCAATAGCAAAAACCACTAACTATTTGGAATTTGAAGATATTGCAGCTGGAACCAAGAAACGTTTTAAAATCGATTTAGCATACAATTTTAAGAAAATTGTAAATTGCGCGAAAAGTATAGTACCTAGGTATAGGACACCCTTATATCATTCGAAAGAGGACATTTTTTTGAATATAATGAATTATTGAGATACAGGGTGTTCCATTTGAAATAAGCCCGTTATAACACATTTAATGATCTAATAATTCAACTGATAACTCTGAACACCCTGTAAAGAGATGTTTAGTACTCAATCGTGGAATACATTCAACGAATGTCCGACTATTGAGCTGTGAGCGAAAAATCGCTGGAATTTATTATATCAAGTAGTTATTCATTTTTTTCGAAATGTTCACATTTTTAAAAAAAGTCAGCATAACTCGGAACCCTCTGTATTTGGGTATAGGGAACCATCATGAAACAGTACTTTATTTTTTGGGTGCAATCAGAAAATGCAATCAAATATAAGGTGTTCCATAAGAAAAAATATAACTTTGATACGCCACACTTTATTGGGACATCCTGTATATTTCAAAATAATTTTAAAATGTAGCCTATATGGATGTACAAACTACTAAGGTGACAAACATTTCAAATTTTTTACCGTTTCGCCATAAACCTCCATCCCGTTAGTCGTGATTCACCCTCTCGTCTTCAATAGACTAGTTCTACTACTCCATAAGTGATAATTGGTCTGACTATGGCAGTGTACATCCAGCTTAGGATTTTTGGGTTGCAGCCCCAATGTCTCCCTGCCAGATTCCTACAAACCATTAGAGCAATTTTCCCTTGTAGGATTTTTGTATTTGTTCCACAGGAGTTTACGGTCTAAAATCAAACCTAGATACCTGACTTCTTGTCTCCATTTAATCTAGTTCCCATCAAGTTTTATGGTTGATTTTTTTTCTTAGTAAAGGCTATCAAGGTGGTATTATTGATGTAAGAACAAGTTTTTATGTAAGAACAAGTTATTGATGTAATATTATATAGTAAAAACTTGTTCTTGTAAAAGTAAATACATATGGAAAAACATTTTTTAAATATCAATATTCTACCTCCTAACAAAAGGTATATGGAACCCATATATCTACTAGAGTGAATTATGGTTCATAATTCATGCCATGAAAACTCAACACTCACAATATTTCGTTACATAGGTGACTAGAGATAGGGGTACAATATGATATAAACTATTAAATTTGTATATCTTGTTCAGGAATTTTGTTTCTGAAATATATCGTATCGATAAAATATTGTAATTTTTAGTATTGATACTTTTCATAACGATATTTTCTAATATTAATTATTTTAAAACAATATATTTATAACGGTACGTTCTATTGGTACTTTACACAGTATTCCCATATCAATATATGTCAAATTATTTTAGGTAGGAATTTATCAATTTTAAGATTAGTAATACCAAATCGTTACTGACTTTTATTTAATAAAGAAATCAATGGACAAAGTATAGTATTCTACTCGCAATTTATGGCCAATATTCACTCGGGTGACTTGCGCAAACGTCACCCATCGTGAATATAATAAATTGCTCGTTTACTATACTATAGAACAATAAAACAATAAAAATGAATTATGACTTACGGGTGCGATAAAAGCCGCAGCGTCACCTCCCAATTCTTTATAATGATCTCTTACATCAAACCCAAGAGAGAAGAATATGTTATTCCAAATAAACATTTGCATTTTAGCTTCTTCTCCGGGGTTTATAGCCATTACGTTGCCATCTATTACTGCCATAGCACCTCTGGTAGCCGCTGCAACGAAGTCACTGTGAACTTTAAATATAGCACGTTCACGTAATAGTCTTTCGGGCAGTGTTTTACGGGGAAGTTCACGAGTTGTCTGCAATTCTTCATTCCAGTCTCTAGTTTGACCAGGAATGTGTTCTTCATAACCCAATTTTGAAGAAAATGCTAAAATATAAGGCCAAACATCACTAAAATATATGAATCCGGTAATAAATAGATCAGAAGAATATCTGACTCGAAAAAATCGGCCCAGAAAAAATAGATCTGGAAAAAATACATCAAGGAATTTTTTGTGGAAAACAAAAATCGCATTAAAATTGATTGATTGTTCCAGAGAAATCGTTAACGAAAACATTGCGGAAAGATGTTTTGGTGTAAAACATCTATTGGCGCATCTTGACAGTAAAATCGGCTTGTTCGCCTTCACGACAATCGGCATGACCTACGCTTGGAACGTACACTTTGAAAGATGTAACCATTGGATTTCAAAAAAGTAGTTGTTCAACTCGTATGTTTGGTGCTAATTCAGTTAAATATCAAGCTAGGAGTTCAAAGGAAAATTAGTAACCTGGTAATGGTAAATCTTTGTGGCATTGGAAGCAACTGACTTTAATTTTACATTGTCTTATTAAAAGCTGGTAGCGTCCATTATATCAATTGCACACCCCAGTGATAGCGTATAATAGTATTTTATGCAACGAACATGTAATGATAGCCATTAAGACACGAGCATATTGTAGGATACGAAACGAGCCGCAGGCGAGTTTCGTATATAATATGCGAGTGTATTAATGGCCATTACATGAAAGTGGCATACAATATTTTTTCTACTCCGGTTAATAAAAATTATTTAATCAATAATTATTAGTTAAATCAATTTTAAATATAGTTACTTTTGAAAATCAAAATTATTTGACAGCTATCAAATTAAGTGTCTGTTCGCCTGCAATAAAAGTGTAGCACTGAGCTATATAATTTTGAAGAATTCAGGTCTATCTGTGAAAAAATACGTATAAAATTACTAAATTTGGGAATATCTATGTATATTGCATTTGTAAACTGCAAGAAGCATTAAAACATAATTAAAATAAATAAAATCGTGTAGCTCAGTGCTACACTTTTATTGCAGGGAACAGACCTAATATGATTAATTTCAGAAATGTCAACCAGGTATCCATGGCTATATACTAAATATTGTGCGAATGTCGCATTCCCATTGGCTTAAAAATCTGTATCATAATGAAAATCTGTATCATAATGAATTTCATTATGATACAGATTTTAGTCTTTTAATAAGTATATTATAAAACAGGAGTAGAAAAAATAGTTTAATTGGTACCGAATTCCATTCCTCGAGGTGGAGAGCACTAGCCTGGTGCTTTAAAGGTTACAAACTAACAACTACATTTGTCAGTTTTGAATTCATTTATATAAAAATATTCTAGAATTCAATGTGTATCACCACTTTTTAGTGTACGTTGTGTTATTTTAAACCAAATATTGTAGTCTAATCAAGTTAAAAGCTATATTTATAATACACTGTGTTATTTATAAGATGCGACCTGGGTATTCCTGTACAAAATTGTCAAACGCGAGCGAACTTTTTCACCAAATAGCGTTCATAAAAAATGATAACAGATTTGGAAAGGTCGTTGGAAAATAAATTCAAATGCACTTTTAATTTTCTTAAATTCGCTCTGGATTAATAAAAAAATGGATAGTTATGTTCAAAAAAAGTCGAACTCCATCTTCATACTACTTTCGAATACTTCAAACCGAGTACGAGATGGCAATATGGGTATTATAGAAGCACAGGAAGCTTAAAAGTTTACACTAAATTTTAATTTCAATTGCAGTAACAGCAGACAGGTAGGTTTTCAGAAGACATCAAGAAACCGTGTGTGAGTCTGGTATGGTTGATCCGCAATCAACTAATGACAGCACCTTATCTCCTGGTTAAGAAATCGAGGGAAAGACAGCCGATTAATGGTTATATATCGTAAAGGACTGTTTTGCTGTTGTGCCAAAATTTTGCCAGGATACCTTGACGGACTTTTTGAAAAATAGTTTTACGTCATCTGGGAGCTGGAACGTTGTAATGGTGATGGAAGAAGAGGCTTCTTTAGAATGGTAGTCAGCGTTTTCATTGTCAGTAATTCCAATGTGAGATGGGAGCCAGATAAGACAGACTGTTACATCACGAGCTGAGAGAGTTTGATATATGTCATGGATGTTTTGAACGATTGGATGATCGGTGAATATAGTATTGAGTGAATTAATTGAGGAAAGTGAATCGGTACAAATGGCAACGCGCTTGACAGGAGAAGAGATTTGCTTAAAAGCTTGGAAGATGCTATACAGCTCACCAGTGTAAACACTACATGTTGAGGGCAACCGATAGGAACCTATTAGTTCGTGGTTGGTTGTAACGGAGCAGCCAACACCAAAAGAAGTTTTGGAGGCGTCTGTGTAGAGAACTACATCATATGGTGTCTTTTCTAATATTTCCAAAAATGCTTTCTTTATAAGTATGCTGGGCGATTCATGTTTATTGAACTTGGTGAGAGAGGTGTTGAATAAGGGATGTTGTTTAGTCCAAGGAGGGATATGAGGTTGGGGGAGCGGAGTGGTCATTGAAAGGTCGATATTCTCAAGTAATGGGAAAAGAAGGTCGGCAATAGATTTTATGCTACGTTTGGAAGTAGTGCTGGAAGGATGATGTTGGGACATTTATGTAAACAAAGGGTAAACAGGGTTAGAAGATGTTGATGCAGCGTATGAAAGAAGGAGGGATTGTTGTCTCAGGAACAGGGGTGGCTCATTTGCTTCACAGTATAGACTAGCAGATGGACTAGAACGGAAAGCACCGAGAGAGAGTCGAAGGGCTGTATTGTGGACAGAGTTTAGTGAGTAAATGTTGGATTTGGATGTTGACATGTAAATAAAGCTGCCATAGTCTAGTTTATTTAAAATAAAGCAAAGTTATGGAAAAAGAACATAAAACAAAAAGAAAAAAAACAAAAAACTTCGAAGTACCTATTCGAAGGTGGTATGAAAATAAAGTTTGACTTTTTTAAACAAAACTAACCATTTTATTTATTAAGCCAAAGCGAATTGAAGAAAATTTAAAATGCATTTGATCTTATTTTTCAACGACCTTCCCAAATCTGTTATTATTTGGTAAAAAAGTTAGCTCGTGTTTAACAGTTTTGTACAGGAATCCCTATGTCGCATACACAGGTATATTCGTGAACGTTATCTATCGTAAGTGCCCCAGAATGCGTTGTTTACATATGTTCAACCTCTTTAAAATACAAGAATCATTACGTCTACTGAAACACCGTAAACTCAATACGAAATAAGTTTTAATAATCACTCCCAAACAATGTAAGAATGGCCAAGAAATTAGTTCTGAATTTCATCGATCTGGCGCTACGACTTTTTAATTTCAGTCGCGTTTTTTGTTTGATAAACGAAATCTTTAGTCCATGCTTGTTTTTTCTTGTTAATAATATAAGTACAATATGATTTTTCAATATCAAAACATATCTTCAGTTTGTGCTCTACGTAAGCCTTAAATGTTACTAAAGAATAACAAGACTATATTGCACTTTCTACAAGCTTAGTTATCCCCAAATTAGTAAAAAATCTTGTTACTACTTTCGCCATGGCCAATAACGATTCGATATCTAGACATCCATCATTGGCTCCTACAATTACGAACAATACAATACGTATATCACATAATTGTCAATAAGTTCAAAATATCTAAACACAATGCTTCTACAACACAATCTCTCAATCTAGTAGCTTTTAGTGGTTTCCTAAAATGCTCCACGTCGTTTAAAAACAAGGTACCGCAGAAAAAATGTAAACGTTAATTTTTATAAATTTAGGATTTACAGTGCGACATAAAATTGTCCGTATCTCTTAAGCAGTTAATTTTATCGAGAAATCACATGATTTTTCCTTAAAAATGTCTGTGTGATTTAGATACGGCCTTTAGCCAAAAATGAAAAATAATTTCATCATCAATATTAAACCTAGTTCCATTTCTATACCCCCCAAGTTCTCAAGGGAACTGCAAGTGTGCTAGGGAGCTAGGCATACATTTTATATAGTACTATCATATTTTTTAACCCCTCTATCATATTTAACGTTTTTGGTGCAAACCCCTGGGCAACCTGTATATATTAAATCATATATTAGTGGATGTAACTTACTGTCTTCGGCTCTAATGGCATCCAATGTGTGTTCCATTGTAGGAGCAGTCCAAGCATACAACTGGTAAGGAGTTGCTACTCTTTCAAATGGATGACGTTGACTTCTTTTTTTCTGAAGCAGTGCAAAATTTCTTTTAAACTGTGGTGAAATTTGATTTAGAAGTTCAATTAATGAATGACACAAATGGCTGGGAGAAGCAGCTTTAGGGTTAAATTCTTCTGCGCTAGACCTAAGATAAATTTATAAAAAAATGTCAATCAATAGAAATATAGTTATTTGTTTAACTAGGCAGCAAAGTAGTAGATTGACTACCGAGGCCGAATTCATAGCCGAGCGTAGCGAGGCTAGGAATTCAGCTAAGGCAGTCAATCTACTTTGCTGTCGAGTTGAACATATAATTTTTTCTCCGATTGTTCATAGGATATTGTATTTGCAAATTATTACAATTCCCTCAATCACTTTATTTTGGTTGGTTGCTATGGAAATGTATAATCACAGGTAGCAAAGTAACCACTTTGCTGCCTAGGCAGGAAAAGTAATACTTTGCTGATTGATATCAGTCAGCAAAATTAATATTTGCTGCCAATCGGAGAAAAAAGTTAATTTTTTTACTTACTGATTTATATAAAATCCACGGGAACACGCCGATATATGATAATGTTTATCTTCCAAAGTAACGACATACAAATACATTAAATCTCCATGAATTTTTCTATGGCCAGGTGGTGGGTTCCAAGCTGAAGAAGTCAAAACTTTTACACATTGAGGAGATTTTTGCTCTTTAATTTGAGGTTGTAGTGCTATCAAGGATCTATCTTTACTATCTGGCATGATGTAATCAGGGGGTGTACAATCCACACTTTCTGGACGCATTTTTTTCTTTTCTGAAACATTCAGAAGTAATAATTCAGTATCTTAATTTTTGAAATGAAAAAATCTATATTTGACTAGCTTTTGGTGTATTGTTTAAAAGGGAACCTACCTAGGGTTTTTTGGCTACTCATTTGCCAGGATATAGCTTGGGAAGCCTGAAGAGTAATTTTTTTTTCTCCGATCGTGGGAGAAGTGACACTATTTTGACCTGTTTTCTATGCGTAAAGCTCAACATTCCAGAATAGTGGGCAGTTGCTAAGCAATTAGAAAATAACAGTGCGGTAATATTCTTACCGCACTGCTGTAGCTTGCGGTAATGTTACAAATGGATTATATTGCAATAAAATGAAACAAAGTATGGTTTTGATTTGCATATTGATAAAGTTGTTAAAAAAGAAATGTAGGAAACATCTCATTTGTGACGATATTCTTGAACACAAATTAATTGTTGTTAATATTTACATTTATTGTACAGTCTGTACAATTAGTAAATTGTACTGGAGGGCAACCAGAATTTATAAACGTTGAAGCTCTATGGCAATTGTTTGGTTGATCTCGTTTCGATCATTTAATTTGAAGTCGAGGCAGGGGTGTTGAATATTTTATTCAACTCTATTATTAAGTGATCCGTCAATATATTATTCCGCCACATTGGAAAATTATTTTACTTGTCATAACAAAGTAATTTCCATTCCAATATTTCAATATGAACATAGAGAAACCTATCTAAACTTACATGATTACATCTTGAATGAAATATTTTTGAAATAATTTAATAAACGATCAAAGAAAAAATGGGATGTATAAATCCGTCGGGGCCTATAGCCCGGGAAGTAGTTGTTTCTTCTTAGTTGAACGGTCAATATCTTTGAAAAATATTTTCTCCTTCTAAAGCGATAGAATAATTAATATTCTGTGATATTTAATATACTATTGTATAAACTGAGGGAATGTTGATGTATTACACTTCCCTTTTGTTGATGTATTACACTTCCCTTTGAAGTTTCAAGGTTCTCAAAGTGAGCATATCAAGAATTGAATATTTGGCATAAGGCATGGTAACAGTCTAGTATCAGCACTTAATTAATATGTGGCGTTCAGTTAAATGCGCTTCAATTCTACTATCCATAGAAAACAAAATACAGATCATGTGATTATACAAATTTCCCAATTAGTCACCTATGTTGTGAACACCAAGGAATCAGTATCAGGAATCTCAAAAGATAGTGGTGTGTTACTAATAATAATTTCAATTAAGATAACAGATGTCAGTGGAATGATAACATGCTGTTGCTTGGAATGTGCCCAATCAAATTAGATTAATGGAATTTTTTATTGTGCAAAGTGGCTCATCTGGATGTTTGGCTATTTTTATTCATAATTTTATCACATAATAATATTCGGACAGAAAAGTCACCAAAAAAATGCTGACAATATGATCTTATCAATAATACACTGAAAAAATAACTGCCAAAATTACTTACAGTTCTATGGCAAGTAAACAGGAAAAATGCACAAATGGAACAAAAGAGTAGGTAGTGAAAACCACATAAGAATATGACAATGGCACTATATTCACATACATCTATGCAAAATTGATATGTGTGCAAAGTGGTAGGACTTGTCTACTTACAACCATAAACAATGGAATTATATGGTAAAAATGTTGAAATTAATTAAATATGCCATAGTGGCACTATTTTGAAAGACAACAAGGATTAGGCACAACCTAGTAATTAAATGTACAGAGTGATATTATTTCACAGGATTGAAGTAACTTAAATTAAAATGGGATCTATATTTTGCAGTATTTTCTGGGCGCCCTGTATATTAAACTAAAATAAAAAAAGAAAGCTATAGAATTTAAAGTGTGGTGTAATGTTAATAATAATAATTATGTTTAGATATATCAGAAAAAATTAACCTTTAGTCAAATAAATTCTTTGAGTACAGTAAAATCACAAAAAATACACTTTAAATTCAAGATTTCCTTGTTGTTTTGTTGTTTAGAATCATTTAGAAAGTTACCTAAAATATCACCTTGAGTAATGGTATTTAAAAAACTTAAAGAATTGCATTCAACTCCATTATAAGCATCAGCTGGATCCAAAGATTTTAGTAAATCTCTTACATGTCTAACATGTATTCTAGCCTCACGCATTGTGTATGGTTCCTCTACAACTTTTATAACTGAGCCTTCTTTCAATCCTTCAATATTTTTTAGCTCTGCAAAATTGTCCAAAGTGTTTCCTTCTAGTTGAAGAGAAAAACATGTCCGATGGGAAGTATCTTCACGATCCATAAGTAGCTGATGAATTTCTTGCACCAGTTCCATACTTGACACCTGTTTTAATTATACTTTAAAATTATATGTAAATAACTCAAATTAAAAATTACCAATCACCTCAATTTATGGATAAATGTCTAGGTGTTCTATTACTCACACTTTACAACAATCAAGGCATGGTAACAAGAGTTTATTGTAATTTACTCTACTTAGTACACCCTACCAGCTAATAAAAAAACAAAATTTCATTGGTCTGTAAATTAAACAAATTTGTGTATTAATATTCAATATTTTTTTTGCCTTCTTTTGACACTTCAATATTTTACTGATGTGATTTAACTATGGTTCATACAACAGCCTTTTTGGTGTGCGTCATCGTTTGTTAATGTCTTTCTAACACATTACGTGGAAAGGAATGCAAAAAAAGTCAGGTCTTTGATTAATCCTAATCAAAATATCGCAATAATGAACCGTTCAAATTTATTACAAACGTCAATCCTAATCCTTGACTTACCAAAATTTGATTGGTTGATGTTCAGATTAAGCGTAAGCGCGACCTATCAATTGGGAGAAATTTCTTTATTTAAAATAGGCATGCAGATATACCTTTCGTATTGTCAATGTGTCTGACATCTTTTTCTACTGTCCCACTGACAGTTCTTGTCAGGTCTATACTTTGTTGTTCACGGTCGATTATTATTTATGAAAAGTTAATATGAATATTATTGTTATATTTATTCAAATAGTACAAAAATATGCCTAGATACACGGAAAAACATTAGCATTTTGAAAGTTCTCAAGTATTTTCAGTTTAGAAAAAGAAGCTGGTAACTATTAATTTCATAGCCTTGTCGAATTTTGCTGAATGCGATCCTGATGATTTTATTTATCAAATTTAGGGTTAGATATGTGTCAAAATGGCAAATAAAATAAACGACATACCCAAAACTCGAATATACGTCACAAACGATGACGCACACCAAAAAGGCTGTTGTATGAACCATAAGTTGTATGTTTACTTGATGAGTTTGTCTAATTTAGTTGCTACTGCCATTCAATAGCTATTTGTATTACTAGGGAGGAAAGTGCTACTTTTCCTCCCGCAGGATGTAGTTTACTGCACGACGCGAAGCGGAGGGCAGTAAACATCCAAGGGAGGAAAAGGCACTTTACTCCCATGTGATACATATGATTTTTCCTCCTACCCACTTTTTTTGAAAACTTATTCACGACACAAATAAGTAACGAATAATTCAGCTCATTGCTTATATTGTGTATATTGTTTTATAGGTATACCTATCTTTAGATTTTTGAGGTAGTAAGGTTAATGACGCTATGTTAGCATGTGCCTTAATATTAGGTGGTGTATTTGTAAATTCTATTCACTTGAATCGCTCTCCATTTTTCAAAAATTCAACTAAGTTTAATGAATGTAGCAACTTTGCACCTCAAAAGTCAATCGCCGTGTTTACTGTCAGTGAGCCACAGCATACTATGCTTTTCTTATTCTGAATTCAAAAAACGTATATCTATGATTCCTGGAGTTGAAATTTGTATTGAAGAACTACGTTGAAGTACCATTAATGTTTGATTTTTACCAAAAAACAGGATATACAGGATGTTCTAAAAATTATGGAAACAATATGAATATAATGAATTCACAAGTTTCATCGTTTACAACTTACTTGAAATGAGAGGGAGGAAAAAGTATGAGTTTCCACCCTGATTTGAGGGAGGAAAGTGTGTACTTTCTATAGGGGTAGGAGGAAAAATATTTTATTTACAACCATACCTGTAATTTTGACATTACTGATGTCATTGAAGGTTTGAAAGTGTCACATTACCTACGTCTACTTCCCTCTTCCATTTCCCTCACTTGTTCAATAAAGCAAAATATTTATTTGAGTAATATATTTTATTGAACAAATTCTTATATAGAAACAACAGGGCAATTAATTAACAACAACATTTAAATAACTTATCATATATTATTGATAAAATTAATGGTAATATTTGACTTATTATAGGATTTAACCGAGATATTTAACCTCCTTGATGATTTGAAATTTCATTACTGTCACTGTCACATTTTTGAATGGTGTCAAATAATTTTCAACTTAATTTTTAATTTAATTTTTACTACATTTAAAAAAAGTGAAATAGAATTTTCAACAAACGATGTGGTTGTAAATAAAATAGTATACATACCTAGAAGGAAAGTTTTCATTAATGTCTCGAGATTATAGTTAATCTCTCGACAGTAATGAAACACTTCCCTTCTCGGTATGTAATATACTATACTTTTTATGAAACAAAAAATAATTACTTCACAAATCTGAAGTTTGGTATAATTTATTAGAAAAAGTTTTATGCAGTTATGTATTTTACCTGTATATCAAATGGTTCAGCACCAGGACTAATAATATTCACAGAAAATCCAACATCTTGTATAAATATAACTTCATCTTTATTTTTTCCTTCTGTCTCATCTTTTTCTTTTTCTTCCTCATCTTTTACCAATTTATTTATTTCTTCTTTGGTTACTTTGGTTTCTAAATTTTAGTATTAAATACAAAAAATATATTTCTTCTATTTTCTTTAAATAAACACAGCCTATTGTATCTAAATTGTCTTCATGTAGGTATATTGTAGTCTGCAGTCAGTAATTTGAATATAAAATAATTAATTTTAGCTTTATACAATAGATTTCTACTGTAAGTTGAACCGAACTAGGTATATAACCAAAAATATTTTTTTAATGCAGAAAATTTTTCAGGGCAGGCAATTTTGAAAACTTTTTATTTATAATGAAATATATAAAACACTTGAAAATCTATGAAGTGTATTATTATTATTTACCTACATAAAAACAATACGGTCGTATGTGAAATTAAATAGGCGTCAATGTCATTTAAATCCTCGGAATTTATTACACATAAGTTGCAGTTACATAACCAAATAATCCAATAATGGAAAGTAATACGTAGATATACCGCAATTAAAACATAAAATGTACAAACCTGGTACATTTTCCTCAACTTTTTTATTCACCGATTCATCGTTGGATTCCAAAGCCTCCGTGTCGAATTTCGCATCGTGTACAGAATTTCCTAAAGCCATTGTTGTAAGCTCTTAATACAATCGATTCGCTCTAAATGCAGTTTATGTTGTAAATTGTACCTTTGGCGTCCTTTGGTCTCTGCTTTGGTACAGATATTTTTATACTCTATACTCTTTGAGTTCAAGAACTTTAGAATGATTTCGACATTTTCAAGAGCACGTGCTTTTTGGAATTAACCCCCACCGGCCACCATAGAGTAATACTCATGTAATTAATACTCTATGACCCCCCACTATGCTATTTCTATAAAAGCTACGTTCGGTAATAGTATTATTCTATGGTTCGGTAATTTTGGTATTTGCAATTTGCAGTTTGTATCGCAGAGGCGACGGTTTTTTAGTCATGTCCACGTGACGTAACAAAATATTTTGACAACCGGGTGTTAGATTAATCTTACATGATTATAATTTATAGTTAATATAAAGTAAATATTGTAATTAATTATTGTATAGAATTTTTTGTGTATTTCTTTTACAAGTTTAATAATATAAATAAATAAGTATAGTGTTTTTTCACTCTGTTTTTTGTTTACCTTAAAAATGATGTTTAGGTAATATCTATATAAAGGAGAAAAGTGCTTATTTAAGAGCACAAGTGCATATTTAACTGCATATTTTGACCTATTTTTAGAGCATATTTGCATGCATATTTTGGTATTTTTTAGTGCATATTTTCCAAGCCTTATTCATTACTGTCGAGAGATATCGAGATATTAATGAAAACTTTCCTTCGAGGTATGTATACTATTTTATTTACAACCACATCATTAGTTGAAAATTCTATTTCACATTTTTTAAATGTAGTAAAAATTAAATTAAAAATTATTTGACACCATTCAAAAATGTGCAGGCTGCGTTGAACAAACATGTACAGGTGGCGTGGCAGGGCCATGCCTAGCAACGACGCATGACAGATACAAACAATTTTGAATTCTCGTTCGATCCTTCAAATTTGCGGTTGAAAAAATGTTGTCAGATAGCGAGAGTGAAGATTATTTGCCAGACGGAATTCCACCAGAACTAAAACAAGCTGCTGAAAAAGCAGAACAAAGTTTACTTCCTGAAAAAAGCAGGGGGCGTTACGAAAAAGCCTTCAAGGTTTACGAAAATTGGTATTTAGAAAAAAATACTAAGAATATTGCTTCAGAAAAGTCTTGATGGCATATTTTAGTGACATGGCAAAGCAAAAAAAGCGCTCTACTCTTTGGTCTATCTACAGCATGTTACGGGCCATGCTAGATTTACGAGAGAAGATTGATATATCTAAATATAACAAGCTCCTTGCTTTTTTGAAACGCCAGAATATGTATAATAAGTCAAATATTACCATTAATTTTAATAAATAATATATGATAAATTATTTATATGTTATTGTTGTTAATTATTTGCCCTGTTGTTTCTATATAAGAATTTGTTCAATAAATATATTATTTAAATAAATATTTTGCTTCATTGAACGAGTGAGGGAAATGGAAGAGGGAAGTAGACGTAGGTAATGTGACACTTTCAAACCTTCAATCACATTAGTAATGTCAAAATTACAGGTATGGTTGTGAATAATAGTATATTACACACCGAGGTGGGAAGTGATTTATTCCTGTCGTGAGATCAGTTAGTTAACCGAGACGCAAAGCGTCGAGGTTAGCTATGATCTCGAGACAGGAATGAAACTTCCTACCGAGGTTTGTATACTATTTTATTTACAACCATCATATTTCCATCAAAATTAATAAATCTCTGTTTCGTTCTGAACATTCCTAAAATATTACATTTAACGACAAATTACCAAAAACGCGGTTTTCAAGTAGATATATATGCTGCTTTCGTTTATTTGGGCTTCAAGCATTTGTGCGTGACGCCTCAGTCGCCACGACTTTTAAGCAAAACGAACACGATTTTTAGGAACCTCAAAACCAAACCACTTGTTATGTCATGTCATCATCCGAACTATCATCTGATATTATTAATGAATTTTCTGTGTTTTTAGAAGAACAGTTCTCTTTTATGATGTTATTGATAATATAATTTTGCATATTTAAATATTATCAGTAAGATTTAAATCGTAATCGGCACAATCTCAACCTTTAAATAAACGTCAAACTTAACAAACGTCAATCATTCAATGTCCGTGGCTTGAAGCTCATACTTTCCAGTATGTGCTCGAGGGGCAAGGGGAAGGTAAGACCATGGTAAGACAAGGTAATAAACGAACGAAATTCAGTCACTACGAGCTGCTACCAAAGTCTATATATTCAAGCTGCTACTAGCAGCCAAAAGTAAATAATCGAAAACACCTATTGTTTCCGTAAATGTCAGATAAAGTCAATAAATGTCAGATGAAGTTTGATATTCGCGAATAATAAATTGAAAACCATATATTTTAATAAATAATATATGATAAATTATTTAGATTTTATATATTGTTGTTAATTAATTGCCCTGTTGTTTCTATATAAGAATTTGTTCAATCAATATATTACTTAAATAAATATTTTGATTTATTGAACGAGTGAGGGAAATGGAAGAGGGAAGTAGACGTAGGTAATGTGACACTTTCAAACCTTCAATGACATTAGTAATGTCAAAATTACTGGTATGGTTGTAAATAAACGACATTAACAGCCGAGTGAAACTGCCAACCTTCGATGGTAAAACCACACCCTCGGTAAAACATCATGGCCGAACTATCTTAAGCAATTCGAGGCCGAATCAAAGGCGAACAGCTGGAGTGAGAAGGAAAAAGCGTTAAATTTTACTCTTGCCCTTAGAGGAGACGCCATGGATATCCTCCAAACCATTCCAGTGGAAGAGACCGAAGATTTTGAACAACTGAAAAAGCGATTGAACATGCGATGTGGCGTGGAATACCTGTAGCATATGTACCAGTCGCAGATGAAAAACCGCAAACAAAACGAATTTGAAGCAGACATTGCGAGGTTGGTGCGGTTTGCATATCCATCGGCACCGGAGAATGTCATGGAATGTTTAGGGGTATAGACATTTATCGACGGAGTTCGTGACCATGAAATGCAGAGAGCTCTACGCTCTGCTCGGCATAAGACACTGGTCGACGTACTCTCTGCAGCCTTGGAGTACGAAGCAGCTACACAGGCTTCCGGAGTATACGGTAAGGTGAGGCCCATAGCAGAAGAAGAAGCTGAGAACAAGCTTGACCAGATTGTCTACATGATGAAAAGCATCTTAAATGGAAAACCGAAAGCTGTGAGATGCTGGAATTGTGGAGAAATGGGACACGTACGCAGCTCGTGCAAGTGACCGAGAACTCTACAAACAAAGACACCCAGCAGAAAAACTAGAAAGGGGCGACATTTAGAGGGCAGCTTCGACCCGAAGACTTTTCAAAGACCCTCTCATCTTAATAGCCTCTCTGAAATGCCGTGATGATAGTTATTCGCCCCGAGACTGTCAACACACGGAAAAGACTTTTACCGACTGCGACTCAAGACTGCTATAGGTGAAAGCACCAACGTCCATGGAGAACTACCGGTGCAATTGGGAATTGGCGGAAAGAAGTTCACCCACACTGTCGTTGTCGCTGATATCGAAGAGGGCATAATACTCAAAATGGACGTTATGAACCTACATGGCTTCCTGCTTTCTTTTCAAGAACCGTGTGATTAGGGTAGGTTCTGAGGAAGTATTCCTTAACACACGAGGCGTGTGTTGTAACTGCCGATTTCAGATGACCCAGGGACCTACTCTATCATATTGTAAAGACCACATGTGGTTGTAACTAAAAAAAACGAGAAGGAAGCGTTACCGGATGCCTTCCTTGTGCACAACTGTCATGTCATGTAAAACGGGAGTGACTGGTAACCTAGGTCAAACCGATATTATAAATTGAAAATTTAATATTTTCTATCGAAACGGTCGAAACTTTGAAAACATAAAATACCAGTAGTAAAAAAACGCCACAATAAAAAAGTGTATTGATGTCTCGGATGCATCAAAGACCAAGAAGCGAAGCTTCGTGCTGAGCTAGGTTCTGAGGAAGTATTCCTTAACACACGAGGCGTGTGTTGTAACTGCCGATTTCAGATGACCCAGGGACCTACTCTATCATATACGCTACGCTAGAAGACATAGGTATTAGAGGTATTTGCTTGAAATTATTTGAAGAGTATCTACTCGGAAGGCATCAATGCGTTAACATGAATGATGTCTTTAGCGAATCCAGGAAAGTTCAGTTTGGGGTACCGCAAGGCACAGTCCTGGGACCACTTTTATTTAATATTTATCTAAATGATATTTTCTCATTAGGCACCGCCGGCCACGTTATTGGTTTCGCTGATGATACAGCTATTTTTTATAGCGCTAACGCCTGGGATGAGCTTAAGGAAAAAGCAGAAAATGATTTTAAGCATGTAAACAAGTGGTTGTCACATAAATTACTTACAGTAAATTTAGATAAAACAAACTATATTCCGTTTAGCTGTAACAAATCTGGATTACCTACTTTTAACCATATAAATATCATTGCGGATGATAGCAGCTACTCCATTCAGGCTGTGAATAAGGTTAAGTATTTGGGTGTTACAATCGACTCACATCTTAGGTGGGAAGAACATATAAAATCAATTGTAAAAAAGTTACAAGTAATACTATATAAAATAAAGTGTTTAAAAAAACTACTACCTGTACATTCCTTAAAACTTTTATACTATGCTCTCGTCCAAAGTCATCTTCGATATGGAATAGTGGTATGGGGAGCTGCATCCAAAACTCACATGCACTTATATTGGAGATAACACAAAAACGTTTTCGAAAGGTCATTCTATCCAAACCATACCAATATTCATCTGATCAGTTGTACATAGATGCTAAAGTAATGGATATAAGACAATTGTTCTATTATTGTACACTTAATAAATTTCGCAAGGCAAAGGACTCATTCCCAACATCGCTACACTCCTATGATACCCGCCAGAAAACACATTACCCGGTACCTCATATGACAAAAACGATCGCCCAACAGTCTTATACTTACCTGGCCCCAAAATTATACAACTCGTTACCGGAATCATTAAAATTATTAGCCAACGTGCATATATTTAAAAATAAATTGAAGTTGTATATTTTACAGAAATCTAGGCATGAGATACATAATTATATAGAAATAAGAATGTAGTATATGCAAACTCTGCAAATAATCTTAAATTTTTCTCTTTTCTCCTATTGTTTTCATTCACTCGTGTGTATATTGTGAAATGTCAAAAGTTGGATATTGCATGTAAGATGTTAGATGTAAGTTATTTGTTTTCTCTTTTTTGCTATTTACTTATGTATTATATTTCTTTTTTTTTTTTTTTTTTGTTTATTCATAATAATGTAACAAATCCTCATTATTCTAATATTTCTACTGGAAACAAGTGTTCACTCACTTATCGAGTATATTATTCTTATCATTCGTTTTCTCTGTTTTGATTTTGATTGTAAAGATTTTAATTGAAAATTGATAAGAATAAACTATAAACTATATTGTAAAGACCACATGTGGTTGTAACTAAAAAAAACGAGAAGGAAGCGTTACCGGATGCCTTCCTTGTGCACAACTGTCATGTCATGTAAAACGGGAGTGACTGGTAACCTAGGTCAAACCGATATTATAAATTGAAAATTTAATATTTTCTATCGAAACGGTCGAAACTTTGAAAACATAAAATACCAGTAGTAAAAAAACGCCACAATAAAAAAGTGTATTGATGTCTCGGATGCATCAAAGACCAAGAAGCGAAGCTTCGTGCTTCGACATTTCGACAATAATACCTCACTATTCTTTCTTAGCCGTCACGACTCTGAGTACTACTAAGCTACTTTGCATAGCTTAATAAGCAAACTATTTCTGAATGGTTCTCAACCGATAGTCTGGACACCTGAATTAGAAGAAGCTATCTTAAAATGCAAAAACTGCATCTCTTTTGCTTCACTTCTGGTCCACTAATGTATAGGTGTGCCACTTTGATTTATTCACAAATGCTTCAAATCATTCGTTGGAACAGGCAGCAGCACGTTGGTGACGTGTTGATCCTGATAAAAAAAACATGCTGTAATTCAGCACTTCAGTAATCTTTTGGAAGGACATCTAGTCACGATCTAGAAGATCAAAAATTGTTAGTTTACGCTTTTCAACAAAAATTTTCAACGGACATTCAATACATTACACGATAATATTGGTCGCGTTCATCCCAACAAAGTTGATCAGGTAGCGATTTTTAGAGTGATCCATCAGTTTGTAATTCTGCTTACCGTGCTAATAAAACCATCGACATATATGTCAAGGTCAATGAATACAACAACAGCTTAATTTTATTTGATATATGTAATAATTATGAAATAGGTATTTCTTCTAACCATTAAAAAATGGGATTTAATCACAATTAATTGAACTCACACCACTTTGCAGCATACTATGAAGAGTGGAACTTCCTGACACACTATACTGTTACGCGAGTGCCCCAGCGAAATTCCAGTATGAGACGCTTATGACCGTAATCGAGAATTGTCGAGATTACCTGCCCTGCGTCCCCTCAGCCCTGCGTCTTTTCAAGTCACTAGCCGAAAACATTCCAGCATTGTCTAATATTATTAGACAATGATTCCAGAGATTTCGAGAGTTCAGACTGCCATCCTCTCCATAGACTACCGACCGGTGGCCAGAGAACATCGGGAGTGTTCCAGAAATGTACCTTTGCCATATAAATATGTGCATCGCCGCACAGGGCTAAGTTAACAGTTAACAGTGAACAGTCAACAATAATCAGATAGTTGAGACGTAGTCGCATAGATGGACACTGTAGTGCTTATACTAAAGACAAACCGATCAATAAAGTGTTAATCAGTGACGTTCATATAAATTAGTGTAGTTAGTTAGTTAAGTTTTTAATATAAATTAGTAAATTAAGGACCGTACATATAAATCTGTAAATATAAATTAATTAGTTGTAAATATAAATTAAAATAAACGTTACATTGGTGTCAGAAGTGGAATTAAAAAATAAATATACAGGAAGATGGCAAAGAAACTTTGTGAATTAAAAGTTTCAGAACTTCGAAGAGAGTTGGAGGATTACGAATTGGACACAAGTGGGACCAAGTCGGTGTTAGTGGATATACTGAAGAATGCTATGATTAATAATGGATTGGACCCGGAAACGTTTGAATTCACCGACGAAGCGTCCGCCTCTACAACCTCCTCCATAAAAAAGAATTGTCTTCAATGGAAAACAAAATGTCAGACATGAAAAATGAAATTTCGAAAGATATAAAAAACGAAATGTCGGACATGGAAAATAAAATTTCGACGGATATAAAAAATGAAATTTCATCCATGGAAAGTAAACTTTCGGCGGACATAGAAAACAAAATGATGGACATGAAAAACGAAATTTCATCCATGGAAAGTAAACTTTCGGCGGATATAGAGAACAAAATGTCTGACATGGAAAATAAAGTTTCGGCGGAAATAGAAAATAAAATGACATCCATGAAGACTGATATTTCTGCCGTGGAAGAAAAGATCGAAAAAATGGAGCAAGAAATGAGACAAAAAATCAAAGAAATTGAAAAGAAGGCTACTAATAGCTCGGATATTACAACTTACAACTAGACAAGCCCATAACAACCGAGAACTGCCAGAGAAAGTGGAGTTCAAACCGAAAATAGAAAACGATATCAACAGTCGAGTAAAACTGCCAACTTTCGATGGAAAAACGTCATGGCCGAACTATCTTAAGCAATTCGAGGCGGCATCAAAGGCGAACAACTGGAGTGTGAAGGAAAAAGCGTTAAATTTAACTCTTGCCTTGAGGGGAGACGCCATGGATATCCTTCAGACTATTCCAGTAGAAGAGACTGATGATTTTGAACAACTAAAAAAGCGACTGAATATGAGATATGGCCTGGAACACCTGGAGCATCTGTACCAGTCACAGCTGAAAAACCGCAAACAAAAACGCGACGAAACTCTGCAAGAATTCGAAGCGGACATTGCGAGGTTGGTGCGGTTTGCCTATCCATCGGCACCGGAGAATGTCATGGAATGTTTAGGGGTACAGGCATTTATCGACGGAGTTCGTGACAACGAAATGCAGAGAACTCTACGCTTGGCTCGGCATAAGACACTGGTCGACGAACTCTCTGCAGCCCTGGAGTACGAAGCTGCTACACAGGCTTCCGGAGTATACGGTAAGGTGAGGGCTGTAGCAGACGAAGAAGTGGAGAACAAGCTCGACCAGCTTGTCAACATGATGAAAAGCATTTCAAATGGGAAGCCGAAAGCTGTGAGATGCTGGAATTGTGGAGAAATGGGTCATGTACGCAGTTCGTGCAAGCGACCAAGAACTGCTACAAACAAAGACGACCAGCAGGAAAACTAGAAAGGGTCGGCCATCAGAGGGCAGCTTCGACCCGAAGACCTTCCAAAGACCCTCTCATCCTAATAGCCTCTCTGAAATGTCGCAATGATAGTGTATACGTGGATGGTGAAATTAATGGAAAGAAGTATACACTATTGGTGGACACTGGAGCAACGAGGACTATTATTCGTCCCGAGACTGTCAACTCCCGAAAACGACTGTTACCGACCAGACTGCGACTCAAGACTGCTACAGGTGAAAGCGCCAACGTCCATGGAGAACTACCAGTGCAATTGGGAATTGGCACAGAGAAGTTCACCCACACTGTGGTTGTCGCTGATATCGAAGAGGATATAATACTCGGAATGGACGTTATGAACCTACATGGCTTTCAGCTAGATTTCAAGAACCGAGTGATTAGAGTAGGTTCTTAAGAAGTATTCCTTCACCCACACGAGGATAAGAGTGTTCAGGTAGCCGTACAGGAGGATACGGTTGTACCCGCAAGGAGTGAATTTTTCACTGTGGCAAGGCTACAAGGAACCGTCGAAGAAGGAACACCGGTCATGATGGAACCATGGAATCACGATAAAGAGATCGGTGGAGGAATCCTGGTTGGAAAAGGGTTAATCATGGCTGCCGAAGAGATACCTGTACGCATTATAAATGTTAATGACCATCCCGTCACTATAAAAAAAGAGACCAAAATTGGAACTTGCGTACCAGTGGCGTCAGTAATTCATCAAACTACAACCTCTAACGACGCCAATAATAAATTTGAACAAATGATAGCGGTGGCTGGACAATCCCTTAGCCGACAAGAGAAGAAGAAAATCAGGGAACTCTTGCTGCAATATCGTTCTCTTTTTGTACCAAAAGGAGGGAAGACAGGAAGAACATCTGCTGTCAAACATAAAATTGACACCGGCGACGCTAAACCGATAAGACAATCGGCACGACGGCTACCACAGGCGAAAAGAGAGGAAGCGGAGAGAATAGTTCGCGAGATGGAATAGGAAAAGGTAATAGAACCTTCTACCAGTCCTTGGGTCTCTCCGGTAGTTCTGGTAAAGAAGAAGGATGGAACCACGAGGTTCTGCGTGGACTACCGGCAGTTGAACAATGTTACCAAGAAAGATAGTTATCCGCTGCCAAGAATCGACGACACTCTGGATATGCTGGTCGGTAGCAAGTTGTTTTCTACCTTGGACTTGAAGTCTGGATATTGGCAGATAGAAATGGATCCAGCCGATAAAGAAAAGACAGCGTTTACCACCGGATCTGGATTATGGCATTTCACCGTTATGCCATTTGGGCTGTGCAATGCCCCCGCAACGTTCGAAAGACTGATGGAAAACGTATTGCGAGGGTTGTCCTGGAAAACCTGCTTAGTGTACCTTGATGACATCATTGTCTTGGGAAGGACATTCGAAGAACATCGAAGGAATTTGGAAGATGTCTTCAAAAGACTGCAAGCTGCCCAACTGATGCTCAACCCCAAGAAATGTCAACTATTTCAAAACAAAGTAAATTACCTAGGCCATGTAGTCAGCAAGGATGGTGTAGCTGTAGACGAAGAAAAAGTTGCTGCTGTACGAAAGTGGCCAAGACCTACCGACAAGCACCAAGTTAGAAGCTTCCTTGGACTCTGTACATACTACAGGCGATTTATAAAGAAGTTTGCAGATATCGCTAAGCCCTTGACACGACTTACAGAGGAAGCAAGGGAGTTTCGCTGGGACGAAGATTGCCAAACTTCGTTCGAAACCTTAAAGAAACATTTGACTACTGCACCCATACTCGGCTATCCACTACCAGATGGAGAATTCATATTAGATACTGATGCTAGCAATGTTGGAATTGGAGGAGTGCTAGTGCTATCGTTCAAGGAGGACAAGAGAAAGTTCTGGGATATTTTAGCAAAGTCCTTTCCAAACCGGAACAAAACTACTGCGTCACAAGAAGAGAGCTCCTGGCAGTAGTGAAGTCCGTGGAGCACTTCTATCAGTATCTGTATGGGAAGAAATTTGTGATTAGAACCGATCATGCAGCACTTAAGTGGCTTATGCAATTTAAGAACCCTGAAGGACAAATCGCCAGATGGATAGAGCGGCTCCAAGAATATAATTTCACTATTGAGCATAGAGCCGGAATAAGTCACAGAAATGCGGACACCCTGTCCAGAAGACCATGTCCTGCAGAATGCTCCCACTGCAGTAAAACAGAAGCTAAGGAAGCTGCAATTCGAAGAACCACGGTGACCAGCGACGAATGGACACCAGAAAAGCTGCTAGAGGAACAAGAGAACGATCCCAACTTAAAGAAAATCCGACATTGGAAAGAGGAAAACTGTCGACCTACTTGGCAGGAGATTTCAAGATACTCGCCAACGATGAAATCGTATTGGGCCCAGTGGGACTCGCTGGTTCTGGAAAACGGTTTGCTACAGCGAGTAATCGAGAACGATGATGGCTCGGAAAGTAGAAGACAGTTTGTGATTCCAAGATCAAGGGTAGTAGCAGTACTGCAGAAATTACACGACAGTCCATCAGGAGGACATCTAGGTGTGAAGAAGACCCTCCAGAGGGTGCGAGAACGGTTTTACTGGATGCACAGTTCCGAAGATGTTAAAGACTGGTGTAAGAAATGCACTAACTGTGCCACGGCCAATGGACCGCACGGGAGAAGAAAGGCTCCTATGAAGCAGTACAATGTCGGAAGCCCTTTTGAACGCATTGCCCTGGATATTGCCGGACCGTTTCCACCGACAGGAGATGGCAGCAGGTACATTTTGGTGGTGATGGACTATTTCACAAAATGGGTGGAAGCGTATGCCATTCCAAACCAAGAAGCCGCAACTGTTGCCGACGTGCTTGTTAAGGAGTTCATTTGCCGATATGGAGTGCCCCTGGAAATACACAGCGACCAGGGCAGAAACTTCGAAAGCCAGCTGTTTCAGGAAGTTTGTGATAAGCTCGGCATGAAGAAAACGAGAACTACTGCTCTACATCCACAGTCGGACGGAATGGTTGAGCGAATGAACAGAACTCTTGGCAAATACTTGTCCAAAGTAGTATCTAACCATCAGCGAGATTGGGACCAGTATCTCTCGCTATTTGCGATGGCCTACAGATCCGCCATCAATGAGTCTACCGGCCAAACACCAGCAAAAGTTCTGTTCGGACGCGAAATGAGATTACCCTGCGACCTTGAATTTGGATGCCGACCCGGAGAAGACATAGCTGGTGAAGATTACGTAACCCAGCTGAGAAAACGAATGGACGACATACACGAGTTGGTTCGATCGAATCTCCAGATCGCTAGCGATAGGATGAAGAAAAGGTACGATACGCAAGCTACAGAAGGAGGTTTCCACGAAGGAGACAAAGTCTGGCTGCATAACCTAAGAAGACAAAAGGGTTTTTCTCCAAAGTTGCAGAAAGCTTTGGACGGTCCGTACCTTGTAAATAAAAGAATCAACGACGTCATTTATCGCATCACCAAGATCCCAAACGGAAAGCCAAAGGTGGTACACCGTAATCGATTAGCGCCATTCGAGGGTGACCACGATGAGGAAATAAGACAACTCCAAGAAGTAGCCGATCCTGCTTTTGTAGAGTTCATGGGTGCTTATGGTGGTACCGGAAAAGCAAGATACGGCGTCACCACGGAGAAACGACAAGATCTGCTCACCGTGCCGGAGGAATACTCACTGGCAATAAACATCCCTGCCAGCATAACCGATGCGCGTGGATTGCCATCTCTGTTAATAAAGAAGAGTGGCGCACGAAATTTGGAGAACCAGTTACCAGTACCAGGTAAAGCTTTGAAGGTACAAGATGGCACCCGTTACAATTTCCACCTAGTGACGAGAAATACCTTCGACGAAAGACCAACGTACGAGAATGTCTGGGAAGCTTTACTAAACTTGAGAGAGCATGTGCTTGAACTGAACGTGCATAGGCTAGCCATGCCTAAGATTGAATGTAGGCATTTAGATTGGCGGATAATCCGTAACATGGTAGAAGTAATCTTACGAGACACCGAAGTGAAGGTACTTGTCTGCGGACATTCTCAGGAGGCACAGTCAACGGAGAAGACGGTCGCATGTTACTTCCATGCAACTGGAAAATGTAACAAGGGAACCAGTTGCCGATACAGTCATCTCGTCTCAGTTTCTTAGTTAGTTCCAGGAGGAACTGTCTCTTAAGGAGGGGGCAATGTTACGCGAGTGCCCCAGCGAAATTCCAGTATGAGACGCTTATGACCGTAATCGAGAATTGTCGAGATTACCTGCCCTGCGTCCCCTCAGCCCTGCGTCTTTTCAAGTCACTAGCCGAAAACATTCCAGAGATTTCGAGAGTTCAGACTGCCATCCCCTCCATAGACTACCGACCGGTGGCCAGAGAACATCGGGAGTGTTCCAGAAATGTACCTTTGCCATATAAATATGTGCATCGCCGCACAGGGCTAAGTTAACAGTTAACAGTGAACAGTCAACAATAATCAGATAGTTGAGACGTAGTCGCATAGATGGACACTGTAGTGCTTATACTAAAGACAAACCGATCAATAAAGTGTTAATCAGTGACGTTCATATAAATTAGTGTAGTTAGTTAGTTAAGTGTTTAATATAAATTAGTAAATTAAGGACCGTACATATAAATCTGTAAGTATAAATTAATTAGTTGTAAATATAAATTAAAATAAACGTTACAATGCAATTTATTATTAAAATCATAAGTCACCAGTTGATTTTCACTGAAATACAAACTAAAATATCTCCAAACAAAAATATTAAAAAATGTTTTTAACATATGACAGTTAATGCATCATCAATCAGTAGGTAATGCGTATTTTAAATCTTATTAAAAAAATGGCAACGGATACCTCAGTGCTCAATCTGATCAGTCTCTGCATGGTTCACCAGGAAATTGATGATCGCTTAGGTAGCGCTACGTTGTGATGAACGCGACCATTGCTGCTGTCACTCGTTCCAGGATTTAAGCTGTTTCTGTACCACTTGATTTCGAGTTTCTGTTTCAAAAAAATTGTTCTCCACTTCGAACGTCTGCCGATTCCTAGAACTTCACTGTGCTTTTTGTGATATATCAGCAAGAAAACCACGACTTTCATCATACCACATTATGAAATCTCGTTTTCAATTAACTTCATAGCTTAAGTCTTCCAGGCGCCAATGCTTCACACAAGTTAATTGGAGACCGATTCGTTTGGCCTTTGTTTAGTATTAGTTCAATGTTCTTCAATTTTTTTATGTATTATGTTGGAAATTTTATGTTAGTGGCAACCTCGCATTTTGTTGATCGACTTGCACGTGCGCGCCTCGACTGCACCCTTCTACTGCGAGAGAGGCAGAGGGATGATTTTAATTTTGGTATTCGTTAGCGAGTTGCTGCACTTGTTGTTCAAAGATACATTGTGTGATTACTTATATATAACATGCATTTAAAATAAATAAAATTAACTTAAAACTGTGAACAAGGTGTTGTTTCCAAACCACATTAACTACACGTCTCGAAGTTCATGTTCGAACAAATTCGACAGAGAAGCTGACGAACAAATGAACATAATTTGGTCCTTCGCATCCGGATAGAACAAAGGAAGCATCGCCACATCAGTTATAAATTTCACGGTATCTCGAAGCAAGCAACAAACATACGCATCACGCAATATAAATATATCCCGAAATACTTAGCAGAAAGACACGTGTGCAAGCAAGACCGGTCAAGTACTCGATATTGGGTTGAGGTCAGGTAAAAATCCATCCTTATCAATTTTCATTTATTTACATGATACTTTTTGATTCCTTTTCTTATACCACTTGTGTTAATATTACCTGCTCCATTGTTTCATAATATTTTTAAGCTAATATCGATTTTTTATAAGGTGAATATTTCGTACATTTCACGGCATTTAAACAAGATATCGGTCTTTATAGACACATAACTAATAACGCCAATTCACGACTTATGTTTATATATTTTATCTCTCGAATAATATATGTGTATATTTCAACAACAAAACTAAAGGGAATTTAGATACATCTTAGCTTATTTAAGTTTTAAACAACCAAATTGTCGTTTTCTCGTATTTCAAATTACTTATCTCGTTATCTCGAAAATATTTTAACGTCAAAATGGAGGAAAGGGCAAACGAAGAAAAACGGTTAATAGCTCGTCGCGGTCAAATTAAAGCTGAACTCACTCGGTTTCAAACCTATTTAGACAAGTATACTACCGGAAAATACTCGCTTACAGAAATCGAAACTCGTTATGAAGCCACGAAAGATATTTTAACTGAATTTAAAACTAAACAGGGTGAGCTCGAGGACGTAATGCTCGAAACGGGTACTTTAAATCAAGAGCAAGCAAGCGCGGAACGAGAAGAGTTTCAAAAAAAATATTTTAAAGCCATTTCCACCGCGAAAGATTTAATGCTCCGTCTTTCAACACCGGTTAATTCTCCAACGCCCGTTGTCAATTCCGTCGCGGTAAGTCAGTCGCAGCCGAATACAAAGCTGCAGGCCATAAAAATACCCGACTTCTCAGGACAATATTCGGAATGGCAAAGGTTCAGGGACACGTTTAACGCCTTAGTACATAACAATAGTGCATTGCAAAATATTGAAAAGTTTTATCATCTTCAATCGTGTTTGAAAGGTGAGGCCGCACAAGTAATCGCGTCACTTCCCCTCTCGGACGCTAATTACATGACCGCTATTAATTTATTAACCGAAAGATTTGATAACAAAAAGGCTATAATTAACGCACATCTCAAAGACATTTTTGATTTACCAGCTCTACATAAAGAATCTCACGTCACTTTACGTACCTTTCTCGATACATGCTTAAAAAACTTACGCGCTTTGGAAGGCTTGGGCGAGCCGATTGATGGTTCAAGCACGATCATAATATATCTCTTGAACACAAAATTGGATTTTTCCACAAAACGCGAGTGGGAAAACTTTAGCAAGGATATTAGTAAGCCTAAACTCGATGATTTTTCTAAATTCTTAACGCAAAGGTGTCAAGTTTTGGAGGCATTAGACATAAAATCAACCGGAAATTCCGGTTATCGCCAAAAACAAAGTTTTCAATCATTTGAACAATCTGGTACTGTATGTCCTTCTTGCAACGATAAACATTTTATCTATGTATGTCAAAAATTCAAGGCACTTCCGGTGTCATCTCGCTTTGAGGAAGTAAAACGGTTATCTCTTTGTACTAATTGTTTGCGAAAGGGACATAGAAATTCAGATTGTAGGTCATCAGGTTGTAGAATCTGCAATGGACGACATTCTACTCTTTTACACCAACCAGGTACTTCTACCTCAAAGGGAGTCGGAACATCCAACAATTACAATTCAAAACCCAGTTCTCAAACAAATGTTAACATTTCGCAGATACTTACAGATACAAGTCACGTTAATACTTTTACCGATGATACTCAAAATGTTTCACACTTAAACGAAACTCAAAATTGTACAGTGATGTCACGTTATACTCCAAAGTATTCCGAACCGTTTGTTTTGTTATCGACGGCTCTCGTTCACGTTTTTGACGAAAATCACATTCCAGTGTCGTGCCGCGTTTTACTTGACAGCGGCTCACAATCTAACTTTATTACTCGAGACACAGTAACGCGATTAAAGCTAACTACACGAAAAGTGAATATACCGGTTTCTGGAATAAACCAAACTAAGACGACAATTAACGAACAAGTTAGGGTAACGATATCATCTATTCACGCTTCATACAAGTCAGATATTTCTTGTTTAGTTATTGATAAAATAAGTGATTTTACACCACAGGTGTCATTTGATATATCGACTTTAAAATTACCCGACCTTCCTCTCGCTGATCCCGATTTTAACGTCGCATCAAGCATTGATATGCTTATTGGTTCTTCGTTGTTTTACAACTTACTTGGAGAGGGTCAAATCAAGTTAGGTAAAGGGTTACCTGTACTACAGAATAGCGTTTTGGGCTGGGTAGTAGCCGGTAACGTACCCATAAATCAGCGATCATCAAAATGTTTTTTCTTAAATACTCACGGTAACGACAATGATATTGATTTAAATTCTCAAATAGAACGATTTTGGAAAATCGAGGAAGTTCCTCAGATCATGGAGAAATCTTGGACTTCTGAAGAACGCGAGTGTGAACAACATTTCATTAATACCTTTGCTAGAAACGAACAGGGTAGATTTGTCCTCAAACTACCGTTAAGAAGTAATTTTCTGAAGCTCGGCGATTCAGAAAACCGCGCGTTAAATCGATTGTACTCAATGGAACAAAGGTTGTCCAAAAACGAAAATTTAAAAATTCAATATAACAATTTTATGCACGAATATGAAAATTTGGACCATATGAGACAAATTCAACGAAATCAAAGTTCATCAACCCCAATTTATTATTTACCCCATCACAGCGTCATGAAAATGGATAGCGTCACAACTAAGTTAAGAGTAGTGTTTGACGCTAGTGCCAAAACTACTTCAAATGTATCGCTTAACGATGTTTTGATGGATGGTCCAACCTTACAAAACGACCTGTTTTCAATTCTATTAAGATTTCGTAGACACAAGGTGGTATTTGTTGGCGACTTAACTAAGATGTACCGTCAGATATTAATACATCCCGAACATCAAGATTTGCAAAGGATACTTTGGCGCGATAACCCGCAAGACGAGGTAAAACATTATCAGTTACAAACCTTGACTTATGGCGAAAAACCAGCATCATTTTTAGCAACACGGTGCCTTAAGCAAATCGCGATTGAAAATAGCGACAAATATCCGACTGAATGCAACGTAATTAATAAAGATACAAATATGTATATGGACGATGTTTTAACAGGTGCTCCGGACAGCGCCACTTTAACCAAAATTCGCGAAACTTTATCTCATATTTTGTCACAATATGGATTTGAAGTTCGAAAATTTCAATCGAACGATACACATTTTCTAAATAAAATATCGTCGACATCTGAGATACAGTACATGATCACGGATGACTCAGCTACTAAAACGTTGGGCGTCTGTTGGATTCCTTCTTTAGATGTTTTTCAATATAAGGGTCAATATTTTCACTTTAACCCCGATAAGGCTACTAAAAGGACAATCCTTTCCTTCATCGCCAAAATATTTGATCCCCTTTCTCTTCTGGGTCCTATTTTAATACGCGCAAAAATTCTTATGCAAAAATTATGGCAACTCCAACTCGAGTGGGACGAGCCAATTACTCCAAATCTGTATAATCAATGGATCCAATTTCAAGCTGATTTGTCAGAAATCCAATCTTTACAGATACCTAGAGGTATTTTGGTTACTAAGCCCCGTAATATTCAAATTCATGCATTCTCGGATGCAAGCGAAATGTCTTATGGGTGCGCGATATATATACGGTCTATTGACGACAAAGGTCACATCGAATGTCATTTACTTTGTGCAAAATCTCGTGTAGCGCCGTTGAAGTCAATTTCGCTCCCTCGTTTAGAGCTCTGTGGAGCATTACTAATGTCGCGGCTCTTATCAAAATGTTTGTCTATTCTAGATCTACCAATTAATGAAATATTTCTCTGGACAGATTCTACTATAGTTCTGTCCTGGATAGCAGGTGAGCCTCGAATGTGGAAAACCTTTGTTAGTAATAGGGTTTCAGAAATACAATCACTTACAAAGGTGAAAAACTGGAATTACATAGCTTCATCTTCTAATCCCGCAGATATAATATCTCGTGGATGCACTCTACACGATTTAAAACATTCAAGTCTATGGTGGCACGGACCTGAATTTCTTGAAAAATCTAAGGAATCCTGGCCCGCTGACTGTAATATTGTTAACTTTGCGAGGAACTCAGATAAGACTCCTGAGTTCAAACCCGAAATAGTCACGTTTTTAAATATTAACGATAAAGTGTTTGATATATTTGAAAAATATTCCAATTATAATAAGCTAATTCGAGTGTTTGCTTATTGCTTAAGATTTATTGAAAACGTGAAATTAAATAAAGAGAATCGAGCGTGCTCTATTTCGTTATCTCCTTCTGAGATTAATAATAGTATCGAATCGCTTTCTAAAATTGTTCAATTAACCGCATTTCCTTCAGATTTAAGATCACTGCAAGAATCCGGTTCTGTGAGTCCTAAAAGCAAATTGAGATCGTTATCTCCTATTCTTGAAAATGGTTTAATTCGGGTCGGTGGTAGGCTCGAAAATGCTCATATCCCTTATAACTCGAAACATCCAATTATTCTGCCACAATCACACTCCTTTTCACGACTGATTATTCAACATGAGCACGCACACAGTTTACATGCTGGTGCGCAAACTACTCTATCCTTTATAAGACAAACGTTTTGGCCTTTGAATGGCAAAATGTCGGTTAAGAACTGCATACGAAAATGCATCACGTGCTTTAAATCAAAACCGGAAGTTTCAACTGCCAAAATGGGCCAGTTACCAGCTCCGCGAGTAATTCCTACTTCCCCGTTTCTCATGTCATCAGTTGACCTTGCTGGACCATATGAATTGAAAGACGGAAAATTGAAAAATCGCAAAATCATTAAATCATACATTTGCGTGTTTGTTTGTATGTCTACGAAGGCTGTACACCTGGAGCTCATTTCTGACTTAACAAGTGACGGTTTTTTAAGTGTTCTAAAAAGGTTTGTTTCTAGGCGAGGACTTTGCACGCATTTATATTGTGATAACGCTACAAATTTTATCGGCGCAAATAACGAGCTGTTAGCTATTCGGAAACTAACCAATGATAATGTCATACGAAATTATATAACTGATAATCGAATCAAATTTCATTTTATCCCTCCTCGATCGCCCAACTTCGGTGGGCTTTGGGAGGCCGCTGTGAAATCTACGAAACATCACCTAAAACGGGTTTTGAATCAAAGGCATTTAACGTATGAAGAGTTTTACTCTGTATTAACTCAAGTGGAAGCAGTCCTAAATTCACGTCCTATTACCCCGCTATCCAACGACCCTTTCGACTTAGAAGCCCTGACGCCAGGACATTTCCTCATCGGTCGAGCCTTGACTGCTATTCCGCAAAGGAATTTGATTGACGTGAAATCTAACTATGTCAGAAGGTATCACCTTACTCAACAAATAGTACAACATTTTTGGTCAAGATGGACCAAAGAATACTTACATTTATTACAACAACGTATAAAATGGCAATCTGGTAGCCCACCAGTCGATGTTGGAACGATGGTTCTAGTGAAGGAAGAAAACCTACCACCTCTCTGTTGGCCACTCGGCAGGATCGTTGAAGTACATCCTGGTTCGGACTCGATAGTGCGTGTGGTGAGTGTGTTGACAAAGAGTGGCATTTTTAAACGCGCAATTAGCAAAATATGTGCTTTACCCATGAATGCTGAACTTTAATTTAAACCTGTATGTTTATATCGATTTGGACTAATAATTTGTTTATTTGTTTATCTATGTTTTACAAATTATTTGTGTATTTGTTTCATTGTTGTTGAAAGCCGAACCTTTCAAGGGCGGCGGAATGTTTAGTATTAGTTCAATGTTCTTCAATTTTTTTATGTATTATGTTGGAAATTTTATGTTAGTGGCAACCTCGCATTTTGTTGATCGACCTGCACGTGCGCGCCTCGACTGCACCCTTCTACTGCGAGAGAGGCAGAGGGATGATTTTAATTTTGGTATTCGTTAGCGAGTTGCTGCACTTGTTGTTCAAAGATACATTGTGTGATTACTTATATATAACATGCATTTAAAATAAATAAAATTAACTTAAAACTGTGAACAAGGTGTTGTTTCCAAACCACATTAACTACACGTCTCGAAGTTCATGTTCGAACAAATTCGACAGAGAAGCTGACGAACAAATGAACAGCCTTCGATGAGCAAAGATTGTCGGAATTGGGCTCGTGCTTGTAATGAATGTCAACTATCGAAGATTTCTCGATTGCTTCTCTTGGAAATTTCAAAACTCGGACACAACGATTTTCTCATATCCACATCGATTTGATTGGTTCACTTCCATTGCACATTCTTTAAGATATTGCTTTGACTGTGATCGTTTTACTCGATGGCCCGAAGTTTATCCTTTACAGAATACCTATAAGTGCAGATACTGGCGATTCTCGCTATTTTGGAATGCTCGTTTTGGTTTTCCTCAAACTATAACCTATGATCGGGGAGCTCAATTTACTTCTGTTTTAAAAAATTTCGTGAATTATTTTAGAATAGGCCCCTTGCAGATAATTTTTTTATTGCATTAAAATGATCAATTATACGTAAATATCATCCCACAGGAATATTTTCAAATTTTGTATGATATTGAGGTCCTAATAAATAAATGAAATTCAAACGGGCCAAAAACACATTTCATGCAACAGTGACGTCACAAGGTACTATTGCCAAGTTTTGACGTCTATCAAAGTTAATATTTTCCGACGTTGTTTTTGGTGATTTTTTGAAAATAAATGGTTTATCGTTATTGTATCGTGCCAGGTTGTGGAAGTACAACAATCTCCATTCTTGGGAAATCATTCATCAAGCTACCCATTGAAGAAAAACTCCGAAAAAGGACCCAGAGGTAAATTATCAGATTGTGCCTTTAAAAATCCTTCAGACATCTCAATATTTAAAATTAACGATAAACAAAGAAACACAACAGTAATCACGATTAAACAATAAATTGATGCTAACATATATCAAGTGAAAATGTGAAAATGGATAAACGTGAAACCAGATTTGTTGTTTACATTTAGCGGACGACAGTTCGTACCTTGTGACGTCACGACCAATTTCATTTCGTTTTCGTGTGACGTCAAATTTAAAGGGCTTCGTGAAACTTTCTTAGGAAATTTATGAGATAATTTTGAGTACTTCATGAAAAAAAAATGTGGAAGGATATTTATTATACTTTAAGAGGTTTTTAGAATACTTTAAGGTAAAAATAAAAATCTATGCAAGAGGCCTATTCGGCATAATCTCACTACAGGCTAGTATCCTGCTGCAAATGGTTTAGTTTTAACGTTTACATCATCACAAGCTGCAATAATGGCATATAAAACATCAACTGGGTATTATGCTTTACTTCATCTAAGATATTTTATCAAGAAACTTTACGTTTACAATTTCAACTGTTCTCATAAAATATTGGTAACAAGAATCTCAACGATACGAGCAGCTTCATGTCCGCTTACGACACCAACTCCAGCATCAATATTTTGTCTTAAAGAAATTTTAAGAAATCATAGATCGAGATGAAAAGACGTTGATCATTATTGAGAAGGGAGGATTTGGTAAAAAACGAATGGCAGTTAGACTTAGGTTAGTAGGTAATCAGTTAACTAGCCCACGCCACAAGGCCACAACACCCGAGGGGACCAGCTCATCACGACCTATCTGTCCAAACCAACCAGATTTAGGTGCAAAGGGAGATAATTAAATAGTCACCTCCCTTAGTTAAAGGAGTCGGAAATCTCTTGCTCCCAGTATTCCAGAATATACAATGCGGTCTGGCAGAAGAGTTAGGTTTAGAAAAACTTGTATCCAAATTCTGTGCCAATTTGAAGATTGACACTCTTTTTCTTTTTATCACCATTACCAGGATTTGTATTTGATTATTGTTCAAAGCATGGTTCAAAGGCGCATTATAAGAGCCTTTTTCGGGTGTAGTGCATCACGCTCCGGGAGCACTATGCACTGGTGCTTTGAAGAGTACTCTTGATTTTTTAGCACCCTAACGCTCCAGAAACAGGTTAGCATAGACAAAACCGTATGGTCCGTATATCGCCGAAAATTGTGAGTGTCGTTACTAGCGGTTAGAAACCTGTATCGTTTATTCAGAAATCTAATATATACGGACCGTCTAATTACTAACCAAAGTGATCTAAGATATATACGGACCATTAGCTTTTGGAATGTCAATTGTCACGGCATGCTTAGAGTTTAATCCCCATTTTATCCAGAGCTGCTTTCGGGTGTAGTGCATCACGCTCCGGGAGTACTAAGCACCGGTGATTTGAAGAGTACTCTTTATTTTCGTGCACCCGAACGCTCCAGAACCATGACCATTGACCGCCAACTTTTTAAATATCAAATGTCATTCCATGTTTTTAGAGTTTTATCCCCTTTTCATCCCTGAGACAGATTTTATCCATAATCCATGATACAATGGTTTTATCTATGGTTAATTATTTATTTTTTGGCAATATGTTTTATATGGACTGTGGTTTATTCACTTTCGTTTACAATAAATATTAAATAAAACTTTCATAAACATTAACAATAATTATTCATAAAAGCCGTATATAACCTACAAAAACAACATTTTGACGTTTAGGAGCTTGAAACTCCAGGAAAACGGTAGGTGCATCAGGGGAGAGGGACGAGGTAGCCTGGAGTGGTCCGAGAGCGCCATACTTCAAGAACCCGAACGGGCAAGAGTAGAACCGAAGTGCTACGGAGCAGCTCCGGCGTGCTCTACGTGATGCACCCGAAAGCGGCTCAGAGACAGATTTTATCCATGATCCATGATACAATATATGGATAATTATTTATTATTTTTGTTTACAATGAGTATTAAGTAAAACTTTTATAAACATTAACAAAACATTAATAATAATCCATAGACAAATAAAAAAGAGACGGATTGAAGCATAGGTGGTATACGGCATAACGTTTCTGCGCCACCACCCGCGCATCGAGTCGCTGCGGTCGCGAGAACTACAAGACTTTTTACATAAGGGAAATGGAATAAAATAGTTTAAAATATTATAAATTACATTACAATGCAATATTTATCCTTCAATGTCGATAAATATTATAAAATATCCTAGTATATCAACTTTTTAGTTATTAAAAATAAAAATATACAATATCAATCATACATTGGCTGGTGTGAATCTAGCTTCTGCTTGTCAAACAAGAAAGACAAGAGAGTGTGTCAACAAAACAAAATGGTGAGTGGTATTATTTTACTCATAGATTTATTTAGGATTTTAGTTCTAATAAAGGAAATAACAGTAAGTGAACCTTCTAAATATCATCACCAGATATAACTCGTTATAAATGTATTGCAAAAAATTGAAATAGTAAATATTTTTGGCCACTTCGTAGTAAAAATAAAACATTTCTCAAACTTCCATCTGATAATCAAAGTAAACAGTGGTTCATAATTTTAGGATTTCTTTCTAAATCCAAGATTCAAAGGTTTTGTAAAGATCATTTTGGTTGGTAATAATGCATTTACAGGTTCATTATGCAAAATACTTATTAAGATTTGTTTTACCTTCGCAAGAGAACTAGTAAACAAAAATAATTCTTTTTTATTTGTAAGTTATGGTACTGCATTTTATTTATTTTGTTTCAGACCTGTTCCTGTCTGGAGAATCTACTTTCTAACTCGTTTTTATTGAAATTTTTGCAGTTTTAGTGAAAAACTTTGAAATAATGTGCAATTTGATGTGATATTGGCTTAACTTTCCTAAATATAATGTAAGTAGTAAACGTATGTTCATGTTTCATAAATTAATAATATAGATGTAGATTATGTCATGTTATTATGTGCAGTTTAATAAAAAAATTAAATTTGTGTTCATTTTTCATTTATCTAAATTATGTGTCTGAAAGTTGTTTATTAGTTATAATCATTTCATTATAAAAAATTAAATTATATTAAATATAATTCAATTTTTTATAATGAAATAATTATAATAATAAACATTTCTAGACAAATTGTGAAATTTACCTGCCCACTATCCAAACTAACCAATTTAAATATCCCGCCTTCAAAAATTAGTTCCACCACCTCTTCGGGGTGCGCTTCGATCAACGTGATGCCAACTGTTACTGCAGGGTTGACAACTCTCAATATATTATATTTCTCTATGTAATAATCATTCATAAAAACCGTATATAACCTATAAAAACAACATCTTGATAGGTGTATCAGGGGAGACGGGCGAGGTCAGGGCCGTGCCAAGCTATTTGGCTGCAATGGTGGTGTGCAAACCATAATAATTGAACGCCCCTTTTCAATATTTTAAGTGAAATTAAACATATAAAAAATCATCACTGCCTTTAGCTAAAAATTGAGAGGTAATTGAAACGACCCTTTCTGCAAAATCAACACAAATTTATATTCATTTTCACTTTTCTACGGTTTCCGACTTTTTTACCCTTTGTACCTACCTAGCCGCTGCCGCTGAAAAGAACCAAGTCAAAGAGTATTTCGTGGCCATACTTCAAGAGCCCGAACGTACAAGAGTAGAACCGAAGTGCTCTACATGATGCTGATGCACCATGCACCCGAAAGCGCCTGTTCTGCCCATCAACAAGTTTGACGTTGGTACCCATGATGGTAGTGGATTGACTTTATTGACACTATTGAAAGATGATTGACAGTTAATGGCCTCTTGTCACGTCACTGTTTTCCGCTAGCGGAGAGTGAAGATTGGAAGATACACGTCAACGTCATCTTCGTTTATTGTTGGGTGTAATGTTTAATAAAATATTTTCTTAACTGTGAATTTGTGCCATTAAACTAAATTAGCAATGGTATGCACATCAAATATGATTTTAATATAGTTTCGTTCATAGAAGTTTCAGTTTGTTTATATATATTCAATGTTTTAGGTACTAATTGCAGCAGCAGTCTGCACGAAAGCAGGCAAAAGTAGGTAAAACGATTTTCTTATGAATAATAGTACTATATATTGAACAATTTTAGCAATTGTTTCTCGCCAATTTGTTGAAATGACTAAAGCCAGAATCGAAGGTTTGTTAGCAGCCTTCCCAAAATTAATACCCAAGGGTACTCAGCATACGTTTGTGGAAACGGATTCTGTTCGTTACGTATATCAACCCTTAGAAAGGCTGTACATGTTGCTGATTACAACTAGAGCCAGTAATATCTTGGAAGATCTGGAAACCCTTCGTTTGTTTGCAAGAGTGGTAAGTTGATTAGCTTTATAATGTTGGAATTCTGAGAATTTACCTATGAGCTACAAAATCTGTAAGATAAAGGATCTGTAACTTGAACCTTTACAGATTTGTAAAATTTCTCATTCTGGAACTGAATATCTTAAGAGTCATAGTTACATATTTTATCTTTACCTTATAGGTTTTAACTTCACTTCTAACCTCAAAACCATTCAAAGTATTTAAAAGCCCTGTGTGTGTACCAACCTGGTAAACCTTAATACTAATTGATATTTTTACAATTTGTAATGAAAGAAGTAAACTACTGAAATAATATATTTAACATGTTATTTAAATATACGTATTTTGTACAATACAAGGTGTAAAAAGAAAAAGATCCCAAAATAAGTCTCCAGAGCAATTGGAGTTATACTTACAATTTATGGAACATGATTACATTTTTCGCAGTAATACTATAAATTCTACTTTAGATCCCAATTATTTAACTAAAAAGTGGGAAAAGCTAGTGGCGCAATTATTTAAGTACTTTGTGACTGCAAATAAATTATTATTACTTTCACTACAAAGAGAATTCCTGAATTATTCTCCATAACATGAGGTCTTAAGTTATGAATTAAGAATTGAACACCTTTTTTGTCCAGCCAAACAATTGTCTAAAATACCCGTCTGGCATATTAAATAGATTTAATTGATCCCTTAAGTGTCTTCCTTAGATACTCATATGATTTCTGGAAATATGGAAAGCGTATTTTATAATAATACCGATTCTCATACTCTTCCAAAAGAATTCCGGCTAAAATACTTGATAGACTGTTCATAGTTCATATTAATGTCAATGATGTTCACTTGAAAACTTGATAATCACTTGAAAATCACAAAAAAAAATTAAAAACTACTACTTTTTAACTAATAATACACGAAAACCGATAATAATAATAATAATAATACAACGCTCTGCACCAGACTGTACCACACCCTGTACTGCTTACAGTGACAGATGTCCAGCCCATAAATATTTACTAATCTGTAAGTAACAGGTAAGGTTAGAAACGCATTTGCTTTAACTATTACAGATTTTGGCTTATAGATGTTCAAAGAATTTCACCATTATCTATTAAAAACCGATAATCTGTATAAATGTTCAATATCTCCAGCAAATGGTATGCTTATTTTTGAACCAACTATAAAAATAATACAACAAGTAGGTATGGTTCATACAACAGCCTTTTTGGTGTGCGTCATCATCTGTTAATGTCTTTCTAACACATTACGTGGAAAGAAATGGAAAAAAGTCAGTTCTTTGATTAATCCTAATCAAAATATCAAAATAATGAACCATTTAAATGTATTACAAACGTCAACCCTAATCCTTGACTTACCAAAATTTGATTGGTTAATGTTTAGATTAAGCGCAAGTGCGACCTATCAATCGGGAGAAATTTCTTTGTTTAAAATAGGATGCAAAAATACCTTCCGTATTGTCAATGTGTCTTACATCTTTTTCTACTGTCCCACTGACAGTTCTTGTCAGGTCTGCACTTTGTTGTTCACGGTCGATTATTATTTATGAAAACTCAATATGAATATTATTGTTATATTTATTCGAATAATACAAAAATATGCCTAGATACACGGAAAAACATCAGCATTTTGAAAGTTCTCAAGTATTTTCAATTAGAAAAAGAAGCTGGTAACTATTAATTTCATAACCTTGTCGAATTTTGCTGAATGCGATCCTGATGATTTTATTTATCAAATTTAGGGTAAGATATGTGTCAAAATAGCAAATAAAATAAACGACTTACCCAAAACCCGAATATACGTCACAAACGATGACGCACACCAAAAAGGCTGTTGTATGAACCTTACATTAATCTATAATTAAGTACAGTTTTATGGTAAAGACACATGCATTTAATTAATGAAAATGATATATTCATATGGTCAAAATATAATAAGCTATCCTAAAGTATTTGAGAACAATTATTACACATTTCGTAGCTATTAATATAAGTTATTTAGATATTTGCATTGCATATGTATTACAAAATAAAATTAAATTCAGTTTAAATTTGAAGTTCCAATCAGTTGAAGGAGTTAATCATCATACTTTCACAATTTGTGCATGAATAACTACAATCCAGCCAAAGAGTGATAAGTATCAGAATCCCCTTGAATTCCCTAGAAAAAGTCAAAAGAAAGACAATAACTTGAATGTTATAAGAGAATGGCTTAAAAATGTAGTCATACTTACTAGGTAAGAAGTGGTCAAATATAGTGGAAGCTTAAAAGAGTACTGGACTCAGTGGGATTCACTGTATCTTTATGATGGCCTATTGCATCAAAGATGGGAAAGCCCTGATGGAGAACAGCTGCCAAAGTCACACATCAGAAATGTATTAGAATAACTTCATAGCAGCCACTCATGAGTACCTTTCAGTACTAAAAGAACACTGATACAAGTACAGCAAGAAATGTCATCTGTACAAATCAGGAAGTCGAGGAAAAAAAATTTGACAGAAAGGGGCAACAAATACCCGATGGTTGTAAAGTTTATCCAGTCAGTTTGATGACCATAAAATAAAGCAATGTTGTCAGATATATTTTCTGAAATTGTTCGGCTCTCTATACAAATGTTTCCCATTAATTCAGTAAACTAAGTTTAATAAAAAATACATAATATAAATTTATTAGTAAGCATTAAAAAAAGTCGCTCGAAATTGTTATAAAAAAAAATAATTAAAACAACTTCATGTATGCCCACTATATTTATGAAAATTTTGAATATCTGGCACCGCAGCTGCAGGCCGATATCGCCAATCATCGAGTACAATATTGCTTATAATATTACGGAGTAAGGGGTCACTTCCAAGGCGGACCACTATAACATAAAAAATTATATGAGATAGGGAGGCTATATTCTTCGAACCCTTTTAAACGATTGTTTACGTTCATGGGTGTGTGTCAATTCTGTTTATATCTTTATATGTATATTTAAAATAATATAGTAGTATCTATTTCTTGGTTGAGTGAGTTCAATGATTCAATAATATAATATTTATTGAGTGAATTGATATCAATATAATATCTATTTGTTCGAAGACGTCAGGGTGAGTTTTGTGAATATAATTAATTTGTAATTAATTGCAAAATGGCATTTTGGAGACCATTTGAAACAACAGTCCAAGATGATGCGCGGGAATCTAATAATTTGGCGCCACAAGCAAATAACTTAGCAATAAATGATAATGATGACAATGCCGAATTTAAAAACAAAGATTTACATGTTCAGTGTCAATCTTTTTCCTGCTAAGAATAGCTCATACCTCACCTCTCCGTGGTTCTTCCTGGGGAGACAATTTTTTCAGATTGTCTGGCTAAATGAGCATTATTTACAAAAAATTGTATTACAAATTTGATTTTAATCCACTATATTAATTTGAATTACATTCGAAAAACGTTTTTTCACAATATTCGAATATATAAAAAAATGTATGCACGCCATTGGGCGGCTTTTTTCTTCAATGGGATTAAAAATATGGGTCATCACATGAGTACCTTACATGAGTCACGAGCTACTTGTATAATAGTCAACATACGTTAGGATTCGTTTCATATATAAAAACAATGCTTAATAATTACTTTTAATGAAGCAATGGAATACTAAACAAAACTTAAAATCCAAAACAAAAAACAACAATTAAAAAGCTTGTAATTCTGTAATAAGATTTTTAAATTTTTGTTGCGATTTTTGAATTTGATTGTTTAATATAAACGCATTCCTGTACAGATAGATAAGAAACAATTAATGGAAAATGTATAAAGGAGTGCATAAGTGATATGTTTTTAAAAACATTTCAAATGCTGCTCCTATGAAATTATTACATGCCATTTTGTTGAAGTTATCTACAAACATATATTCAAGTTACAATACCTGTTCAATGATTATCAACGCCAATCATTGGAGGCGTCGCAAAGTCTGGAAACTCTGTATTAATCTTCCTCTTGCAAATTTCTAGGAATTTGCCCCAATACTTGTGATAAACTGAAATTTGCTTGTCATATATAAAAATTGGATAAAAATTTGTCGTTACTTTAAAAAATTGTTAAAAACTAATTTGACTTACTTTCTGCAAATATGGTTTACCTTTCTCTTATCGAGTTTCACCTATGGCATTGCCTGTTTCAACTGTTGAATCAGTTTTTGTTTTGCAAAAAAGGAAACTCCGATATTTGTGTGAAGTGAGGGATTTGGAACATTGCATTGCAAACCTATAAATATTTTATACTCCTTTATGAAGCATACTGCACCACCTAGGAATTTTTTGATGTGCTATGATAGTAATATAAATGCAACACCCGAATCATCACTTTTATGACAATCAAGTATTTTTCTCTCTCTAAAAAAGACGATAAAACTTGCAGAGGAATGTCATGTGTAAATATGTGACAATTCTTTGAAGCCAACACATTTTTAGTCTATTGGAAATGGCAGGAAATAGTAGTTTACCTAACTAGTGCGGAAAGTGATACTTTTCCGCACGCTATTGCAGATGGCCGGACGACGCTAGCGGAGTTCGGTCAGCAATCGCGTGCGGAAAAGTCACTTTACGCACGTGTTAGGTACACTATTTTTTCTACTAGCATCCGGAAAGAAACCCAAAAGTTAGCATAAAGAAACATTTATTATTAAATACATATCAGCAACTTAATTATTATTATTTGGCACCCTTTTGATAAGGCTTTTAGCAGGGACATGCAAAATTTTTGAAAAAAAATATTGCAGAATTCTAAGAAAATTCTTAATTTTTCAGTCATTTGGTAAACTACAACCATACAAATACATGTTTTAAATATTCAAATTTCAGTATACTACCCAAAAATTCTATAAATTACTTTCCGCACTAGTGCGGAAAAGTGACTTTTTCCGCACGCTTTTTAGTGCGGAAAAGTGACTTTTTCCGCACGCTTTTTAGTGCGGAAAAGTGAATCTTTCCGCACGCTAGTAGAAAAAAAGAGTATTTACATCTAATCTTGTAATTTGATGACTTTGATGTGCACTTTGTTACAGATTCCAGAATATTGTAAATCTTTGGAGGAAAATGAGATAGCTGAAAATGCATTTTCACTAATATTTGCATTTGATGAGATCGTAGCTCTAGGATATCGAGAAAGTGTTAACTTATCTCAAATTCGCACTTTTGTTGAGATGGATTCACATGAAGAAAAAGTTTATCAAGCTGTTAGACAGGTATGACTACTCTATAATACAATCATATTATTCTACTGTTTTTACTACACAAATCCAATTTTTGAATAGAATTTGTTGGATTTCACAATTTTCAATGATTATTTGAATACATTTATTATTTTGTGAATTATATTTACATTTTATAACCATAATAGTTATTTATGTATCAAGGGCGTAAAACAGGCAACGCGTAAGACAATTTCGAAAATTTTACAATACCACTTATATTATCTATCTCTTTACAGGGTGTTCAGAATTATCAGTTGAATTATTAGATCATTAAATGTGTTATAACGGGCTTATTTCAAATGGAACACCCTGTATTTCAATAATTCATTATATTCAAAAAAATGTCCTCTTTCGAATGATATAAGGGTGTCCTATACCTAGGTAGGTACTATACTTTTCGCGCAATTTACGATTTTCTTAAAATTGTATGCTAAATCGATTTTAAAACGTCTGCAGTTCTATCCTAATTATCTTGAATGAGTTTTTGTGAAGAACAACAGTGAAGCTGCTAATAAATATGCACACTTGTAGTTCCTGTGGTACACTAACTCTTTTGTTACCGATAAGTATTTGAGTACCTACATAATAAAACAAAAACTCATAAAGCGAATACATAAATACTACAAAACGAACAACAAATTATTAAAAGCAATAAATGAAAAATTACTATAATAGCTCTAGCACGGATGAGTGTAAACGTTTGGGGAGGGATTGTGGGCTAATATGTTATCGGCCCGTATGTTTTTGACGGATACCTGGACAGAAGAAAATTTTAGAGTTTTTTGGAAAATATCTTCTAGATCCTTTTCGAAAACCTACCACTTTTCATCAGAAAGAAAACGTGGTTACAATTAGACGTAGATCACTTTTCTCACTCACTTTTCTCGTGCTGTTAGGAATTACCTTAATACAAAATTAATACATAAATGGGTAGGGGAAGTCCTTGTAATTGGGCAGCTAGGTCATCAGAACTGACCAAGATGGATTTCTTCGAATGTGGTTATAATAAAAATATACTACAATATGAAATTAATAATTTCGGACGCTTTCGCGTCCATAATACCCGGTATGTATGAATAATGTAAGTTTGAAGCCAGAATCACGTGTTGCATTGCATAAGATGACAAGCATTTCGAGCATCCATTATAGTTATTTTCCAATTTTTGTTTTTAATAATTTGTTGTTCGTTTCGTAGTATTTATGTATTTGCTTTATTAATTATGTGTTTTTGTTTTATTATGTACTTAAATACTTATCGGTGAAAAAAGAGTTGGTGTACCTCAGGAACAATAAGTGTGCATATTTATTAGCAGCTTCACTGTTTGTTTTCACAATAGCTTTGTCAAGATAATTAGTATAAAATTTAGAGAATTGCAGATGTTTTAAAATCAATTTACCATACAATTTAAGAAAATTGTAAATTGCGCGAAAAGTATAGTACCTAGGTATAGGACACCCTTATATCATTCGAAAGAGGACATTTTTTTGAATATAATGAATTATTGAAATACAGGGTGTTCCATTTGAAATAAGCCCGTTATAACACATTTAATGATCTAATAATTCAACTGATAATTCTGAACACCCTGTAAAGAGATGTTTAATACTCAATCGTGGAATACATTCAACGAATGTCCGACTATTGACCTGTGAGAGGAAATCTGCTATAATTTATTATATCAATGAGTTATTGATTTTTTTCGAAATGTTCACATTTTTAAAAAAGTCAGCATAACTCGGAACCCTCTGTATTTAGGTATATGGAACCATCATGAAACAATACTTCATTTTTTGGGTGCAATCAGAAAATGCAGTCAAATATAGGATGTTCCGTAAGAGAAATATGTAACAATGGGATATTTTTCAAACAAAATAAAAAATAAATAAAATTTGTATTAGGTATATGACAAAAAGTTAGCCCTGTCTGGTCCTCTTGATACAATATAAATCATTTACAACATACCTATCGTATATCAGTATTACCAGAAAGATCACCATTAGTGGCATTAGTATATAATATATCATTACATTCAGTATTTTTGTGCCTCTTGTTACTAGATTATAAAATTTTCACATCATAAATATAAGTTCCAGGTATTTTAGTAAACGCGTTTTCTCAATTTGTCAAAATTAGTGATTAAGGCTCCGGTATTAGCCACCACGGTAAAATAATAAACCTTAGCTTCCACTGAAAACCACAAGATGGGGAGAGGATGTTGTTTTATCCCAAATTTGAATCATATATTCTTGGAACAGGTAATTTAGTTGACCAAATAAGTGGTTAATGGTTGATTACTATTATAATCTTGAATAAATACTTGTTCAAGCATGTACCGGACAAATAAACACGTGTCGTTCTCCACTTCCCATGCCAGTTTGTATCATTCGATACAATACCGAGTGATAAATTTATCGAGATGTTATAGTTTTCGATATAATTTATATTTCCTACCAGATCTGTTAACCTGAGCGGTGCCAGAGATAACGATGCAACGAGGGTAAATATTACCTGATTTGTTGTTGATATTTACGTTCTTGTTTATACAGTGTGTCTACTTAAGTTGGACTCATATGGGAAACTTTTTTATTATTGGTTTTAGGAAAAAAAAGTTATTCTTCATAAAAAGTTCTGCATTATCTAAAACCTAAAATGCGATCATTAGATATTTCTTATTTTTTGCCGTATACGAGGTTTGTCAAAAAATATGTTTCTCACTCAAGAGTAAAGTACCTTGATTTTTCATAATACAGAAAAATTGTAAGAATTGAAGTTGTTTAAAAATAAAAATTATATTCAAATATGCAATTACAGCTATTTAGCATGGAAATTAAGATTTGGTGAATATTTACGATTACAAATACTTTATAATGTAAAACGTAAATAATCACCAAATCTTAATTTTCATGCTTAATAGCTGTAATTGCATATTTGGATAGAACTTTCAATTTTAAACAACTTTACTTCCTATAATTTTTCTGTATTGTGAAAAATAAAGGTAGGTACTTTACTCTTGAGTAAAATTAATATTTTTTGACAAACCTCGTATAAGGCTCAAAATAAGAAATATCTAATGATTGCATTCCAGGTTTTAGATAATGCAGAGCTTTTTATAAGGAATAACTTTTTTTCCTAAAACCAATAATAAAAAAGTTTCCCATATGAGTCCAACTTAAGTAGACACACTGTATACACAAAAGTGAAAATCTGACGGAAACGCTATTAGCAAATGCTTGAAATTGTGTTGTGACATTTAAGTTTTAGTGTTAGTGTTTATATTGGATTATTTTATGTTTTTACAGTTTATTTTTGTATTTTCTATGTATCCTTGTATATTTTCTAAATAAATGATAAAGAAACATTTTTTTTTAAATTCTAGCGATTAGGTAGGTACTATACCACCTTGGAAAGTTTTCACAAAGAACGTGCCATTGAATATGAACGTTTTTAATTTAAATTCTAACAATAACTTTTTTCTACTAGCGTGCAGACAGTAAATTTGTCAAGTTTTTGGGTAGTATACTGTTATTTGAACATTTAAAATATATATTTGTATGATTGTAGTTTACCAAATAACTGAGAAATTTATAAATTTATTATAATTCTGATATAATTTTTAATAAAAAAAACTTATAGGTATTTAAATAATTTTTTAATGGCCCTGGTATAAGCCTCGTCAAATGAATGACAAATAATAATAATTAATTTGTTGATATGTATTTAACAATAAATGTTCCTTAATTTATGCTAACTTTTGGGATATTTTGCGCATGCCTTTAAAAAAAATACTGTTCTTAACACGTGTGTAAAGTGACTTCCGCACGAGATTGCTATATATTTAGCGTGCAATAGCGTGCGGAAAAGTATCACTTTCCGCTCTAACTACTATTGTAAGTGCTGATCTGAAGTAAATTGCTGGCGGCCGGCAACTAGCTTATGGGTGGCCGACTACTACAAAAAATGCATTTTTAAAATAAAAATTAACAAAAAGTTTTCTCTTAATTGTAATATTTTTTCTGTAAGTACATAAATAGTCACATAGTTGTGCTTTCTTACTATCTCAGAACTAACATCCTAACTTGGAAAACACCTGGGCAACTTATTATCTAATTTGAATGTCCTATAAAATAGCCGACTACTAGCCATGTGACCCTGTTTATTATAAAATTTGTATCTCTATTATTTTCCCGTCTCTATAATAAAATAATATTTCGATTATTTTTTGTATATAAATATTGTATGACGCTTTTTTTCCTCCATGTATACATCATATTTGTTTTACGTTTTAAAAACCACAGGCAATTCTATCCCAAGGATATTCATCTAATATCCTCGACTCTATCCTATGGAACGAAAATAAGAACACAGTTGCCAGCTACTACCAAAATTATTTACCAGACAAATCCTTCAATTTTAATGAAACCTTCAAGAACAAACAACATTCAATTGAATAAATCAATATGAATAAATTAAATCACATCTAACTTGGCTTATTGTGATTTATTATTGTAAAGAGAAGATATAATGCGAGATCTTTGATTGTCAATATGAAAAACGCTTTGAAGGCGTTCGTGTATAACAATACATTCCCTATTAAAAGTTAACATTATTGCATTACACACGTTGTACCAGTTTACATTAATTATTTATATTATCGAGAGTACGAAATCTGATACAAATGTACCCACTCTGGCAACACTGGATTGGAAATTTAGAGTCCCATATCGATATAATATATACCTATCACTCGAATGATACTGATTCAGTCAGCGCCCTCTGATGCCAAATCGGTTGAACCAAATAAGACAGAATTTTTGGCTACCATATTTGAATTACGGCGCTAATTACGCCGCTTTTATTTCATTCAGTTCTAGATAAAATAACAATATTTTTGCTTCATTGTCACATATTTGTCTATAAAATAATGTTATGAAGGGTGTATCAGAGTGTATCACCTTTATTTCATTTCAATCTTCATTGCTCAAAATTGGGGATATTTGACAACGTCTGTGAAATTTATTACTAACAAGAAACCCATATAAATTATGATGCACACTACCTTAATAGTTTGACAAGCAATATAACACCTTACGTCTCCACTGAAATCATTAATAAAAATTAACTGAATGAAAAACGTAAGCCATGTTTTTACGGTCATATTTTCGTTCAATAACGGGCCCTTAAAACTAAACTGACTTTGGCTGGACTTACAGTACACTCTTTATCATTTTAACAGTGTTTAACACGAAGGAAAGGTTACGGTACCATTATCTATAATAAATATTCTGCTAAATGTTTCAAGCGTCTATTATACCTGTTGTCGTTATCAATAACGAGCAGAATAATTATTTAGAAATAAAATAAACATTAAAAAAAAACTTCCTCACGGGGATTTGAACTCTGGTCTACCGCGTGGGAGTCTGGGATGCTTACTACTCGACTCCCAAGGAATATGTTAATGATATATCTATAATGTCATATGTATTAAATAATTTTATAAAAACTCGTTTGTCAGGAGCCCACTTAAATATCCTTTTTATTCTGTTTTTAGTATTTGTTATCAATTTGTACGGATTAATTTATTTAAGCTTATTTTTGGAAATAAATATGGATGAGTTGATAGGTACTATAAACCCAAATGCTGATTGGTGGATTTCATATACAGTGTGACCCATTTTGTTTGGAAGCACCCCTGTAAAATCAGCATTTTTCTACCGATTTTGATTTATTTTTTTTTGTTAGATTCAGTATCAAAAACAGTATTTTCGTACAAAATTTCAGAGCTCAATTAATATTTTCAGACGAAAGTACATTAAGCATTTTTTTCTCAAATATGACCATATTGACCATTCCACTGGATTCAGAAACTTTACAAATGTAAACTACCAAAATTTGATTAAAACATTTTTAATCACGACAAAGTTATTACAACATGAATTTCGAAAAAGAGGTATTTTAATAATTTTTTTACGTAGAATATAGACAAATTTTAAAAATGGCAACATGGTATACAAATACTAGGACTCGACAGTCAAACAAAGTGAAAATTGTAAGCCGATACTGAATCCAGTGGTATAGTCACATTTGAGGAAAAAAATGCCTAATGTATTTTCGTCTTTTTGGCAAAGAAAAATTAACATAGAGGACCTTGAATATAGTAATTAAGCTCTGAAAATTTGTTCCAAAATTCTGTTTTTAATACTAAATTTTACAAAAAAAATTAAATCAAAATCGGTTGAGAAATGCGGATTTTACAGGGGTGTTTCCAAACAAAATGGGTCACACTGTACATTCTAGAATGTATATGAAATCATATCCATTCAGTTAACCGATATGACCTACATTTATATTCTGTAAACTGTGCAGAAAATGGATAATATACATGTGGGTGTAGGAAAACTGTTTTGTAGTTCATGTTTTTATTATATTGCAGACTCAAGAGCGTGAGGCAAAGAACATGATGAGAGAAAAGGCTAAGGAACTTCAGAGACAAAGATTGGAAGCTGCCAAAAAAGGGATAAAACCATCATTCGGCAGTAGCGGCGGATTTGGAAGTTCAACGGGCTACAGTCCTACCCCTGCCGTAGGCGACGTAGCTAATCAGACTAATGATGTTAAACCTTCTTATACAGCAGCTCCTGCACAGTTAGTATTTATTGAATTATTTTAAGAGTATAATAGAACTTACTGTGATTAAAACTTTTGGGGGACTAGCCGCGGGTGGGTAGTAGTTAGAAATTATTTTGAATAGTTCAGAACTTTAATTTATTATTGATTTTAAAGAGAAAATAAGAAAAAATTTGGAACTAAGTTTTTTGACGTAACTTGATATTGACTTAAAAAATATAATTATTTTGTTTCCTATTGTCAATAGGGAACTTGCCAAAAAAATAAAATCATTTAAAAACAATTAAAATCGTAAGATATTATCATAAGGAACTTCGTAGAAAAAGAAAAATTCCTATAACGATTAAATTACCTGAGAAATAAAGGGTTAAAATTTGAATAATTTGAACTGCTCTTAAAACGCGCTGCCATTGGTTGTGACGTCAGACCGCACTTTTTGAGTCAGGCGATCGTGAACCGTCAATTCAAACCCGTAAATGAACGTGGTGTTTAGTTGTTCTCGGAGAAAGTTTTGTTTAATTTTGCTTCATTTGATGTTTGTAGTTTTGTTTAAAGACTGAAAATGGTTGATGCAGGTTTTATAAAAGGACAGTCAGACAATTTACCCAGAGTTGATATGTTTATGACTGCATCATACATTAAAAATTCGGAGGATTTTTCTCAAGCTCAAATTTAATTTGCATTGTACTGCTTTGCTTCTTAACTTTACAGGCCGCCGGTGGGCTTGTATGGCAACATCCTTTTTAAACGGAACACTTGTTTGTGGCAAAGTAGCATCAACACTTTCCAGGTCCATGGCCATGTCAGTTATTCGTTAGGGGGTCGCCTTGAGGACTGACACTATAGTTTGTAGTATTCCTGGTAATGGTAGAACAGGAAGCTACTGCTTCATCAACAAGTCTTCTCTTTATCCTTTTAACAGATGCTGCTCTTGCAGGAACTGAAAATGTTCTTTTTCTTCAATCAAAAATGTGAGGCACTACATGAGATTTCATTATTTTTTTACCACCCATCAGTTTAAACTTTACATACCTAATTATCCATATCTTCGGCAATCTTAAACAAAAAAATAACATACATAATCAAATATTTATTAGGTATAAAATTATGGGTCCTTAAGTAATATTTTTAACTAAATAGGTGATACCTCGATATCTAAATTAAATTAGTAGATATCTTTTTATATTTAAGTACGTATGTGGTGTGACGTCACAGCCGTTGCCGCGCATTTTGCTTCGTTTGAATATACCCGGTGGCGATTCCAACTTTAATTATTTATTGTCAAATAAGTATTGCGATTTAAGGACTGATATTTGGTATAATGTGTTTTCATATATAAACACACATTTTAGTAAAATAAAAAAAAAATTGGCAAGTTCCCTATTGGAGTATTTTCCACATTATGTTGTGTTTAACAACTATAATACTTAGTTTTTAGCGTACAACACATTTGATTGAAAATATTCATTAACTACTCTGGTTCACAGATTTATGAAGTTTTATCAAATATATGTCACATATTTAGCAGCATACATATTATGTTTGTACGTTTTAATGTTTGATATTCCACGGATTACATTTTTAATAACAATGACATATATTATTTTTTTCAGAAAACCTCGAGGTATGAAATTAGGTGGCAAGGGTAAGGATGTAGAATCCTTTGTCGATCAACTTAAATCCGAAGGAGAAAATGTTCTTACTCAAAACAAGAATAGTATTTCTCAAACAAGTACTAATGCTCCTGCTATCAAAACAGATATTGATGAGTAAGTATTTGTTTTCGATTATAATAAGTCAACGATAATACATTCATAAACAAAATAACATTCTACACCTTGTCTTTAAAGTACAAGTATAGTTGGCGCCATTCTTTCAGTGCAGTTATCTAATCGTATATCCCCTCTAAGAGGCAATAACCGTGGCGCGTCTGCCAAAAATGATTAAAATAATAACTTAAAATAATAATGTTTTAGACTCGATTATTATGACATGATTTTAATTTTGTTATTTTTATTGGGCTATTCAAATACAAAAAACATATTAAGTAAAATGCCATTGATTTCTTCAAAAAAATCGAAATTTTTCTATCGGTACCGTTTTCTCTGAAACCATGAGATATTTTCACTTCAAAATTTCAGCATGGTACACATGCTATGGATAGTTTTGGATGAATATTTTTGAATTGAATCAAATAAAACATAAAAACCCATGAAAAAAAAAACTTTCCAAAGAAATATGTAAGGCTTCTTGGCAATGGGAAACCATTTCGACTACCAAAATTTGGTTAAAATTGTTGCAGTCACTCTTGATTCCAACACTAAAGTAGGGTCGAACTTTTCAATAGTCGAAATTCAACAGACCATAATCTCACGGGTACCGGTTAAAAATTTTTTATTGTTTTTATCGTTTTGTACATAAATCTAACTGAGTTTAATTAAACACATTAATCTTAATTCAATATATTTAATAACAAAATCTAACTGAATAAAATTAAACAGATTACATATAATTCTCAAATTATAAAATCCAAAAATAAAGAACAACAACTGTGATTTCACTCCATAGACTATAAAAACATGCACAATATTCAGGCCTGTCATTCACTCTTAATTCAAATGACTACAACTAAATAAATTATTTTCACCCAATACCAAAATAATCAATCCAATTAAAAATTAGCAAAAACTATGAAATTATCTGAATTTGTTTGTATGACGAAGAGTAACAAGAATTAGGAAAAAACACTTATCTTGGAAATTGCTAGCATTGCTGTAACAATCTTAATGTCCAATCTTTCCTCCAATAAGGTGCGGTGTGCCGGTTGCAAAATCTATGATGTGTAATTTATCCAACTTAGAGATTCCTTGTATATTCAGGTAACACTCGACTATCATTCAAGTTAGCGTAAATGGGTGGGAATTATTTTAAAACATTTCTTAAGGTGGGAATTATTTTACAACTTCTTAGGGTGGGAATTATTTTAGAACATAATATATTAGATTTTTTCTCAACTTGACAAAACTTTTCAGCGTTTTTAATTTTCAAAGTGACTCAAAAGTGACGTTTTTACGAAAATAAATAACCCATGGAGACGAATGTTTTTTATTCATAATTTGACAGATGCCAAAACCAATATTAAAATGAGGTTATATAAATGTCATGATGACAACTAGCTATAGGATGTTTTACTTATACTTGCTTATACTTATCACAAAACAGTGTAACCTATAGAAGTGAAAGTTTATAGGATGACCTTGAATACAAAACTGAGGTTTCAAACCCATCCACCTGAAGCGCTAGTTGCAATTGAGTTGTATAAACAGGCCTGGCAGCTAAGGCCTTTAGCACGAAAAGAAAAGATTTTGAATCTCATCATTGCTGTCATATAGTTGTCACCATTTTTTATTTACATCAGTATTAAACATAAAAGTTTGTTTTATTGAAAAATTAAGTTGATGTCATACGTTTCCTCAAGAAATTTTCTACTAATCGTAGTATTGTATTATTGAAAAATGTGAAAACAAATTATAACAAAAATAGCATGAAAAAGTGGGAAAAACTTGATCAAAAAGTGATGGGAAATATTTAATATTATCACTCTTAGGTATTACTTAACACGTGGTAAAATGTAAATTGCATTTAGGAATTACTAAATTTGCTTTAGGTGTTATCTAACTTTAGGAAATGGTTAGTGGAATCAGGCATTAGTAATTCAAATGAACAAACTTCCATTGAAAAAAATTGCTATGAAATAGTTCTGAACATGTTCTGAACCCATCCACTGCGAACGCTGAAATTCTTCTTCCCTTAGTATGTTTCTTGGCCTCAGCTGCCTTGCTTATTTCGACGACTTAATTGCGACTAGCGCTTCAGGTGGATGGGTTTGACATCTCATTTTTTCATTTTAGATAATCCTATTAGACTTTCACTTCTATAGGCTAGACTGTTTTGTGATACTTATATACCAATGTTGGAGCTACTCGTTCTCCAACAAAAATTGTTCCATAAACAAATGAGAAAATGGTACTGAGAAGAAAATTTCGACTTTTTTGAAAAAAACAATACCATTTTACATAATATTTTTTTATATTTGAATAGCCCAATAACAAAAGCAAAATTGAAATCATGTCACAATAATCTAAAAGAACATGATTTTAAAAGTTATTATTATTATTTATTTTAATAATTTTTTGTCGAACGCGCCACGTATATTGCCTCTTGAGTTTTGTTGCGGAGATAAACTCTGAAAGGTATTAATATTATTTTTGTCTAATTTCCAAACATGATTCTATATTGAATTTGATGTTACGTCTTTGCACCGTACACTAACTACCGACAAGTAAATTCACTTGCGTCGGAACGTTTGAAAATTTTCAAATATGAAAATAGGTAAATATTGCTTAAACCAAAATGTTTTATATTCGATTTATAAATAGCGGAGGAAAGAATAATTTTAGACTGAAAGAAACTATTAATACATACAAGAAGAAAACCAGCGTAGTCGATATGGTGAAGATTTATTAAAAAAATGTTTTTTGTTATATTCATTAACATAGTATCTTGAAAAGTAGTATAGCACTCCATAATTGCGGATTAAAAATAATCACCAGACAAATAATAATTTCATAATTAAACACTATTAAGAATATGTTAACCATTATTATTTGAAATTATAATATTAAATTGATTTATCGTCAAATAAACATAAATTGAAATATTGACTATAATGGTATTGTATCGTATTATAGTCAAATAAAAATCCGGCATATTTAACTTCGCACTAAATGAATTGCGTCAACTATACCTTGTATTTCACTGGTTTATACTGCTGTTCATTCAAGAAGTAGAAAACTCGTTAAAAAAGTGTCCGGTATCTGTAGATTGAGGAGGGTGAGTTTAGGTCCATAGAACATGGGCCACATGTGACCCATTGTACATCCACCCGAGGAGTTGTCCTACTAGGTCATCGTCCATCCTGTCCTTCCCTGGAAGGTGGATCGGCAGGATCGGTCACTAGAAGACATCTCTTTTATATCGGTTGATGTAGGCAAAGACTCACTCTCGGCATTGCGATTGCCTTTACACCTAGCATGCCCTTTAACCTACCTCAGGAATATTGTTATCTACCGAGGCGTTAGCTAAATCTTGGTGGCACTCGAGTACTAGCTCTGATGTAATATATTTTCTGTTCAAGGTTAATAGGGCTAGTCTATTGTCAGTTTTTAGTCTACTCATTAATTTCAAGTTTCTAGCTTAGCAGCTAGAGGTCCTATACGCTAAGCAAGTTTTACAAATGTCTATGATTTTAGTGTCCATCTAAGAATGGAAGAAAAACTGATCGTGAGAATAGGTCGGGAAGGTGGAGTCCAACAGTTTGAAATATTAGGTCTCGCTACTTTGCACATCGGAGATGAAAGATGGGGCAGAATACGAGTGCAACTAGAAAATCAAAACACTCACGGTGTTCAACTCCAAACGCATCCTAATGTTGATAAAGAGTTGTTTAAATTACGCTCACAGGTAAAAATAAATATTTTTGTTATAGAATGAATAATAGCCGTTTCTTGAATGATTCTTCCCGCGTGTTATGTATAATGTTTTATTCACAATCGCTTAGTGTCAAGCTTTTAGAACTTTAATTTCAAGAAAATTTGACAATTACGTCAAAGAAAGTAGAAGTAATGAGTCACTACCCTACTGTTTCAAAGGTGAGAAATCTATACTAAACGATTGTGAATAAACAAAGTACTTTGAATAGGAAATTATAATTATTTTCAATTATCTTCACAAAAAAGGGGTGATGTGCATTAAAATAAATTATCTACTAATATAGCAAAATCTAAACTCTCTTCTGCATACATAAGTTAATTGTTTCTTTTTTCACCTTCTAATCAATTTTAAACTATAGCATATCAATTGGATTTGTATACATCCATAAGTTAATTGTTTTAGTCTCGCGCAAATTCTCAAATTTTCTTGGTCCACTGCAACGACTGCAATGTGGATTATCCAGTTTGGGCCTATTCTACTTGTTTTTCATGTAAAACTCAATGGTGAAAACGGCCGCCATTCGAAATAATGAAGCCTTCATGGTTCACTGGCTACAGATCTATTATGTAATATTTTGGTATAATTTCAAAAATATTAAAATGATGTCGGAAGTCAGAATAATGTTTAGGCACTGTACCTGCTAACCACTATTGGTTTTGGTACTGGTATTGCCGCCTGTTTTGTAAAATTGATAATTTTGAGTTTTTTTTTTCATTCACCAATTAACTTGTATACACTGTGTTATTTAAATGATGCGACATAGGGATTCCTGTACAAAACTGTCAATCGCGAGCTAACTTTTTTACCAAATAGCGTTCATAAAAAATAACAAATTTGGATAGGTCGTTGAAAAATAAGTTCAAATTCACTTTTAATTTTATTAAATTCTGGTTTAATAAAAAAATGGATAGTTATGTCTCAAAAAGTTGAACTCCATTTTCATACCACTATTGAATGATCCTAATCGATTAAGTGATGGCGGACATGGTAGTGCAGAAGATAACTTAAAATTTAAACCTGAAGTATGGAGGCTCGCTTCGTCGCTAGGATATATTTTTCTTTTTGTTTAAATTTTTTTCACAATTTTTGTCTAAAAAAGATTAAATTTAAAATAAAGCAGTTATTCGTTTCAAAAATTGTGAAAAAAGAACTAAAAACAAAAAGATAAATATTTCATCTTAGCGGCGAACCGATCCATTATACATCAGGTTTAACTTTCAAATTATCCCGTGCACTACCATGTCAGCCATCACTTAATCGATTAAGATCATCCAAAAGTGGTATGAAAATGGAGTTCGACTTTTTGAAACATAACTATCCATTTTTTTTATCGAACCAGAACGAATTTAAGAAAATTAAAAGTGCATTTGAACTTATTTTTCAACGACCTTTCCAAATCTGTTATTATTTTTCATGAACGGTATTTGGTAAAAAAGTTAGCTCGCGTTTGACAGTTTTGTACAGGAATCCCTATGTCGCATCTTATAAATAACACAGTGTATATTATCATGGTTGTAGACAAAAATATCCACAGTTTTTTGTTTTATTTATTTAGATTGGTTTGAAACTGCCATCCAAACCTTTTCCACTAAATACAGATGTCGGTGTATTAAAATGGCGGTTACAGAGTACAGATGACGCACTCATTCCTCTTCTAATAAATTGTTGGCCATCAGAAGCAGGAGATGGTAGTTGTGATGTTAATATAGAATATGAACTTGCCCATGACCAACTGGAATTAATGGATGTTAATATTATTATACCTTTACCGTAAGTCTAAATTTTGTTTTCTCGTTTACTTAAACTAATTATTATTTTTTGTTGTTGTTGCAGAATTGGATGCTCACCCGTAGTTGGCGATTGTGATGGTATGTACACCCACGAGGCCAAACGCAATCAACTTGTATGGAATTTACCATTAATTGATGCCAGTAGTAAGACTGGTTCCTTAGAATTTAATGCCCCCAGAGCTATTCCAAATGATTTCTTCCCACTTTCAGTAACATTCAACTCCAAATCGTCATATGCTAGTATTAAGGTAAATTGTTTTCTTAAGTTATAATAAATATATCATGTACAACAATCATTGATGGTATCCTAAACTGTTGTATAATGAAGTAATTCTTGAGTTTCTTGATCGGCTGATAAGCACAAATGGAACTAAATGTCCCATTAAGTCGTCTGACCTTGTTCAGCACAATAAGGTGGAATATTTTACACCTTTACGCATTTAAAATTTTCTTTGGTTCATTTTGTTACCTTGTGTGAATAAGTTTCAATTTTTATTGCCACTATGGCTAAAACATACTCAATATATGACTATTACGAATATTTGACGAATATTTTCTAGTTGTAAAGACGTACAGATAATTAGCACGACATACTATATATTGTAATGTTTTTCTTATTTATTTAAACAGCTTTCAACTTGGGATAAAATTATACGCTCACTATGGCTAATTACTATTGGTTTATGGAAGAAACACACTATAATAAAATTAATTTTTCTCCGATCGTGGGAAAAGTTACACTATTTTGACCTGTTTTCCATGCACAAAGCTCAACATTCCCGAATAGTGGGCAGTTGCTAAGCAATTAGAAGATAACAGTGCAGTAATATTCTTACCACACTGCTGTAGCGTGCGGTAATGTTACAAATACATTATTACAATAAAATGTAATAAAGTATGGCTTTAATTTTTGTATTGGAAAAGTTGTTATGGAAGAAATAAAAGAAACATCTTATTTATAACGATATTCTTGAACACACATTTATTGTTGTTAATATTTACATTTATTGTACAGTTTGTACAATTTGTAAATTGTACTGGAGAGCAACGAGAATTTATATACGTTGAAGCTGCATGGCTGATTGTTTGGTTTATCTCGTTACCACCACTTCTATATTTCAATATGAACATAAAGAAATCTATTTAAACGATCGAAGAAAAAATAGTATGTATAATTCGTGGGAAAAGCATATTCCCAAACTCCTGTGTTACCAGACTCGTCGCCCGCTCCTCGTCATCACCATTCTATTTCAGTCAGATATCAACCAAATCGCGTGAAATCGTTGAAAACAGTTTAAAAGCACGTAAGAAGACTAAATAATGCACAATTACACTAAAACTACTGTAGAACAAAAGTTAGCTAAGAAATTTGACTATTTTGCATTCGATTCCAGTCAGATATCAACCAAATCGCGTGAAATCGTTAAAAACAGTTTAAAAGCACATGAGAATACTAAATAATGCACAAATACACTCCAATATGCTGTAGAACAAAAGTTAGGTCGAAATTAGACTATTTTCCATTCTATTTCAGTCAGATATCAACCAAATCGCGTGAAATCGTTGAAAACAATTTAAAAGCACATAAGAAGACTAAATAATGCACAATTACACTCCAAACTACTGTAGAACAAAAGATAGCTCGAAATTAGACTATTTTCCATTCGATTTCAGTCAGATATCAAGCAAATCGCGTGAAATCGTTAAAAACAGTTTAAAAGCACATGAGAATACTAAATAATGCACAAATACACTTCAATATGCTGTAGAACAAAAGTTAGGTCGAAATTGGACTATTTTCCATTCTATTTCAGTCAGATATCAACCAAATCGCGTGAAATCGTTGAAAACAGTTTAAAAGCACATGAGAATACTAAATAATGCACAAATACACTTCAATATGCTGTAGAACAAAAGTTGGGTCGAAATTAGACTATTTTCTTTTCGATTTCAGTCAGATCTCTACCAAATCGCGTGAAATCATTGAAAACAGTTACTACTACTACTAAGTTTGCAGGCGAACCTTGTCCTGGGCAAACTCAAGCCAAGGTTCCGGCACTGAGGCCACTGGCGGGCCCATTGTGCCATTCCTGCTACCTAGACATCCATAAAGCCGAGCCCTTCAATAAAGGCCACAACCTTTTTCAATGAATGCCTGCTCGTGTCTCCAGGGGCCAAAACAGGGACTCGGAAGATTCGCTTGCGTAGTACAGCCCAGTGTGGACACTCTAGAAGAACATGGACTGCCGTTTCGTCAGTCATGCCGCAACCCCTGCATAGGGAACTTTCCTCTACTCCTAAGTTGTGGAGGTGTTTCATCATACAGCAGTGCCCCGTTAGGAGTCCTGCTATCTTCCTTAGCCTACTTCTTGGTAGTTCAGTAGCTGCTCTAGCGTGTCCATCAGTCCATCCCTTCAGTAAAAGTTTGGATTGCCTAGGACTCTGCAGAGCATTCCAATGAGCGAGGTGCTGATTCTTCAGCCACTTCTTCGTCTCCTTGCGTATTCTTTGTTTTGTTAGGCCCAAGGTCGGACCCGGGCCGCAGAAGGGAGCTGCCGCCCCTTCCGCAGCCAGTGCATCCGCCATCTCGTTGCCTTCAAAACCAGAGTGGGCTGGAATCCATTCTAGCCGCACCACGTTGTGCCTTGCAAGATTAGCAAGTCGTTCTCGACATTCATTAGCAAGTCCTGAGTTGCTGGTGCACCCACTCAGGGCTTTAATTGCTGCCTGACTGTAGGAGTATATGGTTATGCGTCGATCCACATAACCTCTGTCTAGGTTTATCTGCGCACATTCCAAGATAGCATATATCTCGGCCTGATATGCAGATACACCATCACCCAATGGTACACTAACTTGTGTTCTTGGGTTCCTAGAGTAAATTCCAGCCCCTGCTCCATCACCGGAGCATGAGCCATCTGTGTACCAGACAGTCCCATTAGGCTGTGTATTCCTCTCTTTTTCCCAGGATTCTCTATCCCGGATCATGGCCCTGTACGGAGTTGCGAAGTAGTACTTTCGCAGGCATTCATCAGGTGCTCGAGCCAGAACTGGAATATCTTCCAGTAGCCGGAGCTTCTTGACGTGCCTGCACTCTTCCCCTCTTCGCACGTATCCCAGCTGTTTTAAGCGCAGAAAAGCCCTCCCTGCCTCAGCCTCGATCACATGGTGAAGAGGCCGAAGACCAAGGATCACTTCCATCGCAGCAGTTGGTGTAGTTCTCATGCAGCCAGTTGCCCCAAGCTGACCACCCTTTGAAGGCGTGTCAGCTGCGATCTAGCCGTGACCAAGGTTACCCTCGGCCACCAAACCAGAGCCGCATATGTGAGCATAGGCAGCATGATCACTCTATAGAACCATATGATCGTTTTGGGGGTCAGTCCCCACTTCGGACCAATGGCTCTCCTACAGGCCCAATACGTGTTTGTCACCTTGCTTAGGCGACTGTCAAGATAAGCCTTCCATGTCAGTGATTTATCAAGGATCACTCCCAGATACTTCACCTGCTCAACCACAGGCAGTGGTACTCCATCAAGATTTAGACCCTCAGGTCTTATACCTCTTTTTTTGGTGAAAGCAATTATCTCAGCCTTGGCAGGATTTACTGCAAGTCCGTGTTCGTTACACCACCCATGTACCCTATTCAGAGCCCTTTGCATGAGGTCCCTGAGAACGGTAATATGCCTTCCAACAACAAGGACAACGATATCATCGGCATACCCTATCGTTAGAAAGCCTTCACCGTTTAAAAGAGTTATTAGCTCGTCAATGACTAGGTTCCACAATGTGGGCGAGAGAACACCCCCTTGCGGACATCCTCTAGCGACGATCACTTTTGCCACATGGTCTTTCCATGTGGCCTCTACTGTACGATTGCACAACATGGCCCCAAGCCAGTGAGTGATCATTGGCTCTATTCCATGATTTGTCGCAGCCCTACAAATAGATTCTATAGAGGTACTGTCAAACGCCCCCTGTATATCCAAAAAAGCTTCCAGGGCGATCATGCCATTTTCCAGCGCCTTCTCCACCTGGGTTACCAGTTGATGTAAGGCACTTTCAGTTGACTTGCCACACCTGAACGCATGTTGATTGTTGTGCAAGGGATACCTTAGCCCAACTTTTTCCTTTATGTACCGATCAGCCACCCTCTCCAATGTTTTCAACACAAAGGATGTTAGGCTAATGGGTCTAAAGGATTTAGCCACCGTATATGTGGTACGACCCGGTTTGGGTATGAAGACGACTCTCACCTGCCTCCACTGTTCAGGGACATACCTGCGTGCCAGACAGGCCCGAAAGATATGTACCAAGATTGTGCCAATTGCATCCCAGCCCTGTTGAAGCAGAGCCGGGAAGATTTGGTCTTTTCCTGGAGACTTGTACGGTCTGAATGACCGTATCGCCCAAGTACTCCGCTCGTATGTGACTATTTCTTTTGCTAGAAGATAGTCCTCTTTACATGGTCGCTGTATGTTCACATATCCCATGTCAGGACACACCCGCTCGATTCCCTCACAACCGGGGAAGTGTGTCTCTAGTAGATGCCGCAAGGTATCCACCGGGGTTTCGGTGAAAACACCCGGTTCGACTTCCATGCAGCCTATAGCGCTGTCCGGTGATTTCGTTAAGATCCGGCGCAGCCTTGACATTTGAGGTACCGATACGATATCCTCGCAGAAGGCCCGCCAGGCATCTCTCCGAGCCAACCTAACAGCACTCTTGTACTCATTCCGTTTCCGGCGGTATTGCTCCCAATCCAGATCCGACTTCGTCTTCCTAGCCCTATTAAATAGGCGCCGGGTATGTTCCCGTAGCGAGTCTAGAGACTTGTTCCACCATTTGTGGCCCTTACTTTCCTTCCTCGTTTTTTCGGCGCAATTTTCTTCATAAGACGAGACAATAATCGAGCCCAGCTCCGCTGTGGCCCAATCGATCTCATCATGATTGCTCAAGTTCCTAGGGAATCCACCAAGTCTCCTTCCGTGATCCAGTTTATACCGTTCCCAGTTGGTAGTCTTGGGGTCCCTATACTTGATTGATTGTTCTTCAACAGCAACCCTGTAACTGAAACAAATGTAACTGTGATCCGACAATGACGGAATGTTGGTTTCGTCCCTCGGTTGAGTAGTTGCAGGTCAGTGGTACCTAGATAGTCAAGCAAGGCCCCTCCCCTGCTATTGACGCCTGTGCTGCCCCACATAGTGTGGTGCGCATTGGCATCACAGCCAATAAGAAGAGGCAGATTCCTGACCATGCAGTATTCCACCGCCTTGCGGAACTCCTCAGTAGGTTGAAAACAGTTTAAAAGCACATAAGAAGACTAAATAATGCACAATTACACTTCAAACTTCTGTAGAACAAAAGCTAGCTCGAAATTAGACTATTTTCCATTCGATTTCAGTCAGATATCAACCAAATCGCGTGAAATCGTTGAAAACAGTTTAAAAGCACATAAGAAGACTAAATAATGCACAATTACACTTCAAACTACTGTAGAACAAAAGTTAGCTGAGAAATTGGACTATTTTGCATTCAATTTCAGTCAGATATCAACCAAATCACGTGAAATCGTTGAAAACAGTTTAAAATACACTTCAATATGCTGTAGAACAAAAGTTAGGTCGAAATTAGACTATTTTTCATTCTATTTCAGTCAGATATCGACCAAATCGCGTGAAATCGTTGAAAACAGTTTAAAAGCACGTAAGAAGACTAAATAATGCACAACTACACTTAAAACTACTGTAGAACAAAAGTTAGCTAAGAAATTGGACTATTTTGCATTCGATTTCAGTCAGATATCAACCAAATCACGTGAAATCGTTGAAAACAGTTTAAAATACACTTCAATATGCTGTAGAACAAAAGTTAGGTCGAAATTAGACTATTTTCCATTCTATTTCAGTCAGATATCAACCAAATCGCGTGAAATCGTTGAAACAGTTTAAAAGCACGTAAGAAGACTAAATAATGCACAATAACACTTAAAACTACTGTAGAACAGAAGTTAGCTAAGAAATTGGACTATTTTGCATTCTATTTCAGTCAGATATCAACCAAATCGCGTGAAATCGTTAAAAACAGTTTAAAAGCACATGAGAATACTAAATAATGCACAAATACACTCCAATATGCTGTAGAACAAAAGTTAGGTCGAAATTAGACTATTTTCCATTCTATTTCAGTCAGATATCAACCAAATCGCGTGAAATCGTTGAAAACAGTTTAAAAGCACATAAAAAGACTAAATAATGCACAATTACACTTCAAACTACTGTAGAACAAAAGAGATCTCGGAATTAGACTATTTTCCATTCGATTTAAGTCAGATATCAAGCAAATCGCGTGAAATCGTTAAAAATAGTTTAAAAGCACATGAGAATACTAAATAATGCACAAATACACTTCAATATGCTGTAGAACAAAAGTTGGGTCGAAATTAGACTATTTTCCATTCTATTTCAGTCAGATATCAACCAAATCGCGTGAAATCGTTGAAAACAGTTTAAAAGCACGTAAGAAGACTAAATAATGCACAATTACACTTAAAACTACTGTAGAACGAAAGTTAGCTAAGAAATTGGACTATTTTGCATTCGATTTCAGTCAGATATCAACCAAATCACGTGAAATCGTTAAAAACAGTTTAAAAGCACATGAGAATACTAAATAACGCACAAATACACTTCAATATGCTGTAGAACAAAAGTTAAGTCGAAATTAGACTATTTTCCATTCTATTTCAGTCAGATATCAACCAAATCGCGTGAAATCGTTGAAAACAGTTTAAAAGCTCATAATAAGACTAAATAATGCACAAATACACTTCAAACTACTGTAGAACATAAGTTAGATCGGAATTAGACCATTCTATTTCATCACAGTCGCTTGGGAATATGATACTTTTCCCACTAATTATACAATATACTATTATAAACACACTACTTATACAGTATAGTCTACCGAGTAAAACAGTCATACTACCAGTCAGAGACTCGTGTGGTGCTTCTAACAATCTGCTATGTATGTATTCGTCTCAAGAATGTAGAGATTAGACCAGATCTGTATTAAAAAACACTAAAAAATCAAAATAACTAATGATGTCAATTTATGTTGGGAACAACAGTGCAAAAAAAATAGAGAAATTCGGAGTCATATATATCTTATGTATGTTTCTGTTATATTCATTCTTATATTTGGGCACGCCACCGCAACGTTAAAACAATATAACATGGTGGATTAATAAAAAAAAGATTAGTATATATAAATATATCTTTTTCAGATTACAGAAGTTGTTCTCGTCGACGATGATTCTCCTGTAAAGTATTCAGTAGAAACCGCACTTTATCCAGATAAATACGAAGTAGTGTAAAATTGGGGAAAAGTTTACAGTAAAGATTCACTTGTATAAATTACTTATCTAACTAATACTATATCTAATATGCAATGTTGCTTTTTGTACAAAAGTTTAAGTAACTTGTCTTTATTTTATCTATATTAATAAAATAAGTGAAAAAGTATTTATTGATTTTATTTCATACTCATACATTACACTCACACTGCTAGACCACCGTACACAAACAATGAATAGTAGGGTCACTCATCTTCGGCGCTGGTAAAAACATGCTGAGAAACACGTGCACCTTATGTACAGGAGGCACACGATTTACTACCTTCATAGCCTGTTGATTTACAGATTTAGTGTTTGGTTCGGGGGCTGATTAAAACGTATGCTGTTACAAAACTATTGCAACCAGTGGCGGCTGTACCTTAAGTGCACTCGTGCGCTGAACCACCAATTCAAAAGATTTAAAAATTACAAAATATTACTCCATTTTTATTTTTAAATTACCATTTCAATATTTATTTTTTAAACATACAAAAACGTATAAAAAATTAAATTTCCAATTATGGTCAAAAAGTTTGAGCGCTTTACTAAACTAATATCGTGCCGCGTGCGCTTCGGCGAGTGCACGAGGACTGCTAATACATCTTGAATGAGATACGAATAATACGCTTGACGCGTGATACTATTGATGTTCATAGAAATGTATCGAGTATTGAGTAATGAGACAATTCTCGAGCGCCGCACGGGCGAACCGAAGATTACGGAGAGCACCCGATGTATGACGAATTGGGCCGGACGGCATGGGCGGGAGGCGACGGCAGCTATGATTGACATCTCGTTATTGGTATAGTTTCACTGTTTGTGTGACGTTAATTATTTTTTATAACTATTCCCGTAATTGTTTTTAGTTTTTGTTTCGATTCTATAATAGAACTTTTATTCTGTACTGTGTTTGCTATTAGTTGAAAATGAGTATAAACATTGATTATATTAAAGAAAATAACAAAACTTTCCAAAGTAAAGTGAACATAAAATTGGCCGGACCGCCACGGCCCTTTTTAAACTTTTCTCCGAAATACCATGTCACAGGATCGGCTAAATGCACTTTCTGTGCTTAGTATTGAAAACAAATTTTTACAAACAATACCCGATTTCAATAAAAAGGTGATTGAACATTTCGCTTCAAAAAAATGTCGTCGCATTGATTTAATCTATAAAAAATAAACGTATTTTATGTCAATTGTTGTTTTGTTGCATTTTCTAATTTTAATATTCTAGTAAAGTGCACCACCAGTTCGATAACCCACCAGCCGCCACTGATTGCAACCTTGGCGTGATTTGCGATGACACATGACACTTCCAAAGATTATATTAGAAAAGTTTGATTAATATTTTCTGCCAAAATACAATCATAGTGTAGAAACTAAAGTTTAACAATACATTTCAAAACTCAGGTGAGACATTCGATTCATGTTTACAAGCCTTGAAAATAATAACAAAAAACTGTTCCTTTGGTACTTTCAAAAATCAGTGGTAATATGTAGGGAGGCAGAAGAAAACGAAAGACACATGAAGAGACAAATTTTCAATGGTTTTGATAAAGTATCAACACTAGACTGATTGTAAGGTTTACCCTTGTAATATCCTTCTCCCTCATTTTAAAAATGTTATGGTGGTCGTTTATAGCAAAAAAATTGTGTATTACATACATTACTGTCGAGAGATTTGTTATCTCGAGAATGAAACTTCCTACTGAGGTTTGTATACTATTTTATTTACAACAATCATATCCCGATCAAAATTAATAAATCTGTTTCGTTCTGAACACACCTTAAATATTACATTTGACAACTGTCACCAATATAAATAAATGTCAGATAAAGTCGGATGGATATTAAGCTCGCGAATAATAAATTAAGAAAAATGTCCTCCAATTAAGAATTGATGGATTTTAAATATTTATCAATGTGTTATATTTTGGAAAATATTCATCTAATATATAATATTTAATGATCATAATATCCTAGGGGCCGGGAGAGACGGTATTAGTAAGGACAGCAATGTATAGGTATATGTTTGTAAATAAAATTGTTTTTATACCAAAATGTATTAGTATGCAATATTTTGCATGAAAGGTTACTAAGGAAAAAGGTATCTGCAAGGAGGCTACCGCGACTGGTTTATGCTGATCAAAAGCTCGCTTGTATTAATAATTCAAAAGTAATCCAAGTGAGTTTTCCGTTGAAAAGTCACAGAAGATCAACTTAGGGTACTTACATTGATTGTAACTACCTTTATAAGTAGTTGTTAAAAAATTATATGCGACTGATGGATAAGTTCGTTCAAAGGGAGACTCATGGAGAAAAGGAAGAGCAAACCTTCAAATGCACTAGAATCCATAGACACTTTGAACCGACAATTAACTCTTTGGGAGAGTGATGAGAGAGAGATGTGAACAAAACAGAAATTCTGGTAAAACTTCTCGAAGTACATTTTCCATAATTAAAAATAAATACATATCAACACATGGTGTTGAAGTCTCCAAATCTAAGAAACAAAGTAAGTGATACTCATTTGAGCCATATAAAGTGAGGGTGGTCTTTTGGTCTTTATTCCTAAATATGGGAGAACAGTTGAGAATTCGCCTTCAAGACACATAAATAAGTCCTGTATATTTGTATGAAAATGAACATCGTTATTTTCACTCATCACTAATTTTATTATAAAAACACTTTTGAGCACTTGAATTATGAGTTGTTACTTCTTGACAAACCATCAACAAGTCTTTTACAGTCGTTTCAAAAAGGAAAATGCCACCAAAACAGACGAGACGTCAGCCTCTCGTGATTGGACGGAATTCGTCTCTTGACAAGCCAAAACAAAGATGCGTACGACCCGCTCTGCGCAGCTTCGCGTTGTTTGTAAGTAATTGTAAATTGTTGGAGTTTTAGTTAAATTCCAATAGTAACTTAATCCATATTCGTAAATGATGGTTCTGCTTTTTTTACAAAATTAAAAGCCTATATACGTGTCCTGCCATCTGTACGCGTAATTTCACTACGGGTAGCTTTTTTATTCTGATAAACCCACCGCCAAGCACGTCAATGTCAGGTCCCAGTGAAATAGGCTAGCTTAGGATTAATTATCTACTTTAGCAAATTTACTTTTTTTTATTGGTTTTACATTATCAGTTAATTCCATTTCTTTTTCTTGTAGTAGTAATAGATACCAGTATTTATGATTTCAAAGTGCACCAATAAAAAAAAAAATAGCGTAAAGTATTCGTGGATAACTGGTCTCTAAAACACTTGCTTCGGCTTCGCCGTCGTGCTCGAAAAATCGCGCATTTTTTAAAGACCTTATCCCCTTTACTTTAATATACTATTTTTTTATTGGTGAACCCTTTTACCTATTTAAAGCACGCCTCAGCGTGTTTAAATCGAACTTAAAAACACGCGCGTTTTTTAAAGTTACCATGGCAACATCAACATCTCGAGAAACGAAGTGTAATGTCTAATGGTCTAGATCTAGATGACAATTTTTATTTTTATTGATCTGACAGGAGTACTTTGTGACGTCAAAACCTTCATTTGTACAATATTTAACAATTTCAAATTTTATAAATGAAAATGGGAAGTGCAGGTAATATTGTTCGAGATGTCAATATTTCGATTTTTCGAATAGGAGAAAATGGTATTTAATTTGATACTATGTATTAACATTTCCATGATAACGCAAGGTAAACTAATGTCATCACGAATTCCATCATTTTACATTATCAGTTAATTCCATTTCTTTTTCTTGTAGTAGTAATAGATACCAGTATTTATGATTTCAAAGTGCACCAATAAAAAAAAAAATAGCGTAAAGTATTCGTGGATAACTGGTCTCTAAAACACTTGCTTCGGCTTCGCCGTCGTGCTCGAAAAATCGCGCATTTTTTAAAGACCTTATCCCCTTTACTTTAATATACTATTTTTTTATTGGTGAACCCTTTTACCTATTTAAAGCACGCCCCAGCGTGTTTAAAACGAACTTTAAAACACGCGCGTTTTTTAAAGTTACCATGGCAACATCAACATCTCGAGAAACGGAGTGTAATGTCTAATCGTTTAAATGACAATTTTTTCTGTTATTGAATGGAACGAAATGGTATTTAATTTGATCATTTCCATGACAACGCAAGGTAAACTAATGTCATCACGAATTCAACAATTTTACATTGTCAGTTCCTATTTCCATTTCTTTTTCTTGTAGTAGTAATAGATACCAGTATTTATGATTTCAAAGTGCACCAATAAAAAAAAATAGCGTAAAGTATTCGTGGATAACTGGTCTCTAAAACAATTGCTTCGGCTTCGCCGTCGTGCTCGAAAAATCGCGCGTGTTTTAAAGACCTTAATATCCACTTATACTTTAATATACTATATTCAAACACCAAATCTTTATAATGATTTGTCGGCTAAATAGACACGTCTAAATACCGCATATAAACCGCTTGATTTGCAGGAATGGCAAATTTTGAGATTAAAATAAAAGATCACAATATATTAGAAATATTTATTTCTGAAGTTAAAGTATGTTAAAACATGATACATAATTTTCAATATGTAAAAAATGAATGACGACGAATCGAAAAATTTTCAAAACTAAACATAACACAATATGTCTATTCACTACCTATAGATTAATTCCTAAAATATATACAATACTTTCGAAACTATAATCTGATCTGGGTGTTGGGACAATTTCAACACCAAATAAAATTATTCATTTATGTTTCATACGGATCGGAAATTTTGCAAACATTAAGAAATTATGCACAATTCAAATCCATAAAAAACTAGAATTTAAAAAAAAAGTATTTTTATCTAAATATAATTTCTACGTATGTACATTTTTCATAATTAATAAGGTACACAAACACACATCGATTAAAGTACATGTTTTACAAAGACCTCAAGCAATATGGAAATAAAATTTTATAAAAAGTCAACACTATATTCTACAATTGCTTCTAATAGTTTTTTTTATTTTCAATTTTATTTAGGATTAATATTAATAGAGAGATCAGAAATAAAAATGTTTAAGGAAATGCGTTGAATTATCATCTCGTAATGTTTATTCATAAATATTAAATACGATATTAAGTGAATAAACATGAGGTATGTAATCGATTATTAACACACAATCATTTTTATTCACGATGACAGTTTATGTTAATTTTAATGATACTTGCTACAGTCTTATAATGTAAATTAATATGCGATTCGCCACCTTAAATGGCCATTGCCATTTTGTTTACAAAAAATTATTTTCAAAATTCGTATTATCAGTAATTACTCAATTGGCGGTAGAATATTGAGATTTAATTTGGAAGGACAAGTGTGTGACAAACGCTTACTTAGTGTTATTTTGCAAAGCCCAACAAGAAAGGCCGTCGTCTAGAAGGCGTCATTAATTTACTTTTATTGTAATAAAAGACCGAAATCTTCCAATTAATATTTATTTGAGATATTCTTCAATATTCTTGGAAAAAAATTAATGGTCTTTTTTTTTACATTACACTAGCCACAAAGGAACTTGACTGGGCGCTATGAATAAACACGAGCAAAAATACTCTGGTGCAGTGTTATCTTATTGTCCACTATTAAGCATATGAAAAAAATGTATAGTGTCAAATAAAATTCAAATTACTATTTATAGGTGATTTAAAAACTAACGTGAAAAATAATACAAAAAAAACATACTGGACAAACAGACTGTAGCAATTACCAGTACAGTAAAAAGGAATGATAAAACTACCAGAAGCATTATTTTTTAGAACGTTGTTTCTACAAAAAAATACTACTCTTATAGAATTTATCGTTTCTGGGATTCTGCGGCGGCAGCTTGTGCCATTTGTTGGTGCTGTGCATACTGTCTTGCATACTGTGCCCAAGCCTCTTGAGCATTGTATGGTTGAGAGTATTGCTGGTTTTGGGCGACAGTAGAATTTGTCGAATAAGCCGTTTGTTGTTGTGTTTGCGGCGGTGGCTGATGATACTGCTGCGCCTATTTTAAAAATGGCTCCCTCTTTAAAAAATACTTTGCTTAAGTAAATTATCAGAATCAATATTGATGTTTTTTCGAATTAAAATGTTTATCTAAAATTAAATTACCCCCGAAGATGTTTGCCGTAAGACTGGATTACTTCTGTAAAATAAAAAAAAACACCATTACCATTTTGAATGATTGATTATAAAAATATAATTGACAAATTATTTTAAATTTAATTTTAAGGCAAGTGGATATCCCTCCAATATAAGTTTCAATTATTACATGCTCTTGATGTACAGTTCTTTCTTTTACAATACCTAGCAAGAAGCATGAATTTTTTTATATTTAATAGAAAAGTTTATGTACAGCCAACATTGATTCTGATAACGAATCTTTAGACCAATAGTTTTCCAACAAAAATATAATTATTCATGTTGTTAAATAAGGTGCATATGTTTAAATACCAAAAAATAAAAATAAAGCATCGGGATGAGACATTGTTTACATAAATATTCTAGGTATAAAAAGAAAGCATACATTATAAAATTTTGGAGGAAATTCGTGACTTGCTTAAAAAACGTAAAATGATCAGAAAATGTTTCATCCACTTATATTAAAAGAAAATAGAATCAAGGAAAAATGAATATCTGAATAAAAATGAGAAAAAAATGCACGGCGACTCAAGCATTTACATCTCAACGGTGCATTTTAGAGTTTTACCTGATTCCAGTTCCCTTGCTGCCCATAATTATTCCAATTGCCACTATAGCCTTGCCAACCACCGGAACCTGAGTTATATTTGCCCCAATTTTGGTTACCACCATTGTTCCAAGGTTGGTTGTAATTTCTGCCGTAACCTTGTTGGTTCCAACCACTATTTTGGTTTCGATTTCCCCAACTACTGCCACCACCATTGTCCCAATCGCCACTCGATCTACCGCCATATTGACTCCTCCTTCTGTCATAACTTCCTTGACCGTAATAGTCTCTTGATCTGTCGTAATTACTTCCTAAAAAACGATGCCTATTTAAAGGTAAAAGTACGACGAAAATTTTATAAATTTTGTAGAATTTGAAATTGAATCAAAATGGCTGTATGACGAAGTGAAAGTGATGAAAAATCCCTTTTTAGTGTGCGTCATCGATTGTTAATGTCTTTCTAATACATTACGTCGAAAGAAATGGAAAAAAGGCAGGTCTGTAATTAATCCTAATCAAAATATCACAATAATGAGCCGTTTAAATGAATTACAAATGCCAACCCTAATCATTGACTTACCAAAATTTGATTGGTTGATGTTTAGATTAAGCGCAAGCGCGACCTATCAATCGGGAGAAATTTCTCTGTTTAAAATGGGATGCAAACATATCTTCCGTATTGGCAATTTGTCTTACATATTTTTCTACTGTACCACTGACAGTTCTTATCAGGTCTGTACTTTGTAAATTATGAAATCAAACAATTTTAATTTGTTAAATCTACATTATATTAAAACTTAAGGTGGCGCGTTTCGCTAACACAGTAGCTTTGTCAAACGAATGTAGGTATAAATTTATACTTTTATAAATAAGTTTTAATATAATGTAGATTTAACAAATTAAAATTGTTTGATTTCATAATTTACTATGTATCTACAGCAAGTAAAAGCCTCATCTATTCAATATCTGTACTTTGTTGTTTACGGTCAATTATTATTCATGAAAAGTGAATATTTATGAATCATATTGTTACATTTATTTGAATAGGTAATACAAAAATATGTCTAGATACACGGAAAAACATCAGCATTTTGAAAGTTCTCAAATATCTTCAGATAGAAAAAGAAGCTAGTAACTATTAACTTCATAGCCTTTTCGAATTTTGCTGAATGCAATCCTGATGCTTATATTTATCAAATTGAGGGTTAGATAAGTGTCAAAATAGCAAATAAAATGAATAAAATAAACGACATACCGAAAATTCGGTTATACGTCACAAACGATGATGCACACCAAAAAGGTTATTGAATAAACCATAAAACACTTCTTCTTAGTTGTGATACGAGTAAAGCTGTCACCTTTAGGGTTATTTATTTTTTTCAAGAAAGATGATGGGTAACCGTGAAAATGTAAACAAGTCGGTTCATTGTTAATTAAGTCTAAGTTCAGTGTATATTATTTATACAACTCACCTCTCCAGTCTCGTGACCTCGAATCGTGTTTCCAACGGCTACCGTCTCCATCTCTTCTTTGCGGACGGTCCCATCTTCGACTTGACTGATATGATTGTTGATAACCACTTCTTCTTTGAAAGTGTCTCCCATGATCGTTTCCTATAAAAAAGTTATTTTGTTATTTCTACTTTTACTAGAAATGTACCAATGTTTTATCAGGAACAGGGACAGTCACAGAGCGGTATTGAATATTTTTTTATGCAAAAGGACCTAGACTAATGCCAGAGCCCAACTCAAAAGAACATTTTTTTAAGCAGCAGACCATTAGTACGTTTTTACAGTCATTGGATTTGCCAACGGTAAATCGCGGCATAGTGTGCAGTCGCTCCTTTAGAACTTCCAAATCGTTGCCATTATTCAAGATTAATTTTTGACTATTATGGCCACTTGCACCGTCATTATAACATTGGTTTAAAATTTAACTGTTAGTTAACTTTGAATTTTGGCTTGCATCGCGATTTAAGCCACGGTTAAAATCTTCTAAGCCACTGTTAAACTAAGCCACTGATTTTGGATAATAAACCACAGTAGAATGAATTTTAACCTAAAAAACACACAAAACTGATGGTTCTAACTTCAAAAAAGTAATCTGTGCGCTCGAGTTAGTTTTTAGTTTCTAAAAAATGGTTTTTTGGGAACACGACAACGACATATTCTTTGAAGATGATATGGATATATTGGATATAATTGATATGGGTTTTCCACGAAGGGTATATGATAGAGCCAACCACTTCCACAACATGGATAATCTAATATTTTTCAAGAGATTTCGTCTCTTGAAACCAACCGTTCTTTATCTCTTTCTTTGTTTTCAATAATGCTTTTGTATTTTGATATGATATCAATGAGATGGGATTTTTCATTTGGTGAGAAATTTGATGTTCGCACCCGTTTCGCGCTGGTGGAGGTTGAATCCATCATTACTTACGCCTACTTTTGTGCTCCAGAAATTAGGAACACTTTATTCTGATAACATAAAGCAAAAAATAGGAAATACCGGCGACTGCCGGATAATAAATAATTTTTCTAACCTCAAAATTTCATTGTCTGACTGAGACAGTCTCAGACTGAAGTTAGGTGTTAGTACCAACCGATTATTATTTAGCAAAACTTCCCCAGATTGATTAGTTTATTTTAACCAAGAACCCTTAAATTACGGTGCAAGTGATTGTAATTTAATCGATTGTTTAAATTTTAACAGTGTGTAATTTTAAACAGTGGGTTGGCGAATACGGTGCAACCGGCCATTAGACAAACTAATCTTGTTTTTGTTATATTTCTCACATTAGAGCGGCCGTACACGGACCACATATTTGCAGTCGAGACAACCACAAAAATGTGGTCACGTCAACTGCACCTTGCGGTTGAAACAGCGACATTTTTGTGGTCTTGCGGTCATATGAACCGCACGTGTAGTTGAAGCGACTGCAACCATACTGCAACCACATCACAGAAAATAGTCTTCATTGCAAACAACTTTTCGATACACTCGTTTAGGTACAAATGACTCCGAACGCGACGGCGCAACGCGGTTCATACGACCACAAGAATGTGGTTCGTGTACGGCGGATGCAGCAGCGACCACTCGGCGGGCTTCGACTGCAAGTAGACTGCAGATGCCCGTTTTGACTGCAGTGAACGCCCGTGTACGTATGGTACAGTATTTCCTATGGGTAGCTTGAGTTTGTCGAAACGCGACGGCAATTCTGTGGTCGGGTCGACCGCAAAATGTGGTCCGTGTACGGAGGCTCTTAGTTTACCTCTTATAGCTCCTTTTATTGATTATCTCCCTTCTTTTTTTATTGTATATAAAATATGGGCATCCATTTATTATTAAAGGGTTAGGTGGTAGAACAGACGCCCACTTTCACGAGTGGATGGTTCAAGCTCGTTCGACTGTTAATTTAATTTTTCTTACAATTATAAAATTTTGTTAATGAAGACCTATACTATTATTGAATACATATTTATTTTGAGAATTAAGTATAAACTACGGAAAAGGACCATTTAAAGCTTATATTTTTAGAAATTAACCCGATTTACTTACTACGGTTATCTCTACGTTTGTCTGCTGGAAATCCAGCTGCTCTACCATCTTCATTGTATTTCTTAATAATCTCGTTTGCTTCTTTTTCTTCTACACCAACATATAAAACTTCTTCAAACCAATCGCCAACGTCGGGTAAAACCATAGCAGCTAAAAGTTAATGATGAAATGAAGAAACGTCGATTCGATTTTACACTATTTTGATGCATTTTTCAAGCTAGTTTTGCCATATTGGCATATTTAAAATTTTCCTTCTCATTTTTTTTGTAAAAATAAACAGTAGATGTACAAAACGAATTTCAATATATCTTGATTTATTCTCAATAAGAAACTTTTTTATTCCTATGCTAAAATTAAAATAAATTTGCATATGCGCTGTCAGGAACTTATATTCCTTGTTTATTTGTAAACCTGCTAACTATATAATTGAAAACTTCAACACATTAGTTCGAAGACATAAATATATTTTATCGCCAACCGTCAGTTATCAGCTTGATTTCCGGAAGTTAACAAACAGTTTACTTAAAGTTTTTTGACTTTGACATTACTCGAAAATTATCATCTGTTACTGTCACGCTTCTCCCTATTACGACCCGATAATAGTTTTCTTGAGATTTATTTACAACAAATCATTGTTGGAACTCCTTTGACTTCAGGGATTACCTTCAATTTAAATATAACAAATAATAAGTGGATTTGTTCTATATTTGTTCTTTACACACAAGTAAAGTGTCTTTATCGGACCGCCAATCGTCCGATAAAGAATCACTTTACTGACTTGGTACATAAATAACTACATATTTCATTCTAGCATATTTCAAAAATGTCAAAAGTATCAATTTTCATAGAATTTAAATCATTTTGAAAAATACTCCATACGTATTATATGTCTTCCTTTATGAATCCTGTATATAAACTATTTCATTTTCATCACTCTAACAACTTTTTAGAGTATCTAAAAGTGAAAAAAAAAACCAACTAGCATTTGGTACTTTTTAAAAATGCATCAAAATATTTGGTGTATTCATAATCTTGACTCGACCCACTTCAAAAATGTGAGTGGCTACATCAGTATAATTAGTTTTATAAAAATTATGTGAGCATTAATTAGCGAAACTAAATCAAAAATTGACTAGATGAGGCTTTTACTTGTTGTAGATCCATGCTGAATGATGAAATAAAACAATTTAAAATGTTATGTTAAAATCTACATAATATTATGTAGATTTTACATAATATTATGTAGATTTTAACAAATTAAATTGTTCCATTTCATAATTCAGATACTAAACTAAATAAATATGTTAAGCATCAAGACATTTTTTGAAGTGGGCCAATAATAATTATTTCGTGTTTGACTTCAAGTTAAACAATCAATAAAGAAAAAATGATATTGTCAAAAGAGAAATATTTACATACTAAATTTATGGTGATAAGACAAATATTTGCACTAATCACAAATTAAAATTCAATTATTAATTTGCATTATTAAAAAACTAAACTCAATGAAAAAATGGTGTTTATGTGCACATATTTGCGGTTCTAACCAAAATGATACATTCAACATCTTTAAATGTTTACAAGAATATTAATTAACCACCAAGTTTTTACCAACTTTATCCCAATTTAAGAAAGAATTGAATTTATGACGAAATTAAAATGAACAATAGAATGTATGTAATTTTGATATGAACCGTTTTTTCAATGAATGAAGTTGACGTGTACTAAAAAACCGTTATTTTATAAAAAAAAATATAAATTGTGTCATCCAACACAAATATACCTTTCATTCCAAGAATAGTACTATCAGGGACCTCTTTCAAAGCTTGACGTCTAGCTTGTTCTTCATCTCCAACTACAACTATCACGGCCTTTCTCTTGAAGCCCTCAAACGGCCGCATTTTACGGCTTTGAGCTGATGCGAACACGTTAGTCTGCCACAAGCCTCAGTATTATAATAACGTTCTCACACTATCATTTCATTATTTCATAAAATTTATTAAAGTACAGTTATCAAAGGATTTTCGTTAACAGGGAAGGATAATTTTGTATGTAGGTTATACTGAAAAATGTTGCTAATCGAAAATAGCTGTCCTTCAGTTATCTAACATCAATTAAGCATTTTGAATTTTAACAATAATGGACAAATGCCTTTTAATATGTCATTTTTTATCCTTAAATAAAATGAACGTATATGTTTGTCTGATGAAATTCTTAAATGAATCAAAGGTACGTGTGAATGTGTGAACTAAATTTTTGATCTCTATTTATCCCAATAGTTGGTATTTCTATTGTTCCGTAACGTAGTTTTGTTTGTGACAAATGATAAAATCTTGACGGGCACCTAGAAAAGAAGCGTGCGTGTGACCCTGTTGTATGTATTATTAGATACCTACTGTGGTACTTATTTTATATAGGTGTGCGACGTGCGTGATTTATTTTTCATTTTTTTTCTGTTGCGACTGGCCGAATGACGTGTGTCTAAGCAAAAATAATTGATTGTCAACTACCTCTCAATACACGTCTTGGTTACAAAAATTTTCCGCCCTAGGTAGGTTAATATCTTGGAGAATAAAATAGGTTTGGAGATATTTTAATTTGGCTTCTTGATACAATGAAATAGGCATGTTGATACTACAATGAATTTCGTCGGTCTCACTGTTATAGTTTTTAATTTTTGTTTGTATAATTTAACACTGAGAATAATAATTTATAAAACTGTTTTGTAAGGCCGCCATTTTCAAAATCTGAAAAGACAAACGTTTTCAAGTTTTCATGTATTATTCCAATTTTTCAAAAATTAAGGGTTGAATAGTTTTTTTTTAAACATTGCATTACGTCATCTTATAGGGTAAAAAATTGTCTACAATTTTGATGCCCACAATGTTTTTGAATGTACAATCAAATCTAAAAGTTATGGAAACAAAACTGTTGCAATTCACGTGCTGCGTCGCAAGCTCGACCGGAATCTTCACACAAATCTGGGAAAGTAGTACCTATATACTACATAAACTTTCGTTTAAAAAAGTAAAATCTCTGGTGGAAATCTTTTCTATTTTACGACAACTTTCGACCTAATTTACCCGGACTATATGTGCAATGCTAGTGTCTATGGAAAAATTCTGCATGTAGAAATATACGCAGTTGGGATAGATTTATTTAAGATAAATTTCGGAAACGACTGTTGATACAAACAATAAGACTACTTCTAGTTACTATACTCACACTTACTAGGTGGTCAAAACGACAATTATTTGCAAATATCATATCTGCACATAATTATATTATAAATCAGAATACTATAGCAGCTTAGAACTTGTAGTAGAACATATTAAAAATTTTCTTGGAATTTTTGATATTATCAGCAGCCAACAGCACTGAAAATGACTGTAACATGGATTTCTTACTTTATATGGTTTTTGAATGCCCTATTCACAATTCTATAAGAAAAAATGTTTTTTTTGCAAATACTGATAATCTGGTACACTACCCAATATAAATAATACACATAAGAAATCTGAACATACAGATTCGTTCATTGACTCTACGACGTCGACACATAATGTATATTTTATTGTTGCTACAGATATTTTGTCCTTTTGAGATATTTCTACGTATACTTTTTCCCACCCACAATCTTATAATTTTTTTTGCATAAGAAACATTTCAAGACATAAGAATTTCCAGTTATTTCTAATCTCCCTCTATAAGAGTGTGTTTATATTACACAATTGAAGTCACAAATCACATAAGACTTGAAAAATCTTATAAACATAATACAAAATTACAAGATCAATCAGTCAGGTACCTGTACTATGCGTATGGTGTATTATCTGACATTCCAGAGAAAAGTGACATGTAGGTCCATTTTTAATTTTTATAATAATTCTAGACTTTCACCATAAACAATAAACGAATAAACCACAGAATAAAGTTCGAAATCTTTTTGTGGTTACATACGGTTTAAAACCACTGAAATAAATATTAATTGAAATATTAATAAAAATTGAAAGAAGATGACTACAAAAAGGAGGGAGTAGAAGTGATACTGGAGTGTATTCGACACCAGCCTGTGTTTCGCAAACCGCAAGTATTCATACAACAGCCTTTTTGGTGTGCGTCATCGTTTGTGACGTATATTCGGGTATGTCGTTTAATTTATTTGCTATTTTGACACATATCTAACCCTAAATTTCATAAATAAAATCATCAGAGTCGCATTCAGCAAAATTCGACAATGCTATGAAATTAATAGTTACCAGCTTCTTTTAGTAACTGAAAATACTTGAGAACATTCAAAATGCTGATGTTTTTCCGTGTATCTAGGCATATTTTCGTATTATTCGAATAAATATAACAATAATATTCATATCAACTTTTCATAAATAATAATTGACCGTGAAAAACAAAGTACAGACAGTAGAAAAAGAAGTCAAACACATTGACAATACGAAAGGTATATCTGCATCCTATTTTAAACAGAGAAATTTCTCCCGATTGATAGTTCGCGCTTACGCTTAATCTGAACATCAACCAATCAAATTTTGGTAGGTCAATGATTAGGATTGACGTTTGTAATACATTTAAACGGGTCATTATTGCGATATTTTGATTAGGATTAATCAAAGACCTGACTTTTGTACATTTCTTCCCACGTAATGTGTTAGAAAAACATTAACAAACGATGACGCACACCAAAAAGGCTGTTGTATGAACCATATAAGTAGAGTTCAAACAACAGCCTTTTTGGTGTGCGTCATCGTTTGTGACGTATAACAGGTTTTTCGGTATGTCGTTTATTTTATTTGCTATTTTGACACATATCAAACCCTAAATTTAATAAATAAAATCATCAGGATCGCATTCAGCAAAATTCGAAAAGGCTATGAAATTAATAGTTACCAGCTTCTTTTTCTAACTGAAAATACTTCTTTCCACGTAATGTGTTATGACGCACACCAAAAAAGCTGTTGTATGAACCATACTAGGTATACCGTAGTAAATTATGTGGTAGAAAAAATCGTGCAGCCGTAAGCTCCAATGTTTTGGTTGTAATTCGCACCTACACAATTATACTAGTCGTTGACTACATCTCATATAAGAATGGATGAATTTTATCGATAACGCTGAGCTGCCCGCTATGTTGGATTTATAATATTTTCAACTGACTTTATACAAACTATAAACAATATAATTCACAAAATCTCAAGGTTACAATGCCAATTGTTATCTGCTTCATATTTTAAAATATAAAATTAATTTGTTGTATGGCTGCGTATTGCAATTCCCGGCATATTCAGTATTTATATAGCAAACATTTTTAATATAACCTACATAATTATGTATAATATACAGCTTGCAGTTGACAGAAATCTAAGACATATTCAAAATTTCACATATTATTTACTTTACCATAATACAGATTCGTAACTGTATAAACATCCACGGTGATAGCACAACAGAACTGCAAGTATTTTATAAGATGACGTGACAGAAAGTGTACAGCAACACCTTTTTTTACCAAAATAAGACTACCCGTCAGTGGAAGGTATACCCACAAACTGCCATCCTTAAATTATCAAAATTTTTCAAGTAGACGTAGATCAATCGAAGTTGCGGGATCCTCTTGAAGAGTACAATAACTACAACTTTAACATAACTGATTAAATTTGTTAATCTGTCAACTGCATTCCGTAAAGACCTGATTAAAGCTTGAGAGATAATTATTGTTAGGATGAAGGTTTCACAGGTATGGATAACTTGAACGATATGATTCCTCATTAAACAGTGATAAAAGTATTTACAATCTCAGTATTTTTCAATTTATGATTGCATCAAATTGTGTTGTTGTTAGATTTGTTTTAGATTCAATACACCGTTTAGGTGTCTAAATATACACGTAAAATGACATACATTTTGAATTGAATAGATGAGGCTTTTACTTGTATGTATGTAGATCCATACTAAATCATGAAATTATGAAATCAAACAATTTTAATTTGTTAAATCTTCATTATATTTAAACTTAAAGTTGTGACGCGTTTCGCTAGCACAGTAGCTGCTATATAAACAATTTATCATAGCTTCCAGTTATCAGAAACCACTATCAAATATCTTTTTGTTATTGATTGAATCTCTTATAGATTTGTTTATTATCGACTAATTTTTTACTGGGTAATAACAGATATGTATGTTATTTATGTTAAGAAGACATTGGTGACGATTTTAAGGGTGTGTTGTAATTCTGCAGATTAACTCTCTGGTCACATGACCAGTGGTTTAACTAACATAGTTAAACCACTATTCAATAGTAAAACATCTTTCCGTTGTAACACGTATTGTTGATCAAGGGTCACCTAACCAATGGAATTTAGTTGTCATCAGGGGGATAGAAAAAAAATGCAACCTTTCGTTTCCGTTATTGACACTTGTATTAGTAATTCAGTTTTATGCTATGCTTTAGACTAGAGTATTCTTGATTGTATTTGGTATGTCAAATAAGCGTTAAGCGTTGTGTAATTTAGCTTTTATGTTCTTATAATATAAAGATTAAGGTTCAGTTTATTAGCCAAAAAGCTCCTATACAGAACTTGTTAATACAACATGTTATACCTTAAGAAAACACTTTCTTATCTCAATACTTAAGCAACTCATCACGTTTGAACATGAATATGCACACTTTTTGCAAAAATATATACTTACTGTACTTCCCTAATATTTCAGAATTATTTTGATTTTCCGAAAATAACAAAAAGAATCTATAATTAATAAATCTAATATAATACAAACCATCTATTTCTAAATAAATACGTTATTTGCGCCATCTGAGGTACAGGCAAATAAAAAAGATGGAATGTCATATTGTCTTTTTTAGTTTTCTTCAAGTAAAGAAAAATAGTACATTGTATGTATTGGTTTACACATAATTTTTCATCCTACGCAATAACTGTGGGTAATATTTTATATAAAATAGTTATTTACGTAATAAGTGGGATATGGACATTATTAACGCACGCATGCGAAGTTTGCACGACGAGGCCGTAGGCCGAGTCGTGTATTCACATAAGTGCGTTAATAATTCCTATCACACGTGTTACGTACAAAATTTTATCTACAACTGTTTATTAGTATTATCAACAGTACCTATATTAGAAAATTAAAAAAAAAATCCAATCCAATGTATTATTAATAATATTGACTGCAAACATAAAGTACTGTGTATCATATTTTGTGACCATATCATCAAAGACGAACAAGGATGTGGAAATAAAATAAATTAGTTATGTCATCAAATTTTCAAATTTGAATGAACAAAAATCTATAAAAATGAGTTCAAGCGAAGACAATCTCCTTTCGGAAATTGAAAATGCATCTTCCAGTGTTATTTTAAATATTTAATTCTGGTATTAATATGTTTCTAGATTCTCATTACCGCACTAGTGCGGTAATGTAATCAAAAACGCACTAGTGCGGTAATATACGTCATTATGACACTAAAAATAGTGTCAAATCGTACTCGTTACATGACAGTTGTAGATAAATTTTATTTATAATATGGAATTCATGACCAAGTTATTATTTTCTATACCTCATTTAAAAACCAAGAGGAGTAATTTGAATTTCAGTTGGCAATTCTGTAGACCTCTGATTGGTCAGATTCCGCCCAATTTTACAAAACACTCTCTAGTATTTTCATCAGCTGATAATTTCCATTTTTAATGGTACTGACAGATGAATACAATCAATGTTGTCATCTCCTCCACTCTTGTTATTTTATCATTTTCACTCAGTTTCGTTGAAACTGTTCCTTCAAAAACTTCAGTAAGCAATTGTATTGAATATCTGTAATTATGGATCCTTCTACTTTGAGTACCAGCTCTTCGCTTCGACCGGTAAAACAATGTAGGACCGTCAAAAATCAAATACATTCATCTTATATCTACAATAAACATCTAAATAAACTACTAAACAGACCAGAAAAAGATTTATGGCTATGGGTGGCTGATTTCTTTATAAATCAAGGCATATTTAATTTATTTGGAACACGACTGTTGGCTAATTTTCGGAACACACCCTTTAGTAACTAATCTGGTAAATTTAGTGGTGTGAGTAAGGATTTTCAAATTACTCCTCCTGGTTATTAAATGGACTATGAAGTGTTATTAAAAATTGGATTAAGTATAGTACAATTTAAAAGATTCCTTGCTTGGATAAAATTGCCAAGTACTTGCTCAGAAAAGGGAATAAAATAGTTAAAGCTGTTGCTCCTACGTCTGCTATATCTTCTATGAAAGGTGTCGTCATTTCAGCAGTTTCAGTAGATGTAGATTCATTGATAGTAATAGTAGAAGACCCCGCCATATTGTTAGTGTTGAAATAGTTATTTATGCGTCGAGTGCAAAAACCACGTTTTACAAGAGTTGCATACAATATTTTTTCTACTCATGCAAAAACTGGAAAATTAAAATATAATATGTTGGGAACCTAACCTAATCAAACCGTTCTTTTTTTGTATCTTCATGGCCTCCGCCTTATCAGTACTCAATCATAGCTGGATTTCGCCTTGACCATTTAAATTTTAAATAATTAAAGATTTTTGCAATAATTGTAACTCGTTGAGACTAAGTAGTTTTATTGTTGTATTAGAACAGGATCAGACACTTGCTCTGGATTTTTATTCAATTTAAATGTTCATGTTTGTCATAAATCATCACAAAACTGACACAAGAATGACAGATGAGTGCAACAAAACAAAAATTTTGTTGCACTAGTGCCAAAAAGAACCACTTTTTCCATTAAATGTAAAAAAAGTTTATTAGCGACATTTTTTTTATCGATATTGACAACTGCTAACAATTTATTTTCATACTGACATTTAATAGTGGTTTATTTGTTAATTAGGGCGCCAACGTAAAATTTATTTTCTTGGCTAGCCGTAGAAAACGTAACTTTTCTCGGTTCCGCTGCAAAAATTCAACTTTCTCATAGTGCAACGACATTGTCTTCTTAACTTAAATAGCCCCCATGTATGTTATATTTAAATTAGCACTCGATTTACAAAAACATTGCTCAATCTTGGACTTTTTTTGTAATTTCAAATTCTTATGTATCTCAAGTCTAGTGAAAAATATTTTAGTACAATATTGTAAAAAAATAAATAGAATAGAAATACATTTGTTTTTATTTAATTCACAATAAATTATGCATTCTATCACTGTTTTCAGTAAATTATATTCTTACTTCTGTGAATAAGAACAAAAAATTGATATTTATATCCCCTTTCAAGTTAACCTGTGATAAGTTTTATATCTATATCCAAATAAACTTATTCAAAACGAAAAATCTTTGATAACCGGAATCCCTACATGAGGCGGTAAAATTCAATTTTTACTGTTTAAATTTCAAGTCCTCAACAATATGAACAAATAAATAAATAATTCTTCAAACTATCGAAAATAATGTTCCCATCCCATCATATTTTCTGATTTATAAGAATCATTAATCAACCAAGCCTACATTACCTTCTTTAGTTTTCGCGTTATCGTTTGTTTGACTGTTGTTAAATATTATACTTACTTCTCTCTTATTAAAGGCACCTTATAAGAGTTATACTTACTTGTTTGTTATTTTTTGCTTCACATTCAAGAACCTAAAGTTTAAATGAAAACCTTACCTGATCAATGATATAGTTTCTTCTGCGCAAAGCAGCGGTTGACACCAATTTATTCAAACATTTTTGAACTCTGTCAATAAGAATACCCCATTTTCCTTTGTATTTGGATTTCAATGGTTCTCCGCATACCTAAAATTTGTAAAATAAATTTTTCCAACTTTTGACTGCATCTGAATAATATTGTTTCCCCACGACTAAATAATAACGCACAAATTATTTTTACATATTTAGCTACATGATATATTATATTCTTCACACCTGTGAATAATGAAAAAGAATTCACTCTCGTTAGCCAATCATATTCTATTATTAGAGTGATTTTAAGCCACATAAAATTTTGACAAACGTTAACGCTAAACGTTAAACTGAGCAAGCGCAGTCTTTCTAAAATAGCGAATGACATTTTATATTATTTTAGATTTTGAAACAAAACCTGTGAACGACGTTATACGTAATTTTGTTTGGTGTAACTAACCTTAAATTTTCCATTTGTTTAATTTGATTAGTATACATTAGTCCATGACATTAATTGTGGATAATATAGAAAATAAAATTAGACGTCGAAATGATCAAGGTCTAATAGACCACAACTTAATAAGGGGCGCTATTCTTTAAATTAGAATAATATTTTGATAGTATACATCAGGCAAAATTGGCGTTGACAAGTTAAAACAGTCAAAGATGTTTTTGGTACATTTTGGAAGCCAAAATATAATTGAGTGTTAACGATATATTATTTAAAATTATCTGTGCAAAGTTTCAATACATTTTGAATAGTTTTTCATATTTTTCATTTTATTCAACGAAATGAACATAATACATTTGGCAATTATGTTAAAACCTCACCGCTTAATAAAGTTTCGTTTATTTCGACGTAAATAACGGAGTACGTTATCGCTTATTAAGGTTATCGGTTATTTTTTTACTGCTGCGTATGAGCAAAATAACCGATAACGTATAACGTTGACCAAATAAGTGGCTTAAAATCTCTCTATTATCAAAATTTACGCTAAAATGAATTAAAACGAATAAATCAAATAGTCTCTTTTAAAACGTCAAATATCTAATAATCTAATAACGCAAATCGCTTCTGACAGCGCGTCGTTTGAAACGTCAAATTAATTATACATAATTTTACTTATAATAAAGAGAAAAAAATTGACAACAGTAGCGATAATGAAGATTTAATATGTATGCCTCCAGAACTAAAGGCGTCTTTACATTTTCAGTTTTTATAAATAAATAATATGCTCTATAGCCTAGTGGTAGAAATGGTGCGGACGATCGGGGTTTTTAGTCGAGACGATAAAAGTCATGTTTCATGTGTCATGGAATGAGTAGCGCGCAGGTCGAGCTAGTCGATAGAGGTGGATAGCGAATGAATAGCGATACTGAGTCCGGGAAGACGAGAGTGACAAAGAGACAGTTCTTGACTGACCACGAATCGATATAGCTACCGAACAACGCTCCGTCTGCCAATTTATTTGTTGATTTCTTGTAGTATTTTTTTTCACAGTATTTATTCTTTCTTTTGCTGAAGTTAACAGTAGTTGCTGTGTAGGTAAGATTAATTTGGAAATAATAATTGTAGAAAACAGGTGGTCTTTTCAATAATAAATGAACGAATTTTATGCGAAATAAAAATTAATTTTAAATCCTAGTGCCGTATTTCCGTTTGATACAAAGTTGAATCTTAATGAAATTTTACGTATTCCCAATTCCAAATTCAAGTTTCGATTAAAATATTGAGAGCTAGGGCTCTTAACCTTTAATTCCGATTCCCGATTGAAGCTCCAATTGGAATATTGAGGAGTACCAGGCGTCTAAGCCAGGGCTCTTTGGTATTTTAATCCGAGAACTAAAACCATATCCGCTTTTTCTTTTGCACCATTATTGTATTTTAGTATCCGATTTTAATGAGAAGACCCCTGAATTGTAAAGTTTGCTTTATGCCTTTACCGCTTCTTATTCACACAAAATATCGCCTGTGCTTATAAAACCTCTCTCGCTTATATCCTGCCCGCTTCGTCTCTAATATGGCTGTTAACGCATGCTTAATGTACGCTTAATTTAATATTTTGGTAGTTTTACCGTTTACTGCTCGTATTTCTGTTTTTTTTTTAATACCATGGAATGGTTTCCTTTTGTAAATTTGTTTCCTTTATTGTAACAGTATAAACAGCTGTAGATCCTGTACATATATTTTTTTAAGGTACTAGACCTCTGGAACTGACCGTACCTCTATCTGAAGTTACCGGGAACTCTTGACGGTGCAGGTCAAGGGGCCGTGAAGTTAACCACGTTAAAAATCTGGTGCCCGAGAAAATGTAAGGTTTCAGGTCTCAAAAGTGACGTACCAATTTGGGCAAAAGCCAAGTGTGGAGCGAAAACGCGTCACAACTTACCGTCATTTTGTCCAATATACTATTGTTTCCTAGTACAGTATAATTTTTGTCTGCATTTGCTGCGACATGTTCATTAACCCAATGAGTTTTTCCCGACGCTGGAAGACCGCACATTAGAAGCACCTAAAATGAAAGAATTTATATCATTATTAAATACTTTTCATTTCAAAGTTAGAATATACTTCATTTATCTGGTACAAGCATAATCTACGAACAATGAGGAAACTAGAAGAGTAATTACACAAATTGCCAGTAGTTTGCAATAAATATTCAATGTGTATCAATGAAAGTATCAAAAGAATAATATATTCAACACCGATTTTACCCCTTTCACAGTATGGTTACAGAAGAGGTTATAAGGTTATGAGGTTCAGATTGAATTTTCAATAAACCAGTGTGCGGGCGGGCCCTAAATATAGCGAACCAAAACAGTGCCCACAACATATTTAGTCATATAAAGTATGAACGAATTTATCTGGGCATCCAGGGACGAATAAACGGCAGTAATTGGAAGTCCTGCAAACTAAAATGTTCAAAAATATAGTATTAACTGTAACGGACAGATATGGCCACAAAGTGAGTTAATTTGGTGCACATTGAAGAAACATATCAAAAGAGGAAATACAAAATTTTGATATTTAATAGTATATTAAGTATTAAGAATGGTAAGAGTTGTTTACCGGTCGAGATGCTTATACCATTTTTTGCGCGATCATATTGAAATAAATTTCGAAATAAAATAATTTAAATTTTTTCGAAATGAAAGAAAAGTAAGTGACAATTATATTTCTCCATCAGTTATATATTTGCTTTTGGGTATAAAATATGTAAAGAAAAAGGTTTTATTTATTGTATACTTTTTTTGTATTAGATGTTGTTTCATTTTTCCCAATTCAGGCATTATATGGTCCATCTTTTGACATTTCATTGGATTTTTATTATTGTAATATCAATCTAATGTTGAGTAACTGAAATAAATAAATAAATATCTGAAAATTAACCATAAATGCCATTTAGCAATTAAAGTAAAATTACAGTAATTTTTAATACAAAATTACAGGAATAGACTTATTCGGATGTTTGCGACGTTCACAACCATCTGATTTGTTAGAATTACTGACGGGACTCTCAGGGTGGCGCCACCCGTACAAATAGAAGGCACCACGGGTCAGTTTTCCATCAAATATGTTTTATCTATGTATGTGGCAACGATTGTGTATTACTTATCTAGTTTTTTCCATGAAAGGGTATAAGACTACTTAATTGATTGGTAAATTTTTATTTACCTCACAATCGCTTCTATTTTCCGGTCTTTTGGGTCCTTCAACTTTATTTTCAACTTTGCTTATAAAGTTATAACCATCGACTTCCGATGAAATGGCAAACCAAGGTTCGTCCTTTTCGCCAAAATTCACTTCAAATTCGTAATTTCTTGAAAGTACATGTGGATACAATGTAACATTTTCAGGTAATTCCGATTTTGGTATTTCAATAGGTGGCTGGAGCTCTCCATTTATTGAAAACCTTAAAGTGACGGTTTTTTCAGAAATATCCTACAACAAAACAATATAAGCGATTTTAAATAAAAGTAAAAATTACAAAATTTACCAAGTAAGAGCCAATTACAGTTTCGATATCAAATGGTACGCCGTAAGCGACGAATTCTTTATTCTTCACAAAATTACCAGATGATTCAAATGCAAAAGAATTTGAATCCTCGCCGAGTTGTAAAGATGAGTTTATTACAGACCACCCGATTCGAATATAATGAGTTGGCAAAGGGGGATCTTCAGGCTTCTCTTTATCTATATTTTCGCTTTCTTTTTTCTTATCTTCTTCGTCCTTTTCTTTTTCATCGCCTTCTTTTTCCTCAGCTTCCTTTACTTTTTCATTGCCATCTTTCTCTTCAGTTTCCATTTCTTTTTCATTGCCATCTTTCTCTTCAGTGTCCATTTCTTTTTCATTGCCATCTTTCTCTTCAGTGTCCATTTCTTTTTCAATATTTCCTTGCTCTTCGCTGTTCTTATCCTTTTCGACATCCTTCTTTGCTTCGTCATTTTCTTTGTCCGTTTTCTCCTCTTTTTTCACTTCTTCGTTGGCATCCTCTTTTTCTAGATTCTGATCAATATCTGTTTCCATCTTTTCCTCAGATTTATTCTCATTTGTTTCGCTGTTAGTTTCATTATTATCTGTCGCAAGTTTTTCGTTGCCGGTATTATTTTCAACTACTTCCATTGATGCCTCTTTTTTAACTGACTCATTATCCTGTTTTTTTTCCGTCCTATCAGACCTATCTTTCAATTTGTCAGCATCGCTTTTTCTTCCATCTTTATTTTCATACCTCCTACCATGTCTTCGATCATCTCTCCTACTTCTACTGTCGAATCTATGACGTTCACTAGGATTGGAAAAATCTTCCCATTTGAGTTTTTCAGTTAATTTCACTTCATAATAAACCTGAAATAAAAATAAATAAGTAATAATATTGTTATTGGTAAAAATTAGGATAACTCACCTTTCCTGATGAGACCCCATGTGTGCCTCTAGCTCCAGCCCAAGCATAACCAAAGGCACCATCGTTTATAGGCTTAGCAGATAAAAATGAGGATTTGTTGATTAAGAGATGTAAATCAGAGTCATCTGCAACATGAAAAGATGAGATAAATTGGAAATAAGTATGTTTATTAAAGCAATAGCAGGGTGATTCATAACTATTAGGACATAGTCTAAAGTCAGATTATTTTGACCAAAAAATGGCAATAGGACCAAATATGTCTTAATAAAATATTGCAGTGGAAAAATATACAAGTGGCTAAATTTATTTGTCCACGAGCACCTAATAATAAGTCAATATTTTACCTCCTAACAAAAGGTATATGGTACCCATATATATGTCGTGAATTATGGTTCATAATACACTGTAGTGAATTATGGACTAGAGATGGGGGTACCTACAATATGAAATAAACTATTAAATCTGTGTATTTTGTTCAGGAAATTTGTTTCTGACATATATCGTAACGATGAAATATTGTAATTTTTAGTATTGATACTTTTCATAACGATATTTTCTAATATTAAGTATATTAAATATATATATTTATATTTATAACGGTACGTTGTATTGATACTTTACACAGTATCACCCATCTCTATATATGTCAAATTATATTTTTATGTAGCTGTCAAAACATTTTGAGGTTAGTAATACCAAATCGTTTCAATCATTTATTTAATAAAATAAATTAATGGTCGGACAAAGTATAGTATTCTACTAGCAATTTATGGCCATAATTCACTTGGGTGACTTGCGCCCCTCGCCTGCGGCTCGTGACGCAAACGTCACCCATCGTGAATTATGGCTATCATAAATTGCTCGTTTAATACTATACTATTATTTTTGCATATTTACTAATAATTTCACTGTATATTCATTATTTATCAAAATCGGCCCAGAGATGATTTCTATTGATAAAATCAACAGTGCTGGGACTCTCAACACTATAGAATTCTACTATCGACTTTATTCAATCGACTTTTGTCGACGATTTCTTAATAAAAACTTCAATATATTTCATTTTATCAAGTCAGAAATAAAATAATACTTGTCGACAATACACAAATGGTATACAGAGCGAGACTTTCGACTGCTATCGACTGGAATTATAATAGTAATAATGTTGTAGAAAGCGATTCGGTAGAATTCTATAGTGTGCAGTCCCAGTACTGGTAACTAATCTTGACGAAACTTTTCAGAGATTTTGATTACAAAATATAACGTTAACATCATTTCTACATAATATTGATATTCCTTCTTAAACACTATAATTTCATGAGTATTCGAGAAAAACGAAATAATAAGAGGATTTCAAATATTATTTAGGTGTAGAGTGTGTTTTGGACTGTCAGATAATTGTTCTTGGTAAAAAAATTATTTCTTGTCAGTAAATTATTACTGAGGTTGTAGTCTATTGTTCATATTTTTTAATCTATTTGTTACCTTTTTTTTATTATTTTATTTTTATTCAGCTTAAAGTGCTCTGACAGCTCTGGCCATTAGCACTACGTAAAATACATACAATATGTTACATTGGTTTTATATACATGAAATAGATTAGATAAATGGAATGTAATTAAATTTTGTCGAATAGTTTTTGTTCTTTCAGGATTTGGATGACTCGTTATTTGGTTTGGGCAAGTTAATATTTCTTTTATGGATGTTTTCATTCCCAGCTGTTGACGACGTTTGGCATATAGTGGGCAGTTCACTAGTATGTGCTCAACTTTTAAAGGGGAATGGCAATGTTGGCAGTTTTGTTGAGCTCATCAAGTGGCCGTGCGAGAGACGAGTGTGACCGATACGTATTCTTCTGGCAACGACCTTCTCGTTTCTTCGTAAATCGGGAACATTGAATTGGTCTACTGTGGGATGTATTTTATGTAGGAATGTGACTGAGTGGCTCCAATGATTTTGCCAATGCAAACAAATGAGTTTTTTTATGCAAATTTTCAAGTCACTGGAGATTTGCAAATTAATTGTGTTGGTGTTGGATGAGGCGGCTTCTTTAGCAAAACGATCAGCGATTTCATTTCCAGTTATGCCTATATGTGAAGGGATCCAGATGATATTGATGGTAACATCGTGAAGAATAAGGTTTTGGTATGTGTCGTGAATACGTTGAACGAGAGCATGAGTGGTGAATAAATTATTGATAGACTGAATGGATGAGAGGGAGTCTGTGCAAATGGCTATATGTTGGTAAGGTACTTCAAATGGCTATATGTTGGTAAGGTACTTTGCAGAGTTCAAAGGCTTGTAGAATAGCATACAGTTTGCCAGTGTGAACGCTACATGTAGTTGAAATTCGGTAAGTTTCAACAACTGCTTGTGTGGTAGAAACCGCACAACCGACTCCAGTTTCGCTCTTGGATGCATCAGTGAAGAAGACTTGGTCGTATTGTTTTCTATTAAGTATTTCCAAGAAATGGTTTTTTATTAGATCATGGCTGGTTTCTTCTTTGTTGAATTTAGTGAGTGGTAGTTTAGATTTTGGAAGAGTTTTGGACCAAGGGGAGGGGAACAGGGATAGTGTGGGATAATTGAATATGAGGTATTAATGACTGGAGGAGGAAGGGAATAGTATGAATGCGTGGGTTAGGTGGAAGACTACTTAAATTGCATGGCGTTGTTAGGGAGGAAGCTGGATTGAATGGGTTGCTTTAAAAGCATATACTTTTTCAATCATAATACCTTGTCATAATCATTTTACAAATTAAGGAAACAGGATATAGTTTGTATAGATTGTGAAAATTACATTGGAACCCTTGGATTACACAAGAACGACAGAAAAACAGCTGAAAGAGAGAGAAAGAATAATTATGCGCGGTCATCGAGGCGTGTATTTAATGGCCTCCAAGATCACCTGAACTAGCTCCAAATGATTTTTTCTTTGGGGATTTTTAAAAAGTAGCATTTACCAACATGCATTTGGAAGAGTAATTTAATTTAAATGAATTGAGTGTGAAAATACAGCACGTTTGTGCCAGCATTACACTAAATAATGTCAGAGATATGAGATCAAATCTTTATCACAGATTTGGTTATTGTCTGGCACAGCAAGGTGGTTTATTTGAGCACTTAATTTATTAAAATTATGTTAACCTTTAGAATGGATTTTCATTTTTTCAGGAAGTTTATATTTTATGTTTAGAATATGTGTAGGTACCTACCTACTTATTCTATTTTTTCAATTTAATTTATTAATGGAAGTCAACTTGGTCTGAAGTAATCATGTTGACAAAAATGAATTTTAAGATGTAGTACAGGTTACGTAATAACGATTGTATTTTTTTATTTCTTTTACGTCCTCACTCCTTCCATGTTGGGAGCATACTGAATCTGAATACCACTAACTAGTGAATTCTCTCTGTAAAGGACAATGTTGCCGGATGAAAGTGTTTTATTTTACATATTGTGCATGACTTCGAAAAAAAGTAAACGAAGACGAGAGAAAAATATCATTTGTAAAGTATAATCAATATAACCAATTAATTTGATGACCCATATTTTTAATCCCATTGAAGAAAGAAGCCGCCCAATGGAGTGCATAATTTTTTTTATAAATTCGAATATTGTGAAATAATGTTTTTCAAATGCAATTCAAATAAATACAGGGTGTCCCACGACGAGTGAAAACTATCTGTATATGGCAAAATAGTAAAATCATGAAAATTTCTACGTTTGGGTTTTCGGATACGATCTTTTCAACTAAAATATTTTCAAAGATAGCCGACTTCCAGTTCTACCGGAAGTGGACTGTAGCTTTGTTATTTTACATGGAACACCCTGTATATTAATACATTTTTGAAATCTACGTAATATTTAAGTATACTTTTGTCTGAAAACTTTTTTCGAAAAATGCACACTTTTTGAGTTGACCGTTGAAGAGCCTTATAAATTATTTTTTTACGAGGGGACCCTTGAAGATATGAAAATGGTTTCTGTTCGGTTGCCTTAAGGCTCATTTACACTTGGAAAGTTTACTGGCGGAAAGTACTTGCCGCCAATAAACTTGCTATCAAATTTATGTTTACACATTTGATAGTTTTGTTTATCGATTTAATAAAATATATATATTGTCTGTGCCGGATCCACTTTTTTTAGACTTTAAAACCTTATTCAATTCTTGCCGATAAACAGTTTTAATTGACTTTAATTTAGTTTTAAGTATTGCCAAGTTGGTGTCTTCAAAACCTTCAATTTCTTTTAATTCCCTTAAAAGATAGTCAAAAGCACTTCCTCTCTTTAACTGATTCATGTAATCTTTATTCCGAATATCCCACAATACCTCATATTGTTCATAAATATTTAAAAATGCAATTATTTGGCTACTGTTCCACTTCATGATGCTAAAAATGTCTTCAACTTGCCGTAAACATACTGTTTACACATGGAAACTAACAAGACTTGACAGGAAAGCCGGCCACTAAACTAGCCGGGTCTTCAACTTTACTTGCTACTTGCTGACAAGTACAAATTCATGCTTTCTTTCGATCTACACATAGTAAGTTTAGTGGCGGCAAGTACTTTCCGCCAGTAAACTTTCCAAGTGTAAATGAGCCTTTAAGCAAGGTCAAACGTAATCGAATCTATGTTGAAAAATTTTCCATTTTATACAGGGTGTGAATAAAAAGTGTTCAAAGTTTAACTTCATAAATATCAAATTTCTTCATAAGGCAAGTTCATGTATACTTTCCTATACCTAAACCTTACTGTTATCCAGATATTAAATGTATATATTGATATCAATTCACTCAATAAATATTATTTATAGGTATTATTATTTCATTAAACTCACTCAACCAAGAAATAGATACTACTATATTATTTTAAATAGGTCTACATATAAATATACAGAATAACAGAATTGCACACGCCTATGACACTTATGAAACTAAACGAGTGGCTTGCACCCTAATCCCATAAAACCTCAGTAGCTACCCGAATTTTTCGATATTATGAGCAATATTCCACTCGGTAACTGGCGATACTCTGCAGGTGCACCTGCGGTGCCAGATTTTCAAAATTTTCTTAAATATATCTGGCATACATGAAGTTGCTCTAATTAATTTCTCTTCTTATAACAGTTTCGAGCGACTTTTTTTAATTCTTACAAATAAATTTATATTATGTATTTTTTATTAAATATTTCCTAACTAGTTTTCTAAGAAAATCATGAGCTAACAGTATATTGAAGTGATGGGAAACATATGTAAATTGAGCATAACAATTTCCGAAAATATATCTGACAACATTGCTTCATTTTATGGTCCTCAAACTGAAAATGGTCAAAGTATACATTGTATACAAACTAATCTGCGCTTCTGGCAATAGCGGTTAAAATAGGCGGTCAGTCTCGGGAAATAAGTTTACACCCCTAAGGTGGAACGAAGTGATGACCGCGCACATTTATTCTTCCTCTCTCTTTCATATATCCTTATCGCACTTGCGTAATCCGAGGCGAAGGTTCCGATGTAATTTTCAATCGCAATCGCAATCTGTATATACACACAAGAAAATTGTTGTGGTAATTCTACAGCTATAAATTATGTATCATGAACGCTCGGTTCGTGCTAATAATGTTATGTTCTATAACCTGCAGGAATCTACTTGTAATAGCTTATCTGAAAAAATAACTGATGATAAACAGAAAATTAGTGATATTTTAAATCCACTAAATATTATGAGTGGTGATATTGTTAAAGTATTGAGAGTAGGTAAACAAAACACAAGACCAAGACCTGTCAAAGTGGTTCTGAGTAGTCCACAATTGGCAACTCAGATTATTAAATCTAAGAATAAGCTTTCCATTAACAATATTAAGATAGCAATGGATAAGACTAAACTGCAGCAAGAACAACTTAAGAAAGTATTGGATGAGTTGAAATTGAGAAAAAATAATGGTGAAATTGACCTAACAATAAGATATTTAAAAGGTCTTCCAACAATCTCGAAAATGAATCAAAAAAACTTGTAAACGGGAAAACCTTCATTAATAATTTAAATGTTCATTACCATAATGCAGGAGGCATTAAAACCAAATTGCAGAGTTTGAGAACGTCAGTAGCGTTATCTAATCATGATATTATCTTATTAACTGAAACATGGCTTACTAACGATATATCTGATGCTGAGATTGGTTTATCGGGATATAATATTTTCCGTACAGATCGCAGTTGGAATACAAGCTCTTGTTCCAGAGGTGGGGGAGTTTTAATAGCTATTAGAGACTGCTTCATTGTAAAGAGACTTGATGCAGCTATTTCTGTTGAGCACCTTTTTATTAGTGTTGTGATTGGTGAGAAGAAACTTATTTTTGGTGTTACATATATTCCGCCAGGCTCCATTGATACAAAATACGTAGATCATGGAAATACGGTTGAAGACTTGGCTGCCCGCTATCCTGAACATTTATTATACTTGTTTGGTGATTATAATTTACCTTTAGCTACCTGGGGCAATTCTCATGAGGATGGACTGCTTGTTCAATGCCCTCTGCGATATCCCGCACATATTGTTGATGAGCATTTTTCTCATTTGAATTTAAAACAAGTGAATGTTATCCGAAACCCTCGTAATGTCTTTCTGGATCTGATTTTTTGCAATGAACCCCACTCTGTAAATGTGGTTGAAGCCACAGATTTATTACTTGATAATAATAATCATCATACTGCTCTTGAATGTGATATTCATATAGGGAAATCATTTACTCCAATTCCTACAGAAGACATTTTTGTAGATTTTAGGAGAGCTGATTATCAGGCCATCAATAATTACCTAGCTTCCATTAATTGGGATTATGTTGTTGTTGAGAGTAATCTAGAAGCTTCTGTTACTAATTTTTATCAAATTTTATCAAATGCAATTGCTAACTTTGTACCTATAAAAAAGTTTGTATCTTCTAGTTATCCTAAATGGTACTCGCCTCAGTTAAAACACTTGATTCATGAGAAAAAAAAATCTCATGTAAGATTTAAGTCCACAAAATCGAATAACGACTACTCTGTGTTTTCTGAACTTAGAGCGCAGAGCAAGAGTATAGCAAAGCAATGCTATCATTCTTATTTACATCATGTTGAACAAAATATAAGCAATAATTCTAAATTATTCTGGAATTATGTGAATTCGTTGCGCAAAGATCATGGTATTCCAAATAACATGTATCTTGATGACAATTTGGCAAGTGATGGTATAGAAATAGTAAATCTTTTTGCCTCATTTTTTTCTTCAGTATATAGTTCTAGTGTGTTGTTAGCAGATAGCATTGTGTCAGTGAATAAGTCACTTGATATTAATCCATTCAATATACATCTAGGGGAGCTATTTTCTGAAATCTTAAATTTAAAAGATACCCTGTGTTCTGGACCTGATGGAATTCCTTCCTTCTTCCTCAAGAGGTGTGTGTACACACTTAGTGTACCTCTGTGTATGTTGTTCAACCAGTCTCTTGCTATGAAGTCATTCCCATTAGTTACTCCCATATTTAAAGCAGGTGACAAATCTAGCATAAAAAATTACCGTCCTATCAGTAAACTCAGCATAATTCCTAAACTATTTGAGTTGCTTATAACTAGATTATTATCTTGGAAATGCAGGAATGTAATTATTAATGAACAGCATGGATTTACGTCTGGTAGGTCAACAGTGACCAATCTGTTATTATATCAGAATGACATAATCAATAATATGGAGTCAGGAATACAGATTGACTCTATTTATACAGATTTCAGCAAGGCCTTTGATAGAGTATGTCATGACATTCTTATATACAAATTGGGTAAAATGGAATTTCCATCATGGCTTTTGACTTGGTTGCATAGCTACCTAACGAATAGAAAACAATTCGTAAAAATAAAAAACTATATATCTGATCCTATAATTGTCACTTCGGGTGTACCACAGGGGTCCCATTTAGGTCCGTTGGTTTTTAACCTTTTTATTAACGATATTGGTTCTATTATTAAACATTCAAAATATTTGTTATTTACAGACGACTTAAAAATTTACAAAACTGTTAAGAGTGTTGAAGATTGTTGTAAATTACAATCTGATGTTGATTCACTCAAAAATTGGTGTATTGTTAACGGTATGACACTGAATATTGATAAATGCTATTGCATTACTTTTACTAGGTCATCCAATCCACTTATTCATAACTACAGACTCCGAACTGAATCAATAAAACGTGTTAAGTTAATTAAAGATTTGGGTGTATTCTTTGACACAAAATTGTCATTTATTGAACACATCAATATAACCACTAGTAGGGGCTATCAAATGCTAGGATTTTTAATGCGAAATTCCAAAGATTTATCATTGAAGGCTGTGACAATTCTTTATAATAGTTTAGTTTGTTCTCTTCTTCAATATGCATGTGTAATATGGTCCCCATATTATAGGGTACATATATCTTCTATTGAAAAAGTTCAACATAAATTTCTAAGGCATGTAGCTTACAAAATGCATATCCCAGTTGGTGATTATAGGTACAATGATATCATGGACAGTATTAACATTATGTCTTTGGAAAATAAAAGAACCTACACGGAACTTACTGTATTATTCAAGTTAATCTCAGGCACCATCTCGTGTCCAGAACTTCTTGCATTGTTTTCCTTTAAAATTCCCGGTAGAGTCACTCGAAGTTACAACCTTTTGGAAGTACCCTTTCACAGTACCAATTATGGTTATCATTGCTCGGTTTCACGGCTTGCACGGTCAGTAAATTCATATTGTGATTTGGGGTATAGCTTTACTGGAGTTTCATTGGATAGTTTCAAGAGTAATTTAAGAGTTTTAATGAGCTAATGTTTATTATTTTTATTATTTTATATTATTATCATTTTATTTCATTTTGGTGTATAGTGTATCATTTTACTACATTATGTGTCATTTTATTGTATTTTATTATAGTGTGTTGGCGTTATTTTGATGTTTTTGTTGAATTTGTAACTACAAACTGAATTGTATAGTTTTTATACTTATCTTTATTTGTAAATGTTTTCTTCAAGGGGGTGATCCCGTTTATTAATAAATAAATAAATAAATTATTATTTGCAGGTATAAGGGCAACCAATTCACAAAATCTATTTCTTCGTTTGGGTGAAACACAATCATTTCACAATATCAGATGATAATCCTGCAGTATGATCACGTCATCTGTCAGCAGCAACAGGAGTTTTAAAAAAAGTTCCTCCCTTGTCTTGATATTAAAAAAGTAGTTTCGTTAAGACAATACAAACTTCCGCAGATTGAATTAAATATGCAATACAATCAATCAAAAACTACAATTTGCCAAATATAAAAATATCAAATTCATATTGTTTCTTAAAATGCAAAATTTTGTTGTATATTTGTCCATTGCCTCTAAAATACACAGTATATTGTATTGTATAGTAATTCAAAAAAGTTGAGTTGTTCAATTCAATTTCTACAATGAATAAAATATTACAGCTGGCTAATGGGCCCGTTGAAAGAAAATGTTTTCAATCATAATTCGAAAGTAGCCCAATAAATGAATTTTCACCCAAAAAATAAAAATTTCAGTTCAACTCCATTTCTCACAAAATTAATCTCAAAGTTCGCTTGCGTAAAACGGGGCGTGACGTCATACCACGGTACGGCCAGGCTAGGCTCAGCGACTGTCGCTGCTGGACAGAACTTATTTCTCGATATATAATCTTCGTTTTTGACTGTTTATATTGCCATGAGTGAAAATAAAGCAACTTATAAAACGTGTGTTGTACCGCAGAGCTGCCCTTTTTCCATTTCTTTCGACGTAATGTGTTAGAAAGACATTAACAATCGATGACGCACACCAAAAAGGCTATTGAATGAACCATAGAACCAACGGCCACGGAGACGTAACGTACCCAGCAGAACCGTGATATGACGTCATAGTCAATTCTGTAGCTTTCAAAGCAACTGTAAATTTAAACTCCAATATTTCAGTTATTATTGAAGGTATCGGCTTGAATTTTTTTACGTTATCAATAGGTAAAATGTTTTCAGCTACTGAGGTGAAAATTAAAAAAATTAGTTATGATTTTAAATGAGCCTAAATTCGCAGTAAAAATTGCATATGAAACTCTCATGTAATGCTTATTAATCACATGATCGTTGCATAATATACTATATCTGTTTAAAATATCTACTACTTACACCAACTCAGTTGTACATTATCGAAATTTATTTCTGGTTCATCCTCTGGTGGAGCCTTATACCTTTTTGGAGACCTATCTGGGGAATCACCGCTACGTTTTCGTTTTTCTCCTCTATACCCAGTTCTTGCTTCCTTTTTGCTGCACTCCTCAGAATCTCCTTGTACTTCCATAAGGGTCTCCTTTTCCTACAAAATATATAAATACATGAGAACACATAAAAAAATTCAATCAACACTTTATTATTCATTTTTCAATATATAAAAATAATAAGAATATAATTATTGTCACTTTGGTTTTAGGTTATTCTTCCAATTACTTAACGACTGAAATAATTAGCAAAATGCTACTTTATAGGTACAGGGTTTCCAGAAACTGTAAAATCTATCTTCTGACAATTTTACATAAATCACTTTATCCAAAATTATAGAACTCTTTAATAATGGCGCTGTAACATCGATCTAGGCCTTATTTTGAAACTAGGAGCATTTTAAAAAGACCGAATTACACCACTAAAACTAGATTAGAAGAGTGTTCTGAATGAGTTATGTTCAGTTGTTTTGAAATAATGGCAAGTGTTAACGGTTGGAAATAAGGACAAAATAGGTTTAATGTGAAACCTACATAGAGTTAATATAATTACATTAATGTTTGTTCCATACAGACAAAAATTATTATAATTTCTACATTTTTACCTTTCAGCAGTTCTCGAAAAAGTCATGTAGTTAATATTGTAGTTAGTGAATGTATAAATAAGAAGTTTGTGGTGGTCAAAGTCTAATAAAGGAGTCTCTCCGCTCTCCTCCTCTCCTCTAATAGTATTAATAAACTCCTGGACAAAATTATTGCACCACTTTAATTATTCTAAATATTTACAATATAAACACAAAATAAAACTTAGTTTAATTGAAACAATAATGAATACCTAAAAATTACCATTACCTAAATTTGCCTCATTTTTTCTAATTAGTTTTTGCTGAAAATGCATAATTGAGCTATCATGCTTTCAAATTGAAAAAAGAATATGTGAAACACAATAAATGAATTTTGGTGAACCCTAATACCGTGTAGGGCCTCCTCTACTTCTTATTACTGCATTCATGCGTCGAGGCATGCTTGATATTAAATGTTCAACAAATGCTAGCGGAATAATCTCCCATTCTTCAATAACGACCTCTATAAGTTGGTGATTGGTGATTAACAACAGGAGGTCTAAGACTTCGAATCTTCTTTTTGAGATAGTCCCATAGATGCTCTATAGGATTCTTGTCCGGACTGTTAGGTGGCCACTCTAATAAAGGGATATTAACATCATTTAGGTAACCAATAACCTGTCTTGCCACGTGGGGACGAGCGTTGTCCTGCATGAATAAAAAATTAGGCCCAGCAAATGGAACAAAAGGCATTACATGTTCGACAATAATGTTATCTAAGTAATATTGGGCATTCATAGACCTTGTGCGTACAGGGACTAATTCTGTACGAGCATCGAAGCAAATTTCTCCCCAAAACATTTTAGAGCCACCACCAAAAGGTACTTTAGGAGAGATATTACAGCTAGCAAACCTTTCTCCTCGTCTTCGCCAGACACGCTCACGTCCATCTGGAGCTTTAAGGCTAACTCTGGTTTCATCAGAGAACATAACCCGTTTCCAATCATTGATGGTCCAATTCTGATCTAGGCTTGCAAAATTCAATCTCTGAACTTTGTGTTCTCTGGTAAGCAAGGGCTTTTTGGCTGGTCTTCTATTGCTCAATTCTGCTTCATGTAAACGTCTTCTAACCGTTCGAGATGATATAGCGACGTTGCGAACATCCGCTAATTCATTTTTTAACAGATTGCTGGTAACTCTCCTGTCTCTGAGAGCACGTTGTCTCAAAAAACGATCATCAATTTGATTAGTGCAACGTTTTTTCCCTTGTCCTGTTCTTCGAAGGTACGAGCCTGTTTCATTATGACGTCTCACTACGCGACTGATACTGGAATGATGTCTTCCTAATAAACCAGCAACATGTCGCATTGAATATCTTTCATCCAGAAGAGTCGATGCTCGCACTGCCTCCTCTATTGACAAATTTCTTTGGCGATTCATTTTTCTTACTTGTTTTACTCGCAAATGAACTTCCAAACATGCATATGATAAAAACAATTACAAACAAACGCTTGCTTCTTACAGAAATTTTGTTTTAATCAACACTTAAAAAAAAATTCAACACAGATTTACTCTAAAACGAAGTTTAATATGAATTACTGTCAAAACAAGGTATTATGTGACACTAGCTAGTTTAAATAACATCTGTCAGTATCAAACACGGTCCATAGCCTACTTTTCGTACACTAACAATAAATAAAGATTATTGAGAAAAATATAAGTGGTGCGTTAATTTTGTCCAGGAGTTTATCATCAAAAATCAAGTTCAGCTGTGATTAGATGAGTACTCCATAAGTGTTGTTTCGAGTTATCACCCTTATAAATACTGATTTGATATTAATTTATAAAATCATATCTGGTGGAGCCGATTGTCCAAATATTTTGAATCAAATTAACCTTCTTGTTATTTCCCATAGAACTAGAAACCCTCCATTATTTTCAATAAAAAATCATTACACAAATGGGCTTGTTATCAATGAAATATTTTCTCGGTTTTTTTCACGTTTTTTTGTGAAACTAAATCATCAAAATAACAGGTGAAATTTTCAGCTCTTAAACTTTATCCACTACTTAGATATTAAAGGTTGAAAATGAAGCTCCCTTAAAAAGCGACAGAGCGGACTGTGACGTCACATTGCATGTCGGGGTATAATATTCGGCAGTACACCGCTGCGTTTTACATAAGAAAATTGGTTCCAGCTACAATATCTTCAAATTTCAAAAAAGTTAGAGGCTTTTGCTATTAAAGATTTAAGTACATACCGGATTTATTAAAGCAGATTTTGGAAATTCACCTGAAATCGATATCTTTCAGGTGATGGACTACTTTAATAGAAACAAAGAATTTACACTTGGTTTTTGAATTGAAATTTCAAAACAATCTATAATACATTGTACCTTTTCACATCTCCCTCTGATGGGAATATGAAGGTCTTAACTCCAGATCCAATGCACGAATGGAACCTATAGGTATTTTTGGTTCAGACTTGCATTAAGGCTTATGCACGTTCCAAGGCGATTCAATGCGGAGGCGAAAAATGGCTAAAAAGAGAAAATAAAGAAATCGCGTTTGAAAAAAGACGAAAACCCATCAACGAAGAGTTTTCAATATCCACTAGAGGTTCTTCTTTTACATTAACTTTGTCAGATTTAAGTTTGTGTATGTGCCTTGCTTTTGGATGAAGTAGCATTATAGGCACATATTGATATACATATATAAGAAAAACAGGGGAACAACATAATAAATCATTCCATTTTTTATTATATAAGCTATATACAGGGTGTGATATCCATTTGATTTCCTCCTCTACTTGATTTTCTTCAGGGGTTCTATTTTCTGTTCTTAATGAAAAATTGCTGTGCTTTAGTTTGTAAAAAGTGTGGCATGACTTTTAAATATGCGTTGTAACTCTATTTTTTGGACAGTCAAAAAATCTTGCTACTACAGGCTTTAGTTTAACTTTTCTACTGTTCATTATTTTAATGTAGGTACATATATTTTTCTGATGCATTCTTGGATGTGCTAGGACAGTCGGAAACCCAACAAAAATTATTTACCACTTTTTCCTCACTCATTATATGATAAAATAAAGACCAGCTCAATCAACAGTCCAGCGTTTTGTTTCTTACACAATATACAATGCAATACACAGTACACTTCCACATAGCTCTCGACTCGCGGCGTTTCAAACGTTAGGGATAGCACATGCAATATGACGTCACAGGTAACCACGCCCCGTTTTCGTTCAATCCAATTTCTTTAATTAATTTGAGGGCTTAAACATTTGCGGAAAAATCTAAAATTTTGGGATTCCATTTAAAATGTGTTCTAGTTCCCATTTCCAAAATAAAAATTTTTTCTTGAACAAGCCCATTACGGTTACAACTCACCTGTTTCTAGAGTTTTAAGATGGTTTAATAAATATAATATTGATTCATTTGTTAACTCTTTAAGTATGTTTAAGAACTCAATTAGAAATGTATGTTTAGATTATTAGATTCTTAAATTAGTTCACTGTAATATTATAATTATTGTAATTTACTTGTAATTGGTGAATCCGTTAATAAATAAATTAGAAATTATATAGAGAAATGTTTAGCCTCTTTGAAATGTGGTCAATATATTCCTTAATAAGCGTAGAATAACGAATGAGTTATTTGCAATCTATCAAAGGAAGTGTTAGTATCCTTTCAAATATTAAAAAAATCCAAAATTATATACAGGAACGTTTTGCCACTTTGAAATTTGCTACATGCATGGAATGAGGCTAACATTTCTGTTTTAATATTTGGAGGGGTGATAACACCCCCTTCAAAGGCTTGCAAATAGCTCATCTTATAATATGTTATTCTACATATATTAATGAATGCATGTACCAAATTCCAAAGTGGCTAAGCTAACCCTTCGACAGCTTGCAAATTAGAGCAAACACAAACCCTTGTACATTAGTATTCATTCAGATTAAATTTTTTTTCTTCTACTAGGCATCCTTTCCGATGCCACTGGTCATTTAGAATGTAACTTTTTGGTCGCGGCCGCGTAAATTTAAAGTTTAAGAGCAACTCGCAAACATTGGCAATTAAATGAGGATTGTATAACTATACTACACTATTAAATAATTACTCTTAGTTTTCATTATTTGCACATTAATACATAAGCATTTAATTGGTTACCTGTTCTTCATTTCCGCCATCCAACATGGGTTTTTTGGGAGATGCATCACCTTCAGATATATGATCAAGTTTTGTACTTTCTGGTGTTTCACCCTCTTCTGATTTTTCCTGCGATTCATCCTCAATCTTTGGTTCTTCTGTAGTGTTTTCCTCACTTTTGACCTCATCTAGTGATTTAACTTCACTTTTTGGTTTTTCTGGAGATTGTACTTTAGTTTTGATGTTTTCTGTAGCTGTAGCACTTTCCAAAGGTTGAACTTCACTATTTGGGTTTTCTGAAGATTTCACTTCAACTTTTCCTTTATCAGGTGTATCTGATGGTTCATCAATAGTCTTTAGCTGACCTAATGACTTGACATCTTTCAAATGTGTTTCAGGCAGTTTGGTTACAACTGATTTGTTGCCTGAATTACTTTCTGTAGTTCCCTGCAATTCTTGCATTATAACTTCTTTAGGTGGAATAGGTTTCCCCTGTGGTGGTTTGTCAACATTTTCTTGTGGCTGTGCTTTTTCTGTAGTAGGTGACACAACAACACTTTTGGTTGGTTTTACCTAAAAGTTGTAATATTTTTTTCAAACATCAGACAAATGAAACAGAGAACCAATCAATAACGCATCCCTTTTTCTGAAGCCAACATAGAATTCAGTTATCTGTAGAACAATGTATGCATACTTCAGATCAAATCACTATTTTCTGTATACAATTTAAACAAATAATCAACAAAATATTTGGCACAAAAACAAAGCCTCTGACAACAACCATTAACATTTATGGCGGTATTTATAGTCGCTCAGAAAAGTGGTACTCAAGTATCCCTTAATGAAGTGACACTTGAGTAGCACTTACCCCTTCCTTGATTACGTGTTCTATAGTTGAAGTTATGTTACACTCAGGTCATACTTGGATAAGTGACTCCTAAGTGTTCCTCTAGAAGGGTTTTCAGTTGTAGTTTATTAGCAGCACTGTCAATTTGACATTCGGGCTTAAAATTTAGTGGTTTTTTATGGTGAACTTGCATCTTTTTTATATTTCAAGTTCCACGTTTGTTCCGGGTTCTAATTATAGTGTTTCGTTTTTCTATTATTTTGTAAAACACGTGTTTGTAGGAGTAGAGTTTAGTTTAAAACGACTATCTTCAAAAATTGTAATAATGTCTGCAAAACAGTGTTCGAAAGCGATTTATTCTACAAAAGTAAAGGCATTGCTTGCATCATTAGTTGATACATTTAAGGATAAGTTAGAATCTTAAAAAAACTGATGGCACAACAAATGGAAAACCATTGCTGAACAATACAACAGGGTCTTGCATATTAGGAATATAACGTTTTTCTAATCTTTGTCCATTTTCATTATCTTCTATATTATCAATATATTCTAAAAAGTCGTCTAAATCTTTCATTTCAGAAGAAATGCAGTTTTTGTGTACAACTGAATAACTTTATAACGTCAATTCGATTTAATTGTGAATACTTTGACGTATAAGTATCACTCAAGGTTTATATCAACCACCCTTAAGTTTGAGTGCCTCTTACTACATCACGTGACTTTGAAATTGTGTCTATAGAACAACTTTACGAAGTTTCCGAGCTAAGTGTTGTCCATAGTGACTATAAATACGGACATAAATGTTGTCATATCTTCTTTTTATTTCCTGATAATTAAGAAAATAAATATAATGTCACTTATTTGGGAAATGACAGTATCTATCTGAAGGCAAATTTATATCATTTTGAATATAGTCCAATTTTTCCTAATTTTATCTATTCAGCAAGGACCAATTAGCCATACCTTTTTTTTTCACACAGACCCAGCTGCATTTACGATTATTCATCCTTAATTAAATTATTTTTACATATATGATAATTCTCACCATAATTGATGCTCAGTCGATGATATGACGCTAAAGTAGTGTTGAATGTGCAAACCCCCCTTTCTATCAACATAGAAAAAAATTTTGAGAATAAAATCATTGTTGATGGAGTGACCGTGACCGTTAGTGAAAAAAAGCTATAGATTTTCTGTCAAAATTGTAATATGTGGTTATTTAGTGTAGATTAGATGGTCTTTCTACATACAGGGTGTTTCATTGGGAAATGGGCATAGGGTAAGGGTAGGTAGAGGTCGCCTAGGTGGTTCTAAAAAACCCCCATATATGATGGGTCTAGCGCTCTTTATAACCGAGATACAGGGTGTTTTATGTATTTTGACTATTTATTTGATGGTTTATAACTTGCGAATTGCGATCCACATTGTATATATTTTTCATATTCACAGCATAAACTCTTTATCCTGTATTGTACCGAATACCAAATAAATTATAATTCATAATCCAGGTACGGACTAGAAAAAAATGAAAGAAATTGAATCAGTTTAAAACAACACCCTGTATATTAAAATTTTGAAAATTCGTTTGCAGATTTGAAAAGAGTAGAAAAAATTATGTCAAAGCAAATGTGTTTTGTGCTTCCGCATACAATTTTCGTACTTGTTAATTTGAGTCAAAATTATTTTTTCGATGTAAGGGTGGTACAAAATTAAAAAAAAAAAATACTTTTTCTTCTCTAAATAATAATCTTTTACTTTCAATCAATAAAATCCCTAACCATTTCATAATCTCCTAAATTTTGGATCACAACCAATCTAAAATAAGTCGACAGGCCTATACATTTTAAGATAAAATGCTAATTTCAATAACTAACTTACAAACACCCCGTATGTGTAATACAGTTATGATAATTAAATTTGTCCATTATGCTGCACTTTAAACAAATAATAAAATGCGAAAAAATTACATCCCGGAAAAGTATAACTTTATTTTACAGATGCTCAAAGTGGCCACCATTTTGCTCAATACATTTCTGTGCTCTTTTAGTAAGATGTCTAATAGATTTCCTAATCATAGCTTGATCATTTTTCAATTCCTCGCATGCGTCCTGGATTCTCTGTAAAAGGTCTTCTCTTGTATTTATTTCAGTTGAATAGACTTTGGATTTTAAGTAACCCCTAACATGATAGTCGATTGGGTTAAAGTCGGGTCCCCTTGCAGGCCAGTTATGAGGTCCTACCCTGCCTATCCAATTATTTGGGAAGTTGTCGTTTAAAAAGTTAGTTATTGAAATTAGCATTTTGTCTTAAATAATGTATAGGCCTGTCGACTTATTTTACATTGGTTGTGATGTTTGATATCCCAATTTGCTGTAATTGTCAAGTTGGCTGATGTCAGGGTGTAATTTTGACAGTTAATGATTTGAGAGTTTGTAGTTGTATTCTTGCGTTCGTTAAGTGATTATTTGTTGATAGATAACCAGTTATTACTTGTTGAAAATGCCCCATAAATTTGATAACAATGAATATGCAGACATGTTGTTTGACTACGGATTTTGTAATGGTAATGGAAAAGCTGCCCAAAGAGAATATGAGCGGCGATTTCCTGGCCGGCGGTTACCAAATGACAAGACTTTTTCCAATGTGTTTAGTTACCTCAGAGAACACGGTAAATTTCCAACAGTGGCAGAAAATGAACTTCATGAAAGACGACATATCGGTTTGGAACAAAATATTCTAGACATTGTGCAAAACGACCCAAAAATCAGCACAAGAAGAATCAGTCATGCCACTAATGTTCCTCATTCTACTGTGTGGCGAAGATTAAAAAAAATAATCTCTATCCGTACCACGTACAGGAAGTTCAGAGGCTTCAAGTTGGAGATGAAGTCCCGAGATTGGTTTTTAGTAGGTGGATATTACAAAATAACAGAATATTGCACAGGTGCTTATTTACCGATGAAGCTCAGTTTACCAGGGACGGTATTAATAATAAAATTCAAGAAATGCTCATGTTTGGGCCCAACAAAATCCGTTTGCTATAAAACAAACACATTCACAAATAAGATTCTCGTTTAATGTATGGTGTGGTGTTATTAACAACCGGCTAATTGGTCCCTATTTTCTCCCACATTTACTAACTGGTGAAGTATATTTAGAATTTCTGCAAAATATGTTACCCATATTGCTAGACAATGCAGATTTTAATGTTGGGGGTATGTACTTCCAACATGATGGTGCTTCACCTCATTTCAGAGCAATAGTGAGAGACTTTTTAAACGACAACTTCCCAAATAATTGTATAGGCAGGGGAGGACCTCATAACTGGCCTGCAAGGGGACCCGACTTTAACCCAATCGACTATCATGTTTGGGGTTACTTAAAATCCAAAGTCTATTCAACTGAAATAAATACAAGAGAAGACCTTTTACAGAGAATCCAGGACGCATGCGAGGAATTGAAAAATGATCAAGCTATGATTAGGAAATCTATTAGACATCTTACTAAAAGAGCACAGAAATGTATTGAGCAAAATGGTGGCCACTTTGAGCATCTGTTAAAATAAAGTTATACTTTTCCGGGATGTAATTTTTTCGCATTTTATTATTTGTTTAAAGTGCAGCATAATGGACAAATTTAATTATCATAACTGTATTACACATACGGGGTGTTTGTAAGTTAGTTATTGAAATTAGCATTTTGTCTTAAAATGTATAGGCCTGTCGACTTATTTTACATTGGTTGTGATCCAAAATTTAGGAGATTATGAAATGGTTAGGGATTTTATTGATTGAAAGTAAAAGATTATTATTTAGAGAAGAAAAAGAATTTTTTTTTTTTTAAATTTTGTACCACCCTTACATCGAAAAAATAATTTTGACTCAAATTAACAAGTACGAAAATTGTATGCGGAAGCACAAAACACATTTGCTTTGACATAATTTTTTCTGCTCTTTTCAAATCTGCAAACGAATTTTCAAAATTTTAATATACAGGGTGTTGTTTTAAACTGATTCAATTTCTTTCATTTTTTTCTAGTCCGTACCTGGATTATGAATTATAATTTATTTGGTATTCGGTACAATACAGGATGAAGAGTTTATGCTGTGAATATGAAAAATATATACAATGTGGATCGTAAGTTATAAACCATCAAAGAAATAGTCAAAATACATAAAACACCCTGTATCTCGGTTATAAAGAGCGCTAGACCCATCATATGGGGGTTTTTTAGAACCACCTAGGCGACCTCTACCTACCCTTACCGTATGCCCATTTCCCAATGAAACACCCTGTATAATCAATGAGATTACAATTTTTTTTATAAATGTACACTGTGAATAACAACATACTTCAATTTAAACAGAAAATCCATGTCTTATCACTTTTTTTTACTTTCTCACGTTCAGCGGACCGTGTTTCCGCTAATAGTTTGCCGCTGGCCAGTTTTTCCCCATTTTATAAACAACCAACTAAAACATATGACCCTGATCAATCATTTTACTTTCAACATTTTTTCTATTCTAGTATTGACTGAGCATCAAGGATGACTAATCTCAATCAGCAAATAGCTCCTGTTCTAACTGTAAAAATAGTTATGATGGATGCGCATCTGTGTTGATTTTTTTATTAAATTTTTATCTGCACATTTTTTATCCATATTGCTCACAAATTTTGTAAGTAGTTTACAATTTCATTTAACACCTTATAATGTGATGGTAAAAACTTACGATGATAGTTTGCACCATAATTGATGCTCGGTCGATGATATGACGATAAAATATTGGTGAATGTGCGAAACTCCCACCCACCGCTTGGAAACATTTTTGAAAATAAAATCAACGATGATCAGGTAATGTCAAAATATGAAATAGTCAATGGTGTATAAGAGACAAAAACTGGTCATCTGGCAAATTACAGGTGGAAAGATCTGACTGACTGTCTGCTGACCATGAAAAGTTGTAAGGAATCCAGAATAATTATCCTATCAACTCCAATGCATATATCAAAGTGCTGTGCTCATGGAAGCATTTGTGAGACTGGTAAAGGTGTATTACTGAAGATATTAGAGAAAGAAAGATATGAAAGCAGAGCTACAAAAAATACTGATATAATTTTTTTATTCCTGTCATGAATCAACTATCAGCTACTTTCAGATATATTTCAAAACAAGTCTTACATTGTTTTCTCAATCAAGATTCAGTTTTTATTACATCATTTGACATTTATTGTCAAAGTAATTTTTGTCTTCAATGTCCTGAGCAAGTGTGTTCACCAGACAAAGTTTGTAATTAATAATTCACACATGGAAGAATTTAGGGATATTTAAGAAAAGTTCAAATTAATTCTGTAAAAAAAAATATCAATATTGGGATGCAAAATAATTATATACTTAAATTCCATAATAAATACTTGATTTAGGTAAATTTTCCAAAAGTAAAAACGTTTATCCATTTAAATTGTATTCAGAAAATGGTTGAGATGCATTAAAAAAATACAAGTGGAATTTACAGTACATCATTTCACAGGTTTTGAACTCTCAGAGATGTGGATTACACAACAAGTATGTTGTCACTATTGTGAACTTTGCATCTAGTATTATATTAAACATTTCAAATAGTTTATAATGAAATTCCCAATAGTGAATAAAATAGTATAATTACTCATATTAATATAATTAAGATAAAAGAACAAAATATGTACCTCATCCCTCTCATCTGCTGATTTCCTAGCAGATTTTCTTGGAGTTTCTTCAGTTTTGGTAACCAATATTTCTGATTGACTTTCTTCTGAAAAATTTCAAAAAATTATACAAAAGAATTTCCTCTAAATGTGATTATTTTTATAGAAATTATAAATAAAAATATATTAAAAAAAAATACAAAATATATCTTTTAATCAAATATATACACTTTTAAAGCAAGTTACTACAACTATAATAGTTGCTTTGTTTTCTACCCCAACAACCACATTATACATTGGTACCCATGACATGTGTAGGCTTCATTATTTTAAATGAAACCCATTTTCACTATCTAGTTTAATGTGAAAAACAAGTAGTAGAATAAGGCTATTGCTCAATACACAAACTTGCTAATAGATGGATGCTACAGTGGTCATTGAAAATAATATTTGGAAAATCATCAACAAATGCGGTATCACCACAAAATATATGCCACTAATGCTTTCAACATCTACTAAGATAGCAAAATCTTTGGTATCCATTCATTACAAGTTTTTTCCACCTTTCTATCGATTTTTAAACCTCACTTGTTCTAGTTTCAAACACAATTCCGAGCATAATTCCAAGATTTTCAATTTATCGTTTGGGTTTTGGGCAATAACTTTATTCTACTTGTTTTTTTTTACATCCATTTAAAATAATGAAGCCTACATGTGTCATGGGCTACCAGTCTATTATAGCTAATGTTGTTGGTTATGGTTCTTGCATATACATAATTTATATTCTTGGAAACCTTGATGCACTTACAGTCGACAGAAGCAAACATGAGCCCCGGAAAATATGCGAACTAAAAGAATTTCATCGCAACGAGTAGAAGACTTTATTTAAATAACCAATGTGTCCTTTTGGTAATTTTGACAAATTCTGATAATTTGAAAAGTAAGTTCGGGTAATTTTTATTTTTGCATCGGCAACACTGGACTGCATTCTATTTTCTATTTGATGTGAGCTGCCATATAATCTGATTATATACTTTATTTTATTATTTGCTTCATTAATTACAGAACAATCAGTTTTTGTTAAAACTAATTTGATTATTTTTTTCACTTGTCAAAATCTGACATTTTGGTGGTTTTAACCAATAGCAATACATTATTCTAGCCAATCATTCGGTATTATACTGATAATTATGCTTCCTCATCGATAAAACCTTGTTTACATCGAAACGTCAAAATTTTACTTTGAATTTGTCATTATTGACAACTAATGCCCGGTTTTATAAAGTAGAGTTAAATATCTCGAGTTACCTCGAGGATTAACTCTCAGGTTAAAATCCATAGATCACTGTAAAAATATATAAAAGAAGAAAACTTCGGCCCATAAAACAGAGTCCACAGTGTCTTCTATGATTCTAGTGCAACCTATAACCTCACATTTTTTGTTAAAAGTGGCATGGAAAATGTTGTGAATATATGAGCTATCACAAGCTCAATAATATCTTCAGTTGAATGTTTAGATAAACGGAAACGTGCTATGAATTCTTTATCATTCCAGTAATTTAAAGACTCTATTCTATTTCTAAAAACCCTAGGTTCTCGAGGTGCCTCAACCATTTGAATAATGTCTTCCTCATCATCTGTTAGGAAGTCATCAAAAATTTCAAATATATCTCTCACTTCATCCATGTCCACATTGAAAATATATATCATAGAATAATATACATATCGGATATGATATATTATTTTCCTACGACCACATAGGAAAGTGACATATATCGCACTGACTAGTTCTATGGAAAGTGACCTTTATTCATACGCGTACGGAAAAAAATCTTATCCGTACGTGTGCGGATAAAAAAGCTGTCAAATTGAATGTTGAAATGCTAGTCTTTTTACTCCGCAAATTAATATGTATATGTGAAATGCTTATTTCCTAAGTTGATTTGTCCATATAATAATATAATATAATTTATTTATTTCATTTAAAATTGAAAAAAAAATTAAAAAAAAATACCGAGCCCGGACTCGAACCACCCTACTGTTTGTCAAAAATAGAGTCTACGGATGCCTAGACCGCTCGGCTATCCCGCTGTTGTAGCTCATGGTTCTTGTCCAAGATACTAATAAGCGCTGAGGAAATATACACACACAAAATAAAAAGTGTTTATATCACAATTTATTGGACTTTCATGTTATTGAAACAATAAATATCCGTTTTCAATTATTTGAACAATGAATCCTTAAAATGGCTAGTTAATACTTTCAATCTCCTACAGGTAGGCAACAAGTTAAGTGTGGTGCTAATAATAATTTTACTTTTAATTTTCACAGCAAATAAATAACTAATTTTGAACCGCAATATTTATGTAAAACTATTTCCGATGTTCTGTTTGTTGTAAGTTGTTGAAATAAATGTTCGTAATATTTTATATTTTGTGTACCAATATTAATTCTAACTTTTTTATAAAGGTACTTTTTTCCATTGCATAAAAATCACAATTTTTTGGGCCACTTTCAAATGTAAGTAATTAAAACCATATAAAGTATTTACAAATACACATATGTAAAACCTCTCACATCTACATAAAAACGCAAGATTATACATGCCTAATTCGGTAAAAGTATATCGCGTGGTCTTAGGAAAAATAGTGTACATAACTTGTGCGAAAGTGATTTTTCACACTCGTGGGATTGTCTCACTCGGCTGCGCTCGTGAGACAATACTTCCCACTCGTGTGAAAAATGTCACTTTCCGCACACGTTACGTAATATACTATTTCACATTTTAGCATTTTGCACATGACAACCGCTAACTTGAGAGTTAACCCGAGCCAAATGGTGGGGCAGGGTTAACTCTAACCCCGCTTTATAAAACGCTGTATCACCCACCGGTCAAAGGGTTAACTCTCGGGGCAGGGGTAACCCGAGCTTATAAAACCGGGCATAAAAGCGCTTTCAAAAATCCTTTTAAATTGTTGAAAAAAATAATCTTCTCAAATACAACTCGCTCTTCAAATTTTATCACATAATTTTTTATTTTCATCACTCAAACTTGTTTATTTGAGGCAAAAACATTCAAACAAACCGAATTTAGATAAAATCACTCCTCCTAACGGAGTCGTGATTTTATCAAATCGGTTTGTTTTCATATTTTTGCCAAATAAACAAGTTTTCGTGGAAAAGAAAAAATTATCGATAAAATTTGAAGCACTCGTGGTATTACCTTTGATAATTAACTCAACATAATAAGGTATGTACTATAATTATTATTAATAAACATAACCTAGAACAACACAAAATAACCTATTACAATATTAAATATTCATCTAATAATGTTTGTTTTTCTTGCAGTTAAATTTGTCTCAACAATTCCCTAATCGAGGAAAATAGTGCACACGGAAGCTCGCAATATTATTAAAAACGTTGTGGAATTTTTTGATAAACAGAAAGCTGCTGGTGTGTGGTCATTCCCTTTAGACAAAGCCACAGAATTAGCTGCTGCAGCAACAGGAAAATCGGTTACCTGCATAAAACGCATAAGAAAGGAGAAATCAATGTTGCAAGAAGGTGCATTACTAGGGTCACCTTCAAAAAAACAAAAAAGTGGAGCTATTGATAAACAAATTCCAACAATAAAGATTTTAGTGAATAAAATGAAAAATAAAGTCGATTACTCTGGCGGTCCAGACACCTTAAGAAAGCACTTAAAAAAAATTGGTTTCCAGTATAAAAAGTGCCACAATAAAAGAAAACTTTTGATGGAGCGTAATGATATTTTGGCTTGGCGGGCTCGTTATTTAAGAAGTTGGAGGGAAAATGATGCTCTTGGTCACAACAAGAGGCCAATTACTTATTTGGATGAAACTTATATCCATCCATCATATGGGGTTAGTAAATGCTGGCAATCGGAAGATGAAGCTGGAGTGTATACATCCAACAGAGCTGGTCAACGGTACATAATAGTACACGCAGGTGGACGTTATGGGTTTGTTAAAAATGGACTACCAATTTTCAAGTCAAAGAGCAAATCAGGGGATTATCACGATGACATGAACCATACAAATTTTATGAACTGGTTAGAAACCCAACTAATACCAAACTTACCTCCTAATGGTATCGTGATTATGGACAATGCCCCTTACCACAGTGTTCAAATTAATAAACCACCAACCCAATCAACTAGGAAGCATATTATTAGAGAATGGCTTGAAGCTAATGACATCTCAACCACAAATGATATGCTTAAAGCAGAACTTTTGCATCTTGTCAAATGTGCCAACCATTCTAAAATGTACTATGTGGATGAGTTGTTGAAAAAACATGGACATACTGTGGTAAGGTTGCCTCCATATAACTGTGACCTCAATCCAATTGAGCTGATATGGAGTAGTGTAAAACATAAAGTGGCAATGAAAAATGTCCATAAAATTAGCCTCAACAACCCAGCCCAATCAGATCTAAAATATCTAAAAATTTAGTGCTTTTTATGTGCTAATTAGTTGCCATAATCGGAAATTTGTTGCTGATACAGCAACCGAGAAAATGATGACAATGCTAACTTTTTACAAAAGTTAGCCTTGTCATATAATATTACACGGTAAAATCATACAAAAACACCCCAAGAATTAGTTGCTAATTAGTTGCTCCATGAACAATGATCACAACAATTAAATAATAGCAGAAAAGAGAGTTTTGATCGATTAATTTCTCCAGAGAGACTCATAAACGTCTGAGATGGCCGTGAATAATTAGTTGCTCCATGCACAATGATCAGAGCAATTGAATAATAGAAGAAAAGTGAACTTTGATCGATTAATTTTTCCGGAGAGACTCAAAAACGTCCGAGATGGCCGTGAAAAATTAGTTAATAATTAGTTGCTCCATATTCAATAATCAGAGCATTAAATAATAGAGGAAAAGTGAGTTTTCAATATCTCGATTTCCTAAATAGGCTTTAAAACGTCTGAAACGGCCTTGAAAAATTAGTTGCTCATTATTTGCTCCATGGACACTGAGCAGAGCAATTAAAAAATAGAAGAAAAGTATGTTTCAAATATCTCGATTTCCTAAATAGGCTCTAAACCGTCTTAAATGGCCTTGAAAAATTAGTTGCTCATTATTTGCTCTATGGACACTGAGCAGAGCAATTAAAAAATAGAAGAAAAGTATGTTTCAAATATCTCGATTTCCTAAATAGGCTCTAAACCGTCTTAAATGGCCTTGAAAAATTAGTTGCTCATTACTTGCTCCATGAACACTGAGCAGAACAATTAAAAAGGAGAAGAAAAGTATGTTTCTAATATCTCGATTTCCTAAATAGGCTCTAAAACGTCTTAGGTGGCCTTGAAAAATTAGTTGCTTCATATACAATGATCAGAGCAGTTAAATAATAGAAGAAAAGTGAGTTTTTAATATCTCAATTTCCTAAATAGACGTTTGTCAGTCTCTCCGGAAAAATTAATCGATCAAAGTTCACTTTTCTTCTACTTTTCAATTGCTGTGATCATTGTTTATGGAGCAACTAATTTTTCACGGCCATCTCAGATGTTTTAGAGTTTCTCCGGATAAATTAGTTGATCAATAGTCACTTTCCCTCTATTTAATTGCTCTGATCATTGTTTATGGAGCAACTAATTAGTAACTAATTTTTCACGGCTATCTCAGACGTTTTTGAGTCTATCCGGAAAAATTAATCTATCAAACCACACTTGTCTGCTATTATTTAATTGTTCTGATCATTGTTCATGGAGCAACTAATTAGCAACTAATTATTGGGGTGTTTTTGTATGATTTTACCGTGTAATATTATATGACAAGGCTAACTTTTGTAAAAAGTTAGCATTGTCATCATTTTCTCAGTTGCTGTATGAGCAACAAATTTCCGATTAGGGCAACTAATTAGCACATAAAAAGCACTAAATTTTTAGATATTTTAGATCTGATTGGGCTGGGTTGTTGAGGCTAATTTTATGGACATCAATGAAAAATGTTTCTCAATCAAAGTGCTTCTCAAATAGAACAATTAGTTCAAGCAGCATTTGAGGAAGTTGGTTCTTTGGAATGGAACAAACATTGTGATCATGTGGACCATATAGCGGAAGAAATGTGAAGGAATGATGGACTATTTGATGATGTGGTGGAAAATATGTGCTTCACTGTCAACACTGGTTCATCAGATGAAAGTGGGAGTCATGAATATGAAAGTGAGAGTGATGAATTTGAAAGTGATCAGTAATAAACTGGTTAACATTTTTGTAGACTAGTCTTATTTTGTTCATATTTAATATCTTTTGCTATAAAGTAATGCATAAATTCATTACATGAACGTATATGACGTCCATGGTTCATAAGCTAAATAAACGATTTCAATTCAAAATTTTTTCAATTGGAACACCATGTATGAATATTTGATTATAAATTTGTATTAAATTTTGAAAAATCAAAAACTGTTTTATTTGTCTTACCCAACTGAATAAGTAGTGATATCATTTACAAAAAAATAACTAGTTTTTACACATCAATTTTGTGTTTCATTTCATTTTTTGGAACTTGGAATGTAATGTGTTACATACAGTTGGTTCGTTGGATCTTTTCCCATGCGTCATCATTAATATACAAACGCAATACATCAATACATTAAATAACACGTAGGTCGTAGTTGTGAACAAAGTCTTTGGTCTGTCAACGACGTCAACGTACAGATTCGCGTTAAACCTATCGCCGACATTCATCATATGGCTATCTCTGTTTGTTATATTACGCTGTAATAAAACAAACGGTTTCATTTCGGGGGTTAAGATTCTGTGAGTAGGAAAGAGACGTAATACAAAAAGTAGTATGTGAATCATTTCATACATGGGAAAAGATTCAGCGAACAGACTGTATTGTATAATGTAAAACTTGACAATGTTGTTAATTAAATAATATTGTTTCTAATATTTGTTGTGTTTGAATGAATCAAATGCTGACATAAAGTTGATGTAGAACAGCATTTAGTATACCTATATTTGACAAATCACACCAACTTATTGCCATACATTCTTGTTTAAAACAACAAATGAATATATAAGAATCGAATAGTGGTGAAGTGTTGTATATTCCAATATAACAATCTCATGCATTTTAACTTTCGGCTGTTTAGAAAAATGAACAATGGAAAAAATTTCATTTCTAAATATTATAGGTACCAAATTGGTCACACTATCGATTTGAATTGAACAAAAAGTTAACAAATGGCATTCGACGAAAGATCCTGATGTGTAAGATGGAAGTAGGAATAGGCCGAGGAATAGGCTACATAACCAGTTGATATTTTGCTTTCCATAGAAACTTGATCCTTCTTTTTCATAGTAATGTAATTTGAAAATAGAGACATTTAGGGCAAATGATATAAATTTTTTTATCAATATTTAGAGTTGAATTTTTAACAAGTTTGACTTTGTTTAGATTATGGGAGTCAATTGTGGATCTATTTACAATTTTGATAAATATGCTATCTGACATGGATCTGTTCTTTATTTATTGAACAAATGATTTTCCCAATTGCCTTAGAACCAATGGCTATATTTTACATGTAAATGATAATGATAAATGATAAAAATCTTGATAATAAACATTTAGTAACCTTATGTCAATCATTACAACTAAACAATTCTCAAAAACGTAAAATTATGAGAAATTCTACTTTGAATATACTGATATACATAATCTATTGTAAAATAAAACCTTACTAGACTCGGATTCTTTATCCAAATAATCCTTTAAACGTTTTACTAAAACCGCTTTAACTCCTTTTTGATCTAGTCCTCTGATAGCAAGTTCATTTCGCAAATCGACTACTTTTAGTTTTGCAGGATCAATGTCGGAGCTCATCTTTTCAATAATAACTAATTTCTGCACCTACAATACCACAACACCTATAAACTTATTTTACCGCATACAACAGCCACGCTTAAATTTACAAATGGCGTCGCGTTTTGCGACCAACTTCAGTAATCACCAACAGGATAATGGTAGTTTCAAGCCACATCTTTAAGTTGGCTAACTTGAATGTCGTGTGAACCATAAATAACACTGAACGCGAACTAGAAATGGGAAATAAAGAAATTTGATTATTTGTTTAAAATCTGTTTTTTTGTGTTGATTCATTTCATTTATGTTATTTTGAATATTATATTCAATGAAAGATGTCAAATTAATAATATTTTCTCACTTTTATTAGTTTTTTTATTGTCCTCTATTATCATATACCTAATACACAGCTGAATGATTTTAGCACAAATTAAAGTGCACTATTATACTGCACAATATTACGAGTACCATGAAAGATTGAAAATTAAAAAACTGCGCGTCCATAGACAAAATAATGTGCGCGTCTAGTTCGCACTATAAAACGCGACATGCTCATATACTTGATACTACCTAGAAAATGAAATGATTTTTATGGATCTCACTAGGTACAGTTGGTTCGTTGGATCTTTTCCCATGCGTCATCATTAATATACAAACGCAATACATCAATACATTAAAAAACACGTAGGTCGTAGTTGTAAACAAAGTCTTTGGTCTGTGAACGTCGTCAACGTACAGATTCGCGTTAAACCTATCGCCGACATTCATCATATGGCTATCTCTGTTTGTTATATTACGCTGTAATAAAACAAACGGTTTCATTTCGGGGGTTAAGATTCTGTGAGTAGGAAAGAGACGTAATACAAAAAGTAGTATGTGAATCATTTCATACATGGGAAAAGATTCAGCGAACAGACTGTATATATTCATCTTATTTCGTTTTTTGAAAAATAGACTGATTGTCAAGTTTAAGAGACACTTCCGTATTTTGTTTATTTCAAGGTGTGCTTCATTTTTTTGCAGTCATTTGAGTGTTAAAAAATATATACATGTTGAAATAATTCATGGCTGTTATTTCATATTTCCCGCTCTTTTAATTGTTCAAATTTCCCTCTTTCGCAGATTTCCAGTTCTGTGGTCCATGCACACTATTGCCAGATTTTTATAAAACCCGAATCTCTTTTGTTAACATATTTGAGCCTTGGAGAGTTCCTTTGTCTTTCTCCAAGACTTTTTACAAAGCAAAATAAGTATTTTAGGAAGTAAAGTAGGAGTAATGTCCCCCTCCGTTATTTTATATTTTGATTGTATTTTTACTTTTCATAACGATATTTTCTACTATTAAAGATGAGTACGATAATTACGCACTTTTCTAACTTTTCAACCCGAAGCGTCTTTTAACTCAGAACTTCCTACACTTTTCTAAATTAAAAGACGCTTCGGGTTGGAAAGGTAGAAAAGTGCGTAATTATCGTACTCATCTTAAAACGGCCGTTTGCACCAATTGATATTTAAGTAGACTTAAAGTTAAGTGACGCTTATGGAAAGTTTTGCTTTGCACCATGAACAACTTGTCATTTAAAGCTCCACTTAGCTTAGAAAATCGCTCGCTTAAACTCCACTCATCCTCAAAGTGGAGATTTCTAACCTAACATTATTGTGTTTTGATTGATATATGTCAATTATTTTTCTGTTTTCGGGTTTTCGTTTTGCGTCTTCCTATTTCAGGTGTGTTTCTTTATTTTTGAAGAAGGATGTTTATGGAGGATGATTTGATTGAATTATCTTGAAAATGGATTTCCAAGAAGACGGTACAATCGTAAAAACTATTATGAAGAATTGGATGAAAATATTAGTAATTATTTTTCCTGAACTGTATAATTTGCCGATCTGATTTTCTAATTTTTAACTGTGTCCATTATAAGCAATTTTCTTATTAAGAAAACAAGAATAAAATCATTTGATTTTCAAAAATTGACGTTTAAACGAAAAGTCACCAGAAACCATAGAGAAATTAAACAACTTAAAAAGCGAGGTTGACAAATGTATTAATCACTTAGCTAAGAATCAGAGCAAAAACATTGGTGCAACTGAACTTTAACTAAGCGACCCTTGAATTTTAAACTCGCCATAGCTATTCTTAGCTTATGCTTCTATTGGTGCAAACGGCCATTAGTAAATAATCTGGTAACTTTTAGTGGTGTGAGTAAGGCTTTTCAAATTACTCCTCCCGGTTATTAAATGGACTTTAGCTCCTTGCATTCTCGTCACTGAGTCAGTATATAAAGTATTTATTCTATTGTCACTGATCTGAGAGGTTTTACTCCAAAGGGCGTGTATGCGCGAATAGCTGCGCGTTCTGTTCCCGCCACTCCACGCCACTCGCCTGTCGCTTGTAGTATATATACCGTGTCTCCGAATCTTGTATTATCTATGATCTATGCCTGTCCGGCCTGTCGTGTCTTGGTCTTGTATTTGGTTACTATCTATGTGCCTACTGCCTGTCTGCCTGTCTCCAAGTAAGTGTCTCAGGCTCAGGGTGTGCTGTGTCCTAAAAGCTGGAAGCTCGAGAACTTTCCCAAACTGATCGATTAAATAAACGCCTTCTGCAATCATTTTTAACTAGAATTCATCAGGAAAATAGCGAAATAAACTACAAGTGCTGAAAAATTAGGAATAATATTTGTCAAAAAATATAACCTAAAAGAATAAGGGCGGGAAGTTTCCCAGACTTGATAGTGTGAAGGAGGAAGACATCTAGAAAAATGTCTTCTGATAGTTCTGATGAGTATTCTGGTGAAAATGAGGAAATGCAACCAGATACTTTCCGTGAAAGTGCTACTGTTGAACAAGAAACTGGAAAACATGATAATCAGCAGAATAAAAATGCAAATGATGAAAAGAAAGTAGTTAAGCCCAAGAGAATAATCAGAAATCCACAACCAAGATTTAATGAGCAGACTATAAGAACTGCAAAAGGCTTACCTGCACTTTTAGGTCATTTTAAGGATGTAAAATTCAAAGGCAAAGGATTTGAAGAACAAGATTTGAATCGACTTATGAAAATTTATGAGTATTGGTCCCATCGTTTTTACCCCATGTTTACATTTGATGATTCTATTAAAAGATTCGAGTACCTGGGCAACAAGAGGTCCACTCAGGTAAAATTGAAAAAAAATTGAATAGTATAGGTATTCATCATATTCTTTTGCAGGTTTATTTGAGCAAAGTCAGAATGGGTGAAGATGTTTTTGAAGAGCACATCAGTGAAGAAGAAATAGAAACCAAAGGTTCTGTTAAACCATTTAATGATCAATTCAATAACTTATCAATGGATAATAATAAACCTGAACCTGAGTTGACAGAAGATCAGTTGGAACGTATAAATCAGAATAGATTAAGGGCTCTGGCTATCAGAAAAGAAAGATTAAATAACTTATTATCAATGGATAATAATAAATCTGAACCTGAGTTGACAGAAGATCAGTTGGAACGTATAAATCAAAATAGATTAAGGGCTGTGGCTATCAGAAAAGAAAGATTGTCAAGAATAAATGGTGAAACCAGTCAGCAATATAGTCTTGGCCAAAATAATGATACTGAAGCACACAATGTACAATTGGAAGCCAATGAAGAAGAATTAGACATAGACAATATTTTGAAGTTGGTGAATGAAGTTAGTGAGTCACCTGGTTGTGAGGCTCGTCAAGATATCAATAAGGAACAACTGTATGACGAAAAGATTTCAAATGCAATAAGGATGAATGCTATTAGTGACAGTGAAAGTGATGTAGACAATGATAAAGTTATTGAATTACAGAAAGAAAATTCAAATCAATATAGTAATAATGATAATTCGAATAGTTCTTCCAGTAGTAATGAAAGTGTAGTTTCATCTAGTTCTCAACTAAAGAAGAAAAAGACTAAATCTTTAAAAAAGATTAATAATTCTCATATTTCCTTCAGGAAAAAAAGTAAAATATCAACTGATAGTGATGAAGACCTCAACAAGTCAATTTTCACACATAAATCACAACAAAACAAAAGTGAAAGAGATGAAGATAATGTACAACAGCCATCACAAAGCCACTTCACACACAAAAATAATTTGATTGAAACATCTGATAGTGATAATGAACAGCCAATTCAAAACATTAACACTTCAATTGAAGAAAATCTCCCAAATATTACACATAAACCAAAAGAAATTAATCAATTTCTAGATAGTGATCAAGAATCAGATAATTTTGATGGTACAGGAAAATTTAAGCAAAAAGGAAGACTTATTATAGGTACTGATGAATCAGATTAAAATAATGATACTATTATGGGTGTCTTTACGTGTCATTTGTCAAACCCCCAATAGTAATCAAAATGCAAGTCTCTTCTAGCACACTAAAAAAATTAAGTTACTGAGTATGAAACTATTTTGTTAAGTTGTATTATTTTTAATAAAAACACTTTTAAATTAATATATAGTTTAATTAATTAAATCACATCTTCACTAAAGCTAATAATAAAATATGTACAATAAAAAGCACAGTTTGTAACATTGCATTGGTTTTTCTTCACTTTCAGCAGATCTTTAAAAAATTAGAAAACTTTTATCTATACATTATTCAGGTATGATAAATATTACCTACTTTAGGATATACTATGCCTTTGAATGTTCAACTGGATAAAAATATGGGAAAAGCTAAATTGAAATTTTGTTATTGTAATGATACTTTGATAGCTAAATTATTTATAAGTTGGATTATAAATTATAATATGAGTGACTGAAAGAAATATTAATGAAATACACAAAGATCAAATTTTTATATAATATAATAATACACTGTGTTGATTTTAATTTTAGACGAAATATCTGGTGAAAGTAAACTCCTGACTACTAGTTGACCATGGTGGTCTTCGCTTCGATTCCGATTTAAATTCTGGTTTCTAATAAATTTGCGCAGGATAAGGTACATAAGTCACGTTTTGGTTAACAATTTAAATTCTTTTACTACCACAGAGTACACCTGTACTCTGTAGATGAGTACGATAATTACGCACTTTTCTAACTTTTCAACCCGAAGCGTCTTTTCATTCACGCTTCGGGTTGAAAAGTTAGAAAAGTGCGTAATTATCGTACTCGTACTCATCTTGTGTTACTACGTTCATAGCAAAGAGTACACCATCTGTACTCTGTGGTTCATAGTGACGTTGACGTAGCTTCATTGTAAATGTTTGCATTTAGGAACCACCTACTCAACTCAATTCTGCCAATAAAATACTGAATACCTTCAGACTTTTGACAAAATAATATATATATGTATAATTTGCATAGAGATAGTATAAAGGGAGGAGACGAAATCACGTGATCTAAAGCATACTCGGTCAGCTATTTTCGTACCACGTCAATGTCAAAGTTGATTGATGAATGTTTTTAAGTGTTATCGGTGTCGTAAATTACATTTTTGAAAATACTTTTCTTTTAATTGATTGACTAAAATGGTGTCTGGTGCTGTTAGAAGTTGTACCAGTCGAGACGGCGTGGATACTAAGAAATCTTTGCGAATAACGTACCACAGGTAAGATAAATAATATGCAGGGGTGTATTACAAATATTTTAAACATAAATCTTTTAAACAGTAATAGTTGTAGACTATTGTAGTAATTTAATCCGGCTCTGTACGTTGCGTACCACACTTAGCCACGCCCACTGATTCCACTTGTAGATATGGAACATGGAGGTAGTGATATGGAACCTAACACTGGATGTCGTCTCCTTCCCTTTGAATATTTATATTCAAAGCTCCTTCCTTATATTCTATCTCTATGATAATTTGAGACACAATTACCGATCGAGGTAGTACTTTATTCAAATTTGTACCCACTTTCTACACAATTGATTTTTGAGATTTTTCTTCTTTCAATATTTTTAGCTATACAAAAATATCAAAAACGTATTTTTTTTCCAAACGCACCCTTTCTTCAAAGCCAATTTTGTGAAAATTCAAATTTAACAGCGTAAACTACCAAAGAATTAGGGACTTGAAGCAGTTCTAAAAATCACCACTTATTCGTATACGTATCGCAAAGCGCATGTGCAGAAGCGATACGTGGGCATGACGTGGGCTTCGTTACGTTACGTGAGACGTATCAATCCGTCATACGTACCTAACGTACGTTTCGCTTTATCGTGTTTCGTGTTCGAGTTTTTCAACGACTAAACGACCTAGAAACAATAAAAGTCACTTCAAGAAAGACTATTCTTTAGTAGATGTCAAAATAATAGTGTCTTACTATTTTTCAAGTTAAAAATCAAAACATGCATGGTTACGTTACGAACGCATTTGCTTTATACTTCTTTTTGATTAATCACGTTTCTCCGTTACGTTACGTATACGGATAAGGAATCTATATAAAGAACTGCTTCAAGTCCCTACTATCTGTGTCAGGAAATTCCTCAACCGGAGAGTATCCTGTCAGATTACTATTCTATCCACGTTATCTAAAACCGAACGCACTCCTGGATTACCTACATCTCTCATGGCCACAGACCACCTAAACTCATGGCCATGGCATTATCTGCTATGATTATCTGTGCTCATGGCCCCTGGAACTTCGGCGGCTGCTGGAGCTTGCTCGGCAGGATTCGGAGCTGGGTCTCCATTATTTACTGCATAGACAAAATAAAAATTATATTATATATTATATTTCTCTGAGGCGCTGCTCCATACAAATTTGCTGCTCTATGCTCTATAAGGGCAGCGTTTTAACAGGTATACAAACCTCAAAACGTAAACAAAACTTTGCCACTTATCTGGTAATTTTTAAGTTCAAAATATTTACGATAGATGTCGCCAGTGGTACTAAATCGGATTTTATTTATATGCATATCTTGACGATTCAAACAAACGCCTCTCCGGGTCAGCTGTTTGGAATTTTCGATATTTTGGTTTCTAACACAATTTCTGCCGACTGCCAGCAGTATAGTCTGGGGCCAGCGACGATTTTTATATTTTTTATTTATTTTCAATCTCAATAAGTAAATTATGATTTCATTTATTTACCAGCTAGTATGTTTATTTTACCAAGTATTCTTTTTTCTCCTTTGATCGTTTCTGTACTCATAGGTTAATTTTGAAATTAAAATAATATTTCAATTATTATCGTCGTTTCTCTATATTTTGAACTTATATAAAATTATGAAGAAAAGATATTTAGAACTCAAAATTACATCCAAATATTCAACATTGTTTTAGTTACCTACATCAAAAACTTTTCATTCTTTATTTTACATAGAAAATGTGGAATAAAATATTTTTTGATCTAGTTATATAAACTGCAGTGTTGAATATTTAAAAGTTATTTTCAATTAAAAAATTATTCCTTGGCAAATGAAGGAAAAAACCACAGGCAGCAATTTGGCTAAATAAACAAACCATATATTTTATGTAATATATCAATGACTTTTTTTCCAATGTTGTACCTTTTCCAAAAATAATCGAAGCCACCCAACTAATACTAATAAAACAAGAAAACAATTGAAGGGCTCGGATATTTCAACTCAACACCAAAGCGATTCTATTGAGAAGCGCTATTGCCATTTCTAGAGTAGGTAGGTATACGAAATTAATTCTTTGATTTTTTTTAATATCAACAATTGACACTATCACTGTTACATATACTTTAATAATTATTTGAGTTATTATTTTATTAGATTGTTTTAAAATGCTTATAGGTATAATCAATTATTTGCAAGCAAGGTAATTTCGACTATAGGTATTGACAATACAAAGCTATAAACCATTTATATGCTTCTAAAATTTTTAAAATGTAAATTTTATTCAACAATAAACTTATTATTGCCTATAGCAAGGGCCATCCTCGTCTTTTTCTACTTTTTTATCGTCATAATCATATAAATTGTAAGGATTTCTAGTGACAATTATTACATTTGACAACGTACGTAACTTTAGAGTCCAAGAGAACTTAGAACTTGAGGTGAAAATAATACTGCATTTACGACCGATGTTGCCATGTTATCCGAAAATCCTCGAACAGCGTGGGGAAAAACAAACAAAACATTTTTTTGACAAGAAAACTGAAAAACTATGCAAGACATAGATTATTAGGTATATAAATACTTGCAATATCTATACCATTTTACCTGTATGTTAGGTATTTTATGTTTTCAAAATTCGATATTCGACTACGTAAGTGTGAAGGTATTAGCCACAGGGCAAATTGTGATTATTTTTTATTAGGTGTCCAAAAAAGAAATATATCAGTTAAGTATATTTGCTTATATTTTATTATTGTTTTATTGCAAATAATTGTAGAGTTTTCATTATTATTTTCTCGTTACGATAACTGGGTGAGTAAATTAAAGATTATTTTTCTAATTATGGCAACTATGTAAATTCTTAACATTTTTGCGGAAAAAACGAACAAGGGTAAGGACACGTAAGGGTAGGGTAGCAGATAAGAACATTGGGAGGCGGACCAGTTATTTCATTTTATCATTTACAATTGATTCAAGTTGCTAATGTTATGCGTTTTTTAGTGCATATAAGGTGAAAAGAATACCATTTTATTATTTTTCTTTTATTGTGCCATCTTCGTTGGTGAAAAGGACACCCTCTCTTGGTGAAAGAGACACTTTCTTTAATTTTTTAGAAAAATGACACCTATTTAGAAAAAACATCTACACACAGATCCAATGATCCAAATAATTTTCATATAGAAGTGTTCGCTATAACTATTCAGTAAGTAGAGAAAAATTACAACACCTATTCAGAAGAAACAAAATTCTTTCATTCCATTTACAGTTCTGGGGGTCAAGTTTTGAAATATTTCACAAGTGAATTAGCTAATATTTCGATCAACTCAAGTTTTGAACTAATTTCATGTGTGAAATAAATTCGAATTCGAAAATATTTCACTAATATAATTCGGACGCTGTTTAGCTGTCGAAATGCTCTTTTCACATGCGAATTTTTCAGAGATTTTAGAATCGCCGTAGTTAGTGTTGTGATTTTCTATGTATTTTACGTGAAGTTTCTTGTTTTCAAGCCTAGTTTGCTGTTATTAGTCTGATATTTGGTATTTATTATAGTTAAGTGAATGAGTGAGATTGACCCGAGAACGTTTTTTGAATGAAATGTCCAATTTGGAGGAACTGCAGCAAATAGTGGTAAACAACGTAGTGGAGGATGATTTATTATCAACAAGAACAGTACAACATCTTTTAGGCAAGATCCTTTCAACCTGAGTGATCACCAGTTCCTTAAAATATATAAATTACCTACATAAGGAAGGTGCTCGTGAACTAATAAATATATTAGAACCTCATTTGGCAGCTACTACAAGAATATCAGCTATAGACAAAGCTACTAAGGAATAAAAATGTATATAACCAAATTGAAATTCTAGAACTATTCTTAAATTTCAATATTATTTGTGATAATGACATTAGGAGTTACTGTCAACAATATAAGCTAACCTTAGAATTGTGTCAATTTGCTTGAGTTGAAGTGATTCCAAGTTTGTAACTAACTAAGTTCTTCTTCTTTTTCAAACCTACTGATCTGTTCTTTATAAACAAACAGTCATATTCTTCATTTTTCCAGATTTTGTAATATCTAAGCGATGTTGTCAAATTAAAAAAGTCAATTAAATTCGAAGCAGTGAATTTATTTCATTTCATTATAAATTTCATTTCACTCATTCTGAAAACTAGGTATTGTATTTCACTGGTGAATTGATAATCGAAATATTTCGCATATGAATTGATTTTCATCTTATTTCAAAACTTGACCCCCTGGGGGTCAAGTTTTGAAATATTTCACAAGTGAATTAGCCAATATTTCGATCAACGCAAGTTTTGAACTAATTTCATGTGTGAAATAAATTCGAATTCGAAAATATTTCACATATATAATTCGGATGCTGTCAAGCTGTCGAAATGCTTTTTTCACGTGCGAATTATTCAGAGATTTTAGAATCGCCGGAATTTGTGTTGTTATTTTCTATATATTTTACGTGAATTTTCTTGTTTTCAAGCCTAGTTTGCAGTTATTAGTCTGCTATTTGGTATTTATTAAAATAGTTAAGTGAGTGAGTTGGAATGACACGCGCGAAAACGTTTTTTGAATGAAATGGCCAATTTGGAGGAACTGCAGCAAATAGTGGTAAACAACGTAGTGGACCTAGTGGAGCATGATTTATTATCAACAAGAACAGTACTACATCTTTTTAGGCAAGATCCTTCCAATCTGAGTGATCGCCAGTTCCTTATAATTTATAAATTACATAAGGAAGGTGCTCGTGAACTAATAAATTTATTACAACCTCATTTGGACTTTGGTAGCTCCTACAAGAATATCAGCTATTGACAAAGCTACTAAGGAATAAAAATGTATATAACCAAATATAAATTCTAGAACTATTCTTAAATTTCAATATTATTTGTAATAATGACATTAGGAGTTATTGTCAACAATATAAGCTAACCTTAGAATTGTGTGAATTTAGCTTGAGTTGAAGTGATTCCAAGTTTGCGACTAGCTAAGTTCTTCTTCTTTTTAAAACCTACTGATCTGGTCTTTATAAACAAACAGTCATTTTCTTCTTTTTCTAGATTTTGTGATATCTAAGCGATGCTGCCAAATTAAAAAAGTCAATTAAATTCGAAGCAGTGAATTTATTTCATTTCATTATAAATTTCATTTCACTTCTTTTGAAAAATAGGTATTGCAATTCACTGTAGGTGAATTGATAATCGAAATATTTCGCATATGAATTGATTTTCACCTTATTTCAAAACTTGACCCCCTGATTATGTAACTGAAATGAAGTCTGATGTAACTGCCCACACAGATCCAAATAATTTTCACACAAGAAGTGTTCGCTATAAATATTCAATGAGTAGAAAGAAGAAGTTAGAAGAAACATCTAATTCTTTTATTCCATTTACAGTTCTGATTATGTGACTGAAATGAAGTCTGATGTAACTGCCCACACATATCCAAATAATTTTCACACAAGAAGTGTTCGCTATAAATTTTAAATGAGTAGAAAGAAGAAGTTAGAAGAAACATCCGAGGAAACATCTATAGAGTTGTAAGAGATTGATATTGTAAACTTTTTCTTTGTGTTCTGAGGAAAAATGGAAGATGAACTTTGATTGCCATGTATTAATAAATATGAAGATGAATATACATTATATTTGTGATGATAATTTCATTTATATTTTTATAGAATATTTTTGAGGTTTCTTTTCAATAAAAACATGAACCCATTTTTGCTGTGCTTTTTTTAAATAATTAATAAGGGTCAATGAAAAAGCAGACATGTCTGTTTATTGCATTTTTAAAGTTTACACAATTAGAATTTTTTGCTATAATTCATTTGAATGATTAGGAGGGGTCAGTGGAAAATCAGACATTCTGTATTATAATAAAAATAAAAACTACATACCTACTTACTTTGTACTTCAAATTTGTAATACTACAATCAGATTGCCTAAATGATTTGTTTTCGTATTCAATAAAAGAAAACATTTTTGCTATAATTTACTTGTATAATTAAGATCCAAACGAAAAACAGGTAGGTATGTCTGTTTATAACATACTGGAGGAGAACTAAGAACAGTATTTTATAATAACATTTGGATACATAACATGGAAAAATTGAAGATATAACATTTATATTCCTGTGTTTCGAAAATAATATATGGTTTAAATGAAACTAACTGTTTCTAAATGACTCCACAATATATTTGAAAAAAATGTGTAAATTGAAAGTAAATTGACAATTGTTTCGATAAATAGGTATATCATCGTCAGAATGACAGAAGTTACTTTTGACATGATGTATACTTGATATATATTTGGCTAGTCCAAATAGTGCCTATCTGGTGATTGACTTAATATATATGAATAGAAAAAAGAAGTATTTTCAAATAGTAGCTTTGATATTATTAGCCCTATGGGGATATTCTGGATATCTTTGTCCCATTTAAGATCAGTATAACTGTGCAATGATATAGGAAACCAGGAAAACTATATCTGCTGATCTTTACAATTATTACTTAAGAAGACAGTTTAATAATGGAGAACTTCCTAGATTCAGCTGTTCATTGAGGACTTCATATTGTGGGTCTGCTAAGTGTCTTCTAATTTCTAATTCTTCAAGGAAGTCCAGTTCTTGCTTCCTATCACAAACATGTAGTATTTCTGGTTCTGTGTTAGGTGTTACTGAATGTTTAGTGTCAAGTAGGTGATTCCAACCACCCCATGTCACATAAACTAGCAGCATACAATTCGATGATTCATAGAGCATTTTCGGTTCCTATGAACAAATTTAATTTTGATAGAGAAATTAATACAATTAAACAAATAGCCACATCCAATGGTTATCCTTTACATTTAATAAATAAATTACTTAATAAAAAAGAGAAAAAGATGGCGTTACAACTAATATTTCCTAAACAAACTGAAGAAGTAACAAATTACAAAACCATCACTTATGCTGGTAATATTTCCAATAATATTTCAAAGATAATATCTTCAGCAACAAATACAACAATTTCTTTTAAAACAGAAAACAATGTAGGTAGAAGTTTGCTAAATGTAAAAACAAAAATAACCCCATTAAGAAAATCTGGGATATACAAACTTAAATGTCCGGATTGTAATGCTGTATATCTTGGTCAAACCATTCGTAATTTTGAAATTAGGTACAGTGAACACATACGAGCATACAGATTAAAACAACCAGATAAATCACATTATGCAAAACACCTACTTGACACTAAACATTCAGTAACACCTAACACAGAACCAGAAATACTACATGTTTGTGATAGGAAGCAAGAACTGGACTTCCTTGAAGAATTAGAAATTAGAAGACACTTAGCAGAGCCACAATATGAAGTCCTCAATGAACAGCTGAATCTAGGAAGTTCTCCATTATTAAACTGTCTTCTTAAGTAATAATTGTAAAGATCAGCAGATATAGTTTTCCTGGTTTCCTATATCATTGCACAGTTATACTGATCTTAAATGGGACAAAGATATCCAGAATATCCCCATAGGGCTAATAATATCAAAGCTACTATTTGAAAATTCTTCTTTTTTCTATTCATATATATTAAGTCAATCACCAGATAGGCACTATTTGGACTAGCCAAATATATATCAAGTATACATCATGTCAAAAGTAACTTCTGTCATTCTGACGATGATATACCTATTTATCGAAACAATTGTCAATTTACTTTCAATTTACACATTTTTTTCAAATATATTGTGGAGTCATTTAGAAACAGTTAGTTTCATTTAAACCATATGATGAGTAGATTCCACGAAGTGAGGGTTTATACAGTTAACTCGAAAATAATAGATTACAACAGAATTGAATGAAATATGAAATGTCTATTTTGATCAATTACTAGAATGTGATTAGAATAGAATGTAGTTGTTCTCACTAACTCCGGAGGTCGATGTATATACCTATTTGTATGCTGATTCAATCTATGGCAATGTACAGGTACCCAGGGGAACCAAAGGGCACCGATATGAAGATCAATAAAAATCAGGCACTCATTGGAATTACTAGCAATAGCTAGAAATATTTGTGGTGTATTTCATGTGTATTTCACTCCTAGTCCTCTACACTAAAGATAGGTAATGTATAATACTTGTGGTGGAGCACATGTGGAACCAAAATAAACAGCATTTAAGAAGCACAAATTTACTTTTCCAGCATGAAAATTATTTTATTATAACCGCCTACAAATACTAACTATAAAACAGTAAATAATTAATTTTTATGTAAACAAAACACATGACAGTACAACAGCATTCGACAGTCGTCATCTGTCATTGAAGTTTCATACAGCGCCATCCATGAACAAGGATACTAATATCCTTGATCCATGAAGACGGTAGAACAGCTGAACTAATGTGAAGAAGTGTTCGTTTGCAAGAATTTTCCGTGCAACAAATCTCAAAAAATATAATGATTTGAGATTTCATATTTTCAGAATCAAATTCTCTGGGCTTTCTTTTGGGGATCAGGTCTTGGCGTTCAAATTGGTGACCACAAATTGTCAAAACTGTCAAAATCACACCTTCACTTAATGGCTTATATCTTTTTTATAACAATTTTAAACTTGACCAAAATACCTGATCCCCAAGACAAAGATTCAAGTTATATTGTGTTAAAATTCCAACTCCTAATTTTACTCCATTCTTTAGATTTGTTGCATACAAAATGACCTAAATTTTCTTGCAAATCAGAGGTGCCAACTGTTTTGAGCTGTCTAAATTATGACCCCCCTCTTAGTGATTTGAATTTAAGTTGGCATTTCTGCAGGCTCATCATTGGTCAGATAGCCGCCCGTTTCACACAGATCTTTTGATAGAACTGACAACGCTATTTGTCAGATTTGACATTTATGTTTAGTTACATAAAAGTATTCCATTCTTTACTACCACCTTTGCGCTTTTGCTGTTTATTATTTTGTTTACGTTTGCTATTTCATATTGTGTTTGGACTTAATACCTCGTGTTATTGTATTTGTGTTTTTTATTACTTATTTTGTGTTGTTGTTGTATCGCTTTGTTACTAATTGAATATGGACCAAAGATTGTATTCCAAGTACCAGTGGACATTCTTAGCCCACGAAACGAAGGGAATTATTAAGTTTGGATCATTTATCGCTGACAGAGAAGCTTATAAGTTAACAAGTAAAATCTTATTTTCAATAATAGTTTGACACAAATTACGGTACCTACAATATTATTGTATTTTTTAAAATCAAAACCTGTTTAGCTTTATTTTGTTCTATACCTAAACTTCCAATGTAAATAAAGGATTTAACTTATAAACTAATTGTATATTTTATACACACTATACTAATTTATACTCAAATTATCAAATGGTCATTCATACAATTTTACATAATATAACCACAATGTTTTCACAATAATGTGACATTTGGTAGCCATTGTCTGGCCTCATGTCCTGAGTCCCATTACGATTAGATATTTAGACATACCCTGATCTCTCATTGGCCACGACAAAAGGGAAAAATCACGAACCGCGAGATGGCGCTGAAAAATCCAAAATGTCGGATCGGAGGGTGAACAACAAATATTCTCTCATTTGATATTAGCTTCGTTTTCGAAATTTTTGTGTTGTATTGCTGGATTTGTGTCATAAGATATCTATTAATAATGCCTGTGAAAGTAGAGATATCAATTTCGGATATTCTGGATTGTTGGTGAACGTGTTTGGCCAATTATGAAGGTGAGGTTCCAATGAAAAAGTTAGAAGTTTATGTATGAGATCTCCAACAATATTACAATCCCCTATTATAAATTTCAGTGAGTCCTGGATTTGTCAATGTTCCTGTAAAGCAGGATTAGGGAGATACTGCAAGGATATTATTGCTACATTGATTTATATTAACAGGTAAATAAGTTTTCTCAATTACCAAGTAGGTAGATGATTTCAAAACCACACCACACATCCCTGTTTGCCTCCTCTCTTTTTCATGTTTCAGATATGAGATCTTAGAACCAGTAAGCTGTACTGATCTCTGGCTCAAAATTAGGGAAAGGAAAAAATACAGAGAGAATAAGTAGGCCAGAACCATTTCAGTCATTTAGTCACCCATGAATTAAAAAAAAGAAAATACAATACAACAGCTGAACTGAACAAAAAAAAAACTTTGATCTTCTTGCCTACAGTTTTAGACAATGAAAACGATCAATAATTAAGCCATTTGAATATGTTGAACATCAGCACTTTTTTAATACCTGCAGATGTGGGGGATTCTGCTTTGGCAACATTTTTGGCAAGATATCATCAAGTAAAAGAACAAATGGGTGCACCAGTGTATGATTCAAGTAATAAGCAGATGTTGTATAATTTAGTTTTAAAATGGCATATCGGCCATTTCGATTAGAGAGAAAAAAGCTTCATCTGTTTGACTTACCTGTTCTCTTTTATGTGCTGTTTGTTTTTATTTTCAGGCATCCAGATCATATTATGCAATATGTATTGTATCACAATAATAAATAAATAATATAAAAAAGTTATTGTTTCATTATATAAGCAAAGGTATATACAGTTGGTTCGTTGGATCTTTTCCCATGCGTCATCATTAATATACAAACGCAATAAATCAATACATTAAATAACACGTAGGTCGTAGTTGTAAACAAGTCTTTGGTCTGCCAACGACGGCAACGTACAGATTCGCGTTTAACCTATCGCCGACATTCATCATATGGCTATCTCTGTTTGTTATATTACGCTGTAATGGAACAAACGGTTTGATTTCGGGGGTTAAGATTCTGTGAGTAGGAAAGAGACGTAATACAAAAAGTAGTATGTGAATCATTTCATACATGGGAAAAGATTCAGCGAACAGACTGTATGTATGGTTTTGCACAATAATTATAAATGGAAGACTTTATGCAATAATAAAAACAAATTTTGCTTTTCATAATATCATTTAATCTATTTTATGCAGAATACGAATAAAGAAACATGTATAATACTAATTAACTAAATGAAAAAATATAGACTGAAATACATGGTATAGCAAAAATAATAAACCAGAAGTAATTGTTTTGAGTTCTCACCTACTATTCGTCACTATATACCTATATAATATATATTTTTTTGTATGTTGATAATTAGTCACTGGAAGATTCTGGCTATAGGAAAGGATCTATTTTTCAAATGCTCCCACTGTGTTGTGGATATTGAATACTAAAAAATATAAATTGAAGTGAAGAGAATCTGATAGTAAAAATTTTTGAACTTACCACAAAAAAAATCCTCTTTCAGAAAGTGCTTGCTGCAAACAAGCATGTATTTTGAGATAGGCTTCCCTACCTTCAAGATTTTTTGCCATTTCTTTACTGCCGTGGGATTCAAAGATAATTTATGTACAGAAATATCCGAAGTACTGTCTGATGCACACCTCATTATCTCTTCCAATCCGCTGCATTTTAAGATTTGATGTTTATTTGAAACATCTATTGTTCATAAAATAACGTAAAAATATATCACTTTCGACCTAAATCACTTAAAATTGTATAAAAATCTCACACTTCACCCATATAAACACATATGGGTTAGTTTGTTGTTCACCCTCCGAGTATTTCGAACGATTAATTGTAGATGTCGCCCACTCCGTGATTCTTCCCAAATGCGAGCAGTATAATAGATATTTCACATAAGGGTCAATTCGTTCTATAGGTCGGAACACGACCTTTTCGGAACACTCTCCCAATTTAGAAACTTTTAGTGGTGTGTTTCAGGTTTCTTAAAATACTCTTAGTTTAAAAACAAGGTATAGACAATGCTTACAAATTTATATATATATATATATGTCATAGATATTATAACTTAACATGGATGCGCCTTAGAAAGAGACACCATGGGACCAGAGCAACCAGACAAAGACAGATATAGAGGAGTGGCAAAAAGAGCGTGAAAGAATTGTGAATTGTGAGTTTTGGATTATTTTGTACTCCTTAAATGATAAATTAATATCGCAAATTCAAAATATATTCGTGTGTACATTATATTGAATATAAAATGGTGAAATCTTGTTCAGCTTACAACTGCACAACTAGATTTAGTAAGGAAAGTGAAATAAAATTTCACAAGTAAGTTCATAATTATTTATCAAATTTGAAAATTTACTTAATTATATTTTGCAATTTTTAGATTTCCTAAAGATGTTAATCTTCGTAAAAAGTGGATTTCAGCTTTACGAAGAAAAAATTTTAAATCAAGCGATTCAGTTGTTCTTTGTAGCAAACATTTTCAAATCTGTCAAATGCAAATATTTTAAATCATTTAATTATTTTTTCTTTGAGAAAATTGAACATCACGCAACTTTTTCAAGATTTATGGGATCATTCTAGGGATCAAGATCCCCTTCAAGGGCATATTTTACAGTTGATTAAACTTGTATTGAAATCATATTTCACAGTCAGACTTCATTATGAAAATGAATTGAAAAATGAAATCAGTTCACGTATTCGGCCTAGATTTACTAAATTAATTCATTTTAAACATCAGTAAATAAGCCGAAAAATACGGAAACTATGCCTTTTAGTGCCTACCTATATAAATTGTGTCATACAGTGTTTAAAAAAAGGAAAAAATGCCTATTCAATTCAATTTATTATTTATGTATAATTATAATTTAGAACGAATTTCTACATTTATTTATGTTTAGAAAATAAATAATTACGTTTGCAAAATTTATTTTAATCCATTCCCAAGCCAAACTTCCTAATAAACTATAAATAGACAAAATTAATTTCAATTTTGTATGTATTTTCCATTGCTGGCTCGCGCTTTTTGCCACCCTTCTATCTCCATCTCTCTCACACTGCTAGTGCGACACACGATAATATGAGCTGAATAGTGACAAGGCGCATCCATGTTAGGTTATAATATCTATGATATATTATGTTAACGTCAGACTGTACGTCAACATTTCGATAGATGGCGGCTAGTCCGAAGCACAGATAACCTAAGTACGATGCCAGACTAGTGCAAGTTTGAGTGCAAGTAACCAATCTAGATGGTGTACTCTTTGAAGTAACCATCTACCATTGGGAGTGCGTTCGGTTATATTCTCCGGAGACTATCCGATTGTCCGATAGCGTTCGAAAATCAGCTTAGATTACTATCTTATCCCGTTCGGAAAATCAGTTTATTCTTTAGGAGACTCTCGAAGCTATCTATCAAATTTGATCGAGAAAAAGTTAGTCGACATGCGCACTTATGTCCTCCTCGTTATTAAAAACATCACGACGCGTTTTTTCCCATTTTAAAAGCTTGAATGCTAATTCGTTGGGGCTACAACTACTTATAATAATATATGTATCTATATTATTTTATTTGTATCGAATGGGTTAGGTGCTTTGCAACTAAAACCGAATACATCTGATCAAATGAAACGTTGACAGATGAATTATTAAACAATAATTTATACTCTACATTTTGAAAAATGGGCGATTAGATATATCTTGTCTTAAGAAATTTATTGAAATACATTAAACCACAACCAAAGAGAATTAAAATAAGTAAAATTTGATAACTTGAAGTAAATATTGAAAAAAATATGGTAACAGAGTAAACTACCAAAGAATAAAAGCATTGTCTATGATAAAAGTGTCCGGCAATTCCTCAACCGGAGAGTATCCTCATAGAGAAATATAATATATTTTTTATTTGTCTATGAGTATATCCTGTCAGATTACTATTCTATCTACGTTATCTAAAACCGAACGCACTCAGTGCTTTTTATCTATTCTCTTATCTGGTGGTAGCACTGAGATGAAGATGACTAAGAAAGTAAGAAATGTCAAAATTTGATAAGTAGAAAGGGAAATCGTGTTATTTCATATTTGTATCGACCATTGAATTTCTTCACTAACAATAATTTGATAATTTAATTTTAATATCAGGAACATGGTTCTTATTAGTGATGTAGTAGTGCAATCAGTTAAGTGAAAATTCGCTAAACATCTTTTCAATAGCAGACAAACTTTTAACCTAGCTATTTTGCATAGATAAAAACATAAACAGCATATGTCAACTATGGTGGATAACGATAAAATTGGCAGTACCAATATCCCAACAGTTTCAAACGATACTCTTGCAGGTAGTAACGTTTTTATTGAACCAATATTCCTTCAAACAAAATCTTGTCAGACTATAGCAGGATTATTTGTTTGGGCAGCTCTTTTTTTGACTTGCAGTCAAATTTATCATCATCTCAGATGGTATACAAATCCTACTGAACAACGATGGATCGTAAGGATATTGTTTATTGTACCTATATATGGGACCTATTCTTGGATAAGTCTGTTGTTCTTTAACTCAGAGAGTTACTATGTATATTTCTTCACAGTTCGTGATTGTTATGAGGCATTTGTGATTTACAACTTTTTATCTCTTTGTTATGAATATCTTGGAGGAGAAAGTAACATTATGTCCGAAATTAGAGAAAAACCTATTAGATCTAGTTGTATGTATGGCACTTGCTGTTTAAATGGTAAAACATATACAATTGGATTTCTAAGATTCTGTAAGCAAGCAACACTTCAATTTTGTTTAGTTAAACCATTGATGGCATTTATTATTATATTCCTACAAGGCTTTGGTCACTACAGGGATGGTGATTGGAGCCCAGATGGCGGTTATTTATATATTACCATAATATACAATATATCTGTTTCTCTTGCCTTATATGGACTTTTCCTATTTTATTTTGCTACACGGGACCTACTCACTCCTTTTGAACCAGTATTAAAGTTCTTTACAGTAAAATCAGTTATTTTCTTGTCCTTCTGGCAAGGGGTTGGTTTAGCTATTCTAGAAAAAGCTGATGTTATATCTCCTATTATTGACAATAATGGAACACGCACATCTGCTGGTACAGTATCTGCAGGTGAGTAATATTTGAAAAAATCTTATTATTAGAAAGTAACTAAATCTCTGAAGTTACACAAATTACATGAGTTGTATTCAAAAATATACATTATGTAACAAAAAAGTTTGTCTTGAATTACTTATACCAGTAAATCTGGTCTTAAAATAGGTTGATTCAACCTCACTTACCTATGTACACAAGAAATTTATCAACTGTTTTAGTTGAAAATTTAAATAAATTTCTTAATTTGCTGAATATTCTGTAATCTTATGATATTCATAATTATGGTAATAATATGGTAATTACACTTAGGTAGGAGAAATCCTTTTTCCTCACGTTTTGTAGAGGGTCAGACCCTTTTGATACCTCAACCTTTTTCTATCATAAAGTGAAAACAAATAAAAATGTTGAATGCATAAATAGGTAAGTAGTGCATTAATAAAACTAAAAATTAGCAAACAGGCTTATTTTATCGAATCCAACAGGAGTACCTTTTTGTTAGCTTAATATGTGGGGAAGTCAATTTCGATAATTTCATACAGGGTGTGCCATCCCTGCAAAATTTTTGGATCACTAACCATTGCGAGTAGTCTATCCCTGTCTTCAAGGCACTACTGTAAATCTGTTTACCTTTCTGAAATAAAGTTACATGTACACTATAACTTTGCCGTACATTTCATAAACATCAAATAACTAGTACAAAAAATAAAAATAAAAACCGAATAGGCCCCTTGCAGATAATTTTTTTATTGCATTAAAATCATCCCACAGGAATATTTTCAAATTTTGTTTGATATTAAGGTCGTAATAAATAATTGAAATTCAAACGGGCTAAAATGCCGCCAAAAACACATTTTTGACGTCTATCAAAGTTAATATTTTCTGACGTTGTGTTTGGTGATTTTTTGAGAAAAAATGGTTTATCGTTATTGTATCGTGCCAGGTTGTGGAAAAACAACAATCTCCACTCTTGGAAAAACATTCATTAAGCTACCCATTAAAGAAAAACTCTGAAAAAGGACCCAGAGGTAAATTATAAGATTGTGCCTTTAAAAATCCTTCAGACATCTTAATATTTAAAATTAACGATAAGCAAAGAAACACAACAGTAAACACGATTAAACAATAAATTGATGCTAACATATATCAAGTGAAAATGCTTTTAAAATGGATAAACGTGAAACCAGATTTGTTGTTTACATTTAGAGGACGACAGTTCGTACCTTGTGACGTTACGACCAATTTCATTTCGTTTTCGTGTGACGTCAAATTTAAAGGGCTTCGTGAAACTTTCCTAGGGAATTTATAAGATAATTTTGAGTACTTCTTTGAAAAAAAAATGTGGAAGGATATTTATTATACTTTAAGAGGTTTTTAGAATACTTTAAGGTAAAAATAAAAATCTATGCAAGAGGCCTATTGAAAATTAAAACTTCGAAGGATAATTAAAGTCAAGTTATGTTGGATATGGTTAGTACTTGGATGGGTGACCGTGCCAGGAAACCCTCGTATACGGCCCATACAGCCGGCAGCGGAGTAGCATATCACAGCTGGCAGGCATTATACCAATGAGCATGAGGTATAATGTAGATCTGCCGTCTTTCGGAGGAGACGTAAAACCGAGGTCCCGAGTTCATGGATGTTGGGCTCGTTTAAGCACGCTACCACTGGTTGGAACACTAGTGGGTTCGCCAAAATATCCGGTTAGGACTAGAGTGCTCCCGGCGTCGGACATTAGCCTCAGTTGCAGAAATAGGCCGACGTTAAATAACCGATTAAGAAAACTTTGGAAGGCCTATAACTCGAAAACGAGAGCCTGCATAGAAAAAGTTTATGTGTATAAAGCACTAACATTATTTTGGCTCAGATTATACGCTCCTGACTCTTTCCCCATTAGTCCCGGGACTCCCTGTATATTACATCCAGTATAATTTAAAAACAATGCTCATGAATATACTGTTTAAAATTTTGCAAACTTGGTTGCAAATGTAAATGTTTCCGTCATAAAACCAGTGCCGTTCCTGGGGTGGCGAACGCCTGCGTGCAAGAATAATTTTGTGCGCCCCTATATACTATGCTTAAATTTTGATGATAAGGCCAATTTTCATAATCATTTTTAGTTTGAGGTTTAAACTGAATAGTTTCCTTATAGACTAAAGTCACTTTAGTGTAAGTGTTTTATTATGAAAATGGCCAAAATGGGCGTAATAAAATGAAACAACGAAAAAATATGGCAAAAAATGCGTAAAAAACAATAACATGTATATTATTTGTCGAGCGAGCCGCCATAGGCAAGCGGCATCCTTTGAAGAAACGCCGCCGCCCGTAAGCCGAGTGGCGACACGCCGACAACAGATTTTTTGCATGTAAATTCCAGTGTAGAAATTACATCTTATATTAGTTTACTGTTTCTTCCTGTAATCAAAGTTTACAGCTTTGCTATAATTTGATTTTTAATACCTTTAATGCCGATTTTTCTTCCAATTAGAAGAGCGTTTTTGCAAGAGTAGCGAACAGTTTAATTTGGTGCCCCTTAAATTGGGCGCATGCGTGCGGGACATTCGCTGCATACCCGCCAGGAACGGCACTGCATAAAACACAATAATTAAACAATAAGTTGAGATTTCAGTCAAAAAGAATTTCATATAAAGGAACCCTCAAATGATATCATTAAATGCATAGTAATTTACTAAAGTCGCTAAACACACTTGTAGCTATTAATGTTATCTAATTAATACTTGTTTTTTTTACAGGTTATCAAAATTTCTTGATATGTATTGAAATGTTCTTCGCAGCAGTATCATTAAGATATGCATTTCCTTATAAGATATACGCTCAAGGGTGTCGAGCCGATTCAAGAGGCAGATCTGTGACAATGCAAAGTATTTCAAGCAGTCTTAAAGAAACCATGAATCCTAAAGATATTATGACTGATGCCATACACAATTTCCATCCTCAGTACCAACAATACACTCAATATAGCTCAAATACTATTACCCGACAACCATATGAAAGTTTGTGACAATCGCAGTTCACTGATGACTAATCTAATTTACTAAATTAGAGTCATCTTTGGACTGCATACTTACAAATACACTGTAATGCTTTCGGATTGAGTAAAATCCTTGTGATTCTGTGTAAAAAACACGTCTCGCTCATTAAATGCAGCAGTCTCGACAAAGTAAGATAAAAATCCCATAACTTTGGTCCGAAAGGTCCGATCGAGGTAATTTTTTTGCAATGTTGGCCAAAATCTTGATATTGCTCGGCTCCTCCCCTCCCAATCAGGGAGAACTCTTGACATTTTCAACAAGTCATATACTTAATAAAACTGCGACTCGCTTGCCGAGTTATATCAATTTTACATGTTGATATCAAATCTCATATTTGTGCCAAAGCACCCCTTTTGCCTAACCCTGTTTAGGTCACAGTTTACGACCCTGATGCGTTGAGAAGGTTTAATTCTCTGCAAAAATGAAATCCCCGTCCTTTGTACCCCCCTGACCCAATTTGGTAGCCCAAACACATTTTTGTGAACATCACATATTTTGGACCCCCACACAACTCTGGGAAGATCGCAAACCTGACCCAAAAATTGATTCCGGGCACTTCAAATCCCCCGTGTGAAACATTTGACCCGCTTGGGACGGCAGTTTTATAAAGGAAATGCCTAGTTGAAAAATACCGAGAATACCACCCAATTGGGGTGACCTTAGAAGGCAGGTAGCCGAGCGCCACCAAGAATTTGGCCTTCTTTGAATATCACACCTCAATGAACATTTTGTGAAAAAATTTCCCCCAAAGTTCGAAATGAAAACCAGTGATGGGTCTTGACCAGTCATTGGTTAATAACTAGTTATTAACTATCAATTTATGGCCAATATTCACCCTCGCCTGTGGCTCCGGTCGCAAACGTCACCCATCTTGAATAATGGCTATCATAAATTGCTCGTTTAATAATATATTATAACCGTGGTTAATTTCAAACAATTTTTAACTTAATATAATTAACGCTAAAAATTGGTGTTAATAACATTACCCATCACTGGTGAAAACCTACTTTGATGAGACTAAATGCGTAAATTAGAAATGTATTAATAGAAATTATAATAATATAGTACTTTTAAATAAATGGTAATAAAGTTGATACATTCTCACTTATATGGATCTAAAGTAATTATAGGCTTGTCTAAATATTAGTCAAGATGTACTTAATGGAAAACTATGTACTTAAAACAAATTTCAATCAGTTTATACTTATAGCATATAACAATTTATCTTTACTGAGGTTATAATAATAAAAATCTTTTTGATGTTATACAATATTCGGATTTAGTACCAACTACGGTGTTTAAATATCTTGTTATTTTTATTTTGAAAGTGAGATTATTCCATCTGAAAGCAGTATTTTGTAAAAAAAAATATTGAAAATTTGAAGACGTTTACCATCTGTTATTGTAATAATTAAATTTGACGATCAAATACAAGAATATCTTTGTTTTGATATACCTAATCTATAAATGTTGATTATATTTTTACTTATTGTAGGTAGTTAATTTAATATATCTGTAATCAATAAATGTGTTATAAATGGCATAAACATTTTTTTCTCCAGATAAATCAAAAATTGAATATTTTAATTGGATAATAAAGTATTTGAACAACACGGTCGTAAGTAAAGATATACAAAGTGGCTCAAAAGTCTGGAAACGACCATTTACCTCGTAAACTCCTAGTCCTAATAATACAAAATTTGGGGTACACCTATTTTTGGATACGTAGATCATATATTTAATATTTGCAATGTTGCCACATTTGCCTTTTATCTTATATTATTAGTAACTTTGGTTTTTTCAAATTCATCGCCCTGTATTTTCAGTAAAGCATAAAGCATATAACTTGTTGAAATTTCCAAAAGGTTCGCGAAGACTCCGCTATTTCAAATTCAAAGCTCGCCATCTTGGTAACAGGGGTATAAGCACGATCACAATTAACCGGCCTCACCCATGCAGACCGATAGTACAAAAACAAATATCTGATTTATCTTATGAGAAAGAAAATAGTAGGTGTTAACCACCGCTTGTGCTTTGCTAAAGGAAAGCACTACTATTTCAAGAAAACTGCAAAACTATTTTGAGAGCTTGTTATAATTTAATAGCAATACTTATTGTGTATCAAGAGCAGAAATTAGTACTTTGGCAGTCGAGACAGAAAGTTGCAATCTGTCGAAATTACCAAAGGACTTTCTGCTCGAAATACACACAAAATTTCTCCTAGGATCACACCAAAATGAAATCAATTTGTACCCAGCATTGCAGTTTCGTGTACCTTTGTACGTAGGCAACACTTATTACATTTATGTCAGATATTTTTCAGATTTCTCTATTTCTCATTGAGTTATTACGAAAAATACTGTTGGATAAAATCTAACTAACGGTCTGTACAATTTGTAAACGAGAATTTATAGACGTTGAAGCTGCATGGCTAATTGTTTGATTTATCTCTTTACAACTTCTATATTACAATATTATGAACATGGAGAAATCTATCTAAACTTACTTGATTACATCTTGAATGGAATATTTTTTAATTAAAACCATACTTTGTTCCATTTTATTGTAATAATCCATTTGTAACATTACCGCACGCTACAACAGTGTGGTCATACGTAATGAGTGTGAAAAATCACTTTCGCACAAGTTATGTACACTATTTTTCCTACAACCCCGCGATAGACTTTTACCGAATCAGGCATCTACAATCTTACGTTTTTATGTAGCTGTGAGAGGTTTTACATATGTGTTACTGGGGCGTGCTTTGAATAGGTAAAAGGGTACACCAATAAAAAAATACTTATTAAATATTGGTGAAATACAGGGTGAAATAATAAAATATGAAGGTAACAAGTATATAAAAAAACATACTCGTAATCCAGATACTGAAGGAATAACGGCAGCAACTATTCGTTTTATTTTTAACTAAGTTTTATGTGGATTACTGCAGTTGTATCGTCGACATACGATGAGAGAAGACCCCTCCGGAACCTTCCTCATTCTTATTTAAAGATAATTCAAAATCTTAAATTTCGTGGTATTAAGAATATTGATTTTTGGTCTAGTAGTTTATTCCACCACGAATCTCAAAAGAGAAATAATTTCTTAATTATTTGAAGGAAATATTTTTACAAAATATTTATATACTATTGCACCAAAAATCAAAATTCTGATATGATTTTTGCAATTTTTATTACCTGAAATGTCAACCGACAAATTTAACGTTTCAATAGCAACAGATGCCAGAGGCGTAAGAAATGGGAGAGGAAAGGTGACATATTCTTCCAAATGAACACCACTGGATCAAGAATTGAAACATGTTTCTCCATCAAAATAATATGCCCTTTTACATTTTAAAAACAACCTGCCAAATATGTCAGTTCAATTTATTCATCCATTTTAAAGTTATCAAATTAAAACATTTAAAATTTTATAGCTTCAACTTCCTGTATTTCGAAAAGTAAATGAGCTGGACTCCTCAATCCTTACATCATTTTGTCCATTTTTACGAGAGGTATCTAAATGCAAACGTTTTAAGGACCGGTATTAATTATCTACATTAAACAAATTGAGATATCTACATTGAACAAATTTGAGATGGATCCTTTCATAATCTACTCAACATTTTTGAATCATATGAGTCATTAAGATCAGATTATACCGAAATCCTATCAAGCAATAAACTAAATTAATAAATTGGGTTATGATGAAAAAATATCAGAAATTTCCACTTTTTAAAGCGTTAAATGCCAAAACCATGGAGATTAGGCCAAAACATTGGTTGATTGAAACTAACCCAGCTGACAGCCTTACGTTCTTTGTACGTAATTCTTTCGTCACCCATTACGTCGTTTTGACTTATTGGATGACGTAGAATCGACTAAAATATGACGTGAAAATGTCACAGCCCAAAGACGTCACCTATTAACGTCACGTCTACGTCAACGTATGACGTAGAATAGATATGTTTTATCGACGAAATTGTAACGTATAATTACGTAATTTTACGACGCCATTTTATAAACCTATTATTACGTATGTATGGATTTTGGGACAGTACAAAAACCAAAAATAATAATAACCAGAAGTTTATTTGTCAAATATCACAAGTTAGAAAAAAGTAAATAACATGTTATTATATAAAAAGAACGATATATGATCTACAATGAGCCAATTACATGTTAACTTGCTTGAAATAAAAAGTACTTACAAAATTATCAGAATTTTGTTCACTAATTAAGAACTCTTCCAAGCTGGTTAAATCTTCTTCTGTTGGAATTGGTATTTCTATTGGCAAATCACTTAAATCAAAGGTAGGTTTTGGATTTACTGGGGTAAAACGATTTCTCTTGGCTCGTCATCTATTATCATTCGAGTCCTCCATATCGCTTTGCAGGTCTGATGTAAGCTCATCTAGTTGAAGTTTTCACGGGCCTTCTCCAAGTTTTCTGCAATTACATCAATTAAGTAACAACATTATTGTTCTTTTTTTAAAGCTGTTTTATTGACACAAAGGAATTTATTTAGCTTCCAAATGGTTTTTCCTTTTTTAAGGTTTGTGAAAATACCCAATTAGTTCATTTTCAAAAGAAAACTTGAATGAATTAGCGATAAGCACATATCTGATCTACTATAATTTATATAATCAAAACTGAGCACTTCAAGAATGTATGTTTTTGATGTGCTGGTTTAAATTTATTTTGGAGTTGTCATTTCAAAAACATAATAAACAAAAACTGATTTTTCAATTCATTAGAAAATTATATAATTGTCAAATTCATCTTACCTTGTTCAAAGTATACTTTTTCCACTTTGTAGAGTCCCAGCTTTTATAGTCTGGAGAAACGTCAAATTTCAATGCTTTCTCTGGTACTTTGTAGATGGCCAAAAACACGCCGATTTCCTCGGTGTTAGCCACTTGCTATGCACCAGTGCTAAGCCACCCACATCATGGTCAGTTTCACAGAATTCAACCCATACGAAAGAGTCCATATCTAGATAGACAAAAATTACAAAATGTGAAAGCGTACTAATTACCTACACACTGGTAGTCATTATGTATATAAGTACAAAATCATTTAACCATTTACGTTTACTGAATTTTTAATCCAAACAACCCAATATACATGTAAAAACTCTCAAAATAACAATGCTTTGTTAAATTTCAAACTTTTTGATTATAATTTTATTCTCCTTACTTTTCCTAAATATGGCTGCCCATTAAGGAGGGAAACCGGCTGGTAAATACATTATTCATTGATTATGTGATTTTAATAAACCTACCGCAATAGCAACTTTTTACTCACCTCAGTTTATCTGCAAAAACACTCGAATCACAGCACAGGTGGTAAAATAATTTTACCTACGACCCCCCCTGTAATCAGTCAATAACACACAGTCGGCGCTAATGTAATGACGTCTATTACGCACGGTAAAAAAAACGCACAGCTGTAAAGTAAATCGCACGGCTTCCCTAGCAACATCTTAGCAACTGTCAATAGACGTCACCATTTTATTCAAAAATCTGACATAAGCCGTCAAAACATCAAACTTAGGTATAGGCTGCAATAGCGATTTGCGTAAGAACTGTCAAGAAACTTTTAAAACACTTTTTTATTATCCTTATAACTTATAATTGGTTTGTGTATTTTGTGGAACGCTTTATTCAATTAAAAAATGTCGAGTGAAAGTGAGATGGATTTAATATTATCATGGAAATCGCAGAAATAGCCAAATATTGTTGATGCTGTTCAAATATTATCAATAATAAGAGTATAAATACATGTAGAAGTAGGTCGTAGGTAAAGTATAGTACGTAACTAGTGTTGTAGAGCATTTTACGCACTCACGGAATTACGCACTCGCCGCTACGCGGCATCGTGCGTAAAATGCTTCTTACCACACACGTTACGTAATATACTATTACCTACGACCCCCCCTGTAATCAGTCAATAACACACAGTCGGCGCTAATGTAATGACGTCTATTACGCACGGTAAAAAAAACGCACAGCTGTAAAGTAAATCGCACGGCTTCCCTAGCAACATCTTAGCAACTGTCAATAGACGTCGCCATTTTATTCAAAAATCTGACATAAGCCGTCAAAACATTAAACTTAGGTATAGGCTGCAAGAGCGATTTGCGTAAGAACTGTCAAGAAACTTTTAAAACACTTTTTTATTATCCTTATAACTTATAATGTTTTGTGTATTTTGTGGAAAGCTTTATTCAATTAAAAAATGTAGAGTGAAAGTGAGATGGATTTAATATTATCATGGAAATCGCAGAAATAGCCAAATATTGTTGATGTTGCTCAAATATTATCAATAATAAGAGAATAAATACATGTAGAAGTAGGTCGTAGGTAAAGTATAGTACGTAACTAGTGTTGTAGAGCATTTTACGCACTCACGGAATTACGCACTCGCCGCTACGCGGCATCGTGCGTAACTTTTCCATTCGTGCGTAAAATGCTTCTTACCACACACGTTACGTAATATACTATGATGGTAACGTTAAAGTAACAATAATTATCACATTAATATCACCAATCTCTGTACAATGCTGGGTCACTGTGGTATGTGCCATAGAATAATACTTATATACTGACGTATGTGCTGTGGTAAAAAAATGAAAGAGGAGAGGCAACGAGAAAGGGCGAAGACATTCGACCCAGTTCGATTCGGTGAGGTGCGCATGCGTCCAAGCAGCCTTTAACCTTCTCTATTCAGAGGTCGTAGGTTCGAAACCAGGCTAGAACATTGGTTTTTTGTTTTTTTTCTTACACTTAGATCAACCGGGTTCGGGAATGGATAACAATCATTTTATTATTTTTCACAAGTTGAAAGAATACTCTGAATTCCAAAGCAATAACAAATGAGCACGTAAAATATACGATTACCATCGATAATTAGGTATCACCACTTTTGGAATATTTTCAACTGCATTGGTATACCTATATTGAAGTGATGTATTTACCTGTTAATAGTATTATTGGGAAATGCAAAAAAATACACACGATATAAAAATTCACACCATGCAAATGTGCATCATTGCATCACTTGAAGTCGACGTAGTGTCGACGTTGGCAAAATGACGTATGTGGTTGGTCTAGGTTGTCTCGTCGTAGAGACGTCGATATAAGGTTGTCGACGTCATTTACCAATAATTACCTAATATCGACGTTTATATGACGAGACTATGTCAGCTGGGAATAGGAGATATTCTCGGAATAAATCTAAGTATAAAATATCGAAAGAATAACTACCGACTATAACAACTCCCATTGTAGAATCATTTGAAAACACCCTCCTTGATGAAGGTATTATTATTAATTGATATTTGATGGCTAGTCTTTGTCGCAATCATGTTTTTCATTTAATATCATGGTGTAGCTCTACAAGACTGTACGGCTATGTCTGCAATTACAAGCAATCGGAAGATGGGATTTCTATTGTATACCGGCGCTGTCGAGGGTTGGGTAGACAAATAAAAGAATAAAAATGGGAAAATTCTGTAGTTTCAGTTTCCCATCCAGTAAGGATTTTTCAAACACACTATGAGGCTACTGGATTAAAGGAGGACACTTACAGACACAAAGGTATGCGGATATCCGAAAACTCCTTCGGGGTATAGGTATAAAAGAAATACTATTGTCTCCGAAACTTTCCTCAGGAACAAAGTACAAAAAATGGGACACAATGGATATTTTAGGTCTCAGTACTCCAACATATACATACAACTAACCCGTAAATTCCAAATGAATAAAAAAATATAATTTTATTGAATACTGCAGGTAAAAGTTATGGAGAAAATAACATAATATTCATCTTTGCCGTTTTCTTGTGCTAGGTCCTGGTACATTAGATTCGTCTTCTGACGAGTTATTATCTTGAGAAATAATAATATTGCTTGCAGCGCGACTTCTCTTATTTTCAGCAGCCATTGAAATGCAATCAGAACCTACAATATTAAGTTATAAAGATAAAAGGAATGTACTTAATTTATATATGTATTTTATAAAACATCAGATAAATTGAAAATGTAACATTCTTACAAAATTTGTGATTTCCTATAACTAAATTTTTGTTTGGGATTCGATTTTTTTATAAAAAGCAATCATTTTGCATTGTTTATATAAGTAAAACGGTTTCTGAAATATATTATTGCGACATTCTGGTAGAGTTTGTTCAACCTTCCTTTGCCGTTACGTCATACATTGTCCATCTTGATATCTCATTCATGAAATGGATGAGACGGAATTTTGACGTCATTAACGTAATTCTTAACTAATGTCGAAAGAAAATTTTATTTGTTACTTTTGAAAACAATTCTTAACATATATGTTATATGTTATTGATTATAATTTTGAGGTTAAGTGTAAAATAACATTCAACTAATATAAGACAAACGTAAAACAGCAGAATACGTCACCGGTTATGACGTAACGAGAAAGGATGGTTGAACAAACTCTATAATTTTTAATGATTTCAATTTTAATTTAATTAACTCTGATCATATTTATAGTTTTTTTTTTCTCCACTATAAATATAAATTTGTATGTATTTGTATTCTTTTTTCTCTCATTTTTTTGGGAATCAAACCTCAATAACGTTTTTTACATTTTTAATTTGGTTTGATTCCCCAAAAAATAAGATAGAACAGAATAAATAATATATGCCACAAGGAACATACAAAAGATAATATATTTATAGTGGTTTTTTTAAAGAAAAATACTTAATTCAAGTTCCTACAAACTATTTTGTTGAGTTTTCATTGCTCTTCGTCAACTACATCCGAAAAAAATTTGTTATTGAAAAATATCTAAAAACTCCATTTTACAGGGTGTTTCATTGAGAAAGGGCCTAACTTCAACAGCAGATGGGTATCACTTTGGTACTTCCAAAAACATATATTTAATGTGTCTCTTGCACTTAATAACCGAGATACAGGGTGTTTGATAAAATTTTCCTATTTCTTTTGAACCTCATATATAACTTACGAGTTACCCTGAATATTATTTTGAAATTTGGTACCCACAAATATTAACCATTACCTAAAAACTCCATCAAAAGCATCTCCAAAGAGATAATGCAAAACACAACACCCTGTATATAGATTTTTTTTAATTGCTCTTTATTTATTAATAAACGGGATCACCCCCTTGTAGAAAACATTTATAAATAAAGATAAGTATAAAACTATACAATTCAGTTTGTAGTTACAAATTCAACAAAAACATCAGAAATACGCCAACACTATAATAAAATACGATAAAATGACACACTAAACACCAAAATAATAAAATAAAATGATAATAATATAAAATAATAAACATTAGCTTATTAAAACTCTTAAATTACTCTTGAAATTATTCAATGAAACTCCAGTAAAGTTATAACCCAAATCACAATATGAATTTACTGACCGTGCAAGCCGTGAAACCGAGCAATGGTAACCATAATTGGTACTTCCAAAAGGTTGTAACTACGAGTGACTCTACCGGGAATTTTAAAGGAAAACAATGCAAGAAGTTCTGGACACGATATGGTGCCTGAGATCAACTTAAATAGTACAGTAAGTTCCGTGTAGGTTCTTTTATTTTCCCAAGACATAATGTTAATGCCCATGATATCATTGTATGGTTCATACAACAGCCTTTTTGGTGTGCGTCATCGTTTGTTAATGTCTTTCTAACACATTACGTGGAAAGAAATGCAAAAAAGTCAGGTCTTTGATTAATCCTAATCAAAATATCGCAATAATGATTCGTTTAAATTTATTACAAACGTCAATCCTAATCATTGACTTCCAAATTTGATTGGTTGATGTTCAGATCAAGCGCAAGCGCGACCTATCAATCGTGAGAGATTTCTTTATTTAAAATAGGCATGCAGTATATCTGCATGCCTATACCTTTCGTATTGTCAATGTGTCTGACATCTTTTTCTACTGTCCCACTGACAGCTCTTGTCAGGTCTGTACTTTGTTGTTCACGTTCAATTATTATTTATGAAAAGTTAATATGAATATTATTGTTATATTTATTCGGATAATACAAAAATATGCCTATATACACGGAAAACATTAGTATTTTGAAAGTTCTCAAGTATTTTTAGTTAGAAAAAAAAGCTGGTAACTATTAATTTCGTAACCTTGTCGAATTTTGCTGAATGCGATCCTGATGATTTTGTTTATCAAATTTAGGGTTAGATATGTGTCAAAATAGCAAATAAAATAAACGACATACCCAAAACCCGAATATACGTCACAAACGATGACGCACACCAAAAAAGGTGTTGTATGAACCATACCTATAATCACCAACTGGGATATGCATTTTGTAAGCTATGGTTCATACAACAGCCTTTTTGGTGTGCGTCATCGTTTGTGACGTATATTCGGGTTTTGGGTATGTCGTTTATTTTATTTGCTATTTTGACACATATTTAACCCTAAATTTGATAAATAAAATCATCAGGATCGCATTCAGCAAAATTCGACAAGGTTACGAAATTAATAGTTATCAGCTTTTTTTTCTAACTGAAAATACTTGAGAACTTTCAAAATACTAATGTTTTCCGTGTATATAGGCATATTTTTGTATTATCCGAATAAATATAACAATAATATTCATATTAACTTTTCATAGATAATAATTGTCCGTGAACAACAAAGTACAGACCTGACAAGAACTGTCAGTGGGACAGTAGAAAAAGATGTCAGACACATTGACAATACCAAAGGTATATCTGCATGCCTATTTTAAATAAATAAATTTCTCACGATTAATAGGTCGCGCTTGCGCTTGATCTGAACCTGAACATCAACCAATCAAATTTTGGTAAGTCAATGATTAGGATTGACGTTTGTAATAAATTTAAACGAATCATTATTGCGATATTTTGATTAGGATTAATCAAAGACCTGACTTTTTTGCATTTCTTTCCACGTAATGTGTTAGAAAGACATTAACAAACGATGACGCACACTAAAAAGGCTGTTGTATGAACCATACATGCCTTATGCCCGGTTTTATAAGCTCGGGTTACCCCTGCCCCGAGAGTTAACCCATTGACCGTCAGGCCCGGTTTTATAAGCTCGGGTTACCCCTGCCCCGAGAGTTATCCCTATGAGGCCCGGTTTTATAAGCTCGGGTTAACCCTGCCCCGAGAGTTATCCCATTGACCATCATAGGGATAACTCTCGGGGCAGGGGTAACCCTAGCTTATAAAACCGGGCCTGATGGTCACTGGGATAACACTCCGGGCAGGGTTAACCCGAGCTTATAAAACCGGGCCTCAAAGGGATAACTCTCGGGGCAGGGGTAACCCGAGCTTATAAAACCGGGCCTTAGAAATTTATGTTGAACTTTTTTCCATAGAAGATATATGTACCCTATAATATGGGGACCATATTACACATGCAATTGAATATAATTGGAAAGAGTATAAAAAATCGAATCTACTTATTTTCTTTCTATTTTTCAGCAGGAAATTTTTCTAGCAAAAATTTACCCTCAAAGTTATAATTATTTATGCACGTTTTGAGGTTTAACAATGGTATCGGAAAGGTTTTTTTATTTATTAGCTTGAAATAAAATCCATTTAATGTATCAAGAGAAACATTCTAGAAATTTAAATTAAAAAAAAAATTATACATTTTTTTAATGTATTTTAAAACTTTATTATTAATAATATTGATATTTAATATTTTACAATTATTTATAAGCAATTAAAATTGATAAAATTTAAAAGAAATCAAATGGCTATAAACGCGCCATGATTGGTCACCATAGTGACAAAAAGTGTTTTTTTCTGACAAGAATGAAATTTAAGGTCTGCCATTCAAAATATAAGATTTTTGCATGTTTTTCATCGTTGCGAACATCTATATTGCTTATTGTAATAATGAATACACCCCCGGGCCCCAAAATGTATATTTTGAAATTTAAAAATGAATTTTTAGCTGAATACTCAATATCGGTGGCCAATAATTCCAATTATGCCCGGTTTTATAAAGTAGAGTTAAATATCTCGAGTTACCTCGAGGATTAACTCTCAGGTTAAAATCCATAGATCACTGTAAAAATATATAAAAGAAGAAAACTTCGGTCCATAAAACAGAGTCCACAGTGTCTTCTATGATTCTAGTGCAACCTATAACCTCACATTTTTTGTTAAAAGTGGCATGGAAAATGTTGTAAATATATGAGCTATCACAAGCTCAATAATATCTTCAGTTGAATGTTTAGATAAACGGAAACGTGCTATGAATTCTTTATCATTCCAGTAATTTAAAGCCTCTATTCTATTTCTAAAAACCCTAGGTTCTCGTGGTGCCTCAACCATTTGAATAATGTCTTCCTCATCATCTGTTAGGAAGTCATCAAAAATTTCAAATATATCTCTCACTTCATCCATGTCCACATTGAAAATATATATCATAGAACAATATACATATCGGATATGATATTATCTTCACATTTTAGCATTTTGCTCATGACAACCGCTAACTTGAGAGTTAACTCGAGCCAAATCGTGGGGCAGGGTTAACTTAACCCCGCTTTATAAAACGCTGTATCACCCACCAGTCAAAGGGTTAACTCTCGGGGCAGGGGTAACCCGAGCTTATAAAACCGGGCATTAATAAGACTGCATCTGACTGTTGTAGTACCTAAATTGTGCGATTCGTGCGACCCCTATATAGGAGTTTTTCACTATGCCTCCATAAGGGAGACATGAAGCACAGACCACATACATAAAGATGCCGACGAGTGAGTCTACTATTCGTTGTTTATGAACAGTGGTCATTGGGCGGAGTAGAATTCAATGAGAACTCTGGCGGAAAAAATTATAATTGTCGCAACAAGTAAAACAATTCGTTTTGCATTGTTTTTGTATTATATACAAGTCAACGTAATATTTGTTCAATTTTGTGTCAGTGACAAGCTTAAAACTGTGTTTTTCTATTCAACTCAACTGTCATCATTTCTGAGGTTATATTCTTATATAATCAAAGATATTATGGAAGAGGTTGTTGTTCTATTTTTTGTTTTCATTGCACTTTTATGAGAGTCAGAGAGTGTTACTTATTTCCTCTATAGCTACCATGCAAAAATATATGGCTAGCATTTGAAACTGCCTGTCCCTCATTTATATACATACAAGGCTCAGCATTTACAAATTCAAAATAGCCAGTGTATACCAAATCCATAGTTACAAAAACAAAGAGAAAATACGTCGGTATTAAAGATTTTAAATATTACTCAATACAAACGTACCTTCTCTATAATTTTTGTTTATATGACTATATCAAAAATAAAATAAAAACACGAAATCAGACCTAAACTTGTTTTATTTTTGACAAATATCAACTACACCTATTACTCCAAAAATAAAAATATTAGAATTCAAAATTTAGTTTAACATCACAAAATGCTAATGCACAATCAAAGAAAAAGCAAGTTTCATAAAAAACACACTGAAAATAACTAAAACAGCAAAATAAAACCACTTAAATATCAAAGGGCTTTATACGGCTGCTGATTTGTTTTACTCGTTGCTAAGATGACATTGACATTTCAGAGCGCCATCTATCGAATTCTACTTTTCCCAATAGTGTCAAATAATCACAATTATTTAAATTTTTCTTACTACTGTTATTAGGTAAAGCTGTTTGAGAAATCTGACCATCTTCATCCATATCTTCATCACATTTTCTTGTAGCAGTCCACATAGTCAAACAATGTGGACAATTACTTTGCGTTTTCAGGTACTTTTCAAGGCAATACATATGAATAGTTTTGTGACAAGAATTACATACATCTCCCTGAAAAGATTATATTTGATAAGTAGATAAAACAGGAGCATTTTGTGGCCTTTTGTTAGGCAATGGGAGAACGCTGAACCATGAGAAACATGGAAAAAGATTTACATTAAAATATCACTACTTTTATTTCAAGCTCATAAGGAGACTACACTTTCATGTAGTAGTACAGGAATGAAGCATTTCACCTAGTAATTGCCAGGTTTTACCTTTTGTTGAGCTTCATTCTCTGTACTATAGGTATCTAATAATAAGCCAACTAATATTTTTCATTAGTCATACATTCAATCTCAAATTCTGAAAATTATAAAATTCTTACCCTAAATACTAATTCAGAGCACAAAGTGCATATAGCATCTGGTAAATGGGCTTTAAGGTATGAAGTAAATTCTAGAATAAGTCTTTGGCCAAGATATATGTAACGATTTTCATTTATAAAATATCCTTTGTTTATCCATTTAGTCAGTACTTTTTGTCCATCTTCTCTGGAGAAAAATGCAGTTAATGTTGAAGTAATATTGATGCATACAATATGTGTTATCCTATACTCTTCAGACATTAGAATTTCTTGAAGGATGGCATGAAAATATTCTAATTCTAATGCTGAAAATGTTATTTGTAGTTTAGAAATATCATCATTCTTGGTAGTGACCCATATTAAGTAGCTTTTATTTGTAACTTCACAAATATTGTATACTATTTTATAAAACTGCTTTGATATTTCTCTATTTATTTCAATTACCAAGGTTTTTAACTGTGTCATGTTGTCAATTTCACCTGAAACAGAGTATTTATTTATTTATTTATTTTACGGGCAAGCCCAAGTCCATATAAGAAAGTGAATATGATTTTTTTTCTACATAGTGGATCAAACCACAAATACAATATATAATTACACTATTGGAAATATAATACAATGACGAAAATGAATTATTACAATAATAAAAAGACAATTTAATAGAAATGGTAATACAACAAAAAATTTGACATGTGCAGCATATACACTACTAATATAATATACTGTAGAAAATAAAAATAGACAATTACATCCGTTACGTTGAAATGTCTAGTTGAGCAAGGTGGCAAGGAAGGGCAGATCTTATTTAGAAGCTGCAGACAGGTACTGGTACCATTTAAGATGGTCTTTCTGTTTCCTGTGACTCTCTAAATCCCTAATCTGATTGACAGTATCCAGCAACTCAATATTAATGTGATAATTAAATTCTATTGTGTGATGTGTGGGATGAAAGCTAATTACATGGCATTTACTGGTGTTAAGATCCATGCCATTACATGAGCACCAAGTGGACAGGTTATTCAGTTCTACTTGCAGCAATGAAGTATCTACAAAATTGTTATTGATTTTAAAACATTTCAAGTCATCTGCAAATAAAGGGGCGGTGCTTTCATGAAAACAGTTTGAAAAGTAATGGACCCAAGTGATATCCCTGGGGTACTCCCGAGGTAACAGAAAATGCATGAGAATAAAAATTATTTACTTGTACCTGTTGAGTTGTGTCAATTAAGTAACTATTGATCCATTGCAATATTGAGCCACATATGCAATAGATATTAACTTTCTGGACCAAACGCTCATGGTTCACTCTGTCAAATGCCTTGGAAAAGTTGGTATATATTGAATCAACTTGTAGTCCCCTTTCCAAGGCTTCAGACAGAACATCAACATAAGTTAACAAACTCCAAACCGGAATTAAAATCAAATTGCTGGGAATTTAGGATCCCAGAACAATCATAAGCGAAAAATTCAGTAATAATACTTTCAAAAACCTTTGGAATAGTGCTGATGATGGATATTGGGTAGTAGTTCTTTATGTCAGATTTGTTACCAGATTTGTACCTATATTGGTGTGACGTAGGAAAGTTTCCAAAATTCAGGAAAAAACGCTTAGGGATTTATTGAAGATATGAAAAAGTGGTCGCAAAAGTATGAGACTTAATTCTCTAAGGGCCGCTTTTATAAGTTACTGTTAAATCTTCGAATTAACTCACATCAGTTAACCATGCAGTTAACTCCATTTGTGGAAACTTTTGATTTTATAAGTCCATGTCAAATTGATGTCAGTTGGGAGACTGTCATTATTAAATATTAGATACCAATTAAAATTTACTGGACATAGGAAACGGAAAAAAACCGCCGATCATTCAACTTCACACCACTAGAGGTAGAAGCTTTTATTTCTCTCGTGGAAAAGTACAAGAATGTACCTGTAGGTGCCTGAAATATATCTTGAATGTTCTCATACATTTCATAAAACTCTTAGACATAAATGAGAGAATGGACAATTATAACCACACAATAATATGGAATCAATATTTATGCTTTCAAATGTCAAATCTTCAAGTTATCTGGCACCTCATCCACCTAGTAAGTTAACGTATACAATTTCGGGTTAACTTCCGCCCATAAACGCATCCGTAGGTTAAAATAGAAGTTAACTCTAGGTCACAGATAACTGCAACCTATAAAAGCGGCCCTAAGAAAAAGAGGTGAGATACCATTGGGTCAGGTCTTTTATTGATATCTAATGATGAAAGTTTCTCATATATTTTTGAAATATGAGTATGATATGAAGGTATATTAAGTTTAGATTGGATATGGTCAACATTACAGTTTAAGGTTAGATTAGTGTACAGGGTTATTCATCATAAATGCCCCAGCCCTTACCCCTTACCATAGTTATTATTGCCTGAACGAAAAAATGTTTGAAATAAAAGTTGTGTGGTTATAAACCAATTTTATTATAACATCAACAAAAGTACAGTAGCGTGCGTAGTTTAGGAGACACAAAAAAATTATTCGTTTTTTTTAATGAGACACCCTGTATATTATTGAATTTTTGAAAAGGTGTTTTATTTCTGATTTCAAAAATATACCATATCATACCCCTATTTTACACCGTTCTTAAGATATTAAAGAATAAATATAGAAAATTAATAAATTAGTTTTTCTCCGATTGACAGCAAATATTAATTTTGCTGACTGATATCAATCAGCAAAGTATTACTTTTCCTGCCTAGGCAGCAAAGTGATTACTTTGCTGCCTGTGATTATACATTTCCATAGCAACCAACCAAAATAAAGAGATTGTGGGAATTGTAATAATTTGCAAATACAATATCCTCATTATGAACAATTGGAGAAAAAATTATATGTTCAACTCGGCAGCAAAGTAAATTGACTGCCTAGTTAAACAAATAACTATTTTCTATGACTGTTGAAGAATGGACCCTTTTTATGTATTATTTTTGTTGAGTAACTGGATGCATAACACAAAACAAGCCACTCCCCGTGTGTAACGATCCATATACACAGTCAAATTATGACATTTCATAACGAGTCTGATTCAAACATTGCACTGTCGTGTCGTGTGAAATGGCATTCTTTGACTGTGATTGGCCATATAGTCGTGTGTAATGGATTGTTTTACACGGGGCGTGGCTTGTTTTGTGTAATGCATCCAGTTACTCAACAAAAATAATACATAAAAAGGGTCCATTTTTCAACAGTCATAGAAAAACTAGTTCAATTTTCTATATTTATCCTTTAATATTTTAAGAACGGTGTAAGACAGGGGTATGATATGGTATATTTTTGGAATCAGAAATAAAACACCTTTTCAAAAATTCAATAATATACAGGGTGTCCCATTTAAAAAAACGAATAATTTTTTTGTGTCCCCTAAACTACGCACGCTTCTGTACTTTTGTTGATGTTATAATAAAATTAGTTTATAACCACACAACTTTTATTTCAAACATTTTTTTGTTCAGGCAATAATAACTATGGTAAGGGCTGGGACATTTATAATGAATAACTCTGTACACCGAAGAAAAGTGATTTGCAAACAAGTATTAAAAGTCACCTAGTCAGGTATAGTGTTATTTTCACGTTTACCAGTTACAAATTTCCAAAAAGACTGCATTATTTTTTATTGAAAATTCAGTGAAACAAAAAATGTAATCATCGGAGCAATGCCTTGTCAATTGTTTACATTCTGTTCTTAGTCGACAAAATTCCACGTAACTCGAATGAGTCTTGACAGTTTTCTAAGTTTTGTGAGCTCTAGTTTTATCCTGAACTAAATGCTTGAAATCTGAGGAGTAGCAACAGGGAAATTTCGTATCTATAATGCGTGATACTGGAGCAAACTGAGTAAATGATATCATAAAATGTGCCAATCATGTCAGAAAGATCTCTGTCAAGGAGAAGGCTATCCCATTTTATAAGTTCTAAGCACTAATGAATGACTGGAAAGTTTGCATTGTTAAAGTTGTAAAATATTTTTTCTCTGATTGGCAGCAAATATTAATTTTGCTGACTGATATCAATTAGCAAAGTATTACTTTTCCTGCCTAGGCAGCAAAGTAGTTACTTTCCTGCCTGGGGCTCGATTCTCGACCTCATGTGAAATGATTCACATGTGAAATTATTCCACCACTTATTTTCACATGCTTGTTTGAAACGGTATTCTCGGTGATAGTGGAATGTATTTTCCAATGGATATGATCTTGATACGTATGTCTAATTTTAAATAGATATTGACCAATCCTGTTTCATCATTTTGGATTTGTTGTGTTGAGATCCCTGGGCTATTGACATCAATATAAATTAACTGAAACGTCTGATACTGAAGAATTGAGAATAATAAAGAATTATGGCGGATGAGGTTTCAGTTTTAAAAATCTCCAATACACAAAAAAACATGCTAATCACTTTTATTGAAAATGACAATTTAATAAACTGATTATCACTGAGGTTTATGGAAGGATCTCCTGCTATGTCCTTCCACCTTGACCAAAAATCTCTAGGTGGATTATTTTCTAGCATTTCCACCTCTTCCAAAACTTCCAAATGATAGTAGAATAGCTTCCTCCATTAGAAGTTTGAAAACATTACAAAACACCAAACAGAAGATGTGCTACTGCTGAGAAAGTCAGTTTGAATCTTTACGATGTTGTTTGACAGTAATTCCATTGGAATTATATATTTGATTTGATATTTCCATGTGAAAATTATTTTCACCCATGTGAATAAAAGTCGAGAATCGAGCCCCTGCAAAGTGATTACTTTGCTGCCTGTGATTATACATTTCCATAGCAACCAACCAAAATAAAGAGATTGTGAGAATTGTAATAATTTGCAAATACAATATCCTCCTATATCATTATGAAAAATAGGAGAAAAAATTATATGTTCAACTAGGCAGCAAAGTAGTAGATTGACTGCCTAGTTAAACAAATAACTATTTTCACCAATCACTGACTTTTTATCAATGTTAAGTTTTATGGTAGTTACCAAAGCAGGATGATGAGTCAGGTGAAATTAAAGCATCCTTAGCTTTAGAAATAACAAGCTCTTCAGGAGCAAGGATAAGGTCAATAATAACATTTCTACTATTAACCACATAATTACGTGGAAAAAATTGTGATAGGCACATAAATTGGAAACTACATCAATAGCATCAACAACTGCTAACTGTGCAGGAGGCTGTACAATTGCAGAAGAACAGTAATCTTGAACTTTCCAAATAGCTGATGGGAGATTATAATCACCAAACAGGTTGATAGTTTTATTTAAAACATAACAAAAAGCATGCTGTATGAGTAAAGATAAAAATTGTATAATAATGTGGAGAACACCAGCTTTTCAGAGATTATGATTTTATGCCAACCTGCATACTGTAACATACATTTACCATGTATTGTTTTTATTGAAAACTATTATTGTGAATTATGAGTTTAAAGGGTAGATATTCAGTTCATACCTTGACTAACATGCTGACAGTACTTGTGTGCATCGTCTACCGTGACGATACCATTTTTCAACATATACTGAATAAAATATCTATGATTATCGTTCATTTCAATTAATCTGTGCATTTGATATTGCAAAGTTTTTTAAACCAATCCACAGTATCTCTGACAAGTGACAGTATCAAAAAATAGCCGCTTTCGGGTGCATGACGTAGAGCACTCCGCATGTTTATAAAAGTTTTATTTAATATTTATTGTAAACGAATAAACCACAGTCCACAAGTAAAAACGTATTGCCAAAAAAATAAATAATTAACCATAGATAAAACCATTGTATCATGGATAAAATCTGTCTCTGGATGAAAAGGGGATAAAACTCTAAAAACATGGAGTGACATTTGACATTTAAAAAGTTGGCGGTCAACAGTGTTGCCAGCAGCTTCTGATTTTTCGTACTAAATTTTGTTGAATTTCGTAATAGGTTAGGACTTGTTCGTAATAGATTTTTTTTTGTACTATATGTGGTGTCCATCCAAACGGTTAACGGAAAACTAACATAGATGTCGCTAAAGTTGAACATGTTTCTGTTGACATTTTCTTGAAATCAAAATTTCCAAAAGAATTAAAACTTTTATTGCATAGATTCAAGAAAAAATTTCATTGCCATGTCTCCATGTTTATTTACTCAACGTTGATTGCACTGGATGAGTGCATGACTAAGATTTTCGTTTTCGATTTTTTGTGCTCTGGCCAAAATAATCAAAACGTATTAAATTGCAAAGCGGCGTAATAGCGTAATGAATAAATCCATTTAGTAATAGATCTATTACGAACGTAATAGTGCTGGCAACGCTGGCGGTCAACAACGGTGGCTCAAGGACAATATATTTCTCTATGAGGACAACTTTACTGTGTGAGTCATCGTTTGTGACGTATATCCGGGTTGTCATTATAAGTCTAATTTTGTTGGTTCGTTTTTATGATTTTTGCATCTATGGTACTGGCTTTCATTTCGTATGTAAAAAATTTGACTTCATTTTTAACTCTCTACCATAGACAAAATAAAAAACCTCCCAGTACTCTTTTTTTTTCTTTTGAGGTGTTAATATGCATTCAACGTGGATCTATCGACAATGTTAAAAAAAAGAGCTTCAAATGTAACAATTAAACATCATAATGTAAAAGGCATTTAGCTTGTCTTAAATTTCTCACGTATCCGTATACGTAACGAACTGCGCATATGTAGACCCGTTACGTCTCAGCCGATACGATGCGTTGAACGTATTGTTACGTACCCTACTCCGTATACTTAAACATACTGTGACTTAAACGTATCCGTATCCTGACCAAAGTCAGTATAGTGCTATTTTACAGGTCTTCTTCTTCTTTGATATTGGTTTGGTTTAATATGCATCAAAAATAGGTCGTTAAAATCATCATCGTTCACGTGTAGCAGCAATGAATTGTTTAATATCGCCCCCATTTTACGTTTTACAAAAATATAAAAAGGTAAAATAAAAAAACTTTGAGGTTATACAATTAAAGATAGAACGAAACGATACGTTTTCTGCTAAAAAGGTTTTCTTGACAATTTCTTTACGTCAACGTAACTCCAATACGGATACGTGTAAAAACTTATGACAAGCTAAAAGTCCCTATTTATAAGTTGATCGATGATATAAAAGAAAAGTTAAACTCTAGACTTCCTTTATGCCCGGTTTTATAAAGTAGAGTTAAATATCTCGAGTTACCTCGAGGATTAACTCTCAGGTTAAAATCCATAGATCACTGTGAAAATATATAAAAGAAGAAAACTTCGGTCCATAAAACAGAGTCCACAGTGTCTTCTATGATTCGAGTGAAGCCTATAACTTCACATTTTTTGTTGAAAGTGGCATGGAAAATGTTGTAAATATATGAGAAATGCCGTGATCTAGTTTGACACTTATTTGAAATATATTCTGACAGTAGTATTAACATATATCAACCATTTGAATAATGTCTTGCTCATCATCTGTTAGGAAGTCATCAAAAATTTCAAATATATCTCTCACTTCATCCATGTCCACATTGAAAATATATATCATAAAACAATATACATATCGGATATGATATATTATCTTCACATTTTAGTATATTGCGCATGACAACCGCTAACTTGAGAGTTAACCCGAGCCAAATGGCGGGGCAGGGTTAACTCTAACCCCGCTTTATAAAACGCTGTATCACCCACCGGTCAAAGGGTTAACTCTCGGGGCAGGGGTAACCCGAGCTTATAAAACCGGGCATTAAAGGAAGAAGAGGACATTTTAGGAGAAGCAACTGTTTTAGAGTTCATACAACAGCCTTTTTGGTGTGCGTCATCGTTTGTGACGTATAACAGGGTTTTCGGTATGTCGTTTATTTTATTTGCTATTTTGACACATATCTAACCTTAAATTTGATAAATAAAATCATCAGTATCGCATTCAGCAAAATTCGAAAAGGCTATGAGATTAATAGTTACCAGCTTCTTTTTCTAACTGACAATTCAACTCATGTATAAAAAATCGCATATGCCTCAGTGTAATTGTCACTTTGACACCGGCAAAAGTTAACTTTAACTTTTTCAGCGATAAATGCACTTGTGGTTTTTTCACTTATGCATTTGTTACCATGATAAATAATTTGACATGTTTGTCAACAACTTATTGAATTTCTAAACACTAACAATGAGCCGATTCATTGAATTGTCCTGCCGAATTACACTCGATGTTTGTATTGATATCGGGTAAATTTGTGTTGTTCAACTTCTAAACTGTTTCCTTTAGCAATTAGACTCGAAAAACTGTCAACCTAAAAACGCTCCACCTTCGGTGTCGCGTTTTTAATAGTTGACAGTTGTTCTCGTCTAATTGCTAGGAAACAGTTTCTCATTAAACAATCCAAATTTACCCGATAAAATACAAACCTCTTGTGCAATTATAAGTGACAATTCAACTCATGTATAAAAAATCGCATATGCCTCAGTGTAATTGTCACTTTGACACCGGCAAAAGTTAGCTTTAACTTTTCCAGCGATAAATGCACTTGTGGTTTTTTCACTTATGCATTTGTTACCATGATAAATAATTTGACATGTTTGTCAACAACTTATTGAATTTCTAAACACTAACAATGAGCCGATTCATTGAATTGTCCTGCCGAATTACACTCGATGTTTGTATTGATATCGGGTAAATTTGTGTTGTTCAACTTCTAAACTGTTTCCTTTAGCAATTAGACTCGAAAAACTGTCAACCTAAAAACGCTCCACCTTCGGTGTCGCGTTTTTAATAGTTGACAGTTGTTCTCGTCTAATTGCTAGGAAACAGTTTCTCATTAAACAATCCAAATTTACCCGATAAAATACAAACCTCTTGTGCAATTATAAGTGAAAATATTTGCGAACTTTCAAAATGCTGATTTTTTTCCGTGTATCTAGGCATATTTTTTTATTATTCAAACAAATATAGCAATAAGATTCATATTCCCTTGTCATAAATAATAATTGACCGTGAACAACAAAGTACAGATCTGACATGAACTGTCAGTGGGATAGTAGAAAAAGATGTCAGACACAGACAATACGAAAGGTATATCTGAATCCTATTTCAAACAAAGAAATTTCTTCCGATTGATAGGTCGCACTTGCGCTTAATCTAAACATCAACCAATCAAATTTTGGGGAGTCAAGGATTATGGTTGACGTTTGTAATACATTTAAACGGTTCATTATTGCGATATTTTGATTAGGATTAATCAAAGACCTTTTTTTCCATTTCTTTCCATGTAATGTGTTAGAAAGACATTAAGAAACGATGACGCACACCAAAAAGGCTGTTGTATGAACCATACAAGTATTTGAAATAAATCAATGTCGCAAAACAGTACCTGTAGCTGGTTGTCGATGTCATACGGGATTGTTAAAACGATTGGCTGAGTATAGGGTTGTTATAAAGGGAGAGGTTATACACAGTTATACATACGGGTTTGTGTCAATTAATTTCATAAAATGATTTCAATTGATCCTGAACACATTTAAATCAATATGAGGTAATATTCAATGAATTCACTTCTGCGAATCGAGAACTTTCATCTTAACTGAAGTTATTCTCCCATTTTGTACAAAACCTTGAAATATGCTATTGCATTGTTTGGTGTGCAGGTTTATTCAGTAGATAGATTAGTCGCCGACTAGGTCTCTATAAACGCCTTTTTCGTTCCGCTGGACAAAGCGGAGTTGAAGGATTGGGGCCGTTTGGTAAAATCTGTTTTTGAATATTGTAAACTGGCTTAGAAATTGAGTAATATTCAATTTCGGTAATTAATTTTCAGTTTGTTTGTATACAAAAATATTTTCAAACGGTCTCAACGTCAACTGTCATTTTCAAAAACAATATTATGACCTTGGTGGTACCATTTTTAGCGTTTAAAAATAAAATTGCGGTTACAATTTTAATGTTTTGAAAGATATATTTTAAAAAGATACAAAATCTTTGGCGGATACATGTAATTCTTCCATTAAAACGGTTTATTCAGTAGATATTAATTTTTTAAGGAGCTTTGTCTTCCATGCGACATTTAAAAAACAAAGTGGACGTAATTAAAACCAACACAGAGTGCGGACTTCAGTTTTCAGATAAAAACGTTACCTTCGAAAAGGATGATGTGATAATTTGTTTTCAAAAGAAATAAGTTCCACAAAAAACGGACTGGGATCCAGGATTTTAATAAAAAGCGTTTAATTGTGTAAATTAATAATATACCGGGTGTCCTAAATTATCGTATACATACAATATGTCGCTTATTTGATAAGATAATTTAAAAATTGAAAAACTGTTTTGAATGGTATTGAAGTCTCTTCATAATGATCTATGAATGAATGAATGAATGCATTTGACAGGCTGGTGCACCCACCCATCACTTTTTATTTTTAAATGGTACCCACTGTATATTGTCATTAATAATTGCGTGTTATTCTATCAGGAATACAACGATACAACATACTTCTACTCATTTTTTATTATTAACAAATAATTAACATTTTAGACTTTTTTTAAGTATTACCTAATTATCCTTATAAAAATTATGTTGCCTCCGCCGATGGTTATAAAAATGTCGAAAAGAAGTACATTAATTTTTTGTTGTCAAAAACCGATGCCTCTGTCAAAAAAAACTTCAAATACTTATTGTCAAACAGTGCCTAGTGTAGTTAATTGATGACTTAATTGTTTGTTGTGTCCACTATTCACAAGTTCCAATTAAAAAATAATTTCTCTTGTTATCAGTAAGATGCCATTCACATTAAGTTCAGACGAATACGTTGACATGTTACTTCTTTTCGACATTTTTATAACCATCGGCGGAGGCAACATACTTTTCATGAGGATAATTAGGTAATACTTATAAAAAAGTCTAAAATGTTAATTTTTTGTTGTAAATAATAAAAAATAAGTACAAGTATGTTGTATCGTTGTATTCCTAATAGAATGACTCGCAATTTTTAATGACAATATACAGTGGGTATCATTTGAAAATAAAAAGTGATAGGTGGGTGCACAAGCCTGTCAAATACAATCAAGTTTTTTCATAGGTCATTATGAAGGGACTTTAATACCATTCAAAACAGTTTTTCAATTTTTAAATTATCTTGTCCAATAAGCGAGATATTATATGTATACGATAATTTGGGACACCCGTTATATATGTACCAAGGTTGTTGTTAATATTACATCCAAATTAATTGTTTCTTCTTTTCCTGAAGCAAGTAGATTCCCAAGAGAAGATGAAGACAATATATATGTCACCTGGACAAATGACAATTGACAAGTAGAAATCTCCTACTTTAAACCTCAACAGATCCTGCACATTCATCTAGGTTTCTTCAACAGTCTTCAATAATAAATCCATCAATGTATCAAATCTCGATTTAATTTCATCAACGCTTCGATTTTTTAGTTGATTAGCAATTGCCCTGAAGGCATGATCCTTGTCGTTTTCTGTCTGGAAAACTTCTAAAATTATTTTATCTTCTTCCCTCTTCCAGTTTTGTCTTAAAACTTCTGTGTAATTCTGAGGCGGCCTGTTGATAGATGAAAAGGTACTGGAATTACTGTCAGATTCGCAATTATCTTGAGAAGATTCCTCGCAAAATTCTAAAATTTTTAGTTTCAATAGACAAACTCAAACTAACAGAAAAAAACTTACCGCTTTCTGATTCTGCAGTTTGCTGTTCTGGACTTCCCAATTTAACTTCACCAGATGATTCTCCAGCAGCACTTTGTTCTCCTTCTTCGCAAGATTCTTCGTGTAAACTTTTCAGTTGTCCATTACTAGAACATGGCTTTATATACTGTTTATCTTCCGCTTCAGTTTCTATGGGTTCTTCCAACTCTGTTTCAGTTGGTTCTTCCAGTTCAGTTTCAACCTAAAAATATAAATTATAGATTCTGCAAAGATTAAATAACAGTGATACTAACTTGTTCTTCTAGTTCTGTCTCAACGGGTTCTTCTAATTCAGCTTCAACAGATACTTCACTTTCTACTTTCTCCGGTTTGGGATTAACGTTTTTTTTTACTGAATAGGTACGTTTTGTAGGACTAGATTTATTTGCGTTTCTTTTCTTAGGGGCAGCTTTCTTTTGCAATTCCTTGGCGGTTGTATCTTCTGTCGGTTTTTGTTTTCTATTTCTTTGCGGTTTTCGTTTTGGTTTTTTCTTTTTATCTCCATCTTCATCTGTCTCCTAAAGTTGACAGTGACAGTTGATTAGGTAAAACACTTTAGTCAGTTTTCTTTGAACTTGACCACGCAAACCGGTTACCATGATGTCACGGTTAACTTTTATGACGTAAAGTTTTGTGGAAACTCGGAAATAAACAAACATCTAACCTCCAATTAGATTGTCAAACTATCTCAGTGAGCTGGTTTGTGTGGTTGGTTATCTTTTACGTCATGGAATACAAGTAGAGGAATATTGACTGGTTAACTTATAGTTAACCAGGTTTGTGTGGTTAAGTTCGAAGAAAAATGGCTAATGACATATGTTAAGCATTGTTTTCAAAATATGACAACTGAGTTATCAAAAGTGACAAATAAAAAACACTTCTTCAACAAACCAAATTGACACAAACTTTGCAACGATTTGTTATACGATTAATAAACTAAACAAATATAATTGTAATGAAATAATAGTACTTACCTCATCCACATTATCTTTAGAATTATTATTCGGTTTTGACGTACTAGAATCAGATCGTTTCTTCCTTTGGAAAAAATTACTTAACGACTTGTCTGCTAGCCTCACTTGATGGTCTACATTGGGACTTGTTAAAAATGAAACCGTGGCTGGCCTCAAACCCCTCCCGGACTGAAGATACACTGTACCATTTAAAAACTAAATAATTACATTTTTTACACGTTTAGTAACCAATTCCAATATCACTAACCTTAATTCCACATCTACTACAATGTCGAAATTTAGATTTAAATTCCACGTCTTCTATTTCATGGCAACTACAAATACAGCTATTACCTCCATATTTGTCTTCCACATCTGGCACTGTGAATATTTCGCAAGGTTCTTCATCGTCTTTTTGGGAAAGTTCTTTATTCAAGTCAAAAACTTCATAAGGACCTTCTAGTAGACTAAAAGAATAGAAAAAGTTATCGATTGTACATTTTAAACGAAAATGATTACCTTGGGGGAGGAGGTTCATCTAAGAAATTTTGCAGAAACAAATCGGTCACAACAGCGTTTCCTTTAAACATTGGTATTAGTGTGGTTTTTATTTTTTCCATGGAAACACCAACGGTTTGAGTTAATTCAGTGAGACATTGGTAAATTTTATGCAACTGAGATGGTTGATCCTTGAAATAAATTTCCAGTTTTCTCATAAATTTTGATCTATTGTTCTTTCTGATCCAAGGTATTAAATGTCCAACGGCAGCTGCTTCTCTTTCTCTAAGAAAAAGAAGAAATTCGTCTGCTAGTTCTTTGTATTTTGGTCTTAGAATTGCTTCGACTTTTTTGTAAAGATCTACAGCATCACCTTCCTCGTAGTCGTTAAGAATCTGCATTATCTTGTGGTATGCTTCTATTTCTAATGTTTCACGCATTTTGTCATAATATGCCAATGCAAACACTACAAACAATATTACATATTTTCAGATAAATTGTATTAATTAGGTAATTTCAGAAAACGTACTTTCATTTTTTTGTTTCTCAACTTTCCAATCTTCAGGTGTTGAAATTGCCAAATTTGCAAGAAATTCCTTGTTCATTTTTGCTTTCTTCTTATCAGCAACTGAAGAATCTTTTCTAGTAGCTGGTTTCACAGTGGAGCTTGCAATTAATAGGGCATTTAGATCATCTTGATTGTCCTAAAGTACCATAAGTTATAGTGACATTACATTTCATATGAAAACTGAATAAATTTGAAAAAAAGAGCATGTCAACTTTCAAATAAAAGTATAAATTAACTGATTTACCTTGACAGTTTGATCAACTTTTTTCTTCTGATTATTTTTAATGTCCTGTTTGAAATTTTCATCACATTGCAAACTTGTAGACTGGAGCCTTGAAATTCCTATTTCAGATATCTCTACAGTTTTTCCTTCAATTGTGTTAGCAGTTCCATCATTTCCACAGCCAATTTTAACCGGAGTACATAAACTGGGCATGTTTGGTAACATGGTTAAATTCTCGGATGGATTTATTGAACTGCTTGTACTTATGTTTCTGTGTTTGTGTCTATTTAAAATGCTATTCTCGAAATTTAATGTATATTCTGAATGCTCTTCTATTTCATTTGTATGATTAATTTCTGTTAAAGTAGAGCCAATAGAAAACAATTCTAAAACTTTATTGATACATGAAGGTTTACTCAAACATTCTATGAACTTTGTTTTTGGATCTTGACCAAAATAAACCAAATTCGCTTTGGTCAATTTTTGTCGCCTTTTTCGTTCAGCTGGACGAAGCGGAGTTGAAGGTTTGGGGCCGTTTGGAAAAATCTGTTTTTGAATATTGTAAACTGGCTTAGAAATTGAGTAATGTTCAATTCCGGTATGACCTAGTACTGAAATAGTCGGATGTAAAATCTGAAAAAATTAATTATTTGTATACATAAGATGAGTACGATAATTACGCACTTTTCTACGACGCTTCGGGTTGAAAAGTTAGAAAAGTGCGTAATTATCGTACTCATCTATAGTTTCTATATGGTCCGTATATCGCCGAGAATTTGCAGTGTCGTTACTATTGGTTAGAAATCTGTATCGTATATTCAGGAATCTAATATATTATACGGACCGCCTAGTTACTAACCAAAGTGACCTAAGATATATACGGACCATAAGGAAAAATAAAGTTTACGAACGACAACGGTGTCAACGTCAACTGTCATTTTAAAAAACAATATTATGACCTGGTAGTACAATTTTTAGCGTTTAAAAATAAAATTGCGGTTACAATTTTAATGTTTTTAGATATTTAAAAAAATACAAAACCTTTGGCGGATATATATAATTCTTCCATTGAAACGGCAATTCCTCTGGATTTCGTTTACAAGGTGGTAATATTTGATAATCTTCCAGTGTCATAAAATATTGTATAAACATAGGAGCTTTATTATTTTGAAAATAATACTTTATAGGATTATTACACAGCTTTGAATTGTCAGTATAATATATTAGAGTTGCTATCTGTTTTTTTTCTTTTATGGGTAACAAATACTCGTGTATATATTCTGCTACTGTATTAATAAGTTTCTTCTTCCCAACATTCTCTCCAAATTCTTCAAAGACGAGAGGCATAAATTCTTCTAGTCCTAGGGATATTAATCTAAAAATATTAGACACTTTTCAGACCCTATATTAAAACTTAATTCCTGTATTCCATGCCTACTGAACATTGACAAAGACTAACCAATTATTAAAGTGAATAAAATAACCATTTAATTGAAAAATTGACTTGTGAAGCATACTTTTTATGATTTAAATTAATTATTTACCACAATTTGATGCAACTAGCAAAATTGATCTATACTTACTGAAGCTCGGTGATAGTAAATTGTGCCCTCTTGGAATTAAAAAGGCTGGGAGATTTAAAAGGAATTTTCGGTAAAAGTGTTGGATACAGAAATATATCACTTTTTGATATAGTTTCTAATATTAGCGATGGAAATGTTACAATGTACTCGCTTCCTGTTTGTTTATACTTTAACCTATATTATGAGAAAAAAACAAAATTCACAAATTTAGGATAGTACTTAGTGGAAAAGGCACAACTAATTATATTTTATATCTACTTACGATTCATATGTTATCTTCTCTATGTGTCTACAAAACAAGTATTATGAGTTGCAAAGAAACAGAAAAAAAATTTGACTTACTTTTTCATTTTCTTTACATCTTCATTATTAGATGCTAAAAGTTCCTCCCAATATTTCACCATATGAATAGCATGAGATAAATTACAAGTATTGAATGATGATTTATCTTTATTTTCCCCGAGTAATTTCAAGTTATACTAAAATATATAACCAGTTGAAAATATGTAATCCACGACATAATAGCAATTCAAAATTACCAAATATTCCTTCATTTGTGCTGCATGATGATGTAGCTCAGGGTGTTGGTAAGTCAATAAAAAATGTTGAGTCAACATTTGCACATGTTGTCGCATTTGCTGTCCTAATAATCCAATCTGGAGATCCGTAATAATAAGTTTCTCATTAGGAATGCAACTGGGTTTCAGATTAAAATCATTCAGGTAAATGTTGTCTTGGGAATAATTCACAATACTTTCAGAAGGTAATTGAGAATTGAAAATGGAAGATGCATCTGGTTCATCATCTTCAACACCATTAAGATATGCATGTTCGTTTGAACAAAATTCATATAGCTCTGATATTAAAGCATTCAACTCTTTTCTGCTAACTTTGACAGCTTTATCAACTCTAAGTTCTTCCTTATCTGGTTTATCTACTTCTTCATCAGACAACACATTATATTCAGGATCCAATTCCTCTTCTTCAGGAAGTTTATTAACTTCATCCAAAGGTCTAGTGAATGTTTTCAAAAAATTCATCCAATCTTTGTTATCACAGTCCATTTCATACATGTCAGTAGTAATGTCAGGTGGTATAAAAGCTTCTTCAATTTCTTCTAAAGGAGTTGAACTCAAACAAAGCTTGGACCTAATAGATATTTATATTTTAATAATAAGTTGGCATTATTTTTTTATGTGCTTACCTTGTACGCATAGCAATTGTTGCTTCATCGACAGTTTCTTCTAAATTCTTGGGTGCCTTAGGTATTTTGAAAACACCATCATCGGTCCAATTAGTTTGAGCAGCAGGAGCTGGAGATAAGGCACGAGGTTCAGGAGGGGTTGGTGGTTCAATGGAAGTATTATCACTACAGAATGAGCAATCAGGATCATCTTCACTCTAAAATTAAATCACATGTCATACTGTTATCATTATTACCGTACAAAAAACTATATCTTACTTCTTCCAAATCATCTTTGTCTTCATCTCCTATACCAGGTACATATTCATCTCCTGAAGAGTCTTCCTGTAGTTCTTCAGTAAACAAAGACTGTACTTCAGATGATGGTTTAGGAGATGCCCAAGAAATAGGAGGGATTGGAGATATGGGAACTCCAGGTACTGTGCCCAATTCTCTTAAAAATAATTAAATATATTTTCTAGCAAAATAAATATACTGCATTGTGTAACAATAACAGCAACCACTTGTCATACTGTCTATAATATTTAAATAATTCTTATAAGCTTACTTAATTTTTGAACGTGTCCATTTGGGTTCAAAAACTGGAATGGCTCCTTCAGTTGCTTTTGCATTTTCAGCATTTCGAATTAATGTTAGTACATGTTCATTGGTAACAACTTGTCGAATAATTTTTTTTACATGTACAGAATTTAAATTTGTTTTTGCAGCTTTTTCTTCGAGTTTTCTTTCTAGTTCATCTTCAATGCTTTCAATAATTTGCCTCTCCGATTCAGTAGGAACCGGAGGAGGTTTTCTTTTGCGACTAGGACTTTCAACTACAATTTCTAAATTATCATCTGAATTCTCTTCAGACTCCTTGCTCAAATTCAATAGTTTTTCCGCCATACCTTATAAAGGACACATTTAACAAGTTTGACTGCCCAAGGAATAGCTGTGGATTGTTTTGAAAATAATTTTTAAATATCTTGACTTTTCAGTTGTCATAAATGTCACTGCCACTGACTGACGTATTGGAGCCCACAGACCAAGGATATTAGATGCCCACAGACCACATATAACCATAATAGGTATTTTTTCGCGAGATCCCGTTGATATAACGGGAACTGTTATTCAGTTCCCACTGCATTTTTGCGATAGAACGGTAATAGGGGAGTATGTTAATAGTTCGGGTTCTTGAAGTATGGCGCTCTCGGACCACTCCAGACCAAAGAGTACACCATACTCTTTGCTCCAGTGAGACCAAGAAGATATTTCATTCACATTACCCGTTAAACCCGGTTAAAGTATCTCGGTGAAGGTGGTGGGAGGCAACTACGTCATAATGACGTCAACATAAACAATTTCTGAAATCCTATTTCTTTCACTTTACGTTTACCCACTGCAATGTAAATATAACCCAACATTCATTTTTAATCCGAGAGAAAAAAGATTTGTTGTTTGTTATTCTAATTATTGTTCATGTCTATAAAAATGAAACATAAAAAAATTAAGTTGTTGATAGATGTATCTTGTACTTCGACTACTACCCCATTAATCTCTAATTTGAATGTTTCCATATTTACTTATTTCTTTATCTTTTATTTTGTAAATTCTTCAACAGTTCAACATAGAGAATTATGATAAAATATTTTGTCTATGGTCTTCAAGTTTAGCCATAGAACAAAAGTGATTCTGTAATGACAGAAAATACTCCACTACTTTATGCTCTACAATTTCAACTTTAACCACCTTTACCTATTATGAAGCTGGTAAACCCAAAGGCAGGTAGGGGAGGTGTACCCAAACGGAAATGACGTCACGGTTAAACTCAATGAAATGGGATTATCAGCTTTAACCATGACGGGTAATGTGAATGAAATATAGCTATTTATAGTATATAGACTACCTCGTCCCTCTCCCCCGATGCACCTAGCCATTGATTTATAGTTTCCGTAACGTAACGTAAGGTAACGTAACAGTTTACGTTCTGCAAGCATTACCGTAAAACAAGAATAATATAACTATAATAGTGTTTATAGATTTCTTAGTTCCAACCTAGTTTACTTGCCCAAAAAAGGAAGGAAGAAAAGGAAGAACTTAGTTTACTTGTTTTTTTAGGTTATTCTTTCTTAAAAATAGATGATTATTTGGCAATGGACGAGTTCTATACAAGGGAACTGCTGCCAACATAACGAGCAAAAAAATACTGAAAAAGGTTAGTCGCATAAGGAAGTGTTTTTTCCAATCTATGTTTAGTTTTTCTTATATGTTTTGAGTGCCTTTACCACCCATGTTGTACCCAAAAAGTTTGGAGGTATTTTTAGTTTGGGGTATTTTGCATCTTACAGTTGACGAAACACAAAGAACACAAACAAAGCCAAATAAACATGTATAGACAGCTGTCATTAGTTGTTCGTCAACTGTAAGATATAAAATTCCCCAAGCTAAATTGACCTACAAACTTCTCGGGTAAAACTCCAAACTTTTCGGGTACAACATGGGTGGTAAAGGGACTCAAAAGATATAAGAAAAACTAAACATAGATTGGAAAAACCACTTCCTTATGCGACTAACCTTTTTCAGTATTTTTTTGTTCGTTATGTTGGCAGCAATTCCCTTGTATAGAACTCGTCCATTGCTGAAATTCTTTCATGCACAGATAAGAAAATTACCTTACTTCTGTCATCGTACCACACCGCAACTTAAAAAGATGAAGATGGGTACCTCTCGCGTTACAGCCGCGATCAGCGTCATGCGTAAGGGCAATCTATGAATGGTAGTGAAGTCGTCCTATGATTTATCTTTTATCGTCTCACGGAAATCTTTGCGTTATGCTACGTTACGGAATCTATAAATCAGGGAGTTTCAAGATCTTAAACGTCAAAATGTTGTTTTTGTAGGTTATATACGACTTTTATGAATAATTATTGTAAATGTTTATAAAAGTTTTATTTAATATTTATTTTAAACGAAATTGAATAAACCACAGTCCACACATAGACAAAATAAAAAAGATTTCTCTATGCTATTAATAATCGATTACGCACACCTAAAAGGAAAAGTGGTCGCGTTCATCACAACATAGCGCTACCGTAGCGATCATTAATTTTCTGCTGAACGCGTGTTTTGTTGACTGATCAGATTGAGCGCTGTGGTATCAGTCGCCATTTTTTTAATAAGAATTAAAATGCGCTACATGCTACCGATTGATGCATTAACTGTCATTTATGTCAACATAATAAAAATATTTTTGTTTGGAGATATTTTAGTTTGTATTTCAGTGAGAATGAATGAACAGATGGTGGTGATTTTAATAATAGATTATATAGTGTGTCAGGAAGTTCCACTCCGAGGGGTAAACCACTGAAGAAAATAGTGTACAAATTAGAGAAAATACATTGAAAATACAGAAAATCATCTAAAAAATACTAGTATCATTAGAAAAAACTCCTGAAAATACAAGGAAAATGCAGTGGTAAATACAGAAAATTTCTGTTGAAACATTTCTTAATCATATAGTAACAGAAATAAAGATTTTCTCAAAGAAAATACTGGAATAATACCTGGAATATACAGAAAATAGTCTGCAGATTTTTCTTCAGTGGTTTACCCCTCGTTTCATTCTTCATAGTATGCCCCAAAGTGGTGTAAGCTCAATTTATTGCCATTTTTTAATGTTAAGAATATTTATTCTATAACTATTGACGTATTATATCACTTATAATTGCACAAGAGGTTTGTATTTTATCAAAGGTAATACCACGAGTGCTTCAAATTTTATCGATAATTTTTTCTTTTCCACGAAAACTTGTTTATTTGGCAAAAATATGAAAACATACCGATTTGATAAAATCACGACTCCGTTAGGAGGAGTGATTTTATCTAAATTCGGTTTGTTTGAATGTTTTTGCCTCAAATAAACAAGTTTGAGTGATGAAAATAAAAAATTATGTGATAAAATTTGAAGAGCGAGTTGTATTTGGGAAGATTATTTTTTTCAACAATTTAAAAGGATTTTTGAAAGCGCTTTTAGTTGTCAATAATGACAAATTCAAAGTAAAATTTTGACGTTTCGATGTAAACAAGGTTTTATCGATGAGGAAGCATAATTATCAGTATAATACCGAATGATTGGCTAGAATAATGTATTGCTATTGGTTAAAACCACCAAAATGTCAGATTTTGACAAGTGAAAAAAATAATCGGGTAAATTTGGATTGTTTAATGAGAAACTGTTGCCCAGCAATTAGACGAGAAAAACTGTCAACTATTAAAAACGCGACACCGAAGGTGGAGCGTTTTTAGGTTTGCGTTTCACCTCCAACTTTAACTCGTTTGATGCAACAGTTTCTACGTCAACGCATCTGCAATTTGATAGGTTACGTGTTATCTATGGGTTACGTCGGGACAATACGTATACGTGCTTTGCATTCAACTCTCTAATGTCTTTCCAACACGTTACGTCGAGAGAAATGGAAAAAAGGCAGGTTTGATTCAACGAAAGGTCATATTATCGTATTTTGAACGCCCAATTGATAGGTCGCGCCCCAAACATCAACCAATCAAAGATTGGGGCATAGAGAAATATATTTGTCCACAACCACCAAATAATAAGTCAATATTTTACCTCCTAACAAAAGGTATAATGGTACCCATATATCTAACTGTCGTGAATTATGAACCATAATACACTCCAGTGTATTATGAATCATAATACATTCCAGTGTATTATGAACCATAATTCACGACAGTTAGATATATGGGTACCATTATACCTTTTGTTAGGAGGTAAAATATTGACTTATTTTATGTCTGTGCCTTCGCTTGACCCATTTGAGATTACCTTCTACTTTCTTGTCCTCCAGAGTGCGCCATTTCTTATCCAAAGTCCCTTTCACCTGCCCCCACCTTTTCCATCTCCCCCCCCCATCGAGTAAATTTCTCTCGCTGATCGTGCCTGCTAGCGCTGAGCTTTAGCGAAGCTTGTGAGTTGTCAGTACGCTTCTATTTTTCAAATAGTCCAGAGTGTGTCAACAAAGTACAAAGTATTCAGTGCGTAAGTGTTACGATCATTTAGTGAAAATTGTAGTCACTATGGATATTTCTACGGTAGGTAACAAAATGTTTCTTTTTCAGAAAATTCCTAATATAAAGGCGTTAAGCCGGCACAGTGCCGGTTATCCATTTTGCAGCCATTCAGCTCAAAATGATATATTATATAGATCCTAACTGCCTGTATAACTTAATTTTACTGCCTTCTGGGGCTTAGTCGTTGAACCAAACGGCTCAATTTTTGGGCCCTCTCGGCTCGATTTTTTGGCAGCCACGACCGATTGTCGGTCGGTACTGTCCGAGCGCTATTCTGTAACACGTTTCCGAGAGAAATCGGTATCTCTCTCGGAAACGTGTTACAGAATAGCGCTCCAGGTGGCAGCCGTCGCGTCCCAAATTTGCAGCTGCCTAGCTCAAATTTGCAGCCGTCACGGCCCAATTCTACAGCCGGCACGGCCCAATTTTACAGCTATCACGGTCCATTTTTACAGCCGCCACGGTCCAATTTTACAGCTGGCATGGCCCAAATTTGCAGCCGTATTGTTGGCCGAGGAAGAATGCTGTACATTCTCAATTATATTACAATTTATATCATAATAAGTACATTTTTATGACTTCCTTCTTTGCCTTTCAGGTGGCAATCAACACCAAAATCTCAACTTTAGGAGATTTGTATATTCAAGATGTTGAGGATGATGAAGAGGGTGTCTTAAAGAGACTAAAACAACTTGCTTCTGACAATTTACCAGATGGTTGGATGGAGTGGATCAGTGGAAAGTAGCAATGTCAGATGGAAAAGAGGACATTGATTCTCAAGTCTTAAATAAAGTACGATTTGCTCTTCCGACAGTTGGAATTGCTCTGGCGTACAATCCGGAGGCTACAATCCTTATGGAAAAACCTTATCGAGACATGAAGAAGAGAATGCTTAGATGGAACTTTTGTAGAGTTCTTATTTTCAGTCCATATATACAACATCAATTAGTATTACAATCAATAAATAATATAAAGCACCTTTTCATCAATAGGTGGGAGGCTTCAAGGCAACTAACAGGTGAAAAATCGGATCAAGACTCCGACGATTGTACACCTGAAACAAGAAAAATGACCGTTTCATCTAGAATGGATGCCTTAGAAGCAAAGTTCGAAGTTCGACAAGACTCAAGAGACATTGGAATCGATTTTAAGAAATGTCTCTAACAGATCGGAACCAGACGAAGATGTTAATATCCATTCAGATCGCTCCGTGTACGATCCAGAAGATGAAAACTGTGACGGGGTGATGGATGACGAGAGTCAGTGTTCAAGTTGGAAGGCACCTGTCCTAGTATCTGTACAAAATAAAGAAAATGTTTCCAATTTTGATTTTTTGTCCACAACAAAGGAACAAGAGCCCAGTATTCCAGAACCACAAGCAGACATAAAAAAGCAAGGAATAGACTGCCAACGGTTTGGATCACAGGCTTGGGATAAAATTAGATATTCAGAAGTACAGAAAAAGCTCAATAATTTTACAAATCAATATAGCGAATTTTTAGCCAAAACCGATTCTTCCTTGGGTACGCTCTGTCATGCTATATTGAAACAAAGACAATACTTTCAAGAAGGTATATCAGAAATTATAAAGAAGCACCCAGCTGCAGCGGGTGATCTTTCTTCAATTTTTGGGGATCAGAAATCTGATTTCCGAGCAATTTCGGATGACATTCTGCAATATTTGTGTGGAAAAAGAGCAGAGGTGAGAGATTTAAGAAGAAAGTATCATTCAGGATCTATTCCTACTATAGCTCCGCTATTGCAAAAGGTTCCACCATCAGCTACTCATCTGTTTGAGGAAGAAAGATTTGAATCTCTTCGAAGAGAACACCCATTTAAAGTTCAGGGTACAAAAAGGAGCTTCGTTCAGAGCTTTCAGACCGAGGCCCGGTCAAGGAAAATTCCCAGACTTTCTCAACAAAAGACACCTTATCGCTCCAATCTAAACTCCAGGAGATCAGCTAAGCCAAAAGAAAAAATTCAACAGGAAAAAGAGAAATTTCGTTTTTATAAAAAACCCTCTTTTTCCAAAGAAAGAAGGCAGCGTTTTTGACATGCCTTACCAAAAGACCTTCCAGGCTGGCCAGTTGAAAATGTTTGTGAATCAATGGAAGTGCCTAGGTGCCCCGTCGTCACTACTAAAAATAATAACTGGTTACAGGATTCCTTTTGTAAAGAGACCTCCCATAGTTCAGTTGTCAGAGAGTATTTGCCATCGTTTTCAAACACGGCCTTCACGTTCAATGGACACAGAAGTAAAAACAATGCTAAAATCTGGAGTCCTCGAAGAAGGTGCAGCTGAAGACAGGTTTTCTTTCCAACATGTTCCTATTGCCCAAGCACGACGGGTCAAGTCGTCCAGTATTCAATTTAAAACGCTTAAATCAGTACGTCGCATTGAAAAAATTTCACCTAGTAAGTCATTACAAAATTCCACAATTTTTACAAGAAAAAGACTTCTTAGTAAAGCTAGATCTTTCCCAGGCGTACTTTCACGTTCCGATAAAGGAGTCACACCAAAGATTTCTGGCTCTTTATTACAGAAACGAAATGTATTGCATGACCTGTTTACCGTTAGGTCTATCGTCAGCTCCAGAAACGTTTTCAAAAGTAACCAACTGGGTAGCGTCGAGCTACCTACGAAGTCTAGGCTTAAGGATAATTGTATACTTGGACGACTGTTTAATAGCACACCAAAACCCAGATATTTTGAAGGGTCAAGCTATCAAGGCAATAAATATATTTGCGGTTCTAGGGTGGCAAATAAACTTCAAAAAGTCTATTCTACAACCAGTGAAGGAATTGGAATATTTAGGAATTTTATGGAATCCATCGAGAAATCTAAAATTAATTTCAGAACCAAAACAGAACATTCTGAGAAAAAAGCTGGAAAATTTATTGAAGAGAAAAAGCTGGTCATGGAGAACAGCAAAATCAATTTTAGGAAGCCTGAATTTCTCGGGGTTTGCAGTACCACTAGGCCGTTTACACTGTCGTCGAATGCAAAGGCTCAGCAATCACCTCCCTTCAAATTATCCCGACAAAATGTTTCCCCTAAAAGGAACAATCATAAAAGATATTCAATGGTGGATCCAGTCAGTTCATTTGAGATCTCCCATTTTTCAGAAAAATGTGGACTTTCACCTGGCAACGGACGCATTCGAACTGGGGTGGGGAGCTCAATTGGGGGATACATTAATATCAGGTCAATGGACATCAATACAGAAAGATTGGCATATAAACAGAAAAGAGTTATACACGGTTTATATAGTCATCAAGAAGAAGCTGCAGATTTTGAAGAACAAGTCGGTTTTAGTTCAGACCGACAGTCGAACAGTACAAGCATATATTCGAAACGAAGGGGGGACAAAGTCACTGAATCTTTTCCTCCATACAGAAATGTTATTAAATATGACAAATCGATTCAATATACAGCTGACAGCCTGCTATATCCCAGAGATTTACAACTCGATCCCGGATTGCCTTTCCCGGCAGAAACAAATACCAGATTGGCATCTCTCGACTCAGATAACAGACATGATTTTTCAGAAGTGGGGTCAACCGGAAATAGACCTTTTCGCAACAAAGGTATCAGCAGTAGTTCCTCAGTATGTGACTCAATCAATGTACGACCCAGCAGCAACATTTGTGAACAGAAATTGGAACTACCAGTTGGCTTGGGTGTTTCCTCCTCCAACATTAATCCCGAGAATCCTTCAACATCTAAACAAAACAGGAGGGATTTACATAGTAATTGCTCCAGCTTGGGAGAAGGTATTTTGGCTCCCAGACTTACAGTCCCGAGCACTAGACTCACCAATAAGAATTCCGAATCTTCAGAACAACTTATTGGACATGGAAACGAAAAGACCTTTGCCGAAAGCTCACCTGCTGTGTTTGGAGGCTTGGAAGGTTCGGGGTCGAGCGACCATATAGCCGGCTGGAATAAAGCGGATATTGAGTTATTGCAATCAGCATGGAGAAAATCAACTCTCAAATCATACAACGCCCCCTGGAAAAATTGGTGTCAATGGGCAACCTCCAACAATATCTCTATAAATAACCCTACTCCGCAAGAAGTGGCCTTATACCTAAGTTATTTATATCGAGTTAGAAAATTATCTTACAGTAGTATTTTAGTTAATAAGTCAGTAATATCTACGTGTGCTAATCCTGTAAGAGGTTCTACCTTATCATCGCATCCCCTTATAAAGAAAATGTTGAAAGCAATTAGCTTAAAAGCTCCAATCAAAAATAAAAACACGATTTGGGATGTTGATAAACTTCTAGATTGGATTAAGGCAAACCCTTCTAGAATGGATAGCCTTTTTCAAATTTCGAGACACTTGGCTATTCTTCTTTTGCTTACTTCAGGTAGAAGGATTCATGATTTAACGCTGCTTTCGATAGATACCGACGATTTCTAGGATTTTGATAATTTTATTATTCTTTGGCCTACGTTTGGATCAAAGACTGACAAGGCTACATCGAGGCAGTCAGGATGGAAGATACTAAGAAACAAAAACCAAATATTAGATCTACATTTCTGGACAAAGAAACTCATTGAGATATCTAATTCGAGACGAAAGAGTGTTAAACAGCTCTTTTCTCTTTTTATTTCCACAAGGGGAAAAGTAGCTCCTGCATCAAGATCCGTTATTGCAGGATAGATTCGAACTGCATTCAAAGAAGCAAGAATAGATGCTTCACCTGGAAGTATTCGATCTGCCGTTGGTTCGAAAAGAGCGTCAAATAATACAACAATTGATGAAATTCTTGCATGCATGTGGCAATTGGAAGAATAAAGATAATTTCATAAAATACTATTTTAAAGAAACTAAAAGAGTGTATTTTGAAAAAAATCTGATTGATGACAATCTCCTAAAATGTTTTCAACCTATTTGATTGTATTGGTTTATGTTCCTATAAGTTCCTATAAGAGACTGTTAATTTCTTTGATCTCATAGTTGGCTGTTTTTATATAAATTACTTTTCTCTTAGTTTATATAGATAAGAATTTTGTTTGAGTTAATATTCGTTATGGTTGTTTAAGAAGTTCTTGTAAGGAGAATGGATTTCAATTATCCATGGAATTTATTTAATAAATAAATGACTTGAGTATATCTTTCTACAATTTAATTATTCTCACAGTACGCTTTTCGTTATCGTGCCGACAGATAACAATCACTTCTCAAATGGGTCAAGCGAAGACACAGACATAAAATAAAAGTTTTTTCCCTTGAAGAGTTAAAAACGCTTATTTTTGGTCTTGCCGAAGCTTGACCCATGGATTTAAGACCTTGTCGGCCAAATCTAGGCTAGGTAGGTACTGACAAGCTTCGCTAAAGCTCAGCGCTAGCAGGCACGATCAGCGAGAGAAATTTACTCGATGGGGGGGAGATGGAAAAGGTGGGGGCAGGTGAAAGGGAATTTGGATAAGAAATGGCACACTCTGGAGGAGAGGAAAGTAGAAGGTAATCTCAAATGGGTCAAGCTTCGGCAAGACCAAAAATAAGCGTTTTTAACTCTTCAAGGAAAAAACGCTTTTATTATTAGGTGGTTGTGGACAAATAATATTATATTTCTCTATGCCCCAATCTTTGACAAAAATTTGATTGGTTGATGTTTGGGGCGCGACCTATCAATTGGGCGTTCAAAATACGATAATATGACCTTTCGTTGAATCAAACCTGCCTTTTTTCCATTTCTCTCGACGTAACGTGTTGGAAAGACATTAGAGAGTTGAATGCCAAGCACGTATACGTATTGTCCCGACGTAACCCATAGATAACACGTAACCTATCAAATTGTAGATGCGTTGACGTAGAAACTGTTGCATCAAACGAGTTAAAGTTGGAGGTGAAACGCAAACGTAACGTGTATCTCTCATTTCCGCTTACATAACCTAACAATTCCATTAAATTATATGCCATGATTATAAAACGTGGTGAATTTTAAAAAATGGATGAAATACTTAATTTAGTGGCCTTCCTTTTCCATGACGACATTTAGGTTAGTAAATTAGTTTTGCAGAGTAATCGGGTTCTTTCCGGTCACATTCGATGAAATTCGTGTCGATACGAATAAGTTCAAGGCGAACGTACGAACACGCTACGCTACGTATCTAACAACGAAGGAAAATTTGTAACTGCGCATGCTTAGATGTCAAACGATACGTTTAGGGTACGGACAGAAAGAAAGTGGGTTGCCTGCTCGCAGGTTATCGGCGCCGATCGGCGCCTAAAATCAGTATGCGTATTGAACGTGGACGCACAGAGACAAAACAGGCTGAAGCTTGTCGGCGCGTGTAGCAAGCTGCTGGCATTTTACCGGAATGAATATTTAATTATAAGCAAGCAGGCAATGGATACGGAAGCATCGATTTCTGCAGTTTTTAAACAAATCCCTGTATGGGACAAACGTGAAAAAAATCACAGTAATAGAAATGTTGTTTAGAAGTGTTGGAAAAAGATTGCCGAGGCTGCTTATGCCAGTTACAGCATGTTTTTATTAGGCTATGTTCAATTTTCTTCAATAGGTAGGTAAACGTATCTAGATTCATTCGCATATAACTAATACAACGATCTGGATATCCTTGTAAGGATTTAAATAATTTGTGATATTCTCCAAATTGTGTCCGGTTTTGATTGATAGGATGAATGCCTGTTTTCGGTCTCCTCAATATTAAAAACGGATTGTTCAATAGAATTTCTTCATCAGATGAGGACGACATTTTTGCTTCACTTTCAACTAGGTACTAAAATAATCTGCGAAAACAAGTAGCATGTTTACGCTTTCTTTCTGGGCGCTAACCTGCCTACACCGGCGTCGTCTTTCGGCGCCGATAACCAGCGAGCAGGCAACCCGCTTTATTTCTGTCCGTACCCTTACGTTCTGGCATTTGGTGCAACTTTGGTCGCGTTCATCCCAACAAAGTTGATCAGGTAGCGATTTTTAGAGTGATCCATCAGTTTGTAATTCTGCTGAACGTGCTAATAAAACCATATTTGTCAATGTCAATGAATACAACCACAGATAAAAATGAATACAACAACAACAACTCAATTTTATTTGATATAAATACGTCAATAGTTATAGAATAAGTATTCTTAACATTAAAAATGGCAATAAATTGATCTTACACCACTTTGGAGCATACTATGAAGAATGAAACGAGGGGTAAACCACTGAAGAAAAATCTGCAGACTATTTTCTGTATATTCCAGGTATTATTCAAGTATTTTCTTTGAGAAAATCTTTATTTCTGTTACTATATGATTATTAAGAAATGTTTCAACAGAAATTTTCTCTATTTTCCACTGCATTTTCCTTGTATTCTCAGGAGTTTTTTCTAATGATACTAGTATTTTTTAGATTATTTTCTGTATTTTCAATGTATTTTCTCTAATTTGTACACTATTTTCTTCAGTGGTTTACCCCTCGGAGTGGAACTTCCTGACACACTATATAATCTATTATTAAAATCACCACCATCTGTTCATTCATTCTCACTGAAATACAAACTAAAATATCTCCAAACAAAAATATTTTTATTATGTTGACATAAATGACAGTTAATGCATCAATCGGTAGCATGTAGCGCATTTTAATTCTTATTAAAAAAATGGCGACTGATACCACAGCGCTCAATCTGATCAGTCAACAAAACACGCGTTCAGCAGAAAATGAATGATAGCTACGGTATCGCTATGTTGTGATGAACGCGACCACTTTTCCTTTTAGGTGTGCGTAATCGATTGTTAATAGCATAGAGAAATCTTTTTTATTTTGTCTATGTGTGGACTGTGGTTTATTCAATTTCGTTTAAAATAAATATTAAATAAAACTTTTATAAACATTAACAATAATTATTCATAAAAGTCGTATATAACCTACAAAAACAACATTTTGACGTTTAAGATCTTGAAACTCCATTCATATAAAGATTGCCCTTACGCATGACGCTGATCGCGGCTGTAACGCGAGAGATACCCATCTTCATTTTTTTGAAGTTGCGGTGTGGTACGATGACAGAAGTAAGGTAATTTTCTAAACATCAACCAATCAAATTTTTGTAAGTCAAAGATTGGGGCATAGAGAAATATAATATTTGTCCACAACCACCTAATAATAAGTCAATATTTTACCTCCTAACAAAAGGTATATGGTACCCATATATCTAACTGTCGTGAATTATGGTTCACAATACACTGGAGTGTATTATGGTTCATAATTCACGACTAGAGATAAGGGATAATAAACTATTAAATTTGTTTCTGAAATATATCGTATCGATAAAATATTGTAATTTTTAGTATTGATACTTTTCATATTTTCTATATTTAAAACAATATTTATAACGGTACGTTGTATTGATACTTTACACAGTATCGCCCATCTCTATATATGACAAATTATTTGATGTAGCTGCCACAACATGTTGAGCAATTTATGGTAGATCATCACGATTGGTGAAGTTTGCGTCACGAGCCGCAGGCGAGGGGCGCAAGATCACCCGAGTGAATATTGGCCATAAATTGCGAGGAGAATAATATACTTTGTCCACGACCCTTAATTTCTTTATAAATAAAAGTCAGTATCGATTGTTTTGAAAGTTTCTTGACAGTTAATTCGTACGCAAATCGCTATTGCGGCCTACTTAAGCTTGATGTTTTGACGGCTTATGTCCTTTTTTATTTTGTCTATACTTATGTCATATTTTTGAATTAAATGGCGACGTCTATAGACAGTTGTTGAGATGTTGCTATGTATTCTTCATAAAAAGTTCTGCATGTTCTAAAATCCAAAATACAATCAACAGATATCAATTTTTTTCAGTGGTGTACGAGGTATGTCAAAAAATATGAATTTTACTCAAGACATGCTAGGTACGTATATAATACCGATGGTCATGCAAGAAATTGAGAAATTAAGATGTAAATTGAAAAATAACATGGTTTTATCTTCTTAGTTTTAGTTTTAAATTAATCTTACTCTTAATTTTGTCTTGTATGAATCCACCTTAAGCGATGTCAATTTTATGTTCATCTAGAGTTCTAGACATTTAACCAAACTTAATCTATCTATTGGCAACAGCGGATATTGCGTTCCACTGTAAAATTTCAATTTTCTATATTTGAATAAAAACTATCTATGTATTTTTCGCATAACAAAATTTGTATCTATATTTTTAAGAGCGTTATATAATTCAACATCGTCGAGCACACTTTGGAATAAGTATATTATGCATGAGCACAAAATGGCCATTTTGTTGCGAGTATGCGAGTTGCATACTATACTTTTTCTATGCCAACATATCATTCATAATACATGCATACATTGCAAAAACTTTGAAATAAATAAACTGGTAATATTTCATTACTTCGAATTCGCCGCTATCAATATTGAAATATAAATTGAAGAAATATCTAAATATTTTCTTCATTGCTATTTCTAATAGGTGCACAGAAAAAGAAGCCTATAAAAATGTATTTTTATAGAAAACAGCTATGAAAATACTCGTTATCTACTAAAACTTTTACAGAAACGATCTGCTGACATTTCACCAGTTTATCGCTGGACGTCATAATCTGACAAGCCGTAGCCGTCGTGATTTTAGAGTGAACCAAGAAATATTACATTTCGCATTGGTTGCTTAGCAAATTGACTAGCAGCCGATGCAAAAATGAAATTCTGTACAAAAGTGCTTGTTTATGATTGAAGTTAAGGTTATAAAATTCATTTATAGAGATTGTCGTAGAAAATAGCTATTTATGCCATCAGTTACGAAATAAGTACCTAATTTTGTGTAACGCGCACAAGTTACACAAAATTTCATTTCGTACCGTGTATTGCATACAAGATTTTTTCTAATTTTGAAGAAAGTAATAAAAAAATAAAATTTAATATAATTGATAAAAATTTGGGAAACATAAATTTAGTTTGTTGCTGTTACTTCATGCTAGTTGTCAGTCTGACATTTTGTAAATAAGTCTAGAAGGAAGGTTTTTATCGAGATTGATATATTTTTACTTTTATTTTAAAAAAATGAGTGATTCAAGTTCTGAAGAGCTACCAAGCGATATTGAAGAGGCAGCAGGTAATGCTTTATTATCAGTAATTCCCAAAAAGTCAAAGGCAGTTTATGATAATTCTTTTTGTCACTAATTTTGAAATACATTAGGCATGACGACAGTATCAAAAAATCGCCGATATAATGGTTTTAGGGGAAAGTTCATATTAAAAAAATTCAAAACAATGCATTAGTTTTATTTGAAAGATTCAGATTATTAAGATTTTCAATGAAATAAAACATTAAAATACTGCAATCGGCCATTTTGACTGAAACACCAATCACAGCGCATGACGTCACGCTTAGGTAAACACTGCTGTCAGTCAATACTCAATAGGTACACTCATTCTCTGTGTTTTGTTGTTGTGAATATTTACTGATTATGCATTTGGATTGTCCTTTTATTATTTTACGTGTCATTTATCGTCTCCACTATACTATAACAGTGAAACCAAGCTTTGTTAAGGCAAATATATAGCTCAAATTTACCCAGGATTGAAATAATGATGTTGAGCGATTTCCTCGCAACAAATCAAGAAATTTGCTCGTCTCAGTTTAGAGACGTGAATACTTCCTTGTAAGTACATTTTGTATTTATCTTTACTCGCTTATTCAACTTTCATAGGTTATTTTTACAATGAACTTGTCATTGTTTATTTTTGAGGTTAGCTCCATAGTTTATAAGTTGCTATTTTAGAGTTAATACCCGTTAAGACGGGTGAATTACTGTAACTTAAAAGTACCTACTGGTGATAGTAGTGTTTTTCCCCATTAGGCGAGCGGCAACCACCCCTAAAATGACATGGTAGTGACCAGATCACTTCTAATCGCTAAAAACCATGTTGCTTTATATTTTCGAGGGTGCTGAATACGAATATGACGTTTGTTTTTCTCTAAAATTGGGGGAACATTGTTAAAATCTAAAATTAAGTGAAAAATGAGAAACATTTTTTTTCGCGAATATCGAACTTCAACTCGCTGCCATTCATGGAATAATCAATATTTTTCCATAAAAATTTTATCACACATTTTTGAACTCATTTGCAAGGCAGTAAAACATACCCGAAATTTCTAAAGCAATTTCCCACCGCTCGGGAGATTTTGGAAAAATTTTTACTACTCTTTCTTACTTTGTACATACTTTTGCAAAAGTTGAGTGACGAAGTTTTTAATTTTAAATTTTTACATATGTAGTCTCCAAGTGCAATAGACAACGAAGTTTTTCAGAAAATTTTAAATTTTTATTTGCAAAAATAAAAATTATACAGCGTCTTAAACCTCAGCGTTCTAGTCGCTCGACGCTTGCACTGGGCGCGTTTCTCTTGAATTTCATGCAGTGAGTGAATAATGAATCTAAAATTTTCTAATAATAATTTTTTTTTATAAACAATGATACAAAGAATAATAGTAGAAAACCATGTATAAATATAAAAATGTATTCACTATGTACATTCATCATCAACTACATTTACAATATGAATCTCGGCAACTACATAAATCACAGCATTCCAAACTAGATTTTTTACAAGGGCACACGTCGGTAGAGCGAGAAGATTTTTGAGCACAAGAACAGAAGAAATTTTGTAAATATTCCATTGCCGATAATCCATTGTAAAAATCAGGTAATACATTCCCCTCGTCGATCAACCATCCATATTCTTCCAAGTTTTTTGTCAAAATCGTGGAAAATATCGCCTGATTCCATTCATTGATTTGCCAAATGCATCTCAATACGTGTTTTTCCAATGCAGGCTTAGAAGGTGGTAACTTATCAATACATGAATTTTTCAATAAAGTCAAATTATATCTTAGTAAGTTAATATCTGTTTTCCTCTAAAATTGGGGGAACATTGTTAAAATCTACAATTACGTCGAAAAATAGAAATTTTTTTTTCGAATATTCGAACTTCAACTTGCTGCCTTTCACGGGAATAATCAATATTTTTTATCGGTAAGAAGACTACATACGTAGCGTTAAAAAAGAGTCAGATGAAGAATTGAGTGATCTTGCCAATCTATGCAACGTTCCAGTTGAAAAGGCCATCGAGATTGTTAGTAATTTTTTATCTGTGTTGTACGATTCACGTAACAAGTTTAAAGCTATTCGCACAAATATTAACTTATTGAGATATAATTTGACTTTATTGAAAAATTCATGTATTGATAAGTTACCACCTTCTAAGCCTGTATTGGAAAAACACGTATTGAGATGCATTTGGCAAATCAATGAATGGAATCAGGCGATATTTTCCACGATTTTGACAAAAAACTTGGAAGAATATGGATGGTTGATCGACGAGGGGAATGTGTTACCTGATTTTTACAATGGATTATCGGCAATGGAATATTTACAAAATTTCTTCTGTTCTTGTGCTCAAAAATCTTCTCGCTCTACCGACGTGTGCCCTTGTAAAAAATCTAGTTTGGAATGCTGTGATTTATGTAGTTGCCGAGATTCATATTGTAAATGTAGTTGATGATGAATGTACATAGTGAATACATTTTTATATTTATACATGGTTTTCTACTATTATTCTTTGTATCATTGTTTATAAAAAAAATTATTATTAGAAAATTTTAGATTCATTATTCACTCACTGCATGAAATTCAAGAGAAACGCGCCCAGTGCAAGCGTCGAGCGACTAGAACGCTGAGGTTTAAGACGCTGTATAATTTTCATTTTTGCAAATGAAAATTTGAAATTTTCTGAAAAACTTCGTTGTCTATTGCACTTGGAGACTACATATGTAGAAATTTAAAATTAAAAACTTCGTCACTCAACTTTTGCAAAAGTATGTACAAAGTAAGAAAGAATAGTAAAAATTTTTCCAAAATCTCCCGAGCGGTGGGAAATTGCTTTAGAAATTTCGGGTATGTTTTACTGCCTTGCAAATGATTTCAAAAATGAGTGATAAAATTTTTATGGAAAAATATTGATTATTCCGTGAATGGCAGCGAGTTGAAGTTCGATATTCGCGAAAAAAAATTTTTCTCATTTTTGACTTAATTTTATATTTTAACAATGTTCCCCCAATTTTAGAGAAAAACAAACGTCATATTCGGATTCAGCACCCTCGAAAACATAAAGTAACATGCTTTTTAGCGATTAGAAGTAATCTGGTCACTTTTTCGTTTTCTAAACGACTTTTTGGGGGTATGCCGCTCGCCTACATAGTAAACAACTAAAATCTGATAAATCAATGTGTATGTATTTGTTCTAATCATGGACGCTTATATGGTTCATACAATAGCCTTTTTGGTGTGCGTCATCGATTGTTAATGTCTTTCTAACACATTACGTCGGAAGAAATGGAAAAAAGGGCAGGTCTGTGATTAATCCCGATAAATACCTAAACTATGTCTGAATACAAGTTTGGATTTGGTAAATTAAATACATTACTTTTTTTCTGGCTCTTATCACTAATTACTTTCTCGTTTAGCTGTTTGACTAATCGAACCTGAATTTTCTGTAGGAATATTTGATTTTTCAGTAGATAATTTCTCAATATCCACATCATTTTTTGTTCCCCCTTTATCAGGGGGAGGATCTTCTTCCATAATTACTTTCAGTTAGTGTTAGTGTCCCTAATAACTAAATTGAATTGCTAAAGGATTGTTTTTATTTCTATTAATCACCGATTTTTACTCGTCACACAAAACAGACGTCTTTATCGTACCGAGTATAAATTGGAACTGAGAAAAAAGTATTCAATTTACAAAAAAACCCATATTCTGGCAATATTTGTAGAAAGTACAAGTGAAGAGAAAGTAGGTAAACTACCCAATGGAAGGTATACCTATCATTATTATTACGCGGCATCGTACGCAAAATGCTTTTTACTACACACGTTACCTAATATACTATTACATCAAGTTTTACACACATTACGGTACCTACAATATTATCGTATTTTTCGGTATCAAAACTTGCTTAGTTTTATTTTGTGCTATACCTGAATCAGTGAATTTCCAATGTAAATAAGGATAATTCAATCAACATATAAACAATTGCATTTTATACATACTTTAGTAATTTATACTCAAATTGTATAATCATTGATTGGGGTCATTCATAATATTCTACATAAGTAATATAACCGCAATGTTTTCACAATGATATGTGACATTTGGTAGCTATATGTTCGCCATTGTTTGGCCTCATGTATTACATGCATGTATTTTAAGACATGCCTTGATATCTCATAGGCCACGACAAATGCGAGCATTATATTTCACATAAGTGTCAATTAGTTCAATAAGTCGGAACACCACAGTTTCCCAATCTAGTAACTTTTAGTGGATGTGTTTCAGGTTTCTTAAATCGCAGTCACTAATTGATTTAGAGAATGTTTCCCTTTTACATTTGGTCCAACGAAACATTTTCCTTTCAATTACTCAAATAGTAATAAAAACCATCCTAGTATTTCGTAAAAATAATTTTTCTAATTTTGACATATAAAGTGACACTTTTTAAAACTGATTGACATTATGAAACGTCTTACTTTTTGTAACTACATAGTTGCATAAAGTAAAATTTTATGCAATAGCTGAGACGATAGATTTTGAAATACTTCTCCGTAATATGAGTACACATTCATCATTTATGAAAAAACCTTTATTTCGGTAATAAACTCAAGTTTAACGAAGTTTTAAGCCATTTTACAAATATTTTTTAAAAAGCGCGCGAAAACAGCTCGCAGGTATCATGGCGTCGGCTGTGACGTCACGTCTAGGTAAACATGTCATATTATGTCCATACGTAGCGACCAAAACCTTGAATTAATTCGTGTCATAAAAATGAATTCTAAAGTTTATAAGTGGTGTGCAGTACCGCAGTGTAAAAACACATCAATAAGAACTCCCAACAAAGTGTTTGTACATGTTCCAAACAAGAAAATAATAAGAGATAAGTGGTTGAAGCTCGCAAGGCGAAACCCGAACGACATACAGTAAAATAAATTGACCTTTACCCTGACGTCACAGCTACTAACCTTACGGAATGAATCGAGGAGTCAAAAATGGCTACTGTTACTTTGGTCGTGTGCGTAAATACGTTCACTGCTGGTTTATTTTGTCAGTATTTTTTTGCGTTATAAATAACTAAATATTGCTATTGGTTGAAGTCAATTATTACTGATCCCCAAAATAGACGAAAATTTAGATAATATTCCTATATTTACTGAAAATTATTTTGTCTGCTACTATAATACTCAATTTTCAATAACAATATTATAGGTTACAAATATATATTATTATTCAAACTTTGATAATGATCAGTGGATCAGATATAAAATAAGTGACGGAAAACTAAGGGATAAGCGGAATGTTTCTTTATAGATCTGATACACGAAAAAAGTATTCTGTAACCATTAACGAAAGTAGAAATTTATACGAATATTTCTTTTGAATGAATCTATTCAAATTTGAAACAGCACATAATTAAAGGCTAACAAAAGCCATTGGTTATCATAATAAAAAATATTAATTCATGGGTAGTAATAAAGTTTTGTATTCAATTAAACATTTATTGTCATTTTGAAATTTACCATGCAAATACATATATAAGTATATTTAATAATCATCAGACTCTGAAGAGAAACTGTCACCTACATTAATAGTTAGTGGCTCCACTTCAATATCACACATAACTTTTTCCCTATCGTACCACTTTCTAATAAGTGCTTCAGTATGGTCCACACATTATGCCCACATGTATGGTGTACATTGCTCTAAAGCTTCATTCCACATTTCTACTTCTTTCTCGTCACTGGATCCATCTCTACCAATATGTTTATTGTAGTTCAATTTACAATTAGCCCAAATTAGCTCAATGGCATTAAAATCACAGTGGTATGGTGGTAACCTTAATACTTCGTGTCCATGTTCTCTTATTATTCCATCTATAATATAAACATTTTGCTTTCTATGCTACTTGTAATAACTCTGGTTTTGTCATTTTTGGATAAAAAGTAATCTCATTTTCTCTCAAATAACTGGCAATTTCCACTTGTTGATGTAGATGGTTGTTTGTTTAAAATTTCACTGTGGTATGGTGCATTGTCCATTATTATAAGTGATGGTTCCTCTAAATTAGGCAGTACCTGTGTCTTCATCCATTTAGTGAATAATATTCTATTCATTTCTCCATGATAATCAATGGTTAAAGACTTTGAACAGAAAACCAAACTTGCTTCTGTAACAAATCCTTTTGAAGAACCTGCATGAACAATAATAAATCTTTTTCCATCATTTCCTTCAGGTTTACGAACACTTTTGATATTATTGTCTTGCCAACTTCTTATTTTATTTCCTTTGGAATAAATCCATGTTTCATCTAAGAATATTACTTCTCTTGGATAAACACTATTTAGATTTTCCATATATTTTCTCAAGAAGCAAGCTCTGAGTGAAACAATATGGTTACGTTCAATAAGGGCTCTTCGGTTATCATCTTTTTTGAATTTAAACCCTATTTCTTTCAACAATGTGCTTAATGATGTTGTACTACATGTGACTATTTCCTTGGACCTTATCTCACAATTTAATGTTTGAAGGGTTACTGGTTTTCCTGAAAAATAATAATAATCATTTACTATCTATCTAATACTTATAGGTACTTATATTTTGTGTTTCATTTCTCATTGGTTAATTAATTTAAAACTTATCTCCACTAGCTTGCTAAAATGTTATTATACAAAATATGTACTAACGATCTTTGTACATCTCATATATGGTATTGCGTATAGCCATTTTACTGCCATCAGGTAAGTCTGTAGTTTTTGGTTTACTGCGAGTTTTGCTCTCCTTTTGTAACAAAAAACTGGGATTATTTTCCTTCTTCTTTCTGATGGCATAAACTGTTTTTCTTGAAATTTTCAATGCTGCTGCTACTCTCTAAAATGAAATTATTTTAATAACATTATAATATGTATGAGAAATTATATTTTACCTCTTGAACATTCGAAATATCAAAAGGCCCTCCATTCAGCTTTTCCATTTCAAAATACTCACACAAGTTTAAAACAAGTTCTTGTGCTTGTGATTTCAGCATTTTTCCTGGCATGTTCTAAAACAAAGTATAATACTGTTCAATTTGCTCACAAGCAAACACAATTGTCATAATCTGTAAGAATTCGGTTCACAGAATTGAGATGAATGTGTGTACCTAATCCAATGAACTATGAATATTTATATTTCATTGAGGAAACACCACTACCTTTATAAACTTTTTTTATAGAAGGATATAAGTGTTTACATGCAAGTATCTTCCTCACTTCTTGGCTGTTAACGTAATTCTTACTATGGTTAACTATATAAATTTAACATAAATGTTTCGGTTACAAGAAAACTCAGTCACTATCAACTAAGAAGTGAGGTTAAGTTGAGAATATTCTCTAAATGCAAAATAGGAAATTTTGTACTTACCGTAAAATGAAAATAACAAATTAGAGGTTTTCAAAAAAACCGATTTTATAGAATTTATGTGAATGCAAATGATAAAACGCTTCGAACAAACCTCGATGTATCAAAACGTATCAAAATAATGACAGTTGTCATATGAGGTCAAAATAAATTCTTATGAATACAACCGATTAAGGGTACATTTATATTCAATTACGCACGTGCTTAATTTCTCGCTTGACATATGACGTCTCCATGTATCCATTTACATTGAAAATTTTACTTTTGCTTAAGCTTGAAATTTTCAATGTAAATGGATACATGGAGACGTCATATGTCAAGCAAGAAAATTTCAAACTTAAGCACGCGCGTAATTGAATGTAAATGTACCTTAATCGTTTTTGGCGCTATCTCTTTTCAACATTTGAAGGTCATAATAAGAGTTACAAAAGAGCGTATGTCATTGCTTGAAAGACAAGTGTACGTATATTGTGTGATGTGTTTTTACTCTCAGTAGAAAGGGATGAGGTATATAGAGTTTGTGTTTACTACTGTTCATTGTTAGTGACGTCAGGGTAAAGGTCAATTTTATAAACTGTATTATTCAATAAGCGTATAATTATGGCTATTACCCACGAAGATGAAATTGCAGCACGAGCCGCAGGCGAGTGTTGTAACATCTGAGTGGGTAATAGCCATTATGCGCGTGTTGAATACTATACTTTATCCACAACTATATAAATATACACCTAGGTTTATTAAAAAAAATCCAAAATTTATTTCAACTGAACATTATTTTTTATTAATGGTAACGTTATTAATACACAATAAATTCATGTTTATTTACGTTTATTTACATAATAATTATTAATAGTTACATTACAATTGTTAAAATTCATGCCAGGGATAAATTTGTCAGTCATATGACAAAATACACTAAAATAACATTTTCAGAAAACGACGATGTTTTTTGTGTCAGTTGCCAATCCATAAAACTTTTGTACACCGCATCATATTTACCTTTAGACTTGTTGGGTAGGAGATTTTCTGTAGCGCTAGCCGCTAACTTTAAAATGTCTGGCGGTGTACAAGACATATCTTCTAAATCTGATTCACTATTAGACATTTCTCTGATGATACCAAAGATAAGAAGTAAATTTACAAATTGTCAAATTTGACGCAACGATTGAGTACCTAATATTATTCCATCGAACTGTCATTATTATTCAATTCTATATGGCATTACTTGATAAAAATCACATATTTAACAGATATACTAATAATAGTTGTGGATAAAATAGCATTATCTGAAAATCTCGATCCTCCATACGACTGTGTAACGACTGACGATGAACTTGAAGAATGCTAAAAAGTGGAATATTCTTCGTTCCGCTGTCTCTAATAAAAATAGTTTGGTTAAAATACTATCTGAATTTGAAATTGATGTTGCATTAATATCCGAAACTTGGTATTTTTCGTAATAATTTAATGAGAAATCTAAAAATATCTGACATAAATGTAATAAGTGTTGCCTACGTACAAAGGTATACGTAACTGCAATGCTAAGTACAAATTGATTTCATTTTGGTGTGATCGTAGGAGAAATTTTGTGTGTATTTCGAGCAGAAAGTCCTTTGGTAGTCTCGACAGATTGCTGACTTTCTGACTCGACTGCCAAAGTACTATTTTCTGCTCTTGATACACAATAAGTATATATAGCTATTAAATTATAACAGGCTCTCAAAATAGTTTTGCAGTTTTCTTGAAATAGTGGTGCTTTTCTTTAGCAAAGCACAAGCGGTGGTTAACACCCACTATTTTCTTTCTCATAAGATAAATCAGATATTTGTTTTTGTACTATCGGTCTGCATGGGTGAGGCCGGTTGTGATCGTGCTTATACCCCTGTTACCAAGATGGCGAGCTTTGAATTTGAAATAACGGAGTCTTCGCGAACCTTTTGGAAATTTCAACAAGTTATATGCTTTACTGAAAATACAGGGTGATGAATTTGAAAAAACCAAAGTAGCCGTCGTGATTTTAGAATGAACCTAGAACAAACACGAAATATTCCATTTCGCATTGGTTGCTTAGCAAATGCAAAAAGCCGATGCAAAAATGAAATTCTGTACAAAATGTGCTTGTTTATGATTGAAGTTAAGGTTATAAAATAAACATTTATCGAGGTTGTCGTAGAAAAATTTTTTTTTTTATTGGTGAACCCTTTTATCTATTTAAAGCACGCCCCAGCGTGTTTAAAACGAACGATATGCCAACATATCATTCATAATACATGCATACATTGCAAAAACTTTGAAAGAAATAAACTGGTAATATTTCATTACTTCGAATTCGCCGCTAATGAGCTTTCTATCAATATTGAAATATAAATTGAAGAAATATGTAAATATTTTCTTCATTGCTATTTCTAATAGGTGCACAGAAAAAGAAGCCTATAAAAATGTATTTTTATAGAAAACAACTATGAAAGTACTCGTTATCTACTAAAACTTTGACAGAAACGATCTGCTGACATTTCATCAATTTGTCGCTGGACGTCATAATCTGACAAGCCGTAGCCGTCGTGATTTTAGAATGAACCTAGAACAAACACGAAATATTCCATTTCGCATTGGTTGCTTAGCAAATGCAAAAAGCCGATGCAAAAATGAAATTCTGTACAAAATGTGCTTGTTTATGATTGAAGTTAAGGTTATAAAATAAACATTTATCGAGGTTGTCGTAGAAAATTTTTTTTTTTTATTGGTGAACCCTTTTACCTATTTAAAGCACGCCCCAGCGTGCTTAAAACAAACTTTAAATCAAGGGCGTGTTTTAAAGTTACCATGGCAACATCAACATTTCGAGAAACGAAGTGACAATTTTTCAATTATTGATCTGACAGGAGTACTTTGTAACGTCAAAACCTTTATTCGAACAATATTTTTTTACAATTTTACATATGAAAATGGAAATTACAATTAGTATTATTTGATATATTAATATTTCGATTCCTCAAAGCGGTGGAAATGGTATTTAAATTAATACCATTACCATTATCAGAACTCAATAAGGTCGAACTTCCATCAATGGCGCTCCCAATAATGTTGGAAACATTATTCTTATTGCTAATGCTCTCTTCAACGTAACCAGTCGCCAAGCTGCCGATTTCCATCCTACTTGTCGTTGTATTTGATCTATGGTCATGCCACTATTTGCCATAATGGTAGCGGACGTCCGTCGAAAAGCATGTTCCGTGTATTTCTCAGGATCATCCAATTTAAGGTAACGTGCAATTTTCAAAGGACATGATCCAAATGTATTAATACCAACCACTTGATTGGTACATTTCCCCTTATCATATCGTAAGAATACTCTGTCTGTACTCACATTTTTGGGGCGCAATGATAAATACTGCTTCACCAAACGCACATAACTAATTGCTTCACTGTCGACTACAGTAAAACGTCGAGCCTTCATTGTCTTGGACGGTCGGATAGTAATAATTAGAACGCTTCCTTCTTCTTTGATATCATATAAGCGCAAATCGCATAATTCACATCTTCTACAAGACCCAAAGAGGCTCAACTTTCGTTTAGCTGAAATCAGTTATGGAAAAACTGTTGCTATGGCAACGATTGTTGTGATTAGTAGTAAACAAAAACCCAAATCATATGGTGAGGAAATGCGCGGTTGCCAAGTTGACCTCACTTTCTTTTAGCTGAAATTAGTTATGGAAAAACTGTTGCCATGGCAACGATTGTTGTGATTAGTAGTAAACAAAAACTCAAATCATATGGTGAGGAAATGTGCGGTTGCCAAGTTGTACCCCCTTTCTTTTAGCTGAAATCAGTTATGGAAAAACTGTTGCCATGACAACGATTGTTGTAATTAGTAGTAAACAAAAACCCAAATCATATGGCGAGGAAATGCGCGGTTGCCAAGTTGTACGTCATTCTTACTAATTGTCTTCATAAATGCATGCACTTTTACAAATGATTTTATGTCGACTCCTTTGTTTAACCTCAACAAACATTGCAATTTGGAATGGATAGCCCACATAGTCGACGCCTTGTACTGCTCCGACATTTTCTGAAGGTAAGCAAGCACAACTCGTTCATCTATATCTGTGACGTTTTGCTCTTCCATCCATTTGATAAACTTGTCATATTCTTTTTTATATACACCACAAGATTTTTGCGGTATCAACCGCGATTCTGCCTTACTACTTAAAAAATCGATATTACTAGTAGAATTTATTTTCATGCACTGCGGTGACAACCATGTGACAACAATAAATCTTACAGACAAAATTCAAATTAGTTTACGTTTTTCCCATTTCCATGACAACGCAAGGTATACTGATGTAGCACGATTTTACATTGTTTGGTCTTCTTTCCATTTCTTGTTGTTGTAGTAGTAATAGTTTCCAGTAATTGTAATTTCAAAGTGCACCAATAAAAAAATAGCGTCTATTTCGAGCACTCCGGCTTCGCCGTCGTGCTCGAAAAATCGCGCGTGTTTTAAAGACCTTTATATCCACTTATACTTTAATATACAGGTATACAGAGCTTCCAGTATCTATTAGCGCGTCACCTCGTACACCTTTGATGTAAGCAGGAACTACTGCTTTACGGAGTGAAGAAGGATTAGCTGCCACGATGCAGGCTGAGCAATGATCGCATTCATCAGAGAGGTCAACAGACGCACTTACTTTGCTCCTAGAGCGGCACACCGTTGCGTAATGTCCTTTTCTGTCACAGGATTTGCAAATTGCTTCCCTGGCTGGGCAATTCTTCCGTGGATGAAGTGTGGAACTGCCACAAAAGAAGCATTTACGTCCTTGGGAACTGCTAGTGTCTTTTGAAGTAGCGGCAATAGTAGGATTTTCGACATTTGCAGGAGTGCCGTGCGATGGTCCGGGTATGGTACTAACCGTAGGATTGTTGAAATTTTGAGAGTTGATATCTGCCATCTCCATAGCGCGTGCTGTATCATAAGTATTATCCAAAGTCAAATTCAAGCTTTCTAGTAGTCTCGATCGTATTTTGAATGATGCTAATCCAGCTATAAATGCTCCTCTGATTGTGTCATCTCTATTTGTTGCATCATCTACGGCTGCAAATTCACAGTCTTTGGCTAGTTGCTTCAAAGATTGTAAATAAGTATCCACTGATTCACCTGGTAACTAAAAGTTGTAGCTTTGTTCCTGAACTTAGTTGTGCTTCAGCAGTTGTGCTAGCGGCCAAGAAGTTGATAAACGTTTTCTTCCAATGTGCCCATTCTTTCGCAGTTGACTGTACTGCTGGGTCTCCATCGAATCGCTCGGGTCTCAAGTACTTTTCCATTATGTTTATTAAATTGAAATGAATAATGCAAAACCTCTGGAACTTGGGTTTTAATAAACATAAAATTGTACGTATTATGAGAGTAATATAAAATAAAGCAATGACGTGACATAACTAATCGTCTTTTTGACCGTCTTAGTGACCTTTGAACCCGCACGTTAAGAGTGCCTTTGACTATACAATATTATCGTATTTTTCGATATCAAAACTTGTTTAGTTTTATTTTGTGCTATACCTGAATCAGTGAATTTCCAATGTAAATAAAGGATAATTCAATCAACATATAAACATTTAATTGCATTTTATACATACTATAGTAATTTATACTCAAATTATGATCATTGGGATCTTTCATAATATTCTACATAAGCAATATAACCGCAATGTTTTCACAATGATATGTGTGACATTTCGTAGCTATGTTCGCCAGTGTTTGGCCTCATGCATTTAGATCATAGATAACATTGATTTAGACATGCCTTGATATCTCATAGGCCACGACAAATGCGAGTGTCAATGGATGATTCCAGTAGTATTGCCACTACAAAATTTTCGAGTATAAAACGACTGACATTTTCTAGATCTTTTATTATACGATTCAAAGTCGAGACAGAAATAATTTTTAATTTCAATGTTTTCTAGATGTTCCCGAATATCTGAATAGGGCTATTATTTGTTGTTTGAAAAAATAAAATAACCTGGGGGACTTGAATTTTTACGTTTGCCACATGGACGAAAGCTGTCAATGCAATGTCACATGATTGATGATTGTCTAATTTTTGACATTTGAAATTAACTCATCGGTTCTCGTTTAGTTCACGAACACACGAACACAAACCAAACCAGTTTTTGTTCAAACGTGCATCTAATAACGTGCTTCTAATCTAATTGAGTATTTGTTATCTAATTTAGTATATTTTGTGGTTAATTGTTGTCTTAGTTTGTTATACAATGTCTGCTCCCGTGCAATTATTATTACCAGAAGATGTTCCAGGGGCCTTATTTAAGGACAACTATTTAATTGAGAACCATTCCTGGACAACTTTGTAAGTGACCTCATTGAGATTCCTGGAACTGAAGGATTGGCACTTGATGTAAATCTATCTAAATCTTTATAAATCTATAGTACTGAAGACTGTTCAATAAGTCAGAACACGACCGTTTCCCAATCTAGTAGCTTTGGATGTGTTTCAGGTTTCTTAAATCGCAGTCACCAATTGATTTAGAAAATGTTTCCCTTTTACATTTGGTCCAAAGAAACATTTTCCTTTCAATTACTCTAATAGTAATAAAAACCATGCTAGTATTTCGTAAATAGTATATTAAAGTATAAGTGGATATTAGGGTCTTTAAAACACGCGCGATTTTTCGAGCACGACGGCGAAGCCGGACTGCTCGAAATAGAGCAAGTTTTTCAGAGACCAGTTATCGAATACTTTACGCTATTTTTTTTATTGGTGCACTTTGAAATCAAAAATACTGGTATCTATTACCGCCGCGACGGCGTCCGCGGCGGTACCTCTTTCGTGAAATGTGTATGTTACAAAACAGACAGTGACTGATCGAGCAGGTACCGGCAACCGCCGTCGCGCGGTCGCTGTCACGAATCATGTGCCGCGGCGGTTTTATGACTATGGGCGGCACATCAGTTACGAGATTGCTTTGGTGAAAACCAGACGCGTAGTGGACGGCATTGTATAAAACGATTTAGCTGTTGCCAAAATATATTAAAATCATGGAAAATATTGCTTTCTCTCATAATGGTGTTATTTTTGGAACATGCATCTCGAGTAAGTAATAACAATTCTTCGAAAGATGCTTGGGACATTCTTGTAAAGTTGAAGAATTTTTCTGGGTCCTCCTTAATTTCACGATAGAGTGAATAAAACACTCCTATTTTTTCTCTCATTAATTATGGGATGTATCCTATATTTACGCTTCTTTGATTTTTTTTAATTAGATTATAAAGTAAACCTGCTGTTATTAAAAAGTTAAAATCATCATCACTTTCACCCGAAGACGCCATACTCCGTACTGCACACGATACGCAGCTGACAACGATGGAGAATTTTATTTTATTCTATGCCAAGCGGCGGCGGCACTGACCGTCGAGTGTGAATTCACTAGCGGTACTGCCGTCGCGGCAGCCGACGCGTCACAAACCGCTCCGTCTGTTTTTACCCTTATGCCCGATTGCACCAGTTTAGCTTAAATGTAAGGCTTAACAAAGTGCAGCTTAATAATAATTCCAATCTCTCATTGCACCATGTTACGCTTAGTAAAGCCACGCTTACGTACAATATCCTTCACTTGAATGAATGAATTTTTTTCACTATACCCTGTTTTTAAACTAAGAGGAGTGATTTGAATTTAACTTGGCATTTCTGCAGGCTAATTATTGGTTAGATGGCCGCCCGTTTCACACAGATCTTTTGATATAACTGACAACACTATTTGTCAGTTTTGACATTTATGTTTATTTACATAAAAGTATTCCATTCTTTACTACCACTTTTGCGCGTTTGCTGTTTATCATTCTGTTTGCGTTTGCTATTTCCTATTATGTTTGGACTTATTACCTCATATTATTGTATTTGTGTTGTTTTGTTGTATTGGTTTGTTACTTTTTGAATATGGGCAAATATTGTAGGTACTCCAGTTGACTTTCTTCGCCCCCGAAACGAAGGAAATTATTGAGTTTGGATCATTTATCGCTGACAGAGAAGCAAAGTTTATGAGTTAACAAGTAAAATCTGATTTTTAATAATAGTTTTACACAAATTACGGTACCTACAATATCTTCGTATTTTTTCAAATCAAAACCTGTTTAGCTTTATTTTGTGCTATACCTAAACTTCCAATGTAAATAAACGAATTGTATATTGTATACATATTATACTAATTTATACTCAAATTATCAAATGGTCATTCATAACATTTCACATAATATAACCACAATGTTTTCTCAATAATGTGACATTTGGTAGCTGTGTTCGCCATTGTCTGGCCTTATGTCCTGAGTCCAATCACGATTAGGTATTTACACATACCCTGATCTCTCATTGGTCACGACAAATGCGAGCAGTACAATAGATATTTCACATAAGTGTCAATTAGTTCAATGAGTCTGAACACGACCATTTCGGAACACTCTCCCGATCTAGTAACTTTTAGTGGTGTGTTTCAGGTTTCCTAAAATACTCCTCTTAGTTTAAAAACAAGGTATAGATTGTCATAATTTTGGTTGACAAATGGTTGGCAATACCAGTAGTTTATCTGACAACTTTTTAATTTTGTTAAAATTTTAATAATCTAAATAATTTCTGCCACGGAAGGTGAAAAAAGAATTCGGTCGGCAAATTTCACTTCCGAAGAGAAAATGCTTTGCCTAAACTTAGTTAAAAAATATAAAGGAATTATAGAATGCAAAAAGACAGATGCGGTAACATGGAGGGAAAAGGAAGAAGCATGAAAAAAATTGAGTAGGAATTCAAAGAATTAAATTGTGAAACGGGTCATTTCGAACATAAATGTGCCTTGGAATACCATTTTCAAGGAAATCTGAAATTTCTAGTTCTTTATCAAGATTTTCTTCTAAATTCATTGTTGTTTGTAAACACCAAACCAACTCAAAAATTAGGTTATACTATTAGAAATGTCCAAGCAAATTGGAAACGTCACAAAACGTCAGAATACAATGAACGCGCAATCGCATATCTACCGCTTAAAAATAAGCTATGGAAAAAGCTGGGCTTTAAATTTCGTGCACATAAGCTTTGCTTTGATGACGGTGCAGCGAGCTTAATTTTTTAAGCCTGGCTTACTTGTTAAGCCAAGGTGGTGCAATCGGGCATTATATCCACTTATACTTTAATATACTATTTTTATTGGTGAACCCTTTTACCTATTTAAAGCACGCCCCAGCGTGTTTAAAACGAACTTTAAAACACGCGCGTTTTTTAAAGTTACCATGGCAATATCAACATCTCGAGAAACGAAGTGTAATGTCTAATGGTGTAAATGTCTAAATGACAGCTTTTTCTATTATTGATCTGACAGGAATAGGTACTTTGTAACGTCAAAACCTTTATTTGAACAATATTTAACAATTTCAATTTTATAAATGAAAATGGAAAGTGCAGGTGATATTGTTTGAGATGTTAATACGAGTATTTCGATTTTTTAAATCGGAGAAAATGGTATTTAATTTGATACTATTAACATTTCCATGATAACGCAAGGCAAACTAATGTCATCACGAATACAACCATTTTACATTATCAGTTATTTCCATTTCTTTTCCTTGTAGTATAGTAGGTAATAGATACCAGTATTTTTGATTTCAAAGTGTACCAATAAAAAAAAATAGCGTAAAGTATTCGTGGATAACTGGTCTCTAAAAAACTTGCTTTATTTCGAGCAGTCCGGCTTCGCCGTCGTGCTCGAAAAATCGCGCGTGTTTTAAAGACCCTAATATCCACTTATACTTTAATATACTATTTACGAAATACTAGCATGGTTTTTATTACTATTTGAGTAATTGAAAGGAAAATGTTTCTTTGGACCAAATGTAAAAGGGAAACATTCTCTAAATCAATTGGTGACTGCGATTTAAGAAACCTGAAACACATCCAAAGCTACTAGATTGGGAAACGGTCGTGTTCTGACTTATTGAACAGTCTTCAGTACTATAGATTTACAAAGATTTAGATAGATTTACATCAAGTGCCAATCCTTCAGTTCCAGGAATCTCAATGAGGTCACTTACAAAGTTGTCTAGGAATGGTCCTCAATTAAATAGTTGTCCTTAAATAAGGCCCCTGGAACATCTTCTGGTAATAATAATTGCACGGGAGCAGACATTTTATAACAAACTAAGACAAAAATTAACCACAAAATATACTAAATTAGATAACAAATACTCAATCAGATTAGAAGCACGTTATTAGATGCACGTTTGAACAAAAACTGGTTTGGTTTGTGTTCGTGTGTTCGTGAACTAAACGAGAACCGATGAGTTAATTTCAAATGTCAAAAATTAGACAATCATCAATCATGTGACATTGCATTGACAGCTTTCGTCCATGTGGCAAACGTAAAAATTCAAGTCCCCCAGGTTATTTTATTTTTTCAAACAACAAATAATAGCCCTATTCAGATATTCGGGAACATCTAGAAAACATTGAAATTAAAAATTATTTCTGTCTCGACTTTGAATCGTATAATAAAAGATCTAGAAAATGTCAGTCGTTTTATACTCGAAAATTTTGTAGTGGCAATACTACTGGAATCATCCATTGACACTCGCATTTGTCGTGGCCTATGAGATATCAAGGCATGTCTAAATCAATGTTATCTATGATCTAAATGCATGAGGCCAAACACTGGCGAACATAGCTACGAAATGTCACACATATCATTGTGAAAACATTGCGGTTATATTGCTTATGTAGAATATTATGAAAGATCCCAATGATCATAATTTGAGTATAAATTACTATAGTATGTATAAAATGCAATTAAATGTTTATATGTTGATTGAATTATCCTTTATTTACATTGGAAATTCACTGATTCAGGTATAGCACAAAATAAAACTAAACAAGTTTTGATATCGAAAAATACGATAATATTGTATAGTCAAAGGCACTCTTAACGTGCGGGTTCAAAGGTCACTAAGACGGTCAAAAAGACGATTAGTTATGTCACGTCATTGCTTTATTTTATATTACTCTCATAATACGTACAATTTTATGTTTATTAAAACCCAAGTTCCAGAGGTTTTGCATTATTCATTTCAATTTAATAAACATAATGGAAAAGTACTTGAGACCCGAGCGATTCGATGGAGACCCAGCAGTACAGTCAACTGCGAAAGAATGGGCACATTGGAAGAAAACGTTTATCAACTTCTTGGCCGCTAGCACAACTGCTGAAGCACAACTAAGTTCAGGAACAAAGCTACAACTTTTAGTTACCAGGTGAATCAGTGGATACTTATTTACAATCTTTGAAGCAACTAGCCAAAGACTGTGAATTTGCAGCCGTAGATGATGCAACAAATAGAGATGACACAATCAGAGGAGCATTTATAGCTGGATTAGCATCATTCAAAATACGATCGAGACTACTAGAAAGCTTGAATTTGACTTTGGATAATACTTATGATACAGCACGCGCTATGGAGATGGCAGATATCAACTCGTAAAATTTCAACAATCCTACGGTTAGTACCATACCCGGACCATCGCACGGCACTCCTGCAAATGTCGAAAATCCTACTATTGCCGCTACTTCAAAAGACACTAGCAGTTCCCAAGGACGTAAATGCTTCTTTTGTGGCAGTTCCGCACTTCATCCACGGAAGAATTGCCCAGCCAGGGAAGCAATTTGCAAATCCTGTGACAGAAAAGGACATTACGCAACGGTGTGCCGCTCTAGGAGCAAAGTAAGTGCGTCTGTTGACCTCTCTGATGAATGCGATAATTGCTCAGCCTGCATCGTGGCACCTAATCCTTCTTCACTCCGTAAAGCAGTAGTTCCTGCTTACATCAAAGGTGTACGAGGTGACGCGCTAATAGATACTGGAAGCTCTGTAAGCTTCATAAACGAAGACTTCGCGGATCTCTGCAATTTGGAAAGAAAACGATGCACGCAAACCGTCTCAATGGCTTCATTGTCACATACTTCTTTTGTAAAAGACCAGGTATGCAATAATCTAAAAATAGGCAACCACTCGTACGAAAATACTAATCTGCTGATCGTTAAGAACCTTTGCGCCGATCTAATTATCGGTCACGATGTCTTGGCACACCATTCGAGCCTCGAGTTTGAATTCGGCGGTTCGAAAGAAGCTTTCAAAGTCTGCAGTGTGGCTGAAGCTTCTGTTCCTGCTACTCCGTTGTTCCTGAGCGTAACCTCTGACTGCAAACCCATTGTTATCAAATCCCGCAGACACAGTTCCGAGGATCAGATTTTTATCAAAGACGAAATCAAAAAGTTGTTGGACGAAGGCATTATCGAAGAGAGCCAGTCCCTATGGAGGGCTCAAGTTCTCATAACGAAAAGCGCAACTCATAAGAAACGCTTAGGTACTTATAACCGTTTTACACGTACGAGAATTATTGCGAAATTTACTCTGAAAATTTTCATAAGAATAATTTTTGCTGTTTTACACGTCAAAGAATTATTGCAAAAATTTTCGGAGTAAAAATATTGACATGTTCTATATTTTTAGAAAGTGCGTGAGAATCGACGCAGGATCTAAAAATAGAATAAAAACAATAATGGCGTCAATGTGTCATTATTTGTTATCGTTTTCTTTATTTAGGAAAGCCAAAACCTTGGCATAAATGCAAATCTCAATTGATAATAGTTATTTATGCAACAAGTGCAAAAAGTGAGTTTTTTTGCACGCGACGTGAAATTGTCCAACGAGGTCTTTAGGCCGAGTTGGACAACACGTCGAGTGCAAAAAACACGTTTTGCAAGAGTTGCATACAATATTTTTTCTAAATACATGCAAAAACTGGAAAATTAGAATATAATATCTCAAGAACCTAACCTAACCTAATTGAACTCAACCCGTGCTTCTTTTTTTGTATCTCCATGGCCTCCACCTTGTCAGTACTCAATCATAGCTGGTTCTCGCCTTGACCATTTAAATTTTGAGTAATTGAAGATTTTTGCAATAATTGTAACTCGTTGAGACTAAGTAGTAAGATATACATATTTTATTGTTGTATTAAAGCAGGATCAGATACTTGCTATGGATTTTTATTCAATTTAAATGTTTATGTTTGTCATTAATCATCACAAAACTGACACAAGAATGACAGATGAGTGCAATAAAATATTTATTGCACTTTTTGCATTAAATGTGGTTCACAAAAGTGTTGTTTTTTGCATGAATGTAGAAAAAATAAATAATCAATCAAATAAACGGTTCCAATACAGCTGATTATTCAGAAATTTCAATATGTAAATCATAACCATGACAACTTCCCGAAAACAATCTCACTACGCAGTCGTATGGCATGAATTCTTATGAAATTTATAGTGGTAAAAATATTATGTGTAAAACAGTCAAGTACCTAGTGAAATGTTACCAAAATTGTTATGAAAATTACCAGAGTAATTTTCAGAGTAAATTTCGCAATAATTCTCGTACGTATAAAACGGTTCTTAGTTATTGATTATTCGCAGACTGTCAACAGGTACACTCAGCTTGACGCTTATCCGCTACCTATTATAGAAGAGACTGTATCCAAAGTGTCCCAAAATACAGTCTTCAGTACTATAGATTTACAAAGCGCCTATCATCAAGTGCCAATCCTTCCGCATGAAAAAAATATTCACGGCATTCGAAGCTGCAGGTAACATTTATCAATTTCGAAGAATCCCGTTTGGTGTAACAAATGGGGTGGCCAGTTTCCAAAGAACTATTGACTGGCTTATCAGAAAGGAAAATCTCAAAGGCACGTACGCCTATCTAGATGATATCACCGTATGCGGTAAATAATACCAAACAGAACATGACGAAAATTTAGAAAACTTCATGAAAGCTGCTGATAAGTATAAACTAACACTAAACAAAATGAAAAGCAAATTCAATCTTAAGGTAATTAACCTACTTGGATATACGATTGGACCTAATCATATAATTAGACCAGATAGTGAACGTCTCCAACCTCTCTACTAAAAATGTCACCACCAAACGATCTCCCCTCTCTGAGACGTATATTGGGAATGTTTGCACACTATAGTAAGTGGATACCAAACTTTTCTCAGCGGATCCACCCACTAGCTCACGCTGACACGTTCCCATTGAGTAAAGAAGCTGTATCTTGTTTTGAAAGCTTAAAATCTACTATCGCTGCTTCATCCGTTCACGCTATATCGACGAAAATATGCCATTCACTGTTGAAACCGATGCATCCGAACATTCAATAGCGGCCACTCTCTGTCAAGATTTTAGACCAGTGGCATTCTTTTCAAGATATTTAAGTGGGAGTGAACTTAAACATTCTGCTGTGGAAAAAGAAGCTTATGCCATAGTAGTCTCTCAAGAAATGGCGACATTACTTAATTGGTAAACCTTTTACTGTAATAACGGATCAAAAGTCGGTGTCGTTTATGTTCGACAATAAACACCCCAGCAAGATAAAAAATGAAAAGATTCACAGATGGCGCCTTGAACTGGCTCCATACAAATATGAAATTGTGTACAGACCAGGGAAGGATAATCGAGCAGCAGACGCTCTGTCACGCATATACAGTTGCGCAACAACAACGACGAGCACATCTAAGCTCCACTCGCTACATGAAACCCTATGCCAACCTGGCATCACAAGAATGTTCCATTGGTTGAAAACTAAAAACTTGCCATACACACTCGAAGAAGTGAGGACGATGACCAACGATTGCACACTATGTAATAAAATCAAACCCAGATATTTTAAGAACGCTGAATCTCTTCCGAAACTTGTGAAAGCTACGTCACCGCTCGAAAGATTAAGTATTGACTTCAAAGGGCCAGTTCCCTCCAACACTAAGAATCGTTATATTCTTACGGTTATTGACGAATTCTCGAGATTTCCATTTGCGTTCCCGTGCAGCGACATGAGCGCTAAGACCGTTATCAAGCACCTCAACAACATTTTCAGAAGTGAGAGACTTTCTACACTCGAAAGGAATCACCACTAGCAGAACCACCTCTTATAACCCTTAAGGAAACGGGCAAGTCGAGAAACTAAACGGAACTATTGGGAAAACTGTGCAGCTTGCCTGCGGATCGCAAAAAGCGAACATTCCACCGGGTAAGGCGCTGCATAAATTTTAAATTACATAGTGGCTTATGGGAATGATTCCACCGAATCCGTTGCAGCAAAGTCAATGCAGCGCAGTACGGCGTATCGCTGCGTGCAGTGATTTCGGCATCAGTTGAAATTTTTTACCGTACGCGACGGACCGAAATATGGAAGAAAAATTAATTGTTGCTGTCGAAAGTCATCCTGTCCTGTACGACAAAAGTTTAAAAAATTATAAAAGTGCAAATAGTCGTGACTATGCCTGGAAGGAAGTTGCCAAAAAATTAGATATAAAGGGTAAGAATATTTATCAATTAACTAGGTGAATTTTTTATTATATCATATTAAATAACTAGAAATGTAAATTGAAATAAATAATTTTTATGTGTAATTGCATCATACTGCCAAGGAACTTCGCCAGCAGGTGACATAAACCAATCTGCATAAGCATTACGAATATCTAATGCCTGTCTTCCCGGTCTAGAATATTGATGTTTTTCTCGTTGCGTTGCAACGTTTTGTACAGATGTAGACGTAAACTTGGAAATATTCTGATTGTTTCCAGTATCTAATAAATAATTGTGAAGTGTGCAACATGCAACTACTATTTCATTAGCAAATTCAACGTTAACTTCGATGCGTTTTAGTAATATTCTCCATGTATGTGCAGTTATGCCAAAAGCGTTTTCGACGACTCTCCTCGCTCTGGATAACCGATAGTTATAGATTCTTTGACGTTCAGTTAAGTTCCTTCCAGGAAATGGTCGTAATATATTTTCTTTCAATGGGAATGCTTCATCTGCAACTAATGCTAAAGGGAAAGAAGTTTCTGTGAACGGAAGATCTTGATTTTCTGGCAAATTCAAATTTTTATCGTTCATCAACCATGATTTTCCAAACGAACAGTTAGCAAAAATTCCACCATCGCTGTTTGATCCATACGACCCAACGTCTATCATTATATATTTATAATTGGCGCCAACAACGGCCATTAATACAATCGAGAAACCTCCTTTGTAATTAAAAAAATTTGATCCTGAATTTTTGGGGGCAAATATGTGAATATGCTTGCCGTCGATGGCACCCACACAATTTGGAAAATTCCATTTTTTATAAAAATCGTTTCGTATTTCATTCCATCTTTCTTTGTTCACTCTTGAAATGTGTAACGGCATAACTATATTTTTTATAGCAATGCAGGTTTCCTTGACTATTTTATTCACAGTTGTTTCTCCTAGGCGAAAACTAAATGCAATAGATCTGAAAGACATGCCAGTTGCCAGATATCTGGAAAGAAAAAATTTTAATATTAAAAAATATCTGTTTTGTCACTTCTGGATGTTTGTTCTTCAAAAATAACAAGAAATACCAAACAATAAATTCCGTTTTTCAGATTCTGACGTTGAAGGGCTCGAAAATATTAAAAAAAGATGGAGAACTCTACGTGACGCCTTCATCAAAAATTACAGGTCATCCAAAAGTGAGAAAAGCGGATCAGCTGGAGGAAAAAGAAAGAAATGGGTATTTTATGATCAACTTCTTTTCCTAACCCCCTTCATCGATTTTAAGGAAACCATTGGAAATTATAACAGTGCCCAAAAAGAGGAATGCACATCTAAAGAGGAAGGAAACGTAAAGGAAAATTACGATGAAGATACTTTTATCGAACAAGCTACAACAAGTCAAGAAACGTCAATTTTAGATGAACGCGAAACGTTAGCCACTCCGACGACTTCTACTGGCACTTTAGCAACTAAAAAACTACATAATAAACAAAAAATAAAAGAAAAACCAGCCAACATAACTGATGCTGAGCTTTTAGAAATAATTTCCAAAAAAGACGACTCGGATGAACAGTTCATGTTGAGCTGCGTGCCTACACTGAAGCTGTTGAGCACGAGAGATAATTGTTTCGCTCGGATTCAAATACAAAATTTACTTTTTAATTTAGCTTTCGGAGAAAGCAGACCATCGACGAGTGGCTCCAATTTTAGTCGGCCATCATCTAATTTAACATACGCCAATGAATGAAGACTCCACTTCAACACAATTTGATAACAACAGTTTTATGGAAGATACCGCGAATAATTTTTATAATTTGTAAAACCGATTTAAAAAATAAAGATTTAAAATCTTAAAATAAAATTAATTTAAATTTTAAGTGTTATTTACCTTAATGTAACAGCCAATCTTTCTCTTGATGAAATAGCATCTCTAAAATTAGTATTTTCTTTGCTAATTGCATTTTCCAACAATCTATGCAAATTGTTGAACTGATCGAAATTCATTGTGAAGTATTGAAAATATCTTTGCGGATATTCTTCTAGTTCTTGGCAAAGCCGGTGATATTCACCACATTCCAGCCTGCTTGTATTCAGGGGATGGACCCAATAGCTAGCTCGTCGTCTTCTTCTCCTTAATAAAATGGCTAACGCTATTTTCTTTTTGTTCAATACCATGTTAATTCGAAAGAGACCGAAAGAATACTGCACATTGCTGCACTAGGTGGAATGATATTCAACAAGACTCTACTGTTGCAGCAAGTGACGCTGTGATGATACGCCAATGCAGCCGTGCAGCCGTGCCGTGCCGTACTCGGTGGAATGTTCGCTTAACGCGCCGATAGAGTCATGGGAGAAATACCTACCTGTGGCTCTACACTCTATAAGATCGTTTTTCTGTACAGCAACAAATTGTACTCCTCCGGCGAATTCAGAGTCATAAACGTTTCAGGCGATTTATTTTGACTCGAATCAGGCTCCTCTTCTGAATCAGGTTTATTCAAGTCTATCTCCGATGCATCTATTACTTCCCCTTCACCTTGTCGTCCAATAGGCGCGAGATGACGATTCGATACTGTTGTTTCCCGTCCGTCTTGTAGTTTGACAAATGAATATTCAGGATTTGCTTGTAATAACTCCACTTCCTCGACCAAAGGTTGGTATTTGTTCTTCCTGTCAAATCTTTTCATAAGAACTTGACCAGATTCAGATAACCACGAAAGTATAGACTATACCTTCGTGGTTATCTGATTGTACTCCTCACGAACGAATGTTGAAGATATTATATTCCTGTGTTTCGAAAATAATAGATTACAACAGAATTGAATGAAATATGAAATGTCTATTTTGATCAATTACTAGAATGTGATTAGAATAGAATGTAGTTGTTCTCACTAACTCCGGAGGTCGATGTATATACCTATTTGTATGCTGATTCAATCTATGGCAATGTACAGGTACCCAGGGGAACCAAAGGGCACCGATATGAAGATCAATAAAAATCAGGCACTCATTGGAATTACTAGCAATAGCTTGAAATATTTGTGGTGTATTTCATGTGTATTTCACTCCTAGTCCTCTACACTAAAGATAGGTAATGTATAATACTTGTGGTGGAGCACATGTGGAACCAAAATAAACAGCATTTGAGAAGCACAAATTTACTTTTCCAGCATGAAAATTATTTTATTATAACCGCCTACAAATACTAACTATAAAACAGTAAATAATTAATTTTTATGTAAACAAAACACATGACAGGACAACAGCATTCGACAGTCGTCATCTGTCATTGAAGTTTCATACAGCGCCATCCATGAAGACGGTAGAACAGCTGAACTAATGTGAAGAAGTGTTCGTTTGCAAGAATTTTCCGTGCAACAAATCTCAAAAAATATAATGATTTGAGATTTCATATTTTCAGAATCAAATTCTCTGGGCTTTCTTTTGGGGATCAGGTCTTGGCGTTCAAATTGGTGACCACAAATTGTCAAAACTGTCAAAATCACACCTTCACTTAATGGCTTATATCTTTTTTATAACAATTTTAAACTTGACCAAAATACCTGATCCCCAAGACAAAGGTTCAAGTTATATTGTGTTAAAATTCCAACTCCTAATTTTACTCCATTCTTTAGATTTGTTGCATACAAAATGACCTAAATTTTCTTGCAAATCAGAGGTGCCAACTGTTTTGAGCTGTCTAAATTATGACCCCCCTCTTAATAAAAATTTGATAACAAAATTTTGCAGTCTTAAACTTCAAAATTTTTTTTTGATTGTCTAGTTGTCAAATTTTTTCCGTTGTGTCAATGTAGTTTTTTATCTATGGTGTCAGTTAGGGATAAAAATCAATTTTTACTTATTTTTCTTGACAACGGTAGCTGGAACGCTACCGAAACGTTGAAATAAAGAATTCAAAAATATTGTGGTTTAATTTCCCAAGAAATTAAAAAAAGAACTAATAAAATAATATAGATATATTATTATAAGTAGTTGTAGCCCCAACGAATTAGCTTTCAAGCTTTTAAAATGGAAAAAACGCGTAGTGATGTTTTTAATAACGAGGAGGACATGAGTGCGCATGTCGACTAACTTTTTCTCGATCAAATTTGATAGATAGCTTCGAGATTCTCCTAAAGAATAAACTGATTTTCCGAACGGGATAAGATAATAGGGACTTTTAGCTTGTCATAAGTTATTACACGTATCCGTATCCGTATTGGAGTTACGTTGACGTAAAGAAATTGTCAAGAAAACCTTTTTAGCAGAAAACGTATCGTTTCGTTCTGTCTTTAATTGTATAACCTCAAAGTTTTTTTATTTCACCTTTTTATATTTTTGTAAAACGTAAAATGGGGGCGATATTAAACAATCCATTACTGCTAGACGAGAAAGATGATAATTTTAAGAAAAAGAAGTCCTGTAAAATGGCACTAATAGCACGGAATACTGACTTTGGTCGGGATACGGATACGTTTAAGTATACGGAGTAGGGTACGTAACAATACGTTCAACGCATCGTATCGGCTGAGACGTAACGGGTCTACACATGCGCAGTTCGTTACGTATACGGATAAGTGAGAAATTTAAGACAAGCTAAAAGTCTCTGGGCTGCTATTTTCTAACTCATGCGAATGACTTCCGTATACGGAATCATGCTGTTTTCGTATGAAATTTAGCAAACCGTATTTTCGAGCAATCGAAAAATATCCGTACGCGAGTTTTCTGTGCGGAAATACATCGCATGGTCAAAGGGATGCGAATTAATGAATTCGTATATAATACTAATGCTTTGAATCTGTAATGTTCATCCACAGCATCTGTGTATGTTTTTGCAAATTTTCCAGATCGGAGTTGTGGATTTTTTTCCATAAAATTTATTAATTCCGTCTTTTTACTGGATGATATTATACAGGGTGTCCCAAATAGGAGTGACTGATTTTAAACATAAGTGCCCAGCCAGTGCCATTAATTGATCCAAAGAGATGGGGTTTTCACTAGTTTATCAAAGAGATTTTTTTAGGCTTGGCTGGCATTTCATCTCATCAAAACAGGGTGTTTTAGTAATGTTGGTCAAATTCAAAGGGAAAAATATGTATTAATTTAAATGGATCACCCTATTATTTTTGATCTCATTCGAAAGAGCAATCATTCTCCTTACCAAAAATGTATAGTTTTCTATATTTTGTTTCACTAACAACAAAGATATTCGAGGTTTCATGTAGTAAGTAGTACATTTTTAATAAGTAGTTTTATAATTTTATATGAACGTATTTTGATGCATAAAATCAATTCATATGCATTTTTAATAACGTAAATAATTGAAAACAAATTTGACAAACAGTTTATTTAGCTAGAAAACATAATAGCATTATACAATACATATAGAGAACGAATAACAAAAAGTTACAATAAATGCTGCATAACTGCGAGCGAAATTTTAAATTTTCTAACATTTCCTGCGGAATGTTTTCAATAATGTTCCTGACATTATTTTTAGTTCTGCTAAGTTGTTAGGATTAGGAGTTGATTTTAGGCTTCAAAATACGTTCATATAAGACTACTAATTGAAAATGTACTACCTACTACATGAAACCTCGAATATCTTTTTTGTTAATGAAACAAAAGATAGAAAACTATACATTTTTTAAAAGAAGAATGATTGCTCATTCGAATGAGATCAAAAATTATAGGGTGATCCATTTAAAATATTACATAGGTATTTTTCCCTTTGAATTTGACCAATATTACTAAAACACCCTGTTTTGATGAGATGAAATGCCAGCCAAGCCTAAAAAAATCTCTTTGATAAACTAGTGAAAACCCCATCTCTATGGAGCAATTAATAAGCTGGGCATCTCTTATTTGGGACACCCTGCATTACCCGTTCTTTTATTTTCATTCATAGTTATTAAAATATTTTTGCAAACTGACAGCAAATACTTTATACCTATACAACAAATCTTTAAGAAAAAAAAACAAACTTGTAGATTATATTATTATTGGAAGTATTATTAACCCGACAAAAAGATAATTTGATATAAATAATCTTAGCTAACCTAGTCGCTTTTTTTTTTTGAAAAAAAAAAAATTTCTTTATTAATGTAATTGATTTGTTTACATTACAAGATTTTACAATTCCCTAATCAGTGCTTGATAGCTCTGGCCTCGAGAATACATACAAAAAGTAGACGTGTTAAATACAATAAGGAGATTTACTTAATACCTAAATATATTTTTTCTTCAAGCGTATAATAATAACTATATTACTTTTTGCAACACAGACCGTAGAAATATCCCATTATTTTACTAGTACAAAAATTAATTTTCATTATTGTACTAATAAAATAATGGGGCGTTGTAATCAAGTAGGTAGGAACTGTCATTTTTAAACTTATTTAATTTGACGTTTGTCTGTTTTGAAAATTTTGTGAAAAATGTCTCAAGAATTGCAATGTACGCCTCCGGAATTAGTTGAAATAGCTAATTCCAGTATTGAAACTCTAATTCCAACGAAGTCGCGTAAACTGTATGATTTAGCATACGAAAAATTTCTAAAATGGTGCAATGAATATAATGTACAGCAATACACGGAAAACGTTATGCTTGCATACTTCACGAATTTGTCCAGAAAGTTTAAAAGTTCTACTCTATGGGCACAGTATTCAATGATTAAAAGTCAATTAAACATTAAACATAATGTTAAAATAGAAAAATATAGCAAATTAATTGCATTTATAAAGCGCCAAGGGGAAAATTATACACCGAAAAAATCAAAAGTATTAACACAAGATCAATTTGATAAATTTCTCAAGGATGCACCAAATAATGTTTATTTAGCAACAAAGGTAGGTACTTTCTTATTTCTTTTTAATCATTATTACGCTTGAAGAAAAAATAGTATATGTTACTCGGAGCAGAAGGCCCATTATATGTTTCGCCCAGTTTGCACAGCCTCGGCTAGCGCCTCGGCAGTGCAAGAATCTGGGCTCAACAATAATGTTGGCCTTCTACTCCTAGTAACATAATATACTATTAATATGTTTAACAAATAGTCTATAATTTTTAATATTTCTTAAGTCTTCAGGTACCTTATTAAATGTTTTTGTTGACAGTACAAATGGGTTGTTTAATCCTATATTAGTTCTGGTATACAATTGATAAATATTATTTTGCGATCTAGTATCATGATTATGTACATTGTTGGACATTATAATACTTGTATTTGATCTTTGTATTTTATTTAATATTTTAAACATTAGCTTAATTTGTTCTAATTCTAATACAATACCTAGTCTAGGAACGCAGAGTTCTTTATACAGTAAGTCTGTGTTTGTTAATTTATCATAGTTAAATAATATTTTTAAAACTTTATTCTGCAGTATTTGAGCTGAATCAAAGTAGGTCTTACAACACGATCCCCATATTGGTAATAAATATCTAAAATGTGAGAGGAAGAAGGCATTATAGACACTGTACTTAGTTTTAGTAGTAAGATAATTTCTACATCTGTATATTATTGGGATCATTGGAATAATTTTTGAGAATATATGGTCAATGTGTTTAGTCCATTGTAGATTATTATCAATGAAAAGACCTAAGTATTTTATGTGATGCACTTCATTAATCTTTAAGTTATTAATATGAATATTTAGATTTTGTATATGCTTATTCTTTTGTTTAAAAGTAATAAAGTTTGTTTTATCGATGTTTATTTTCAGTTTATTATAATATAGCCAATTTAAATACAAATTTAAGTCACTGTTAACAGTGTTGTTTAACGCCCTCCCATCTCTACCTGTATAGACCAAAACCGTATCATCAGCAAATGTGTAGTAGCTTGCTTTAAGTCCTGCACATCTCAAATTCAGTACATACAAGGTATACAAAAGAGGTCCCAAGACAGAACCTTGAGGTACCCCACACTCATTTAGACACACATTACTATTTACATCACCTAGTCTAACATATTGTTTCCTACCTATTAAATAAGACTTAATTAAGTTGTATACAATCCCTCTAAAACCCATACGTTCTATTTTTCTTAGCAAAATATCAATATTAACCACATCAAATGCTTTTCGTAAATCAACAAATATTGCCACCACAATAAGACCCTCATCCAACGACCTAGATACATTATTGATAAAATCCAGTGTAGCGCTAAGCGTACTACTATGCTTGACAAAGCCATACTGAAACTGATCAACTTGAATATATTTACTTATGAATCTTGTTATTCTTTCTTTAACTATTTTTTCTATAATTTTTGAAAAGACACTTATAAGCGAGATAGGCCTATAGTTGTTCATACAATCTCTACTTCCAGATTTAAAAATTGGACATATTTTACTAATCTTCAATTCCTCTGGAAACGTTCCAGTTCTTAGGACATTGTTAACTAGGTTTGTAAGAATTTTTAAAATGTCATTTTTTAGGTTTAAAATGTCCCTAACTGTCACTCCATCATGGCCTGGGGCCGAGTTTTGTTTCAGCTCAGATATGGTTTCACCAATCTCTTGTTCATTACTGAACTCCATAAAAATGCTATTTTCACATACAATGTCCTCAAAATCAGGAGTATAGCCAAAAGCTTGAGTTTCGTTATTTAGTTCTAATGCAATTTTTTTTCCTATCTCTGTGAAATGCTTATTCAAATGCTCTACAATGCTATTAATATCATCTATTTTGTTACCTTCAACTGTTAAACTATTTATGTGAGTTGTTACATCCCTATTTTTAAAGAAGTTGGTTACAAATTTCCATTGTTTTTTTACGTTTGTTCCTGCCTCTTCCCACTTTGTTCTAAAATGTTTATTTTTTAGGGATTTTATCATATTATTTATTCTATTTTTTGTTGTTTTAAAGTTTAATTCCAGCTGAGAATTCTGAGGGTATTTTTTTTTATTTTTATATAATTTATCTTTTTGTTTTATCAAATCAAGTAGCTCAACATTAATCCATTCGTTGTTTTTACGTATTCTAATAAGTTTAGTGCGTTCTGATTTCGTTTTACAGTCTTTTATAATATTAATAAGATCCTCAAATGTATTAATATTTTTATTATTAATATTCTCATGAAATGTTTGTTGAAATGTTTTTATGTTTATGGTTTTATTTTCATGTATAACTTTAGGTTTATATATTTTGATATGCTCATCTAATGAAAATGTTATCAGCCTATGATCAGATAGTGAATTATCTCTAACTCTAATAGATTCACATATTTTAATATTGTTTGTTGTTATTACATGATCTATGATACTTTTTGACTGCACTGTAACACGAGTAGCCTGATCATCCCTAATTGTATTATGTATTTTATAATTATTAAGTTCTAATAAGTTTTTATATTTTTTAATGTGACTAGCCCTATCATCCAATAAATTTAAATTCATATCCCCTACTATTAAATGGTTTTTATGATAATTATTAGAAACAAAGTTTTCAAAATATTCCAAAAATTCAGTACCTGGATAAGATGGAGTTGTGGTAGATATGCGTTTACACAGCGTTGCCGGCTCAAGTCATGCGAAGACAGCTGTGCGAGACGAATTGCTTTTCGCATAGATTCCAAAATACCAAAAGCTATTGCCATACGAAAAAAATCCGTATACGAGCATTCGTATATGCATATCTACCACAACTCCAACAAGAAAGCGACTAGGTTAGCTAAGATTATTTATATCAAATTATCTTTTTGTCAGGTTAATAATACTTCTAATAATAATATAATCTACAAGTTTGTTTTTTTTTTCTTAAAGATTTGTTGTATAGGCATAAAGTATTTGCTATCAGTTTGCAAAAATATTTTAATAACTATGAATGAAAAAAAAAGAACGGGAAATACAGGGTGTCCCAAATAAGAGTGACTGATTTTAAACATAAATGCCCAGCTTATTAATTGCTCCAAAGAGATGGGGTTTTCACTAGTTTATCGAAGAGATTTTTTTAGGCTTGGCTGGCATTTCATTTCATCAACACAGGGTGTTTTAATAATGTTGGTCAAATTCAAAGGGAAAAATATGTAATATTTTAAATGGATCACCCTATAATTTTTGATCTCATTCGAAATAGCAATCATTATCCTTTCAAAAAATGTATAGTTTTCTATCTTTTGTTTCATTAACAACAAAGATATTCGAGGTTTCATGTAGTAGTACATTTTCAATTAGTAGTCTTATATGAACGTATTTTGAAGCCTAAAATCAACTCCTAATCCTAACAACTTAGCAGAACTAAAAAATAATGTCAGGAGCATTATTGAAAACATTCCGCAGGAAATGTTAGAAAATTTAAAATCTCGCTTGCAGTTATGCAGCATTTATTGTAACTTTTTGTTATTCGTTGTCTATATGTATTGAATAATGTTATGTTTTCTAGCTAAATAAACTGTTTGTCAAATTTGTTGTCAATTATTTACGTTATTAAAAATGCATATGAATTGATTTCAGGCATCAAAATACGTTCACATAAAACTACTTATTAAAAATGTACTACTACATGAAACCTCGAATATCTTTGTTGTTAGTGAAACAAAATATAGAGAACTATTTTTGGTAAGGAGAATGATTGCTTTTTCGAATGAGATCAAAAATAATAGGGTGATCCATTTAAAATAATACATATTTTTCCCTTTGAATTTGACTAACATTACTAAAACACCCTGTGTTGATGAGATGAAATGCCAGCCAAGCCTAAAAAAATCTCTTTGATAAACTAGTGAAACTGGTGAAAACCCCATCTCTTTGGAGCAATTAATAAGCTGGGCACTTATGTTAAAAAATAAGTCACTGTTATTTGGGACACCCTGTATAATATCATCCAGTAAAAAGACGGAATTAATAAATTTTATGGAAAAAAATCCACAACTCCGATCTGGAAAATATACTTTCAAGAGTTCACAGATGCTGTGGATGAACATTACAGATTCAAAGCATTAGTAGGTATATACGAATTCATTAATTCGCATCCCATTGACCATGCGATGTATTTCCGCACAGAAAACTCGCATACGGATATTTTTCGATTGCTCGAAAATACGGTTTGTTTAATCTCATACGAAAACAGCATGATTCCGTATACGGAAGTCATTCGCATGAGTTAGAAAATAGCAGCCCTGGGCTGCTATTTTCTAACTTCTGCGAAAATTTTCGTATACGAATGCTCGTATACGGATTTTTTTCGTATGGCAATAGCTTTTGGTATTTTGGAATCTATGCGAAAAGCAATTCGTCTCGCACAGCTGTCTTCGCATGACTTGAGCCGGCAACGCTGTATAAATGCATATCTACCACAGTACGTGACAGTACCACAACTCCAACAAGAAAGCGACTAGGTTAGCTAAGATTATTTATATCAAATTATCTTTTTGTCAGGTTAATAATACTTCTAATAATAATATAATCTACAAGTTTGTTTTTTTTTCTTAAAGATTTGTTGTATAGGCATAAAGTATTTGCTATCAGTTTGCAAAAATATTTTAATAACTATGAATGAAAAAAAAGAACGGGAAATACAGGGTGTCCCAAATAAGAGTGACTGATTTTAAACATAAATGCCCAGCTTATTAATTGCTCCAAAGAGATGGGGTTTTCACTAGTTTATCGAAGAGATTTTTTTAGGCTTGGCTGGCATTTCATTTCATCAACACAGGGTGTTTTAATAATGTTGGTCAAATTCAAAGGGAAAAATATGTAATATTTTAAATGGATCACCCTATAATTTTTGATCTCATTCGAAATAGCAATCATTATCCTTTCAAAAAATGTATAGTTTTCTATCTTTTGTTTCATTAACAACAAAGATATTCGAGGTTTCATGTAGTAGTACATTTTCAATTAGTAGTCTTATATGAACGTATTTTGAAGCCTAAAATCAACTCCTAATCCTAACAACTTAGCAGAACTAAAAAATAATGTCAGGAGCATTATTGAAAACATTCCGCAGGAAATGTTAGAAAATTTAAAATCTCGCTTGCAGTTATGCAGCATTTATTGTAACTTTTTGTTATTCGTTATCTATATGTATTGAATAATGTTATGTTTTCTAGCTAAATAAACTGTTTGTCAAATTTGTTGTCAATTATTTACGTTATTAAAAATGCATATGAATTGATTTCAGGCATCAAAATACGTTCATATAAAACTACTTATTAAAAATGTACTACTACATGAAACCTCGAATATCTTTGTTGTTAGTGAAACAAAATATAGAGAACTATTTTTGGTAAGGAGAATGATTGCTTTTTCGAATGAGATCAAAAATAATAGGGTGATCCATTTAAAATAATACATATTTTTCCCTTTGAATTTGACCAACATTACTAAAACACCCTGTGTTGATGAGATGAAATGCCAGCCAAGCCTAAAAAAATCTCTTTGATAAACTAGTGAAACAAGTGAAAATCCCATCTCTTTGGAGCAATTAATAAGCTGGGCACTTATGTTAAAAAATAAGTCACTGTTATTTGGGACACCCTGTATAATATCATCCAGTAAAAAGACGGAATTAATAAATTTTATGGAAAAAAATCAACAACTCCGATCTGGAAAATATACTTTCAAGAGTTCACAGATGCTGTGGATGAACATTACAGATTCAAAGCATTAGTATATACGAATTCATTAATTCGTATCCCTTTGACCATGCGATGTATTTCCGCACAGTAAACTCGCGTACGGATATTTTTCGATTGCTCGAAAATACGGTTTGCTTAATTTCATACGAAAACAGCATGATTCCGTATACGGAAGTCATTCGCATGAGTTAGAAAATAGCAGCCCTGGTAATCTAAACTGATTTTCGAACGCTATCGGAGAATCGAATAGTCTCCGGAGAATATAACCGAACGCACTCCTATTGAGCGCTGTGGTATCAGTCGCCATTTTTTTAATAAGAATTAAAATGCGCTACATGCTACCCATGGAGACTAGATATTCTCCATGATGCTACCGATTGATGATGCATTAACTGTCATTTATGTCATATGTTAAAAACATATTATAATAAAAATATTTTTGTTTGGAGATATTTTAGTTTGTATCTCAGTGAAAATGAATGAACAGATGGTGGTGACTTATGATTTTAATAATAGATTATATAGTGTGTCAGGAAGTTCCACTCCGAGGGGTAAACCACTGAAGAAAATAGTGTACAAATGGACGAGTTCTATACAAGGGAATTGCTGCCAACATAACGAACAAAAAAATACTGAAAAAGGTTAGTCGCATAAGGAAGTGTTTTTTCCAATCTATGTTTAGTTTTTCTTATATGTTTTGAGTGCCTTTACCACCCATGTTGTACCCAAAAAGTTTAGAGGTATTTTTAGTTTGGGGTATTTTGCATCTTACAGTTGACGAAACACAAAGAACACAAACAAAGCCAAATAAACATGTATAGACAGCTGTCATTAGTTGTTCGTCAACTGTAAGATATAAAATTCCCCAAGCTAAATAGACCTAAAGCGATTTCGAATGATGTTGGTTCTTGGTTGGTAAATAGATTGGTCCGTCATATTTGGACCAACCGCATTCGAATGACAAATTGATTACGTCATAAATCAGCTGTTTCAAGTTTGGTTAACCGAAACTTGAACCATGCTCTTGAGCTCGGTCTGCTTACTGGTTCGTTGTTCTATCTCTTTCTATTCTCCAAGCAATCTACCTCTGATAATAGATTTTTGTTGAAAACCAAAAACTACTACTTACAGATGATTGGAAGAGATTAATTGAAATCAGGAAAGGCATAATCATTTACAAGTAGAGATTTCCCAAAGTATGCGTTGGAAGAAACAAAAAAAGAAAATAGATTAAAACAACAATTGATTAAAACTATAAACAAATTATTATGTCCTTCTACAAGAAAAAGATCACCAAAATGAGCTCTGCAATTATCATCAGTACAAATCTGCGATTTGTAGTTCAAATTCGTTTTTATTTTTATATCATTACTTTGAGATTTGATAGAATGTTTTCACATTTACTTTTCTCTCTTTAATTTTGACAGCCGTTTAACCAACCGTTCGTAAAGAATTCGAATGGGTCGGAACCAGCCGAGGGTCTGACGTCATCGTTTATGAACCGACCGGTTAACCACTAACCAACCAAAAAAGCCATTCGAAATCGCTTCTACAAACTTCTCGGGTAAAACTCCAAACTTTTCGGGTACATCATGGGTGGTAAAGGGACTCAAAATATATAAGAAAAACTAAACATAGATTGGAAAAACCACTTCCTTATGCGACTAACCTTTTTCAGTATTTTTTTGTTCGTTATGTTGGCAGCAATTCCCTTGTATAGAACTCGTCCATTAGAGAAAATACATTGAAAATACAGAAAATAATCTTAAAAATACTAGTATCATTAGAAAATACTACTGAAAATACAAGGAAAATGCAGTGGAAAATACAGAAAATTTCTGTTGAAACATTTCTTAATCATATAGTAATAGAAATAAAGATTTTCTCAAAGAAAATGCTTGAACAATACCTGGAATATACAGAAAATAGTTTACAGATTTTTCTTTAGTGGTTTACCCCCCGTTTCACTCTTCATATTATGTTCCAAAGTGGTGTAAGCTCAATTTATTGCGATTAACTCCCATTTTTTAATGTTTAGAATACTTATTCTATAACTATTGACATATATATCAAATAAAATTGAGTTGTTGTATTCATTGACATTGACAAATATGGTTTTATTAGCACGTTCAGCAGAATTACAAACTGATGGATAACTCTAAAAATCGCTACCTGATCAACTTTGTTGGGATGAATGCGACCATTGCTTTATTTTATATTACTCTCATAATACGTACAATTTTATGTTTATTAAAACCTAAGTTCCAGAGGTTTTGCATTATTCATTTCAATAGGTAATGATGTTAGGTATACCTTCATTGGGTAGTTTACCTACTTTCTCTTCACTTGTGCTTTCTACAAATCTTGCCAGAATATGAGTTTTTTGTAAATTGAATACTTTTTTCTCCTGGTTATTTAGTTATTTCTGGTCACTTTATCGCCACTTGTTTCCACGTTTTTATCAGTTTCCGTTTGTTCCCTTCCCCCCTCTCCTCAGTTGTGAAATTTTTTCACTAAATTTTAAAATTAAGTAGAAATTATTTGTGATGCATTTTGAACAGGTTTGGGAACCTACAGACGTCCGTACTTAATGTCAATTCAAACTGCTTTTTATCAGATTCACAAATAACATTAGCTGATTTCAAGTTCTATATAATTTACTCCCGATGATGGAAATGTTATTTGTAAAAATGGTAGAATAATATATCACTCTGCAGCAAAAAAATCATTACATTATTGCACTAAATTCTAAGAGAAAACAAATTTCTTAAAATATAATTTTCATGATTTTATTCACATTTAAGATAACAAAATCTAAACTCTTTTTGGCAGATATATTCTTTTTCACCTTTTTATCAATTTTTAACCCTTGCTTATCAACCTTTAGTATCACTTGAATTTTCATGCCATTTTTTCATGGTAGAGTAGTACCATTGTATTTATTTTTAAGTCCTAACCTACTCGAGGAATACATTCACATACACAGCATAAATTTTAGTTTATTCTAGTTTCATGAAAATCCAAAAATGTCCACTGTAGCGTTAATTATCAGTTTTCGCTTTTGGAGAGTAGCCTTATTCTACTTCTCTTTACATAAAACTCAATGTTGAAAACAGCTTCCATTTGAAATAATGAAGCCTAGATTTGTGTCATATACTGATTTATTTTCCAATTGCACATGGATGAACATTTTCAGAAATATTGACATACATAAGATGAGTACGATAATTACGCACTTTTCTAACTTTTCAACCCGAAGCGTCTTTTAATTTAGAAAAGTGTAGGATTTTCTGAATGAAAAGACGCTTCGGGTTGAAAAGTTAGAAAAGTGCGTAATTATCGTACTCATCTTGTGATGTCTAATCATAAATATTATGAGTTATGACACATTTTTTCCAATAAGCTGTTACATTCCTAATGTAGAATTAGTTTTTGATCTTATTTGATAATTATGAGGAAACTATGCAGTAAGGGACAATTAATTTTTTGACAACTCTTTTTGTTTATCATCTTATTTTAAACTGGCATTAAATGTTTAAGATAACAACAAACAATACATAAATTAAATGGAATGGTAGGTATCTACATGGTTTTTTCATTTTGCTTCTCCACTATCTGATAAATTTTTCTCATTTTGATTTAGTTGCATTTGTTGACGAATTTCTCGGTTTGCCTGAAGCAATTGTAATAGTTGGGAGTGAATATTATCATTTTTCTGTTCAATATCATCCAGAGCAGAATTTAATGCATCCAATTGACTGTCAAGTGCAGAAAACTCTAAAATAAAACTACAGGTATACAATGTTTCGTTATTACCTTTAGCAAATTACCTTCGGGTGACATATCCTCCAAATTATTGTCCATTTCATCATTACCATTATCATCCCCTTCTGTATTCATGTCCATTTCATCACCAGAGGAATTTTCTGATGTTCCATCTAGAGTATCGTTCATTTTGTCTGCTTGATTTTGTTTCTCTTCTTTGGGAAATATATTACTTTCGCCCATAATAACAGGTAATATTATTCTTTTAAATTCATTGACAACTTTTTCATTTTAAATTACCTACATCATATGATCTTGACATTCCATTCAGTCTAAGGTCAGTGTGGCCAACAAAAAGTGTTTTTTCTGACAAGAATGACAGTTAAGGTCTACTGTGCGCTTTATTAAAATAATGAATACACCATAGAGAAATGTTTTATTTTGTCTATGGAATACGCCCCTGAAGCGTACATGAAATTTAAAATGATTTTTTAGCTGAATACTCAACAATTGTGTACGTCCATTTTCGATTAAATTTTTGTAGCATTTCTAATTAGCTGTATCTCTATTCATCTAATTACTTTTTTCACTGACACTTGACAGATCTAGTGACTGAATAACATAGCATAGGTATCAGTGGCCAATCATTTCTGTTATTCAGTCAAATGTTAGTGAAAAAAGTAATTAAGGAGAATAGAGATACACCGAATTGGAAATGCTATGAAAATCTAATCGAAAATGGACGTACGCAATTGAACGAATATCAACAAAAATAAATATAACTGACATTTGACATAACTAGTGACTGGATAACAGAAATGAAATAGTGACAAACTCTGTGCTTTTAGCTTGTCATACGTTTTTACCATGTTTTTACTCTTATCCGTATCCGAGCTACGTTGACGTAAAGAAATTGTCAAGAAAACCCTTTTAGCAGAAAACGACGAAAACGTATTGTTTCATTCTGTTTTTAATGATACGATGATAATTTGAACGACCTATTTTTGATGCATATTAAACAAAACCAATATCAAAGAAGAAGACCTGTGAAATAGCACTAATAGCACGTAATATAGTGACATTGGTCGAGATACGGATACGTTTAAGTATACGGAGTAGGGTACGTAACAATACGTTCAACGCATCGTATCGGCTGAGACGTAACGGGTCTACACATGCGCAGTTCGTTGCGTATACGGATACGTAAGAAATTTGAGACAAGCTAAAAATCTTGGCCACTTATATGTTGAGTATTCAGCTAAAGCGTCATTTTAAATTTCAATATATACGCTTCGGGGGTGTATTCATTATTTTAATAAAGCAAAATAGATGTTCGCTATGATAAAAAAACATACAAATCTTATGTTTTGAACAGTAGTACTTAACTGTCATTTTTGTCAGAAAAAACACTTTTTGTTGGCCACACTGACCTTAGACTGAACTCCACTTGTACTCTGCACATTAGAATTCTACTATCATAGAATAATGTCTACTATCGGGTAACCGGAGTATCCACTCTATTCGCACGTCTTTTGTCGACTAATTTTTATAAAAACTTCAATATTTATATTTCAGAGAGTAATAAGTCAGAAATAAAAGACTTGTTGACTTGTGTACAGAGTGATGCATATTAAACCAAACCAATATCAAAAAAGAAGAAGACCTCTGAAATATCACTAAAGCACAGACTTTGGTCGGGATACGGATACGTTTAAGTATTGGGCGAAGTAGAATTCAATGAGACCTCTGGCCGCTGGCGGATAAAATTGTAAATGTTGTAACGAGTAAAACAATTCGTTTTGCATTGTTTTTGTATTATACGCAAGTCAACGTAATTACTGTAAATTCGTATTTGTTTAATTTTGTGTCAGTGACAAGCTTAAAACTGTGTTTTTCCATTCAACTCAACTGTCATCATTTCTGAAGTTATATTCTTATGTAATCAGAGATATTATGGAAGAGGTTATGTTATTCTATTTTTTGTTTTCATTGCACTTTTATGAGAGTCAGAGAGTGACTTATTTCCTCTTTAGGTACCATGCAAAAATATATGGCCAGCATTTAAAACTGCCTGTCCCTCATTTATACACCTAGAAGAAGGCTCAGGATTTACAAATTCAAATAAACTTTGAATAGTCAGTATATAGTCAAAGGCACTCTTATCGTGCGGGTTCAAAGGTCACCAACCATATGTATCAAATCAGAAAACACAGAGGTTACCAAAATGTGAAATTACACTCTGATTGACGAATTTTCACTTCTTCTTTCTCGAAATAATCCATCGAACTAAGTACCATTTTTTTTGCTCGAGGATACAAAAAAAAACGGAAAATTGTTACTTATTATTCATATTGTCACTTCGAATTGTCAAAGTGACAAAACTGACATATTTAAATACATATCCTTCTTTTTCCCGTCAAAATTGCATAAGTCTGTCTTATTCATCTTACGGATTTCATACGGAAGTTATAATTTAACGCAATAGAAAACAAACAAAAACTGTGAGTATGTCTTTGTTGAATCGTATGACCCTCACGATAAGACTGCATCTGACTATTAGGGCCCCCGCAGACTGCAGACTTTTTATCGGCCGATAGTTTGGTCAGCTTCTTAATCAGTATGGAGAGGAATGCATATATATACGCACACTACAGCGATTCAGTATCGGCCGATAAAAAAGTTTGATAAGCTACCCAATTACATTCAAACTAATCTGTCGGCCAACTATCGGCCGACTGTTTAATCAGTATTGGCGCATACATGACGATTGTTTAGTCAGCCGATAATTCAGATCGCCATGTGATTTTGAAGTAATTTGAAATGTATAATGTGAAATTTTCCACAAACTGATCTATCACTGAGAATGGGATGCACCCAATACTCTTGGAATCTCTTCTTGATTTTCCTCCAACGAAGTATAATGAGAGCAATAATTTTTCTGGATATTATTTTCATTGTGCGACCGCTTCAACAGTTGGATAGTCTGCGCCCTGTTCGACAAACAAACTGTTTAGTTGGCTCGGTGTGTGCACTTTCAGCCCAACCCGGCTAAACTATCGGCCGATAGAAAGTCTGCAGTCTGCGGGAGCCCTTATACGTAATGCATAGTTACAAAAACAAAGTCAGTATTAAAGATTATAAATATTACTTAATACAAACGTATCTTCCCTGTAACTTTTGTAGATATGACCATATCAAAAATAAAATAAAAACACGAAATCAGACCTAAACTTTGTACCTCCTGTAACCACGTAGTTTTAGGTCTTCCTCTCTTTCGCTTATCACAAGGTTTCCATTCCATCATTGTAAATATTGTTGACTTTGTACCTGCCCTCCATATGTGTCCCAACCATTTTATCCTCTGTTCCTTAATTTTTTGCACTATATCTTTTCCTATTTCGTGTGCCAATTCTACGTTTTTTCGTTTTTTATAGTCATCTCCAACTTTTTTCATTCCTAATATAATTCTCAATATCTTACGCTCTTGTATTCTCAAACTTTCCTGATGTTTTTTGGTCATTGTTAATGTTTCTGATACATTCATCATCACAGGTCTTATAATTGTTTTGTATACCCTCATTTTCGTCTTCTTACTTATTAGTTTGCTTCTTAACAGCTTTTTATTGGTATGGAATGCTCTATTTGTGGCTGCTATTCTTTCTTTTATTTCGGTTCCTTTGTCTCCGTCATTAGATATTGTTATACCCAAGTATTTCATTTTATCTACCTCTTGAAACTTATAATTTCCAATCTTAATATGCCTATATTCACACTTCTTTTCGAATCTCAATAGCTTTGTTTTATCCTCATTTATTTTATGACCAATTTTTTTTCCTTCTTTCACTATTTCTTCTAGAATTTCTTCCATAATTTTCCTATTTTTTGTCACTAGCGCAACATCATCAGCGTATGCTATTAGTTGACCTCCCTTTGTTCTAAGTTTCCTTTACTTATCTTTTTCAATACATAATCTAGGGCTAAATTGAAAAGTGTCGCTGACAATGAATCACCCTGTTTGACTCCTTTGTTATATCCAAATTTTCTTGTTATTCCTTTCTGGGTTTCTATCTCCGCTACTGTTTTTGCTAATGTCATTTTTATCAATCTTCTCAGCTTATCACATACCCCCAGTTCTTTTAATGATTTTATTAATTGATTTCTCCGGATTGAGTCGAAAGCTTGCTGGAAGTCTATAAATAGAATTTCAAAATCAATATTGTATTGGTTAGCCTTTTCTATGATCTGTTTTAGTATATGTATAGCATCTGTCGTAGATCTTCCTTTCCTAAACCCATATTGGTATTCTCCTGCTATCCACCTGTCTCGTGCAATTTATGATAGCCATAATTCACGATGGGTGACGTTTGCGCCACGAGCTGCAGGCGAGGGGCGCAAGTCACCCAAGTGAATTATGGCCATAAATTGCGAGTAGAATACTATACTTTCTCCACGACACTTAAATAACTTTAATAAATAAAAGTCAGTAACGATTTGGCATATTACTAACTTGTGGCAGCAAATATTAATTTTGCTGACTGATATCAAATCAGCAAAGTATTACTTTTCTTGCCTAGGCAGCAAAGTGGCTACTTTGCTGCCTGTGATTATACTCAATTAGCAATTATTACAAAACACTTTTAACAAGAATTTAAAAACATATGTTCAGTTGTTATTATCATTGATGGTAAAATTACTACACTGTCCATTATATAATAATTTAAGTATACCGATATTTTTTCGCACAATTGTCAGAAATTTCATGAATTGTCAAACTAAGTAATTATTATGGACATTTCCATATTCTGATATTCTAGTTACACTTTGATCTGTGTCAGTTGGTCGGGAAGCGATATACGTGTTGAATTATGATAAACATTTTTTGCTCTAGTAGAAATCCCATCAAGTCAGTCATTTTAAGGTGAAGAGATGAAGAAAGGGGAAGGAGCATACATATGTATTCCCTTCCCCTTCCCAAAAAAGTGTCTAATAATTTGTATTCCACATGAAAGCGCGCCGGGTCGACGTTTCGCAATAGAGGAGTTCAGTCTAATAAGGACAGTTTGGCCAACAAAAAGTGGTTTTTTCTGACGTGAATGACAGTTAAGATCTTCTGTTTAAAACATAATATTTTGCATGTTTTTTATCATTTGTGAACATCTATATTGCTTTATTAAAATAATGAATACACCCCTGAAGCGTATATCTTTAAATTTAAAATGACTTTTTAGCTGAATACTCAACATATCAGTGGCCAATAATTCTAGGAACTCTTGGCAAGTCACCATTTCGTTTGTTATCTGTATCGAAAATCTTTGTATTCGATGTGGCAGAAACATTGGACACGTTGCAAAAGTTTGTATTAAAACACTGTTAAATACTCCTCGCAAAAGATCGGGTACAACAAGTTCAAGTTCCACATCTGTGCATGTTGTTTCTGACGACCAGCCAAGTTCTGATTTTGAGTATGGCGTTAACCAGATAGACATATTATATAATCATTTTGAAGTGGTTGATTTATTCAAAATACTTCCTGATTCTGATAAATAATTTACTACGGTGTACTTAAATGGAAAATCTCAACGTTTCGAAGTCGATTCAGGTGCAAAGTATTCTTTACTAAGTGAGAACGATTTCAATAATTTAAATTTGAATGTACCCATGAAAAATTCAAACATAGCCTTCAGATCTTATTCAGGCAATGTAATTCAATCCAAGGGAAAATTCTCTGTTATAATGTTGAATACCGTGGGAAGGTGATTGAAGATGAACTACACATCGTTTCAGCAGGACATTCTGCTGTACTTGGGCGACATTGGATTCGAGGACTAGGTATTGAACTTCATCAAATTGACACCGACATGAAAATCTCTACTCCAGTATATACCATGACGCACGACAACTCAATTGAATGTATATTCAATAATTTTTCACCAATATTCCAAGCAAAAGTTGGATGTGTTCCAGTACTGAAAATGACACTTCAACTTAGAAAAGACGTTAAACCCTCGTTTACAAGAGAAAGAAGTGTAGGTACCACATGCACTCCGGGAGCTTGTAGACAAAGAACTGGATTCCCTAGAAGCAGATGGTATCATTAATTCCTACAAGCGACTGGGTTCACCTTTAGTTGAAAATTTCGAAAGCAGATGGAGGTGTTCGATTATGTGTCGATTACAAATGTGGGATTAACGCCGGCTACTCACTACGCGATACTTGACAAGTACTGGCACTTGATCATGTACATGTACAAGTTCAAGTATGGTCGATACATTACGCAGCTACTTTGCAAATGCCAATTTTTGCGGACACTGCAAGTACTTGTGAAAGATAATTACAACCATGGAAATTGATAGTGAAACAAAGGCAGCATCAGCAATAGGCATGATGACTGTCACTAAGAATCACCGAAATATTGATTTGATATAATTATTTAAGATGCAGAGATTCTACAGAAATCACTTATTTTTCATTTTCATGTGTGATTACATTTATTTTAGTAAAAATATAAGCACAAAATTTAACCATCCGCCATCTTATCTCAAACGCCAATCAGAAGAGAGTGACGTCATGCTTTCGCAGATATCCATTATCTGACCCAAACCAAATCCGAACATCTGTTTTGTCGTCTTTATATTATCTATGGTTTTGTATTTCCTTTGTTGCTGTTGGCTTTTCTTGGTTCATGTGATATTTTCTCGTTATAAACTATCAAGTATCTCTGTTTTTATTACCACAAAAAACCGTTTTTGAAATTATGTTTATGTATCAAAATAAACTTTTAACCTGCAAGCTGTCAAGTGTTTGAAGTTTGACTTTGACGATATTACTACATGACACAGATCATAGATAACCTATCGACAGTTGACACTGTTAAGAATTGATGACGTCATAGAAGGACGCCATTACTATTATAGCGTTTTGGCGCATAATTTAAAATGTGTTTTTAAAAGTTGAATTTTTCCTTTAAAAACATCTTTTTTTACAGAAATAACATTTATTGTAGATAAAGTATATACGTGAAAACATCGTGGAGCAGTTTTTCAAAATCAGTCATCATGCCTATTGTTGTAATGAGCAGTGCATATCTTTTAATGAAACCAAAACGAAGAAAGCGAAGGTGGTGGATTTCATCTTTTAACAGAAGCAGAGAAAGGTGTGTTAAATCATTTAAATAAATACCTTCATTTTTTCATTTGCATTTAATTTTGTAGATATTGTGGTACAGACATGATGGCGGATACTCTATAGGAACCTTCTGGCTTATTCGAGAACTTTTGTGTTATATCTCTAAAAAAGATACAAAGTTAAAAGAAGCTATAACAACATTCACTATTTACTTATAGTTTCTTACTTGTACAAACTTGTCGAATAAGTGTGGCGCTGCTACTTGACTTGCTACTTGTTACCTTTGACTTTTAATTTACTTTGTTTAATTTACCGACTGCGTACGTAGCTCGCCGATTTTCATGTTAGTTTCGTACACACTACTTGAAATATGCCAAGTACTTGTCAAGTCCCGCGTAGTGAGTAGCCGGCTTTTAGCAGGCGCTTTAAGACTAATTCAAGCAAATCACCCAATACGTCGCATAGATGATGTTTTAAACAGCCTTCGAAATTCTAAATACTTCTGTAAGCTTGGTCTGTATAAAGCTTATCTACATATACAAGTTGATGAAGAAAGCAGTGCGATCTCCAGTCAAAATACGTGCAATTCAAGATACCATGTCCATCTAATGTAAACAATATTAAAAGATTCCTAGGCCTAGTCACATATTAATCCAGAGTTGTTCCCTATTTATCCACTGTCATATCAATAGGTCATATCCTCTTCGATGTTTGCTCAGAAAAAATAAACGATGTTTATGGACATTACAGTGCGAATTAGCGTTCATGCAATGCAAAGGATAGTTTTCTACATTCATGCAAAAAACAACACTTTTGTGAAACACATTTAATGGAAAAAGTGGTTCTCTTTTGCGCTAGTGCAACAAAATTTTTGTTGAACTCATCTGTCATTCTTGTGTCAGTTTTGTGATGATTTATGACAAACATAAACATTTAAATAAAATAACAATCCAGAACAAGTGTCTGATCCTGCTTTAATACAACAATAATAGATGTATATCTTACTACTTAGTCTCAACGAGTTACAATTATTGCAAACTGCAAAATCTTTAAATTATTTTAAATTTAAATGGTCAAGGCGAAAACCAGCTATGATTGAGTACTGACAAGGTGGAGGCCATAAAGATACAAAAAAAGAAGAACGGTTCGAGTTTGATTAGGTTATCTTAGGTTCCCAACATATTATATTCTAATTTTCCAGTTTTTGCATGAATGTAGAAAAAATATTGTATGCAACTCTTGCAAAACGTGTTTTTTGCACTCGACGTGCTGTCCAACTCGGCCTAAAGACCTCGTTGGACAATTTCACGTCGCGTGCAAAGAACACTCACTTTTTGCACTTGTTGCATAAATAACTATTAATGTTTTCATGAAGTCTGAAACCTAATTTATCAATAATAAAATGAAAAAAATAATTTTTTTCATATTTTTTTAAATAACCTTCAAACTACCTACTAATGATATCGCAGAAACTAATTTGTGAGGCAGCAATGCATCTTAAACATCTTAAACTTCAAGTTATAGAATTTTACTTATTTTAATTCTCTTTGGTTGTGGCTTAATGTATTTCAATAAATTTCTTAAGACAAGATATATCTAATCGCCCATTTTTCAAAATGTAGAGTATTAATTAGTGTTTACTAATAATTCATCTGGCAACGTTTCATTTGATCAGATGTTTTCGGTTTTAGTTGCAAAGCACCTAACCTAACCCATTAGATACTAATTAAATAATATAGATATATTATTATAAGAAAAAACGCGTCGTGATGTTTTTAGTAACGAGGAGGACATGAGTGCGCATGTCGACTACCTTTTTCTCGATCAAATTTGATAGATAGCTTCGAGAGTCTCGTAAAGAATAAACTGATTTTCCGAACGGGATAAGATAGTAATCTAAACTGATTTTCGAACGCTATCGGAGAATCGAATAGTCTCCGGAGAATATAGCCGAACGCACTCCTGGAGCGCTATTCTGTGACACGTTTCCGAGAGAAATCGGTATCGGTAAGACTCAGTTATCGACAGCCGTCGGTAAGTCGCAAGTGCGGCATTCTGTGTACCTTTTCACCGACCGATATCGCGAATTTGAGTCGATAAGGATCGGTATGTCTACCGTGATCTCATGAACACCTCGGTAAGCGTTGTCGAAGGCATTTTCATATACTAGAAAAATATAAATGTGACAAAAAATTTATATTAGAACCTTCCCAACTTCTCACCTTTCTCAGAATTAGGCTATTGTAAGATAATAATTTTTATTAATTCTTAACAGAATGGCTGCTCATCTTGGTTATCTATGGACTTGAGTTGAAAGAAGAGCATGGAGAAAGGAAGACAATCCTTATGACTTGGATGACGATTTTTAAGTTCTTAATGTTAATAAACATAAACTGTGTCGTTCATGCTAACAGATAAAATATATGTCACTGTCACTATCAAAAATATAACCTCTTATCTTCAACGTTCATTTTTGTTTGTTTACAAATTTGAATTTCCCTCATCGCTCATTGGCCAAATGTACCGAATGGAGTGACGTTACTTTTATACCGGAATTGACAGTCGTCGGTATCGGTAGCCATCGGTTGCGCGACCGACGGTACTAATATAACGCTATTCTGTATGCCACGGTTTCCAACGCTCGGAATTGCAACCAAAAATTATCGGCATAAAAGTAACGTCACTCGATTCGGTACATTTAGCCAATGAGCGATGAGGGAAACTCAAATTTGTAAACAAACAAGATAAGAGGTTATATTTTTGATAGTGACAGTGACATTTATATTTTATCTGTTAGCATGAACGGCACAATTCATGTTTATTAACATTAAGAACTTAAACATCGTCATTTAAGTCATAAGGATTGTCTTCCTTTCTCCATGCTCTTCTTTTAACTCAAGTCCATAGATAACCAAGATGAGCAGCCATTCTGTCAAGAATTAATAAAAATAACTATTATTATCTTACAATAGCATAATTCTGAGAAAGGTGAGAGGTTGGAAAGGTTCTAATATAACTATTTTGTCACATTTATCTTTTTCTAGTATATGAAAATGCCTTTTTAATGTAATCGCTTAAGAGATAAATACACCAATGTTTACCTCAAAACACTAGATTAGGCATATAGTTACTCTTCAAATATTGAAAATTCACTTAAATAATCCGCAATTTCAACCAAACATCAACAAATAGTAAAAATTTTCTTTCCAACGAAAATCGATAACGGTTACCGTGGTGTTCATGAGATCACGGTAGACATACCGATCCTCATCGACTCGAATTCGCGATATCGGTCGGTGAAAAGGTATACAGAATGCCGCACATGCGACTTACCGATAACTGAGTCTTACCGATACCGATTTCTCTCGGAAACGTGTTACAGAATAGCGCTACAGAATAGCGTTATACTAGTACCGTCGGTCGCGCAACCGATGGCTGTTGTTAACATATCGATACCGACGACTGTCAATGCCGCGTACAGAATAGCGCTCCCGGAGCGCTATTCTGTAACACGTTTCCGAGAGAAATCGGTATCGGTAAGACTCAGTTATCGACAGCCGTCGGTAAGTCGCAAGTGCGGCATTCTGTGTACCTTTTCACCGACCGATATCGCGAATTTGAGTCGATAAGGATCGGTATGTCTACCGTGATCTCATGAACACCTCGGTAAGCGTTGTCGAAGGCATTTTCATATACTAGAAAAATATAAATGTGACAAAATATTTATATTAGAACCTTCCCAACTTCTCACCTTTCTCAGAATTAGGCTATTGTAAGATAATAATAGTTATTTTTATTAATTCTTGACAGAATGGCTGCTCATCTTGGTTATCTATGGACTAGAGTTAAAAGAAGAGCATGGAGAAAGGAAGACAATCCTTATGACTTGAATGACGATTTTTAAGTTCTTAATGTTAATAAACATGAATTGTATCGTTCATGCTAACAGATAAAATATATGTCACTGTCACTATCAAAAATATAACCTCTTATCTTCAACGTTCATTTTTGTTTGTTTACAAATTTGAATTTCCCTCATCGCTCATTGGCCAAATGTACCGAATGGAGTGACGTTACTTTTATACCGGAATTGACAGTCGTCGTTATCGATAGCCATCGGTTGCGCGGCCGACGGTACTAATATAACGCTATTCTGTATGCCACGGTTTCAAACGCTCGGAATTGCAACCAAAAATTATCGGCATAAAAGAAACGTCACTCGATTCGGTACATTTAGCCAATGAGCGATGAGGGAAACTCAAATTTGTAAACAAACAAGATAAGAGGTTATATTTTTGATAGTGACAGTGACATTTATATTTTATCTGTTAGCATGAACGACACAATTCATGTTTATTAACATTAAGAACTTAAAAATCGTCATTTAAGTCATAAGGATTGTCTTCCTTTCTCCATGCTCTTCTTTTAACTCAAGTCCATAGATAACCAAGATGAGCAGCCATTCTGTCAAGAATTGATAAAAATAACTATTATTATCTTACAATAGCCTAATTCTGAGAAAGGTGAGAAGTTGGGAAGGTTCTAATATAACTATTTTGTCACATTTATCTTTTTCTAGTATATGAAAATGCCTTTTTAATGTAATCGTTTAAGAGATAAATACAACAATGTTTACCTCAAAGTACTAGATTAGGCACTATACACAATATAGTTACTCTTCAAATATTGAAAATTCACTTAAATAATCCGCAATTTCAACCAAACATCAACAAATAGTAAAAATTTTCTTTCCAACGAAAATCGATAACGGTTACCGTGGTGTTCATGAGATCACGGTAGACATACCGATCCTCATCGACTCGAATTCGCGATATCGGTCGGTGAAAAGGTATACAGAATGCCGCACATGCGACTTACCGATAACTGAGTCTTACCGATACCGATTTCTCTCGGAAACGTGTTACAGAATAGCGCTACAGAATAGCGTTATACTAGTACCGTCGGTCGCGCAACCGATGGCTGTTGTTAACATATCGATACCGACGACTGTCAATGCCGCGTACAGAATAGCGCTCCAGGTAGATTTATTTAGCAAGTAGACTCACAAATACAAATTAAGTAAGTAAGTAAGTAAGTCCAAATTACCGAAAAACTGTTAAATTATTAGTCCATAAGGTTGTCATACTATTTCTTTTGCTATAGAAGGACATGAAAGATCAGTGGCATATGCTTCGCGTCCGCTTACTGTCCCTGAAAGCAGCTCTAGTCAGCTCGACCATTGTCTAATAAAAAGGCTCGACAGAGAAGCGCTTGCAATTACTTACCAACAATGAGCCAATTTCAAGAATTTTTCATTATCATAAAGCACTCCCACAAATGACTACTTCACGTTTACTTCGTTACGCATTGCTTCTCTCTTCAATTATTCCGTCCAGTTCAAGAGAGTCAAAGAAAATCAAAATGTGGATTGTTTTGTTGTGTTCTTTTTACGGAATTTGCTCGAGCAGATCAGCTGCTCTTTTCACTTGAATGATTTTGCGTATTCTTTTTAAGCGCTCGTTTTGAACAGAGCTGAACTATCTCTTCTCCCCTTGCCTCTAACTGCACTACCTCTAGAGGGGGCTCGGTTCTGCTCATCTAATATCCTTGGGTTCTGATTACTTGCTCCGTTCAGTTAATCATAACCTCAAAATATAAGGAAAACAATCAGAAATTGGTTTATTTTGATGTTGTTTCATAATGTGTGAGCACTTATATGGAAACACCAATAATTTCATCAAAATAAGAATGAAGGATAATGAAACAAACTTATCCTATGATATTGGTGTTAGTTCAGAAAATAAAAAAGATAATAAAGTGAACATCATTTCCAAGTTTATTTAACTAAAATAATTATTTTAGACATCGATTTTTATGAAAGACTTTATTATCAACCCAACTAAGATGTCAACTATACTTTCATATTTTTATTGAAAACTATATAATAAAAACAATAAACAGTAGGTATGCTAACCTAACTTTCCTCAACTTGTTATTTTTGCGCATTCTTTTTAAGATTCTTTGCTCACTTTGTTCACCCGCTCAGGGGCTCGATTCTCGATCTCATGTGAAAAGATTCACATGTGAAATTATTCCACTACTTATTTTCACATGCTTGTTTGAAACGGTATTCTCGGTGATAGTGGAATGTATTTTCCAATGGATATGATCTTGATGCGTATGTCTAATAGATATTGACCAATCCTGTTTCATCATTTTGTATTTATTTTGTTGAGATCCCTGGGCTATTCACATCAAAATAAACAAAATAAATCAACTGAAACGTATGAAACTGAAGAATTGAGAATAATAAAGAATTATGGCAGTTTCAAAAAATAGAAGTAAAACTGGACATGTTTCCGATACACAAAAAAAATGCTAAGCACTTTTATTGAAAATGATATAAACTGATTATCACTAAGGTTCATGAAAGAATCTCCTGCTATGTCCTTCCACCTTGACCAAAAATCTCTAAGTGGATTATTTTCTAGCATTTCCACCTCTTCCAAAACTTCCAAATGATGCAGTAGAATAGCTTCCTCCATTAGAAGTTTTAAAACAAAACACCAAACACAAGATGTCCACTGCTGAGAAAGTCAGTTTGAATGAATATTATTTGGTTATTGACAGGGTTGTCTTGGTTATGTTGTATGACAGTATATTCCATTGGAAATTACATTCACATTGTCATTTACCATGTGAAAATAATCGTAGACTTTTTGTGTGTAAATATTCACGTGGCTCACTGGAGAATACTGAATTTAATATTTCCATGTGAAAATCATTTTCACCCATGTGAATAAAAGTCGAGAATCGAGCCCCGGTTGAAAATTATCTCAACAGAGCTGAACAGAATACTGTAAAAAGAACACAACATTTGTCTCTAGAGCTCCAATTCAAAATTCAAATATTTCAACTGATACACGTATTGGGGATGAAGATGAATCAAATATATCATTTCAAATTTCAAACGAGAAAGTTACATCCATGATAATTAAAAATGAAACCAAAAACGACCCAGATCTCAGCAAAATTATTCAAACTTTGAAATGTCAATCGATGGATTCAGAGTACACATTGATTGACAACATACTTTTTAGGATGGATAGAATTGTAATCCCAGGAAGCTTAAGATCCACTATTTTAACGTTTATTTTAATTTATATTTACAGATTAATATGCTATACTATACTGTCCTTATTTAATAATTTATATCGTACACTAAACACACTAACTATAATTTATATGAGAGTCATTTTATCGATGCGCGATTGCTTTCCAGTATAAACATTCAACTGTCCATCTATATGACGACTACTGTGCAGCGATGGTCGTCTATTTATATCATGCGAAAGGTATGATTCTAGAAATCTCTCGACAAGTGGGAGGGCGCGGGGTAGGTAGTCTCTGGATGGTTCTCGACTATTGAGCGGAGGAGTCATAGTCGTCACATACGGGAATTTCACTGGTGCACTCGCGTAACATTGCTCCCTCCTTAAGAGAAAGTTCCTCCTGGAATTAACTAGGAAACTGAGACGAGATGACTGTATCGGCAACTGGTTCCCTTGTTACATTTTTCATTTGCATGGAAGTAACATGCGATTGTCTTCTCCGTCGACTGTGCCTCCTGTGCATGGCCGCAGACAAGTATCTGCACTTCGGTGTCTCGGAAGATTACTTCTACCATGTTACGGATTATCCGCCAATCTAAATGCCTGCATTCAATCTTGGGTATGTCTAGCCTATACACGTTCAATTCAAGCACATGCTCCTTCAAGCTTAGTAAAGCTTCCCAGACATTCTCATACGTTGGTCTTTCGTCGAAGGTGTTCCTCGTCACTAGGTGGAAATTGTAACTGGAGCCATCCTGTAGCTTCAAAGCTTCACTGGTACTGGTAACTGGTTTTCCAAACGTCGTGCGCCACTCTTCTTTATAAACAGAGATGGCAGTCCGCGCGCATCGGTTCTGGCAGGGATGTTTATTGTCAGTGAGTATTCCTCCGGGACGGTAAGCATGTCTTGTCGTTTCTCCGTGGTGACACCGTATCTTGCTTTTCCGATACCATCATAAGCACCCATGAACTCTACAAAAGCAGAATCGGCTACATCTTGGAGTTGTTTTATTTCCTCTCGTGGTCACCCTCGAATGGCGCTAATCGATTACGGTATACCACCTTTGGCTTTCCGTTTGGGATCTTGGTGATGCGATAAATGACGTCGTTGATTCTTTTCTTTACGAGGTATGGGCCATAGACAAAATAAAAAATTATATTATTTTTCTCTACGATATGGTCTTTTGTCTTCTTGGGTTATGCAGCCAGACTTTGTCTCCTTCGTGGAAACCTCCTTCTGTAGCTTGCGGATCGTACCTTTTCTTAATCATATCGCTAGCGATCTGGACATTCGATCGAACCAGATCGTGGATGTCGTCCATTCTTTTTCTCAGTTGGGTTACGTAATCTTCACCAGCAATAGAGACTTTTAGCTTGTCTTAAATTTCTCACTTATCCGTATACGTAACGAACAGCGCATGTGTATACCCGTTACGTCTCAGCCGATACGATGCGTTGAACGTATTGTTACGTACACTACTCCGTATACTTAAACGTATCCGTATCCCGACCAAAGTCAGTATTCCGTGCTATTAGTGCTATTTTACAGGTCTTCTTCTTCTTAAAATCATCATCTTTCTCGTCTAGCAGAAATGGATTGTTTAATATCACCCCCATTTTACGTTTAACAAAAATATAAAAAGGTGAAATAAAAAAACTTTGAGGTTATACAATTAAAGACAAAACGAAACGATACGTTTTCTGCTAAAAAGGTTTTCTTGACAATTTCTTTACGTCAACGTAACTCCAATACGGATACGGATACGTGTAAAAACTTATGACAAGCTAAAAGTCCCTAATGTCTTCTCCGGGTCGGCATCCAAATTCAAGGTCGCAGGGCAATCTCATTTCGCGTCCGAACAGAACTTTTGCTGGTGTTCGGCCGGTAGACTCATTGATGGCGGATCTGTAGGCCATCGCAAATAGCGGGAGAAACTGGTCCCAATTGGTGGTTAGATACAAGTATTTGCCAAGAGTTCTGTTCATTCGCTCTACCATTCCGTCCGATTGTGGATGTAAAGCCGTAGTTCTTGTTTTCTTCATGCCGAGCTTCTCACAAACTTCCTGGAACAGCTGGCTTTCGAAGTTTCTGCCCTGTTGCGGCTTCTTGGTTTAGAATGGCATCACCACCAAAATGTACCTGCTGCCATTTGCTGTCGGTGGAAACGGTCCGGCAATATCCAGGGCAATGCGTTCAAAAGGGCTTCCGACATTGTACTGCTTCATAGGAGCCTTTCTTCTCCCGTGCGGTCCATTGGTCGCTGGACGTTGAAGCGCACATAATAGACAAAATATATTATATTTCTCTATGGCAGAGCGGTTAGTGCTCGGTTACTAGAGACTTTTAGCTGGTCTTAAAATTCTCACGTATCCGTATTTCCGTATACGTAACGAATTGCGCATGCGTAGACCCGTTACGTCTCAGCCGATACGATACATTGTTACGCACCCTACTTCGTATACTTAAACGTATCCGTATCCAAAGACACTATTCCGTGCTATTCCTTCCTTGATGTTGGTTTGGTTTAATATGCATCAAAAATAGGTTGTCCAATTCATTATCGCCCTGGTGTAGCAGCAATAGATTGTTTAATATCGCCCTCCATATGGTGCCTAATAGGGACTTTTAGCTTGTCATACGTTTTTACACGTATCCGTATCCGTATTGGAGTTACGTTGACGTAAAGAAATTGTCAAGAAAACCTTTTTAGCAGAAAACGTATCGTTTCGTTCTGTCTTTAATTGTATAACCTCAAAGTTTTTTTATTTCACCTTTTTATATTTTTGTAAAACGTACAATGGGGGCGATATTAAACAATCCATTGCTGCTAGTCGAGAACGATGATGATTTTAACGACCTATTTTTGTTGCATATTAAACTAAACCAATACCAAAGAAGAAGAAGACCTGTAAAATAGCACTAATAGGGCATGTCCACGACAGCTGACATTGACAATACGACGGTGGTAAAACAATAAACAATAGACACGATGAAAAATTATCAAACAACAAACAACTATTAACCTATATTATATAGTATTAAATATGCAAGCTCAACAATTAAAATAACTTCAAAAGTACACTGAAGCAAAACCAACTAAACTCAAACACGATCTAACATTATGAAGCAGCATAACCTCACTATAAGTACCACGTGGCTTTGTTTATTGTTTTACCACCAGCTAGTTTGTGACGTCACGTGGACATGCCCTATAGCACGGAATACTGACTTTGGTCGGGATACGGATACGTTTAAGTATACAAAGTAGGGTACGTACCAATACGTTCAACGCATCGTATCGGCAGAGACGTAACGGGTCTACACATGCGCAGTTCGTTACGTATACGGATACGTGAGAAATTTAATAGGGACTTAAAGCAGTTCTTCATATAGACCACTTATCCTTATCCGTATACGTAACGTAACGGAGATACGTGATTAATCAAAAAGAAGTATAAAGCAAATGCGTTCTTAACGTAACCATGCATGTTTTGATTTTTAACCTAAAAAATAGTAAGACACTATTATTTTGACATCTACTAAAGAATAGTCTTTCTTGAAGTGACTTTTATCGTTTCTAGGTCATTTACGGCCGTTTGCACCAATTGATGTTTAAGTAGACTTAAAGTTAAGTGGCGCTTTAGGAAAGTTTTGCTTTGCACCATGAACAACTTGTCATTTAAAGCTCCACTTAACTAAGCTTAGATAATCGCTCGCTTAAACTCCACTTATCCTTAAAGTGGAGATTTCTAACCTAACATTATTGTGTTTTGAGATTGACAAATGTATTAAACACTTAGCTAAGAAGCCGAGCAAAAACATTGGTGCAAATGAACTTTCACTAAGCGACCCTTAAATTTTAAACTCGCCATAGTTATTCTTAGCTTATGCTTCTATTGGTGCAAACGGCCGTATGTCGTTGAAAAACTCGAACACGAAACACGGTAAAGCGATAGGTACGTGTGACGGATTGATACGTCTCACGTAACGTAACGAAGCCCACGTATCGCTTCTGCACATGCGCTTTGCGATACGTATACGGATAAGTGGTGATTTTTAGAACTGCTTTAAGTCCCTAATATAAGCTAAAAGTCTTTCTACTTTCTAACCCATTACGTCGAAGGAAATGAAAAAGGGCAGGTCTGTGGTTAATCCTTATTAGGCCCGGTTTTATAAGCTCGGGTTAACCCTGCCCCGAGAGTTATCCCTTATACAAACGTCGCCCCTAATCATTGATTTAAAAAAAATTTTATTGGTTGATGTTGAGATTGAGCGCAAACAGATCTACACATTCTACACCATAGACAAATTACCAACGTTGTCTGTGATCTATACACGTCAAATAGAGGCGCCGAAAAGTTGGTTTACCGCCAATTTTGCACGTCAGTCGCGAATGTTAACTGATTTTATTTTGCCAGATATTTAGTATTTTGAGTTATTAGAAATAAATAAATATGGAAGATTCATGTAAGAGATGAAATCCTCTGTTGAGGTACTTATAACTACTCACAATTATTTTAATTTCAGCACAAAATAGAAGACCTATTCGAAAATCAAGAACACAATCTTCATATAAAGCAAAGGCCTTTGAAAAATTTAAACAGCTTAAAAAAGGAATGAAAAATAAATATGAGGTCAAAGAAGTAGATAATGTGTACGAAATTGTCGATGAGAAACAGTATGAAAAAGAAGTATTATCCAGATATGATGATGACTGGATTGTAGACGATGGTAATATAACGTTTTCTTTATTTTTTCTCATAAAGATCATGTGTAATCTAGCATTTCATGAAAACTGCATTTACGTTCATGTTTCCAAATTTAACAAATTAGAAAATATTCAACACTTTTTTGATTCAGCAATAATATACCTTTAAAATTGAAAGTAGCAAATGAAGGTTTACTTATAAATAAATTTTACTGTGAAATGGGCAAATAAGTTTGTGTGCATATGATCAAAATATTTGATTTATGGGAACTTGAGAATGTGTGTGTGATTGAGTTTTATTGGCATTGGTTTTCTTGAGATTAAATTGTGCAGTTTTTATTAAAATAATATATTTTAAGATACATCAAAAACAGCAATATCACCAAAATAACACACTTAGAAAGTAATACATTATTATGTAACAATGTTAGGCTAATTATGAATTCCATTAATTTGAGAACCTACTGGTGGCTTCAGGTTCTATGTAAACTGAAACAAATTTATGTCTTTCCCTATTCCATCTATCCACAGTTGCTGCCTCTTTTTCAATAATTAGTGCTATTCTGCTTGCATATTGTTGCATATTATTGCATATTTGTTGTATAAACAATATTATGGTTATAACATTCAGAAATATGGTCAAGAAATTGTGTATTCTGTTTCTGCATTCATAGCAAAAATGGTTCATGGCTTTGTCAGTAGCTTGAATTGAACTACAGGCAACAATGTATATCTGCATCTAATGAGAAAAATTATTTTGACTGTAACCTATAATTGTTTCAATAATCTTGATCAATTTCAGTAATTCATATACATTCTAGCCATTCAAAATTTTATTATAGTGAGAAAAATCTTCTTTTACATTATTCCAGTGAGAATTATTCAATGTACCTACATCATTTTTATTGAATGATAACCACATGACAATGTATTTCTTAGATCTGACATTGATTGTAAAGTTAGATAATAATAATTATTATTATCCAGGGCTTTCCTTGAACTTGTTGCCATTCGGCAATAGCTGCTGGATCTCTTCTGGCTTCTGTATCTATTACACCTAACTCTAAGTGTGTTATCCCTAATTAGATGAAATTGAAATTGGATAGATTCTTTAGAAAACCACTTTTTTGGATAGCAATATATTTTCTATAACAATATTGCTATATGGGAACATAATTGCAACTTAAAAAAAAGAAAACAAGTATACTAGCAGAGATACTAGATTTTTCTTTTTATCCCAATAACTACATAATATCATATTGACACATACTAAATTTCATTGCAGATGGTAGTGGATATGTCGAAGATGGGCGAGACATATTTGATGATGATTTGGACATGGAGTCAATTGCCCGAGCTTCTGCAAAAGGAAAAGGAATCAAAAGAAAAAATAAGAACATTTCAGAAAATGCAGGAAAAGGAAAAATTCAAAAAATGTTATCAAACTTGCCAACTAAAAAAAAAGAAGTATGTAATCTAAATTCTTAGTTGCTATCATTACAGTTTCTTTTCTGTGTTACTATGACAACTACCTTTTATTAATTTATTAATTGGATTTCTAATACCATGTATAAGCTAGTCTAGGTGTATGTGTGTGTAGTTATGCATGGCTAGCTAGTCTTCCTTTCTTATGTTAGCTGTATATGGGATTATGGACTTTACTAAAATATTTTATCTCCAATACATTTTTGGCCTTCAATGTTTTCCATATGCTTGTGCTTATCTGACTATGTTCAGTGTCTTTTTAATATTTTTCTTTATTGTTTGTGTTCTTGTATTATTAGGAAACTAATCTTGATGATGATGAAATATTAGCAGAAATTCTGGCAGAAATAAACTCCTCTCCCTCTACCAGCAATGCTCAAAAGCCAAAAATAAATGAATACTCAGCACTAGCAAAGAAGTTGGCTGCCAATGATTACATGAAAAACTTTTCACAGCCTGTAAAAAAACGAGTATTAGAATCACCTACAAATTCAATATTGAAAGCTGTTCAATCTAAAGTTTCAGAACCTGCTACAAACTTGAAAACAGATCAGATTGAGAAGCCGCTATTTGTCAAACCTTTTATAAAAAATAAGGTAAGAATTCAAGTATGTATATGATAATTTTTTACTAAATATAGTAACTAATCAAATTACTTAATTTTAAGTCATGTGTCAAATTTCATCCAATCACCTCTGGATTACAGTGATAATACCCTACATGTCGTGTTTTCAGTTTGGTTAAACGTCAAACTGATTAAAACTAATAAATTGTGTATTTAAAATTATTAAATGTCAGATTGACAATCAATTTTTTGATATGAATACTCCTCGGGCCTTGATAAATACTCAAAATTTTGTCATAGAGAATCCTTCAAGCGAGTTGCTCAAGGATAATATTATCAAGCAACACGCTTTCAGCATTCTCTATGACAAAATTATCTCGGTATTATCAAGACCCTAGGGGTATTACTATTGATAATCCCAACAATTTCATATCACAAAATATAATATACAACAATGAAATGATAAAATGTAAAAATAATTCATGTCTTATCTTTTCTCATCGGACAAGTAAGCAGCATAACCACCATTTTAAATGTTTAATAACTTTACGATTCAAGATGTACGATGTGGTATATTTTTGAGTATATAAAAATATGTGCTATTTTTAAGATACAATTCAATACAGATCCTTTCTTTTAAAGAACTATTTTTTTGTACCAGTTAGCCAATGCAATAAAAACTATTTTACAGCCTTCTCGTAAATAGTCAGTATGGTACTGCATAATATATGAACAACCAAACAAAAAATAAATTTTTCTCCGATTGGCAGCAAATATTAATTTTGCTGACTGATCAATCAGCAAAGTATTACTTTTCCTGCCTAGGGAGCAAAGTGGTTACTTACCTGCCTAGGCAGCAAAGTGATTACTTTGCTGTCTGTGATTATACATTTCCATAGCAACCAACCAAAATAAAGAGATTGTGGGAATAGTAATAATTTGCAAATACAATATCCTCCTATATCATTATGAACAATTGGGGAATAGTACATTGTTTACCGGGTAGGAAAAGCTTAACATTCCTGGACGACTGTGAAGATTGCTAAGTCGAGGCGCAAGCCTCGACTTAGCTACACAGAGTCCAGGAATGTGGCTTTTCCTACGAGGTAAACATACTATTTTTCCGCAAATCGTTTAAAATTCGACAGATATTGATTGATTTAAAAATAAACGCGATAATTTTATTCCCAAATAAATGGTACTTTGAAATTCCTAATAAAATTACTTGGGTTACTATGGAAACGTATTGAGGTTGAATTGTCAAACTTGACGCTTATAAATTTAATTGCTGGTGTTCTCGAAAGTAAAATGATAAGTGATGATGAAATTTCCATTCCTGGGATTCCTCCAGAGCTGGTTGAGGCAGTGAATACTGCTTCATTAGAATTATTGCCAAAGAAATCAAGAGAAAAGCACGAAAATGCATACAGACGTTTTATGGATTATGTAGAACACTAACAACTGTACGGAAATATCATTTCCTTACAGTAAGGAAGTCCTGACTTTTTCTTCAAGAAATTTTGACAGGAATGTCAAAATTTCCTAGCGATTTTCCTGTCTAGGCAGCAAAGTGGTTACTTTGCTGCCTGTGATTATACTCAATTGGAATAAAACATTTGATGTAAACATTTATTGGCAATTATTACATAGCACTTTTAACAAGAATTTAAAAACATGTTTAGTTGTTATTATCATTGATGGTAAAATTACTTCACTATAATAATTTAAATATACCGATATTTTTTCGCACAACTGTCAGAAATTTCATGAATTGTCAAACTAAGTAATTATCTTGGACATTTCCATAGCAACCAACCATTCCAACAACTGCGATTTCTATCAAATTTTATTTTAATTGAACACTACAGGGAAAATAAAGAGATTGTGGGAATTGTCATAATTTGTAAATACGATATCCTCCTATATCATTATGAACAATTGGAGAAAAAATTATATGTTCAACATGACAGCAAAGTAGATTGACTGCCTTAGCTGAATTCCTGCCTTATGAATTCAGCCTCGGCAGTCAATCTACTACTTTGCTGCCTAGTTAAACAAATAACTATTTCCGCCTAACGCTATCCAAAGTATACATTTTCTGACTTCATTGTAGAGAGCAAAGTTGTACTTTTACTACCTAAGATAACATGACTGTACCTACTTAGTTTTAGTTATTTAATAAATTTTATTTGTTACTTCATAAATAAATCATTTAATAATGAGTTGTTATTCGAGGAAGGCGGAATAATCATATGTATAACATGGGAGTAAAATGCCTTTTCCTCCCTTGAATGAATGAATATTATTATTAATGGTTACTGTAAACTTCATTCTTGGGAGAAAAAGTAACATTTTGCTCTTATGTTATTCAAATAGCTATTTTTTTCAAGACTATTAATTGTGGATTTTATGATTAGACCAACATCATTAAAGTAATGAAGAATATCCAAATCAAGCCATTAGAAAAAGACATGGGTTCACCTAAAACTAGCAGTAGCCAAATTATCGACATTGACTTCACTCAAGAAGATTTTGCGACTAAAACTAGCAATAGTCAAATTATCGACATTGACTTCACTCAAGAAGATGTTCTGACTAAAACTAGCAATAGTCAAATTATCGACATTGACTTCACTCAAGAAGATGTGACTAAAACTAGCTGTAGCCAAATTATCGACAGTGACTTGACTCAAGAAGGTTTTGAAGATGAGTTTGATATTACTCAGATTGAAGAAATCGAATCTAAAATAATTGCAGATGCTGGAAAAAAATTTATTGATGAATTACAAGCTGAGCTTGAGAGTGAATGGGAAAACTTTTTAAATACTACCGTTGAAGAAGAGAAAAGTGAAGAAGTATCACACAAAACTGATATTCCTTTAGTGGAAGTTGATGGAAATAAGGTAATATTTTATTTTTATAAATCATTTGCATAGTGCAGGAGCTGCATAACTAGAATTTTACATTCACGAAATAAAATAAGGAGCTTTAATTTTTCTGAACTTTAAACAAAACTTATTATAATTGATTTCTGTCATATCAAATATTCGTTAATTAAATCATTAAGATCTAGTTTGTTGACGACGAAAATTGAAAATGACAATTCAACTCATGTATAAAAAATCGCATATGCCACAGTGCAATTGTAACTTTGACAACGGCAAAAGTTAGCTGAAACTTTTACAGGGATAAATGCACTTGTGGTTTTTTCACTTATGCATTTGTTACCATGATAAATAATTTGACATGTTTGTCAACAACTTATTGAATTTCTAAACACTAACAATGAGCCGATTCATTGAATTGTCCTGCCGAATTACACTCGATGTTTCTATTAATATTGGGTAAATTTGTTTTGTTCAACTTCTAAACTGTTTCCTTTAGCAATTTGATTCCTAGGCAACAGTTTCTCAACAGTAAAAGCACAAGAGCTTTGTTTTTATCGGATAAATTTCTCTTTGCAACGAAACAGTTTTGCCAATCACTAATTTTACGAGAAAAACTGACATGATAAAATCGCGACACCGAAGATGGATCATTTATCTAATGTCAGTTTTTCGAGCCAATTTAGTGATTGGCAAAACTTTGAGTTGAAGAGAAATTTATCTGATAAAAGAAAAGCTCCAGTGTTTTTTGGCAAGATAAATTAACAGAATATATCAATGAACATTAACAATAATTATCTCATTGTCATTGTGTAAAAGTGACGTCCGCTTACTAGATATTGAGGAATAGAAGTTTTTATCGATGTCAAAGTGAAAATAACAATTCCAGGTATATGACACTTTAACATTGGAGTTGATTTATCATTAAACAATCCAAATTTACCCGATAAAATACAAACCTCTCGTGCAATTATAAGTGAATATTTTAATTGATTATTTGGATCGTTAAGATATTTGAATGAAATTTTGACCGATTGTAGCCAGCTTAAAGGCTCATATTTTAAAAATGTTTAAATGGGACACCCTGTATTTTACTTCAAATTTGAATTCTGCTCGACTTCGCTATTACAATGATATAATATTGTAATGAGCTATACAGCGTATTTTAAAAGTTCTGACCACTTGTTTCTGTAAATCGTAATGACTTCAACGCCCTGTATACTTCAAACTGCACAATTTAAAATTGATCTTTCATAGCCACTCGTCTGTGATAGTTGTCTAGTACTACAGCTCAATCGAATTGATTCTATATCTAAGAAACCGTATACAGGGCAAGCCCAAACTCGAATACATTGATTTCACAATTTTTTCAAATGGATCACCCTGTATTTTATATCTGCAAATGGAAGTTACCTAACTATACTCAAAATTTATTGAGTATTCCCTATACTCAAACTGAATAGTTCTTGTGATATCTTCTGTATGTTCCTTGTGGTATATTATTCATTCTTTTTTTAATTTCTTGGGAAATTAAACCACAATATTTTTATTGTATGGTAGAAAGCCAACAATAATAAATTTACTCATACTTATTTATTAAAAGCTATACTGAAATTTATAACAAAATCAACAGAAAGTCATAAAAGATGCTCAAAGTGAGCACCCTCGACATTTATACAGGCTTGGAGACGGTCTTGAAAAGATTAATTACCAAGAACTCTAATAATGATATGGCTCTAATGTAACTATTTAGAAGTGTTCTTCCTAAGAAACCTGATCCATCTGCAAGTGTGGTGGTACTGTTATCAACCTGTTGAAACTTTTTTCTGAATTGACCCACTTTGTTAATTGTGAATTAATTTTATTATCTGCTTTTTATTGGAAATAAAATTTTTAATAACAAAATAGAAATATCTCAAAAACTATTCAGTTTGGGTATAGGGGATACTCAATAAATTTTGAAGTATAGTTAGGAAACTTTCATTTACCGATATAAAATACAGGGCGATCCATTAAAAAAAGTGAAACCAATGTATTTGAGTTTGGGCTCGCCCTGTATACGGTTTCTTAGATATCGAATCAGTTCGATTGAATTGTAGTACCAGACCACTATCATAGACACGTGGCTAAAAAAGATTAATTTTAAATTGTGCAGTTTAAAGTATACAGGGCGTTGAAGTCATTACAATTTACAGGAACAAGTAGTCAGAACTTTTTGAATTCGCTGTATAACCGATCACAATATTATATCATTGTTGAATAGATGAGGCTTTTACTTGATGTAGATCCATACTAAATTATGAAATCAAAACATTTTAACTTGTTATATCTACATTATATTACACATATACAAATATATACAAATATACAATATACAAGTATAATGTTAAAATTGTTTGATTTCATAATGTATATCATTGTAATAGCGAAGTTAAGCGGTATTCAAATTTGAAAAAATGTAACTTTGATTTGGCACGGCGTTCTGGAACACGCTGTACAATTGCAACTAATTTTAAAATATGAGCCTCTAGGCTGGCTGCAATCGGTCACAATTTCATCCAAACTTCTTCAGCCATTTACAAGATGTAGGAATTTATCGCACTAATGAATCACCCTGTATACAATATGTCCCTCTAAGTTGGAATCATGGAAAACTTTTTTATTATTTTGGGAAAAAAGTTATTCTTCATAAAAATTTCTGCATTATCAGAAACCTAGAATAGTCATCAAATATCAAATTTTTCCAGTTGTATATGTGTATTTTTTTATTTCCAAAATAAACGGATAATTATTAATATTGGAAAAAAAAGTTATTCTTCATACAAATTTCTGCATTATCTGAAACCTAGGCATCAAATATCAAATTTTTCCAGTTGTATACGTCTATTTTGTTATTTGCAAAATAAATGAATATCCACTTATTCCCCGTTTTAAATGTAAAATTATAAAAAAAAAACATCGAAAATAATTTTATAATCACAAGAGATTCAAAATAGAAATAATATTAACAAAATAAATAATCTGAAGGTTTAAATTAAATGGATGTACTTGTATATTTAAACGTAGTTTCCCATCCTGATAAACTTTTTTTTTGCAACATTTTTCGATATTGTCAAATTTAAAGTGTTGAATAAAGGTTTTATTGCTGTTTGGAAGTAAATAGATCACAATTTGAACACTTAATTTGATTAAAACTTTTTTGACAACTTTTTTTAATTTCTTTCACTCACACTTCCAGCTGGTTTTTGTCATTAATTTTAACACTTAACATAAAAATGTTAGCATGCTTATACAAGTATAAGTTAACTATCAAAAGCTGTCCCCCTCGAAAACAAAATGTCGCATAAAAACCTCCCCCGCCAACAATATTTGAGGTGGACTGTTTCTAGTGCGCCACCCTGTATAAAAACATCAACATTTATGACATTCCAAAGTACTTCTAGTAATCTGAAATCCTATTCAAAGCGTATACTTTTTAAAATATTATGTAGATTATCTCCATAAAGGGTACTTCGAATATAAAAGTACGTAGTGGTCCAACTAAAAATTTAATGAACCTTTAATGTAATTGATTTGTTTAAGTAGTAAGAATAGTCATTTGAATCATTTTTCGTTCAAGGTTTTCCGATTTTATTGGTGGGACGCTTATGAAGATCCTTCAAAACAGAAAGGAACAGTATTCCTGTTTGGAAGAACTTATTCAGAAAAAACTAAAAGTTTTGTAAGCTGTTGTGTAGCTGTTAGAAACATTGACAGAAGACTGTACGTACTTCCAAGAAAATATGTAAGTTTTTTTTTAAATCCCAAAATATTAGTTTGATGTCAGTATTCATTGTTCCTGATATATTTACATATTTACTTTTTAAATTTGTTCAAAGTTGGTTTTTCTGTTTTGAACTAGTGTTGTACATACAGGCATTACGGCTTGATTATTATGTCATATAGTTAGAAACTTGCTGAGAAGGCTGCTGTTATCTTTGCAAATTTTTCAAAATCCAATTCTCTTATAATTTTACCTAGATATTTCAAATGGGAATCCTATTTATTTTCCATATTAAGAGTAGCAACAATATTGAAGTTAATTTGAGGCTATGTTCTATTCATATTTCATTCAAGACCAGTGTAAACAAAAGCACGTCGACAGTTCAATTGCACAGAGCCATGTTTTATTTTGTCAAGTTCATTAATTTGTTTTATTGCTTAGTTACCAACTATTTGTCGTACTTTATAGCCCGCGCCGGCATAAAGAGGAAGAATTATTCATTAACATCTTTTACGTAGTTTTCTTGCATCCAATTCAATAATTTTTTGTATTCCATGTCGTGAGCTTCAGACTTTTTTTGGCAACAGATTTTCAGTTGCTTTCTTTGCTTTGTCAATAATTTTGCCAGGAATTTCAAAATCTCCATTCATTTTGACTTTTAACTTTGACTAAAAATTATTGTGATTTTATGACATTTACGTTTGTCAACATTCACCTAGAAACGATAGTGTCTATTATAATAAAATGGCAATGTTATTAATTCTAATCGATTTTTTTAAAATACTGATTAGTATTGAGATTGGATTGCAAGAACGAACTAGTATTATATGGAAATTTGTCTATACCAAGGGCATAAACAGATATGTATACCCCTTTGAATATTATATTCAAAGGTATACCCTCATATATACATACCGATACCGACAAAAGTATACTAAAATATTACGTAGATTTCAAAAATGTATTGATATACAGGGTGTTATATTTAAAATAACGAAGTTACAGTCGACTTCCGGTAGAACCGGAAGTCGACCATCTTTGAAAATATTTTAGTTGAAAAAATTGTATCCGAAAACCCACACGTATAAATTTTCATGATTTTACTTTAAGTATTTTGCCATATACAGATAGTTTTCACTCGTCGTGGGACACCCTGTATATTGTTATTGTACTGTTGATGTCTTTTTTTGTAAGTCTGTTGATCTTTTCTTTGTTCAATTCTGGTATTTCTACTCGGGAATAATTATTTTTGCAGAGTGTTTTATGGTCTCAAAGTAATTGCAGCTTTCGTAAGTTAAAATTTCTTCTTTATGTGTATTCCGAAAAGCGATGTATATAGGTGGAGAGTTCTTTTTTTCCCAATATTCATTTGTTAGATCCAGTGTATTTAACTCACATATTTCAGCCATTAATTTAGAATTCTTTTCTTTACACTTGAGTATCATTTTTTCAGCAAGAAATGTTCTTCTCAATTCCAATGGTGGTTTGAGTGCTTCCACCCTTAGTGGTTTTACTGTTGTTGTTGACATCGTTCCTAAGCATATTCTTAATGCTTCATTCTGTATTATTTCTAGCTGTTTCAATGATTGTTTTGATGCAGATCCGTATAGAACAGAACCGTAGTCTAAAATGGACCTTATATAAGCTTTATAAAATAACAGACCTTGCCCCACCATGTTTTGGTGATCATTTTGAGAAAATTAATGGATTTGTTACCTTTTGTTTTGATTTCTTCGATATATGGCTTCCAATTTAATTTATTATCTAGTGTTACTCCTAAGTATTTAATTTCTTTCTTATATGGTATCGTGTGGTTACCCAATTGATTGTTAGGAGTTTCTTGAAAAGATGGTGACGTTCGATTTAGACGTTGATAGCTCGAAGCCCACGTCCTCAATAGCCTTTATAATGCTTGTGGTGGCATTGTTTAGGTTACTTAGACAGTTTTGATATTTTTTGTCTTTGACATATATTACAAAGTCATCAGCGTATTGTGAAAGTGTGTCACTTCTGCATTCTTGATGCATTTTGATGGTATATATGTTGAATAACAGAGGTGCTAAAACAGAGCCCTGTGGTAAACCTCTAGATGTATGTCTTGGTCCTAATAGAGTGTCTTTTTGTCTTATAAATATTTTCCTGTCTATCATAATATCGCACAGAATGTTGCGTATTTTTGAGGGCATACCGATTTGTTTCAACATTTCGTTCAGTATAGGAATTTCTACTGAGTCGTATGTGCCCTTTACGTCAAGAAATGTAGCTGCAGTGTACTCATTTTCTCCAAAATTAATTTGTTTATTCGTGACTAGTTAAATCACTGCGTCCATTGTGCCATATCCTTTCCTGAATCCGTACTGATGCATTGGTAATATTTTGTGTTTTTCTAACCACCATTCTATCCTGTTTTTTAAAATCCTTTCGAATGTTTTCAATAGACATGATAATAATGATATGACTCTGTAGGAGTCAGGATCATTTGGATCTTTTTGATGTTTCAATATTGGAACTGCAATTAGGTTTTTCCAATCTTGAATTGTGCATTTGCCCGTTTGTAGTATATTGTTATACAGGGTGAATCACGACTAACAGGACGGAGGTTTCGGGCAAAACGGTAAAAATTTTAAAATGTTCATCACTTCAGTAGTTTGTACATTTATATAGGCTACATTTTAAAATTATTTAGAACTATACAGGGTGTTCCAATAAAGTGTGGCGTATCAAAGCTATTTTTTTTTCTTATGAAGAATCCCTATATTAAATTGCATTTTCTGATTGCTCCCAAAAAATAAAGTACTGTTTCATAATGGTTCCCTATACCTAAATACAGAGGGTTCCGAGTTATGCTGACTTTTTTTTAAATGTGAACATTTCGAAAAAAATTAATAACTCATTGATATAATAAGTTCCAGCGAATTTTCTCTCACAGCTCAATAGGACATTCGTTGAATCTATTCACTCCCTTGTAGAAAACATTTATAAATAAATATAAGTATAAAACTATACAATTCAGTTTGTAGTTACAAATTCAACAAAAACAGAATTATGCCAACACTATAATAAAACACGATAAATTGATACATAATGTAGTAAAATGACACTCTAAACACCAAAATAAAATAAAATGATAATAATATAAAATAATAAACATTAGCTCATTAAAACTCTTAAATTACTCTTGAAATTATTCAATGAAACTCCAGTAAAGTTATACCCCAAATCAAAATATGAATTTACTGACCGTGCAAGCCGTGAAACCGAGCAATGATAACCATAATTGGTACTGTGAAAGGGTACTTCCAAAAGGTTGTAACTACGAGTGACTACTGGGAATTTTAAAGGAGAACAATGCAAGAAGTTCTGGACACGAGATGGTGCCTGAGATCAACATGAATAGTACAATAAGTTCCGTGTATGGTTCATACAACAGCCTTTTTGGTGTGCGTCATCGTTTGTGACGTATATTCGGGTTTTGGGTATGTCGTTTATTTTATTTGCTATTTTGACACATATCTAACCCCAAATTTGATAAATGAAATCATCAGGATCGCATTCAGCAAAATTCGACAAGGTTACGAAATTAATAGTTACCAGCTTCTTTTTCTAACTGAAAATACTTGAGAACTTTCAAAATGCTAATGTTTTCCCTGTATCTAGGCATATTTTTGTATTATTCGAATAATTATAACAATAATATTCATATTAACTTTTCATAAATAATAATTGACCGTGAACAACAAAGTACAGACCTGACAAGAACTGTCAGTGGGACAGTAGAAAAAGATGTCAGACACATTGACAATATGAAAGGTATATCTGCATGCCTATTTTAAATAAAGCAATTTCTCACGATTGATTGGTCGCGCTTGATCTGAACATCAACCAATCAAATTTTGGTAAGTCAATGATTAGGATTGACGTTTGTAATAAATTTAAACGAATCTTTATTGCGATATTTTGATTAGGATTAATCAAAGACCTGACTTTTTTTGCATTTCTTTCCACGTAATGTGTTAAAAAGACATCAACAAACGATGACGCACACCAAAAAGGCTGTTGTATGAACCATAGGTTCTTCTATTTTCCTAAGACATAATGTTAATACTGTCCATGATATCATTGTACCTATAATCACCAACTGGAATATGCATTTTGTATGCTACATGCCTTAAAAATTTATGTTGAGCTTTTTCCATAGAAGATATATGTACCCTATAATATGGATACCATATTACATATGCATATTGGAAAAGAGAATAAACTAAACTATTATAAAGAATTGCCTTCAGCCTTCACCGAAAAATCTTTGGAATTTCGCATTAAAAATCCTAGCATTTAATAGCCCATACTAGTGGTTATATTGATGTCTTCAATAAATGACAATTTTGTGTCGAAGAATACACCCAAATCTTTAATTAACTTAACACGTTTTATTGATTAAGTTCGGAGTCTGTAGTTATGAATAAGTGGATTGGATGACCTAGTAAAAGTAATGCAATAGCATTTATCAATATTCAGTGTCATACCATTAACAATACACCAATTTTTGATTGAATCAACATCAGCTTGTAATTTACAGCAATCTTCAACACTCCTGACAGTTTTGTAAATTTTTTAGTCATCTGCAAATAATAAATATTTGAATGTTTAAAAATAGATCCAATATCGTTAATAAAAAGGTTAAAAAGCAACGGACCTAAATGGGATCCCTGTGGTACCACCGAAGTGACAATTATAGGATCAGATATACAGTTTTTTATTTTTACGAATTGTTTTCTATTCGTTAGGTAGCTATGCAACCAAGTCAAAAGCCATGATGGAAATTCCATTTTACCCAATTTGTATATAAGAATGTCATGACATACTCTATCAAAGGCCTTGCTGAAATTTGTATAAATAGAGTCAATCTGTATTCCTTACTCCATATTATTGATTATGTCATTCTGATATAATAACAGGTTGGTCACTGTTGAAGTAAATCCATGCTGTTCATTAATAATTACATTCCTGCATTTCCAAGATAAAAATCTAGTTATAAGCAACTCAAATAGTTTAGGAATCATGCTGAGCTTACTGATAGGACGGTAATTTCTTATGCTAGATTTTTCACCCGCTTTAAATATGAGAGTAACATAACTATGGTTCATACAACAGCCTTTTTGGTGTGCGTCATCGTTTGTGACGTATAACAGGGTTTTCGGTATGTCGTTTATTTTATTTGCTATTTTGACACATATCTAACCCTAAATTTGATAAATGAAATCATCAGGATCGCATTCAGCAAAATTCGAAATTACGAAATTAATAGTTACCAGCTTCTTTTTCTAACTGAAAATACTTGAGAACTTTCAAAATGCTAATGTTTTCCATGTATCTAGGCATATTTTTGTATTATTCGAATAAATATAACAATAATATTCATATTAACTTTTCATAAATAATAATTGACCGTGAACAACAAAGTACAGACCTGACAAGAACTGTCAGTGGGACAGTAGAAAAAGATGTCAGACACATTGACAATACGAAAGGTATATCTGCATGCCTATTTTAAATAAAGCAATTTCTCACGATTGATAGGTCGCGCTTGATCTGAACATCAACCAATCAAATTTTGGTAAGTCAATGATTAGGATTGACGTTTGTAATAAATTTAAACGAATCATTATTGCGATATTTTGATTAGGATTAATCAAAGACCTGACTTTTTTTGCATTTCTTTCCACGTAATGTGTTAGAAAGACATTAACATACGATGACGCACACCAAAAAGGCTGTTGTATGAACCATACTCTTCCATTCGCTAGGGAATGACTTCATAGCAAGAGACTGGTTGAACAACATACACAGAGGTACACTAGGTGTGTACGCACACCTCTTGAGGAAGAACGAAGGAATTCCATCAGGTCATAGAGATAGAATATAAGGAAGGAGACGACATCCAGTGTTAGGTTCCATATGTACAAGTGGAATCAGTGGGCGTGGCTAAGTGTGGTACGCAACGTACAGAGCCGGATTAAATTACTACATTAGTCTACAACTATTACTGTGTAACAGATTCATGTTTAAAATATTTGTCATACACCCCTGCATATTATTTATCTTACCTGTGGTACGTTATTCGCAAAGATTTCTTAGTATCCACGCCGTCTCGAATGATACAACTTCTAACAGCACCAGACACCATTTTAGTCAATCAATTAAAAGAAAAGTATTTTCAAAAATGTAATTTACGACACCTATAACACTTGAAAACATTCATCAATCAACTTTGACATTAGTGTGGTACGAAAATGGCTGACCGAGTACGCTTTAGATCACGTGATTTCGTCTCCTCCCTTTCTACTATCTCTATGCATCAGGTCCAGAACACAGGGTATCTTTTAAATTTAAGATTTCAGAAAATAGCTCCCCTAGATGTATATTGAATGGATTAATATCGGGTGTTATAGACGCAAAAGCGACCGAAAGTATTAATTTCATATTGTAGGATATTTTTATTATAACCCCATTCGAAGAAATCCTTGGTCAGTTCTGGTGACCTAGCTGGTCAATTACAAGGACTTCCCCTACCTATCCATCTATGTCTTGATTTTCTATTAAGGTAATTCCTAACAGCACGAGAAAAGTGATCTGAAACTGCGTCTAATTATAACCACATTTTCTTTCTGATCCTAAGTGGTATTTTTTCGAAAAGGATCTGGAAGATATTTTCCAAAAAACTCAACATTTTTCTTCTGTCCGTTAAAAACAACCGGCCTGATAACATATTCGCCCACAATCCCTCCCCAAACGTTGACACTCATCCGTGTTAGGGCTATTATAGTAATTTTTCATTTATTGCTTTTAATAATTTGTTATTCGTTTCGTAGTATTTATGTATTCGCTCTATGAGTTTTTGTTTTATTATGTACTCAAATACTTATCGGTAACAAAAGATTTAGTGTACCATAGGAATTACAAGTGTGCATATTTATTAGCATCTTTACTGTTTTATTTTACAGAAACTTTGTCAAGATAATTAGTATAAAATAAAACTGCTGATGTTTTAAAATCGATTTAGCATACAATTTTAAGAAATTTGTAAATTGCGCGAAAAGTATGATACCTAGGTATAGGACACCCTTATACCATACGAAAGAGGACATTTTTTTGAATATGATGAATTATCAAAATACAGGGTGCTCCACTTAAAATAAGCCCAATATTACACATTGAATGATCTAATAATTCATCTGATAATTCTGAACACCCTGTAAAGAGATGTTCACTACCCAATCGTGGAATACATTCGACGAATGTCCGACTATTGAGCTGTGAGAGAAAATTAGCTAGAATTTATTATATCAATGAGTTATTAATTTTTTTCGAAATGTTCGCATTTTAAAAGAAGTCAGCATAACTCGGAACTCTCTGTATTTAGGTATAGGGAACTATCATGAAACAGTATTTTATTTTTTGGGGGCAATCAGAAATTCAATAAAATATAGGGTGTTCCAAGAGAAAAATATAACTTTGATACGCCACACTTTGTTGTAACATCCTGTATATTTCTAAATAATTTTAAAATGTAGCCTATTTGAATGTAAAAACTACTGAAGTGACAAACATTCCAAAATTTTTACCGTTTCGCCATAAACCTCCGTCCCGTTAGTCGTGATTCACCCTGTATATTTACAATAAAAAAAGTTTGACATTTTCTGGTAGGTTGCATAACATTGAGTATCTAATATTGTCTAAGCCCGGTGCTGTGCTTTTTCTTTGTTTTATTGTGTTTTCTAGTTCTTGGATATTTACCAGATTTTCGAATATTTGTGATGTTGTTCCCACCTGTTCCTGTTCATTGTATGAGTTATTTTGGTAGAAGGTTGATGGCGGTGCTATTCTCTCCAGTAAGTTTTCTTTCCATTCCCCACTGTTGGAATGTTTGTTCTCTGTCGGTATGTAAGATCTTTTCATTTTCTTGGCCTGTTTCCAAATGTCAGACATTGAAGTGTTTTTGTTCAGCTTAGTGCAGTATGCTCTCCATGAGGATCTTGCCTTTTCTTTCAGTTTTTTTTGTTCTTGCTGCTATTCTTTGCACTACGATGAAGTTTTCCAGTGTGCTGTTGCTTTTGTATGCAGTTACGGCTTTTTTTCTGTCTATTACAGCTGTATCACATACTCCGTCCCACTATAGAGGTAGTGTTCTTGGCTTTATCTTAAATGATTTGGTTGTTGGCATCGATGCTTGGGCGGCTGTGTTTATTCCTAGTATTAGATATACATATTTTGCATTAATGTCATGAAAAGAAGGTGCTGTTCGTGAGAAACAAAGTTCTGCTTCGTTTTTGAATATTGCCCAGTCTGCTCTATTTATGTTCCATTTATTGGAGGGGTATATTAATTCATCTGTTGGTGTACGCTTATTTCCAGGCACATTGATGTTAATAAGTATTGGAAGGTGATCTGAGCCTAGTGTGTCCTTTATTATGTTCCAATTTATGTGGTTTATGAGGTAGGATGTACTAAGTGTCAGGTCCACAGCGGAATTTTCTCCATTGCTGTTTACTCTGGTAGGTGAACCGTCATTTGCCAATATTAGGTCATGATTTTCTAAGACGTCTAAAAGTTGTATACCCTCTGATCATTTTTGTTGTGAGCGTTGAAATCTCCGCATATTATGCCGTTTTCTTAAGATATGATACTAAATATGCTATCCCAGTCGCTATTTTTGGTGGGGCATAAATAGATAATATTTTGAACTGTAAATATTTATTGAAATTAATTTCGGCTGCACTATCGATGTCGGTGTTCACTTTAATGTTAATATATATTTTCTTAAAATTAATACTTTTGTTTTGTATTGTATTGCTGTGCCTCCGTATCCATCGTCCCTGTCTGCCCTAATTATATTATAACCTGGAAATTTGATGATCTTATTTTTAATAAGCCACGTTTCAGATATGACACAAATATCAATCTCGTGCTCTGAAAGACACTTCATTAAACTATACTTATTTGCAATCGCCGAGCGCGCGTTCCATTGCAATATTTTGATTTTAATGATCATTGGTATTTTTATGCTGATTATGATACGTTTTATATACCCTATCTGTAACAAATTTGATGTCAACTTTGTGTAACTCTTCAAATGAACTTACGTCTTCCAAGATGTTTTGGAATACTTGAAAGAACGTTCGAATAAATGTATCGGTACAGTCTTTGACTGCATAGATTCTACCACCATATTTTCATTTGTACTATTTTTTTTAACTTGGAATACTGGTTTGCTAGGACCGAAGGATCTGGGAAACATGGGTGCTTGTGTAATTTCTTTGTTGGGTGATAGTATTCTACGGTTTTGGTTAGGTAAGTAATCGTGTGTTTGCTGTGTGATGTTGAGGGCCCTGCTGGTGTTTTTGTTTGGAGTTTATTATTTTCCCTATTTGTTTTGGTTTGTTAAATTGTTAGGGAGTGATGGGAAATTTTCCGACGTATTATTAAGTACATTGAATCTATTATTGCTAATTTTATTAATATATGAGTTATCAGACCAGTTTTTTGCTTCTATAGGTATAAGCACCGTACACTAACTACCGACAAGTAAATTCACTTGCGTCGGAACGTTTGAAAATTTTGGTACATCTTTTCTCTGGCGCCTTGCACGTCTGTACCCCTTGTACTCAACACTTTCTCGATTTAAACTAGCCAGAACTCGCCAGACGATAGGAGGGGTAAGGAAATTTTCGGTAACCCCTAAATCGACGAAGTGAATTTACTTGTCGGTAGTTAGTGTACGGTGGTATAAGTTACATTATCATCTGACATAAATTGTTTTATTTGCTTTTGTTTTTCAAATATGGGACATTTTTTATGTATCGTTTTGTGGTCGTTTGATTTACAATAAAAACAAAAAGTATCTTCATGGTCTCTGCATGAATGATTTTCTTCCTTTATTCCGCTGCAATTTATGCATGGTGTGTTAGTGCTTTTACATTGTTTGGCAACATGGCGATACCTCAAGCAGTTATAACATTGAACTACCTTTTGAATATATTTTTCCACATGGCATATAACGCTATTAATTATAAAAAATGGGGGTAATACGTTACCCTCGAACGAAACTAAAACTGTTTGCCTTGGAATATATGCTGCTTTTCAATCAATGTCGATTTTTCGTTGGAATCTACGAATACTGGTGACTGTATTTGGAGACTCAATATTTTCCAACAAATATTCGTCACTAAATGTGGTACTTATCTACTTCTTTGATTATCCCTTTCCTTTCTATTAAATTATTAGGTATGAATGCCTTTAATTGTTCCTCTTTTAAATTTTCGTTTTCTATTAGCATATTCGCGTAGTCAATAGTTTTACCTCTACTCTTACTCTATTTCTACCCACTTTTTGTATTTTTGTAATGCTCTGCACTTTTAGTTTTTCATACAATATGTGACCAACTGCCAAGGGATGTGAATTTCTTAAATTTTCATTATTAACTTTTTCGATAAATACGTAAATTTTATCAATTGGGTATGAATTGGGTTTATCAAGTTCGAACTTTTTTGTTACTTGTACTGAAATACCTGTCGCTGTCTGACCAGACAAACGAGTTTCTTTGTTGTTTTGTTCATCCTTTCCTAAGTTTCTGCTTTCCTGAAATGTTGATTGGTATGTTGAACTATATCGCACATTCCTTAGGTTATCATTGTTATAGCACAAATCTGAAGTTCCCCCTTTATCAGGGGGATCAGCACTAGACATTTTCCACTAAACTATGAATATCCGATTTACTAGGTGAATTGACCGGTTCAATAGAATTGGAATTCTTAACAAAACTACTTTGTAGATAAGAGAGCCGCTTTAATACGTCTTCACTAATTGACTGTTAAAACCGCGTGGTACACCTTGTATACATTAATAATTATTAAAGCATTGCAAATAAATGAAGTGGAATAAGCAACAAAACTCATTCTACGCAGCTAGCGAAAAACTCGAACAAATTTGGAATCAAAATGCATCCAACCTAAAATTATTAGGTAGCTAATTGCCTATTCCACTGCGACCTTTTCAGGTCTATTGTGGTCCAGTGAAACTAGATTACATTCCCCTATCTGACTCTTATGTACCCACTCAGACTCCGACTGAACCTTTCATGTCATGTCATGTCATTCTTGTCGTACAATCGCCAGGCAGTCGCACAGGATGTGCTCTGCAGTTTCCTCATCTAGGTGACAGAAACTGTTCCCGACTCCATTAATAGTTGTGTGTGCCTGTTAAGAGTCAATGCGCTCATATTCACCCGCGAATAATTGTAAAGCTCTGATTCAAATCCAATCGTTAAACAAGGTGCGAGTCCATCGGTACACTATTAGTTGAACGATAGTTTAAAGTGCGAGTTTTAATACAACAATTTTGCAGCTGTAATATGTATTTTGTTCATTGTCGAAATTACCATCAACTAAACTTGTTTCAATTACTACACTGTGTTATTTATAAGATGCGACATAGGGATTCCTGTACAAAACTGTCAAACGCTAACTTTTTTACCTAATGAAACAGCGGCGAATCGAACCGCCATACTTCAGTTTTAACTTTTAAATTTCCTATGATTCTACCCGTAATGCTATATCCTACGCTCTCGATAGTATTCCAAAGTGTAATGAAAATGGAGCTCAATTTATATTAAACCAGAGAATAAAAGTGCATTTGAACTTATTTTTCAACGACCTTTCCAAATCTGTTAATATTTTTCATGAGCGCTATTTGGTAAAAAAGTTAGCTTGCGTTTGACAATTTTGGACATGAATACCTATGTCGCATCTTAGAAATAACACAGTGTATACAATATAATATAGAACGCTACATGAAAAGATTTGCGTATTTCTCTTATAAATTTTACCTAAGGTAGAAATAGTTGGCCCGCATATTTTTCCGCTATAAGTTTCTCCAGTAGTTAACTCAATGAATTCCATTTTTTTAACCTTTTTCTCAAAGCTGCCATCCACTAGTAGAAATTGAAGTTATAGGCACATATTTCAACATAGAACATAAGAACCATAAGACAGTGTAGTCATTGAAATTAAAGGAGAAAAGAAAAAGTGTAGGATAGATTGCCATTTTGTTGTTAATATATAGTGTTGATTTATAGAAAAGTTGAATAAATATACATAATGGAAATAATGAGTAATTTTCCTTATATGTATATTGTATTTAAATGATCTGAGAAGTTGAATTTCTTTATTAGTGGTTAATAATTTTTTCTATTATCAATCTAGGTCAATAATGGGCTGGTTTCATGAGTATGAATTAACAAGTGAATTCATATCAGAAGGGTTAAGAATAACATATCTTTTTTCATGCTAACGATATTTATCTCAAAAAGTTATAAATATTTATGAAATTTACGGCCAGTTTTTCAATTGAATATAAAGTATTTATTAAAATTTAATTGATGATTAATGCAAAGTAACGGGTTTTCAATGTTATATTGGATTGACAGTATTAAACTTCTTGTTAGCTAACGGAAAGATGTGGTGTATTTTAAGAAATTGATACCTACTTTCTTATTCCGTCGGTCGTTCGAAGAAGTCAATCAAAACGATTTTTAGCAGAATTTTGAATTTCTGGTTGTTTTATTTGGGAATTGTGACAAAAAAGTGTTTTATTTCGTTTATATTGTGGTTTTGGTACTTCGTCGTCAAACATGAATTTTGAAATGAATGTGTACTCTAGTGACGAAAAACCTACAGTAGTCGTTCAAGAACTATACGTCCTAAAACAATTTTTTTTTGAGGATTACAATAAAGACTTTGGACAGATTTAGATTAAGTCAAGATACGGTAGAACATATATTCTTTCCATCCAACTGATACGCAAATTTAAAAATTTGATAAGAGTCGGGGATTAAATTAAAATTATTTTATTTCATCTTTTTGTAGTTACTACAAAATCAAGAATAAGTTCATCCACAACGTATAAGTATTATTATTTTTAGGTATAAGTACAGCGACCTTTGAATATAAACCTTCGGAACGGTAGGTAATAGAGGAGTTCAGTCTAAGGTCAGTCTGGCCAACAAAAAGTGTTTTTTTCTGTCAAGAATGACAGTTAAGGTCTACTGTCTAAAACATAAGATTTTGCATGTTTTTTATCATTGCGAACATCTATATTGCTTTATTAAAATAATGAATACACCCCCGAAGCGTATATCTCGAAATTTAAAATGACTTATTTGCTGAATACTCAACATATCAGTGGCCAATAATTCTAGGAACTCTTGGCAAGTCACCATTTCATTTCTGTTACTGTCATATGTCAGTTATATTTATTTTTCTTGATATTCGTTTAATTGTTTATGTCCATTATTGATTAGATTTTTGTAGCATTTATAATTAGCTGTCTCTCTATTCTTCTATTTTCTTTTTTCAATATCATTTGTTTTAGACCTACAATTCCGGCTAATACACGTATCTCTGTGTTAAAGCCGTTCGTATACCTCATCCTGAATAATTTCTATCAGTATTCGTTACCTGGATTATTCCACCCTAATGAAGATATTTTTGTGCCACATGCCAATCCACCGAATGCAAAATGTCTGGATTTAGAGCTGTTGTCAGTTGGGGATATAGAAGCTCAATTTGTTTTTGAGCCATTACAGTGTCAAGAGCTAAAGTCGTAGGCAAAAGCAAGACAATCACCTTTAATAGCCATTCTACTTAGCTTGATGGGTTGATCAACATTATGCTGAATTACCTATCTAAGCCCTTTCAGTCTTCCTTTGGTTCTTTTTTAAATTATGTAATGTTGTAATAGACAAGTTCTATACAAGGGAATTGCTGCCAACATAACGAACAAAAAAATACTGAAAAAGGTTAGTCGCATGAGGAAGTGGTTTTTCCAATCTATTTTTAGTTTTTCTCATGTTTTCAGTCCCTTTACCACCCATGCTGTACCCGAAAAGTTTGTAGGTATTTTTAGTTTGGGGTATTTTGCATCTTACAGTTGACAAAAAACAAACAAAGCCAAATAAACATGTTTTGACTGCTGTCATTAGTTGTTTGTCAACTGTAAGATATAAAATTCCCCAAGCTAAATAGACCTACAAACTTCTCGGGTAAAACTCCAAACTTTTTAGGTACACCATGGATGGTAAAGGGACTCAGTACATAAGAAAAACTAAACATAAATTGGAAAAATCACTTCCTTATGCGACTAACCTTTTTCAGTATTTTTTTGTTCGTTATGTCGGCAGCAATTCCCTTGTATAAAACTCGTCCATTAGTATAACGGTAACGATATGAATGTAATTTTAATAAATACAAATAAAACATACTAATATATATTTCAAGGAAATGGATCATACTGGTGAAACTGGAGATACCCCTGTTACCTTTAAGAAAATGTATGAAGAATTTAACAATAGAGTATTGAGACCAATAGGTGTTAGTACTTTCAGATCGAGATCAGTCAATAAAAAATTTGCCTTTGATCCGGAAGTACCAGTGGAGTCAGAGTATATGGAGGTTCGATATCCAGTAAGTTTTATTTTTCTTTCTTTTGAATTTATCTACCAATAAAAAACAAATTTACAGACTAATGCGACTGTTCTTAGGGTGATCCCAGCACACGTTTTGCCATACAAATACAAATAAGCTTTAAGTATGGATCGGAAATGCATCGCATGATTTTTATAAATTTTGGTGATGCGACAATATTATGGTGGTATTTACTTTGTTGTCGGATCGTTCGTTTTTCGGGAATAATAATGTTACTTTATTTTTATTCAAATGTATCACATTGTACATTTTTTGCCTGAAAAAATACTGCGGATTTTTCATGTTAACTACTACTACTAGTGGTTATATTGATGTGTTCAATAAATGACAATTTCATCTCGAAGAATACCCCCAAATCTTTAACTTAACATGTTTTATTGATTATATAATATAAAGAAGAATATCGGAAAATGAGAGATTTTGGACTTGTCCCGTAGTAGATGAAACGATTACCATTTCTGTATGTTATTATCATTTCATTTGTTTATCCTTCTGCAGTTGTCCGGCACGATGTTTGGATCTCTTTTGATTCCTTGTAATTGTTGATATTAATTACTCAATGTTGAATTGCCATCATAAATCATTCTGTTTGTATTTGTGTTGATTGAGGTCGTGATGATGTCAACCATGAAGCGCTTCCTGGTCCCACACTGCCAGTTTGTCAGAGTCTGTAACGTGTAGGTATTCCCCAGACGATTAAAAGTATTCGAAAGTGGTATGAAAATGGAGTTCGACTTTTTTAAACATAACTATCCATTTTTTGATAAAACCAGAACGAATTTAGGGAAATTAAAAGTGCATTTGAACTTATTTTCGAAAGACCTTTCCAAATATGTTATTATTTTTTATGAACGCTATTCGGTATAAAAGTTAACTCGCGTTTGACAGTTTTGTACAGGAATCCCTATGTCGCATCTTATAAATAGCACAGTGTATATTTTTTTGACAGTAAGTATACAAAACCCCCATATTTGTAGAATCTGTTACCGCCGCTTGTAATGAATGTTGATTTTTACGTTGGTCGATAGATATTTATTTTGTTTTTGATCCAAATATAGTATGACTTTTATCATAGTTTTGTAAATGCAAATAAAGTAATCCTCAGTTTATCAATTTAGACTAGGGTCGATAATTTTTGAAACAAACAAAAAATAACGTAGGATAGAACCCATTAGAAAAGGAGGGAAATGTAATAAAATTTAAAAGAAAAATGAATTACACGTGATCCAGCAAAACTACAAGTCCTATGGAAGAAAGGTGAGTGGCAAAGTTATTTGTAATAAAAAGCTCTACAACTTTTGTAGGATCGCCCGTAATTTATTTTTCTTTTCAATTTTATCACATTTCCCTCCTTTTCTAATGGATTTTATCATACTGTTATTTTTTTTCACTTTTTACCATTTTTGAAGGTTTCGGCACTGCTGATTCGTGTGTTTTGCAAAAGCTCCGAACTCGGTGACGGTGAGGAAGAGAAATGTCAGTATTGTGGGTTATTCATATAGAATCTACTCTATTGACTGATGGTCTAAGATTTATTTTGGATTTTGTGAATTTTAATTTGGAATTTAATTTTAGGCAACGGATTCAAAAATTGACCTTGATAACGTCCCTAAAAATGCTCGAACCTTCTCGAGAATATTTGGAGTTAATACCACTTTTCTGGAAATTCTTTTTCTCGAACGGAAAATTAAGGGTCCTTGTTGGTTGGACATTACTAATCCAGTTCCGGTTTCGAATCCTTTGAGTTGGTGCACATTCGAAGTTAATTGTACACAAATGGTCAATCTAAACGTAACTTCAATGGAAAAACGCGTCCCACCTCCACCACTAGTAGTAGCTGCGATTAATATCAGAACGTGTATCAATAGAAGAACATGCAATCATGAAATTGTAATGGTGTCATGTTTAACTCAGAAAAAGTATGCTGTCGATAAGCAAGCACCTGATCCACCTTTTCAACAACATTTTTGTGGTAAGTTGATAATTGACTTAATTACAATTCCAATTTTCGTTTACATAACCTTATCAACTAGACACTAGACTATGCTTTTTACTTAATTAAATTTGTTTCATTTGCTTTAAATTGTAATACTTTATTATTTATTGGCGAGGGATGGAGTAGGGTGTAGTTGAATTTTTTTAACATTATATTGTTCTTTTGGTGTTATTTACTCAACTAGTCATGTATATGCTATCCTCATGACATTTATTCTTATGATTGCTTGATTTTTTTTTATTGTTTACTGTGGAGTAGAAGAAGAAGAGCAGCTTGATTTTTTTCAACATTTTCCCATTTACAAATAAAACTTTCAAACCCTACTATGTGGAATCTCTCCATAACTATCAAATAAAATCAATGTCAAATCACACAACAGGAATATTATAATATTACTAGACTGGTTTCACAAAATATATAGTCAAAAGCACTCTTATCGTGCGGGTTCAAAAGTCATTAACCATATGTATCAAATCAGAAATCACAGAGGTTACCAAAATGTGAGCTTACACTGATTGACGAATTTCCACTTTTTCTTTCATTCTCGAAATAATCTATCAAACTTGATACCATTTTTTTCACTTGAGGATACAAAAAAACCGGAAAACTGCTACTTATTATTTATATTGTCACTTTGAATTGTCAAAATGTGAAAACTGACATATTTTAATAAAAACTTAGCTGGTTGTAGACTTTTTAGAATCGCTGAAAACTAAATATATATCTTTCTTTTTCCCGTCAAAATTACATAAGTCAGTCTTATTCATCTTACGGATTTTATTTGGAAGTTATAATTAAATGCAATAAAAGGAAACAAAAACTGTGAGTATGTCTTTGTGGAATTGTATGACCTGCATGATAAGACTGCATCTGACTATATTTGTATTGTCAGAATAAAATTGATATAAATTTCTAGTAACCAATATACTTCCTTGTAATACATAATCTAAAAGGTATATAATATTAAGATTCATTCATTCATACGTTTGGGTTGTGTCAACAGCCCAGGCACTTGAACTGAATCTTTGTTCCATTACCCATGTTATCTACCTACTCCCCTTCCAAAAGCTTCGTGTCTTTTATATAGGCCAACAGTTTAACTGGAGGGATTAGTAGTTGCGATGGTTGTATTATTTCCACTCCAAAGTGCTTCCATCTGACTCATTGTAAGTTCTCACAGAAGCAGAGTAAGTGAGTAGGTGTTTCATCGTAGAGTTCACATTTTCTGTACATAGGTTCACTAACTTTGCCTATCCTGTGCAGATGCTTCCTCAGAGTATAGTGTCCAGGCACCAGGACAATAACTGTCTTCAAATTTCTGTTACCCAGTTTCAATAGCCTGGACGAGAGTTCCTTGTCTACCTTATTAAGTAAACTCTTAGTATGGAGGTGTCCTTGTGTCAGCCTCCATTTGAGTTGGTGTTCCTTAACTAGCCAGTTCCCGATCATATTAAGATATTTAATAACATATATTGTAGATTACAAGTGGGTCGATTGCACCTTAAAACACTGCAACTTATTCACCATACGTCTAGGTATTAAGCAAAAGAATTTTGAGACAGCCAGTTATTTGTTTTTGGAGTTGGGTCTGTAACCTCTAGGTTTATACAAAGTGGCCCAAAAGTCTGGAAACAGCCAATTATCCCGTAAAGTGCTAATCCTAATTGAACAAAATTTGAGGTACACCAGATTTACCAGATTTGCTGCTTCTTTTATATTATATTACTAACTTTGGTTTTTCAAATTAGTCACTCTATATATTCAGTCATTATTGGAATTTCCTATTCAATATGATCTCAATCATATGTCATGTAGTTTCTAATTATTACTCTTATTGGATCTAGGGATTTCTATGGCGTACCGTTTTGGTATTTAATAACGTAGTTTTAAAAACAAAAATAAAATATCTCCCCTTTCAAAAATGTTTATTCCGTAATTATTCTGTTAGTGAATTAAAATTATGTATTTCATAATTTTAATATAAGTACATATTGCCATTATGAAAAATATAATAGAAACTGCCGATTTAAAATTATGAAAAACATGATAGAAATGCAAGAATTAAACTTATGAAATACATAATAAAAATTCGAATTTGAATTCGTATTGAGACTTTGTCCATTAGTATTTCAATGCAAAGTTGTAGGTAATAATCAATTCATAATGGAAATTGAATTTCTATTATATTTTCATAATTTTAATTCTTGCATTTCTATTATGTTTTTCATAATTTTAAATCGGCAGTTTCTATTATGTTTTTCATAATGGAAATACGTGTATCATTATTATTAGAATCATAATTGAAATTCAAGTATAAGATTTTGAAAAGCATAATGGAAATTCGAGAATTAATATTATGAAAAACTTTATACAAATTCAAGAATTAAAATTATTGATTAAATGAAACAAAACGGATTTGTATTATGTTTTTCATTATTTTTCCCCTCAATATCCATTATGTTTTTCATAATTTTAAATCGGCAGTTTCTATTATGTTTTTCATAATGGAAATACGTGTATCATTATTATTAGAATCATAATTGAAATTCAAGTATAAGATTTTGAAAAGCATAATGGAAATTCGAGAATTAATATTATGAAAAACTTTATACAAATTCAAGAATTAAAATTATTGATTAAATGAAACAAAACGGATTTGTATTATGTTTTTCATTATTTTTCCCCTCAATATCCATTATGTTTTCAATAATTTAAATAGTTGAATTTCCATTATGTTTTTCATAATAATAATTCACGTATTTCCATTATGCAAAACATAATAGAAATATCTTCTGTATGTTCCTTGTGGTATATCATTCATTCTTTTTTAATTTCTTGGGAAATAAAACCACAATATTTTTAAATTCATGATTAAAAAAAGAATGAATAATATACCACAAGGAACATACAGAAGATATTTTTATTTTTGTTTTAAAAACGATGTTATTAAATACCAAATTGGCACGCCATAGATTTCTTTGTATTTGACTATAATTTACTCCTGAAGATAGATGCAAATTTGTGACTGTCGAGTTATATATAGATTGCGAAAAAGCTAATGGAATCATGCAATTTACACGAGTACGACAAAGAAATATGAGAAAAACAGCTTGAAAGAGAGATGATGAATAATTATGCGTGGTCAGTGAGGGTGTATACTTATTTCCCGAAACTGGCCGAATATTCATCGCCCCCCTATTCTTTCAACTGTTGCCAGAAGCGTAGACTAATGATATTTTGGTCTCGTTATCGTTGACCTTTTTTTCGAACTCGTATACTATTAGGTAAAACTAAACATTTTCATCCGGCAACAGTGTCCTTTACAGAGAGAATTCACTAGTTGGTGGTATTCAGTATGTTCCCAACATTTAAAGGACACTGTTGCCGGATGAAAGTGTTTAATAGTGCATCAGGTCGGAAAAAAGTCAACGACAACGAGACAAAAATATCATTTGTACAAATTAATATGCGCTTCTGGCAACAGCGGTTAAAATAGGTTGGCAATGAACACTCGGCCTGTAAGGTTAGTATTTATATCGTATTTGTGATTGTGTGATTAAAACAACATCTTTAAGATTTCAACATATACAGGGTGAATCACGACTAACGGGACGGAGGTTTATGGCGAAACGGTAAAAAATTTGAAATGTTTGTCACCTTGGTAGTTTGTACATCCATATAGGCTACATATTAAAATTATTTTGAAATATACAGGATGTTCCAATAAAGTGTGGCGTATCAAAATTATATTTTTTCTTATGGAACACCCTATATTTGATTGCATTTTCTGATTGCACCCAGAAAATAAAGTACTGTTTTATAATGGTTCCCTATACCTAAATACAGAGGGTTCCGAGTTATGCTGACTTTTTTTAAAATGTGAACATTTCGAAAACAATTGATAACTCATTGATATAATAAATTTTAGCGAATTTTTTCTCACAGCTCAATAGTCGAACATTCGTTGAATGTATTCCACGATTGAGTACTAAACATCTCTTTACAGGGTGTTCAGAATTATCAGTTGAACTATTAGATCATTAAAAGTGTTATAACGGGCTTATTTCAAATGGAACACCCTGTATTTCAATAATTCATCATATTTAAAAAAATGTCCTCTTTCGAATGATATAAGGGTGTCCTATACCTAGGTACTATACTTTTCGCGCAATTTACAATTTTCTTAAAATTGTATGGTAAATTGATTTTAAAACATCTGCAATTCTCTCCAAATTTTATACTAATTATCTTGACAAAGCTATTGTGAAGAAAAACAGTGAATCTGCTAATAAATATGCACACTTATTGTTCCTGAGGTACACTAACTCTGTATATAATAAGGCCTTTCATGCATGTTATCCACCCTGTATATAATAGAAAAGACCTTTCCAACGAGACGTCAATGATTGGTTAACTTTTAGTAAAAGGGCTGCTGCGTGGGGGATGAACGGGGGTAGAATTTTTCTATTATTTTTCAAATACACTAGACGTTAAGGCCTTTCCAACAAGACGTCGTTTGATTGGTTAACTTTTAGTAAGAGGGATGAGGGGGGGATGAGCGGGGGTAGAATTTTTCTATTATTTTTCAAATACACTAGACGTTAAGGCCTTTCGAACGATACATCGTTTGATTGGTTAACTTTCAGTAAAAGGGATGCTGCGTGGGGGATGAACGGGGGTAGAATTTTTCTATTATTTTTCAAATGCACTAGACGTTAAGGCCTTTCGAGCATGTTACTTTTCATCCACCTCGTATTTTCGAGCCTCACCCTGTATAAGGCCCTTATGTTACTTTTCATCCACCCTGTAGCCCTCATGTTACTTTTTATCAACCCTGTACGAGCGCATGCGTATTACACTTTTTGAGTAAATTTCCGACCTTTTCAGACCTTAGCTTTTTTTGATGATTTTCTTATGGAGATTCCCATGTTAGCGCCTCCACCAATAGGCTGAACCGGTGTTGTACAGTTACTTTTAGGTATAGGGAACCGTTATGAAACAGTACTTTATTTTTTGGGTGCAATCAGAAAATGCAATCAAATATAGGGTGTTCCATAAGAAAAAATATTACTTTGATACGCCACACTTTATTGGGACATCCTGTATATTTCAAAATAATTTTAAAATGTAGCCTATATGGATGTACAAACTACTAAGGTGACAAACATTTCAAATTTTTTACCGTTTCGCAATAAACCTCCGTCCCGTTAGTCGTGATTCACCCTGTACTTGATAGCTCTTTGACTGACATTTTACAACTGTCTTGGTCAACTCTACTTCTTAACTAACTGAAATCTGGTCTCGAACCAGTATGATGTGCAACCATTCGTGATTCTACACGGCCAGCCAGGTTTTTCTCATATTTTCCTTGTTGTACTTGAGTAAATTGTATGATTCCATAAGCTTTTTCGCAATCTGTATATGTTATATTTCTGTTGTGCAATTTGTAACTTATTCATTTTATGTGATAAATGTGTTTTATAAATTTTCAGTTTTTACGTCCCCTGGAGACCAAATGTTACCAATCAACATACACAATTCTCTGAATAAGTACAAAGCTACAAAAGTACAAAAGATGGATTCCGAAAAAGCTTTATTGAACTATTTTGTCAATCAGTTCGCAACAATCGATCCAGATCTTATAGTAGGCCACGATCTTCAAGGTTATAAAATCAACATTTTAGCAGACAGATTGTCAAAATTGAACTCAAATACCTTTAATAAACTGGGGCGTTTAAAGAGATCGGAAAAGAAAAATTTAGAAAAAACCATTTTTGCAGGAAGATTAGTTTGCGATATAAAAATTTCTGCCAAAGAATTAATCAAGTCGCGTTCTTATGATTTAAATACGCTCAGTCAAGTTGTTTTAAACATCGACGAAAATCAACAAATGGAATTAGAGCCCGACGATATACCGAAAATGTTCAGAACTTCCGAGGAAATTATCAAATTGATATCATTTACTATGCAAGATACTATGTATATCCTAAAAATTATGTATAATTTATACGTTATTCCTTTGGCCCTACAAATTACCAATATATCCGGTAATGTTATGTCGAAAACACTCATGGGAGGCAGATCGGAGAGAAATGAATTTTTATTGTTGCACGCATTCTCCGAAAAAGGTTTTATACTTCCCGATAAAGAATATAAGAGAAGGGGAGAATCAAATAAGCCTTCAAAGAAAAAACCTTCTTATGTGGGAGGTGAGTACTTTTTATATTTTCAGGTTTAGTTGCTCCTAGCTCATTTAGCAATAGTGCAATTCTCCCGTATACTAATTGAAAGGATTTGTAGTTATTTGCTAAGGATGGTTTACCAAAAAGCATAATTATGACAAGTATCCTATTATTTTTTCCACAGCCACCTATAGTTTGAATGTTACAAGCTGTAAAGACTTCGTTTAGTTAAGAAATGTTGCAATATTTTTTAATACTCCATATATCAAAATGAATTTCTCAAAAATGGTTACAGCATCTTTATTTGTTATAGGAATGATTACTACGCATTTCTAGAGTTCACATTGTTCAGTTACCGCGTACCTATAAGTTACCCGAATTTGATTCAATGAACGGTCTAATAGTAGAGTTTGTTCAGCCATCCTCTGCCGTTACGTTATAATTGGTGACGTTTTCTGCTGTTTTACGTTTGTCTTATTTGTCAAAGGTTATTTTAAACTTAACATCAAATCACCAATTATACTTTGTGGTAGCGGAATTCATAATACGTAGCTGTTGCTCAAAACAAAGTCTGGGATAGCGAAATTTTTCCATTTGAAGAATCTTTAGTAACCAATTTATTGTCATTTTAAAAACATTGTACGACAACTTAACTCTTCCTGTTTCTATCCGAATAACAGAGTCCGGAGTATTAACCGTTACTAAAAGGATTCGTTTTAGGAAATGTAATTGCACCCTTTCTAGTGCATCCAAATAATGAGGACCCCAAACAGGGACACTGTTAAACATAACGCTTAACGCTAGAGATTCAAATAGTTTGATTCTAGGGTACCACAAGTCAATTTTTGCCTTACACATCACAGAAATGAGAGCGCCAACGGCTTGTTTACCTTTTTTACAGTTGCAGTTGACATTTCACTGAATAAGCCAGAGGAAGAAAACGTTACACCTAAATATGTATATGTATTACTCAATTCTATGATCTCGTTCTTAAAATAAAATTTGTAGTTCGGTTTTTGGAATCCACCTTTAGAAAACCTAATATACATCTTACAAATAACGCAGTGTATAGAGTTTATTCAATAGCCTTTTTCGTGTGCGTCATCGTTTGTGACGTATAATCGGGTTTTCGATATGTTGTTTATTTTATTTGCTATTTTGACACATATCTAACCCTTAATTTGATAAATAAAATCATCAGGATCGCATTCAGCAAAATTCGACAAGGCTATGAAATTAATAGTTACCAGCTTCTTTTTGTAACTGAAAATACTGGAGAACTTTCAAAATGCTGATGTTTTTCCGTGTATCTAGGCATATTTTTGTATTCGAATAAATATAACAATAATATTCATATTAACTTTATAAATAATAATTGACCGTGAACAACAAAGTACAGACCTGACAAGAACTGTCAGTGGGACAGTAGAAAAAGATGTCAGACACATTGACAATATGAAAGGTATATTTTAAACAAAGAAATTTCTCCCGATTGATAGGTCGCGCTTGCGCTTAATCTGAACATGAACCAATCACATTTTTGTAAGTCAATGATTAGGGATGACGTTTGTAATACATTTAAACCTGTCCTTTCTTCATTTCTTTCGACGAATTGTGTTAAAAAGACATCAACAATCGATGACGCACACCAAAAAGGCTATTGAATGAACCATACAATATCAAACACTGGTTGAGGAGTAGGAGTTATTTCTGGCGGTTTCATATGCTTCATTTTTGCCTAATTTATTTGATATTTTATGAACTGAGCTACTTCCTTTGTCATATTTGCCCATATGTAGATAGACAGATAAATATGGTGCTTATTTGCTTCTAGGAGACTCTCAACTGCAACATTTGCAGATCTATTGTGTGTGCCCTCCTGTTATGTTTCGGATATGATAGAAAGGAGTAAGGTAAAGGCATGTTGTTCCAAAACAAATGGGTTGTTTTTAAACAGATATTATTATATATTATAGGAACTTTTTAATTGATAAGTATATTGTACTCTACTTTCTGCAATTTTATGCTCTCTTTGTCACTTTCTTGTTTATTTTGGAACCCATATGTCAATTTTCTAATTATTCTGGATGCCACATTACTTATACCTTGTATTTTATTTCGAAATCATATTGTTTCAGATCTTATCTATTTGTGTTAGTCTAGAAGGATCTTTTATCGTGAATAAATTTTGTAATGGTTTATGGTCTTTTTTCGCTAAGAATTTCACGTTTTTATGTGTTAATTTTTCAAATTAACAAATTTGATGGAATTTTTGGACAAACCTATAGTAATTTTATAAAGCTACAAATCTCTACACTTCTTCTGCACTAATTGGTGCAGGGTACTTCCCTACTACTACGAATTTTGATTCGTCAGGCTCAACCACTTCGTCAGAGATTTCATGACTTGAATTTCCGCACGGAAACATTCAAGTTTTTGGGGATTTAATTTCAAATTATGATTCCTACGTTTCCAATACTTTTCTCAAGATTTTGAAGATGCTGTGGTGTTTTTAGGCAACCTATTACAATTGGGAAGTCCATACTTAAAAATGCTTTTTCTGGAGTAAATCCTGTAAACGTGATTGTCATTATTCTTTGAAAACTCTTGACTTTATTCAGCCTCGTGAGTATAAATGCTTCCTTGGCTGTGGTGAATGATGTGTAATCTCTGGATGTTTAAGTTGTTTGAGAAAATTCTGGTATCAAATCAACAACCGAAAACCACTTTGCTTTATCTATAGCTTGGCAAGTTTATCTAAACCTGTAAAAGGAATGCAGTCGTTCGATATTGCCACGTTTAACTATGGAAAAGTAAAGGTAAAGTACTAGAATGTATTGATAATGATAAGAAAATGGACTTTTTATTATCAAAGGTAATACCACGAGTGCTTCAAATTTTATCGATAATTTTTTCTTTTCCACGAAAACTTGTTTATTTGGCAAAAATATGAAAACAAACCGATTTGATAAAATCACGACTCCGTTAGGAGGAGTGATTTTATCTAAATTCGGTTTGTTTGAATGTTTTTGCCTCAAATAAACAAGTTTGAGTGATGAAAATAAAAAATTATGTGATAAAATTTGAAGAGCGAGTTGTATTTGGGAAGATTATTTTTTTCAACAATTTAAAAGGATTTTTGAAAGCGCTTTTAGTTGTCAATAATGACAAATTCAAAGTAAAATTTTGACGTTTCGATGTAAACAAGGTTTTATCGATGAGGAAGCATAATTATCAGTATAATACCGCTAGAATAATGTATTGCTATTGGTTAAAACCACCAAAATGTCAGATTTTGACAAGTGAAAAAAATAATCAACAATACTAACAATGTGATTAAATGTTAATTCTTTAATGTGCTTAATTGGATTTTGTCCATTCTTTTTTTCAAGTTATGAATATTGAAGTATGAACACTTTTTCAAATTTGTTTTGGGTTTCTTCAAGCTCTGCCAGCGTTGTGCGAAAACCATGATTACCACACCCTCCGAATTATATAATTGGTGATTTTTATCGAATGGCTTGACCAGCTAACTTCTTATTGTCAAGCGCATGCATGTGTTTTTCCTTCTCACTTCGTCACTGAGTGATATTGATTTCTCCAATGGCGTTGGTATTGTGAGTGACCTTTGTTTTTTAAGTTTCACTTTTTAAAGTAGGTACAGTACGGAATTTGTACGTTTTTGACAGAAAAGCGCCATCTTTCCTCGCCTCTTACCGATGCCCCGTAGGTTTAGATAAACTTGCCAAACTATAGGTAATCCAAAATGTAATCGATTATAAGCAAGTGAAACTAATCAGGTATCAATTTTTTATTTAGTAGCCTTATTCGTCATGAATTATTCTCATTTTGAGATTTTTTAGGTATTAATAGTACGGTCTGTTGTACTCATACAGTGACGGCTATACTATGCTTCTATGCTTTAATTATTTGTCAAATTGATTGTTAATTTTTGGCACATGCCAGTGAGGTGTGCATTACTTGACGTTATTTTGTCGTTTCTTAAAGAAAATTTATAATTTGTTTAATTGATGTTTAATACAGTGTGTACATAAAGTAACGTAACTTGCTTATATTTCGATTTACGCTAGGTTTACGGAAAAATATTTCAAATAAAAGTTTTTTCAAATATCCCAGACCATCTGTATAAGTCGATTGGAAGTATACAGGGTGCACCGTTGCTCCAGAATAACTTATTAACATATTTTTTTAAATAGTACACCATGTATATATTTCCAGTTTTTGATAATCTATTAAATTACAAATACAGCCGTCAAGACTGCATGGTTCTATCTTCAATAATTCTAAAGTTACATTGATTTGAATCTAAAATTATAAAACAATTGTTCATGTCAAAAAAGTGGTACGTTTTTCTGTCATTAATTGTTTTTAAGTATCATAAATTATTTCTCAGTGTTATTATGTTAAGGTGTGAAAAAGTAGTTGCTTTCCAAATTTAATTATGTAACAGGAAAGAATAATGACTCTTATGATGAGAGGTTACGGTGATCGTAAAAAAATGTATGATGAGATGCACCCTGTAAACTTCTAACCGACTTATGCAGATAGTCTGAGATATGTGGAAAAACTTTTATTTAACACTTTTTTTGTAAACCCAACTGAAATCGTAACGTTACTTTATGTACACACTTATCACTTTTTGTCAAATTACACTGTGAAATTTGATGTACTATTTAAAAAAATATGTTAATAAGTTATTCTGGAGCAACGGTGCACTCTGTATACTTCCAATCGACTTATACAGATGGTCTGGGATATTTGAAAAAACTTTTATTTAAAATTTTTTCCCGTAAACCTAGCGTAAATCGAAATATAAGCAAGTTACGTTACTTTATGTACACACTGTATGATGTAGCATATCTTGATCTACGGTCAGCAACAATTATTATTTTGTCTTACTTCCGATTATCGTGTATTCATTGAAATTGCTTGTACTGATCAATGTGACTCGAGGGTCCGCCGCGGAACTATTTTTTCATACCAAATATACAGAAATCCGTCGCAAGTACAATAACTTCCGCAAACGCGGCGGTACATTATATACACTACCCACTTTGCCTCCGTGCTAACGGTCCAGCGGCGGACTGCGAGATTTGATACCTAAATTCCTTTTAACGGCGGACTAAAGTTTATTTTTTTCAAGAATTCCGTCCTAATCCCGAGTTCCATTCGCTGTCAAACTCACTAGCTATTGAAATAATAGAACATTACTTTTTTTGTGTGAATTCTGTCAATTCTTCAATTTTGCAGCACCGCACTTTTGTGGAACAATTTTCTATCTTGAACTATTCATGTACTTCTTTCCAGTTTCCAGTCTTTTCTCTACTGTCAAAATATATCTTCTTATAGTCATTACTACCCAGATTTAATTTTTTTATTTTTACCCCTAATAGCTAACTTTTAAAATATCATTCAAAATAAATAACCCGTCTTTCAAGCTGACATTAATTATAAACACAAATGACGCATTTTTTTTACAAATTGAATTTCATATATCTTCACAATATACGAGACAATATAATGATGATATCCCTATATTGTGTCTGTGTATATGAAGAAGAGGAAAGAAACATAACCATTGCAGACGGAATTCTTACAAAAATAAACTTTATTCTGTAAATTTGGCTTCACACAAGTACGACAAGGGTATATGAAAGAGAGAAGAAGAATAATTGTGCACAATCATCACTTTGTTTCACCTTAGGGGGTGTAAGCTTATTCCCGAGAGTTACCGACCGCTCATTGCCCTCCTATTTTAACTAGTTGGTGGTGGTAAATGGTAATTCAGTATGCTCCCAACACGGAAGGAGTGAGGGCGTTAAAGAAATATAAAAATACAATCGTTATCACGTAACCTGTAAATCTTAAAATTCATTTTTGTTAACATGATCATTTCAAATTACTAATTATTTTCACAATTGTTGACTTTGAAGGAATTGGGCGATTTTCAAATGCCACAATAAACAAATTAACGATTTCATTAGCCGAATGAATTCTATCTGTAAAAGACAATGTTGCCAAGTGAAAGTGTTTTGTTTTAGCTATTGTGCATGACTTCGAAAAAAGTCAACGAAATCGAGAGAAAAATATCATTTGTACAAATTAATCTGCGCTTCTGGCAATAGCGGTTGAAATAGTAGGTAATAATAGGTAATAATAATAGGTAAATGCTCATTGCATTCGGTCACTATCGGAAATAAAACCACACCCTAGCTGGAATTAAATACACGCCTCGATGACCGCGCATAATTATCTTTCTCTCTCTTTCAGCTGTTTTTCTGTCGTTCTTGTGTAATGCGGAGGTTCGAAAGCAATTTTCGTGATCTGTATATCTTAACAACAATTCAAAAAAATCTTTACAGTGTAGTTATTTGTGATCTAAAGCAATTTTTCTGTATGTTTGTGCTATCATACCACCCACTTTTCCATTTTCTGTGTCCAATTATTTCAGAGAGTTATTCTGTGTCCTTTTTAGTCTGTTTTGCTAAGCTTAGGAAAATGTTAGGATATTTTTCCAAGGTTTTGGGCTATTGCAGTCAATTCAGCACAACCTTATTTCCGTATCTTGAATTCTCCTTTAATAGGAAATCATAATTTTAGTCTGTGTTCTATTTTCGTCGGTTTTACTAAGCTTTAAGTATAATTTTCTCTCACAAATATTAATACAATTATTGTTTTGTTTAGGTTTGGTATTGGATCCAAAAGTAGGTTTTTATGACAATCTTATTTTACTAATGGATTTCAATTCACTATACCCCAGCATCATTCAAGAGTACAACATTTGTTTTACTACATTACCTGTTAACGATAACGATGAAAATCTCTATTTACCTGACAGCAAACTACCCCCTGGTGTTTTACCGGCAGAAATTAGAAAGTTGGTAGAATGTAGACGTCAAGTCAAAAGTTTGATGAAAACCCCCAATTTATCTAAAGACTTACGAATGCAATACGACATCAGACAGATGGCGTTGAAATTAACAGCTAACAGTATGTACGGTTGTTTGGGTTTTTCAAATTCAAGATTCTATGCAAAGAACTTGGCTGCTCTTGTTACACAAAAAGGTAGAGAAATCTTAAGGAATACCAGGGATATGATAGAAAAAATGAATTACAATGTTGTTTATGGAGATACCGATAGTATTATGATCAACACCAAAATTTTAGATTATGATCAGGTATAGTTATTATTAATGATATGTACATATATACAGGACAATTAAATACCACCTTTAAATTTGCTATTTTTATATAGCTTTTTACAGGCCTTTTAAGCCCATATTTTAAAAATCGAAGTTTTATTTTTTTTTAATGGGAAATCCTGTATTTTACTTCACTTTGAATTCTGCTTGACTTCGCTGTTACAATGATATAATATTGTAATGGGTTATACAGCGTATTTAAAAAGTTCTGACCACTTGTTCCTGTAAATCGCAATGACTCCAACGTCCTGTATACTTACTTAATTAATCTTTTATAGCCACACGTCTGTGATAGTCGTCTAGTACTACAGTTCAATCGAACTGATTCCGTATCTAAGAAACCGTATGCAGGGAGAGCCCAAACTCGAATACATTGGTTTCACAATTTTTTTAAATGGATTACCCTGTATTTTATATCGGTAAACGAAAGTTACTCAACCATACGATCATACCAGTATCTCGTGAAATGAGGCGAAGATGCGCAGTAACAAATTTGAAAGTGGGGATCTAGCAAAGCCCATCGTGCGGTAGACTTTGTGAAGTGGGAAGCTCATTTTTACACTGTTGCATTGTTTCATTTACTAGCGTTATTGAAAGTTGATGGTGTTTTGATCTTACGTTCTGTATTTGTGTATTCTGTTTTAATTTTTTCAGTTTTAATATATACTGAGTACTCATTAAAATGATAATATAATTATTGCCTTATTCAAATAGGTATGTATTTTGAAACGTTAAATACTCAACAGTAATAAAGTTTCCAAAGTAGGATCTTTTGAAAGTCTCTAACTGTATTGTAGTGACATCATAATTTATTATGTATTGTTTAGTGAATATTATATCTCAATCAAATCATTATTTTTGTTTTCCTTCTATTCTACAAAAATTATTGACCTGATTACGGATCTACAAGTCTTGCAGAGTTTTTGATCAAGAGTAACTTTTTTGTGAAATGTGATATAAGCTTTCTCTCCCTCCCTTTGTATAAAACTTTTTGGGACACTTTGTATATCATACCCAACCAAAAATAGTTATTGAGTACTCCCTATACCCAAACTAGATAATTTTTGTGATATTTCTATTTTGTAATTAAAAATTCATTTCCAATAAAAAACAGATAATAAAATTAATTCACAATAATTAACATGTCAGGGAAAGTGTGTTAGCTTGAAAAAAGGTTTACAAATTTCAATAACAGTACCAGTGTATTCAGAAAGATCAGGTTTCTGTTAGTTGAATTAGAAACATATTATCATCATTAGCGTCCTTAGTAATTAGAAATGTGAGTCGATCTTTCCAAGACCGTCTCCAAGCCTGTATAAATGTAGAGGGTGGTCACTTTGAGCATCTTTTATAATTTTGTTGCTGATTTTTTTCAAATTTTAGCTGTTAATAAGTATGAGTAAATTTATTATTGTTGGCTTTCTACCATAAAATAGAAATATCACAAAAACTATTCAGTTTCGGTGTAGGGAATACTCAAATTTTGAAGTATAGTTTAAGAACCGTTTTACACGTACGAGACTTATTGCGAAATTTACTCTGAAAATAATATTGGTAATTTTCATAAGAATTTTGAACACATTTCACTGCTTGCCTGTTTTACACATAATATTTTTACCACTATAAATTTCATAAGAATTCATGCCATACGCCTGCGCAGGTAGATTGTTTTTGGGAAAAGTTGTCATGGTTACGATTTACATAGTGACATTTCTGAATAATCAGCTGTATTCGAACCGTTCATTTGATTATTTATTCTATTAATTGAGCTTTGCGTTTATGCCAAGGTTTTGGCTTTCCTAAATGAAGAAAACGACAACAAATAATGACACATTGGCGCCATTATTGTTTTTATTCTATTTTTGGCTTCTGCGTAGATTCTAACGCACTTTCTAAAAAATATAGAACATATTTTTACTTAAAAAATTTTGGCAATAATTCTTTGATGTGTTAAACAGCAAAAATTATTCTTATGAAAATTTTCAGAGTAAATGTTGCAATACTCGTACGTGTAAAACGGTTCTAAGTAATTTTCATATACCGATATAAAATACAGGTCGATCCATTAAAAAAAGTCAACCATAATTCAAATTGGAAGTAAAATACAGAGTGTCGCATTTAAAAAAAAAATTCAATCTGTCACGGCGTTCTGGAACACGCTGTACAATTGCGACTAATTTTTAAATATGAGCCTCTAGGCTGGCTACAATCGGTTAAAATTTCATTCAAAATATCTGTCAACCTTCGGTGTCGCGTTTTTAATAGTTGACAGTTTGATTAAAAAATAATACCTAAAAACTCCGTTATATAAAAAATACAGAATACTCTCATAAAAACACTTTGAAATTTTGAATATTTCAATGTCAAAATTGAAATTGACAAATAAAATGTTTATAAATTTGTGTTGGTAAATAGCAATTTTAAAGGTGGTATTTAATTGTCCGGTTCATTGATTGATGTCAGTTTTTTTGTGAATGTTTGGATTAGTATTAGTTACAGAATGATTATTATGTCTTTTCTTTTTTAGTAACTAATACTAGTCGAAACATTGACACAGAAACTGACATCAATCAATGAACAATCGGGCAATAAATACCACCTTTAAAATTGCTATTTACCAACAATAATTTATAAACATTTTATTTGTCAATTTCAATTTTGACATAAGTTTGGTAAAATCTTCAAAATTTAAACTTGTTTTTATGAAAGTATTCTGTATTTTTAATATAATGGAGTTTTAGATAGTCAGATGCAGTCTTATCATGTGGGTCATACGATTCAACAAACACACACATTTTTTGTTTTCTTTTATTGCGTTTAATTATAACTTCCAAATGAAATTCGTAAGATGAATAAGACAGACTTATGCAATTTTGACGGAAAAAAGAAGGATATGTATTTATCTTTCAGCGATTCTAAAAAGTCTTTCACCAGCCAAGTTTTTATTTAAATATGTAAGTTTTGTTTGTGACTAACAATTCAAAATGACAACATGTATAATAAGCAATTTTCCGGTTTTTTGTATCCTCAAGTGAAAAAAATGGTACAAAGTTTGATAGATTATTTCGAGAATGAGAGAAAAAGTGGAAATTCGTCATCCAGTGTAATCTCACATTTTGGTAACCTCTGTGTTTTCTGATTTGATACCTATGGTTAGTGACCTTTGAACCCGCACGATAAGGGCGCTTTTGACCATATTATTTATTTGTATTATATATTTAAATAATATGAATATTTTTAGGTCATCAAAATTGGCTGGAAAATAAAAAAACAAGTTAACAAACTATACAAACGAGTTGAATTGGACATAGATGGTGTATTTAAACATTTACTTCTTTTAAAAAAGAAAAAATACGCGGCGGTGTCGTTATCAAAAGATAAAAATGGTAAATTGGTCTCAGTTGTGGAATATAAAGGATTGGATATTATTCGAAGAGATTGGTCGCAACTTTCTGCCGAAGCCGGAAAGTATGTTTTAAAACAGATTTTGAGCGATCAGTTGACAGATGAAAGAGTAGATAATATATATGAGTATTTGAGAAAAATCCGTGAAGATTTGATTGAAGGTAATATAATTATTTGTGTATTTTTACTAAAACGATTCATTTTAATATTGGCACGATTTCTGAAAACTCTCAGACATGAAATTATGAACTGTAATCTAAAGATATTTTATTATTTTTAACGTTTTTAAATATTGAAATTTTCTAAAGTATTTTTAGTAAATTACAAATTGAATCGGCGTAGTCAATAGGATTACAAGATCCGTATCTACAGTTTATTTATGGCATTTTTATATCTTGTTAACGTCTGTAACGTGTTTATTCCTACGAACAGTTCTGTCAGCTCTCTATGAACAGTATGAACACCCTTAATTTTAAATTCGGTTCAAATCTCGGGCGCCAGACTGCTCCACCGCTCCTTGATCTTTATCGTCAAGAGTTCCAGATAGCCTCAGATAGAGGTTACGTAACATTCCAGAGGTCTTGCTAAATTACTTAAATTAACTTTTCACCTAATTTCAACACGGATAAATCAAATAACGGCTTTCTAATTAATGCGTCACGGTAAATAGCGGAGAAATCTGGAATTCACATCTTAACCTTTCAAAAGCATACACTTCGACTACTCCTGATACTATTTGTTTTTATTTTGTCAGTCAAAATCTACGAGGAGCACCAAAACTCTCATATTTATACTTCAATTATCGGTGTTAACAGAAAGATATTCGGAAAGTAACGAGTTGTATATTACCTAGTGGTGAAATGAAATACGTTACGTAAAAATAAAACTGAACATTATCATCTGTGACAAGAAATTAACTCGTCACACGTCATTATAGTGTACTGGAATTATCTTTGGTATTCTAAACTCTCTTGTAACACTAAACTTCTGGACACAATATTTTTTGGGATACCATACTTATATGCTCTATATTATTCTGGTCTGGATTATTAGATGGCCACTGTAATAATGGGTAGAAATCCGATTCAAAGAAGAATGAGCAATGACGATCACACTAAACTGAGACTGCAACTAAAGCTTGCTCGCTGCAACTTCCGCAAAGCGATGCTTCATCAATGAAATGACAACATTCAAGAAGCTTGTTACGTCTTGGCCCTTGCAATTAATTTGCCGTGTGCACATCCATAAGTATTTGTAATTAATTCTCGGTATTGTGAGCAGTTGTCCTGCATAAATAAAAAATTAGCAAACAAACCGAGCAAAAGGAAATACATGCTGCCACCAACAAACTAAGGTTCTTAAAAACCTTTCTCTAGAAGTGCTCACGTCCATTTGCAGCTAGGATAACTTTAGTTAGAACGAAACTTGTTTTTGCCATTGATGGTTCAGTTCTGATCAGGTCTTACAAAATTCAATCTACCAAATTTGTGTGCAAGTGAGCAAGTGACAACGGCGGTAGTTTGAGCATCTGCTTATTAATTTATTAGCATATTGCTGAACAACATTTTCGCCCCCGTGTTTTATTAAAGAATGATACATTTTTACCAAACCATTATCGTATGGATTTGCATATATTTTATTCAGGAGAGCCCCTGTATCCTCAGGCGATTGATTTACTCACAAAAGAACTTCCAAACGGCATGTGATAGAAACAACTTCTCACATACAATTTTATTTAATCGACTCTGTCCAAGAAAATTTGCGAATCAAAAAGGTCGTACAATAAATAGAAAGTATGAGCGGTGCGCTGTTTTTGTGCTGGAACTTATATCAAATTTTGTTTTAAAATCACATAGGTTTGTTTATAACTTTTTAAATTGCCAAATTGGTTCTTTAAGGTAAAGTTCCCACTCCGCTCCTTGTGATAACGAAACAATTGACCAAAGCGCCTCACATGTACCCGGATAAAAATAGTTTACCCCATGTACAAGTAGCTTTACGATATAATGAAAAAAGTGGAGGTCATTTGAGGGCTGGAGACACTGTACCATACATAATTTGTGAAGATGGAACTACCAATAATGCTGTACAAAGAGCATACCATGTGGATGAACTTAAAAGTAATCCCAATTTGAAAATTGATGTAAAGTATTATTTAGGTGAGTATAATATATTTTTTTGTACACCCACATGTATACAGTCTGTTCGGTGAATCTTTTCCCATGTATGACATTATTTACATACTACTATTACGTCTCTTTCCTACTTACAGGATATCAACACCCGAAATGAAACCGTTTGTTCCATTACAGCGTAATATAATTTACTACTACTATTACTATTATTTTTTCACCTCTTGCATAAAAATGTATTCCAAAAACAGTTGTTATAACGACTAACTTATACCTGAGTCTTCGAAATATTGAGGTAAGTAAATATTATTGATCTACTTCTTATTTATTATTTACTTCGCAATGAAAACTAACCTTATATTGACATTTCATCATGGCTCTGGATAGAATTCCATCAAACTAAATTATATGAAACATATTTTGCTACCACCAATGTAGAAAATATTGTATGGAATACCTAAACCTTCAGTTTTTTCAAACTAAAGGTTTAGGTATCACATTGCTAAATGGCTGTAAAATATTCACAAATATCTATTACACCAACTTCAATAATACATAACGTACACCGTCATTCCAGCCACATCCCTTTTAAACCATCAATTTACGACCTACGTGCCATTCAATGTATTGATGTATTGCGTTTGTATATGAATGATGATGCTTGGGAAAAGAAAAGATCCACCGAACCAACTGTATTATCCATTTTCTGCACAGTTAACACAATGAAAAGGTAGGCCATGCCGGTTAACTGAACGAATATGATTTCATATACATCCTAGAATGTATATGAAATCTACCAATCAGCATTTGCGTTTAGTATTCGTATTAGTATTTATTATTATAAATAATGGTACGGTACCCTTCGTGCGCCAACTCGAAACTTCTACAGCATCGCAGATTTAAAAAAGGAAACATATTCAAACACATATTCAACAACATATTTAAATTATATATTTACGAACTGTACGCTTATAAAAAAAATCAGCGAAAATGTAAAATTGAATTGGTAAAATTATAAATAAAATTGTTAGACATTTTTAATTTGAAGTTATATAATAGTTTTATAAAATGTTTATTTTCTAGATTTTTTCTTAATTGTTTCGTAGAAAAAATATACTGTTCATGTGGATTGTCCATATCGCACTCGAACGGAAACTTCGTCCTCGTGCGATATGGCCATCATATCCACACTAGTTGCACAAACTACTATTTAAATAATATGAAGCTCTTTTACTATTTCAACGACTAAACTGCTAAATTGCAATTCACAAGTTCACAGATTTTCAGTAGTAATAATATAAGTACTTCAAAATAATGAGGAAATATATCGATAACTTTAATAGTTATTTACGTAATTACTGAGATAGGGACATTATTAACGCACGCATGTGAAGTTTGCACGACGAGGCCGAGTCGTGTAATCACAAAGTGCGTTAATAATTCCTATCACACGTGTCACGTACAAAATTTTATCTAGAACTGTTTTATTAGTATTATTAACAGTACCTATATCATGAAATTGAAAAAAAAAATCAATCCAATTAATATTGACTACAAACATAAGGTACTGTGTATCATATTTTGTGACTAAAGCAACAAAGACCATGTGGCGAAAGTGATCGTCGCTAGAGCATGTCCGCAAGGGGGTATTTTCTCATCCACCTTATGGAACTTGACGAACTAATAACCCTTTTAAACGGTGAGAGCTTTCTAACGATTGGGTATGCCGATGATATCGTTGTCCTTGTTGTTGGAAGGCACATTACCGTTATCAGGGACCTAATACAAAGGGCTCTGAATAGGGTACATGGGTGGTGTAACGAACACGGACTTGCAGTAAATCCTGCCAAGGCTGAGATTGTTGCTTTCACCAAGAAGAGAAGTAGACCTGAGGGTCTACATCTTAATGGGGTACCACTGCCTGTAGTTGAACAGGTGAAGTTTCTAGGAGTGATCCTTAATAAATCACTGACATGGAAAGCTCATCTTGATAGTCGCCTAAGCAAAGTGACAAAGACGTATTGGGCCTGTAGGAGAGCCATTGGTCCGAGGTAGGGACGGACCCCAAAACGATCATATGGTTCTATAGAGAGCTGCCTATGCTCATATCATGCGGCTCTAGTCGGGTGGCCGAGAGTAACCTTGGTCACGGCTAGATTGCAACTGACACGCCTTCAAAGGGTGGTCAGTTTGGGGGCAACTGGTTGCGATGGAAATGAACCTCTACTACTTCAAATAATAGTAACTTAAATCTGGAATCTCTCCATATTCGTATAAATATTTTGAATTGCGCAAATTTCACCATCAATATTGCAAACAAGGAATGAGTTTATATTACAGCTTTTGAAATGGAATTGTTTGACATAAACCATTAAGTTTCTTTAATAAAATATTCTCTACATATTGTTTGTTCGAATTGAATGGTGAACAATCAGTCATAGAAAAAGTATAGTATTCTACTTTCGTGTAATGGCTATTACTCACTCGAATGATTACGATTCATTCTCATGAGTAGTAGTCACCATTACACGCTCGTTGAATAATATCAAAAACGCACTAGTGCGGTAATATACATCATTATGACACTGAAAATAGTGTCAAATCGTACCCGTTACATGACAGTTGTAGATAAATTATTTTTCAAACTGACACGATTTGTACCGGGTGGCCAACTAAGAACGGCCGTCGGCCATATCTCAGGAGTGGATTATACCACAGACTCGGGAAAAAAATTTTTATGACAAAACTGGCCTCGAGAAAAGCCTGGAAATTATTTTCAGAATTGTAGGTCCACCGCTAGAGGGCGTATTTGACAGTTAAAATTTTAAAATAAGAATTTTTTCAAAATTCACCCCATTAACGAGCATATTAAACATTATAATCAGATTCCTCGACAATTTCTGCATACTTTTGATGTGACAAGTTTAAGTCTATCTCTTCAAATAAGGAGTGGGGGAAAGTGGGAACCTTGTTACGAAAAAACACCTGTAATTCCAGTTCTGCTTGACCGATTTTAAAAAACTTGATGTTGTTTAAAAGAGCTTTTGTTGATTAATCGGAAATTTGTAAATATGAAGCAATCTGATTGATAACATGAATGTTAGAGGGCGCTGTTTTATATTTTTCAAATAATGTGTTTTTTCGTAACAATTTCAAATGGGAGCATACAAATTGAAGTGGGTCATTGAAAAGTAGACTAAATTTGTAATAAAACACCGCAAACCGCAAGGCGATATCTCTTTCCTATCTTGAGATATCGTAAGAAACAGGTAAATGGCAAGAATTCTTCTTCCAACGTCTAGAAGGCTGGTTCGCGTTAACAGAAATTATTAAACTTAGCCTGAATGAAAAGACCTTACATCGGTCTACAGTAATTTAAACTGTAATCTTGGTTGCCACTACCACTAGATTACCTGATTGTAATGCTACTAATAATAAGTACGAATTTTGAAATAATGTGATAAATCGAAAAATTTGAACTTTTAACAAATAGCTAGGTAAAACAATTAGTGCCGCCCTAGATGTTCGAAATTTCGTCCATCATTTTCAATGCATGGAATCAATCGCGGACGGGTAGAGAAAACAGCAGCTTCAATATCTGCCCTCAAAATACTTCGTATTGCCTGTTGTATCTTTCCAATCATATCAGCTCTTGTTGCGGGTCTATCGGCATAAACAAGATTTTTTATTTGCCCCCACAAATTGAAATCTATACAAGTGAGGTCTGGAGACTTCGGTGGCCAAATAAATAAACTTCCATGTCCCATCCACCTACTAGGGTATAATTAATCTGAGAAATTCCGAAATCCTCTAGAATAATGTGCTCGTCATCCATCATGTTGCAAAATCATGTCACGACGAATGGCCAAAGATATGTCCTCTAAAAAAAGTGACAATTTTTTGCTTGAAAAATCTACATAGCTTCCTCCATTAACAGTCTCATTAAAAAAATGCACGATTGCTGGTTTCTCTACCTGTCCGCGATTTATTCCATGCATTGAAAATGATGGACGAAATTTCGAACATCTAGGGCGGCACTAATTGTTTCACCTAGCTATTTGTTAAAAGTTCAAATTTTTCGATTTATCACATTATTTCAAAATTCGTACTTATTATTAGTAGCATTACAATCAGGTAATCTAGTGGTAGTGGCAACCAAGATTACAGTTTAAATTACTGTAGACCGATGTAAGGTCTTTTCATTCAGGCTAAGTTTAATAATTTCTGTTAACGCGAACCAGCCTTCTAGACGTTGGAAGAAGAATTCTTGCCATTTACCTGTTTCTTACGATATCTCAAGATAGGAAAGAGATATCGCCTTGCGGTTTGCGGTGTTTTATTACAAATTTAGTCTACTTTTCAATGACCCACTTCAATTTGTATGCTCCCATTTGAAATTGTTACGAAAAAACACATTATTTGAAAAATATAAAACAGCGCCCTCTAGCATTCATGTTATCAATCAGATTGCTTCATATTTACAAATTTCCGATTGATCAACAAAAGCTCTTTTAAACAACATCAAGTTTTTTAAAATCGGTCAAGCAGAACCGGAATTACAGGTGTTTTTTCGTAACAAGGTTCCCACTCTCCCCCACTCCTTATTTGAAGAGATAGACTTAAACTTGTCACATCAAAAGTATGCAGAAATTGTCGAGGAATCTGATTATAATGTTTAATATGCTCGTTAATGGGGTGAATTTTGAAAAAATTCTTATTTTAAAATTTTAACTGTCAAATACGCCCTCTAGCGGTGGACCTACAATTCTGAAAATAATTTCCAGGCTTTTCTCGAGGCCACTTTTGTCATAAAAATTTTTTTCCCGAGTCTGTGGTATAATCCACTCCTGAGATATGGCCGACGGCCGTTCTTAGTTGGCCACCCGGTACTTATGCAAGAATTTTGAGATTTATAACCGTATTTATTTTCAAGTACGTATTGTATTTGATACGATCATTTATTGAGTAAATATAAACAATTTATTAATTCAAATACGAATTCCGGTCCTGTTAATTTGTATTGTTGTTTATTGATGTCGATATGGTTACTATGGAAATTAAATTATTATAAAATTTTCAATTGATAGAGCTACTCTACATATAATCAGTTATGATCGATATTATACAAGGTAACTAAATTGATCGTACTAATTGGTTGAAAATTATACGAAAAAAATAATCTATGTTATATTTTTTAGCCCAACAAATTCATCCCGTTGTGACTAGAATATGCGCACCAATAGAGGGAACTGACTCTTATGATATAGCCGAGTGCTTGGGTCTGGATTTAAAGAATATGAAACGACCTAAGATTGTTAATCAAAATATTATAGGGGAAAACTTCACCAACCCTAAAGTCAAATTTCGAAATGCGGAGAAGTTCAAGTTTATATGCTACAGATGTAAACAAGAAAATATAGTGGATGGTCCCTTGGTCAGTATAGATGTCAACAATATTATCTTTTCTTTTCTTTCTATACAGCTAAACTTATTAGTACGTGGATGCATGTTTAAAATGCTACAATCTGACATTAAAGTAGCAAAACACAAGATACTTGGTGTAATAGCCTTAATTTGGTAAACTGAGATACTATAGTCAAAAGCGCTCTTATCATGCGGGCTCAAACGTCTCTAACCATATGTATCAAATCAGAAAACACAGAGGTTACCAAAATGTAAAATTACACTGGTTGACGAAATTCCACTTTTTCTTCCATTCTGGAAATAATATATCGAACTGAGTACCATTTTTTTTTGCTTGAAGATACAAAAAAAAAACGGAAAATAGCTTCTTATCATTCATATAGTCACTTTGAATTTTCAAAGTCACATAAGAATCGCTGAAAACTAAATACATATCCTTTTTCCCGTCAGGATTGCATAATTAAACGCAATAAAAGAAATGAAAAACCGTGAGTATGTCTTCGTTGAATCGTATGACCTGCATGATAAGACTGCATCTGACTATACCACAACGGATTTTTAACTTCCTTACTACTTATTAGTACCAAATGGTAAAAATTCGATACACATATCTTCATGGAGAAAAGATACGAGTGTTTAAACCTATATGGCTTTTAATGGTGGGAGGCTGGTTGTACTTGGTAAAGCACATGAGCAGTATAATCAATAACAAAAGGGGTTATGAAACTACCTTCGAACATTTCTTGAAACAGATTGTTTTTACAACCCACTCTTGAGGACAAACCGTTGGCTTTATGTGTATCTGAGCAATATGGGTGGGAAGGTAACACTCCTGGGCCGATATTCTCAGCTCGCTCCGCTCACAAGCGAGCGATTCATAAAGGGAGTGATTTGATTGGCGGCGATGTAGTATTTGTAGATTCTCATGCACCCAGTACCACTGCCCTCGCAATCGGAACGCTCCAGAGAAGAGGAGTGCTTTATTTCACTCGCATTCTCATCATTGACATAATATTATATGTCAATGATTCGCATGTAAATAGACAATTCTAACCTTTAATTTTGTTTGAAGCATGAAAATTATAATTGTATGCAAATCATTTATAATTGTAGTCATATTATATATATAAGAGATTTCCGAGGGCAGCGGTACATGAGAATCTACAAATACTACATTCGCAGCCAATCAAATCACTCCCTTAATGGATCGCTCGCTGTGAGAGGAGCGAGCTGAGAATACCGGCCCTGATGATAATGACTAACAAAATCGCACTAATGAAGTGCGGTTTGTCACCAAGCCCAGTAAGATCCAAGAGAAGTGCTGATAAGCGAATGTGCTTCTCGGAAACTTTTAGCACAACACTGAGACTTCGGTCCCCCAGGAGCTGCGTTTGTAGTCCTCGTGGAAGAAGATCCACTTACTCCTTCATAAATTCTCAGTTTCCATGTGGAGATTTAAGAGGCAATCTAATTCTAAGTAGACACACTCTATATATCATCTTCTGTATGTTCCTTGTGGCATATTATTTATTCTTTTTTTTCTCTTATTTTTTGGGAATTGAACCAAAATCATGATTTTTTATGTTTCATATTTCAACGTTTCGGTAGCGTTCCAGCTACCGATGTCAAGATGAACTAAATATTAACTAAAAAAAATTTGACTACTAGTTGTAAAATTTTTTTTTACCGAAACGTTGAATTGAAAAACAAAAAAATCATTATTGTGGTTTGATTCCCAAAAAATAAGAGAAAAATATAATATACTCTATATCTCTATATAAAGAAAAAACATACCAAATATATTTTTCTCATGTTTTTAAAAGCCAAAACCTGAATTATTTTTTTTGCTGAAAAACTGTAAAATTGCTTAAAAACCTTTGTTTGTGTTTCCCTTGAAATTGGTTCAATGAATATTATATGGCTCAAATTTCAAAATTTTTTTTTGTAATCACTGCTTTTAAACGCGGGAGAGCATTTTACGCATCTCGATGCTTTTTTACTTTTCCATAATTTGCTTTGAACTTTGTCAAATAGGTTATATTTTTTATAAATTCTTTCATAGCGTTCTCGACATTTTTGGTTAGAAATTGCTTGTTCCGCTTTTTTTTAATTTCAGGAGGTTTTTCTTTCATTATTTTGATCAGTTTAACTTTTGAAAATTGTTGTAAAATAATTTATATTTGTCATGTCACCAACTGTCAAAATTTAATTTTTATTATTTTATTTTATTAAGGGAGTGAAAATGAAAAAAATTAAAATTTGCACTTCGATTTAGTTTGAATTTTGTTTAACATAAATTTTTAGTAACTGCAGCAATTTTTAAAAAAAGGGATCAAATGGGCAATAAACGTCAGTCGGGCTCGCTAGTTTATTATATAGCTGGAGGATTTTTTAATGGATATGATGAATTTCTTAGTACTAATAACGCTTTGATTTTCTGATTGGTATTTGTTTTAACGTAGTTAATAATATTCTAAACCTTTTGAGAACTGCAAGTGTTCTTTCCCATAGAATGTGAATATCAGAAACACTCGATAATGATTTTTTATTTTCAGGTGGGAAATAAACCATTTCTGTATAAATGTCAAAATCCCAAGTGTACCTTGAGACCTATTGATTATTTACCTTATATTCAAAACCAATTAACAATGGCTATCCAATCATTCATTGATAAATATTATAGAAATATTTTATATTGTGAAGACCCAGCTTGTACCAATGAAACTAGTCGAATGCCCTTGCGATTCGTCAGAAAGTATCCAGTTTGTACGATGTGCCGAAAAGCAATTATGTACAGAATATATACAGATAAACAGCTGTACACCCAGTTGGCATATTTTCAATACATTTTCAATTTGAGAAAACTCACTAATCCGAGTAAGTACATTTCCAATTAATATTTATGTTATTAGTTGTATGTATAACATGCCTGTGGAATTGTAATACAGCAATCTTTTCGTTAATGCATAAACTTATTGAAATTTGTATAATCCGTGGTTATTTTAATTCATGTCAAAATTTTCTTGACAAATTTCATATAAACTAAACATCAGCAATTGAATATATTATACACCAATTTTATGATTGAGATGGAAAATGTTATAAACCACATTGCTCCATTGCATAGCTACACTTGCTGAGAGATGAAGCCTACACAACATTTAAAATTGAAAACTTTATCAATACATTATGTTGAAACAAATGAGACTAGTGAAAATGTGGTACTTTATTCATTATCTAAATTCAAGCAGCTTAATCTGAATGATCTGCCAAATTATGCCTTAATTATAATCTTAACAGGTGAGGAAACTGTGGGTATAAAATTACTTTATAATACTTTTGGTGTCAACCCTCTGCACTTCATAAATATATCAGTAGAAATGGCAATTTCGTGATAAGCTTGAAATTATAACATATGTCCCAATATCCGAGGTAAAAAATACAAATAAAGCAATACGAAAATATTAGAACTTGCTGTTACGAGCAGATTGTAAAATCACTTATGTAATTCGGTGCTGCAGCTAACCATTACTAAGTTGACACACACAATTTAGCTAGCTGGCAATTTGTTATAGCTGTGTTTCTGGATTTGAGAGGAGCCTTAAATTTGAAACAATGAAACAATTGATAGCAATACATTGATATGGAAAGTGATATCATACATCACATACTCCAAACAAGGGTTGTTTCAGTATAAAATCTAAATAAAGTAAAACTATTTAAAAAGATAATTTCTCTAATCAACAAAGTAAAATAAATCAAACTAGAGAAGGCAGTTTGAAATTTATAATGTAACTTATACATATGAACAATAAAAATGAATTACTTAACAAAATAAAAACAAACAAATCGCCTGAAATATATTATTTAAACTTCAAATTAATAATAATAATAATAATAATAATAATCTTTATTGCTTATAAAAACAGAAGTTTTACAGCAAGGATTTGGAAGTACAAAAAAAATTGACTTATCTAAGATCTAAAATACAAGAAAAACTTTTTTTATAGAAACTTAGAATTAGTATATAGTTGAAAAGAGAGAAAAAAAATAAATTAATGCTTAATATAAAGTGTGCCCTATAAAATGTAAGAAATAGCCGAACTCACATAAACAAAAAGGAACCTAAAACTAGTACATTAAAAAGAAAAAAGTAATGATAATAAAGTAATGTTTCATTCGTTTAGAATAAATGCACTTAATTTTAAAATATTCCATATATAAAACGATATGCTATAACGCGATAACCAAGTCGTCGGCGTATAAAAGCAGCAGAATATCAATAATATTGTTTATGTTAACACCTTGAGATCCGTGATTGTAAAAGTAGGATTCAATATCTGCTATGAACAACGAGAAAAGCAACGGACTTAAGGACTCCCCTTGTAATACACCCGAAGTAATATCAAAAGACTTGGTGAAACCATTGCTTGAGTTTACTTTAAAGGAAGAGTCTTTATAAATATTTCTTATGATAGATATTATTGTTGAGGAAATTCCCAAATTAAATAGTTTATTCCAAAGTATCTGATGATCGATGGAATCGAACGCTCTTCTGAAGTCGACGAAAATGGCAAAGATTTTTCTTGTTCGATGTCGAATGTGATAGTGTACAACAGAACTCAGTGTGTACACGTTGTCTATACATCCCCTGGATGGCCTAAACCCCGCCTGACATTCCGGTAAAATGTTGCAATCGTCAGACCAACTCATTAAACGATTTAATATGATTTGGGTGAAAACTTTGGCTGTGCAATTAATTAAAGCTATATTTCAAATTAAACTTTAGACAGGAATCTTGATAACTTCTTTCTAATTTATTAAAATCCTTTCACATAATTTCAGAATTTTCAAAAGCGTTATAAAAGTTTCTTAGCTAATAATAAATATAAAAAGAAAGCCTGAAAAATAAAAATTATTAGTTAGAGTTTATTTACGATAAAAAGACGATGACGTTGCAAAACAAAATATTGTTGTTGCCAAGCTGTAGTTGTTTTCTTTATTTAACAAAAAGTAGAAAAGTCAATCTGATAGATTGACATTTACATTTAAATATTATGTAACAACGATATTAATAATAATGAATAGAAACAGCGAATACTATTACTTACGTTTCTAACATCAGTAAGTGGGAAAAGCGGGCCACCATTTCGGCAATATCGTTCAAAATAGCTTAACAAAGATGTTAGCATCTCTTGACATTTAGGGTGTGTTGTAACTCAGCAGGTTAACTCACTGGTCACTGGACCAATGGTTAAACCATGTTTAACCACTTGTCAGTAGTTAAGCCTTTTTGCGTTGTAACACAATATGTGGATCAAGGGTTACGTAACCACTGGATCTCAGTTGACATTTTGACTTTTCGTTTCCGTAATTGTCATTTACATTATTAAGTGATTCAGTTTCATAGACGTATTTGAATACTTCGGTATGAAGATAAATGAAAACGGAAATGAAGATATTGAAATAAATTAAAGGATTACTAGCACATAAAAACGGTATCAATCATTATCAAGATTATTTATAGGAAAAAAGCAAATCAGTGCAAAAACCAAAATTACAGTAGGTATATAAAAGTTTATCAGCCAATCTTTTTATGGAAGTGGAAGCTGGATTCTGTTACGGAAATATAAAAATCGAATCCAAGCAATAGAAATGAAATATTTGCGGAGAGTGAAGGGTCTAACACGAAGAGATCTTATAAGAAATGAGGATGTGCGAAAGGAACTGGAAGTAGAGCCAATACTCCAATTATTATAGATTAAAGCTTAAGTGGTTGAGACACTCAACAAAAATGAGCAGCAAACCAGTCAGGAATGTATGGGAAGCCCGAATAATAACAAAATGAAGAGAGGAAGACCTAAGAAAACTTGCAACCAAGAAGTTGCAGAAATGATGGAAAGAAGAAATATGAAATGGAAGTAGCAAAAAAAATGGACTAATTTCATCTACGAACAAAATATTTAGATGTAGGTACCTACCCTTACACCTTCGAGTATAAAAGGAGTTTTTGATTATATGCAAGTAAAATAATTTGTCTTCAAACTTTTTATAATAAATAAAGCTATTTCAGTTCAATTTATTAGTTTTAATCACCTCTATATAATGAGAAGAAGAGAGAAGTTTCTAGAGGCTCTTGGAATCATTTCTAGTTCGAGCAACTCTCCAAAGTCTCCATCATCTGTAAGTTCTTGTGAATTAGCTCTCGCTTCTTGCAACTCGCCATTCTATTCAAAATAATTCGCACTAAATGCTCAACAGGATAAATATATATCTCTATATACATTTTTTCTACTTATCAATGGAAATCCAAAATAACTAAAACGTCAGCTACAAATCTAAATTGTCAAATTGAAGCAGACAAATAGATAGAACAAGTAAAATTGTATTGTTCCGTGTTTGATCATAGGTTAACTCTCCAAAATCTGATGGTAAACTTTTCGAAGGTTAACCAGTTGGTGAACGTCTAAAATCTCGTGTTACAACAACCTTTTGAAGTTAACCAGTGGTTAACTATAACAATGGTTTAACCTACCGAGTTACAACACACCCTTACTGTTCAGCTGCTTCGGCATTTTACTAACTACACACTGCAAATTTGCCTAAATAATTAGTTATGAAAATAACTGTTTTTTCAATCTTGAAGAAACAATGAATTAAAAAGCACCAAAAAACTTGAATATTAGACGATGATGATCGAATGTCAATAAACTTCAAACAGACTGGAGAATTTCACCAGTTTATTTGAAAACCTCTTGAAGTTTTGCCAACCCGTTAGCTGTAAATTGCCCTGGCTGTTGAAGATGAATTGTATCCACGGTTGGTAAATTAGTATTTATTCTGATAAGCAGGAAAGTAACTAGAAACGACATCATCGTCTTTTTATCGTAAAAATCATATAGGTTATAAAATCTGACACTAGTAATAATAGAAGGGGTACCTTATTTATGAACATATTCAAATTGGTGTGAACTTAGATTTGTCAAATCGAACGGAAGAAAGGATCTATATAGCAACAGAAATTAAAACGTCAAATAATTTTAAAAATTTTCAATAAAAAGGTAAAAACAATAATATATTTAGAGAGATTGATAATAAACTTACATATCAGAAAAAGTTCATATAATTGAATATTCAAGTCAAATAATAGAAATCAAAAATCATTAAATCAATTTGATTGGTAAGCTGATATAGAATAAACTTAAAACTAAGAGACACATAGTTGTTTATTAAGGAAAAATTGAAATAAATTGCTATTGATGAGAAACGAGGAAAAATGCCTCAAGTGGTTAAAAATACAGAATTGGAAAGCATGATTTATTTTCCATGTTATTAAATAATTTTATCTGCTACTGTCATGTAACGAGCACGATTTGACACTATTTTTAGTGTCCTAATGACGTATATTACCGCACTAGTGCGTTTCTAGAAACATATTAATACCAGAATTAAATATTTGAAATAACACTGGAAGCTGCATTTTCAATTTTCGAAAGGAGATTGTCTTCGCTTTAACTCATTTTTATAGGTTTTTGTTCATTCAAATTTGGAAATTTGATGACCTAACTAATTTATTTTATTTCCACATCCTTGTTTGTTTTTGATGATATGGTCACAAAATATGATACACAGTACCTTATGTTTGCAGTCAATATTATTAAAAATACGTTGAATTGGAATTTTTTTTAATTTTATAATATAGGTACTGTTGATAATACTAATAAACAGTTGTAGATAAAATTTTGTACGTAACACGTGTGATAGGAATTATTAACGAACTTATGTGATTACACGACTCGGCCTACGGCCTCGTCTTGCAAACTTCACATGCGTGCGTTAATATTGTCCATATCCCACTAATTACGTAAATAACTATAAAAATTACGTTAAATTTTAAAGTGAAATTAGATAATAAATTTGTGTTACTAACCTCTGTAATAAGTTCCTACTAAAAACCGATGGTAAATATCCACCGCAAATATTAACTCAAATAAACCATAAATGAAAACTCTGAGAGGCCATTTATACTGAAAATTCTTCAAAGCTGACGACGAAACCAGAGTGAAGTCATGACATTTATAAGTCTCGCACCCTATTCCGCTCATAGTGTATAATATACAATTATTATTGAAAAATTAACTTGTAAAAGTTGGGAATTATTTTGTTTTCTCCAGTGCACTAATATGTCACACACACAATCACAAAGAATGTTACTCAATATGAACTCCCAAAATTTGTTGCTTTTAGTTAGCTAGTGACGTATACAGCCATACAGGGTACACCGAGACTAATGGGAAAAAGTCGGGAGTGTATAATTTGAGTCAAAATAATGTTACTACTTCATATAAACTTTTTCTATTCAGGCCCTTGTTTTCGAGTTATAGGCCTCCAAAGTTTTAATTTTGAATTTGGTTTTTATTTGCTCCTTTTTCCAATTAGTCTCGGACACCCTTTATTTTATATTATGTATATGTGCAAATAATAAATTTTGTTTCAGAACCCCGTATGGCAAAAGAAATCGAAACTGGTTATTCGTTACTGAAAGAGACTGTTGAAAAATATATTAGCAAATCTGCATATTCCAACATCAATCTGACTGAACTTTTTAATTTGTTAAATCCTCATAAAATGAGAAATAGTAATTTAGATACAAAAATATTAGTGGATGCACAATATTCTTATGAAGAAGAAGATGAGAATGATGATGATGTGTGAATATTCTGAATTACATATTTTGTTACAATCCAGAGTAAGAAATAATGATTAAAATAAGTTTTAATACTTCTTTGTATATCATTTAAGCTCCTCCAATTTCATTTCATTTAGCCATTTTGCCTGGTCCTTATTCTCGTAGATCTACTCTGAACAAATTTAACGTTTTGAATACCGGTACGCATAGCCCAGGAGGAATCAGCGAAAACTATTCCACCTCAATTTTTTTATGCGATCCTCTTCAAATTGCCATACTGATGATATAAATGCATGTTGCCAAGGGGCAACCCGGTGCCATATTGTTTAACCCGAAATTGTTTGAACAATTGCAAGGAATCGTTATTTTTCAACCGAACAAATCTTTTTTATATTCTTTATTGGAAAACCCATAAAAAAGTTCCCATGAATGTTCACGATAAAGTTGATATTTTTAGAAATATGAATTTTTGAATGTTCGAAAGATGTCATGTTAGGGTGCTTTCGACCCATGAAAAATATATTGAGAAAAAAAATTGAATATAAGTAATATTTTTTTAATTCTTCATATAATAGTTAATATTATTGTTAATAGATTTAAAAAAAAGTTCATTGTTTATACCTGTTATCTTCTGTATGTTCCTTGTGGTATATTATTCATTCTTTTCTTTTTAATTTCTTGGGAAATTGAACCACAATATTTTTAAATTACTTATTACAACGTTTCGGTAGCGTTCCAGCTACCGTTATCAAGATAAAATGAGTAGAAATTAATTTTTTATCCCTATCTGACACAACGACGGAAAAACTTTGACAACTAGACAATCAAAAATATTTTGAAGTTTAAGACTGCAAAATTTTGTTATCAAATTTTTATTAAGGTCCATTCATAGTAGATCATATCTCCGGCAAAATGTGAAATGAAATATTTCATTTTATGACATTCCAAAGATATGATAGTCTACTAGAAATGGAATCCAGTGAAGTGCACGTTCCAGGAACGGTTTTTATTAGGATAGCGCGTTTTTTCGCTTATATTGGAAATGTTAATAAGACGCGTTTCTTGTTACTTTTTTTGTGTATGATTATTTTTGTTTTCAAAATATGTATACCTACTCAGTTTTGTGATTTTGTGTATTGAAATGTGTATCGATTAACAACTATTCAAATTTTAAATCATAAGAAAACCTGGATAAAAACTTATGATGCTATCCTGATAACGCAGGTAATTGATTATTGGAAATTTCTCTTTCTAACATTGGTAACCAAATTTGACTACATTCGGCTGAAATACTAGCTACACATTTATCTGCATTTAGTTGTATTAAAGCACTTTCTTTGATTTTTCGTCTTTTACTATTGGGTTCTTTCAATATTATTATTGATGAATCCCATTGAATTTGATGACCCTCTTCCCAAGCATGTTTGCAAATAGCTGACTTAAGAATTCCCTATACAGGGTGTCCGACGACGAGTGAAAACTATCTGTATATGGCAATAGACTTATAGTAGAATCATGAAAATTTCTACGTTTCTACGGGTTTTTGGATACGATCTTTTCAACTAAAATATTTTCAAAGATGGCCGACTTCCGGTTCTACCGGAAGTCGACTGTAACTTTATTATTTTAAATGGAAAACCCTGTATATTAATACATTTTTGAAATCTACGTAATATTTTAGTATACTTTTGTCTAAAACCTTTTTTCGAAAAATGCACACATAAATTATTTTTTTACGAGGAGACCCTTGAAGATATGAAAATGGTTTCTCTTCGGTTGCCTTAAGCAAGGTCAAACGTATTCGAATCTATGTTGAAAAATTTTCCATTTTATACAGGGTGTGAAAAAGTGTTCAAAGTTTAACTTCATAGATATCAAATTTCTTCATTTTTTTAAATACAACCACCCTGTTTTTTCTATTTCAATACATTCAAGAGAAAAAAATAAGGCAAGTTAATGTATACTTTCCTATACCTAAACCTTACCGTTATTCAGATATTAAATGTTTTCTGTAAATTTTTAGAGATGCAGGTGTGGTCTAAATTTTGATACAAGCACTAAGAAAAAAAAGGTCTTTTTCTTCATCTGTCTCTAAAAAAAATAAAATCAAATTGTTTTTATTGATCCTATTCCAACTTTTAGTAGTTTCCGAGATATTTGAGGTTTTAAATTGTTATTATATTTTTTAACAAGTTTAAATTTTTCATGTATACTTTTAGTAGGCTTTGTAATAAATGACACTTATTTAACTGACATTAGTTAACATCTAGAGAAGATTATGAGCTAAGAGTTCGAAATTCCTTCAATTCCCTTTCTGAGATGATGATTAGCCGTGCGACGAATGAAGGTATTGTTACGCGAGTGTCCCAGTGAAATTCCCGCATGAGACGACTGTGATTACCTGCCCTGCGTCCCCTCAGCCCTGCGTCCCCTCAAGCTAAGTAACCGATAACATTCCAGAGATTTCGACGATGATCGAGACTACGGGCCGACGAGAACAGTCCAGAAACTCGTCTAGCGACAAAACATCGGGAGTGTTCTAGAAACCTACATTTCGGATATAAATATGTGCATCGCCTCACAGTTAACAGTGAACAGTCAACAATAATCAGATAGTTGAGACGTAGTCGCATAGATGGACACTGTAGTGCTTATACTAAAGACAAACCGATCAATAAAGTGTTAATCAGTGACGTTCATATAAATAAGTGTAGTTAGTTAGTTAAGTGTTTAATATAAATTAGTAAATTAAGGACCATACATATAAATCTGTAAATATAAATTAATTAGTTGTAAATATAAATTAAAATAAACGTTACATTGGTGTCAGAAGTGGGATTAAAAATAAATATACAGGAAGATGGCAAAGAAACTTTGTGAATTGAAAGTTTCAGAACTTCGAAGAGAGTTGGAGGATTACGAATTGGACACAAGTGGGACCAAGTCGGTGTTAGTGGATAGACTGAAAAATGCTATGATTAATAATGGATTGGACCCGGAAACGTATACGTGTATACGTGGATGGTGAAATTAATGGAAGGAAGTATACACTATTAGTGGACACTGGAGCAACGAGCACTGGAGCAACTCCCGAAAACGACTGTTACCGACCAGACTGCGACTCAAGACTGCTACAGGTGAAAGCGCCAACGTCCATGGAGAACTACCAGTTCAATTGGGAATTGGCACAGAGAAGTTCACCCGCACTGTCGTTGTCGCTGATATCGAAGAGGACATAATACTCGGAATGGACGTTATGAACCTACATGGCTTCCAGCTAGATTTCAAGAACCGAGTGATTGAAGTAGGTTCCGAAGAAGTATTCCTTCACCCACATGAGGATAAGAGTGTTCAGGTAGCCGTACAGGAGGATACGGTTGTACCCGCAAGGAGTGAATTTTTCACTGTGGCAAGGCTACAAGAGACCGTTGAAGAAGGAACACCTGTCATGATTGAACCATGGAATCACGATAAAGAGGTTGGTCGAGGAATCCTGGTTGGAAAAGGGTTGATCATGGCTGCTGAAGAGATACCTGTACGCATTATAAATGTTAATGACCATCCCGTAACTATAAAAAAGAGACCAAAATTGGAACTTGCGTACCAGTGGCGTCAGTAATTCATCAAACTACAACCTCTAACGACGCCAATAATAAATTTGAACAAATGATAGCGGTGGCTGGACAATCCCTTAGCCGACAAGAGAAGAAGAAAATCAGGGAACTCTTGCTGCAATATCGTTCTCTTTTTGTACCAAAAGGAGGGAAGACAGGAAGAACATCTGCTGTCAAACATAAAATTGACACCGGTGACGCTAAACCAATAAGACAATCGGCACGACGGCTACCACAGGCGAAAAGAGAGGAAGCGGAGAGAATTGTTCGCGAGATGGAAGAGGAAAAGGTAATAGAACCTTCTACCAGTCCTTGGATCTCTCCGGTAGTTCTGGTAAAGAAGAAGGATGGAACCACGAGGTTCTGCGTGGACTACCGGCAGTTGAACAATGTTACCAAGAAAGATAGTTATCCGCTGCCAAGAATCGACGACACTCTGGATACGCTGGTCGGTAGCAAATTGTTTTCTACCTTGGACTTGAAGTCTGGATATTGGCAGGTAGAAATGGATCCAGCCGATAAAGAAAAGACAGCGTTTACTACTGGATCTGGGCTATGGCATTTCACCGTTATGCCATTTGGACTGTGCAATGCCCCCGCAACGTTCGAAAGATTGATGGAAAACGTATTGCGAGGGTTGTCCTGGAAGACCTGCTTAGTATACCTTGATGACATCATAGTCTTGGGAAGGACATTCGAAGAACATCGGAAGAATTTGGAAGATGTCTTCAAAAGGCTGCAAGCTGCCCAACTGATGCTCAACCCCAAGAAATGTCAACTATTTCAAAGCAAAGTCAATTACCTAGGCCATGTAGTCAGCAAGGATGGTGTAGCTGTAGACGAAGAAAAAGTTGCTGCTGTACGAAAGTGGCCAAGACCTACCGACAAGCACCAAGTTAGAAGCTTCCTTGGACTCTGTACATATTACAGGCGATTTATAAAGAAGTTTGCAGATATCGCTAAGCCTTTGACACGACTCACAGAGGAAGCAAGGGAGTTTCGCTGGGACGAAGATTGCCAAACTTCGTTCGAAACCTTAAAGAAACATTTGACTACTGCACCCATACTCGGCTATCCACTACCAGATGGAGAATTCATATTAGATACTGATGCTAGCAATGTTGGAATTGGAGGAGTGCTATCGCAAGTTCAAGGAGGACAAGAGAAAGTTCTGGGATATTTTAGCAAAGTCCTTTCCAAACCGGAACAAAACTACTGCGTCACAAGAAGAGAGCTCCTGGCAGTAGTGAAGTCCGTGGAGCACTTCTATCAGTATCTGTATGGGAAGAAATTTGTGATTAGAACCGATCATGCAGCACTTAAGTGGCTCATGCAATTTAAGAACCCTGAAGGACAAATCGCCAGATGGATAGAGCGGCTCCAAGAATATAATTTCACTATTGAGCATAGAGCCGGAATAAGCCACAGAAATGCGGACACCCTGTCCAGAAGACCATGTCCTGCAGAATGCTCCCACTGCAGTAAAACAGAAGCTAAGGAAGCTGCGATTCGAAGAACCACGGTGACCAGCGACGAATGGACACCAGAAAAACTGGAAGAGGAACAACAGAACGATCCCGATTTGAAGAAAATCCGACATTGGAAAGAGGAAAACTGTCGACCTACTTGGCAGGAGATTTCAAGATACTCGCCAACGATGAAATCGTATTGGGCCCAGTGGGACTCGCTGGTTCTGGAGAACGGTTTGCTACAGCGAGTAATCGAGAACGATGATGGCTCGGAAAGTAGAAGACAGTTGGTGATTCCAAGATCAAGGGTAGTAGCAGTACTGCAGAAATTACACGACAGTCCATCAGGAGGACATCTAGGTGTGAAGAAGACCCTCCAGAGGGTGCGAGAACGGTTTTACTGGATGCACAGTTCCGAAGATGTTAAAGACTGGTGTAAGAAATGCACTACCTGTGCCACGGCCAATGGACCGCACGGGAGAAGAAAGGCTCCTATGAAGCAGTACAATGTCGGAAGCCCTTTTGAACGCATTGCCCTGGATATTGCCGGACCGTTTCCACCGACAGCAGATGGCAGCAGGTACATTTTGGTGGTGATGGACTATTTCACAAAGTGGGTGGAAGCGTATGCCATTCCAAACCAAGAAGCCGCAACTGTTGCCGACGTTGTGCCGACGTGCTTGTTAAGGAGTTCATTTACCGATATGGAGTGCCCCTGGAAATACACAGCGACCAGGGCAGAAACTTCGAAAGCCAGCTGTTTCAGGAAGTTTGTGATAAGCTCGGCATGAAGAAAACGAGAACTACTGCTCTACATCCACAGTCGGACGGAATGGTTGAGCGAATGAACAGAACTCTTGGCAAATACTTGTCCAAAGTAGTATCTAACCATCAGCGAGATTGGGACCAGTATCTCTCGCTATTTGCGATGGCCTACAGATCCGCCATCAATGAGTCTACCGGCCAAACACCAGCAAAAGTTCTGTTCGGACGCGAAATGAGATTACCCTGCGACCTTGAATTTGGATGCCGACCCGGAGAAGACATAGCTGGTGAAGATTACGTAACCCAGCTGAGAAAACGAATGGACGACATACACGAGTTGGTTCGATCGAATCTCCAGATCGCTAGCGATAGGATGAAGAAAAGGTACGATACGCAAGCTACAGAAGGAGGTTTCCACGAAGGAGACAAAGTCTGGCTGCATAACCCAAGAAGACGAAAGGGTTTTTCTCCAAAGTTGCAGAAAGCTTGGGACGGTCCGTACCTTGTAAATAAAAGAATCAACGACGTCATTTATCGCATCACCAAGATCCCAAACGGAAAGCCAAAGGTGGTACACCGTAATCGATTAGCGCCATTCGAGGGTGACCACGATGAGAAAATAAGACAACTCCAAGAAGTAGCCGATCCTGCTTTTGTAGAGTTCATGGGTGCTTATGGTGGTACCGGAAAAGCAAGATACGGCGTCACCACGGAGAAACGACAAGATCTGCTCACCGTGCCGGAGGAATACTCACTGGCAATAAACATCCCTGCCAGCATAACCGATGCGCGTGGATTGCCATCTCTGTTAATAAAGAAGAGTGGCGCACGAAATTTGGAGAACCAGTTACCAGTACCAGGTAAAGCTTTGAAGGTACAAGATGGCACCCGTTACAATTTCCACCTAGTGACGAGAAACACCTTCGACGAAAGACCAACGTACGAGAATGTCTGGGAAGCTTTACTAAACTTGAGAGAGCATGTGCTTGAACTAAACGTTCATAGGCTAGCCATGCCCAAGATTGAATGTAGGCATTTAGATTGGCGAATAATCCGTAACATGGTAGAAGTAATCTTCCGAGACACCGAAGTGCAGGTAATTGTCTGCGGACATTCCCAGGAGGCACAGTCAACAGAGAAGACGGTCGCATGTTACTTCCATGCAACTGGAAAATGTAACAAGGGAACCAGTTGCCGATACAGTCATCTCGTCTCAATTTCCTAGTTAGTTCCAGGAGGAACTGTCTCTTAAGGAGGGGGCAATGTTACGCGAGTGTCCCAGTGAAATTCCCGCATGAGACGACTGTGATTACCTGCCCTGCGTCCCCTCAGCCCTGCGTCCCCTCAAGCTAAGTAACCGATAACATTCCAGAGATTTCGACGATGATCGAGACTACGGGCCGACGAGAACAGTCCAGAAACTCGTCTAGCGACAAAACATCGGGAGTGTTCTAGAAACCTACATTTCGGATATAAATATGTGCATCGCCGCACAGTTAACAGTTAACAGTGAACAGTCAACAATAATCAGATAGTTGAGACGTAGTCGCATAGATGGACACTGTAGTGCTTATACTAAAGACAAACCGATCAATAAAGTGTTAATCAGTGACGTTCATATAAATAAGTGTAGTTAGTTAGTTAAGTGTTTAATATAAATTAGTAAATTAAGGACCGTACATATAAATCTGTAAATATAAATTAATTAGTTGTAAATATAAATTAAAATAAACGTTACAGTATACTGTGAAGATTTGAAAAATACATTTAAGTTCAAGGGAGCATATTTGAACATTTACTTTAAAACATCAGACTATTTTTCTTTGGCTTTTAATTTTCCATAAAATTTTGTAGCATATCTTATTTTTCTCACAAATGGTTTAACTCGATTAACTTTTGCTTAAAATTAACCGAATAGCTTCAAATTGTTAAGTATTCTTTTAACAATGTGCGATTTCGATCGCGGTCAATCTGGATATCTTACTGCGAATAAAGCACATGTTCTTGTAAAACTGTCATATTTACTATGTATTGAAAGTAAATTCAAGTAGATTAGCAACGTTAGTCTGACTATAGAAATAGGGCAAACCGTGTGTTAGAGAGAGAGCAGCGAGACAATGTGTAAGAGAGAGAGGTTTTTAAAATGGGACGCGGACTTCGACCCACTCGGCCACCCCTTGTTATCTAATACTAAAATGAGGTAGTGTTGATAGCGACGATTATAATTGTTAATTTTATTATTAAAAATTGTCAGACAAAAATTTCGCTAATCTTGTAATATAAAAGTATAACGTATAAATAAAAAGATATTTTTATCAATGTATCACTCACGTAATAGAGACAGATTAGTTGCGATGATAACAGCGGGAGCGCTGATATACCAGGTCGGTTAAAAGTAACTCTTTGAGTTTTAAAAAACCACATACTACAAATATAATGAGTTTACCAAAAGACTAGTTGCAGCCGGACCATTTAATTGGAACGTGTTCGATATTCCATGTCCAAATGGAGACCTTTTAAATCATCTCAAAATTTTATTAACAAAAATAATTTCTTTTTATCAATGATGTATATTTTAAATAAACTCATTAAAAAAATTATTTTTATGAAAATTCCCGAACGCCAATCTCAAGGTTTTACCTATTAATAAAAACATAGGAGATATGAATTTTTTGATAAAAGCCTATACGCAGGAAATTGATAGAATATAATGACCACATGTAGAGGAAATAGTGAAAATTGATTAGAATATTCGCAAACCATACGGACCACATTAACAGGAAATTCTTATCGTGCGGTTGATCCAGACAGAAAAACAAAAATTTTCGCAAATAAAATATTTTTTCTAGAACATTCTATCACAATCGTATGGAGATAGTGGCATGAGTATAAATAAGATGTTGCATTGTGTTGGAGTCAGTCTATAATCTTCCACCGCCAGCAAGCAAACCAGCTGAAGAACAAATAGTTTACTGTTAAAATTGTGTCTTAACAAAAAAAATGTAAGTATTTATTTTTCCTGTTTTTTTTGTGGGTGACGCGCTCTCTCTCTTTTCAGATGGATTTAAAAAAAATTAACGAAGCATCTCTAATTACAGAGAGAAAACCAATTACAAAAATACAAGATCTACCATTGAATACTCTGAGGGCTATAAAGAAGGCGAAAATAGTCAATTCACTAAGGTTTTTGGGTGCTTCCTTGGAAGAATTGACTGCTACATTGAATGATGATGATTTGAAAATTTCCAAAAGAGAATTTAGTAATTTAAGTATCGAACAATTTAAATTGATAGCCAAAAAAGGGGTTTTCTGTTACGATTTTATAGATAGTTGGGAAAAATTAAATACTTGTGAACTACCACCAAAAATTTGATATCTAGTGTTAGGCTCCATAGTCGAACAGTTTTTAATGAAAACCTAATTGCAGTAGAACTCACTAAATCAGAATTGGTTTTTAATAAGCCTCTTTATGTTGGTATGGCAGTTTTGGATTTGTCGAAGCTGTGTATGTATCAATTCCATTATGATTACATGATTCCGAAATTGGGTATTGATAGATGTAAATTAATGTACATGGACACAGACAGTTTTGTGTATGAGCTCACCTGTGATGATGCATATGAGGAGGTGCTAAAAGCTGATTTAACAAAATTCGATACTGTTATGTATTTAAGAGGATAAAGTATAATTCAACTTGAAACTGTATAAACTTTATTGACAACTTTTAGAAACAGATATAACAACAACTGTCATATTGACAGAACAGACTACTTATACTACATTACCCCCATCTTTAATGTTAAAGATTCAATTTAGAAGGACGTTTAACTAGCCTTCCCGAACGAGTGACATGGGGATGTATTGGGGAAACCGAAATTTCATTTGAAAAATCATTAGTATTTTTATTCAACCTCAAAGGGCTTGCCACATTAGCTTTCGGAATTTCAGCTTCTTTTACATCCAAATTTGTTTCTTTAATAACATTTTCTACTACTCTAGACGACAACGGATTGTCAATAGACACTTTCGGGATTATATTGGTCATATTTGGGACACTATTATTATTAATGTTATTTGGTATTTCACTTGATTGGGAAGGGGTTATAGTTGGTAACAATGGTTCATTAACATTTAACTGTGGGCGCAAGCTATCAGAATGGACAAACCTAATGTCATTTTCAACTCTTACCAAATATGTACAGAAACTTAAGATTTTCATAATTTTACCCTTTTGCCACAATTTTGTTGATTTATTCTTAACAAAAACGTTATCATTTAATTTGTATAAATTTAGTTTTCTTTTGGTGTCGGAGCTGGAGTCACATTTTTTTTGTAATTTGATAGAATTGTGGCAAGGTTTTAGTAAGTCGAATCTAGTTCTTGGCCTGATTTTTAACATACATTCAGCTGGGGATATTCCAGTAACAGTTGAAGGAGTATTTCTATACGTGAACAGAAAATTTGACAATTGTCGCAATACAGTTTTCTCTGAAATATCTCCACCTTCTTGTGAAAACAAATTTTTTTCCAGACCTTTTTTTATAGTTTGCACTCCGCGCTCGGCAATACCATTGCTCTGTGGATGGTATGGAGGTGACTTTACTGGAGAGATACCATTCACTTGGCAAAACGCAATAAAATGCGACGAATTAAAAGGTGGGCCATTATCTGATACTAATTCCACTGGCAGACCAAACACTGAAAATATTTCTTTCAAGACATTTATAGTTTCATGAGCATTAGTACCATTTCTCATTAATTTCACCTCCATCCATTTGGATTTTTGGTCAACAAGTATGAGAAAGACAAATTTATCTTTAAAAAAGAAATCAATGTGCACTCGATAAAAATTGTGTGGTGCGTTAGTCCAAGGTAGTAGAGAAGCAGCATTTGAAAAGTTTTGATGTTGTTGACATACATCACAAGACGAAATAAATTTTTTTACATTATTATTCAATGTAGGCCACCAACAGTAAGATCTAATAAGCATCTTTGTACGTACAATACCACAATGCTCTTCGTGAAACAACTTAAGGACTTCATTTTGTAAACTTTCTGGAATAACAACCTTATTACCTATCAAAATACAATTCTGCTCAACAGACAGTTCATTTCTTCGCTTAAAATAAGGTTTTAAATTTTCATCCTTTATGACTGAAGGCCATCCAGATAAAGTAAAATCTCTAACTTTAGTTAAAATCAAATCTTTATTTGTTTCTTTTGCTATGTCTAGGGATGTCAATGGCATCTTTTCCATTAAACAGAAAGAGTACAAAAAATCTGAGACATCCGTATGATTTTCACATGGTAACCTAGACAAGCCATCAGCATTATTAATTAAAGCCCCCTTCTTATACTGGATATCATAGTCATAACCAGATAAGGTTATGGCCCAACGAGTTATTCTCGAAGCTGCTGACACAGGTATTCCCTTATTTTTTCCAAATATAAACCTTAAAGGTTGATGATCCGTTATCAAGACGAACTTTCTACCATATAGATACTTATTGAATTTTCTTAAAGCAAAAATGATAGCTAATGCCTCTCTTTCTAAATTACTATATTTCTTTTCTGAATTGGACAAAGTTGCAGATGCAAATACTATAGGTTTGTCTTCACCATTTATATGGTGACTGAGAACAGCCCCAACACCATAACTACTAGCATCGCAGGTAACAAAAATCGGTAGCTTAGGGTTGTAATGAGTGAGGACACTATCTGAACTTAACAAGTTTTTACTATGTTGAAAAACCTCTTCACACTCCGTACTCCAATTTTCAGAAAAATTAACACCAGCCTTACACAAATCATATAATAATTTCAATTTACTTGAAAGATTAGGAATAAACTTAATATAATATTTGAGAAGACCAAGATAAGACTTAAGTTCAGTTAGACTTTTTGGCGAAGGTGTAGATTTGATGTCCTGTATTTTTTCTTGAGTAGGATGCACACCATTAACATCTATTTCATGACCTAGAAATACTACCTTCCTTTGAAAAAACTTACATTTCTTTTCATTTATTTTCACATTAAATTCCATCAATCTCTGCAAGACCTTCTTAACACTTTCAAAACAATCTTGAAAAGTACTACCAAATACTAAAATGTCATCCAAATAACATTTTGTATTTTTCAATCCAGATATAATTGAATCCATTACCGATTGAAAAATACCCGGTGCTGCGCTAATCCCATAGGTTAAGCGAGTATATGCAAAAAGACCAATATGAGTATTAATAACCATTAACTCCTGTGATTTTTTACTTAGTTTCAGCTGCTGATAAGCTCCCTTTAAATCTAATACTGTAAAATATTTATGACCACCTAAGCAAGCATAAATATCCTCGGGCAAGGGCAATACACAATGATCAGCATCTATAACTGTATTCAATGTTTTCTTAAAATCAACACAGATACGAATTGCATCCGACTCTTTTTTTGGTACAATCACGATTGGACTAGCCCAATTACTGAAACTGACTTTTCTTATAATACCAGACTTTTCCATAGTTAGCAATTCAGACTCGACTTTTTCTTTTAGAGCATATGGCATATCATAAGCACGGTGGAAAATCGGTTGATATCCTTCCCTCAATTTTAACTCTATCTCAAAATTCTTGATGGAAGCATCAGATTGATCATTAAAAACTTCTTTATACTGACTTTTAAGCTGTGACACCATTTCTGGTAGGACTTTTGAATAATCTCGAGAGTAGTCCGACTTATTTATAGGACCTTCTGATATAACCTTACAATAAGGACCAGACGAACTAGATGATTGACTGTTTACATTTACTGTTTGACTTGAATTATTAAAATTTAACTTCTCTCTCCAACCTGGACTAAGCACACTTAACCAATTTCGACCTACTAATGGTGAAAACTTATGACTACTATCTAATACTACTAATGGTAAACTAACAACTTTGTTATTATGTCTAACAAAAACATCAGTTTCTCCCAAAATTTTAACTCCCTGACCAGTCAGAACCCTTAGATCGTATTGAACATTATACAAATTTAACTCCGATAAATACTTTCGAAAATCTTTGATATGAATTACAGAACGACAAGCTCCACTATCTATTTCGAAACATATGTTTTTACCCTCAACTTCAATAAATACCTTTTCTGCTTGTTCCTTACTAGCCTTTAGGACTGACAAGAATCCAAGCACCAATGAGTCACTTTCTTCTTTTTCTGACTGACTACCATATCGCTTTCTTCCAGCAGACGAACATCTTCTTTCCTACAAACACGGCTAGTATGACCCTTTTTTGACATTTAAAACACGCCCATTCTCTGGCAGGACACTTTGCAGGATCATGCTTTCTCTTGCAACGGAAACAAGGTTTCCAATCCCTAACATCCCTTTTTTCATTTTCCTTACTAGACCATTTTTTATTCTTCAGGGACAGTTTATTCACATTTTCAGTAACAGACAAAACATCATTTTCTCCAGTCATTGTCTTCACTTGACCTTCTGCCAACTCCATGGATAAAGCTATATCATATGCTCTCTCGAATGTTATATTATCCTCAGAAAGCAGCTTCCGTTTGACATTCATAGACTTGATACCACATACAAGCCTATCTCTCAGTATCTCTGATAAAAAATCTCCAAAATTACAGTGTTGTGACATATTTTTCAATTTAGCTACAAAGGATTTTACATCCTCATCTGACTCTTGCATCTTTATAGCTTGTTGATTTATAAATTAAGTGTGTGGTACAGGGGCTGATAAAAATGTACGTCATGCTAGAAAATTTATTTCAAAAACTATGTTGTTTCACTATGTATTTAATTATAAGAAATAAACTAGAATCATTCATTGGAATAGCTTTCATTACATTATATAAATAAAACAATTCGTCAAAAATGTACAAATATAATATATCTTATAATATAGAAATAGAAAACAAACAACTAAAATAAGTCACCACGGGTGAAAAGTTCCTTTTTAAAAACTTTATTTATTTATCAATTACAATTTATAATATTCCCGAAGATAATTACTGACTGACTGTTCTGTGTGATTTTACATAAGAAGTAAATTATTTAGTGTTAGCAAATATAAATAGTGTGTCAGCTTTTTATATATAATATTATGGAAAAGGGATGACATAATTACTATTTAATGTCATTAAAAATTATACCAGATGCTACCAAAGATTACAAAAAACTATAAGATTTTATACTGGACGTCGCCCGCCAAGCGCTGTTATTTTAAAATGGTTTTGATAATTGGTTGTTCGTGTTTTAAAAATTACTGAAAGAAATTAAAATAAATTATTTTTACAATAAGGATACTATATAAACAAGTACATTAAGCAAGATTATCTAAATAAAAAAGTTACTAAGCAATTAAAATTTATATCTGGGTGGAAAATAACCATTCAAGCAATTATATCATGGGAAACTCTAAAATAGCGGGGATATAAATTTTTACTAACACGGAACCCATAGACAAATAAAAATGTCAAATCGTACTCGTTACATGACAGTTGTAGATAATAGTATATTACGTAACGTGTGTGGTAAGAAGCATTTTACGCACGAATGGAGAAGTTACGCACGATGCCGCGTAGCGGCGAGTGCGTAATTCCGTGAGTGCGTAAAATGCTCTACAACACTAGTTACGTACTATACTTTACCTACGACCTACTTCTACATGTATTTATACTCTTATTATTGATAATATTTGAACAACATCAACAATATTTGGCTATTTCTGCGATTTCCATGATAATATTAAATCCATCTCACTTTCACTCAACATTTTTTAATTGAATAAAGCTTTCCACAAAATACACCAACCAGTTATAAGTTATAAGGATAATAAAAAAGTGTTTTAAAAGTTTCTTGACAGTTCTTACGCAAATCGCTATTGCAGCCTATACCTTAGTTTGATGTTTTGACGGCTTACGTCAGATTTTTGAATAAAATGGCGACGTCTATTGACAGTTGCTAAGATGTTGCTAGGGAAGCCGTGCGATTTACTTTACAGCTGTGCGTTTTTTTTACCGTGCGTAATAGACGTCATTACATTAGCGTCGACTGTGTGTTAGTGACTGATTACAGGGGGGGTCATAGGTAAAAGAAATTAATGGTCGTGGACAAAGTATAGTCACAGTACATAGACAAGAATAGTAGGTTCACTCTAAGCCCATCCCACTTCGATGTCTATCTCACTCGGTGTTCTTCTCCGTCTTTTCTGGTATCCCGAAGCTCCCGATAGTTTTCCCAAGACATACGAAAAATTTTAGTGACAATTTAAAAAAAAAATTTGGCTCGAAATTTGTTGGACAAATTAAAAAAGTGGATTTTTCAGAAAAATTATGTTGGACGTGTATTCCTCAAGTGCGCAAGGGCAAAGTGCCAGCAATTTCCATAGAAAATGGGTATCTTTTGAATGATCCCCCGAAGGAATTGAAAGATTTGAGTGTGTTGGAAGAAAGAATGATTTCGCCTAGAATACCTTTTATGCAAATAAAAACATTGGGATGGGATAAAACAAAATTTTTAAAAGGTCATGTTGTTAATGTACCGACGGATATTGATAAGATGGTCCAAGTTTTACCTAGAAACGTCGAAGAAACCGAAATTGTTCAAGTGAAAATAAAAAGAATGAGTCGCCATAAAAAACCTTACATGGTCGAAAGTGTGAGACCGGAAAAAATTAAAACTGCTTTGGAGTACCTTATCAAGACACCTCTTTATGTTGAAGAAAAAATTACAATAGATTTTAATAAATTATTACCATCAACAATATCATCATCATCATCATCATCATCATCATCGACAATGAAAAGAAACATCTGTAAAAATGATCAAGTGCCTTTCATTACTGATGATAACTTGATTGAAAAATATATTATATTTCTCTATGACGGAACCTCAATAAAGATTGCCTCGAAAACTTTTTTGGACAATTTCGTAGTTGCTGCGATAATGCCAAAAAGTTAACTCCCGTACAATTTTGTAGCGCGTTTAAAAAGCTATTTTCTCTCAAATTTTTCGATCATTTTGAAGGTACCAACTGTATCGATGATGTAAAAGAAGTTCTTTTAACTATTAGTTCTGAACTAACAAAAGAATGTCTAGAACAGTTCACTTCTCCAACAGAAACTAAAAATGTGCCTTTAAAAGTGTTTACAACAGATTACCGAAATGTATCAAGCCCAGAAGGAAACGCTTTAGTGTATGTTACGGGGTATTTGTTAAAAAAATGTCTAATACAACATTCTTCTGAAACCTGCCTAAATTTTGCCCATTCGGCTGATAATTTAATAAAAAAAGAAACTATTATCTGTAAACTGAAAGCCTACACGACAATGAAGGATGAATTAAGTAGGTTATTTATACCGTCAAGTCAAGGGACATTGTTGAAAAAATTATTGCGATGGAAAATATATTTGTAGAAAAATTCAATTCTGAAGGAAGATATTTTTACATCATCTCATCAACCGTCCACACAACACACTCGTGGCATTTTTTTTTAATATGAAAAATACAGTAATAATACAGTAGAAATGGTGAATGTTTTCCATCACGTGACACAATCTACGATTCATACAACACATATTTTCTACATACTATCTCTTTCTGTCGATATAAATCAAACATAGCAACATACGATCGATTGTCATCTTCACAAGACCAACATGAATATTGTTGCTGACGTAACAATCACGTGATGGAAAACATTCACCGTTTCTACTGTAATCCACTGCGAAGAAAGTCCAGCCGGTATACTAATAACTCCGCTCGTACTTTCAAAGTACAAAAGACACACTGTATCTGTCTATCGCTCGATCGGGAGCTTCGGGATACCAGAAAAGACGGAGAAGAACACCGAGTGAGATAGACATCGAAGTGGGATGGGCTTAGAGTGAACCTACTATTCTTGTCTATGTACTGTGACTATACTTTGTCCACGACCATTAATTTCTTTTATCTACAACTGTCATGTAACGAGTACGATTTGACACTATTTTTAGTGTCATAATGACGTATATTACCGCACTAGTGCGTTTTTGATTACATTACCGCACAAGTGCGGTAATGAGAATCTAGAAACATATTAATACCAGAATTAAATATTTAAAATAACACTGGAAGCTGCATTTTCAATTTCCGAAAGGAGATTGTCTTCGCTTGAACTCATTTTTATAGATTTTTATTCATTCAAATTTGATGACATAACTAATTTATTTTATTTCCACATCCTTGTTTGTCTTTGATGATATGGCCACAAAATATGATACACAGTACCTTATGTTTGCAGTCAATATTATTAAAAATACGTTGGATTGGAATTTTTTTTTAATATTATAATATAATAGGTAGGTACTGTTGATAATACTAATAAACAGTTGTAGATAAAATTTTGTACGTAACACGTGTGATAGGAATTATTAACACACTTATGTGATTACACGACTCGGCCTACGGCCTCGTCTTACAAACTTCACATGCGTGCGTTAATAATGTCCATATCCCACTAATTACGTAAATAACTATTATTGAATAAAAGATTGAAACGATTTGGTATTACTAACCACAAAATGTTCTGACAGCTACATAAAAATATAATTTGACATATATAGAGATGGGTGATACTGTGTAAAGTATCAACACAACGTACCGTTATAAATATATTGTTTTAAAATACTTAATATTAGAAAATATCTTTATGAAAAGTATCAATACTAAAAATTACAATATTTTATCGATACGATATATGTCAGAAACAAATTTCCTGAACAAAATACACAGATTCAATAGTTTATTTCATATTGTAGGTACCCCCATCTCTAGTCCATAATTCACTACAGTGTATTATGAACCATAATTCACGACAGTTGATATATGGGTACCATATACCTTTTGTTAGGAGGTAAAATATGGACTTATTATTAGGTGGTCGTGGACAAATAATGTTTTCGCCATGTCATGTGTAATATTAGTGGCTGTATTTGTTTTAATTTTAAAAATTATTTTAAAAATTGTAAAACGAAAATTCAAATCTTCATGTAATATAAAAGTTGATGAATATACAGAGTGTTTCAATAAAACCCATGTTTTTTAAAAAAACTTTATTTATAATGGTAATACAGTATTTGAAAACCAGTGGCGGAGGCGTTGTACATTTCTTTCGGTACACGAATATACTACAGAGGCGTGGCAGGGGTTGGGATCTTGAGCAAAGTTTCCAGTTTCACAGAGTGTGTCATCGAATTTGCAAACGTCAATAATGTGTGAAAAAATACCGAAAATGTGACATTTCTTTTGCAGAAACTCGGCTTTTTGTTGTCCTCGAACGTAAATGTAGTCTGCGGCATGCAACAACTTGCTTTCCAATATTTCATTTACTTTAGAATATTCTACATCTCCTGAAGAATATCGAATGCCATGCACATTCCTTTCCAAGTAGGATGTAGTCTTTTTGTCCGCGTTGCTCAATGTGGAAAACGGTTGCGGTGGTAAAAATATGTAATGCGAACCTTTGAAGCCAATTTCTATGGTGAGTTCTTTGACAACGAAAAGGTCGTCTACGACAAAACCATGGAGACTAGATAAGGAGACCTAACTCATACGGAAAAATTGACAAAATCTGACCTCAAAATTGCCTTTTTAATTAGTTTGTTTTTTGACCGCAGCGTCGCGCATTGTTCCTTAAGAACCCATTTCTGGCAGAAAGTACAATAACCTTACTTTTTATAGATTCAATAATAAACATACAATAGGGCATGTCCACGTGACGTCACAAACTAGCTGGTGGTAAAACAATAAACAAAGCCACGTGGTACTTATAGTGAGGTTATGCTGCTTCATAATGTTAGATCGTGTTTGAGTTTAGTTGGTTTTGCTTCAGTGTACTTTTAAAGTTATTTTAATTGTTGAGCTTGCATATTTAATACTATATAATATAGGTTAATAGTTGTTTGTTGTTTGATAATTTTTCATCGTGTCTATTGTTTATTGTTTTACCACCGTCGTATTGTCAATGTCAGCTGTCGTGGACATGCCCTATATTAGTAATGACAAAAATTCAAAGTGAGAAATATAAATATGAAATTATTTAAAATAGGGAGGATGTTCGTTGTTGAAAGCTATTACAATAGTGGTTGGTAGTGCAGATTAAGTATTTAAAACGAAGAAGCGAATTGAATTATATTCAGGGTAACTAGAGTTCTTTCAGTTATGAAAAATATTCAGATGAATAAAGAAGTAGATAATTATTATCTTGAATTGAAATTATACATCATACTTGTGATAATTATAGAGAAAGCTCAATTCCACACAAAATACTTTATTTTTGCCAATATCATTATTCTGTTTTATATACAAGTACATTATAAGAGATCAGAAAAAAGGCAAACAGTGATTTGAAGAAAAACTAGACACTGATGAGAAGTAAGTTGTAAAATAATCTGAAAAAAGTACTAGTATGTTCTTTATACAGAAAAATCATTCCAGTTGATATTCAGATACCTAATAATAGGCAATGAAAATATAAATGAGGTGAGAACATGAATTCAAATAAATATATTCCAGAAATAAGAAAAAATTATGCTTGCAGCTAATGGCGCATGTTACCAATAGGGATTAATAAAACCATAAGACATTGAAAGTAATCAGTGACACTTATTTCTTACCAATCTTCAGCTAAGTAATTCCAATCTGGGCACTTGTGGAATAACATTAACATAGAGGATTAAAAATAGTGTACCGTCAAATGGGGTGAAATTGATTTTATGGGGGGACTTTGATAACGACAAATATTTTATTAAATAATTTTAAATCTTCCGCAATTGTAATCCAACGACATCCGCGCTATGGTCAGCCGAAAGCATGAAGTTCCGCTATTAGTTTCTTGTGTTAACGTGCTGGTAAGTAGTTGTTATAATATTTTTGTAAATACTTTCTCATAATACGTCAAACTGATGTTAAATGGGCACTGCCCAAAATTATATCCTAATTCGTTGGTTTTTACAAATTTAATTACAGTATCGTTAATTTACGATAAGGTGTTTTGTTCTTAACCTTACTTCATGTAAAAGTTGGTATAAAATACGTTTGTTTAAAAATTATTAGTTCATACATCAGGTGGGGTCGCTTTGATAACACTTTCGGGGTGAGATTGATGGTTATCAAAGTCGCCCCATTACTTATAAATAATAAAATTTTCTAGCCTTCTTGTTGTTTGCTTTGGTGTAGGTCAGTTTATATTTTAATTCCAGGTCAGCTTCACTTACTTAGTGTACAAAAAACTACAATGGGCCGTACCTATAAGCGTAAAGTTAGGAGCAGAGCTTATAAGAACTTCAGCGATGGAAATATTGAAAAAGCGCTAGAAAAGATTGTTGGTGAAAACTGGTCCATTAACAGAACATCTAAGGCATTCAAGATTGTTCCTAACGACTCGTTTACTGTAAGTTTGGAGGATATTATAGCTATTCTAGAGCAGCCAGCAGAAACTTCTGGAGGTCGCGGCGCAAGATATGTATTTCCAAAGTCGGTTGATGTTTTTGAACGTTGAAATTTTCAACTTTTTGTGTTTTTTTTTCATTCCTATTAACTAAGTTCACAGTGTATTATTTTAACTTGTAACCAAAGAAGGTTCCAAACTTAAGTTTTGTTATTTTTATAGAAAATAAAGTTTAGTTTGATAATAAATAAAATTTTATTCAAATTTTTGCGTGGATACTATATGAAAATCCAATTCCTATGCCAAATCATAGGGGGTGACTTTGATAATCTATGTTAACTTATGGATTATCAAATTCACCCCAAGCGCACCTCACTTTGATAAAAAAAAATATATTGATAGTGAGGAAATATGGGTTACATTGATAATTTTAAACTTAACGAATCCGTTGTAATAAAAAAACTTAGTACCTATCAAAGTCACCCCAACTTGAGTATAACTTTGATAATGTGATTTTTACTTATTTTGGAGCAAATAAACCATTATTTGGAAAAAATTATAGCCCTGGATGTTTCTATTGGACATAGTGCTTATTTTCTATATTTTTTTGACATAAAAGTACGTGTAGTTTATAAGTAATTCACGAATTATTGAAAAAAACTATCAATTTCACCCCATTTGACGGTAGTGAATGATTTGTGCACTGAATTAATGAATATCAACAGATAAACTATAGTTTGTGTACTCATGTTTATTACGATAGGTGACTTTCCACTGTGTTTGCTTTAAGGAAATAAACTGTTGTATTGTTAAAATAAAGTACTTAAAACAATAATTTTCTTGTATGATGGGAATTATTTGAATGTATCTTATAGTGAGAACATGTGCAGGCATCAACCTTCACACGTTAAACCACTATTGCTAAATGATAGTTGTAACAGCACATATAGATTGTAGAGTAAATATAACAGCAAAAGCCTTCTAAAGGTATAATTGTTTGGCAATTCTACTTGTGATGCTCTATCACCTAGGTAGTCTTGAAGACTAATAGCAAATATTTAGGACACATAATTTCATATAGTTTGTGGGGCATACCAGTTTCAAAAACCTCAAAATACTTCAGTAATTCCTAGAAAAATAGCAACACTGTTTTCTTCATTTCCTAATTACCTTATTTTCATTTCAACACTAAACTCATTACTCATAGTAAGCTAAGTAAGATATGTATAACGGGCCATAGAATAGGTAGATATCAAGTTAAAGACAAAATACAGAAAGTACACTTTAATTCTAGGTGAATGAAGTTACATGGTATAGGTATGTAGTTAATTAGGTAGGTACTTCTCATGCAAATCTATGTAATAGGTGTTCAACATTTTCCTAATTTCTTCCTAAAAACGCTTGACCATTTAGGAAGCAATCATATTTTTGTTAATTCCATGAAGAATAACCTAAAATATCAGATATTATAAATAATGTAATTGTTTTATTTCTCAATAATTGGACCAAATTTGTGTTTAAAGCTTATGGTTACTGGCTTTTATCTATACATACCTCCTATGTTTTCAAACTGTATTTATTCTAGTTGCAAAATATCATACTCCAATTCTACATTATTTGAAGGCCATTTAATATTGTACATTTCAAGTGGTAGACTGCCTCCAAGTATTTCAAATGATTTCTTCTCCGTTTTTTCATATTTTCGTTAGTTAAGATTCGGAAAAACTTTACCTATATCTAACGTGAACATAAATATCTCTTAATTCGTCTTGAATTTATTTTTCATAATTGGGGTGAACTTGGTTCTAGAATGTACTCACATTCACATAGGGTGTCTTCCATAGACAAATAAAAAAGAGACGGATCGAAGCATAGGTGGTATACGGCATAACGTTTCTGCGCCACCACCCGCGCATCGAGTCGCTGCGGTCGCGAGAACTACAAGACTTTTTACATAAGGGAAATGGAATAAAATAGTTTAAAATATTATAAATTACATTACAATGCAATATTTATCCTTCAATGTCGATAAATATTATAAAATATCCTAGTATATCAACTTTTAAGTTATTAAAAATAAAAATATACTATCATACATTGGCTGGTGTGAATCAAGGATATTAGGGTGTGAATCTAGCTTCTGCTTGTCAAACAAGAAAGACAAGAGGTGGACAAGAGAGTGTGTTAACAAAACAAAATGGTGAGTGGTATTATTTTACTCATAGATTTATTTAGGATTTTAGTTCTAATAAAGGAAATAACAGTAAGTGAACCTTCTAAATATCATCACCAGATATAACTCGTTATAAATGTATTGCAAAAAATTGCGATAGTAAATATTTTTGGCCACTTCGTAGTAAAAATAAAACATTTTTCAAACTTCCATTTGATATTAATCAAAGTAAACAGTGGTTCATAATTTTAGGATTTCTTTCTAAATCCAAGATTCAAAGGTTGTGTAAAGGTCATTTCGGTTGGTAATAATGCATTTACAGGTTTATTGTGCAAAATACTTATTAAGATTTGTTTTACCTTCGCAAGAGAACTAGTAAACAAAATAATTCTTTTTTATTTGTAAGTTATGGTACTGCATTTTATTTATTTTGTTTCAGACCTGTTCCTGTCTGGAGAATCTACTTTCTTACTCGTTTTTATTGGAATTTTTGCAGTTTTAGTGAAAAACTTTGAAATAATGTGCAATTTGATGTGATATTGGCTTAACTTTCCTAAATATAATGTAAGTAGTAAACGTATGTTCATGTTTCATAAATTAATAATATAGATGTAGATTATGTCATGTTATTATGTGCAGTTTAATAAAAAAATTAAATTTGTGTTCATTTTTCATTTATCTAAATAATGTGTCTGAAAGTTGTTTATAAATTATAATCATTTCATTATAAAAAATTAAATTATATTAAATATAATTCAATTTTTTATAATGAAATAATTATAATAATAAACAATTTCTAGACAAATTGTAAAATTTACCTGCCCACTATCCAAACTAACCAATTTAAATATCCCGCCTTCAAAAATTAGTTCCACCACCTCTTCGGGGTGCGCTTCGATCAACGTGATGCCAACTGTTACTGCAGGGTTGACAACTCTCAATATATTATATTTCTCTATGGTGTCTTCTTTATTCTTCAAATTTCTCCTTTTAATACCCATTATACTCATATTGTAAGTGTGCTTGACCTTTAAGTTTGTTCTTGAATTCCATAACAAAGAAGACGTGATAGAAGATATTCGTATTTTTATCACGCAAAAACATGAATACATTCAGCTGATTATTTTACCACCAAATGATCAAAATTTCCGATTTTTTTGAAAAAGAGGACAAAATAAGGATTTCTCATTCAAAAAATGTTTTGGTTCTATTTCCTAACCTCACTTACCTTTCACAAGAAACGCGAACTGTCAAAGGAGCTAACAACCAATAAAACATCAAGAACAAAAGTCCTATGATTGGCTGTGAAGGTTCTTATCGTTAGCTGGCGCCCTCTACCTTGGGCAGAAATTGAAATACATGGAGATGGACAAAACCTTGAATGTCTACGAATGCTACTCTCTGTCTCATGTTGACGTCTGCTCGAACACTAACTCACAAGCTCAAGCTTTTAACAATTTCGGAGAGGGGGAAGTATTCCATTACGCAATCGTGAATTATGATGCAATAGACTTTGGTATTTTCGGGAAAGCCTATGTTTGCTTCAATGTCAAGTTTCACATCGACTGTCGACGCCTTCATGCTTTCCTCCTGTTTTGAACAATCGATAACAAACAATGCCCGTTTCTTGAAAGAAGAATAATACAGCAGGGGGCGCTTCTGTGTGGAGTTTGCGTAGTTGGGATAGAATTCGGTATAGTTAAAATATGCCTCATTGTAGTCAGTTTTAGCGAAATCCAATTGCATTCTTTCATTGGGCCAATAGTCACCATTAAGTGACAGTCTTATACTTTGTACGTCAGCATTGTCAAATAAAGTCGGGTCAGCTGTACTCGAGTTACGTTTGTCGGTTTGAAAGAAAACAATAACTAAACGAGGTCTTTCAACTGAAGTGGATGTCTTAACCATAGATAAGTCCCGACTAGGGTGAAATTTAAGCTGACAAATGACAGCTTAAGCATTTGAATTCATTCTGCCGATATGAACTTTTAGATGTCAATTATTAATTTGAAATTATTAAATAAATTATAAAAAAGGAAAAGTATGGAACAAGTTACATTGGGGAAAGGTAGAAAATAAGCAGGATTCCAATGGCAATTGGTTAATTTTGGACAAACCTAGACACCCTCTTTTTTATTGATTCCAACATTGGAGTCTCATTGTCTTATCTTCACTATAGAAGCTTTAGTCACTATTATTATTATTCATAATTATATTCTCTGCAAATCTTTTGGAGGTAACCCTAGCTGCAGCCAAAATGCATTTTCTTTTTAAACATTTTCGCTGCTCGTCCATTCCTTAAATCAATTCAAAATCCAAGAAAATATTATGAGAAAGATTTGATGATTTGAATGACTTGTATGACTGAATTTCCAATTGGATTTGTCAATAACCAAACAAACATAACCTTGAAAAATGTTTGACACAACACACTCCATAACCGTTCGAAAACCTAGAACGAGCTTAGCACACCGAAGTGAGTTTTTACCCCCACTCCTTGGAATAATTTTCATACCAACAACCAGCTTCTCGAACGCAGCCTAAATGAAACATATCTCAATGACAAACAGGAAAAAAAATAAATGTTATATAGGAATTCAACAATAATGCTGGGAAGTTCAAAGTTGTGTGGGAGAATAACTGCTACTTCTGTTACTTTCTATTTGATGGAACATGTTTTGAAATGAAGATAAAGCTTACCGTATGCATCTCACATTACAGTCTTTCACAAAACATATTCTTGAAATTATCTCTTAAAGTAAAAGTCCCACTATGAACAATAAAATCTAAATACGAATACTCAACACACACACAAATAAGCAGTTGTTATTGGTTGTCATCAGTTGTCATGTTAGGATGTCAGCCGTAATATGTATGTGGAAGAATCTGCAACTAACACTAATGGCGTTACAGTTTTCATCAAATTACAAATTTTAGTACTGACGGGACTTTTTATGTGGCAGCACCCATGCGCCTTCAGAGCACAGAGATCCTCTACCGGTCTTAACAGCCCAAACTTCACGTCTTGCTCCTTTAGAAATTGAAGGTAATTCGTGTAACTCCCACTTCCTAAATGGAATAACTATAGGTTGATCTTTTTGAACGGATTTCATGTGATTTAATTTTATGTCGTCATTAGGAAAGATATTTTAACTTTCAGCTTAACGCTTGTAATGTTAATTTTAGCTGTTGTAGTGGAGAGCGTTCCAGATACATTCTTTTCAGTAAAATACATATAAGCAATCATTATCGTTTCGTGCCCGAACTAGTCGTATTGTTTGACGCCCACATGTAATCATGGAATAATCGTTGAAAATGCTGAAAATATATTTGAGAGGTATTTGAAGGTTGAAGGACTTGTCGCTAACATTCAGAATAGGATCTTTCGGGTAATTCCAGCCGGCTATAGCCATATGATTGGAATCTTCTTGGTTATAACAGGTCATGGCACGTACGGCGCTTACTATTCCAGGATCTCGAACTGTTTCCATTTCCCTGGCACTTTCACTGTACGTACATGAATCGAATAGAAAGGCTCCAACATTATTTGCTAATTTTACGTCACCAGCTCCGTGTGTTTCGAGCGAACCTTTAATGCACAACAATGTTTCGCTCATCGCAAAGAACGAATCAACCTGATTAATGCTAAACTCCACAATGTCACTCCAATTGAATGATTTTATGAATGGAGCATAGGTTCTATATTCGGCCTTTCGAATTGACTCATCAAACATCGGCTTACGATAGATATCAAACATTGGAGGCATGTCGTTTTGGCGTAGACGTTTTCCATACATGGTAGTCATTTTTCAATTTAAAACCCAGCGATTGCAGGACCAATTTGTTTACGAACGTGAGCTGTTTCAGCTTTGGCGACTGCTTAGCTAATGAAGTTGAAAGTGCTACAGATTGTCTTTTATGATTTATTATTAGCCCCATCGCGCTCTAAGCTCCAACACCAACGTACTTAGTTCTCCACGAAAGTTTACAGGCTGACCGTTCTGGTCTAAGGCTATGACAGTGATGTTGGTTATTTCACGTTGTGGTATAACGGGTAAGTAGAGCAAATTATGAGGAATTTCGTCAATGGAATATCCTGGATCTACTTGTACGACGAATTCGTAAATGGTATGATCAGGTCTGTTTGCATCGAAGGCTCCAGTGGTAATGTTACAATCGAAGCGTATGCTAGATACTTTAATAATTTTGACTGGGAGATCTGAAGAGTGCAATTTGTTAGCGTCGAGTATTTTCGGTGAAAATCCCAATATTCTTCCAAGACTATTACTCCTTGAAGGAAATTTTGTATTTACTGAAAATTTCACATTTCAACGTATTGTGATTGGGTTTTAGTGAAAATATATCCTATGGTCTATTTGAATTGCCCACACCCAATTTATCACGGATAAACGCTTCAAGATCGGCAATTTCGTAACATCCTGTGGGAAAATCAAAACTTTGAAGCTTGCCCTTGGTATCGTAGTAGTAAAACTTAAAATGTTCAATGTTCGGTATACTGTGATAAGAATGAAAAGATCGTAGAGCTATTTCGTATTCATTCTTCGGATCGAGCACAATAGGCGTAGGTGGTTGAAAGGTAAATTCATGATTGGTGCTGTTAACTCTCAGCAACTGCGACATGATGACTAATGAAATACGAATAATGTTTGAATTTAAATATCATTTTTTATTTTTTCAATGTTTGTTTACAAAGGGTACAAGTAGCTTGCGAACTCGGAGGGCCATCCACAATGCGTCGTCCAATCAGGTCGGTTGTAATGGATGAAACAAGGCAGTCGTCTTTGTAGTTCAAAATTTGCTCGATATTCATTGGGAAGTTTATGCCACATTTCCAGCAATTCCGAAGGTCTTACACACTCTATTAGATGTTCAATGGGAAAGTGCTCTAGTTCTTCGGCAGTGAAGCTACTCAATGCTTTTACATGGTAGATGTGTTGTAGTGATAGTTTCGTCATTGTTTTAGAAATTTCAAACACAAATGACCGCAATTGATTTGATCGTAGTTTTGATATTGGGTATTGTTGTAGAAAATTCGCGCACTTTTTCCGAGATATTTAACAACTTCTTTCGGAGGCTTCAAGTTACCAAATGAATCGAAATACTCCACATTGTTGTTTATCTTTCGGTAAGCTACCCAATGACTTCCGCTATTCTCAGAGGTGTCCAAATTAACCACTGCGCATTCTCGTTTTCGCGGGCCGCCGTTGGGGAGAGTGTCTCGCATGAAAACTCCTCGAAAATGGGGTATTTGATGCGATTTTGCGTAATGGGTTATGTCAAAGTCGGATAGCGCGTGATTGGGTAGCTTTATTAGTTTTTTTGCTTTTTCAAATACAATCCGAAGCCGCCTTTTGGATACTTTTTCAGATACAGGCCAGATCCTACACGTTCCATAGCCTTATTATGACGTACATCTTCTTCCAATTTCTTTTGCGCATGCTTTGCGTCAATGACAGTTTTAGCAATCCCAGCAGCACCACCTGACAAAGCTCCGAGTGCCGAAAGGCCACCAAACAAAGGGATGAGTGGTAGGAAACCTCCGGATTTCCCTACAGGTATCACTCGAGGAACCTCGACTTCTTTTTTTCCACCAAATTCTTTAATAAGTGCTTTGGCGGCTCGTAAGGCAAACGTTGCGGTGTCTTTCAAAGATGCTCCTTTTTTCATGGACTTTCCCACTTTTAGAATGACATCTCGATGTAAGGAACGACGTTTGCGGCGACAGCCCATTCCCAACTTTCTTTTCACCTTCATTCCGCCTGTCACAAGTAATGCAGCAGTTTTCTCTCCTAGTGAAGCGTCTTTTGATTTGACGCGAGCCAAAGCTTTATCTTCAAGTATCTGATCGGCTTTGTGTCGTTCCTCGAGAGACTTATTCTTCCAGTAAAAAATATCGTGTTGTTTACAAGCAGCGTCCAAGGGGTTTATGCCCGGATCTCCACGATCGAGACGTTTTTCCAATTTGGTACCAGCTAACAAAAAACAATTAATTTTTCGCAAAAAGGGTGGGGTGGTTTACTTACGTCCACAGTACTGATAGCTAGGTAAGTGAAGTTCAATAGGTAGTTTATTGATGAGAGAATTTAAGAGACCTTCTCCTTCAAACACCAATATTAAGACTGATACGCGTAAGTGGTGACATCTATATTTAAAGAGTAGTACTACGAAAAACGACACACACGATGAAGATAATTCAACAAGATCAGACGATTCCCATTGAAAATCTGGATTTCACCTCAACACCAACTATTGGTAAACATGGTAAATTGTTACCAAATTCTTTCCGTGCCATTATATGCGGTCCCAGCGGGTGTGGAAAGACGAATGTCGTGCTGGCGCTCCTATTCAATCCAAATGGCGCGAAATTCAAAAATGTTTATGTCTATTCAAAATCGTTATTCCAACCAAAGTACCAATTGCTGCAAGAAGTTATAGCACAAGTCAAGGGCGTTGGCTATTTCCCATTTAAAGACAACTAGGAAATAGTTAGTCCAGAGAAAGCTCGATCAAATTCTGTCTTTTTATTCGATGACGTTGCATGTGACGGTCAGCAGAAAATCCGTGAATACTACTCCATGTGTAGACATAAAGATATTGATGCTGCATATCTTTGTCAAACATACTCAAAAATACCAAAACAGCTTATTCGCGACAATTGTAATGATATTGTGTTATTCAAGCAGGATGAGGTAAACTTGAAACATATAGCATTTCAGACATAGTGAACAATATTAAGACAATGGATACAAATTTCCATAACCGCATTCACAGTCTGGAGCTGAAGCTAGTCGGTAATACATCAAAATATGCACACCAAGGAAAAGATTCAACTCGTAAACGAGCTTCACAAACCTATTCGGAAAAAATTCCCTCGCAGACGCACTATTATTAAGGGCCTTGACGATCTTTGGCAAATGGATCTTGCGATGAGGAATTTTGCATCACAAAATAGGAATCATAAAATGATATTAGTGGTTATTGATTGTTTTTCAAAGTTTGTTTGGACACGCCCACTAAAGACGAAGACCGGAGAGGAGATTACTCGGGCATTCTCGGACATTCTCGCTCATACACGACGAACACCGAAAAATCTACAATCCGATCGGGGGAGGAATTTTATAACAGCAAATTTCAAAATTTAATGAAAAAACATGATATAAATCATTATAGCGTATTTAGCACGATGAAAGCTTCTATGGCTGAGCTCGATTTTAATGTTCTTATATATAAGAACATTAAAATCGAAACTCTACAAGTATTTCAGTTTAAATGGCACCTACAAATGGATTGACATTCTGCCTGAAATTACTCAAAACTATAACAATACAAAACATTACACAACAAAATATAAGCCTTCTCAAGTCAACAAATCCAACGAAAAAGCTATTTTGAATAACACATATAGTCATTTGAAGATATAGCAGGCCCGCAAAAATTTAAAGTTGGTGACATTGTGCGCATATCCAAGGCAAAACATGTCTTTGAAAAAGGATATACACCCAATTGGACTACAGAACTATTCAAAATCACCAAAGTTAAAATTACCAATCCTGCTACGTATTTACTTGAAGACATGCAAGGTACACCAATCAGCTTCTATGCTGCTTCTATGATGAAGAACTACAGAAAACATCGAATCCTGACATTTACTTAATTGAAAAGGTGCTCAGAAGAAAGGGTAACAAAATGTATGTCAAGTGGCTTGGTTTGGATAGCAAACACAACAGTTGGATAGAAAATATTGATATTGTATATAGATCTATTTTTCGGTTCGCCGCGTAGAAAGAGCAGGAGCTATAAATTGAAGTCAGCTTTGGATATCAAACTCAGTTAGCAACATGAGTTCCCAAGATAGTGGTAGTGTCGACATCGTGAACGAATCTGATTCAAGTAACTACAGTTCAGAGTTAGATAGAATATTGGAAAACTATGAGACTGCTGTCAAGTCTGAGAACATTTACCTGCTTTCAACACAGTATCCAATTTCGGGTTATGAAGTAAAATGTGGAATAAGTCCTGCAAGATCATTCACACCTGCTGTTATCTTATCCCAACATCTTGAGTTCAGCAAAATATCTTTCAGTACTTATGAATGGAATACCTTTATCTCAATTATGACACAACATATGAATTTCTTTCATACCGGAGACGAGTTCTAATCTGATTTATTACCATGTGGAGATTACTGTACAATCACTCCATTAAATAACGATGATAGTAAGGTGATTTTAGTCAAGAAACATGGTGTTGAGTATTACATGGATGAAGAAGAAGTATCGCAAATTTTAGAATTGAATAATTTGATTGTACAACGTAAATTTGTGCTAGAAAATTTGAATTTTTGTGAATATCATTATACTGTTTTGGATTTCTGTAAAAATACCTTCTCCGAAAATTTAAGTCCTTTACAAATTTTATATGCATTTTGTTCCATTACACCAAACGATATGTTACACAATGCCCTCAGAGAATTTGTATACTTTTATAAAGTTAAAGTTATCAATGATTTAAATAAATAATTATTTATTATTGTTTTTTATTATATGCTACTTTTAAGTCACCCGGTATACGTTACTTTTAGTTTTAACTGTATTTCAGTAATATATAAAGACGCTATCAGTTAACTGCGGTTACGTTATACTTTTATATTACAAGATTAGCGAAATTTTTGTCTGACAATTTTAATAATCAAATTAACAATTATAATCGTCGCTATCAACACTACCTCATTTTAGTATTAGATAACAAAGGGTAGCCGAGTGGGTCGAAGTCCGCGTCGTCGGCCCTCCCAAAATTTTTTTTCGAATATACCAACTTTACTCATGCGCATTTTAAAAACCTCTCTCTCTTACACATTGTCTCGCTGCTCTATCTCTAACACACGGTTTTCCCTATTTCTATAGTCAGACTAACGTTGCTAATCTACTAATTCACATAATAATTTTTATTTCTTAGTGCTTGTATCAAAATTCAGACCACACCTGCATCTCTAAAAATTTACAGAAAACATAATATCTGGATAACGGTAAGGTTTAGGTATAAGAAAGTATACATGAACTTGCCTTATTTTTTTCCCCTGAATGCATTAAAATAGAAAAAACAGGGTGGTTCTATTTAAAAAAATGAAGAAATTTGATATTTATGAAGTTAAACTTTGAACACTTTTTATACACACCATGTATAAAATGAAAAATTTGTCAACATAGATTCGAATACGTTTGATCTTGCTCAAGGCAACCGAAGAGAAACCATTTTCATATCTTCAAGGGTCTCCTCGTAAAAAAATAATTTATAAGGGTCTTCAACGGTCAAATTTTCTACAAAAAAATCAATAACTCAAAAAGTGTGCATTTTTCGAAAAAAGTTTTCAGACAAAAGTATACTAAAATATTACGTAGATTTCAAAAATGTATTAATATACAGGGTGTTCTATTTAAAATAACAAAGTTACAGTCGACTTCTGGTAGAACCGGAAGTTGGCTATCTTTGATAATATTTTAGTTGAAAAGATGGTATCCAAAAACCCAAACGTACAAATTTTCATGATTTTACTATAATTTTGGCATATACAGATAGTTTTCACTCGTCGTGGGACACCCTGTATTTGATATATTTTTGTGTTCGCTTATTCGTACTTTCAATGCTCTAGCTAGATGTTTCACCTAAATAAAATTTGTCGCATTCACAAGATATTTGATATATGCAGTTCTTTGAAGATTGTTCTTCATTTTTTGGTTTCGGTTAGGTTAGGTTAGGTTAGTATTGATCTCAATGTATTATTGTATTTAAAACTAGTTCTAATATTGAATTGATTACCAATTTTCTTAATTCTTTCTGATAAACCCTTAACATACGGTAAAGTTTCTAATAATTATGTTAGCTGAATTATTAATATTATTGTTATGGGGTATTAACAATGAGTCCCTCTCTATATTCTTAATCTCCTTATTTACAAATTCTGCAGGGTAATTATTGTTTTTTTAAAACATCTTTTAAAAAAGTTTTCTCCTTTGTAAATTGATCATCACTAGAACAAATGATTCTGGCCCTATCGTATAAAGATTTTACTATCCCTTTTTTAACGCTTATAGAATGATTAGAGTCAAAATTCAAATATCTATTAGTGTGTGTTGGCTGCTTACGGTAATCACTTGTTTCATACCTTGTAGATGTTTTATTAATAAGAACATCTAAAAATGGCAAAAAATTGTTATTTTCAATTTCAAATTTTATAGATTCCTCTCCTTCATTTATATTTTTTTTTAAAAATCATTAAGAGATACTAAGTCATAATGCCATATTGCGAAGATGTCGTCTACATATCTCCACCAGACAATTGGTTTTAATTTTTGATTATTTACTATTTTGGATCCAAAATGTTCCATGTAAATATTTGATAAAATTGGTGAGAGACAAGAGCCCATGGCAAGAACGAAATTATGTTCATAAAAATCATTATTGAATTGAAAATATGTTTTTGTTATACATAATTTTAATAATTTTATTATTGCTGTTACGCTCAATTTGGTCCTTTCTGTAAGGGTCTGATCAATTTCTAATTTTGATTTGACAAGTTCTATTGTTTTTTATACCGGTACATTAGTGAAGAGACTACATCAAAACTGACGAAATAATGGTTTTTGTTAAAATTCAAATCTGATAACTTTTGTATAAAATGATTGCTATTTCTGATGTATGAATTTGTCTGTCCTGCGAGGGGTTCAATAATTTTCAATATATGATTTGATAGTTTGCTGCAAGAGGAATTAATAGTGCTACAAATTGGTCTCAATGGTATTTTTTGTTTATAAGTGTCTTATAAATTTTGTTTTCAATAGATTTGGTAGGATCATTTGGTAGCTTAGTATAACGGCCGTTTATTAATAAATCCATTACTTTTGAATCATAATCAACTTTGTTCATAATTACAGTAGAATTGCCCTTATCAGCCGGTAAAATAATATATAGAATCATAGAATCATCTTCTTTGAGATTTTTAATTGATTTTTGTTCTGCTTTTGTAATATTGTTTTTTAAATGAGTAGATTTTTCTAATATGACTTTACATCGTACCCTTATATATTCTTCTCTTTCGTGTTCAGATATTTGAATTTTGACTCTAATCATTCTATCAGCGTTAAAAAAGGGATAGTAAAATCTTTATACCGATAGGGTCAGAATCATTTGTTCTAGTGATGATCAATTTACAATGGAGAAAACTTTTTTAAAAGATGTTTTAAATAACAATAATTATTCTGCAGAATTTGTAAATAAGGAGATTAAGAATATAGAGAAGGGCTCATTGTTAATACCCCATAACAATAATATTAATAATTCAGCTAACATAGAAACTTGACTATACCCTATGTTAAGGGTTTATCAGAAATAATTAAGAAAATTGGTAATCAATTCAATATTAGAACTAGTTTTAAATCCAATAATACATTGAGATAGATACTAACAAAAACGAAACCAAAAAATGAAGAACAATCTTCAAAAACCTGCATATATCAAATATCTTGTTTTTTTTTTGTTTTTTGTTTATGGCCAGGGAGAGACTCCATTAGCCGAATATGTTTTAGTTCGTTTATATAATATATATTTTTTTATTAAGGAAGAGTAAGTATGGACCCCAACCAATTTTTTACTTTTTTTTATTTTCATTATGATCTATTGTACAATGTAATACCTATTATATATGGTAGTAGGTAATATAACTTAAAATTATTTTTTTTAATTTTTTTTTTATTGATTTAAGGATGATATCTTGTGAATACGACAAATTTTATTTAGGTGAAACATCTAGACCATTGAAAGTACGAATAAGTGAACACAAAAAATTATCAAAGATAGGGGAGTCTTTAAGTCAGCTATTTGCAAACATGCTTGGGAAGAGGGACATCAAATTCAGTGGGATTCAACAAAAATAATTAGAGAGTTTTCGAAAACGTACATATACTGAGACGGTAGCGGTTAACATAAATCTAACCGCCCGACTATTTTGACAGATAAACATATAGTTTTCGAACCTTCTGCGCCCCAACGGTAACAGTAACAAAAGTTTTTGTTAGTTATAATATTATTTGATTTGTTTCTACTAGCAAAAGGCGTAAATTTGCAGAAATTTGAGTGAATTATGATCCATTTTGAGGGAGCTGTAAAGAGTTGTTTGCCAAAATTTTAGTTAGCAAAATCTGATTGTCTTCCTCAGAGAACTGAATCCTACTTCTTCTTAAATTGTTCAAGCTACTACTATTAATTGATAGCATGATAATTATGAATAGTATGTGCTAGTAGTTTTCTTTATGACGGACGGACGGACTTCATGAAGGGAAAGTGAAGGATTCAGATGTTGCCAGTCTCGATAACCTGTAGTCCAAATATCTTTTTTTTCCAGAAAAGAGCGAGCAGGGAAAGTAAAATAAAGCATCCATCCTCTTACAATAAATAAGCCAGTTCCTGTGCAGCCTATCTCCATTTGGCAAAACCTTTATGAACCATTTTTTATCAAAACGTCGATCACCGTCACTCATAAGATAAAAATTGAGATCATCGCCACATTCAGGTCCCCGTTCAACAAATATTTTAATATTATTTTTCGTTATTTGCCATGTTGTAGGGTCATTGAAATCAACTAGTTCAAATGGTTTTTCAGTAACTCCTGATTCTTCGGAATAATTTTCTTTGTCCGAATCTGAATTGTCTGGAATAGAATAGTTCAGTTCTATTTGTTCGGTACTTTCAGTTGAAGTAGAAGGAATACTTTCTGCAACATGGGCGTCATTCGCGGAATCGGTGGAATCACTTCTTATCAGGACATTAACCGCTTCATTCTTGAAGTAACTTGAGATATCACTTGTGTTTTTTTTGAGTTCTGATAATTTTTTATGTCTTATCTTTCGAAACTGTGATCCTGATAATTTTTTCGGAGGCATTTCATATGGTTATAACAAACTGAAAATAAAAAATCCTAATGAATAATATTTGAAAATTGTCAAACATACCGGTTCGAGAACTATTTTTCTTTCCAGCACAAATAAATTCCTGACGCGATAAGACAAGACGGTAAAAGAATTGCACCGTATCACTGGCCTGACTAGTGGAAACATGAGTACGAGGTTCGACGAGTATGCACTGCGAACGATAAATGCCACACGAGTCGACACGACGCTAAACAAAATTATGTTTTAAAGATATCACGTGATCACGTCGCCTAGCAACCGATTACAATGGAATTACCGCAGAAGTGGGAGGAGAGTTTATACATAATATGTCACGCATCATTTTCGGAGATGTTTTACAACTTTTTTTTCATCTCTGAGATATAGAACTGATAGTCAAGAAAAAGGAAATCTCCATTCAAAATGGAACACATTTTGCGCCCCTAGGTCGTTTGCGCCCGTGGCAAATGCCGCCTTCGCCACGCCCTAGGTCCGGCTCTGCCAGAGACAACATACAGAATACAGACGTCACTCATTGAATTGTGGTTAGATTTTTCGTGGCCTTTTCGTTAATGCAACCGCTATGTCTACCGTCCGTAAGATACCGGTAGTGTACGGGAACGGTATACGCTAAGTGACATACCGCATGTCAAAGTTGTCAAATAGCATTAATCGGAGTGCTTTTTAAGCGGCTTCGAAAACTCTCTAATATTGAAAGAACCCAATAACAAAAGACGAAAAATCAAAGAAAGTGCTTTAATACAACTAAATGCAGATAAATGTGTAGCTAGTATTTCATCCGAATGTAGTCAAATTTGGTTACCAATGTAAGAAAGAGAAATTTCCAATAATCAAGTACCTGCGTTATCTGGATAGCATAATAAGTTTTTATTCAGGTTTTCTTATGATTTAAAATTTGAATAGTTGTTAATCGATACACATTTCAATACACAAAATCACAAAACTGAGTATAGGTACATATTTTGAAAACAAAAATAATCATACACAAAAAAAGTAACAAGAAACGCGTCTTATTAACATTTCCAATATAAGCGAAAAAACGCGCTATCCTAATAAAAACCGTTCCTGGAACGTGCACTTCACTGGATTCCATTTCTAGTAGACTATCATATCTTTGGAATGTCATAAAATGAAATATTTCATTTCACATTTTGCCGGAGATATGATCTACTATTAATGGACCTTAATAAAAATTTGATAACCAAATTTTGCAGTCTTAAGCTTCAAAATATGTTTGATTGTCTAGTTGTCAAATTTTTTCCGTTGTGTCAGATAGGGATAAAAAGTTAATTTCTACTCATTTTATCTTGATAACGGTAGCTGGAACGCTACCGAACGTTGAAATAAATAATTTAAAAATATTGTGGTTTAATTTCCCAAGTAATTCAAAAGAAAAGAATTTATACCTGTTTTTTAATGTTAATTTCGCGCGCTCACAAGTAAGCATAGCCACAGATTATAAAAGAGAACAGATACGAATCCCGGCAAAACATCAAAGGATTTTCAATTTCGACTTCAATGACCTTCGACCTTTAACTCGGTATGGCCGCGATGTTGTCAGTTTAAAATATTTTCAGAATCTCTTACCAAATTGCAATGTTGACTTGGTGACAATAACAGTTTCCAGTGCCGGTTCTTTACTTTTCTTTCCGAATAAAATTTATTTGGACAGTCTCTGTATGAACAATACACTCCGCCGTGATATTTATTCATTTTATAAAAATAATATACTAATGTACACTATTTTTAATTAATATTACCACAACCTTCAATCGATTAGTCAAATAACACAAATAATATCGCGGATTGACAACCTTCAAACTAAAGTGTCAAAAATAGCGTTTTTTATTTTGATTTTTGAGCCAAGCCGCCACGGCTATTGTGCATGTTAGCCAAATATGGTTTGGGAAAAAAAGTATATATTTATGGTATGATTTTTATACATTATAACTTTTTAAATTGTAAAATTCTTTTAATGTTAATGAAATTGATTTAAAACAAGTAATTGTCGAATATTTGTATCTGTATAACTATCACACAAAAAATAATGCTGATTATTTTTTTCACTTGTCAAAATATGACATTTTGGTGGTTTTAACCAATAGCAATACATTATTCTAGCCAATCATTCGGTATTGTAACGTTTATTTTAATTTATATTTACAACTAATTAATTTATATTTACAAATTTATATGTACGGTCCTTAATTTTACTAATTTATATTAAACACTTAACTAACTAACTACACTAATTTATATGAATGTCACTGATTAACACTTTATTGATCGGTTTGTCTTTAGTATAAGCACTACAGTGTCCATCTATGCGACTACGTCTCAACTATCTGAGTATTGTTGACTGTTCACTGTTAACTGTTTACTGTTCTTCTCTTCGCCCTGTGCGGCGATGCTATTTATATCCGAAATGTAGGTTTCTAGAACACTCCTGATGTTTTGTCGCTAGACGAGTTTCTGGACTGTTCTCGTCGGCCCGTATTCTCGATCATCGTCGAAATCTCTGGAATGTTTTCGTCGGCTAGTAGCGTGGAGAGGGGCATGAGAGGGGATGGCAGTCTGAACATTCTCGATTACAGTCATAAGCGTCTCATACAGGAATTTCGCTGGGGCACTCGCGTAACATTGCCCCCTCCTTAAGAGACAGTTCCTCCTGGAACTAACTAGGAAACTGAAACGACATGACTGTATAGGCAACTGGTTCCCTTGTTACATTTTCCAGTTGCATGGAAGTAACATGCGACCGTCTTCTCCGTTGACTGTGCCTCCTGGGAATGTCCGCAGACAATTACCTGCACTTCGGTGTCTCGGAAGATTACTTCTACCATGTTACGGATTATCCGCCAATCTAAATGCCTACATTCAATCTTAGGCATGGCTAGCCTATGCACGTTCAGTTCAAGCACATGCTCTCTCAAGTTTAGTAAAGCTTCCCAGACATTCTCGTACGTTGGTCTTTCGTCGAAGGTGTTTCTCGTCACTAGGTGGAAATTGTAACGGGTGCCATCTTGTACCTTCAAAGCTTTACCTGGTACTGGTAACTGGTTTTCCAAACTTCGTGCGCCACTCTTCTTTATTAACAGAGATGGCAATCCACGCGCATCGGTTATGCTGGCAGGGATGTTTATTGCCAGTGAGTATTCCTCCGGCACGGTGAGCAGATCTTGTCGTTTCTCCGTGGTGACGCCGTATCTTGCTTTTCCGGTACCACCATAAGCACCCATGAACTCTACAAAAGCAGGATCGGCTACTTCTTGGAGTTGTCTTATTTCCTCATCGTGGTCACCCTCGAATGGCGCTAATCGATTACGGTGTACCACCTTTGACTTTCCGTTTGCGATCTTGGTGATGCGATAAATGACGTCGTTGATTCTTTTATTTACAAGGTACGGACCGTCCCAAGCTTTCTGCAACTTTGGAGAAAAACCCTTTTGTCTTCTTGGGTTATGCAGCCAGACTTTGTCTCCTTCGTGGAAACCTCCTTCTGTAGCTTGCGTATCGTACCTTTTCTTCATCCTATCGCTAGCGATCTGGAGATTCGATCGAACCAACTCGTGTATGTCGTCCATTCGTTTTCTCAACTGGGTTACGTAATCTTCACCAGCTATGTCTTCTCCGGGTCGGCATCCAAATTCAAGGTCGCAGGGTAATCTCATTTCGCGTCCGAACAGAACTTTTGCTGGTGTTTGGCCGGTAGACTCATTGATGGCGGATCTGTAGGCCATCGCAAATAGCGAGAGATACTGGTCCCAATCTCGCTGATGGTTAGATACTACTTTGGACAAGTATTTGCCAAGAGTTCTGTTCATTCGCTCAACCATTCCGTCCGACTGTGGATGTAGAGCAGTAGTTCTCGTTTTCTTCATGCCGAGCTTATCACAAACTTCCTGAAACAGCTGGCTTTCGAAGTTTCTGCCCTGGTCGCTGTGTATTTCCAGGGGCACTCCATATCGGCAAATGAACTCCTTAACAAGCACGTCGGCAACAGTTGCGGCTTCTTGGTTTAAAATGGCATACGCTTCCACCCACTTTGTGAAATAGTCCATCACCACCAAAATGTACCTGCTGCCATCTGCTGTCGGTGGAAACAGTCCGGCAATATCCAGGGCAATGCGTTCAAAAGGGCTTCCGACATTGTACTGCTTCATAGGAGCCTTTCTTCTCCCGTGCGGTCCATTGGCCGTGGCACAGGTAGTGCATTTCTTACACCAGTTCTTAACATCTTCGGAACTGTGCATCCAGTAAAACCGTTCTCGCACCCTCTGGAGGGTCTTCTTCACACCTAGATGTCCTCCTGATGGACTTTCGTGTAATTTCTGCAGTACTGCTACTACCCTTGATCTTGGAATCACCAACTGTCTTCTACTTTCCGAGCCATCATCGTTCTCGATTACTCGCTGTAGCAAACCGTTCTCCAGAACCAGCGAGTCCCACTGGGCCCAATACGATTTCATCGTTGGCGAGTATCTTGAAATCTCCTGCCAAGTAGGTCGACAGTTTTCCTCTTTCCAATGTCGGATTTTCTTCAAGTCGGGATCGTTCTGTTGTTCCTCTTCCAGTTTTTCTGGTGTCCATTCGTCGCTGGTCACCGTGGTTCTTCGAATCGCAGCTTCCTTAGCTTCTGTTTTACTGCAGTGGGAGCATTCTGCAGGACATGGTCTTCTGGACAGGGTGTCCGCATTTCTGTGGCTTATTCCGGCTCTATGCTCAATAGTGAAATTATATTCTTGGAGCCGCTCTATCCATCTGGCGATTTGTCCTTCAGGGTTCTTAAATTGCATAAGCCACTTAAGTGCTGCATGATCGGTTCTAATCACAAATTTCTTCCCATACAGATACTGATAGAAGTGCTCCACGGACTTCACTACTGCCAGGAGCTCTCTTCTTGTGACGCAGTAGTTTTGTTCCGGTTTGGATAGGACTTTGCTAAAATATCCCAGAACTTTCTCTTGTCCTCCTTGAACTTGCGATAGCACTCCTCCAATTCCAACATTGCTAGCATCAGTATCTAATATGAATTCTCCATCTGGTAGTGGATAGCCGAGTATGGGTGCAGTAGTCAAATGTTTCTTTAAGGTTTCGAACGAAGTTTGGCAATCTTCGTCCCAGCGAAGCTCCCTTGCTTCCTCTGTAAGTCGTGTCAAAGGCTTAGCGATATCTGCAAACTTCTTTATAAATCGCCTGTAGTATGTACAGAGTCCAAGGAAGCTTCTAACTTGGTGCTTGTCGGTAGGTCTTGGCCACTTTCGTATAGCGGCAACTTTTTCTTCGTCTACAGCTACACCATCCTTGCTGACTACATGGCCTAGGTAATTTACTTTGTTTTGAAATAGTTGACATTTCTTGGGGTTGAGCATCAGTTGGGCAGCTTGCAGCCTTTTGAAGACATCTTCCAAATTCCTTCGATGTTCTTCGAATGTCCTTCCCAAGACAATGATGTCATCAAGGTACACTAAGCAGGTTTTCCAGGACAACCCTCGCAATACGTTTTCCATCAGTCTTTCGAACGTTGCGGGGGCATTGCACAGCCCAAATGGCATAACGGTGAAATGCCATAATCCAGATCCGGTGGTAAACGCTGTCTTTTCTTTATCGGCTGGATCCACCTGCCAATATCCAGACTTCAAGTCCAAGGTAGAAAACAACTTGCTACCGACCAGCGTATCCAGAGTGTCGTCGATTCTTGGCAGCGGATAACTATCTTTCTTGGTAACATTGTTCAACTGCCGGTAGTCCACGCAGAACCTCGTGGTTCCATCCTTCTTCTTTACCAGAACTACCGGAGAGACCCAAGGACTGGTAGAAGGTTCTATTATCTTTTCCTCTTCCATCTCGCGAACAATTCTCTCCGCTTCCTCTCTTTTCGCCAGTGGTAGCCGTCGTGCCGATTGTCTTATCGGTTTAGCGTCGCCGGTGTCAATTTTATGTTTGACAGCAGATGTTCTTCCTGTCTTCCCTCCTTTTGGTACAAAAAGAGAACGATATTGCAGCAAGAGTTCCCTGATTTTCTTCTTCTCTTGTCGGCTAAGGGATTGTCCAGCCACTGCTATCATTTGTTCAAATTTATTATTGGCGTCGTTAGAGGTTGTAGTTTGATGAATTACTGACGCCACTGGTACGCAAGTTCCAATTTTGGTCTCTTTTTTTATAGTTACGGGATGGTCATTAACATTTATAATGCGTACAGGTATCTCTTCGGCAGCCATGATTAACCCTTTTCCAACCAGGATTCCTCAACCGACCTCTTTATCGTGATTCCATGGTTCCATCATGACCGGTGTTCCTTCTTCGACGGTTCCTTGTAGCCTTGCCATAGTGAAAAATTCACTCCTTGCGGGTTAGGTTAGGATACGGTTGTTATCCTCCTGTACGGCTACCTGAACACTCTTATCCTCGTGTGGGTGAAGGAATACTTCTTCAGAACCTACTCTAATCACTCGGTTCTTGAAATCTAGCTGGAAGCCATGTAGGTTCATAACGTCCATTCCAAGTATTATATCCTCTTCGATATCAGCGACAACCACAGTGTGGGTGAACTTCTCTGTGCCAATTCCCAATTGCACTGGTAGTTCTCCATGGACGTTGGCGCTTTCACCTGTAGCAGTCTTGAATCGCAGTCTGGTCGGTAACAGTCGTTTTCGGGAGTTGACAGTCTCGGGACGAATAATAGTCCTCGTTGTTCCAGTGTCCACTAATAGTGTATACTTCCTTCCATTAATTTCACCATCCACGTATACACTATCATCGCGACATTTCAGAGAGGCTATTAGGATGAGAGGGTCTTTGGAAGGTCTTCGGGTCGAAGCTGCCCTCTGATGGCCGACCCTTTCTAGTTTTCCTGCTGGTCGTCTTTGTTTGTAGCAGTTCTTGGTCGCTTGCACGAACTGTGTACGTGTCCCATTTCTCCACAATTCCAGCATCTCACAGCTTTCGGCTTTCCATTTGAGATGCTTGTCATCATATTGACAAGCTGGTCGAGCTTGTTCTCCACTTCCTCGTCTGCTACAGCCCTCACCTTACTGTACACTCCGGAAGCCTGTGTAGCAGCTTCGTAATCCAGGTCTGCAGAGAGTACGTCGACCAGTGTCTTATGCCGAGCCAAGCGTAGAGTTCTCTGCATTTCGTTGTCACGAACTCCGTCGATAAATGCCTGTACCCCTAAACATTCCATGACATTCTCCGGTGCCGATGGATAGGCAAACCGCACCAACCTAGCAATATCCGCTTCGAACTCTTGCAGAGTTTCGTCGCGTTTTTGTTTGCGGTTTTTCAACTGCGACTGGTACAGATGCTCCAGGTGTTCCAGGCCATATCTCATGTTTAATCTTTTTTTAAGTTGTTCAAAATCATCAGTCTCTTCTACTGGAATGGTCTGAAGGATATCCATGGCGTCTCCTCTCAGGGCAAGAGTTAAATTCAACGCTTTTTCCTTTTCGCTCCAGTTGTTCGCCTTTGATGCCGCCTCGAATTGTTTAAGATAGTTCGGCCATGACGTTTTTCCATCGAAAGTTGGCAGTTTCACTCGGCTGTTAATATCATTTTCTATTTTCGGTTTCAACTCCACTTTCTCTGCCAGTTCTTCGTTGTTCCGGGTTTGTCTACTTGTAATATCGGAATTATTACTAGTCTTCTTTTCCATTTCTTTAATTTTTTGCTCCATTCTTTCAATCTTTTCTTCTACGGTAGAAATATCAGTTTTCATGGATGTCACTTCGCTTTTTACGTCCGTCATTTTATTTTCTATGTCCTCGGAAAGCTTATTTTCCATTTCCGACATTTTATTATCTATATCCGCCGAAAGTTTACTTTCCATGGATCAAATTTCGTTTTTTATATCCGACATTTTGTTTTCCATGTCCGCCGAAAGTTTACTTTCCATCGAAGTCATTTCGTTTTTCATGTCCGTCATTTCGTTTTTTATATCCGTCGAAATTTTATTTTCCATGTTCGACATTTCTTTTTTTATGGAGGAGGTTATAGAAGCGGACGCTTCGTCGGTGAATTCAAACGTTTCCGGGTCCAATCCATTGTTAATCATAGTATTTTTCAGTCTATCCACTAACACCGACTTGGTCCCACTTGTGTCCAATTCGTAATCCTCCAACTCTCTTCGAAGTTCTGAAACTTTTAATTCACAAAGTTTCTTTGCCATCTTCCTGTATATTTATTCTTTAATCCCACTTCTGACACCAATGTAACGTTTATTTTAATTTATATTTACAACTAATTAATTTATATTTACAAATTTATATGTACGGTCCTTAATTTACTAATTTATATTAAACACTTAACTAACTAACTACACTAATTTATATGAACGTCACTGATTAACACTTTATTGATCGGTTTGTCTTTAGTATAAGCACTACAGTGTCCATCTATGCGACTACGTCTCAACTATCTGAGTATTGTTGACTGTTCACTGTTAACTGTTTACTGTTCTTCTCTTCGCCCTGTGCGGCGATGCTATTTATATCCGAAATGTAGGTTTCTAGAACACTCCTGATGTTTTGTCGCTAGACGAGTTTCTGGACTGTTCTCGTCGGCCCGTATTCTCGATCATCGTCGAAATCTCTGGAATGTTTTCGTCGGCTAGTAGCGTGGAGAGGGGCATGAGAGGGGATGGCAGTCTGAACATTCTTGATTACAGTCATAAGCGTCTCATACAGGAATTTCGCTGGGGCACTCGCGTAACAGTATTATACTGACAATCCCACTCATGTATAAAAATTCCCATTTGTGAATACAAAAATCGTAGTTTGCTATCGGCTAAATAGGAAGGAAGAGAATTTGCAAGTGGATAAAAATATCGGATAAATTACGTTACCGTAGCAACGCTAGCATTTACTGTTTGTTTATCAAGAGTTGTCAATGTCAACAACAAAGTCTACATCAGTAGAGGAGCAAATTTCTACTGGACCAATTGTATATAATAATTGTATTTTTAACAATTGTACTTTCTAAACATTATATTTCTACTCATTGTTCGTTTAGTTTGTTAAATAAAGTTTAATTGAATTGAGTTTCTTATTCATGGGATTGTCTTACCAAATACCACGCGAGCTCAGATCTAGCAGGATATTTTTTCCGATGGTTTTCTCATACTTACTTTCATGTAGGTAATTTAACTCGATCTGTTTGTCAGAACAGCTCTCGTTAAATTGCCAATGAAAGTAAGTATTCGAAAACAACCACAAAAAATATCCGGCTAAATCTGAGCTCTTGTGGCATTACTCCCGATAAATTAACTTCAATATTAAAATGTCATATACCTGGAAATGTTTTTGTCACTTTGACATCGATAAAAAAGGTGCATCCTTTTTTATCGCGATAAAAACCTCTCTTCCTCAATTTCTAGTATGCGGACGTCACTTCTACACAATGACAATGAGATAATTATTGTTGTTGTTCATCGATATATTCTGTCGTTAATTTATCTTGCCAAAAAACACTCGAGCTTTTCTTTTATCTAGATAAATTTCTCTTTAACTCAAACTTTTGCCAATCACTAAATTTGCTCGAAAAACTGACATTAGATAAAATCGCTCCACCTTCGGTGTCGCGATTTTATCATGTCAGTTTTTCTCGTAAAATTAGTGATTGGCAAAACTGTTTCGTTGCAAAGAGAAATTTATCCGATAAAAAAAAAGCTCTTGTGTTTTTACTGTTGATAAATTAACTTCAATATTAAAATGTCATATACCTGGAAATGTTATTGTCACTTTGACATCGATAAAAAAGGTGCATCCTTTTTTATCGCGATAAAAACCTCTCTTCCTCAATATCTAGTGAACGGACGTCACTTTCACACAATGACAATGAGATAATTATTGTTGTTGTTCATCGATATATTATTCTGTCGTTAATTTATCTTGCCAAAAAACACTCGAGCTTTTCTTATATCCAGATAAATTTCTCTTCAACTCAAAGTTTTGCCAATCACTAAATTTGCTCGAAAAACTGACATTAGATAAAATCGCTCCACCTTCGGTGTCGCGATTTTATCATGTCAGTTTTTCTCGTTAAATTATTGATTGGCAAAACTGTTTCGTTGCAAAGAGAAATTTATCCGATAAAAAAAAAGCTCTTGTGTTTTTACTGTTGATAATTATGCTTCCTCATCGATAAAACCTTGTTTACATCGAAACGTCAAAATTTTACTTTGAATTTGTCATTATTGACAACTAAAAGCGCTTTCAAAAATCCTTTTAAATTGTTGAAAAAAATAATCTTCCCAAATACAACTCGCTCTTCAAATTTTATCACATAATTTTTTATTTTCATCACTCAAACTTGTTTATTTGAGGCAAAAACATTCAAACAAACCGAATTTAGATAAAATCACTCCTCCTAACGGAGTCGTGATTTTATCAAATCGGTTTGTTTTCATATTTTTGCCAAATAAACAAGTTTTCGTGGAAAAGAAAAAATTATCGATAAAATTTGAAGCACTCGTGGTATTACCTTTGATAAAATATTCAACCTATGATCGTGAATTAAGGGAAATATTATGCAACTTGATAACACTGTTGAAAAGTTTCGCGAAGCAGCCCGAACGGAGTCGACATACGACGATGGACCTTTAAATGGGTATGTCCACCCATCTCTCTCTTTTTTACTGTTATCTGTCAAGCTTTCGCATCTGTTTTCCTTTATAATCTGTGGCATAGCTTTCCGCCGTCTCTCTCTGACTCATGCGCTGCGTTGGCCTCTCTGTGTCTTGGATCATTATCTATCTTAGGGCCGGTTTTACAATTGAGATTTATACTAGGTATAAATAACAGTATAGTTATTCTGGGAATAAAGTTATACCAGAGTTTATACCTAGTATAAAACTAGTTGGTTTTACAATTACAATATAGCAATTCTAGGAGTAACGTAAAAGTGAATTGACATATCTTGTCAGTCCTGTCATATCTGTGATATTTTTCTTCGTTGAGAGAGCTTATTCATTATTTTAAAATGAATTTGAATGATCTTCCAATATTTAAATTTTCCTATGAAGAAGATATGCTACAACACGCGTTCTTTTTTGCTTTTAACAGACATTTTATTTATGTCACTTTTTGAGGTTATTCGTAGATTAACCGACTTATCTGTCTGTTTGACGATGGTATAGCTTATTCTAGTCTTTACGAGAATCTTATTCCACTGTCAAACTTATACCTGCTTTGTAAAACGCTAGATTACATCTTATACCGAGAGTAAGCTTACTCCTAGTTTATACCACTATTGTAAAACCGGCCCTTAATCAGCTTTATCAAGATTGTTAAAGAGAGCAATGTTATTAATAATGAAATTGTTTACAATTTGTTAACAAATTTTTTTCTGAAATCAATTTTTCAAAAGTTATTTAAGCATAAATCGGATTATGCAATAAAAATTATTTTTTCGTGTAATTGCCCGCGAAGTCAGTATTTCGCGTTCTCAGCACATTCCGCGAAATTTAAAATTCAATTTCGCGGACCCATACATATAGCAAATGCTGCGAAACCAGACGTCACTTCCAAATTTGACATTTCTAAAATACTACAAATTCTGCCTGAAATACGGTTGCATAGGATCCTAGAGAGGTTGACATTTTTGTCCTAGGTCTGCGCCCGTATACACCTGCACCAGAGCCTGAGGGTGTTTTTGAGCCGTCTGTGTACCAACAGCTGTCTGCTCTTAATACTTCATCCTTACGGATGACCCATTCATCTCTATCTGGAATTAGGACGGTGTGAGGCAGGTCGTAGTTTACTGTTGAAGGCATTATGTCAGAGGTCATTCCCAGAATACTGTGACTTTCACTATTCGCTAGTATTCTGCTTCGTTATGCATAAGCCTGATTTGTGCATTTAGAAATATGTACAATTCTGTATGCTGTCCCCCCCCTCGGTTCGCCACTGACCACACCCTCCTTCACTATAACCATTGATTAAGAAATAGCCTATAACCCTACCAGTCAAACTGAAAATAGATTCTCTTCACATCAAAACTCTGAAAGTGCGGATTATCGGTCCCAAAAAATACTCACCCTTCACAGTCGATTACTCATCAAACCTCTACTAGTTCGTGGTTACATACTACAAACACTTTACTAAGAGATAATTCTCACAACCCATCTCCCAAAGCAACCCAAATAGTTTTTTTTGATGTTTTGGAAGCTGTTCAGATGCCGAGAGCACTGCAGCCTATTGGCTTATTATACTCCACTCCCACATTTAGTCCACCCATCCAGCTATCCCCGTACCTTCGAGTAGATGATATAGGTCCATTGGATTTGTGCCATATACTTCAGGTGGCACATTGACGTCTCCTAAGATTGCCCGTCACGGTCACGGTCTCCATGCCACAAAGTCTGCAGCTGAGGTCCCTGTTGTATAACCCTATTTTATTCATTTTATTCGACGGGGTATGATCCGTTATTCGTACTGATTTCAAATGAGAACCCCTGTATATTATACCGAATCATATTACGAAACTCTGTTTTGCAAAATAAATGTTTTTTCTTCAATGTACAATAAACTACAGAGCGTTGATTTAAATACGATTTTCACATAAACGTATTCATTCCGTTTGACGACTGTATAACGTAGCAAAACTTCATATTAAATGCTTCAAAAAAATGTGAGCAATTCGAATTCGGAATAATATACAGGGGTTCTCATTTGAAAAATCATATGTTTGGTTCGAGGTTTTTGTAATGGAGTTGTGCAACGCTCTGTATAGTCTGAGATAATACCTTAAAGACATCTAATATTTTTGTTGATAACATTTATTGATATCCCTTAAAATAACCCATATACCGAAGTTTGTCGTAAGATTGTTAAATTTTGTTTATTCAGAATTTGTTATTAAATTTATTTAATTCAGATTAATGTGTTAAATTGAAATCAGTTATAGTTAGCTTTTTTGTTTACAAAAAGATAAAATCAGAAATTTTTAACCAGCATGGGCTTGCTCAAGAAAAAAAATTTAATTTAAAAATAGAAACTGGGACTCATTTTAAGCGGACTCTCAAAATTTTAGATTTTTCCGCGAATGTTTAAGCCTTCAAATTAATTAAAGAAATTGGATTGAACGAAAACGGGGCGTGGTTACCTGTGACGTCATACTGCATATGCTATACCACAGTATACATAGACAAAAGAGTAGTAGGTTCATTCCTCGTCACTCGTCGGCTGTTTCATGTAGCGCTGCTAAAGACCTGCCGAAATACGATCGTAAAAGCACATGTGTGTCGTATATACAGGGGTCGCGCGAATTATTATCTTTATAGCTTGTTGATTTATAAATTGAGTATTTGGTACAGGGTCTGATAAAAATGTACGTCAGGCTAGAAAATTTATTTCAAAAACGATGTTTCGCTATGTATTTAATTATAAGAAATAAACTAGAATCATTCATTGGAATAGCTTTCATTACATTATAAAAAAAAGAATTTATAATATAGAAATAGAAAACATAAATAACTATTTAATGTCATTAAAAACTATACCAGATGCTACATACTTTCGAATTGGTTTTGCATATGAAAACTGTAGTATGGGCGAGTTGTACCAAACACCTAAACTCGGTTTAATGATAACTGATGTTTAGACTGTGTCTGATTGATGTATTTATTATCAACAATTACATCAGTCTAATCATCAGTTAACACTAAACCGAGTTTAGGCGTTTGGTACAACTCGCCCTATATGTATCAACGTTGACACATTCTAAATAAATCACCTAATCGGCGGCAGTCGACTTCAACAGTCTGTCACAGTCAGTGTGACACGAGTTACATGTCTACAGGCAAAAAAGGGTACAAACCAAAATAATACACACAGCTTCTTTGGTACAATACAAACACACATACATCGTTTACAAACACAACCAGAGTTAGGAGTTTCGTTAAATTAGTTATTAGTTCAGTGTTGCGCACTTATATCAAATAAAGTGTTATTGAAGTTGAACTATTTATTTCGGCATCCACCTCATATTCCCACATTTGGCGACGATTTTTTGTAAGTGGAAAATCTAATTCAAGACAATGGAGGCTGACATCCCAAGTATTACCAGTTCGAAAATTTCCTGCCTGAAAAAGATCAGTGGGACTATTATTTACAGCGTTTCGAACTAGAGCTGGAAATTAATGGATTAATGGACGAAAACAAAATGATAGTAAGGCGAAATTTGTTGCTATCAAAAGTAGGCGCACATGTTTTTAAAATTTTATCTGACCATTTCAAACTTGAAAAATTAACTACAAAAACTTACATCGACCTCATTTCAGTACTTAACAAATTTTATGGAAAAAAAGTTTACATTTTTGCTGAAAGAATCAACTTTTCGGGGTGCTTTAGGAAAGAAAACGAAAGTGTTACGGACTATGTAAACCGATTACGCGCGCTGGCAGGAGACTGTAGTTTTGGTAGTGGATTAAACGAACGAATGCGCGACCAGTTAATTTTCGGTATAAACAATCGGGAATGGCAAGAGAAAATCATCCAAAAACACTCGACCAATAATACTACTTTCGAAGAAGTAGAAGCAACATCTATTATATTAGAACAAGCGTACATTCAATCAAAACAATTAAACAGCCTACAAGTTAACCAAAAGTTAGATGATAATTATGTGAATCGTGTAAGCAAACCAGGAAATTCAAAACAAAAATTTAAAAGTGAAAAACATAAAGCTAAAGTTATGGAGTTAAATCCTCGAACAGACTGCCTTTTTTGCGGGGATTTTAAGCACAGACAAAAATATTGTTCAGCATTTTGAAAAGTCTGTAGTAGTTGTGGAGAAAAAAATCATTTCGCTCGCGTTTGTGTTATTTCGGGACGCGCTGTCATAAAACAAAGTGAAAAGTCAAAACATTATGCGCGCTATATCCGGGACGATAGCGATGGTAAACAAACTTCTTCCGAATGTGATAGTGAAACTGAATCGGATGATGAAACAGAAAATCAAGCGATACGAAATATTAAAAAAATTGGCTCCGCGACCAAAGTACTTTTACCAGTCTCCATAAACAAAACAAAAATTGAAATGTTATATGATTCGGGCTCAGTACAGTTAACTTTCGTAACACTTAAAAACTATTTTTAAAAATTTTATTTACTTTTAAATTACACTTGTATAAAATAATTAAAATGTAATGATTAACAATATAATATTAAAGAACTACTTTGGATAGAAACTAATGCCAATTGCGTAGAACAAAGGTGTCTTCTTCTATTTATAATCTTCTGACTGCTTAGCTTGCATTTTTCTATGTGGGCTTCTATTGTGTACAGGAACGTAACTCCTCCATCCCTAGAAAGAAGTATAGCCTGCAAGGGTGTGCTTCTTAAATGACGAATTCTTCTTGAATTTCTTGTACCTGGGGATGTCTTCTTTGGTGACGTCTTTTTATGAGTTTCCATAGACAATATAGACAAAAACAGAGGATTATGATATATATAAGTATGGTCCAAATACTGGAGCGATTATAATAAACAGGAATTTTAATTTTCTCTAAACTTTGTTTTTGAATTTCTAATTTATTTTGAATTTCTTGTGTTGTTTTTAAATTGATAGAATTGAGATGTATTGGAGAAAAATAAGTATTGTTATTTGGCAAAGTTTTGAAGTAAGAGTTAAATTTTATTTTAGGAAGTTCCATGTGAACGAAATTAATTTTACTTTTTCTAGAAGTTTGAAATATTATTGCTTCTATTTTCACAATGCAATCTGGAGTAGATTCTAGTAGATATGTTCCTATGAGTGGTTTATTAATTTCTTAATTAGTACAGTCGATCGTAGCAATTTTTTCAAAAGGTAGCGTGATTATCCATTTTCCATCATTTATTCTGGTAGTATTTCTTGCAACTGAATTGGAAAGGTTTCACATCTTGAAGTTTTGGATTGGAAATTGATTAGTTGAACTTCACAAGGGGCATTTTTCGTTATCAGTGATTTGTGGGCTGGTTCACAGATGTATTGATCGTCTTGAATATTCTGGCAGATTTGGTCCATAAAAGAGAAACTTTCATCTTTTAGTGCTAGGAAAGGTTTACGGGGGAGGTAAAAATTGAATTCTGAGTGATTTAAAGGAACTGGAATAGGAAACAATTGATAATAATGATATACCTCCGATTCAACAACTGGTATCTCTAAAATGAATGTAATTATTGGTCCAATAGAATAACTTTTGATTCCAATCAATTTTTCAAGTTTCAAAATATTATCTAGAGTAATTTCAAAAGGAAAAGAGCTACTAGTTGACATAAAATTACTTTCTTTCATAGGTTTTAATAGATCTGTTGGATTTATTATTGAGTTGTGTAATGTGTTAATTTTTGCGAAAGAAATAGCTACTTCTATTTTTTCAAAAATGTCATATATGGTCTGATATAGCATAGTAATTTGATTGATTACCAGAAATGTCTGAATATAATCATTGACTCCATATTCATATATTGCTAATTCTTCTAAACGCTTTTGTACTGAATCTATCGATATTTTCAAAGTGTCTTGATTATGCGTTATATTACTAATAAGGTTATTGAATTTTTCAATAGTACTTTGTAATAAGGTTATTTGTCTAATTGAATTCGTTTTTAATTTATTTTGACTTGATTGTAATTGTTTAATTTCATTTTCTAAATTATCTGCATCAGATTGGTCTAAATTGCCTGTTATACATTTTATTAAAGAGCCTAAGGGATTAAATAATCCTCTTTTTTCTTTATGGTTTTCATTTATTGATTCTGGGTCGATTTGATTGATTTGTGATTCGATTTTATTTTGCATGGACAGAAGGGGAATTAAAGAGTTTTCGAATTTTGCTAGAAATTCTTGAGATTTAAAATTTTCATGAAGCTGTTTTGCACGGGTTTTTATTAAATAAAATTCTGAGATTACTGACGTTAAATTATAAATTTGAATAAATGACCAGTGTGAAAGAATGAGTTTAGCTGTGCCTAATTTATAAGGTAAAATTCCAGGATATTTGTTTAGGTCGTGGAATTTGACTGGATTTGTTCGGATAAGATTGACGACGAGGATTCCGACGAGGAATCTGAAATTTTTGAAATAATTTTAGTTTCGTTTATGTGCACTATAATTTTATTTTTTGTTTTCGGATTTTCAATTTCAATTTTTCCGTTTTCTAATATTTTTGTTAAAATGTACGGTCCAGTAAATTTATTCTTTTGTTTTCCCGCTCGAGTTTCTATTTTTCTATATACTTGAGCACCTAACTGAGGGTTTTTTGAAGTTCGCTTTTCATTTTGTCTACTGATAATTTTCTGTTTATGTTTTAGAGACTTTTCTTGAATAGATTGATATAAAGCTTGTGTATTATTTTTATGTGCATTCACGTATTGGGTGTAAGCTTGAGTTGGTATTAATGACATTGCGTCTCTACTATTTTTAATCTCGTGAAATGCTTATTCCATACTTCTTGAAAAGTTTTTCGTAATTCGGGTGATAAGAAATAAATATACAAAGTGTTTTTACCAGCGTTTTCTTTTAAAAACTGTATTATAGCGTCTTTATTGTCTGGAATAATAGCTTTTATTATTGTATTGCCATCAAATACTTCTAAGTCGCGTTTAAGATAAGAATTATAAGGAGCTTTCTTTACTATGACTTGATAGGCTTTATTGTTAATTATTTCATCTATCAAAGCAAAACTTTGTTCTGGTGATGATTCTGCACTATGAGCTGTATCAGTTTCAGAATTATTATCATTATTCGGATTTGGATTCGCAATATTTGATAATCCACTTGTTTGAGGTTCATTGTAACTATTATTGTTATCATTTTCGTTATCATTGTTGTTCTCATTTGCTTGACCGGTATTTTGTACATTATGAATTTCGTTATTAAGTTCTGCTAGAAATTCTTCAATGTCGAAATCTATATTACCGGGGTTATTTATATTCGATTCTGTATCAAAGGCATTAACATTAATTCTGCTAAGGGGGTCTGCAATATTTGTTTTACCGGGCTTATAACGTATGGTATAGTCAAATTCTTCCAATTTCAACCGCCATCTTAATAATTTTGAATTAGGTTCTTTTAAATTAAATAACCACACAAGAGGTCTATGATCTGTTTGAATTTCAAATTTACGTCCGTAAAGGTATGGTCTATATATTTTACATGCCCAAACAATCGCTAGTAATTCTTTTTCAATGGTAGAATATTTTTGTTCTGTTTCATTTAAAGTACGGGATGCATAAGCTACAGGGTGATCATTAGGAGGTGTACCTTGAGAAAGTACTGCACCTAGAGCTACATTGGATGCATCAGTGGTTAATAAAAATGGTTTAGAAAAATCTGGGTATTTTAAAATTGGGGCGTTAATTAATAAATCTTTGAGATGGTTGAATGATTTCAAAAATTCTGGTGAATGAATAACTTTGGAATTCTTTTTCAAACAATTAGTTAAAGGTTTCGCAATTTTAGCAAAATTGTTAATAAATCTTCTATAATATCCTGCTAAGCCAAGAAATGATTTTATTTGTTTTTGATTTATTGGTAATGGAAAATTCTTTACCGCTTGAATTTTATCTGGATTTGGTAAAACTCCGTCTTTAGTTATAACGTGGCCTAAATAAGCTACTTCTGTGTGTAAAAATTCTGACTTATCAAGTTGTACTTTCAAATTAGATTGACGTAATCGTTCAAATATTTTTCTAAGTCTTTCGATGTGTTCTTGTAGTGAAGACGAGAAAACAATTATATCGTCAAGATATACATAACAAATTTCATTTTGAAAACCGCGTAAAACATTATTCATGACTCTCTGAAAAGTCGCCGGTGCATTTTTTAGTCCAAAACTCATACGAAGGAACTCAAAATGTCCCATTTCCGTTGAGAATGCTGTTTTAGGAACATCTAGCGGATCCATTTCTATTTGATGGTATCCATTTGCTAAATCTAAAGTGGTAAAATAACACGCTTTACCTAAACTATCTAGGATTTGATCTATCAAGGGTAATGGAAATTTATCATCTATTGTTTTTTCATTTAATTTACGGTAAACAATGACAATTCTATATTTTTTCTTTTTACTTGCATCTAGACGTTTTTCTATTATCCACAAAGGTGAATTAAAAGGTGAATTTGATTCGCGTATAATACCATTTTTCAACATACTATCTATTTGACTTTGTACTTCTTTTTTATATATTTCCGGATATCGATAATTTCGCGTATATACAGGAGTTTCATCAGTTAAATTTATTTTATGTTTAATTTGGTTTGTGAACGTTAAGGGGGTACCATCTACATAGAATATATCTCTGTATTCGTGGCATAATTTATAAATAGCTTCATATTCTTCTTCATTACAATGATTTAATCTTAATTTATTCAGATTTTCTTTTTGTAAATCATCTAATTCATTATCATCTATGTCCATTTTTTCAAAACAATTAAGGTCTGTTTGGTTATTTAGAATATCTTCGTTTATTAATTCTATATGAAAAGGATCAGTAAAAGTGATTTTTACCGGATTTTCACTAGAATTAGTTATTATTGATAATGCATACGAATCTGTTATATCTACTAAACATTCGGGCATTTCAGCTTTACCAAAATTTGTATAATTTAATATTCCTATACCAGAAGGTTCATCTACGGGTATTTTTACTTTTAAGGAAGTTCTTGGAGGAATTAGTATTTCGTTAGAATTTTTGTGCATTTTTGGTTTTTGTGAAGCATTGTATAACTGTAGGTTGACATATGGGGTTTGAAGAATAAATTCCTCGAAGTTTATGCTTGCTTTAATATGTTTTAAAAAATCGTAACCCAACAATCCGTCGAAATTCGGGGAGAAATCAAATAAATAAAATTTATGTGAGTTTTTAATTTGAAAAGAAGGGAAAATAGGAATAGTCATTGTTTCTTCATGGAAAGAGGTAGCATGAGCTGATCGCACAGAGAATTTTTCCTTTTTTATATAGTTTGGATAAATTTTATGAGCTAATTCAGGTTTAATGAAACTTTGACCGGAGCCAGTATCTACTAAGAAAGTGGCGTTAATTTCTGGAATAAATATTTTTGGTAAATTGGAGTATATAGCATTAACACTTATCGTTTGTGGTTGGACGTCGAGGCTGTTTGATAAAAATTTTGGTCTTTGTTTTCAATATTTTCATGGTTAATTACAATACTACTGTTATTGTCATTGTCTTCAAATTCTACGCTTTGAGTGAAAAGTTCTTCAGAACGAAAATTCGGATTTTGTCTTACAGTATTTTGAAAATAATTGGGTCTGTTATTCGTTCTACGTGTATTAGTAGAGGAAGTGTCCATCGGTTCTGGTCTGTTCATTTGATTGTTTCTATTTTGTATGTTTTGGTTTTGGTTAAAATTATGTTGAAATTGTGGTCGATAATTATTATTGGGATTAAAATTATTATTGTTTGGTCTAAAGTTATTGAAATTCGTTCTTTGGTTGGAAAAATTTTGATTATTGAAATTTGATCTTTGCTGTGGGAAGTTTTGATTATTGAAGTTTTGTCGTTGGTTTGAGAAATTTTGATTATTGAAATTAGTTCGTTGGTTTGAGGAATTTTGATTGTTAAAATGTGGTCGTTGATTTGAGAAATTTTGATTGTTATTCGGATGTCTATTATTATAAAAATGTGATTGGTTATTAACATTATTATTTCTGGGTCTTGATTGAATATTATAATTCGTTTGTCTGTAATTATTAAAATGATTATTATTATTATTACGCGTTTTATAGTTAAGAAAATTTTCTTCTTCTGTAACAAATCCCATGGCTTGTTCTATTGAATTTGGGTTTTTGAGTCTAACAACTAACTGCATATGATAATTAAGACCATTTATAAAGGTTTTAAGACACAAATCTTCGTATTGTTGTATTTTGAGTAACTTTAATTCATTTGGTTCATTCAACATATTTATTTTGGAACACAGAATACTTCTAGCGTCCTGGATTTTTAAACCAAAATTTTGAATACATTCATTTCTTTCTGGTTTCAATGAAATTATATCTTGAACTATGCAATCTATAGATCTTTGATCAGAAAATGTTACTAATAAAGAGTCTTTTATTTTTAACCAAGTATCTAGTTCTGTTCGTGAAGCAATTAAATCAGCAGCTCTTCCTACTAATTTACTTAAAATAGTATCAAATAAACAAATGTTTATAGGGGCATTGGCATTATTCCTATCTTGATGGTTACTTAAGAAATGCTCACACGATCTAATAAATCGATTAATTTGTTTCGGATTTCCGTCAAAAGGCGAAATATTGTCTGCTTGATATTTAATTAATTGAAAATTTGGTTGGGCCATTTCGTTTACTGCTAAATTATCTATATTATTTATTAATTCTTCAATTATTTGATCCAGTTTGAAAAATCAGAACCACAACAATATTAACAATTGAAAATGATAAAAGGATGCACTTACATAAAAATGGTTATTTTCATTCTTCTTAACTATGGTCTTCGGACGATGCTGTTCTTTGGACCTCACCAATAGGGTTGTGGACGATGCTTGTTCCGATCCCCTGGTCAATTGAATTCTTCTTAACTATGGTCTTCGGACGATGCTGTTCCTTGGACCTCACCAATAGGGTTGTGGACGATGCTTGTTCCGATCCCCTGGTCAATTGAACTCTTCTTAACTTGATATGTTGTTAATAGGCTTCTACCAATTAACCGTTGAAACGGACACTGTACGATATTCGAAGATGCGAAAAAGTTCGTACAATTTTGGTAATATCCTACTGCAACTGCGCCAGTTAACTTTCGTAACACTTAAAAACTATTTTTAAAAATTTTATTTACTTTTAAATTACACTTGTATAAAATAATTAAAATGTAATGATTAACAATATAATATTAAAGAACTACTTTGGATAGAAACTAATGCCAATTGCGTAGAACAAAGGTGTCTTCTTCTATTTATAATCTTCTGACTGCTTAGCTTGCATTTTTCTATGTGGGCTTCTATTGTGTACAGGAACGTAACTGTACACGCGGTTGTAGGAAAGACAACGTGGAAACAAATTGGTAAACCCCGTTAATCAAAAACCACAGACCTAATCGCGTACGGTGACAAACCAATAAAGACACTAGGAAAATCTTTTGTATCAGTTGAAGCTTTCAATAAAAAACTAAATGTACCGCTTTATGTTACCGAACAAGACGACATTCTACTTTTCGGTTTAGATTGGTGTCTAGCTTTTGATTTACCTTTACCACCCGGTTCAAAAATTTGTCACGTAAAACAAATGATAGAGGACTTTAACAAAACAGATGGGGGAGAAATGAAATACATAATTAAGAAACTGGTAACAGAATTTCATCTACTTTTTTAAAAACGTCTTGGTGCTATACAAGGGCACCAAGCAAAAATACATATTAACAATGATGTTATACCAAAAGCTTTTCGTCCAAGAAATATTCCATTAGCGTTACAAGACCAAGTGGCCGCAGAATTGAATAGACTAGTCGTGGAAGGTGTTCTAGAACCAGTGGACACAACTATTACTCCCATTTCATGGGTATCTCCAATCGTAGTAGCGTTAAAATCAAATGGAAATCTAATAATATGTGCAGATTTCAAAGTAGCTATAAACAAACATGTTCAAATCGACGACTACCCTCTACCCCGTTTCGAAGACATCACTTCAAAACTCTCGGGAGGGAAATATTTTTCAAAAATAGATTTGAAAGACGCATACTTACAAATGGAAGTCCATCCAGACTGTCGCAAATATTTAGTAATATCCACACCAAAAGGTTACTTCACTTACAAGCGCTTACCTTTTGGAATTAGCTTCGCACAATCCCTTTTCCAACGGACAATGGACCAGATACTTTCCGGTTTGGAAGGAGTTGTATGTTTTTTGGATGACATCCTTATAACAGCACCAGATTTATCCTTGCACACGAAACGATTAAGAGTGGTTTTACACCGATTACAAGTAGCCGGAATTAAGACGCAAAAATCAAAATGTGACTGGTTAAAAAATAGTATCACATACTTGGGCCACCGAATAGATGAAAATGGCCTACATCCAACAGAAGACTACATCGAAGCAATAAAAGAGATGCCCATACCAAGAAACACAACCCAACTTAGATCTTTCTTTGGAACAATCACCTACTATGGCAGATTTATAGAAAACCTCCATGTAATATGTGTTCCACTCCATCGACACCTAAAGAAACATTCGAACTGGAACTGGACAGAAGAGGATACGAAGATATTCACAAACTTGAAGACTGTTTTAACATCAAATACCACCTTGATATACTACGATCCAGCTAAAACACTTGTGGTCTCGAGCGATGCTAGCGAAGTTGGAACAGGGGCAGTACTATCACACCAGGTTTTTGATGGTACGGTAAAACCTATAGCGTTTGCTTCTCGTTCTTTTAATGATGTAGAAAGACGATATTCTACTATTGATAAAGAAGCTTTAGGACTAGTCTATGCAGTCACTAAATTTCACCAATATTTATATGGTAGAAGATTCATTTTGATGACGGACCATAAACCCCTTGAGCACATATTTGACGAAAACCGCCAAACTCCGAAAATAATCGATTGATAAGGTGGGCGATGACATTGAATAGCTATAACTTCGACGTAAAATACAATCCAGGAAAAGAAAATTTCCCAGCCGATTCGTTATCAAGGCTTCCTCTAACAAACAATGGGCAAAAGACAGTTTGTAGCAATATGCGACTATTACATTTACGAATAAAAAAATTGCCGATAACAAGAAACATATTGAAGGAGAAATCACAAAAGATAGTATTCTCTGTAAAGTAATCACATATGTCAAAACATCTTGGCCCGATAAAAGATACATAGATAAATCCTTACACAGTTTTTACGAAAAACGAAACGAACTATCATTCGAGGAAGATATTTTATTGTGGAAGGGTCGTATTTGTATTACATCTTCCCTCCAACCAGAAGTATTGGTGATGCTACATGACGGACACCCAGGAATAACCGCAATGCAGTCATTGGCAAAACTGCATGTATATTGGCCAAATATCAACACTGACATTTCCCAGGCTACTGAAAAATGCCATTTTTGCCAACAGTCCAGGCAGAATGAACACAACTCACCCCTTCATCCCTGGGGGATATCACCAGAGCCTTGGTGTCGTCTACATTTAGACTTCGCAGGACGCTTTGAAGGAAAAATGTGGATGATACTCATAGACGCTTACACCCATTGGCTAGAAATAATACCTATGAAAAATATTACTTCCACTAGCACCATACAATCATTGCGTACTATTTTTGCACGATTTGGCCTACCAAAATTCCTTGTTACAGACAATGGGCCACAGTTAACTTCAAACGAATTCGAAAATTTTTGTAGTGAAAATGGAATAAGACACGTAAAAGTTACACCCTACCACCCAAAATCTAATGGTTTGGCTGAAAGTACTGTTCGGACATTCAAAGAAAGAATGTGCGCAAGTGATCAAACACTAGATCAAAATCAAAGACTTCAGAGTTTCCTTTTTTGCTACCGAAATACTGTCAGGAGATCAACAAAGAGAACACCCAGTCAAATGATGTTCGGACGTCAACTTCGATCTCGCTTTGACCTACTGAAACCAGATGTACAAGAAACATTGAATACGAGATATTTACTCAAAAGAATAATCATGACCATGCCACCATCAAACATCAGTTTTTTGAAAAAGGGGAAAAAGTATGGGTGAATAATCCCCTTGAAAAGGGTTCCTCGCCTGGTGAAATAATAGAATAAACAGGCCCCCTATCATATACCGTGAACATTGACGGTATTTCAAAAAGAAAACATAGCGACCAAATGAGAAAGAGAACAATAGATACTCTGTATGAGAATTCAAATGGCTCACATGAAAGATCAGATGATTCAACACATTTTCCAGTCTCAATACAAAGTCTGACACAAGATGAGACAAACCAAGTGGAAGATCAATTGAACCCAGCCCAGAACACAACAGGGAGTAGCTCAGAGAAAAGTGCACCCGAGGAACCGCATCCAGTTCCAAGAAGAAATCCGGAGCGAAGTAGGAAGCCACCTTCTCGTTATATGGATTAACTACTGTTTTTCCGTGGGGGAGGAATGTAGTATATGTATCAACGTTGACACATTCTAAATAAATCACCTAATCGGCGGCAGTCGACTTCAACAGTCTGTCACAGTCAGTGTGACACGAGTTACATGTCTACAGGCAAAAAAGGGTACAAACCAAAAGAATACACACAGCTTCTTTGGTACAATACAAACACACATACATCGTTTACAAACACAACCATAGTTAGGAGTTTCGTTAAGTTAGTTATTAGTTCAGTGCTGCGCACTTATATCAAATAAAGTGTTATTGAAGTTGAACTATTTATTTCGGCATCCACCTCATATTCCCACAAAAACAATGCTGAATAATTGCATTTAGTAAAAAAGGAAATCCTAAACCAATCTTATAAAATAAAGCAAAAAATAGTAAGTACCTAATAATTACAAATTTTGTAATATTTGTAATTTAATATAAGGTTTATAAGATTTTTTAATTTTTATGTCGCGATTTGCGAATTTAATCGTATAATATACAGGGATAAGAAATAATATAGAGGAAAATGTTCACAGGGATGCGTGAATGAAACTTTTTTAAAAAGATCTTTCAATGTCGCTCCGATACAATTATTACGAGCTAATTTATTGAAGTTAGCTACAAATATATTTTCAAGTTGAGTAACAAAATCCAGACTAGGTACATTGAGCCCACCAAATGGAAAATTTGTGTTGTTTACATAGGCTTTTGTATGAGAAAAAATAGTTGATTTTTTGGCATTTTCTTTTTAATATAAAAAATACAGTAATAATAATTAAATAATCCACTGCAAAGACTGTCCAGCCGGTATACTAATAACTCCGCTCGTACCCAGGGTAGGGGATCTCTGAAGGCGCATGGGTGCTGCCACATAAAAAGTCCCGTCAGTACTACAATTTGTAATTTGATGAAAACTGTAACGCCATTAGTGGTAGTTGCAGATTCTTCCACATACATATTAGCGCTGACATCCTAACCTGACAACTGCCTGACAACCACCCACTAACAACTGCTTATTTGTTTGTTCATATAGTGGGACTTTTACTTTAAGAGACAATTTCAAGAATATGTTTTGTGAAATACTGTAATGTGAGGTGCATACGGTAAGCTTTATTTTCATTTCAAAACATGTTCCATCAAATAGTCGAAAGTAACAGAAGTAGCAGTTATTCTTCCACACAACTTTGAACTTCCCAGCATTATTGTTGAATTCCTAACATTTTTTTTTCCTGTTTGTCATTGAGATATGTTTCATTTATTGTATACTTTTTTTATTCAATAAAATATGTAAACTTGATGATTATTGCTTTATTTTTCGCAATTCAGGCATTATATGATCCAATTTTTGACATTTCATTTAATTTTATTTGACTTTTCATTGTTATTATTGTAATATCAATCTAATGTTGAGTAATTTTAAATGAAATATCAAAAAATGGATCGTGAATGTCATTTTGCAATAAAAAAAATTACAGTAATTTTGAATATACCGCAAAAACTGTAAAATTACAGGAATCTTCTTTTTCGGCTGTTAGCGAAGTTCACAACCTGATTTGTGCCAGAGGTACTGACGGGACTCTCAAGGTAGCGCCACCCGTATGAATAGAGGGCGCCACGGGTCAGTTTCCCATCTATAAGTAGTTTTTTATCTATGCTCGTACCTTCAAAGTACAAAAGACGCACTGTATCTGTCTATCGCTCAATGGGGAGCTTCGGGATACCAGAAAAGACGGAGACGGACACCGAGTGAGATAGACATCGAACTGGGAAGAGCTTAGAGTGAACCTACTATTTACTATTCTTTTTTTGTCTATGTACTGTGGCCTGTGGGTATACCTAAGAGCCCTTTCAGACTTGGATACTGTATCCGAGATACGCGTATCTCAGATACAGAAAATACATGCGTTTAATGTACGTTTTCAGCACAGCATACAGTATCGCGATACTAAATTTCTGAATCTCGCCCATTCAGTCGCCGGCGACAGTATCTGAATCCGGGATACCGAATTAACATTGTGGCTTATGGACCTGTTCAGACTTGCATACTTTTGCGATTCAAAAAGCTCAATAGCATAGGTGTACAATATTTTTATTATTTATTAGTAGAAATGAAGTGGAATAGAACGGTCTTTCGATTGTACCATGGAGAAGAAAGTTTTTGATAACGAGAAATTTATAAGTTTGGTAGAATCGAATTCTTGTATATGGGATACAAGTAATGAAAATTATTTCGACAGAAATATAAAACAAAAATGTTGGGTGGAAATTGTCAAACAGATGTGTGAAAATTTTGAAGAAATGACAATTGGTTAACAAAATGAATATGGTAGGTAGGTAGGTAGTTTTTCAAAAAGGAAAGCATAAATTCATCAGAAAAATAAATAAAATTATCATATTGTTTCGCGAGTGTCCCAGTGAAATTCCCGCATGAGACGACTGTGATTACCTGCCCTGCGTCCCCTCAAGCTAAGTAACCGATAACATTCCAGAGATTTCGACGATGATCGAGACTACGGGCCGACGAGAACAGTCCAGAAACTCGTCTAGCGACAAAACATCGGGAGTGTTCTAGAAACCTACATTTCGGATATAAATAGCATCGCCGCACAGGGCGAAAAGAACAGTAAGAACAGTCAACAATGATCAGATAGTTGAGACGTAGTCGCATAGATGGACACTGTAGTGCTTATACTAAAGACAAACCGATCAATAAAGTGTTAATCAGTGACGTTCATATAAATTAGTGTAGTTAGTTAGTTAAGTGTTTAATATAAATTAGTAAAATTAAGGACCGTACATATAAATTTGTAAATATAAATTAATTAGTTGTAAATATAAATTAAAATAAACGTTACATTGGTGTCAGAAGTGGGATCAAAAAATAAATATACAGGAAGATGGCAAAGAAACTTTGTGAATTAAAAGTTTCAGAACTTCGAAGAGAGTTGGAGGATTACGAATTGGACACAAGTGGGACCAAGTCGGTATTAGTCAATAGACTGAAAAATGCTATGATTAATAATGGATTGGACCCGGAAACGTTTGAATTCACCGACGAAGCGTCCGCCTCTATAACCTCCTCCATAAAAAAAGAAATGTCGGACATGAAAAACGAAAAACGAAATTTCGAAAGATATAAAAAACGAAATGTCGGACATGGAAAATAAAATGTCGAACATGGAAAATAAAATTTCGACGGATATAAAAAACGAAATTTCATCCATGGAAAGTAAACTTTCGGCGGACATAGAAAACAAAATGATGGACATGAAAAATGAAATTTCATCCATGGAAAGTAAACTTTCGGCGGATATAAAGAACAAAATGTCTGACATGGAAAATAAAGTTTCGGCGGATATAGAAAATAAAATGACATCCATGAAGACTGATATTTCTGCCGTGGAAGAAAAGATCGAAAGAATGGAGCAAGAAATGAGACAAGAAATCAAAGAAATCGAAAAGAAGACTACTATTAGCTCGGATATTACAACTAGGCAAGCCCCTAACAACGGCAAACTGCCAGAGGAAGTGGAGTTGAAACCGAAAATAGAAAACGATATCAACAGTCGAGTGAAACTGCCAACTTTCGATGGTAAAACGTCATGGCCGAACTATCTCAAGCAATTCGAGGCGGCATCAAAGGCGAACAACTGGAGTGAGAAGGAAAAAGCGTTAAATTTAACTCTTGCCCTTAGAGGAGACGCCATGGATATCCTTCAGACCATTCCAGTGGAAGAGACCGATGATTTTGAACAGCTCAAAAAGCGACTAAACATGAGATATGGCCTGGAACACCTGGAGCATCTGTACCAGTCGCAGTTGAAAAACCACAAACAAAAACGCGACGAAACTCTGCAAGAATTCGAAGCGGACATTGCGAGGTTGGTACGGTTTGCTTATCCATCGGCACCGGAGAATGTCATGGAATGTTTAGGGGTACAGGCATTCATCGACGGAGTTCGTGACAACGAAATGCAGAGAACTCTACGCTTGGCTCGACATAAGACACTGGTCGACGTACTCTCTGCAGCCCTGGAGTACGAAGCTGCTACACAGGCTTCCGGAGTGTACAGTAAGGTGAGGGCTGTAGCAGACGAGGAAGTGGAGAACAAGCTCGACCAGCTTGTCAATATGATGAAAAGCATCTCAAATGGAAAGCCGAAAGCTGTGAGATGCTGGAATTGTGGAGAAATGGGACACGTACACAGTTCGTGCAAGCGACCAAGAACTGCTACAAACAAAGACGACCAGCAGGAAAACTAGAAAGGGTCGGCCATCAGAGGGCAGCTTCGACCCGAAGACCTTCCAAAGACCCTCTCATCCTAATAGCCTCTCTGAAATGTCGCGATGATAGTGTATACGTGGATGGGGAAATTAATGGAAGGAAGTATACACTATTAGTGGACACTGGAGCAACGAGGACTATTATTCGTCCCGAGACTGTCAACTCCCGAAAACGACTGTTACCAACCAGACTGCGATTCAAGACTGCTACAGGTGAAAGCGCCAACGTCCATGGAGAACTACCAGTGCAATTGGGAATTGGCACAGAGAAATTCACCCACACTGTGGTTGTCGCTGATATCGAAGAGGATATAATACTTGGAATGGACGTTATGAACCTACATGGCTTCCAGCTAGATTTCAAGAACCGAGTGATTAGAGTAGGTTCTGAAGAAGTATTCCTTCACCCACACGAGGATAAGAGTGTTCAGGTAGCCGTACAGGAGGATAACAACCGTATCCCAACCTAACCCGCAAGGAGTGAATTTTTCACTATGGCAAGGCTACAAGGAACCGTCGAAGAAGGAACACCGGTCATGATGGAACCATGGAATCACGATAAAGAGGTCGGTCGAGGAATCCTGGTTGGAAAAGGGTTAATCATGGCTGCCGAAGAGATACCTGTACGCATTATAAATGTTAATGACCATCCCGTAACTATAAAAAAAGAGACCAAAATTGGAACTTGCGTACCAGTGGCGTCAGTAATTCATCAAACTACAACCTCTAACGACGCCAATAATAAATTTGAACAAATGATAGCAGTGGCTGGACAATCCCTTAGCCGACAAGAGAAGAAGAAAATCAGGGAACTCTTGCTGCAATATCGTTCTCTTTTTGTACCAAAAGGAGGGAAGACAGGAAGAACATCTGCTGTCAAACATAAAATTGACACCGGCGACGCTAAACCGATAAGACAATCGGCACGACGGCTACCACAGGCGAAAAGAGAGGAAGCGGAGAGAATTGTTCGCGAGATGGAAGAGGAAAAGGTAATAGAACCTTCTACCAGTCCTTCTACCTGGGTCTCTCCGGTAGTTCTGGTAAAGAAGGAGGATGGAACCACGAGGTTCTGCGTGGACTACCGGCAGTTGAACAATGTTACCAAGGAAGATAGTTATCCGCTGCCAAGAATCGACGACACTCTGGATACGCTGGTCGGTAGCAAGTTGTTTCCTACCTTGGACTTGAAGTCTGGATATTGGCAGGTAGAAATGGATCCAGCCGATAAAGAAAAGACAGCGTTTACCACCGGATCTGGATTATGGCATTTCACCGTTATGCCATTTGGGCTGTGCAATGCCCCCGCAACGTTCGAAAGACTGATGGAAAACGTATTGCGAGGGTTGTCCTGGAAAACCTGCTTAGTGTACCTTGATGACATCATTGTCTTGGGAAGGACATTCGAAGAACATCGAAGGAATTTGGAAGATGTCTTCAAAAGGCTGCAAGCTGCCCAACTGATGCTCAACCCCAAGAAATGTCAACTATTTCAAAACAAAGTCAATTACCTAGGCCATCTAGTCAGCAAGGATGGTGTAGCTGTAGACGAAGAAAAAGTTGCTGCTGTACGAAAGTGGCCAAGACCTACCGACAAGCACCAAGTTAGAAGCTTCCTTGGACTCTGTACATACTACAGGCGATTTATAAAGAAGTTTGCAGATATCGCTAAGCCTTTGACACGACTTACAGAGGAAGCAAGGGAGTTTCGCTGGGACGAAGATTGCCAAACTTCGTTCGAAACCTTAAAGAAACATTTGACTACTGCACCCATACTCGGCTATCCACTACCAGATGGAGAATTCATATTAGATACTGATGCTAGCAATGTTGGAATTGGAGGAGTGCTATCGCAAGTTCAAGGAGGACAAGAGAAAGTTCTGGGATATTTTAGCAAAGTTCTTTCCAAACCGGAACAAAACTACTGCGTCACAAGAAGAGAGCTCCTGGCAGTAGTGAAGTCCGTGGAGCACTTCTATCAGTATCTGTATGGGAAGAAATTTGTGGTTAGAACCGATCATGCAGCACTTAAGTGGCTTATGCAATTTAAGAACCCTGAAGGACAAATCGCCAGATGGATAAAGCGGCTCCAAGAATATAATTTCACTATTGAGCATAGAGCCGGAATAAGTCACAGAAATGCGGACACCCTGTCCAGAAGACCATGTCCTGCAGAATGCTCCCACTGCAGTAAAACAGAAGCTAAGGAAGCTGCGATTCGAAGAACCACGGTGACCAGCGACGAATGGACACCAGAAAAACTGGAAGAGGAACAACAGAACGATCCCGACTTGAAGAAAATCCGACATTGGAAAGAGGAAAACTGTCGACCTACTTGGCAGGAGATTTCAAGATACTCGCCAACGATGAAATCGTATTGGGCCCAGTGGGACTCGCTGGTTCTGGAGAACGGTTTGCTACAGCGAGTAATCGAGAACGATGATGGCTCGGAAAGTAGAAGACAGTTGGTGATTCCAAGATCAAGGGTAGTAGCAGTACTGCAGAAATTACACGACAGTCCATCAGGAGGACATCTAGGTGTGAAGAAGACCCTCCAGAGGGTGCGAGAACGGTTTTACTGGATGCACAGTTCCGAAGATGTTAAGAACTGGTGTAAGAAATGCACTACCTGTGCCACGGCCAATGGACCGCACGGGAGAAGAAAGGCTCCTATGAAGCAGTACAATGTCGGAAGCCCTTTTGAACGCATTGCCCTGGATATTGCCGGACTGTTTCCACCGACAGCAGATGGCAGCAGGTACATTTTGGTGGTGATGGACTATTTCACAAAATGGGTGGAAGCGTATGCCATTCCAAACCAAGAAGCCGCAACTGTTGCCGACGTGCTTGTTAAGGAGTTCATTTGCCGATATGGAGTGCCCCTGGAAATACACAGCGACCAGGGCAGAAACTTCGAAAGCCAGCTGTTTCAGGAAGTTTGTGATAAGCTAGGCATGAAAAAAACGAGAACTACTGCTCTACATCCACAGTCGGACGGAATGGTTGAGCGAATGAACAGAACTCTTGGCAAATATTTGTCCAAAGTAGTATCTAACCATCAGCGAGATTGGGACCAGTATCTCTCGCTATTTGCGATGGCCTACAGATCCGCCATCAATGAGTCTACCGGCCAAACACCAGCAAAAGTTCTGTTCGGACGCGAAATGAGATTACCCTGCGACCTTGAATTTGGATGCCGACCCGGAGAAGACATAGCTGGTGAAGATTACGTAACCCAGTTGAGAAAACGAATGGACGACATACACGAGTTGGTTCGATCGAATCTCCAGATCGCTAGCGATAGGATGAAGAAAAGGTACGATACGCAAGCTACAGAAGGAGGTTTCCACGAAGGAGACAAAGTCCGGCTGCATAACCCAAGAAGACAAAAGGGTTTTTCTCCAAAGTTGCAGAAAGCTTGGGATGGTCCGTACCTTGTAAATAAAAGAATCAACGACGTCATTTATCGCATCACCAAGATCCCAAACGGAAAGCCAAAGGTGGTACACCGTAATCGATTAGCGCCATTCGAGGGCGACCACGATAAGGAAATAAGACAACTCCAAGAAGTAGCCGATCCTGCTTTTGTAGAGTTCATGGGTGCTTATGGTGGTACCGGAAAAGCAAGATACGGCGTCACCACGGAGAAACGACAAGATCTGCTCACCGTGCCGGAGGAATACTCACTGGCAATAAACATCCCTGCCAGCATAACCGATGCGCGTGGATTGCCATCTCTGTTAATAAAGAAGAGTGGCGCACGAAGTTTGGAAAACCAGTTACCAGTACCAGGTAAAGCTTTGAAGGTACAAGATGGCACCCGTCACAATTTCCACCTAGTGACGAGAAACACCTTCGACGAAAGACCAACGTACGAGAATGTCTGGGAAGCTTCACTAAACTTGAGAGAGCATGTGCTTGAACTAAACGTTCATAGGCTAGCCATGCCCAAGATTGAATGTAGGCATTTAGATTGGCAAATAATCCGTAACATGGTAGAAGTAATCTTCCGAGACACCGAAGTGCAGGTAATTGTCTGCGGACATTCCCAGGAGGCACAGTCAACAGAGAAGACGGTCGCATGTTACTTCCATGCAACTGGAAAATGTAACAAGGGAACCAGTTGCCGATACAGTCATCTCGTCTCAATTTCCTAGTTAGTTCCAGGAGGAACTGTCTCTTAAGGAGGGGGCAATGTTACGCGAGTGTCCCAGTGAAATTCCCGCATGAGACGACTGTGATTACCTGCCCTGCGTCCCCTCAAGCTAAGTAACCGATAACATTCCAGAGATTTCGACGATGATCGAGACTACGGGCCGATGAGAACAGTCCAGAAACTCGTCTAGCGACAAAACATCGGGAGTGTTCTAGAAACCCACATTTCGGATATAAATAGCATCGCCGCACAGGGCGAAAAGAACAGTAAGAACAGTTAACAGTGAACAGTCAACAATGATCAGATAGTTGAGACGTAGTCGCATAGATGGACACTGTAGTGCTTATACTAAAGACAAACCGATCAATAAAGTGTTAATCAGTGACGTTCATATAAATTAGTGTAGTTAGTTAGTTTAGTGTTTAATATAAATTAGTAAATTAAGGACCGTACATATAAATTTGTAAATATAAATTAATTAGTTGTAAATATAAATTAAAATAAACGTTACAATATTATTGAAAATTCTTGAAACAAGACGATTATTTGTCGAAAACTTACTGATTATTACAATAATCATCTCAAGATAACAAAAATTGAGTGAAATATTTCATAAATTTTTTTTTACTTGGTCGTTTAACCTCGGCCTATTTCTGCGACTGATGCTAATCACCGACGCCGGGAGCACTCTACCCCCAACCGGAAATTTTGGCGAACCCACTAGTGCTCCAACCAGTGTTGTCTTTAACGAGCCCAACATCCATGGACTCGGGACCTCGGTTTTACGTCTCCTCCGAAAGACGGCATATCTACAGTATACCTCGTGCTCATTGGTATAATGCCTGCGAGCTGTGATATGCTACTCACCCTAGTAGTCTAAAGTGTTTCGCTGCAGGCTGTACGGGCCCTATACGATGGTTTTCCCTGGACAGTCACCCATCCAAATACTAACCATGTCCGACATAGCTTGACTGTCATTATCGCATCAACATGCGTTCCACTAGTGCTGGGTCGTCGCCCTATTTCAATAATATTGTTCATTAGCGATGAATTATGAGTTTATTCGTTAATTTATATTGCTTTTAAGTTTCACGGATTGCAGTGAAAACCCTTGTAGTAATTCTTGGTGAAGAAGGTTATATATTCCTTTGGTTTTCATTAATTCTATTATAGGATGAACCCACGTCTCCTTAAAATTTTTTTCTTTTTGTTTATAATATACCACAGGATAGCGCACTCTTCAATGTCCATTTCATAAAAAATCATCGTACAGCACTGATATTGTACTGATAAAATTTATTCACACCGGTTGAGGACCAGTGAATGCAGCTTTACTAGGGTGTCTGCCTTTTCATTGCCCACAATTTCCCTGTACCCTGGGACCCACTTAAGAGTTACTTTATTATGGTTTGTCAGGGTTAATACTTTTTGTAGGCAGTTCCAGAGCAGCCTACATCTGATCTGGGCACATGCTAAAGATTTTAGTGCTGCTTGACTATCTGAGAGTATAAGGATATCTTGGCCTCTATACCCCCTATCGATATTCAATTGCAAACACGTCGATAGCGTAGATTTCTGCCTGGAATACAGCTGCAAAATTCCCCAACGGTGCGTGGATATTGCTCCTGGGTCTGGCACCATGAGCTGCAGCTCCTGTTCCTACGTCAGTCTTAGATCCGTCTGAGTGCCACACCACCGTTCCTTTCTGACTGCATGCTTTCAACCCATCCCAGTTTAGCTGGATATGATATAGTTGATTTTCGTTAATTGTGATTCTGGAATCACTATGCAAGTTCCCATTACATTCCAGTCGTATGCAGCCATTCTTGCTTCCTCCTTAAGTCGGCTAGCATACCGAAGCAATAGCAATGAGCAACTAGCAATAGACAATAAGCAACACGTAATATATGTTACGTTGATCTCGCATACCAAATCAATAATATTCCTTATTTGCTTATTCTAGAATTTCGTTGTTAGCACAGACGAAATTGATAAATAATAATAAAATTACTAGTCTCAAATGTCGTCGTCTGATGAGGATGAAGTAGTAATAATTTGACAGTATAGGCGAAGGAGAAATAGGAAACGAAGACGATATTGGATTCATCCTTCCTTTCAAGTACTCAAGAATCATGGAGCAAGTTTATGGGCCAATGAATTGAAGGCTCATCCCACCAAGGTAATTAACTATATAAAAAAGCACACCAAAAATAAAAACAAACCAACCTATATTTTGTAAATGTTGACAACAAATAGGCAATTATATTGTATTTCAACACGCAAGCCGTGTAACGATATCACGTTGTGTCGGTGTACGAACCCCGATATGTGAAAATGTGAAATACGTATCGACAATATTATCCCTTATTGCTTGTTGCCTGTTGCTAGTTGCGGATTGCTTTGGTATGCGAGCCGCCTAACATGCAGTAAAAGTGACGGAATATTGAGAATGGTTTCTATTGCTTCTCATAGCACCCGTTTGCAAAGACAGGCAAGCCTATATAAAACAAATATTAAGTAGGTAATAAAAAATAACTCTAAATCAGAGGGATTCAAAATATAGAGATGGGATTGAAATGTGGAGGGTGGAGGGATAGCCCAAACCTATTGAACGTACACATGAACAAGAAATGCGAAAGTGAAGTAAAAAATTTGTTCACAGGATACAAAAATATAATTATTTTGCGAATACAGGAAAAGTAGTTTAACAAAAAATTGTACAACATAATCTTGTATACCAATGTATATCTTTAACATATTATTATCTGCTCCTTGAAATTACCAATCAAGATAAAATTATTTGAATAAAAATGGATTAGGTGTTCCTATTAAAAAACATTTAGTAAGTAATATTTTAGCTTTAAAATACTGTACAATGTCAATTATTTTAAATTTTTGTATTAAATTTGGCTAGTTTTGGAAAAATTTAATATACACCACGGTACTGGAGACATTTATATGCCTCGCACTTTGTTCCGCTCGGACAATAATAATAGATAAATAATATACTATTTTGAGTGCCCTTGTCTGTGAGGTTAAATCGACTTCAGATTAGGTGGTATAATTTATATCCAATCTTTTGTTACATCCTGTATATCTTTAGCATTATAAAAACATGAACATTAAATCCATAAAAGGATGCAGCTACTTCAGGTTTAATTCCCTTATAATGCGTGCAATTAAGGTCTATTACAAAAATTAAAGTTGAACAACAATCAAGTACGTATAATTGGGTATGGCACAGAAAAAACTGATACCATAATCGTAAATTAAACTTGAACTTGTGGTTATAACGTCGTTCCACTATAATTTTTACAGTTGTTACTTGGCAGGGTTTTTTATTATGAATTTTTGAAGTTTAATCACCATTCACCATGTCTGAGATGGCTTTTACTAATAATTCGGTTTATTGCAATACAGTGTGTAACAGCCAAATAGAATAAATTTGATAACTAATAAATGAAGGCGAATTGGGAAATGAGCTTTTTAAAAAAAAAAAAAAATGTTGTGTCATGTGAGAGTGGCCAATTTAAACTTTCTTATTATAAATGCAACCCTCTGTATATTCTCTATTTATTGGATTCTCGTTCTAGATATAATTCATGTACAATGTCCTATATAGTCAAATGCAGTCTTATCATGCGGGTCATACGATTAAAAAAAGACATACTCTCAGTTTTTGTTTTCTTTATTGACTTTATTGCGTTTAATCATAACTTCCAAATAAAATCCGTAAGATGCATAAGACAGACTTATGCAATTTTAACGGAAAAGAAAAGGATTTGTATTTAGTTTTCAGCGATTCTAAAAAGTCTTCCACTAGCTAAGTTTTTATTAAAATATGTCAGTTTTGTGACTTTGACAATTCAAATCGATAATATGAATAATACGAAGCAATTTCCACCCTGAAGCAAAAAATGGTACTTAAACTGATAGATTATTTTGAGAATGAGAGAAAAAGTGGAAATTCGTCAACCAGTGTAATCTCACATTTTAGTAACCTCTGTGTTTTCTGATTTGATACATATGGTTAGTGACCCTTGAACCTGCACGATAAGAGCGCTTGTGACTATACCTATCTTCAACTGTTCTTAAAACAAAAAGAACATTAACGTCAATGAAGTAAATGTAAATGCTTGTCATTAGAATTTTTCAAAGTTGACATTACATTATTGTGAAGCAGTTCTGAATATTTATTTTCATTCAAGTTACCAGAAAGAAAAAAGGGACTTACGATACGATTTCCAACAACTCCTGTCCAAAAATAAATTTTCAAGGATATTGCCAAAACAGAATACTTTAGTATTCCTTGATATTGCGTACAATAGGTGCGATGGATCTTTTCTCATGCATCATCATTCATACAGGTCGTAGATTGATTGTCTAATTAGGATGTGGCTAAAATGATGTTAATATTGATATTGTATTGAAGTGGGTATGCTGGTGTAATATATATTTTACAGCCATTCAGCTGATTTAGCAATGTGCTACCTGCTTTACTATTGGGCCATCCCACCCATACGGTTCGGCAATGAAAAAAATAGTATATTGTGCAACTAGTGGGAAAAGCTCAATTTTTCTCACGAGTGTGCGTTTGTGCGCAGCACACGAGTTAGCTACTGAGCCGTACCCGCTAACGTTTAGTGTAGATTTAAAGTAGGTAATTATACCAAATTTACTCATTCAAAATATAGAAATAATGTATTTTCAATTATTTTTTTATATTGTAACACAAAATTTAGTTGAAATTTCTTTAAGCTTACAGAAACACCTTCTCTCTACTTTTAAAACACTACCATTTGGGTACTTTTAACGTTTGACGTTTTATGACAGGAGTCCAAAGCATTCTATAATTGAGAATTGTGTTGAATTTTTCTCTAACGTACCGTGGCCCAAGCCGTGGGAAAGATTTTTTCTCACGGCTTGGGCAACTTTTCCTACGGCTTAGGCAAAGTGACACTTTGTAGTTTCGTAAATTGTGGGAAAAGGACTATTTTTCATAGCAGTCGTAGAAAAATGAATTTTTCCTACAATCACTATGCAAAACATGCTTTTCTACACAAATTTTTATACGCAAAGCAGGCCTTTTCTCAATTCTTTCGATAACCGTTGTAAAAGTAATGCGAAAAGTACACGCTATGGCACTTTTCCGCACCGAAATGTCAAACAAAGCTACCTATGACCTGTCAACTTTTTTGAAAATTCAACTTAATTGAATTTCTCATTGGTGTACAATTTTTAAATTTAAACTAAAAGTAAGTAGACTATCTATTTCATTATTTATTTTAATTTATTAATTATTAAAACATTAACCTATTAAGCATTATTTTAGGAATCATGAACCAAGATTAAAATAATTTATCTTTTGAGTTGTCCGATTCGGACATTGAAAATACTCGAGCTATTGTATTTCTTTCATTAAGAAATGTGGTTGTAGAAAAAATATTGTGTACAACTTGTACGCAAGTAACTTTTCCCACTCGCTAGACTTCTGCGCTCGTGGGAAAAGCGACGCTTTGCGCACTAGTTGTACAAACTACTATTTCCGCACGAGTTTGCCGTTCACCGAAAAACATTAGCATTTTGAAAGTTCTCAAGTATTTTCAGTTAGAAAAAGAAGCTGGTAACTATTAATTTCATAGCCTTGTCGAATTTTGCTGAATGCGATCCTGTTGATTTTATTTATCAAATTTAGGGTTAGATATGTGTCAAAATAGCAAATAAAATAAACGACATACCCAAAACCCGAATATACGTCACAAACGAAAACGCACACCAAAAAGGCTGTTGTATGAACTCTACCTAACTCACTTTAAAACTGTTAATCTCTCAATGGACCATAGCATGGTATATATAGGATTTTTACGATAAAAAGACGATGATGTCATTTTTAGTTACTTTCCTGCTTATCAGAATAAATAATAAGCGATTTCGAATGATGTTGGTTCTTGGTTGGTAAATAGATTGGTCCGTCATATTTTGACCAACCGCATTCGAATGACAAATTGATTACGTCATAAATCAGCTGTTTCAAGTTTGGTTAACCGAAACTTGACCCACGCTCTCGAGCTCGGTCTGCTTACTGGTTTGTTGTTCTATCTCTTTCTATTCTCCAAGCAATCTACCTCTGATAATAGATTATGTTGAAAACCAAAAACTACTACTTACAGATGATTGGAAGAGATTAATTGAAATCAGGAAAGGTATAATCATTTACAAGTAGAGATTTCCCAAAGTATGCGTTGGAAGAAACAAAAAAAGAAAATAGATTAAAACAACAATTGATTAAAACTATAAACAAATTATTATGTCCTACAAGAAAAAGACCACCAAAATAAGCTCTGCAATTATCATCAGTACAAATCTGCGATTTGTAGTTCAAATTCGTTTTTATTTTTATATCATTACTTTGAGATTTGATAGAATGTTTTAACATTTACTTTTCTCTCTTTAATTTTGACAGCCGTTTAACCAACCGTTCGCAAAGAATTCGAATGGGTCGGAACCAACCGAGGGTCTGACGTCATCGTTTATGAACCGACCGGTTAACCACTAACCAACCAAAAAGCCATTCGAAATCGTTTAATAATTCACCAACCGTAAATGCAATTTATCCTCAACAGCTAGTGCAATTCACAGCTTTTGGGTTGGCAAAACTTCAAGACGTTGTCAGATCAACTGGTGAAATTTCTCAGTCTGTTTTGACGTTTATTTAGTGCTTTTAAATTCACTGTTTCTTTAAGATTAAAAAAGCAATTATTCTCATAACTAATTACTTAGGCAAATCTGCAGAGTATAGTTAATAAAATGCCGAAGCTGAACAGTAAATGTCAAGAGATGGGGGCCTGCTTCTCCCGTTTACTGCTGTAAGAGACGTGAGTACTTAATAGTGTTCGGCTATTTGTATTAATTATTATTAATATCATTGTTCCATATTTAAATGTAAATGATTGAATGTTTTTAATGTTAGGTTGAAAAAGAAAAAAACTACAGCTTGGCAACATCATATCATAATATTTCTGTCCTGAATTCGAAAACCGGATGTAGGTATCTATGAATTGTCAAAGTCAAATTGATAATGTGAAAATCGTTAAATTAAAGTAACAATTCACTGATCTCTACCATTTTGCAAAATATATGGTTTTCTATAAATAAATGGTAAAATATCGAAGAAAATATAAATGTTTTGAAAAATCGTTTTATACTACAAATTTCACATCAACTTGAACTATAATTTGAAAATATTTTGAAATATACAGGGTGTTCCAATAAAGTGTGCCGTATCAAAGTTATATTTTTTCTTATGGAACGCCCTATATTTTATTGCATTTTCTGATTGCTCCTGGAAAATAATATACTGTTTCATAAGGGTTCCCAATACCTAAATACAGAGGGTTCCGAGTGAAGATGACTTTTTTAAAAATGGGACATTTCGAAAAATATTAATAACTCATTGATATAACAACTAGCGAATTTTTTCGCAAATCTCAATAGTCGGACATTCGTTGAATGTATTCCACGATTGAGTACTAAAAATATCCTCGCAGGGTGTTCAGAATTTTCAGCTTTGTTATTAGATCATTCAATGTGTATTATCGGGTTTATTAGTAGTTAAACAATGTTCCTTCTGAGTCAAACAACGCTCAGTATATGCTAAATCCCCATATTTTGGTAGAACCATCCTGTATAAATAATGGAATGCGCTGTGTGTGAATGGAAAATATAGGAATCATGCCCGCCCAAGGCTATTATGCATAAATTATATACGCAATTAATATATTTTCAATGGGATAGTGTATAATACTTTGCTATGACCATCCTGTTACGCCAGAGGCAACTAATGCAGTCTTACGCAATAGTGCATGCAATTAAAGTCATTTTAGATAGTTTATTATTTGAAAAAAATCTAATGCAGTTGAAAGTCTTACGTAAGACGTGGAAACTAAGTGAATACATATGCAATTATTATTAAGGTCATTAGATTTGTTTTGTATTTAAGCTCCAGATTTTCTTGTGAAATTCATTCGTTTCTTGTTTTCAATCACATCATTATCATCATCAACCTTCAATAAACAACAGGTAAGACGTTTTCATTTATTTTTATTTTACTTGGAATTGAAATTAGTAATGTGTTCTAATGTTCAATTGAGTGAACAAACAAAAATGATTTAATTATGTTATTATTATTTTTAGTAAAATGGATTTAAAAACCATAAATTCTTCCTCACTTTTAGAAAGAGACCCAAAACCAACAACAAAATTAACAGATTTTAAATTGGGGGAACCCAACAAAATCATTTCAGCTAAAATAGTTCGGAGTAAATTTGGGGAAACGGTGCTGCTGGAACTGGAGAAAGAAATAACGTTCCTTCCACAGAGGGTAACAAATACGTATAAACCTTATATAAAATATTTTGAAGAAGGGAAGTACGCTATAATATTCAGAGGAGCGGTGGACATTGGAAAACTGAATCCAACAGCATCTTTTGAAATTGTAGAAATCTAATTATTGGTGAGTTATATTTTTATAAATAGTTATGATATAATATTATGGACAAATATCACGGTACATTATCCAAAATTGATGAATCTATCAAGTTAATTAGAGTGAACTCTGCTGAAAACAAATCAATAAAATTAATTAATGAACATATTAAAAAATGTAACATAGCATTGAAAAAATATAATTTAAAGGTTGGTCAAAAACGTAAGATATTATCAAAAATTGGTCAATTGAAACGATTAAAATGTTTAATAAAATTAAAAAACAAACATGTTGGTGTAAAACAAAATCGAAAAGTTTACTGGGAAAATATTTGTTCTTGTTTCAAAAGTAGAGTTCAGACAGCAGTGATTATAAATGCGAATCATAAAGAAATAAAAGAATTTTTATCGGATGCTTTTGATCTCTTTAAAATTAAGGTTTTCAAAATTATTAAAAAAAAGTTAATTGTAAAAATTAATACCACACTGTGGGCAGATTTTGTTAAAACGTCAGGTGATCAAGAAGTAATTGATCAAAAGTATTTTGTGACACCTAATGCAGTATTAGATCAATCAACTGATTTAGCTATTTGGTTTCAAGAACATGTAACAGATTATATTTTAAATAAACTGTCAGAATTTTCGGAAGAATCAAGCGGTTGGGCGCTACAAAAAATTCTATTATTGGAGGTAGCTATAAACGAATTTAAAATTGGTAATGGAACCTCTTATATCAAATTACCACCTCAGATAGAAAATAAAAAAGCATGCATCAACATTCAAAATAGAGATGACGCATGCTTTTTTTGGAGTATTGTTAGTTTTTTATACCCACCAACGGGTAATTATAGACTCACCTCATCATATCCTCACTATAGTCTTGTGTTTAATATCAAAGGGTTAGAATTACCTATGAAATTAAATCAAATTAACAAATTTGAGGAATTGAATAATATTTCCGTAAACGTATACGCTCTAGAATTAAATTGTACACAACAAAGTTCGTATTATGAAGTTGTACCTGCTAAACTTACCAAACGAAAATTAGAGAAACATGTTAATTTGTTATTAATTCAAAATAAGTATTTTCCAAAGTTGAATAATTTTGCAGAATCAGAACAAGATGATAATGATGATGATGATAAAAATATTGAAATAAAATTTCATTATTGTTTAATTAAAAATCTTTCACGACTTATTCGATCTCAAATCACTAAGCATAGAGCTACAATTAGCTTGTGTGACCGTTGTTTAAATTATTTTTATAGTGAGGAAAAGTTGAAAAAGCATTATTTGTTATGTGAAAATAGAAACAACTGTAAAATTTCATTCCCAAAATATGATGTTGTTGAATTTAGAAACTTTGTCTATAAACAAAAAATACCTTTCCTTATCTACGCTGATATTGAAGCTATTTTAGAACCATGTAAAACAAAATTATCAAAAACAACAAATAAATACCAACATCATAAAGCATTTTGCGCAGGATATTATATGAAATGTACTTATAACAACAATTTTTCTTTTTTCAATCATCATGAAGGTGAAGATTGTATGGATTGGTTTTCAAATGAAATTAAAAAGATTGCACAATTTGTTGAGAGCAAAATTGTGAATATAATACCAATAATAGTAGATTCGATAGAAAATGTAAATGGACATATTTGTCACATTTGTGAGAAACATTTTAATCAAAGAGACATAATTGTTAAAGACCACGATCATTTTACAGGACTATTTAGAGGTTACGCTCATCAAACTTGTAATCTTTCATTTAAAAAATTGTTTATTGTTCCAATATTATTCCACAACCTTTCAAATTATGATGCACATTTTATCATAAAAGACATTGCTAAGCGTGGACACGTATCTGTTCTTCCACTAAATAAAGAAAAGTACATATCTTTCACTTTAACAGATAATGATAGTAGAATTAAATTTAGGTTTATAGATTCTTTTAGATTTATGGGTTGTAGTCTTGATGAACTTGTTTCGACTTTGAGCTTGGAAAATTTTCAGAATTTAAAACATGAGTTTAAGAATTTAGATCATAATAAATTTCAACTTCTAACTAGAAAAGGGGTGTTTCCCTATGATTATGTAGATAATGTTGATAAATTGAAGGAGAAAGAGCTACCACCCATTGAAAAATTCTATAATAAACTGAATGATGTGGAATTGTGCAAGACTGATTACACTCATGCACAAAATGTTTGGACCGCTTTCAACATAAATCACCTTGGAGAATACAGTAGTTTGTATATGAAGATAGATATTCTGTTACTAGCAGATGTTATGGATAATTTCAGAGAAACAGCATTGAAAACATATGGTTTAGATCCTGCATGGTATTATACAATGCCAGGCTACACATGGAATGCTATGTTAAAATATACTAAATGTAAATTGGAAATTTTAAAGGATGTTGACATGGTTATGTTTATAGAGAAAGCGATTCGAGGTGGAATTTCGGTATGCTGTAATCGATTTTCAGAGGCAAACAATAAATATATGGGTGACAGATATGATTCATCAGAACCCACCAAAACAATACTCTACCTAGATGTGAATAACCTCTATGGTTACGCAATGTGTGAACCATTACCATTTGGAGGATTTAAATGGTCAAGTTCAAACATTGATGTAACAACAATTCCTGACAATTCTCCGATTGGGTACATATTACAAGTGGATTTGGAGTATCCAAAGAGTCTACATACTCTACATAAGGATTTTCCTTTTTGTGCTAACCATCGCATTCCTCCAGCCTCAAAACTACCAAAGTTGATAGCTGATTTGTATGATAAAAAAGAATATACAATACATTATAGAAATTTAAAACAAGCATTGGCACATGGTTTAATAATTACGAAAATACATAAAGTGTTGGAATTCAATCAATCAGAATGGTTGAGACCCTATATTGAATTAAACAGTCGATTAAGGGCAAGTGCTACAAGCAACTTTGAAAAAAATCAATTTAAACTTGCTAATAACGCAGTGTTTGGAAAAACTATGGAAAACATAAGATTACATAGACTCGTTAAACTTTGCTCCAAATGGGAGGGACGTTATGGGGCAAAAAATTTAATTGCTAGTCCACGATTTCACAATAGAACAATTTTTGATGAAAACTTGATGGCAATTGAGTTGAATAAAATAGAATTGATATTTAATAAACCACTGTACATTGGTATGGTTATTTTAGATCTTTCAAAAATTTGTATGTATGATTTTCACTATAATTTCATGATACCAACAGCAGGTGTGGAAAAATGTAAATTATTGTACACAGACACAGATAGTTTTATCTATGAAATAAGTAACCTAGACGTTTACGAAGATATTATTAAAAAAAATATTCACAAATTTGATACTTCAGATTATGATAAAAATAATATTTATAATATTCCGTTGGTGAATAAAAAAATACCGGGATTGATGAAAGATGAGGCAAATGGTAAAATTATCACTCATTTTGCTGGTCTTCGTTCCAAAATGTATACCTACAAAATGCAAGTCAGTGAGGAGGAAAAATTAAATTTTAAGAAAAAACTTAAAAAGAAGGGCATGTCCTCAAACCAAATAGCTATTGAACTGAATAACTTTGGTATTTCAAAAAAATCTAAGGGGATTAAAAAAAATATTGTGAAAAATATTATTACTTTTGAAGATTATATTACATGCTTAAATGAATTCAACACAAAAGTCATAACTCAACAAACTATTCGTTCATATGCTCACAATGTATTTAGTATAGAACAGACTAAAATTGCTTTAAGTCCATACGATGATAAACGTCAGTTAATTTCAAAGTCATTTGACACACTTCCCTGGGGTTATAAGTCAGTAAGTCAGTAAGTTTTTGTTTTAGAGATAACCATCATGAGTTTGGAGGAAATGTGTACTGAAATTATTTGTCAAAAAATTAAATCAATTATTTATAAAATATAACTGAAAGTAGTATTTAAATTTCAAAACTTTGTAATTTTATAACTTTGTAAATTTATATCTTTGTAATTTATGTAATAAAAAACATAGTATATTAAATAGATTTTATTTACATCAAACATGTATTTGTTCAATAGTTAAGTTACATAAATGACATCTTGACTGTGATGTAGGTGGTCCATCGATGTGAGTTTGCCAGTCAGGACGATTGTAATGTGTAAAACAAGGCAGTTGGATTTGTAAATCAAAATTGTCTCGATATGCTCTTGGTAATTTATACCATGCATATAATAACTCAAGTGGTTGCGCCTTTTGAATCAAATAATCCAATGGAAACTTCTCAAGTTCTTCTTCATTAAACTGATATAATCGTCGCTTGTATAACCAATGATCCTTCATTGGACAAATACAATCTTCTAGATGATAATGTTGTTGTTGTTGTTGTTGTTGTTGTTGTTGATTATACATGGTTTTATTTTATTCACTCTTGATGTTTATCAATATACTGATGGGATTCAACGATTTTCAAACGTTTATAATCTTTATTTTAGAGTGGGGTGATTTTTCTTTGAGAGCAGAATTTTTAGAATAAATGAGATTTTTTTTTTCAGATAATTATTCAACCAGAAAATATCTTTAAATTATTCTAATAGCGATAGTAGTAGTAGTAGTAGTAGAATCACTCACAAAGACTACATGAATCAATTGCAAGATAATGACATATTTTTGGGAGAACGTCAATTATCTCTGAATACATATAAAACAAAATACGTAAAGGTCGGTTTATCACCTTATTTTAATTATGATCCATGTGTCGGGATATTTGGAACCAAAAATACTCATTTTATATTCAGTCCGCAAGAATGGAACATTTTTTTATCATGTAGAAATGATATTGATGACTTTTTATTTAGATCAACAAACAACAACCACAAGAATATGGAACCGTTAGATATGGGTGAATTTGATTTGATATTTAAACGATTATCATTCGGGAATGTGGTGAAAATTTATAGGGGTGATTCTTGTATTTATTTAAGAGCTGATACTACTTCAATGTTATGGAAAATGCTACCACTCATTGAAAATAGATTAACAGACTTGAAAAATTTACAATTTGCTAGTTCATTGAAAATTTTACAAATGGGCATAAAAGATTCCACCAATCCAGTAACTACAGCTTTGAATATAATTGAACCTATAAAACATTTAAATAACGAGACATACGCTATCGCATTAGAAATAATATATAGATATCCTCAGTTACTTAAAGAGGAAGATTTACAGCTATGAAGAATAATAGACAGCATACAATAGAAGCAAAGAAAACTATTCACTTTGATGAAACAAGAAACAAAATTCATTTATTAATAACTTGGAAATATGCATATCAACAAGCGAGACAAGGATCATCATGGATCATTGCAGCATGTGACCGACTACGGTTTATGCAACGAATTATTAAAATTTCCCAAATTATAGATCCAATATTAGATATAAAACATAGATGTAAGGTTTATGATAAAATGTGTAAATAAATTGTCAATCAGTTTATATAATTTTATTAAAACATTAAAAACAATTAAACAATGCTATTTTTATTTATCCATGATTTAGAATCCATCCCAAGCCATTTCACTAATAACCGATCACCTTTTCGTTTCAAGACCCTCTCTATTAGAAACACATCAGGATATTTAACTTTTTGCAATTCCTCCCTGTAAAATCCTCCTTGTATTTCTTCGTTCTTATCATCTTCTAATATGTAGGTTGTTGGATTGGTTAGTTTCACTTTCTTTATTTTGAAAACTTCGGCAGTCCAATTTGGAGTATATCCCTTCTTAAAGACATGTCGATACTTGCTAATTCGAACAAAATCTCCTTTTTTAAAATTTGATGATCTTGGATCAATAGTTTTTAGGTGATTATATGCAGTAATAGACTTTGCATTTTTATCATTTATTTCACTAGGAATGGCACCTGTAGTGGAATGTCTTGTATTATTATATTTTGCTACAATATTAGGTAGAATCGTCAACCATTTATAGGATCCTTGCATGCTAAACTGTTTCCATAGCATAGTTTTTAGAGTACGAATTACTCGTTCTGCTATACTTGCTTTTAAATTGGAGAAGGTACTGTAATGGTTAATACCATACTTTTTCATGAGCTCTTGAAAATTCCTATTATAAAATTCAGTTCCGTTGTCGGTTTGAAGATTTTTAGGTGGAACGTTCATTTGGTCTATGATATGCTTCATAGCTAATGTGATTTCTTTACCAGTTTTTTTCTTAATAGCCTCAGCCCACACATATTTACTGAAAGCATTAATTACAACGAGGATGTAATTGTATCCTCTATTAGTTTTCGAAAAAGGAGTAAGAATGGCTAGATCAGCCTGAATCAGATCATTAAGTCCTTTAATTACAACATGTCTTCTTCTATAATTGATTCTTGCCGGTTTATGAAGTTCATGCACAACTTGTGCTTTACTCATTTTTCACTACTGGACACTGCACTATGAATTCAATGCAAATAGAAGAAGGTGTACCTAATTTAAATAGGATTTTATCACCTTTCTTATAACTTTTACCACCAATTTCATTGAATTTCAACGATTTTTCGTTAACTAAAACCTCCCCGTCTGCAGTGTAATGTCGAACATGTTCAATTTTAGCATCGTAGGGGAAAAGAAAAGTTGTACCTGCATTGTCCAACACATAATAATTCTTATTTAAGTTAGTTTTTTTTTCACCTTTCAATCTAATAATGTTTTTAACGTGATAATCAAATGAGTCACAAATATAAAATTGCGCATTTAGTTTTGGAACTGACTTGGACGACGATGATGATGATGATGATGATTGTAAATAGTGTTGATTAAATCTATTAAGAGGCATTGTTGGAATGGTGTATGTACTATGAAAAGTACTATATTTATAATAACGTAGAGCCAGAGCTCGTCACCCACCTTGAAGAGGACATTCTATTACAAATTCAATATATGGATATTTCTCATCTCCTATGAAAATAGAAATCTTTTCACCCTTCGTTATAGATTGCTGGTTGAGAACGCTTAAATTTTGAATCTTATTTTGATAAAGTATTTTTGCTTCAATTTTCGGTGGTGGTTGTGGTGGTGGTGGTGGTGGTGGTGGTGGTGGTGGTGATATGTTGCTATTAATATTTACAACTTTTCCACTTACTGGAAAAGTATATTCAACATTATTATTATTATTTAATACATAGTTTAATTTACTAACTTTTTTGTCTATATGTCCGCTAATATTAATAATTACTAAACTTCGAATGTCTGCAGGTTGACAAATATAAAATGGTGGTGGTGGTGGTTGTAGTACCTCATCATCATCATCATCCTTATTATTTGAACGTGTAGGAGTGAGATAATGTTGGTTAAACTTGTTTAACGGCATTATAGCTACTACTATTATGAATTCAAGTAACGTTATCTATTTTATGCTATTATACCACCTTCCCTTAGTTCTTCAACAATAGACACTATTTCATTTTGGTTAGCATTATTACCAGCTTGTTTTGAAGCTACAAGTAAGCGTAATCTATCGATCAATTCATTGAAATCGTCAAAATATTTATAATCGATGGGATTTTGGGAATATTGCATCATTGTTAAACCTTTCCCACCCCTCAGTTTTGCTGCTATTTGTCTTGTAGTCATAGTGGGAACTGAAAAGGCTCGTTCTCTTGGTGCAACAAGAGGAATTCCTAGGAAAGGTTGAATAGCGTTAGTAAATTTATTTCTTAATTTTGCAGGAATTCTCCGTTTTGGTAATTTTCTATTATTTTTTGTGTATAGGGCATTCGTTCTCTGTAAAATGTCAACATATTCCTTTGCATCATTTTGAGTGAAAATGTGTGGGTCTGTTTTGAATAACAGTTCATACAGACCTGGAGTACCCTTGTAGGTAATACCTTGTATTTTTAAATCAGGTCCGATAAAGTCAATTGGAGAATCACCAATAGAGAATTTTTCTAGCTGCAAATCATGATAGACTCCAAGAGTATTATCAAATTGTCCTTCAGTGTCAGCAATACCTTCCCTTATGTACACTCTAGGTAAGGGATTTTCAAACTGTTCGTAATATTGTTGAATACCTTGGTCGGTGGTCATTCGACCGAGGTCACGGATACTTTCATCCATAAATCTACTAATATTTTCATCACTACTGTACCCTAAAGTTTCATTTGGCTCAAACGCATCATCATCATCATTTGTATTAGAACTGAAAACATCCTCTTTGGGAGGGGAATTGAAAGCAAGTGCATAATCGGAAGGCTTTGGTTGATATTTCGAACTTGATAGATTCAGGTGGGATTCTTCTTCTTCTTCTTTTGGTGATGATGATGATGGTTCTTGTTTAATCAATTCTTGTTTCTCGATAGTTGATATTAGTTGTTTTAGCGGTTGGGTAATGGGCTCATAGGTTTGTTCCAGTCGTGTTTGAGATTGGTTTGTGTATCGCTTCAAACTTTTATACTTTTTTCGAAGCGCCTGCCTAGCTTTTACCAGTCGTTGAGTTAGTTTACGATTCATGTTGGGTTTTAAATTGCAGACCATATTGACTTTTCTCCTTATATATGAATGTATCCATCAAATCCTTTTCTATAACGACCACCAGATGCTATTTCAGAATCTTTATCGATAGTGAGAAATCCATACTTTTCCCCCCAACAGTATGAACAAATGTCTTTAAATTTTTGGAATGACATGTCAATATTAACATGATCATCATATATGTGTTTTAAGTTGGTGAAATCTTGTTGAAAAATTATCAGGAGATTGGCATTATCTCGAATTAATTGTTTTGGTATAGCCGAATAAGTTTGACTTAAGTAAAAACAATCTGTAGATTTATGTCGACCGAAACAAAAGTAACTTTGAATGGGTTTTTGATCGCAGGAAGCCACTACATCATCAAATATAATAATTGAATTGGTTTTTATGGCATCTGGAGTAATTATATCATCAGAATTGTTACATTACTCATATCCAATCTCTTTCATGGGTTGAATTAAATTACGTAAATAAGCATATTTTGGTTGATGTAAACTCTTGGAATATATGTATAAATTTTCAAATCTTAAGCCATTAGGATGATCTATTAAGGATAACATAGCATTAGTTTTACCACAACCACTGGGACCGATGATTAATGCTCGTTTAGAGTCTCCACCAAATAAATATCCATGTTTACCTGCAGTACGTTGTTGTTGTTCACAGCTCAAATCATAATTTTCAACAGGTAAAGCTATAAATTGTTTTGCAATCTTCATCTTATATAAATAGTTAACAACACTGAGAGTATTTATAGGGTGATCAGAGTATATAAAGAGAATTATTATGGTTAAACGTAAACAGTTACAATCACATCATCGTCGTCGTCGTCGTCGTCATCACAAAGGTGGAGGTTTAGTTTCGTTAATTAATAAACTACCATTTGAACTTCATTTACCTGGTGGATACGAATATTGTGGACCAAACACAAAACTAGAACAAAGACTACAACGAAATGATAAGGGAATTAATATTTTAGATCAAGCTTGTAAGGAACACGATATAGCATACGCAAAAAATAATAATCTACAGGAAAGACATAAAGCATATCAGGTATTGGAGGATAAAGCTTGGGAACGAGTTAAATCCAAGGACGCTACATTAGGTGAAAAAGTAGCTTCATTGTTTGTCACTGCAGTCATGAAAGGAAAACGTAAACTTGGTTTGGGTGTAGGAATTAAAAAAAGTCGTTGTCGTGCTGGTGGTGGTGGTGGTAATTCATTTCAGAAAAAACCAAAAAAACGTATAATTCAAACACCGACGACGAAAATAGGTGGATTTTTACCATTAATATTGCCACTGTTAGGTGCATTAGGAGCTCTAGGAGGTGGAGCAGCTGGAATTGCAAAGGCAGTAAATGATGCAAAGTATAACAATCAACAATTAACTGAACAAAAACGACATGATATGGCTATGGAATTGAAACAGGGGAAAGGTTTGAAAGAAAAAAAACGTCAAAAAAAGCAAAGAAGACAACTAAGACACAAAGGAAAAGGTCTTTATCTAAGACCATACAAAGGAGAAGGAACAACAAAAAACTGTCTTCTTCTATAATTGATTCTTGCCGGTTTATGAAGTTCATGCACAACTTGTGCTTTACTCATTTTTCACTACTGGACACTGCACTATGAATTCAATGCAAATAGAAGAAGGTGTACCTAATTTAAATAGGATTTTATCACCTTTCTTATAACTTTTACCACCAATTTCATTGAATTTCAACGATTTTTCGTTAACTAAAACCTCCCCGTCTGCAGTGTAATGTCGAACATGTTCAATTTTAGCATCGTAGGGGAAAAGAAAAGTTGTACCTGCATTGTCCAACACATAATAATTCTTATTTAAGTTAGTTTTTTTTTCACCTTTCAATCTAATAATGTTTTTAACGTGATAATCAAATGAGTCACAAATATAAAATTGCGCATTTAGTTTTGGAACTGACTTGGACGACGATGATGATGATGATGATGATTGTAAATAGTGTTGATTAAATCTATTAAGAGGCATTGTTGGAATGGTGTATGTACTATGAAAAGTACTATATTTATAATAACGTAGAGCCAGAGCTCGTCACCCACCTTGAAGAGGACATTCTATTACAAATTCAATATATGGATATTTCTCATCTCCTATGAAAATAGAAATCTTTTCACCCTTCGTTATAGATTGCTGGTTGAGAACGCTTAAATTTTGAATCTTATTTTGATAAAGTATTTTTGCTTCAATTTTCGGTGGTGGTTGTGGTGGTGGTGGTGGTGGTGGTGGTGGTGATATGTTGCTATTAATATTTACAACTTTTCCACTTACTGGAAAAGTATATTCAACATTATTATTATTATTTAATACATAGTTTAATTTACTAACTTTTTTGTCTATATGTCCGCTAATATTAATAATTACTAAACTTCGAATGTCTGCAGGTTGACAAATATAAAATGGTGGTGGTGGTGGTTGTAGTACCTCATCATCATCATCATCCTTATTATTTGAACGTGTAGGAGTGAGATAATGTTGGTTAAACTTGTTTAACGGCATTATAGCTACTACTATTATGAATTCAAGTAACGTTATCTATTTTATGCTATTATACCACCTTCCCTTAGTTCTTCAACAATATACACTATTTCATTTTGGTTAGCATTATTACCAGCTTGTTTTGAAGCTACAAGTAAGCGTAATCTATCGATCAATTCATTGAAATCGTCAAAATATTTATAATCGATGGGATTTTGGGAATATTGCATCATTGTTAAACCTTTCCCACCCCTCAGTTTTGCTGCTATTTGTCTTGTAGTCATAGTGGGAACTGAAAAGGCTCGTTCTCTTGGTGCAACAAGAGGAATTCCTAGGAAAGGTTGAATAGCGTTAGTAAATTTATTTCTTAATTTTGCAGGAATTCTCCGTTTTGGTAATTTTCTATTATTTTTTGTGTATAGGGCATTCGTTCTCTGTAAAATGTCAACATATTCCTTTGCATCATTTTGAGTGAAAATGTGTGGGTCTGTTTTGAATAACAGTTCATACAGACCTGGAGTACCCTTGTAGGTAATACCTTGTATTTTTAAATCAGGTCCGATAAAGTCAATTGGAGAATCACCAATAGAGAATTTTTCTAGCTGCAAATCATGATAGACTCCAAGAGTATTATCAAATTGTCCTTCAGTGTCAGCAATACCTTCCCTTATGTACACTCTAGGTAAGGGATTTTCAAACTGTTCGTAATATTGTTGAATACCTTGGTCGGTGGTCATTCGACCGAGGTCACGGATACTTTCATCCATAAATCTACTAATATTTTCATCACTACTGTACCCTAAAGTTTCATTTGGCTCAAACGCATCATCATCATCATTTGTATTAGAACTGAAAACATCCTCTTTGGGAGGGGAATTGAAAGCAAGTGCATAATCGGAAGGCTTTGGTTGATATTTCGAACTTGATAGATTCAGGTGGGATTCTTCTTCTTCTTCTTTTGGTGATGATGATGATGGTTCTTGTTTAATCAATTCTTGTTTCTCGATAGTTGATATTAGTTGTTTTAGCGGTTGGGTAATGGGCTCATAGGTTTGTTCCAGTCGTGTTTGAGATTGGTTTGTGTATCGCTTCAAACTTTTATACTTTTTTCGAAGCGCCTGCCTAGCTTTTACCAGTCGTTGAGTTAGTTTACGATTCATGTTGGGTTTTAAATTGCAGACCATATTGACTTTTCTCCTTATATATGAATGTATCCATCAAATCCTTTTCTATAACGACCACCAGATGCTATTTCAGAATCTTTATCGATAGTGAGAAATCCATACTTTTCCCCCCAACAGTATGAACAAATGTCTTTAAATTTTTGGAATGACATGTCAATATTAACATGATCATCATATATGTGTTTTAAGTTGGTGAAATCTTGTTGAAAAATTATCAGGAGATTGGCATTATCTCGAATTAATTGTTTTGGTATAGCCGAATAAGTTTGACTTAAGTAAAAACAATCTGTAGATTTATGTCGACCGAAACAAAAGTAACTTTGAATGGGTTTTTGATCGCAGGAAGCCACTACATCATCAAATATAATAATTGAATTGGTTTTTATGGCATCTGGAGTAATTATATCATCAGAATTGTTACATTCCTCATATCCAATCTCTTTCATGGGTTGAATTAAATTACGTAAATAAGCATATTTTGGTTGATGTAAACTCTTGGAATATATGTATAAATTTTCAAATCTTAAGCCATTAGGATGATCTATTAAGGATAACATAGCATTAGTTTTACCACAACCACTGGGACCGATGATTAATGCTCGTTTAGAGTCTCCACCAAATAAATATCCATGTTTACCTGCAGTACGTTGTTGTTGTTCACAGCTCAAATCATAATTTTCAACAGGTAAAGCTATAAATTGTTTTGCAATCTTCATCTTATATAAATAGTTAACAACACTGAGAGTATTTATAGGGTGATCAGAGTATATAAAGAGAATTATTATGGTTAAACGTAAACAGTTACAATCACATCATCGTCGTCGTCGTCGTCGTCATCACAAAGGTGGAGGTTTAGTTTCGTTAATTAATAAACTACCATTTGAACTTCATTTACCTGGTGGATACGAATATTGTGGACCAAACACAAAACTAGAACAAAGACTACAACGAAATGATAAGGGAATTAATATTTTAGATCAAGCTTGTAAGGAACACGATATAGCATACGCAAAAAATAATAATCTACAGGAAAGACATAAAGCATATCAGGTATTGGAGGATAAAGCTTGGGAACGAGTTAAATCCAAGGACGCTACATTAGGTGAAAAAGTAGCTTCATTGTTTGTCACTGCAGTCATGAAAGGAAAACGTAAACTTGGTTTGGGTGTAGGAATTAAAAAAAGTCGTTGTCGTGCTGGTGGTGGTGGTGGTAATTCATTTCAGAAAAAACCAAAAAAACGTATAATTCAAACACCGACGACGAAAATAGGTGGATTTTTACCATTAATATTGCCACTGTTAGGTGCATTAGGAGCTCTAGGAGGTGGAGCAGCTGGAATTGCAAAGGCAGTAAATGATGCAAAGTATAACAATCAACAATTAACTGAACAAAAACGACATGATATGGCTATGGAATTGAAACAGGGGAAAGGTTTGAAAGAAAAAAAACGTCAAAAAAAGCAAAGAAGACAACTAAGACACAAAGGAAAAGGTCTTTATCTAAGACCATACAAAGGAGAAGGAACAACAAAAAACTGAAATTGCCCCATCGTGGGCTTACCGATAAAGATCTGTGGAAATATGTTAAAATATTGAAAATACCTTTTTTTAGGGGAGTTTTCATGAGAGATAATTTACCAAAGAAAATTCATAAACATGAATGTGGTATTTTGAATATGGATACAGTTAGAGGAGACGGAACACATTGGACATCATACGTAAAATCAGACAAGGAAATTATTTACTTTGATAGTTATGGAAATTTACCTCCACCAATGGAACTGATCGAGTATTTTCATAGTAACGGACCAGTATATATAACATACAATTATGATAGACTACAGAAAAATTCGTATAGTTGTGGTCATCACTCACTTCAATTCATTCATAAATATTTCAATCGTAATATTTAAACTTTTTATTAAGTTGAAATGTCATTTTCCGTTACACTTAGTGGTGCATCATCTATTCTTAATTATAATTTCAATCCTCCCATTTACTTGGATGATAAATATGACTATGAAGTTGGTTTAGTTAATTTCAATAGTTTCAATACAATACCAAATATTGATGAAACTAATAATAGATTTATTTTCGGAGGTCCAACTATATATCATACAATAATTATACCTAAAGGTGCTTATGAACTTAATGAAATAATTCAATATATTAAACAACACATGCTTACAGTAGCATCAGATTCAACAATTGACATAGTCCCAAATCTAAACACATCTCACGTAAAATAAATTGACCTTTACCCTGACGTCACAGCTACTAACCTTACGAAATGAATCGAGGAGTCAAAAATGGCTACTGTTACTTTTGTCGTGTGCGTAAATACGTTCATTGCTGGTTTATTTTGTCAGTATTTTTTTGCGTTATAAATAACTAAATATTGCTATTGGTTGAAGTCAATTATTGCTGATCCCCAAAATAAACGAAAATTTAGATAATATTCCTATATTTACTGAAAATTATTTTGTCTGCTACTATATAATACTCAATTTTCAATAACAATATTATAGGTTACATATTATTATTCAAACTTTGATAATGATCAGTGGATCAGATATCAAATAAGTGACGGAAAACTAAGGAATAAAGGAATTTTTCTTTATAGATCTGATACACACAAAAAGTATTCTGTAACCATTAACGAAAGTAGAAATTTATACAAATATTTCTTTTTAATGAATCTATTCAAATTTGAAACAGCACATAATTAAGGGCTAACAAAAGCCATTGGTTATAATAATAAAAAATATTAATCATGGGTAGTAATAAAGGTTTGTATCCAATGTACACTATTCATACATTTATTGTCATTTAGAAATTTACCATACAAATATATAAGTATATTAATCGTCATCAGACTCTGAAGAGGAACTGTCACCTACATTGATGGTTAGTGGCTCCACTTCAATATCATACATAACTTTTTCCCTATCGTACCACTTTCTAATAAGTGCTTCAGTATGGTCCACACATTTTGCCCACATGTTAGGTGTACATTGCTCTAAAGCTTCATTCCACATTTCTAATACTTTCTCATCACTGGATCCATCTCTACCAATATGTTTGTTGTAGTACGATTTACAATTAGCCCAAATTAGCTCAATGGCATTAAAGTCGCAGTGGTATGGTGGTAACCTTAATACTTCGTGTCCATGTTCTCTTATTATTTCATCTACAATATAAACATTCTCCTTCCTATGCATCTTCGCTACTTGTAATAACTCAGGTTTTGTCATTTTTGGATCAAAAGTAATCTCATTGTCTCTAAGCCAACTGGCAATTTCCACTTTTTTTGTTGATGTAGATGGTTGTTTGTTTAAAATTTCACTGTGGTATGGTGCATTGTCCATTATTATGAGTGATGGTTCCTCTAAATTAGGCAGTACCTGTGTCTTCATCCATTTAGTAAATAATATACATCGACCAGTTCAGGATCTACAAATTTTCAACGAGGTGCCTCTCCAATAGAACTACCAATGTAGCAACATCAAAATACAAACTAATTCATTTTAATTCCCAAAGTCTAGCGAATAAAATCAATTTGTTAGAATTATTTTGCAGTGGTAATAATCCAACATTTGTTTGCATATCTGAGCACTGGTTGTGTTCAGATAAATTAACGGAAAATTTGATTGAAGGTTATAAACTCGTTTCCGGTTATACAAGAGAAAACAAAGCTCACGGGGGTACTGCCATCTTTGTTAAGTCAGAAATTTATCACGAATGTAATAACATTGCCTATCTGGTTAATTCTTCCTTAGAGATTCACTTTGAGTGTTCTGCAATCGAGGTAAAAAAGCAACTATGTATCCTTACCATATATCGTAGTTCATCTGCTAACTCTAATACACAAATTTTCCTGGATAAACTGGTAAGTACTTTGAATTATGTAACAACTAAATATCCATACGTCATTGTATGTGGAGACTTCAATATTAATTTTATTGGAACAAATCATTATAAAGAACAATTGTTTGATATTTTTGAAATGTTCAATCTCACTTTATCGTACAATGAACCAACACGTGTTGCAAAATATGGGAATACAATAACATCTAGTGGACTTGACTACATTGTTAGTAATATTGGAAATGTTATTGGTAAGGTCACCAGTCTAGGTGTCTCAGATCATCATGCACAAGTTATTACGTGGACAATGCAAAACTTGATCAACAATGAGCTGAATACCTACATATTAGCACGAAAGTTTAACGCCAACACCCTATATGAATTTAAAAATATTTATGTGAGATCTGATATTGAACAGAGTCAGGAGTCAGATATTGACACAGCCTTTAACGCATTTATGTCAAATTTTCAATGGTGTTTTGATGTAGCATTTCCAAAACGAAAAATATTTAAGCAAGTTCAAAAAACAAAAAAAGTTCCGTTTTCACCACAGCTTATCTCAGAACTTGAACAACTTAAAAATCTGAACTGGTTAAGGCACAGAGTCAATGATCCTGCCCTGACAGAAAATTACAAAAAATTCAAGAAATCACTTAACATTAAAATATCTAATGAAAAAAAACTTCACTATTCCAAAATTATCGACGGCTCTAACAATAAAGCAAAGTCTCTTTGGAACCTGGTAAACACAAAAATGGGTAGACATAAAAAAGAACCAGAAATAGTACTATCTGTTTCTGGAGTAAGTATTACAAATAAAAATGAAATTGCTAATCATTTTGCTGATTATTTTGCGACGTCTGTTCGTGATATGATTAATGAATGTAACTTTTCTGATGGTTTTTGTACGACATCTAGGATGCATAATCCATACTCTATGTTTTTTATGCCAGTCAATGAACATGATGTAAAAAATGTAATTTTAAATCTCAATAAAAAATATTCGACAGGACTTGATGGAATCCCCTGTTTGATATTGAAAGAATGCGCTGATACCATATCTCATCAACTAGCCCATATAATAAATATGTCTGTGGTGCAAGGGAAATTTCCTACTAAACTCAAAAGGAGCAAAATCGTACCGGTACTCAAAAAAAATGACCCCCAATGTGTCGAAAACTATAGAATGATTTCTTTGCTTAGCTCGTTCTCTAAAATAATTGAGAAAACGGTATATAATCAGCTAATTGGTTACTTAGATCAAAATAAAATTATAACCCCATCACAACATGGATTTCGAGAAAATTATTCAATAGAAACTGCATCAACTGAACTGGTACAATATTTATATGAGAACATCGACCAAAGAAAATACTTAGCAGGTATATTTTTTGATCTGACTCGTGCATTTGACACTATCAATCCCCACTACTTATCCCAAAAAATAGAAGCTATGGGCATTCGAGGTCCAATCCAATCGTGGATTGATTCCTACATGTCTGGCAGAACACTCCGAGTGCGGATCGAGGATGAATTGTCAGATGAATTCAGCACCTCTATTGGTACCCCCCAAGGTGGTGTCCTAGGACCACTTTTGTTTCTTCTTTACATAAATGACCTACCCTTATACATATCTCACGGACGTGTTTTTATATATGCAGATGACACCTCAATTATAATTGCAGCTGATAGCTTGGATGAACTACTTAAAAAGATAAGAGAAATCATGAAAGAGTTCACCTCTTGGTGTCAAAGAAATCACCTTATTATAAATGAGAGAAAAACCGTTTTCATTCAATTTACATCCCCACTCAAGGAAGGCAATTCCCTTGTTTTCGATTTTAATAATTGCATGATCAACACTTCCGAAAATACAAAATTTCTAGGAATGGAATTGGATTGCAAATTAAATTTTAAAAATCACGTTGACTGTCTATGTAAAAAATTGAACAAATTATATTTTGCTTTTAATAGTTTAAAATCTAATTTGTACCAAAATTATTTACTTAATCTGTATTATGCACTAATATATTCTGCAATCAGCTGCAATGTAATTGTGTGGGGTAGAGCAAGCAACAGTGGACGAGTATTTATTCTCCAAAAGAGATTTATTCGTTTGATCTTTGGCTTAGACTACAAGGAATCCTGTAGGAGCACCTTCAAGAACAATAACATCTTAACATTCACAGGCATATATCTCTATAAACTTCTAATTTATACCTTTATCAACAAAAACAATCTTCAGAAAAATAGTGACATACATAATTATGATACTAGATCTAAGAGTGATATTCACTTGAACAAATTAAGTCGTTCTCAATTGAAAAAGTCGCCAACATATGCCGGGGCTGAATTTTTCAATCGGTTACCAGATGATATCAAACAAATAAAACATTTAAAAAAGTTCAAAACTAGTCTTAAAAATTTTTTAATACAATATTGTTTTTATTCGCTAGATGAATTTGGTAGGTGGCGTAACATCTCATAATTCCTCACCTAATTTTGGATCTTTTTGTATTTCAAACTTTGTAAATGTAACTTTTTATTTTATTGTATTTTATTTATATTCTTGTTTATACCAAATGTTTGTTATATGCTGTTATCTGTATACATTTTAATTCTAATTGTAATTGTTTCAACTATAGTATTATACTGTGTCTGACTTGTCTTATGTCATATGTGTATGATGGTAAAGACTAATAAATTATCTATCTATCTATCTATCTACTATTCATTTCTCCATGATAATCCATGGTTAAAGACTTTGAACAAAAAACCAAACTTGCTTCTGTAACAAATCCTTTTGAAGAACCTGCATGAACAATAATAAATCTTTTTCCATCATTTCCTTCAGGTTTACGAACACTTTTGATATTATTGTCTTGCCAACTTCTTATTTTATTTCCTTTGGAATAAATCCATGTTTCATCTAAGAATATTACTTCTCTTGGATAAACACTATTTAGATTTTCCATATATTTTCTCAAGAAGCAACCTCTGAGTGAAACAATATGGTTACGTTCAATAAGGGCTCTTCGGTTATCATCTTTTTTAAATTTAAACCCTATTTCTTTCAACAATGTGCTTAATGATGTTGTACTACATGTGACTATTTCCTTGGACCTTATCTCACAATTTAATGTTTGAAGGGTTACTGGTTTTCCTGAAAAATAATAATAATCATTTACTATCTATCTAATACTTATAGGTACTTATATTTTGTGTTTCATTTCTCATTGGTTAATTAATTTAAAACTTATCTCCACTAGCTTGCTAAAATGTTATTATACAAAATATGTACTAACGTTCTTTGTACATCTCATATATTTATGGTATTGCGTATAGCCATTTTACTGCCATCAGGTAAGTCTGTAGTTTTTGGTTTACTGCGAGTTTTGCTCTCCTTTTGTAACAAAAAACTGGGATTATTTTCCTTCTTCTTTCTGATGTCATAAACTGTTTTTCTTGAAATTTTCAATGCTGCTGCTACTCTCTAAAATGAAATTATTTTAATAACATTATAATATGTATGAGAAATTAGATTTTACCTCTTGAACATTCGAAATATCAAAAGGCCCTCCATTCAGCTTTTCCATTTCAAAATACTCACACAAGTTTAAAACAAGTTCTTGTGCTTGTGATTTCAGCATTTTTCCTGGCATGTTCTAAAACAAAGTATAATACTGTTCAATTTGCTCACAAGCAAACACAATTGTCATAATCTGTAAGAATTCGGTTCACAGAATTGAGATGAATGTGTGTACCTAATCCAATGAACTATGAATATTTATATTTCATTGAGGAAACACCACTACCTTTATAAACTTTTTTTATAGAAGGATATAAGTGTTTACATGCAAGTATCTTCCTCACTTCTTGGCTGTTAACGTAATTCTTACTATGGTTAACTATATAAATTTAACATAAATGTTCCCGTTACAAGAAAACTCAGTCACTATCAACTAAGAAGTGAGGTTAAGTTGAGAATATTCTCTAAATGCAAAATAGGAAATTTTGTACTTACCGTAAAATGAAAATAACAAATTAGAGGTTTTCAAAAAAACCGATTTTATAGAATTTATGTGAATGCAAATGATAAAACGCTTCGAATAAACCTCGATGTATCAAAATAATGACAGTTGTCATATGAGGTCAAAATAAATTCTTATGAATACAACCGATTAATCGTTTTTGGCGCTATCTCTTTTCAACATTTGAAGGTCATAATAAGAGTTACAAAGGAGCGTATGTCATTGCTTGAAAGACAAGTGTACGTATATTGTGTGATGTGTTTTTACTCTCAGTAGAAAGGGATGAGGTATATAAAGTTTGTGTTTACTACTGTTCATTGTTAGTGACGTCAGGGTAAAGGTCAATTTTATAAACAGTATCAATTTCTAGTAATAAGACAATTTCATTCTTAACTGATGACTCAATTGGTAAAGTATTTGGATTTGGAAAAGTTGTGTTAAATCCCAATGTGACACACACCTCTACAAAACCTATAAATATTTTACAAGTTAATTCTATTGGAATAGATTGTGACATTGCTGTTGGATCATATCTCAATGGACATCCTGTTCACATTATCCATCAATTTTTTCCTACTGTTCCTAGTGGCTATAAAATAGTTGAATCTCCTCAAAATATCTTGTATTATCCTGTAAGTGTTAAAACAATTAACAACATAACTGTAAAAATTATTGATCAGAGTGGTAACGTTATAAATTTTCAAGACGAGGAGATTACTATTACTTTACATATTCGACAACAAAAATGGTCTTAAAATTTTCCCATCCATATGCTGAAAAAAACTATAAAAGATTGCTGAATAAACCGTCTACAATTAGTTTGTGTGAGAGAATAGCCGTCATAACGCCTAAAAATAAACGTTTTTTAAAATCACTCGGTTTTAAGTTATTAATATAAATGGATATATTACAAGTCACTCATGAGCCCTTCAATGACATGGCTGTGGAGGATTATGAATATCACACATATCAACCATATATTACCGGAAAGTTGAATTATAATGATGAGATTCGTATTGTAGTGCAAGATTTAGATTGTATAACATATCCGGCTGACAGTTATCTTGAGATTACGGGGAAAATTTTAACTGATACCAACACAGTACCTACAAAATTGAAATTCATTAATAATGCAATAGCTTTTTTATTCCGTGAAATTCGATATGAACTGAACGGTGTTGTAGTTGATTCAGTAAGAGATATTGGTCTTGTTTCAACAATGAAAAACTATTTATCTTATAATTCAAATGAAACAATTTTTCTAAATAATTCTGGATGGTTTCCTAAGGAAGACGTCAAGTTGTCAGACAAAAATGGAAATTTTAACGTGTGTATACCCTTGAAATTATGGTCAGGATTCTTTGAAGATTTCAATAAAATAATCTTAAACATGAAACAAGAGCTAATATTGGTGAGATCTAGTGATGATAGAGACTCAGTCACTCATACAGATGATTCGGAAAAACCTAAAATTGAATTAACTCACATCAGTTGGAGAATTCCTCACGTGAAACCCAACATAAAACATGAATTACATCTAAACAAAATTATTCAAAGTAACAAGGAACTACCAATAAAATTCAGATCTTGGCAATTGATTGAGTATCCCAGCTTACCGAAAACGTCTCGCCACACTTGGGCTGTAAAAACTAGTACAAAAGTAGAGACACCTAGACACATTGTAATTGGATTTCAAAATAATGCTAGGGGTCACATAAAAGAAAATATGAGTCAATTTAAACATCTGAATTTGAAGAATATTAAGGTATTTCTCAATTCTGAGAAGTATCCATACAATGATTTACTTTTAGATTTTACAAACAATAGTTTTGCTACGTTATATAAAATGTTTGCTGATTTCCAAACTTCTTATTATAGCCGTTTGAACAGTGAACCTATTTTCACACCTGACGAATTTAGAGATACAGCTCCCTTAATTCATATAGATTGCTCAAGGCAGAAGGAACTAATACAGTCTGGATCTGTAGTTCTTCGTATAGAATTTGAGTTAAATGCTCCCATTACGAGTGATATTTCTGCATATTGTTTAATCTTTCATGAAAAACAATTTTCCTATAATCCATTAACTAAAATTGTTAAGCAATACTGATGTGGAAAAAACATAGCGCGCATGATTGACATGCAATATAAAAGAAGGGGTTACTACATATTCTTCATTAAATATGAATACCCGTGAGTATCAAATTGCTCTTAGTCAGTTTCTTTTCAAATTAACACGTCTCAAACGTGACATAAAATATTATGAACAATATAAAGGTGCGGTAACTAAATTGCAACAATTACAAATATGAAAGTCGTTTTAGATGTTCAAGGTTTTAAGATTGAAAATAATAAGTTCATCGTTAAAGAATTTGCAGCTTATGATGGTCATCAGGTATGTCACTATATTTTCAAATCACCATTTCCTCTACATATGTTACCTCCAGACTTACATAGACAAGCAACTTGGTTAATGAAAAATCATCATGGAATCGATTGGAATATTGGTTATACACATTTACACAAATTCAAAAATATCGTAAAAGACATTACTGAAAATGCTGACATGGTTTTCGTGAAAGGAAAAGAAAAAACCAATTTCATTCAAAAATATTCCACCGCACCTGTATATGAATTAGATGAAAATCCACCATTAGCAGCCTCGACACCAAAATGTTTTTATCATAAGATTAATCCATCTATTTGCGCATTAAAAAATGCTTATACATTATATGAACATTTTATAATGGATGAAAAATAAAAGAATACTATTTAATTAACTTGTGTTTTATTTACTACAAACTGTTGAGTAAACCTTATTTTGTATAAATACTCTTGCCATTTTAAGTAAGTAATATATAACAATAATAATTAATAAAATCAATACTATATATGTTAAAATGTACAATTTATCAATTTTTTCACTTATGTTTGTCTTCTCCATAGAAATATCATCAATAATCGCATGCTGCCATTGGGTTTGATCACCTTCGGAATTGTCATCAAATATTATTTTTAATTTGTAACTAAAATATAATAAATTCGTTTCTGGAATTTCAATATGGTATACAGAAAGGTGACCATTATTTATTTTGGTAACACTCAACAAACTCCATTCTGATCGATTGCATACTTCTCTTATATTTTTTATATCAAAACATATTGCAACATGTTTTGCATTCTCTGGTACATTTGTGTACAGTATATTATTTGAAACGGCCACCAAAATAATGAAGTTTAAATTTAAGGAAGTCATTCTTTTTAGATTTATGCTACCTTCTTCTTCTTCTTGTTCTGAGGATGTTGTAAGACTGACAGTCTTTTGATTATTTTCTTCTAATATTCTAATCTCGTTGTCGTGGAGGTAAAAAATATCCGCAATATATCTCTCTTTCATCTAATGGGTCTAATTCATGAAACCAACTATTATCTATATATTCAGGAAATTTTCTCAGTGGTCTTGTTTGATTACATTCAGCCGTACACAAACCAATTATTAATTTTTGTTTACAACTCCAAATTTTTTCAAGTTTAAAAGTTTTACGTAACACTTTTCTACAAACTAAACAAACTATTGTTTCAAAAATTCTACACTTAGGTGGATCAAATAGATTATTCATTATGCAAACTATTATACTAACATTTTTTCAACAGTATGTTTACAATTTTAATGATTTCCTTCACTACTTACATATACTTAGAGATATCGTAAATTACTATATCACTCTACAACCAATACAATATTAATTATATGAATTCAAGATGAAGATCCAAAACCATTTTCTCCTCTCTCTGTAAAACTTAAATTATCCACCTCTTCAATAATCGGAATAGAACATTTTTCACAAATAAGTTGAGCGACTTTGTCTCCTCTCTCAAATTTAACTATGTTTGTTGACGAATTATATAATAAGATTTCAATTGTACCTCTATAATCAGCATCAATTACACCTGCAAACACTTCTATTCCATTTTTAAGCGCTATACCAGATCGTGGTGCTATTCTTCCATAAACTCCCTGTGGTAGTTCTAATTTTAACCCACTATCTACGAGAAATCTTTCTCTTGAACCTATAGTAAAATGTATAGGTGTTTGTAAATCACATCCCGCAGATTGCGATGTAGCTCTTGTTGGAATAAAAGCGTTTGGACTTGTTCTCAACACTTTTAAAACCTTAAAGATTCCAAAATTATTAATAAAAAATAAAACGAAATTTTAAACTTACCACATTTTCTGGTTTTTTCCTATTCATGTTCTTTTTCTTCTTACGTATTCAGGTAGTGATACTTTATTAGAAACGGCCTTCTATCGGTATACATATATACACAGATTTAAGATTTTTTCAAATGAAAAACTATCTAAAATGACCTTAATTGCATGCACTATTGCGTAAGACTGCATTAGTTGCCTCTGGCGTAACAGGATGGTCATAGCAAAGTATTATACACTATCCCATTGAAAATATATTAATTGCGTATATAATTTATGCATAATAGCCTTGGGCGGGCATGTTTCCTATATTTTCTATACACACACAGCGCATTCCATTATTTATACAGGATGGTTCTACCAAAATATGGGGATTTAGCATATACTGAGCGTTGTTTGACTCAGAAGGAACATTGTTTAACTACTTTTATTTTAAACGAAACAACTTGCATTTTGCTGATTCATCATATTCAGAAAAATGTCCTTTTTCGAATGGTGTGAAGGTGTCCTATACCTGGGTATTATACTTTTCGTGCAATTTACAATTTTCTTAAATTGTATGGTAAATTGATTTTAAAACATCTGCAATTATCTTTAAATTTCAAAATAATGATCCTGGAATATTTGTAGGAAACTGGATAGATTACGTTCTAAGCCCTCAGAAAATATGTAAAAAAAGTCAGCCTAACTCGGAACTCTCTGTATTTATGTATAGAGAATCAGTATGAAACAGTATTTTATTTCTCAGGGGCAATCAGAAAATGCAATAAAATATGGGGTGTTTCATAAGAAAAAATATAACTTTGATACGCCACACTTTATTGGAACACCCTATATATTTCAAAATATTTTTAAATTATAGTTTAAGTTGATGTGAAATCTGTGGTATGGAAAGATTTTACAAAAAATTTAGATTTTCTTCGATATTTGTCCGGTCCCGGACTTTTGCCGATCTCTGTAAAGTATAGGTCGTCAATGCCGTATAAGTTATTTCATTGATGACGTACCATGACGTCACTTTTACTTTTCCTCCCTAGGGAGAAAAAATAAGACTTTGGTCCCTACAATGATATAGAGGTGGACAAAAATAAGATTTACTTACCACAATAAAGTCGACCACTCAGGTACAAGCTAGTCGTTAAAACAACTGCTGGTGCAACTGCAAGGTGCAAAAAATGGATAAAAATGTAAACAAAGTCTTTGGTCTGTCAATGTACAAATTCGCGGTTAAACTACAGAACTTCTGTTGAACCTAATTTCCGACATTCATCATTTTGCTATCTCTGTTAGTTATATTATATTGTAATGGAACAAACGGTTTCATTTGGGAAGTTATGATTCTGTGAGTAGAAAAGAGACTTAATACAAAAAGTGGTGGGTATGTGAATAATTTCATACATGGGAAAAGATTCAGCGGACCAAGGATTCTCATCATTTGTTCACAAAAAACTTTCTCCTATCGAAGTCACCTTTAATGAGTGGGCATCATGATATAGGAGTTATTATAGTTTCCTTCAATATTCGAAAACTTGATATGTGGATAACGTTCAACAGTGGGGTTGATTTTCAAACAGAATCATGTGAGTTATCTTGAAACCCAGGCATAATATTCAATTTCGTATAATCTCTTACTGCATTGGCATTTTTTTATCTGTCTTAAATGTCCAAGCTCGCGAAGCTACTTTTCTATTTTGCTGATTGTTCCTTGGGATGTGTACGATTTAAAATAATTTAACCTTGAAATGTCAATTTTGTCATAAACTTTTAAAGCAAGTTCCAACATTAGAATTTTGGTTCACAGCGAGCTTAGCTAGAAACCTCTGATTCTTGATTTGTATGGGCTAGTAAATAATACCTACTTAACCACCTTTACATTCTCGCTTTTACGACACTCTTAAAAATTTCCATATTCTCTTTGATATCGCTCTTGAGTTATTTAAGCAACAAATCAACACTCGCTGCACATGATTCTTTATACGTTTCTGAAAAAAAGTTAATTTTGTTCATAAATTTCTTCAATTTCATCAACGGTCGTTGTTAAAGCGAATTCGCGAACACAAAAAACTGACGTTTATAATAATGTTGTTAAGCTGTTCCATGACAATAGGATGTTGGAATGATACCTGTAAAATTATGACGTAGGTACATACGTAGTTTGTTCTTAACTCGGGATCAAAATGTAATCCTTCAGCGAGATTACGAGAAGTCTTGACGACACACTGCCGATACGCAAATAACACAACCGGATGCAACCGACTCCGTTATTTGCAGCATATCGGACTGGTAACGTTAGGTAATAACTATAATAGACAACATTCAATGAAACAAGCACATTGAAGAAGTGAGGATAAATCATTATTGATGTATTGAAGATAATCAAATTTGCATTTTTTTATTATTATCCCTATATGTAAAGTCAAATGCGTTCTTATCGTGCGGATTCAAAGGTCACTGACCATATGTATCAAATCAGAAAACACAGAGGTTACCAAAATGTGAGATTACACTTGGTTGACGAATTGCCATTTTTTCTTTGATTCTCGAAATATTAGAGAGTTTTCGAAGCCGCTTAAAAAGCACTCCGATTAACGCTATTTGACAACTTTGACATACGGTATGTCACTTAGCGGATACCGTTCCCGTACACCACCGGACGGTACACTGAACGAAAAAGGTACGTTATATTAATAAAAAAGTACATCAACATTAATTTTCAGCCGATGAGCTATATCGTTAATACAATGAACGTTCGTACGTTAACTTTTTTATTCATCAAGTTATGTTTATTGTACATTGAATCAATGAATAAAGGACATGGATCTATGACTTCCAGTTATTAATATTACGAACCACATACATTAACACAATAAACGAGAAGCATGGATCCATGACCACCGGTCATTAGTTTATGATTGTTGTACGTTAAATCAATGTACAATAAACATTGATACAATAAACGAAAAGGTGAATATCTTTATAGCTGAGTACACATGACAAAAAGTCAAGAAAAAACGAAAAGCATGGATCCATGACCACCGGCCATTAGTTTATGATTGCTGTACGTTAAATCAATGTACAATAAACATTGATCGATGTTCACCGGTTATTAATATTACGAACATAAAAATAATGTGGTAGTACAATGCAATATTTTTTTTAGTTTTAAGGTGCAACATTGGCTGAAAATTATCTTATATGTCCATTGATTTGATGTAAGAACCAGTATCTGCAAATAAGAATACAAAGAAATAAAACAGTCCCAAAAATAGCTTTCGAATTAGGCGTTACACTTTTAATGATGTAATAAGTACTTATTTTTCCCCCAAGAGGGTTTCATGATAATTTGCGTCTTTAATTCTGTCTTTAAACAAAAGTTACTACTTTGAGACAGTGAATTAGGTGTAACATGTTATTTTGACAAACAGTTTTTGTATTTTTAATATATTTCCGCTGTATAAAAAATATAATATACCTAGAGAGTGAAAATGTTAACTACTTTTCGCATTTTCTATTCACTTACTACAAATTCACACATTTTATGAATATTTGGGCTATCTAGTGGTACATCATGTCTACAAAATTACTTTTGTAGAAAGTTCCAAAACATTTTGCTTTCCAAGGGAAAGTTAAAGTTATATAAGAAAAAAAATCTCAAAACATATGTCTACTGCCTTAAGAATTTGGAGAAATTTATATCCAATGTCGTCAAAGTAGACGAAAATATTTGGAATTGTGTTAATGTCTTCACCAGTACACGATATAAAAAGCTGAATAGACATTTTTCAAATCTTCAGGTTAGCAATATGGTCCTCTACTTCTTGTTGAGTCTTCGTACAAAACAAAAATGACTCCTGGGAATCTTTGATTGTGTATTTTGTGTGAGTGGATTTCCCCCCCAATAGGTACCTAAATGAATATTTGAAATAAGTTCACTACAAAAAGAAAACTAAAAGAGTACTCACACTTGCAATATGAAGATATTGTCTATTCGTTGAAAAAATAGTAAATAGTCTCCTCAATAAAATGGCACAATTTTACCCACTAAAAAACTCGAATCACACAAAATTCACAACGGAGCACAACAAGACTGTGGTTAACCCTCTCGAGAAACAAAAAGACTGAAATATTAGGCGCGAAAATGGTCACGCAAGAAATGATTTGGAATGCCCAAATTATGTTTTTAAAAAATTATTTATTATTTTTTCTACATTCATGCAAAAAACAACACTTTTGTGAACCACATTTAATGCAAAAAGTGGTACTTTATTGCACTAGTGCAATAAAATATTTTTTAAGCGAGTGTCACAAAAAATGAAGTTTTACGGATCTATTAACGTCCCTAAAGTGTATCTTTTTTGGCCGCTTTTTTACTTTACGGCCGCTTTTTTACTTTACGGCCGCTTTTGCAAACAAAGTCATTATGAGGGCAACCTACTAGAAACATTTAATTTGCTTATTTGAGTTATTTCCACGTCCGATATTAAGATTGTCAAATTATGAAGGCGGCCTACTAGACACACTTAATTTGCATGTTTGAATTATTTACCCATAAAACAAAAGGAAAGGTTCCGTTGCCAGGCTGTTTATTTACAATTGAATTAGATGGTACTTCAGTAAGCAGCTTTCCAGCAAGAACCATTGTTACGGAAAATCAAGAAAATGAAATGTTTGTTAACAATGTCATGTCTAAAAGTGGTATTACATTTTCAAAATGTAGTAAATGTACATTTAACATAACAATTAATAGCAAATAATGCCCTAATTTATTAACTTCGTTATGACCCAACTTCTGTTTATCATACTTACTGTAAGTAATTCTGTACACATCTTTGTTACTTAATAATACACTTTTCATTTGGTTAATAAAAATTTGAATCTAATCTTCCAGTTTCGTCTCTGTTTAGAAACAAAATTGTAAAAAAAAGTTGTTACCTATTTGATGAGACACTCGCTTAAAAAATTTTGTGTGCACCTCGGCCGTATGATATTTTTGGCCTCACCTGAAATTTGCTTGGCCTCGGCTACGCCTCGGCCGCAAATTTCAGATTCGGCCAAAAAAGATCAACATTACGGCCTTGGTACACAAATAACTATTATTGCACTCATCTGTCATTCTTGTGTCAGTTTTGTGATGATTAATGACAAACATAAACATTTAAATTAAATAAAAATCCATAGCAAGTATCTGATCCTGCTTTAATACAACAATAATATATGTATATCTTACTACTTAGTCTCAACGAGTTACAATTATTGCAAAAATCTTTAATTATTTAAAATTTAAATGGTCAAGGCGAAAACTAGCTATGATTGAGTGCTGACAAGGTGGAGACCATAAAGATACAAAAAAATAAGAACGGGTTGACTTTGATTAGGTAGGATAGGCTCTTGACATATTTATATTCTAATTTTCCAGTTTTTGCATGAATTTAGAAAAAATATTGTATGCAACTCTTGCAAAACGTGTTTTTTGCACTTGACGTGTTGTCCAACTCGGCCTAAAGACCTCGTTGGACAATTTCACGTCGCGTGCAAAAAACACTCACTTTTTGCACTTGTTGCATAAATAACTATTATTTGAATGAAATCTAACAATAACTAGTCTTAATACTACGAAAGTTAACAATAGAATGAATTTATAATTTTGAATTTAGAAAAGAAAGAAAAGATAAAAAATGCTGTATCGGAAGTTTCTAGGAATTAATGAATATGATGACATCTGCTTATCATACGTGGAATACAGATGTAACTCCTCCCTTCTCAAATTCAACTCCGAGGGTTAGCGAGGGAGTTGAATACTAGCGAGGTCCACTGGCTGGTCCTCTTGGGGTTTTCTTCTAATACTTCTTGAAAATCGTCTAATAATTAAGTAGCCTCCTAATATAAGTAGAAGGCAATATATCAGGATTGTCCATATGCTTGGAGTTTGATATATTTTTGTTGATGTTGATGTCATATCTGGGTTATTTGAAATTATTCTTGTTTTGATATTTTGAAGTTCGTCCAAATTGGTTTTTTGTAATTGAATTTGGGTAACTATCTTTGGGTTGTCTGGATGTTGGAATTTTAACTCTGGGAACAATATTGGTTGACTGGTACTGTTCTCGTTCAGAATTTTCTTTTGGTTAGTCTCGATAAGGCAACCTTTTGGAATGTGGAAAAGGTATGTCCCTATTATTTCAATGGTTTCTACTTGGCTATGGCAGATAAGTGTGACGGCTTCTTTTATTGGAAAAACTGCAATCCATTGATCGGTTTTGTGTAGTCGTTCGAAAAGAGGTTTAGTGGTGATTATTCGTGTTTTTTGACAAGTGGAGGTGTTTTTGGTATTCAACAGCTCTATTTCACATGGATTTTCTTTCTTGATGTCTTGCAATTCGATCTCTTCACATAGGTATGTTGTCGTTGGGTATAGCTCAAGACATGGATTGCTCATAAATGAATATTTTGAATGATTTTTCAATAAATACTTATTATTTGGTATAACTGCTGTTATTTGACCTTGTTTTTCGACAGGGATAGGATACAAACGATAGTAATTGAAATTTTCATTAAGTGTTATCGGTATTTCTAGTACAAATGTAATTCTTTTATTCAATATATAGCTACTAATTTTTGTAAGTTGTTCAAATAGTCCAATATTTTCTATTTTCACTTTAATAGGTAGTTGACTATTTTTTAACTGCTTTTCGATCAAAATTAATTCATTATAATAGTAGGTGGTTGTTATTATACTTGGATGCATTACTTTTAATTTTGAAAATGTTATAGAGTTCTCAATATCTTGTAGTATTGATATGATAATTTCGAACATGTTAATAATTTGGCTAATTGTATCTAAGAGGATAATTGTGTTTTCTCTATGTAAGTTTCCGTTAATTAGTGCTGAAATTTGGTCTAGTTTTGAAGCTAGAATTTGTTCATTGTGACTGATTTGATTTATAGTAGAGTTAAATTTATTTATCAAGGAGATTGAAAGAGAATTTTGTGTTTTTAAGTTATCATTAAATTTAAATTGATTTTCTTGGAGTTCTTTAATCAATTGATCGTACCTCTCTCCATCGCTTTCGTCGAGGTTACCGGTTATTGTCTTAAAGATTGATCCAAGACCGTTAATAATACCTCTTTTTGGCCTTTGAACAGCAGGTAATATTTCACGTAATTTATTTTCAACTTTTTGTTCAACAAATGTAAGAATTTTCAAATAATTTGCTATATCGAATGAAAAATTTTCATTTTTTGAAAGATAGTATTTAAAATATTTTGAATGGGTATTCAATTTATTCACTTCATCAATAATTGGATTTAGGTCATAGTAATGCAATAATTTAAAATGTTTGACTGCAATTTTGGCAATTCCCAGTTCTACTGGCAATAATCCGAAATTGTTTTCCATATTTTTTAACGAAATTTTGTCGTCAGAGGATCCGACGGACCATGAAAGCCTGAAATAAAATAATTTTGTTTATTTTATTTATTTACTTTTCAATTTTTAAATTTATATGTTACCTTCAAAGGTCGTTTTAAATTGTCCATGTGGACTTTATTTTGATCACTTGTCTCTACAGTCTTATTTTCCGTATTAACTTTTTTTATAAGGGTTGGCTTTTGAAATTTAGTTGCTTGTTTTTGTCTTTTATGTTGCTTAACGTAAGTTTTTTGGTTTTGTTGGAATATGTCAGGATCGTCGCGAGTTTTATTAATTGTCTCCGTGCGTTTATGTTTTTCTTTTATCAAATTGTCATTTATTTTTGCGTAAAGGAGTTTTGAACGTTCTTTGTGATCGTCGATGTAATGGTTTATTAGAATTTTGTCTATGTCAATATTAAATGGGTCGTTATTATTTAAATGCCCTGTAGTTATATCAATTGGTTTTAGTTTTGTTGTTGAGTGAATGGTATGGTTGTATGCTAAAATGGCATAAATCATTTTCATGGCAATAGGTGTTTTTAGGAAACCTTTTGTGTTTAATAATCTAATATGTTCGATGAGTGTTGAGTGCAATCTCTCGATAGAGCCTTGTGATTGAGGGTGATCAGGTGATCCGAAGTGAATTTTTATTTTGTGCAAGTCTAGGAGTTCTGCTATAACAGAATTTTTGAATTCGGTGAATATTAGTTCAGGTATACCGTGATGAGAAAAATATATTAAAAGATTATTCACAATTTCTGTGCTTGATAAAATAGATAATTGGTATGCTTGTGCATATTTTGAAAATGAGTCTATAATTGTCAAAAACTTGTGTTGTTCTATGGTAAATGTGTCCATATATAAAATTTCGAATGGTTTGGTTGCTGTTGGTGTTTGATTCATTTTTATGGCAACCGGATGTCGTTCGTATTTAGCTCTTTGACAGGGTTCACAGTCATTTATGAAAGTTTGGATAGAGTTTTTTAGAAAGGGCCAAAAGTATTTTTCTTTGATTCTTTGGTGAATTTCGTCAATTCCTCGATGGTTCGATTTACCTTCGTGATAACTTTGGATTATATCCTGTATATCATTTTTATTTGTAACGTCAATTAGTTTTTTGGTACATCTTTTTAGTTTCAATGAGGAATGTTTGAAATATTTTTGAAGGGTAACTAAAAATGGTTCGTATAAGTCTGGATCTTCAAAGTATAAGTTATATTGGGTTTCGGGGTTAATATAATTTTTTACGAAATCTATAAGTTCTTTTTCGAAATTATTTTTTGATAGTTGCACGCTTATTCTTTTTCTGTTTTCGAATAAAATTTTAATTCTTGTATTAGCAGGAGAATGTAGTACTGAATTGATGAATATTTGATTTTTTCCATAGTTTACGGGGGTGGATAACGTGGAAATTCCGAAGATTGGATTTGGGCCGTTATTAGAATGTACTGTTTGGTCGTCACTTTCAGCTGAGTCGTCGTTTGTATTTGGTTGATTGTTTATATCAGTTTCTTGTATTGTTGTGTTGTCAAAGTCATGTTCTACTCGTAACGAGTCGTTGTCGGTAGTTTTGTCTTGATTAGTTGTATTAATTATGGGAAGAGGAATGGTTTCGGTGTAAAAATCTATTGGTGGGGTTTGATTACTCGCATTTGTTGGCTCATTGGTATTAAACGAATTTCTATTTAAGGAGTTATAATTTTCAGTGTCTTCAATAATATCGTCTATTTGTTTCCAAAAGTCATTTGTCTCTTTCGTGTGAATTTCGATTCGAGATAGTGCGTCGGCGTTAGAATTTAAACTTCCTTTTTTATAAATAATGTTGTAGGTGTATTCAGACAGTCTCAATTTCCAACGAGTGAATTTACTATTCTCGTCTTTTAAAGAAAAAAGCCATTTGAGGGGTTTGTGATCGGTTACTATATTAAATTCATTTCCGTATAAGTATGGCCTAAAATATTTAGTCGCCCAAACTATAGCCAAAAGTTCTTTTTCGATAACAGAGTAATTTTGTTCAGAATCGTTTAATGTTCGCGATGCATATGCTATTGGACGATCTTTTCCGATAGGACCTTGCGATAGCACTGCTCCTATAGCAAAGTTGCTAGCGTCTGTTGTTAAATTAAATTTTTGGGAAAAATCCGGATATTGTGAAATTGGTTCGTTTATTAATAAGTTTTTGCATATCTCGAAACATTTATTAAATTCATTATCATGGACGATTTTTGCTCCCTTTTCCAAACATTTTGTTAGGGGCTTCGTAATTTTGGCAAAATTTGGAATAAATCTGCGATAATACCCCAGCAGACCGAGAAAACCTTTTATCTGCTTAGTAGTGACCGGTGTGAAGATAGCAGCCAATTTTAGCTGCAAAAATGTTGAGGACTGCTCAATTCGCAGTTTCAGTGGCGTGCAAAATATTTAGTGAGATCGAATTCATATTTCGAATAGCCACCACGATATTCAATCGGTATGGCTGTATTGGTTCAGAGGACACACTGTTTGGTTAAAATTTGCTTACGATGGGGAATAGGGGTTGAAATGTCACCCCTAAAACTAAAATAAATTGTAACTTCCAAAGGAAACGAGAAGCCAAGTTGATATTTGGAGGGTAGATGCATTATAACGATGAAAACACCCTGTTTGAAGGAAATTTGCTTACGATGGGGAATAGGGGTTGAAATGTCACCCCTAAAACTGAAATAAATTGTAACCTCCAAAGGAAACGAGAAGCCAAGTTGATATTTGGAGGGTAGATGCAGTATTACGATGAAAACACACTGTTCAACGGAAATTTGCTTACGATGGGGAATAGGGGTTGAAATGTCACCCCTAAAACTGAAATAATTTGTAACTTCCAAAGGAAACGAGAAGCCAAGTTGATATTTGGAGGGTAGATGCATTATAACGATGAAAACACACTGTTCAACGGAAATTTGCTTACGATGGGGAATAGGGGTTGAAACGTCACCCCTAAAACTGAAATAAATTGTAACTTCCAAAGGAAACGAGAAGCCAAGTTGATATTTGGAGGGTAGATGCATTATTACGATGGAAACACACTGTTCAACGGAAATTTGCTTACGATGGGGAATAGGGGTTGAAACGTCACCCCTAAAACTGAAATAAATTGTAACTTCCAAAGGAAACGAGAAGCCAAGTTGATATTTGGAGGGTAGATGCATTATAACGATGAAAACACACTGTTCAACGGAAATTTGCTTACGATGGGGAATAGGGGTTGAAATGTCACCCCTAAAACTAAAATAAATTGTAACTTCCAAAGGAAACGAGAAGCCAAGTTGATATTTGGAGGGTAGATGCATTATTACGATGAAAACACACTGTTTAACGGAAATTTGCTTACGATGGGGAATAGGGGTTGAAATGTCAACCCTAAAACTGAAATAAATTGTAACTTCCAAAGGAAACGAGAAGCCGAGTTGATATTTGGAGGGTAGATGCATTATTACGATGGAAACACACTGTTCAACGGAAATTTGCTTACGATGGGGAATAGGGGTTGAAATGTCACCCCTAAAACTAAAATAAATTGTAACTTCCAAAGGAAACGAGGAGCCGAGTTGATATTTGGAGGGTAGATGCATTATTACGATGGAAACACACTGTTCAACGGAAATTTGCTTACGATGGGGAATAGGGGTTGAAATGTCACCCCTAAAACTAAAATAAATTGTAACTTCCAAAGGAAACGAGAAGCCAAGTTGATATTTGGAGGGTAGATGCATTATAACGATGGAAACACACTGTTCAACGGAAATTTGCTTACGATGGGGAATAGGGGTTGAAACGTCACCCCTAAAACTGAAATAAATTGTAACTTCCAAAGGAAACGAGAAGCCAAGTTGATATTTGAGGGGTAGATGCATTATAACGATGAAAACACACTGTTCAACGGAAATTTGCTTACGATGGGGAATAGGGGTTGAAATGTCACCCCTAAAACTGAAATAAATTGTAACTTCCAAAGGAAACGAGAAGCCAAGTTGATATTTGGAGGGTAGATGCATTATAACGATGAAAACACACTGTTTAACGGAAATTTGCTTACGATGGGGAATAGGGGTTGAAACGTCACCCCTAAAACTGAAATAAATTGTAACTTCCAAAGGAAACGAGAAGCCAAGTTGATATTTGGAGGGGAGATGCATTATAACGATGAAAACACACTGTTTAAAGGAAATTTGCTTACGATGGGGAATAGGGGTTGAAATGTCACCCCTAAAACTGAAATAAATTGTAACTTCCAAAGGAAACGAGAAGCCAAGTTGATATTTGGAGGGTAGATGCATTATTACGATGGAAACACACTGTTTAACGGAAATTTGCTTACGATGGGGAATAGGGGTTGAAACGTCACCCCTAAAACTGAAATAAATTGTAACTTCCAAAGGAAACGAGAAGCCAAGTTGATATTTGGAGGGTAGATGCATTATAACGATGAAAACACACTGTTCAACGGAAATTTGCTCACGATGGGGAATAGGGGTTGAAATGTCACCCCTAAAACTAAAATAAATTGTAACTTCCAAAGGAAACGAGAAGCCAAGTTGATATTTGGAGGGTAGATGCATTATTACGATGAAAACACACTGTTCAACGGAAATTTGCTTACGATGGGGAATAGGGGTTGAAATGTCACCCCTAAAACTGAAATAAATTGTAACTTCCAAAGGAAACGAGAAGCCGAGTTGATATTTGGAGGGTAGATGCATTATAACGATGAAAACACACTGTTCAACGGAAATTTGCTTACGATGGGGAATAGGGGTTGAAATGTCACCCCTAAAACTAAAATAAATTGTAACTTCCAAAGGAAACGAGAAGCCAAGTTGATATTTGGAGGGTAGATGCATTATAACGATGAAAACACCCTGTTTGAAGGAAATTTGCTTACGATGGGGAATAGGGGTTGAAATGTCACCCCTAAAACTGAAATAAATTGTAAGTTAATATTTGTAGGGAATACACTCCACAGCTAATTCTTTGCACCTACATTCAATTCAATATTGCCTACAAATTTCGCACATATCATTGAGAGTTTTTGTACTGATATTTTGATTCATCTTTATTTCATCTACTGTGAGTAGACATTGTTGGTGAATGGATCTCAAACACATTCTGCAGTGAAATATTTCTGACTGTGTGTCCACTTTTCTAAAACAAAATAAACACTTGGCTGCTACACTTTCACTTTCCTGTAATAGCAATTGTTTCAAGTCACTCCGATATCCATTAATATCTACAAACGCATCTAAAGAATTTCCATAGCAATATTGAGAAAAAAAATATACAATATATACACCGCAATTGTAACCATCCGTTTGTGAGATGTGTTTCAGTTTTTTCAATCAGGAGACCTACTTTCGAACAATTTAAAGATTTCATGCGGCAGTACTCCATGCGTGCTAAGTCTTCGAATTGTGAGCCGTGGTTAATACTGGGAGTACTTATTTTTTTGGGTTCCGTCAATGAAATAATAAGGCTTTTGGATATTTTTCGAGCCTTACAAATCCTTCCGAAATTTGAAGCTGTCACTCGTATCTTCCTTTCGTTCCACCAAATATCGCTTTTGTTTTGGTCACGGGTATTGTACTCCAATGCCTCAGACATTTTTTCAGATAGATCAATATTCTCTGAAAAAAAAGTTTCACATTGTTTATGAAAGTAACTATTCGTATTTGGAATTAACGGATTATTTTTTCCATTGGTGGTACAAATTTCACAATAAAATAGATTGTTGTAAGATTTATCATTCGACCATTTGTCGCAAGATTGATGAATCCATCGCTTACATTTATCGCACTGGACCCATGACGTTACATCATTTTCCGTTCCATGGCCACAGTAGGCACATACGATAACATCATCCTCATCATCTTCCGCAAATAATGTATTTTCTACATTCTCCACATTTTTATAGGAAGTAGAAGATTTGGAATGAAATCCTTTCAAAAATTTTGCATCAAAATGGGAGGGTGCACGAAGTTTGTTTTTTTTATTCCAGCTTTCTGACGCTTGGGTTTCATCAATACTTTCTTTTCGGGGTATAGCCAAACGAGTTTTATTTATTCCCAACTTTTGTTCGTTATATAATGACAACATATCTAAATTTAGCTTTCGAATGAATTGGGAACATTTTAAATATCGTTTGCCACTTAACGTAATGTTTTTCAATTGACCAAAATAATTTTCCGCCAGAGAATTGCTGCATCTATCACATTCTATCATTAATCCGCTCCAAAGTGGACACAAGGGTAAGTATTTGTATAAAATCAACTGAAGAAATTCAGCGTTTAGGTATGGATTCATATCTCCCTGACCATGTGAAATATTTATATTTGAAAAAATGTGGTGAAATCTCCGGAAATAGGGACTTGATTTCATCAGTTCTTTGGCTCCTACGTCTGAGTCGGCATAGTTATAGTTGAAACTATCATTCTTATCAATTTTTAATGTAGTTTCTGTGGATAGGAGTTTTAAATACATGAAAGAGCTTTCGGCTTGCAAATCATAATATTCACAGCTTAACAAAATGCTTACATTCTCAACAAATTCATCGAATGTTCCCAAACTTTTTATCAAAATTGCCCAGGCCATTATTTCTTTGAAAAATATTTCTTGTGTTTAATTTTTTGCTAATTTGTTGATATCTTTCGAAACCATTTTCATGTAATGGGCACAGCACAAGTGGATTTGAATTAACTCATTTTTTTTATTACCAATATTAATTTCATAACATTTTTCCAAATATTCGGAAAGTGTACATCTATTAAATGCTTTTGTAGCCGCATGTAAAATTGCAAAGCTAAAATCAGTGATCACACCAGAAAACGCAGGCCAATAAGCATTTTGTTCGCAAAAAAATCTAAAATCTGATAGCAATTTAAATATTGAATTAGAATCGTGTTGTGATGAAACCATAGAAAATATTGAAAAGATCCTGTTTGTTTTCTCAATTTTGATTACAGCTGAATAAAACAAAATTCTTTTGCAGTTGTCAACTGGAGGTCGTACAACACCACCTGTTGCATCAAAGTGAATATAGGGCAATTGGTTATTAATTTTTTGGGACTTTAATATATCAAGCTGTTTTAAGCTGAATAATTTGACATTGAAAGGCAATGAAACCTCTTTAATAAAATCGGGATGATCTCGTTGCATCAACAACATATCAACTACATCATCTTTATGACGGTCTTGTCTTGAGTTACCCTCCGATTTAAGTTTTCGTAAAACGCAATCAGATTTAATTTTCTGCAAGTTTTTCCCCTTTTTTAAAATATTTTCATTTGGCAACAATAACGATTGTTTTTTATAATTAAAAGCTTTTTCATTAGTTAACTTTGTTTGTAAAATGGATCTCTCTATTCCTCTAATTGGAGACGTCATATATTTTGAATGAAAATAATGCAAAGAAGAACTGTAAACTCTTACTAAATTGCCACATAGTACAATTTTAAATTTCTTGCATTGATAATTGTTTTGTCTGCACGCAGCATAAATAACAGTAGCATTGCTTTTTTTCAAATATTTCACGAATTTGAAAACTACGATACATACATTATTAACGTGTTTTTTCAATAATTTACGCATATAGAATGGATATAGCTGTTTATTCAACTTATTTTCGGTATAAATAAGATCTCTCATATCAGATTTTATCATAAATGTTCCTTCCAAAAATGTACAGGCTCTATAGTGAGGTATATTTTCATTATTAAAAAGGTTTTCTGATTCTTTAGGTAGAATACAAGAAGATATATTAGGACTTGAAAGATTTAGTAATGATTTTGGTATATACGTATCCGGAGTTATTTTAGAAGTTTTTTCTATTTCCATAGCAGTTGGTGTTGATGTCACTTCATTGTTATCGGGTTCTACTTTGGATAAATCATTAATTTCAAACTTATTTTTTTCCAAACTAACTTCATTACTCGAATTCATAACTTCATGAAACTTGTGTTCACAAAATGAATCAGTTTCGTTCGCTTGTGGAAATGTATCATTTTCAATAATTTGTGAACATTGTCCTATTGGACTATGACTATTTTCAAGTAATGGAGTTGTATGTTCGAAAGACATAGATACATCTTCTTTTTGGGAAATTTCTTCGATTTCAGTAAATTTTTGAAGCTTATTTTCAATATCATCTGATGTTTTTGTATGGTTTAAATCTTTTGCTTTAATAGATAGCTTGAAATTATAAATTTTCTTCCTATTTTTGAGAGTATTTTTGAGCCCAGAGGTTTTACATAGGTTGCCGTAAAACGAAAGTGGGTCTCTCCATTTACATTGCATTGGTACCATTGGAGATTTTAACGTGCGCTGCCAAATATCTTTCACTGTTTTTGTTCCAGACTTTTTTTCCAGATTTTGTTTTATTTTGAAACCTTCTGAATATCTTTTAGTAATTTGAGCTATAATGCTAGGATAGCCATATTTACTCCCTTTTAATTGGAGAGCGATTGATTCATGGAAAGTCTTGTCTGTAACATTCATATCAGAGCTTTGTTTAAGTGAAGACTCTATGAGTTCTAAAACATCTGCTTTAGAAATCTTCCTTTTGAAAGTGCGAGTCATGTTTTTATAATAGATTCTAAATTCTTGTGAATGTTATTTCGATAAAATGTGTCTTACCTAAGGTAGGTATATCAACATGAAACGTCCAATACTGAGAAATCGGCAATAATGGAAAATCTACTGAAGATATGGAAAAATTTTATAAAGGAAAAGTGGTCCAAAGCACAAAATAAAACGATGGTAATTTTTTTGAAAAACAATTTTCGATAAAATTTGTCTTACGTAAGGTAGGTATATCAACATGAAACGTCCAATACCTGAGGTATATCAACATGAAACGTCCAATTTTGAGAAATCAGCAATAATGGAAAATCTAATGTAGATATGAAATAATTTTATAAAGAAAAAGTGGTCCAAAGCACAAAAATAAAAAGATGGTAATTTTTTGAAAAATAATTTTCGATAAAATTTGTCTTACGTTAGGTAGGTATATCAACATGAAACGTCCAATACCTGAGGTATATCAACATGAAACGTCCAATACTGAGAAATCAGCAATAATGGAAAATCTAATGTAGATATGAAAAAATTTTATAAAGAAAAAGTGGTCCAAAGCACAAAAATAAAAAGATGGTAATTTTTTGAAAAATAATTTTCGATAAAATTTGTCTTACGTAAGGTAGGTATATCAACATGAAACGTCCAATACTGAGAAATCAGCAATAATGGAAAATCTAATGTAGATATGAAAAAATTTTATAAAGAAAAAGTGGTCCAAAGCACAAAAATAGAAAGATGGTAATTTTTTGAAAAATAATTTTCGATAAAATTTGTCTTACGTAAGGTAGGTATATCAACATGAAACGTCCAATACCTGAGGTATATCAACATGAAACGTCCAATACTGAGAAATCAGCAATAATGGAAAATCTAATGTAGATATGGAAAAATTTCATAAAAAAAAAGTGGTCCAAAGCACAAAAATAGAACGGTGGTGATTTTTGGAAAATTAATTTCGATAAAATTTATCTGTCTCAATGATATGTGCGGAATTTGTAGGCAATATTAAATCGAGTATAGGTGCAGAGGATTAGCAGTGAAATGAGTTGAAATAATTCTGAATGGATTATAAATACGAGTATTTTGATTGGAAGAGTGTATTCCCCACAAATATTAACTAACAATTCATTTTAGTTAAAGACGGACATCAACCCCTATTCCCCATCGTAAGCAAATTTCCTTTAAACAGGGTGTTTTCATCGTTATAATGCATCTACCCTCCAAATATCAACTTGGCTTCTCGTTTCCTTTGGAAGTTACAATTTATTTCAGTTTTAGGGGTGACATTTCAACCCCTATTCTCCATCGTAAGCAAATTTCCGTTAAACAGTGTGTTTTCATCGTAATAATGCATCTACCCTCCAAATATCAACTTGGCTTCTCGTTTCCTTTGGAAGTTACAATTTATTTCAGTTTTAGGGGTGACATTTCAACCCCTATTCCCCATCGTAAGCAAATTTCCTCCAAACAGGGTGTTTCCATCGTAATAATGCATCTACCCTCCAAATATTTACTTGGCTTCTCGTTTCCTTTGGAAGTTACAATTTATTTCAGTTTTAGGGGTGACATTTCAACCCCTATTCCCCATCGTAAGCAAATTTCCGTTAAACAGTGTGTTTTCATCGTAATAATGCATCTACCCTCCAAATATCAACTTGGCTTCTCGTTTCCTTTGGAAGTTACAATTTATTTCAGTTTTAGGGGTGACATTTCAACCCCTATTCCCCATCGTGAGCAAATTTCCTCCAAACAGGGTGTTTTCATCGTTATAATGCATCTACCCTCCGAATATCAACTTGGCTTCTCGTTTCCTTTGGCAGTTACAATTTATTTCAGTTTTAGGGGTGACGTTTCAACCCCTATTCCCCATCGTAAGCAAATTTCCGTTAAACAGTGTGTTTTCATCGTTATAATGCATCTACCCTCCAAATATCAACTTGGCTTCTCGTTTCCTTTGGAAGTTACAAATTATTTCAGTTTTAGGGGTGACATTTCAACCCCTATTCCCCATCGTAAGCAAATTTCCTCCAAACAGGGTGTTTTCATCGTTATAATGCATCTACCCTCCGAATATCAACTTGGCTTCTCGTTTCCTTTGGAAGTTACAATTTATTTCAGTTTTAGGGGTGACGTTTCAACCCCTATTCCCCATCGTAAGCAAATTTCCGTTGAACAGTGTGTTTCCATCGTAATAATGCATCTACCCTCCAAATACCAACTCGGCTTCTCGTTTCCTTTGGAAGTTACAATTTATTTCAGTTTTAGGGGTGACATTTCAACCCCTATTCCCCATCGTAAGCAAATTTCCTTCAAACAGGGTGTTTTCATCGTTATAATGCATCTACCCTCCGAATATCAACTTGGCTTCTCGTTTCCTTTGGAAGTTACAATTTATTTCAGTTTTAGGGGTGACATTTCAACCCCTATTCCCCATCGTAAGCAAATTTCCGTTGAACAGTGTGTTTTCATCGTAATACTGCATCTACCCTCCAAATATCAACTTGGCTTCTCGTTTCCTTTGGAGGTTACAATTTATTTCAGTTTTAGGGGTGACATTTCAACCCCTATTCCCCATCGTAAGCAAATTTCCGTTAAACAGTGTGTTTTCATCGTAATAATGCATCTACCCTCCAAATATCAACTTGGCTTCTCGTTTCCTTTGGAAGTTACAATTTATTTCAGTTTTAGGGGTGACATTTCAACCCCTATTCCCCATCGTAAGCAAATTTCCTTCAAACAGGGTGTTTTCATCGTTATAATGCATCTACCCTCCGAATATCAACTTGGCTTCTCGTTTCCTTTGGAAGTTACAATTTATTTCAGTTTTAGGGGTGACATTTCAACCCCTATTCCCCATCGTAAGCAAATTTCCGTTGAACAGTGTGTTTTCATCGTAATACTGCATCTACCCTCCAAATATCAACTTGGCTTCTCGTTTCCTTTGGAGGTTACAATTTATTTCAGTTTTAGGGGTGACATTTCAACCCCTATTCCCCATCGTAAGCAAATTTCCTTCAAACAGGGTGTTTTCATCGTTATAATACATCTACCCTCCAAATATCAACTTGGCTTCTCGTTTCCTTTGGAAGTTACAATTTATTTTAGTTTTAGGGGTGACATTTTAACCCCTATTCCCCATCGTAAGCAAATTTTAACCAAACAGTGTGTCCTCTGAACCAATACAGCCATACCGATTGAATATCGTGGTGGCTATTCGAAATATGAATTCGATCTCACTAAATATTTTGCACGCCACTGAAACTGCGAATTGAGCAGTCCTCAACATTTTTGCAGCTAAAATTGGCTGCTATCTTCACACCGGTTTAGTAGTGTTGGGTATCGGATAATTTTTTATAGCATCTATCTTGTTTGGGTTTGGTTTGACACCTTCGGGGGTTACTACATGCCCTAAATAAGCGACCTCTTTTCTCAAGAACTCTGATTTATCGACTTGAATTTTAAAGTTTGATTCTCTGAGGCGTTGAAAAACATTTTTTAAACGTTCTAAGTGTTCTTGTAAGGATGTGGAGAATATTATAATATCATCCAAATAAACAAGACATTGCTCGTTTTGTATGCCACGAAGGATATTGTCCATAACACGTTGAAAGGTATAGGCGAGCGGCATACCCCCAAAAAGTCGTTTAGAAAACGAAAAAGTGACCAGATCACTTCTAATCGCTAAAAACCATGTTACTTTATGTTTTCGAGGATGCTGAATACGAATATGACGTTTGTTTTTCTCTAAAATTGGGGGAACATTGTTAAAATCTAAAATTAAGTGAAAAATGAGAAAAAATGTTTTTCGCGAATATCGAACTTCAACTCGCTGCCATTCAGGGAATAATTAATATTTTTCCATAAAAATTTCATCACACATTTTTGAACTCATTTGCAAGGCAGTAAAACATACCCGAAGTTTCTAAGGCAATTTCCCAACGCTCGGGAAATTTTGGAAAATTTTTTACTACTCTTTCTTACTTTGTACATACTTTTGCAAAAGTTGATTGACGAAGTTTTCAATTTTAAATTTCTAGATATGTAGTCTTCAAGTACAATAGACAAGGAAGTTTTTCAGAAAATTTCAAATTTTTATTTGCAAAAATAAAAATTATACAGCGTCTTTAATCTCAGCGTTCTAGTCGCTCGACGTTTGCACTGGGCGCGTTTCTCTTGAATTTCATGCAGTGAGTGAATAATGAATCTAAAATTTTCTAATAATAATTTTTTTTCATAAACAATGATACAAAGAATAATAGTAGAAAACCATGTATAAATATAAAAATGTATTCACTATGTACATTCATCATCAACTACATTTACAATATTAGTACATGAATTTCGACAACTACATAAATCACAGCATTCCAAACTAGATTTTTTACAAGGGCACACGTCGGTAGAACAAGAAGATTTTTGAGAACAAGAACAGAAGAAATTTTGTAAATATTCCATTGCCGACAATCCATTGTAAAAATCAGGTAACACATTCCCCTCATCGATCAACCATCCATATTCTTTCAAGTTTTTTGTCAAAATCGTGGAAAATGTCGCCTGATTCCATTCATTGATTTGCCAAATGCACCTCAATACGTGTTTTCCAATGCAGGCTTAGAAGGTGGTAACTTATCAATACATGAGTTTTTCATTAAAGCCAAATTATATCTCAATAAGTTAATATCTGTGCGAATAGGAAAAATATTGATTATTCCGTGGAAGGCAGCAAGTTGAAGTTCGAATATTCGAAAAAAAATTTCTATTTTTTGACGTAATTGTAGATTTTAACAATGTTTTCTCAATTTTAGAGGAAAACAAGTTTAAAGCTATTCGCACAGATATTAACTCATTGAGATATAATTTGGCTTTAATGAAAAACTCATGTATTGATAAGTTACCACCTTCTAAGCCTGCATTAGAAATACACATATAATGAGATGCATTTGGCAAATCAACGAATGGAATCAGACGACATTTTCCACGATTTTCACAAAAAACTTGGAATAATATGGATGGTTGATCGACGAGGGGAATGTGTTACCTGATTTTTACAATGGATTGTCGGCAATGGAATATTTACAAAATTTCTTCTGTTCTTGTTCTCAAAAATCTTCTTGTTCTACCGACGTGTGCCCTTGTAAAAAATCTAGTTTGGAATGCTGTGATTTATGTAGTTGCCGAAATTCATGTACTAATATTGTAAATGTAGTTGATGATGAATGTACATAGTGAATACATTTTTATATTTATACATGGTTTTCTACTATTATTCTTTGTATCATTGTTTACAAAAAAAATTATTATTAGAAAATTTTAGATTCATTATTCACTCACTGCATGAAATTCAAGAGAAACGCGCCCAGTGCAAGCGTCGAGCGACTAGAACGCTGAGATTAAAGACGCTGTATAATTTTTATTTTTGCAAATAAAAATTTGAAATTTCCTGAAAAACTTCCTTGTCTATTGTACTTGAAGACTACATATCTAGAAATTTAAAATTGAAAACTTCGTCACTCAACTTTTGCAAAAGTATGTACAAAGTAAGAAAGAGTAGTAAAAAATTTTCCAAAATTTCCCGAGCGTTGGGAAATTGCTTTAGAAACTTCGGGTATGTTTTACTGCCTTGCAAATGAGTTCAAAAATGTGTGATAAAATTTTTATGGAAAAATATTGATTATTCCCTGAATGGCAGCGAGTTGAAGTTCGATATTCGCGAAAAAAAATTTTTCTCATTTTTCACTTAATTTTAGATTTTAACAATGTTCCCCCAATTTTAGAGAAAAACAAACGTCATATTCGTATTCAGCACCCTCGAAAACATAAAGTAACATGGTTTTTAGCGATTAGAAGTGATCTGGTCACTACCATGTCATTTTAGGGGTGGTTGCCGCTCGCCTAGTAGCAGGTGCTCCTTTTAGCCCGAATGGCATGCGCAAAAATTCCCAATGCCCGTTTTCGGTGGTAAATGCTGTTTTTTCAATATCTTTTGGATCCATCTCGATTTGGTGGAACCCACTAGCTAAATCGAGAGTGGTGAAATATTGACATTTTCCTAACTTATCTAAAAGGTCGGTGATATTAGGTAAAGGGTACTTATCATCTACAGTTTTAGCATTTAATTGACGATAATCGATAACAACTCTCCATTTTTGTTGACCTGAGGCGTCCATTTTCTTGGGAACTACCCAAATAGGAGACGACCAGGGTGAGTTGCTTGGTTGAATTATATTTGAGTTTAACATTTTTTGAATTTGTTTTTCAACTTCATTTTTGTAAATAAACGGATATCTATATGGTCTAGAGTACACAGGTATTTCGTCAGAGGTTTTTATAGAATGTTTTATTTTATTTGTAAAAGTAAGCGGTAAGTTGTCTTGATAAAAAACGTCGGAGTATTGTTTAATTAAATTTACGATTTTTTGTTTCTCCTCTATGTTTAAATGATCAAGTCTAATGGTTGAAAAGTCTAAGCTTTGTTTATTGGTGTCATCAAAATTGTTTAAATTAAATTCTTGAATATGTTCTCTGTCGAATGGTTCTACTGTAAGTGGTTCTGAAAAGTCTAATGTGAGTTGATCGGTACCGTTATTTAAGATTGTAGTCAATGCCATACCCTGTTTAGCTATAGTTAAGCTTTCTGGTATTTCGCAATTGTGAATTTTTTGGTGTGGTATAATAATTTCTCCGTCTGAAATTGACGTTTTAACTCGTATTACTTGTTCGGATCGTGGAGCAATTTTGATTAAATTTAATTCATTTCCGGTACGGTGAAAAAGTAGTTGAATTTTTGAAAAGGGTGTTGACAAATAACCTTTGTCGAAATCTAAATTTGCTTGTAAAATTTTTAAGTTGTCTAAACCTATTAGCCCGTCAATACGTTATGAAATTTAAACAAAAAGAATTTCAATTCTAAAGGTTGTGGCAATTTAAATATTTTTGATGCTGGTAATAAAGCACTATATTTGTGAGCGGACTTTTGAAATACAGTAGATACTAAAAATGGGTCCTTTTTTATTTTATTCGGGAACAACTTATACACTACATTCGGATCCATAAAAGATTTTGTGGAACCTGAATCAATTAGTATTTTTAGGTCGTATTCCGGGAATAAAATATAAGGTAATTCACTAGAATTAGCGTTATTGATACATATAACTTCAGGATCTAATTTGGTATATGATTACGAGGCCTTTTTTGAAAATTTCCATTTGTTTGTTCGAGATCAATTAAATCATAAGATTCTGAATTATATGCTTGGTTGTTTTGTTCGATATAGCTATTACTATTTGAAATTTCATTTACTTTATAATCATAAACATTATCTTGCTCAGAGTCCTGGAAAGAAGTTTGACAATCAGTGTTAAATAATTCTTCCGAGATAAAATTCTTGCGGGGTCTTTGATTTGAATAAGAAGTGTTCGAAGCGTTTGGCATGTTACGGAAGGTATTCGAGGGTGTACCTCTGTTAAAGGTGTTTCTAGTTGAAACACTCATTGGTGTGGGTTTTGGTAGGTTTTGGTTTTGCGTTGGGTCTAAATACATCGTTGTTGTTTCGGTTTTGTCTGAAAACGCTAGAACTGCTTGGAAAATGTTGATTTCTCAACGGTTGGGGCTGAATTGGGATTGGCCCTGTTGGAAAGGTATTGGCAAATGCGTTGTGGGGAATATTTGAATTGAAATTGTTTCTATTAAAATCATTTCGATGATTGAATTGATTTTGATTGTTTGAATGAGAGGGGTTGTTGAAATTGGATTTTTGCTGTTGCCTCATTTGTGATGAATTTTGTCTATGGGGATTTTTATTTTGATAATTTTGGAAGTAACTATTGTTGGCTTCTTCTAGGACAAATTGCAATGCTTCGTTTAAATCATTTGGTCTCATGCAACGAATTGTTGTTCCTAAGGGTTCTTTTAGACCAGATAGGAATGTTTTTAAAGCTAGATTATTATATAAATCTCTTTTTAATAACTTATTTGCTTGAATGGCTTCATGCAAATCTACATAACTACAGATAAGATTGAGAATATTCAGAACTCTATCATAGAATTGTTGAGGTCGTTCGTTAAAATGTTGTCTCATCATTACGAGATCACGATTTAAACATGCCTCGTCTCTTTGGTCTGCGAAATTTCTTGTAAGTGTATCTTTTAGGGAATTCCAAGTAGCGACATTCTGAATATTTACAACTAGTTTGGCGTTGCCACGTAGTTTTGAAATTAATGAATTTAGTAAATAAGTGTTTTGAAAATGATGGGGCTGCTCTCTTAAATAAAATGTATTAATAATTGATTCACAAACAGATAAATAACGATTAAGTTCGTTCGGGTTACCATCAAATTCTGGAACACAATTGAGAAACTCGGGTTTAAATTCTGCCATTATTGATCTTGTCAAATTGGGAATATTTGAATTTATTTCTAAACTTTCAAGTTTGCTAACCAAAGATTCGATGGACATATATGTTCAATTATTATAAAAACTTATCTATGTATCTCTATTTAAATATCTTAATTTATGAAAAAAAAAAAAATTGCCAACTGTGTACTATCTGTTTATATTTATCCCTGTATAATTGATAATAACTTTGACTTACGTAAAAATGATGATAAATTTGAGCATATCCACTTAACTATGAGAATACAAAGGCTGATCCTCGCAAGGTTGGACGATTCTTGTTCCAACTTTCGTTGCTTCGAATTGCAAGAGGGCTTCTATGGTCTTCTATAGATGGGTTTCTCGATTTTCGGAGAACCACTCCACTTATAACACCTCCACACACGAATCACAACTTAAAAGTTCGGTATATCTAGTAAATTGTCGAAACAAACTTGATCACGTTCGATACGTTACAATCTAGATATCCTACTGACTGCGCCAGAAATGATTTGGAATGCCCAAATTATGTTTTTAAAAAATTATTTATTATTTTATTTGAATGAAATCTAACAATAACTAGTCTTAATACTACGAAAGTTAACAATAGAATGAATTTATAATTTTGAATTTAGAAAAGAAAGAAAAGATAAAAAATGCTGTATCGGAAGTTTCTAGGAATTAATGAATATGATGACATCTGCTTATCATACGTGGAATACAGATGTAACTCGCATTTTGTTTTCTATGTACGCCTTTACGTAATATTAATGATTACAATAATGGATCTATGAACGGTTTACATTAACTTTCGCGCGTTATTCTGAGTCCATGTAAGCTCTTCGTAATATTAATGTTTTTAGTTATGGATCTATGAACAAGTTTCATTGATTTTAGCGCCTTATTAGAAGTTAATGTTCAAGTTCGTAATATTAACGTTTAGCAAACATTGAAACAATGAATATCGTTTATGGTGTTTATATGTATGCTGTTCATAAATCCATAACAAAAATTTATTGTTTTAAAGACGAACAACATCAATTTAATAATTCTCAAACGTTGATTAAATGAACTTTTTCATTGTACCAATGAAAAAAATAATCAATTTTTGATGTTTTTCGTTTATTGCTTAATGTTAGGTCATTCATTGTTTCAGTGTACTAAAACATTAATCCATGATCAGAAATCATTGTAATCACCGATTCATAATATTAATGTTCAAAATATTGACGACCGGTGTTCATTAATTTTACGTACAAAATTTATTTCTGTGTAGACATAGCGGTTACATTAACGAAAAGACCACGGAAAGACGAAAAATCTAACCACAATTCAATGAGTGATGTTTGTATTCTGTATGATGTCTCTGGTATCTGTTTTTTTGCGAATTGCGATATCACATACTATTCATAATTATCATGCTATCAATTAATAGTAGTAACATGAACAATTTAAAAAGAAGTAGGATTCAGTTCTCTTAGGAAGACAATCAGATTTTGTTAAGTATAATTTTGGCAAACAACCCTTTACAGATCACTCAAATTTCTGCAAATTTACGCCTTTTGCTAGTAGAAACAAATCAAATATTGTAACTAACAAAAACTTTTGTTACCGTTACCGTTGGGGTGCAGAAGGTTCGAAAACTATACAGGGTGCGGCAGATAAATGTTCAATTAGAAATATTTCGAGAACTGAAGGTATCTGAGTTATGAAAATTGGCATGAAGGGGTTTTGAATAATGAGCTATTCAATGAAAATATTGCTATCACCATTCTACTTCCGGTTATACCGGAAGTTGCACATAGCTTTGTAATTTTCAATGGAAGACCCTGTATATTTTTCAATTTTAGAAATATTTACGTTATTCTGAACATTTTTTGTTGATATTTCCCTATACCTATTTTGAACCGTTATTGAGTTGTAATGTTTTTTATATGAGAATTACACTTTTTTACCATGTACATAAAATTCAATACCCTCTAATATAATTTGAATAAAAATTTGAATTTCCTACGAACTATACCGCTTCATCGTTTACTCTGTGAAGTTAGCTTTTTTATTATACAGGGTGCTGTCAAAACTGGAATAAAAATGGAATCCTTAATCTTCGCGTAATTCCTTTTTTTCAAATGTATGTGATTAATTATTTAAGAAGAATACTTTGCCCACTATCGATATGTATAACTTTTCCCTATACCTATTTCCTGCAGTATTCAAATAAATCAGCTTTATACATTTTGGTCACAAAAAATTAATTTAACAAGTCGCCTATGGAATATTCTGACAAATGTCAGTTATTGTTAATGCTCTTAATGGAAATGCAACTAATGAAAATCTGATTAAAAGAGTCCATAAATGTTTGGAGATCGATGGGCAGCATTTTTAACATTTGTTGCATCAACAAGCTAGTTCCTTATCATTCAGGTGGTATTGTAGCTTTTCTGATGCTCTTGTAGGGTCTACATCTGAAGACATTATTGCAGTATCATCTGCGAAGGTAGCGATTAGAGTATCGTCGGTAGTTGGAATATCAGCAGTATACATAAGGTATAGATAGGGGCCAAGGACACTTCCTTGCGGAACACCTGATTTTAAGGGATGATAATTGGATAAGGAGGTTCGGACTTTGACTTGTATATATCTATCACTTAGGTAGGATTTGAGTAAAAGGAAAATATGATGGGGTAATTTTTGTTTTATTTTAAACAGTAGTCCTTGGTGCCATACTTTGTCGAAAGCCTGTTGGATGTCTAAAAATGCTGAAGCACATGATTGTTTTTGTTCTATTGCTTGCTTGATATTGTTCACTAATCTATGACACTGTTGGATTGTCGAATGTTGTTCTCTGAATCCAAATTGGTGTATTGGAATCAGTTCTTCTTTAGGTATGATTTCGCTAGTTCTATGTAGAAGGATTCTTTCAAAGAGTTTAGATAGTTGTGGTAGTAGGCTAATTGGTCTGTATGAGCTGGGCTCATGGTGAGGTTTTCCTGGCTTCGCTAACATGATTATCTGTGCATACTTCCATTGTATTGGGTAATGATTAATTTGTAGTATTCTATTGAATATTGTGGTGGTTAGTACGATGGCTTTCCTTGGAAGATGTTTTAATACTTTCCCGGTTATTAGATCATATCCTGGAGCTTTATGTGGATTTAACAACTGGATTTCTCTGTACACTTCTGCTGGGGTAATTGCTCTTAGGGGAGGTGATAGTTGGTTGGCAGATTCTAAGTATGTTTCTACCTCGACATCTATTATTGGATTATTTGATGGAAGTGGGGTGAAAACTTTAGCTAAGTGTTCTGCAAACGTGTTGCTTTTTTCATCATTTGTGCGAGCCCAATTTCCATCGGGTTTTCTTAATGGGGGGATTGATGCAGTGGGTCTTTTGAATTTTTTGGTGGCTTTCCATAGTGTATTATCTTGTGGTGATAAGTTGGAGATGTAGTAATTAAAAGTATCGTTTCTGTTTTGACTTAGGGCGCTCTTGATACGGTGGATTAATCTATTCAGAATTGTCTTATCCCCAGGGTTCCTGGTTGCTTGCCACTTTCTTCTGGCTTTCCTTTTCTCACTTACTAGTTGCCTTATGTGGAGGGGGATATTCTGTATTACATTTGTCTCCTTTTGAATTAATGGCGTTGATTTCCAGGCTGCTTCTTGTATGATATTTGTCAAGTATTTCACAGCCTCGTCGACTTCTTGTGGTTCCTGTATTCTGTGGTTTAGGTTTATATTGGTGTTTATTATATGTTGAAATTGTTCCCAGTTTGTTCTATTGTTATACAGTTTTGAAAGCGGTGTTCTCCAGATAACGTTTGCACTTAGTGTTATTACAATAGCGGTGTGATCTGAATCTAAACCTAAGTCGCTTTCAATATGAAAGTGTATATCTGATATGCCCTTAGTTACTGCAAAATCTATTAGATCCGGTATTTTGTTTAGATCTGTCGGCCAGTACGTTGACTCTCCAGTTGATAAGGTTTTCAGGTTCAGTAGCTGTATGGTTTGCATTAAGTTTCTTCCTTTTGGAGTAATTAATCTTGATCCCCAGGAAGTGTGTTTGGCGTTCCAGTCGCCAGCAACTATGAAGTGGGATCCTAGTGGTCGTAAAAAGTCACTGTATTCGTCTGCGGTTATAGTATGCCTTGGTGGGCTGTATATTGCTCCTATGGTCAGTGGCCATCGAAATGTATTGACTTTTATTAGACTAGATTGAATTTTGTTCGTAGTGTATGGTTGTAGTTCATGATGATCTATGGTCATTCTTATTATTACTGCTGTGCCTGCGTGTGCTGTACCATCAGGGTGATGTGCGTAGTATATATTGTAGTGTGGTATTTTAATTGTACTATGTGTAGTACAATGGCTTTCTGATATGAGTAGTATATCGATTTTTCTCTTATTTAAGAAAATATTTATTTCGTTTATGTGGTTCTTTACCCCGTTGGCGTTCCAAGCAGCAATTCTTAAAGAATCCGGGGGCACCATTATTTTGTTAATAATATAAATTATTAATGACGGTGGTAAGCATGCTATTTTGATTGATCAACTGTGAAAACATTGTTTTGAACTCGTCAAGGAAATTAGTAAGCTTATCGGTTAAGTCGTTATTTGTGTTGTTCACTGCTGTAGCATACGAGCGAGTGGGTATATTCTGGGGGGGTATTTGTATGGTTTGTTGGGACGGCATGGTGCTATGTATTATGTTTTCTCTCCGAGATGATCTATTGTTTGTTTCTTGATTTGGGTAGCTTTTTGCTCGTAGGTCTTTGTAGACTGTACATCCTTTATAGTTGGCCGGATGGTTACCGCCACAGAGGGCGCACGTTGCAGGAGTGTTTCTTGATTTAGCACACGTCTTACTGTCGTGCGGTTTTCCACATTTGACACAGTTATACGGTTTATGACAATATGATTTGGAGTGTCCATAAGCTTGACATCGTGTACACTGGACAATATTATTTTCAATTCTGGGCGCTTCCACTCTGATGTTGGTATTGATCAGTTTCCCTATGTCATGTATTTCCTTATTGTTCTTCTTTGGCTCTAAATCGAAAAAGAACATCGGTAATGGTTCCTTGCTAACTCTGTGTCTTATATTTATGATGTTTCTCACTTCATGTCCCTTTTTTTCAAGTTCTGTTGTGATTTCTTCGGTCGGAATAGAATGGTGAAGATCTCGAAGTACAACTCTATATGATCTTTCTTGTTTAATTTGATATGTGTGGTGTATAATGTTTTCATCTTTTAGATGTCTAATTAATTTTCTGTATCCATCGATGGCGTGAGTATTTATTTTAACTGTATTGTTTGATTGTGTTTTGGTTACATATAGTTCATCTTCTAAGACCTCAGCGAAATTCTCTATCATAGCTTTGAAATTTTGAACACCGTAGACAAATATTGGTGGGGGTCGGGGGTTTTCGTTGTTTCTTGGTTTATTCTGTATAGATGTTTGATTGCTCTCTTTCTCTGTAAGGACTTGAAAACTATTGTATGTTTTGGTAGATTGTTCATTATTATTTCTTTGTATTTTTGCGCGTTTTCTTTTTCGGTTAGGGACCTGCTGCCACGAAGGAGTTTGTTTATCTTTGTCATCAATTTCATCTTGATCGCTTTCCATTGACTCATCTGACGATGGCGTATCTGAATATTCTTGAGTTGAATCGGCTTTATCATGTTGAATCATGTTTTGTTGGGGGTAGTAAGGGGTTGGATTTGGGTTCTGGTTGTAAATGTGTGTTGGTGGAGGATTGACAGAATAAAGATAGGTCGGAAGAGGTGGGAATTGGTTTTGATAAGTTTGATAGTATTGGGGTTGTACTATATTGGCGTTAGCTATTTGGCTTAACATTGATAAAAACGGAGTTTCTTTCAATTATCAATATTTGTTCTTACGAACAGTCAAAGAACTAATTTGTATTGCGGAACTGTTGCAATAAATTAACACTTACTAACACTTACCAGTGCAGTAGTTGTTACAATGAATCTGCTGGTTCACTTTCACTTTTCAACTTTGTTGTTTAACTAGTGTATTCGTGATTTTAATAGCGAAATTTAATAACTGGTGATAGTTGGTTGATGGCTTAACTGCACTACATAAACATTTAAATTAAATAAAAATCCATAGCAAGTATCTGATCCTGCTTTAATACAACAATAATATATGTATATGTATATGTATATGTATATGTATAGTCTCAACGAGTTACAATTATTGCAAAAATCTTTAATTATTTAAAATTTAAATGGTCAAGGCGAAAACCAGCTATGATTGAGTGATGACAAGGTGGAGGCCATAAAGATACAAAAAAAGAAGAACGGGTTGACTTTGATTAGGTTAGGCTAGGCTCTTAACATATTTATATTCTAATTTTCCAGTTTTTGCATGAATTTAGAAAAAATATTGTATGCAGCTCTTGCAAAACGTGTTTTTTGCACTTGTTGCATAAATAACTATTATTAGGACAGTGTATGACGTAACGGCAAAGGATGGTTAAACAAACTCTACCAGTTTCTGAGACTTTGCTTAGGCACTAAGTAAAAGAAAGTTGGCACAATAAATCTTATAGATCTGTTACTGTCAACCCTTTATACCTAGGTATATAGGCCTACTCTTTCATTATCAACTATGTATGATATAATTCAGAATTTTGAATAGAGCTTCATATAATCGAACCATGCGGATAACACAAGTACGACAAGGAAAATATGAGAAAAACAGCTTGAGCTGAGAGAAATAATAATTGTGGGCGGTCATCGAGGCGTGTACGTGTACAAATGATATTTTTGATCGTTATCGTTGACTTTTTTTCGAAGTCATGCATAATAGGTTAAACTAAACACTTCCATCATTATTTCTGTAAAGGGCAATGTTGCCGCATGAAAGTGTTTAGTTTTACCTATTATGCATGACTTCAAAAAATATATAAGCATTCTAGGTAGGTAGGTCTAGGTAGTAGATATTTATTCAATTGAAGACTCTTCTGGGTGACTAAAATCTGTAGTGATAAAATGAATGCATAAGTCAAAATAAAACTGCACTAAGAGTTTTAACTATAGTATCCATCTAACACACATCTAACATAATTCTTTCAATTCATTGTGGCGATATTGGTGGTAATAAACAAAAAAATAATAGTTCTTAAAGAATGTGTCCTTCAATAGATGTCCAGTATTTGACGATACACTGTGTTATTTTTAAGATGTGACATGGGGATTCCTGTATAAAACAGTGAAGCGCGAGCTAACTTTTTTAACAAATTATAGCGTTCATAAATAGTTATTTATGCAACAAGTGCAAAAAACACGTTTTGCAAGAGGTGCATATAATATTTTTCCTACATTCATACAAAAACTGGAGAATTAGAATATAATATGTTGGGAACTCAAGCTCAACCCGTTCTTTTTTTTGTATCTTTATGGCCTCCACCTTGTCAGTACTCAATCATAGCTGGTTTTCGCCTTGACCATTTAAATTTTAAATAACTAAAGATTTTTGCAATAATTGTAACTCGTTGAGACTAAGTAGTAAGATATACATATTGTTGTATTAGAGCAGGATCACACACTTGCGCTGGAATTTTATTTTATTTAAATGTTTATGTTTGTCATAAATCATCACTAAGCTGACACAAGAATGACAGATGAGTGCAACAAAAATTTTGTTGCACTAGTGCAAAAAAGAACCACTTTTTCCATTAAATGTGTTTAACAAAAGTGTTGTTTTTTGCATGAATGTACAAAAAAATTATAACAGATTTGGAAAGGTCGTTGAAAAATAAGTTCAAATACATATTTATGCAACAAGTGCAAAAAGTGAGTGTTTTTTGCACGCGACGTGAAATTGTCCAACGAGGTCTTTAGGCCGAGTTGGACAACACGTCGAGTTCAAAAAACACGTTTTGCAAGAGTTGCATACAATATTTTTTCTAAATTCATGCAAAAACTGGAAAATAATATATAATATATATATAATATACCAAATAATAAGTATTTATTGAAAAATCATTCAAAATATTCATTTATGAGCAATCCATGTCTTGAGCTATACCCAACGACAGCATACCTATGTGAAGAGATCGAATTGCAAGACATCAAGAAAGAAAATCCATGTGAAATAGAGCTGTTGAATACCAAAAACACCTCCACTTGTCAAAAAACACGAATAATCACCACTAAACCTCTTTTCGAACGACTACACAAAACCGATCAATGGATTGCAGTTTTTCCAATAAAAGAAGCCGTCACACTTATCTGCCATAGCCAAGTAGAAACCATTGAAATAATAGGGACATACCTTTTCCACATTCCAAAAGGTTGCCTTATCGAGACTAACCAAAAGAAAATTCTGAACGAGAACAGTACCAGTCAACCAATATTGTTCCCAGAGTTAAAATTCCAACATCCAGACAACCCAAAGATAGTTACCCAAATTCAATTACAAAAAACCAATTTGGACGAACTTCAAAATATCAAAACAAGAATAATTTCAAATAACCCAGATATGACATCAACATCAACAAAAATATATCAAACTCCAAGCATATGGACAATCCTGATATATTGCCTTCTACTTATATTAGGAGGCTACTTAATTATTAGACGATTTTCAAGAAGTATTAGAAGAAAACCCCAAGAGGACCAGCCAGTGGACCTCGCTAGTATTCAACTCCCTCGCTAACCCTCGGAGTTGAATTTGAGAAGGGAGGAGTTACATCTGTATTCCACGTATGATAAGCAGATGTCATCATATTCATTAATTCCTAGAAACTTCCGATACAGCATTTTTTATCTTTTCTTTCTTTTCTAAATTCAAAATTATAAATTCATTCTATTGTTAACTTTCGTAGTATTAAGACTAGTTATTGTTAGATTTCATTCAAATAATAGTTATTTATGCAACAAGTGCAAAAAGTGAGTGTTTTTTGCACGCGACGTGAAATTGTCCAACGAGGTCTTTAGGCCGAGTTGGACAACACGTCAAGTGCAAAAAACACGTTTTGCAAGAGTTGCATACAATATTTTTTCTAAATTCATGCAAAAACTGGAAAATTAGAATATAAATATGTCAAGAGCCTATCCTACCTAATCAAAGTCAACCCGTTCTTCTTTTTTTGTATCTTTATGGTCTCCACCTTGTCAGCACTCAATCATAGCTGGCTTTCGCCTTGACCATTTAAATTTCAAATAATTAAAGATTTTTTAAATAATTGTAACTCGTTGAGACTAAGTGTAAGATATACATATATTATTGTTGTATTAAAGCAGGATCAGGTACTTGCTATGGATTTTTATTTAATTTAAATGTTTATGTTTGTCATTAATCATCACAAAACTGACACAAGAATGACAGATGAGTGCAATAATAGTATATTATTAAACGAGCAATTTATGATAGCCATAATTCACGATGGGTGACGTTTGCGTCACGAGCCGCAGGCGAGAGGCGCAAGTCACCCAAGTGAATTATGGCCATAAATTTCGAGTAGAATACTATACTTTGTCCACAACACTTGATTTCTTTATTAAATAAAAGTCAGTAACGATTTGGTATTATACTAACCTCAAAATGGTCTGACAGCTACATAAAAATATAATTTGACATATATAGAGATGGGCGATACTGTAGAAAGTATCAATACAACGTACCGTTATAAATATATTGTTTTAAAATACTTAATATTAGAAAATATCGCTATGAAAAGTATCAATACTAAAAATTACAATATTTGATCGATACGATATATGTCAGAAACAAATTTCCTGAACAAAATACACAGATTTAATAGTTTATTTCATATTGTAGGTACCCCCATCTCTAGTTCATAATACACTGTAGTGTATTATGGTTCATAATTCACGACAGTTGATATATGGGTACCATATACCTTTTGTTAGGAGGTAAAATATCGGCTTATTATTAGGTGGTCGTGTACAAAATATTTTATTGCACTAGTGCAATAAAGTACCACTTTTTCCATTAGATGTGGTGCACAAAAGTGTTGTTTTTGCATGAATGTAGAAAAACAAAATTAAAGGTTAGGTTAGGTTAGGTGCGAATCATTGACATATAATATTATGTCAATGATAAGAATGCGAGTGAAATAAAGCACTCCTCTTCTCTGGAGCGTTCCGATTGCGAGGGCAGTGGTACTGGGTGCATGAGAATCTACAAATACTACATCGCCGCCAATCAAATCACTCCCTTTATGAATCGCTCGCTTGTGAGCGGAGCGAGCTGAGAATACCGGCCCTGGTTTAATGCAAAAATGGATAGTTATGTTTGAAAGAGTCGAACTCCATTTTCATACCACATTCGAATACTTACTAGTGCTTAGGATATAACCAACAAGTTAGGGGCAAAGGAAGTTCAAAAATTAAACTTGAAGTATGACGGTTCGATTCGCTGCTGCGGTAAAACTCTTTTCTTTTTGCACTTTTTCTGTGCACCTACCTCGCTATTTTCAACACGGCTAAGAGCATTCGAAAGTGGTATGAAAATGGAGTTCGACTTTTTTAAACATAGCTATCCATTTTTTCAATATTCCAGAGCGAGTTTAAGAAAATGGAAAGTGCATTTGAACTTATTTTTCAACGACTTTTCCAAATCTGCTATTATTTTTTATGAACGCTATTTGGTAAAAAGGTTTAGCTCGTATTTGACAGTTTTGTACAGGAATCCCTATGCCACATCTTATAAATAGCACAGTGTATATAATTATTAGCGTTCCAAATCACTTATATCGCTCTCTAAATCACCCCAACACAAGATTACTGTCACTGCCAGAAAATGCATGATCCTTTTAGAAATTCGACATGTTAAGCGATATACCTACATTTAGGTCACAGACGTCCTTGCAGCAATAAAAAAATTCGATACGAACTCAAAGTCAACTAGGTACTTTTCGTATGCCTTAAGGCAATAACACTATATATAAAGTACAATTTCAACCATTGGTAGCCTGTAGTGTCGCGAGTACTGACTTTACCAGTAGCGCAAAACATTTTAAAAATCATAATGAAATTACTTATTGCTATATCGGTTTCCTTTGCTCTTGTGGCTTGTTCACCGACCAGATACATTATACCGGTCGTTGATATTTCCGGGTCCTTAGATGGCTCCGTTCTGGGACGCTACACTTATATGGACGCTGGTGGTAAAATCCAATTAGTAGCACCAAGTCTACCCGAAATACCAGTTGTTACAGCTCCTACTCCTGTTCAAGATCTTCCTGAAGTTGTAGAAGCTAGAGCTAAACACCTGGCTGCAGTAGAAGCTGTTAAGGTAATTATAATTTTCTTGAATATGAGGGGAAAAGGAAACTACCCCTACTTTTTTTGAAGAATAAATGTGTATAAAAACTGCTTCTCCATTTTTTACTCAAGACTGTATACAAGTATCATAGCCGTTTTTTTTTGTTATGACACAGTACTCTTTTCATTTGGTATATTTAATCAAGCTCTGAAACATTATTTGGCTTCATGATTGATACGTATGTGATTCAGTGTTCATGTCACTTTGTTTTTTTCACGTAATATTAATAGTATATTATATACCTAGGCGGTAAAGTGGAAGATATCGACCAATTACAAATAATTTTTTATCCAACACAATAATTGCTAGTAAAATTTTTCTATAAAAATATTATTTTATAATATGAAATTGTTTTTATCCAACACAATAATTGTTGGTGATAAATTATATAAAAATTTTTATTTATAGTATGGAATTAATTCATATAGAGGTTAATTACTGTGAGTCACTGTTTGAAGTGATATTAAAGATCGGATTATGCATAGTACAGTTTAAAGAGATTCAAACTTTTAGCAGTTTCAGTAGATGTAAATCTATTGATAGTCATAGTAAAAGACCCTGCAATATTGTTGGTGTTAAAACAGTACTGTGCTCTAGGATTCTGGAGTGCTGTGCAGTTGGAAAGTATGTGGATGGAGGTTTCTTCTTCCATTCCACAGTATCTGCATTCTTCTTCCTCCACTAATTTGAGCTTTTTCAGGTGCCTATTCAGGCGACAATGTCCCGTTAGGATCCCTGTTAAAACTCTTAGCGCAGTCTTGCTTTGACTTATGCATTCATTTGATCTCCGTAGGTTGTAGTCACCCAGGAGAATCTTTGATTGTCTAAGCCCTACTAGATCTTTCCAATGGTCAGATCTTCTCTTTCTTTCGGCTTCACCTATTTCTTCCAGTATAACATTGGAGCTGATTCCGCAAAAAGGTTCAGGCCCCCAGAAGGGTGTTTCAGACCCCCTCTTTGCTAGTTCATCTGCTATTTCATTTCCTTCTATTCCAGTGTGTCCTGGAACCCATAGTAAGGTAACTATATTGTTCTCGCCTAATTCATTTAGTTTGTCTAGGCATTCCCAAACCATTTTAGAACTGATTACGCAAGAGCTCAGTGCTTTGATGGCTGCTTGACTATCTGTCATTATGATAATCCTTTGTCCTCTGTATCCTTTATCAATACTGAACTGGGCGCACTTTCTTATGGCGTGGATTTCCGCTTGAAATATACTTGGGGTTTTTACCAAGCTATCGGAGTGTTTGGTTCCTGGCCCGAACACTCCTATCCCAGTGCCTCCTATTGCTTTTGAGCCATCTGTGTACCATTGAATGGTATTATTTTCAATTCTGGTAATGGTATTCGGATCCCATTCCTTCTTGTTGCTGAATTCTGTAACGAATTTTTTCGAAAAGTTGTGTTTTCTCATCATACCGTCTTGTGGCATGTCCCAGGTTGTCTGATTTCTAAGAAGTGAAGAGGTGATTTTTCTTTTAATGATTCCCTCTCTACTTAGTCTGTATCTTGTTTTTTCTGCAACACTTTCCACCACCATATGTAGAGGGGTGAGGTTGAGAATTACTTCCATGGCTGCCGTTGGGCATGTTCTCATTGTTCCTGTAATGCATATACAAGCTAGTCTTTGAATTTTGGAGATGTTTTCTTTCGTTGTCAATAGACTAGTTCTGCTGCTCCATGCAATGGCTCCATAAGTGATAATTGGTCTCACTATGGCAGTGTACATCCAGCTTAGGATTTTTGGGTTGCAACCCCAATTTCTCCCTGCCAGATTCCTACAGACCATTAGAGCCATTTTCGCTTTGTGAGTAAGCTCCTTTTCGTGTTTGTTCCACAGGAGCTTATTATCTAAAATCAAACCTAGATACTTGTCTGCTTGTCTCCATTCAATCTCGTTTCCATTAAGTTTTATGGTTTTGAGGTTGAGTTTTCTTTTCATAGTGAAGGCTATCAAGATGGTTTTAGTGGGGTTGATTATAAGTCCAACTTGCCTACACCAGCTATTTGTATAGTTCAGACCCTGTTGTACAATATCACAAAGGGTGTTTTCGAATTTCCCCCTGGCTGTTATGACAATATCGTCGGCATATCCTTGGCAGGATATTCCTAGATTAGTCAAGCCACACAGGAGTTCGTCAACCGTCAGACTCCACAGGGGATGCTACTCCTCCCTGTGGGCATCCTCTGGTAGTGCAGATGGAGACAATCAGCCGTATTAATAATAAACACAATAACAGCATTCTAACTAATGGCTACTAAGAGCGTACTTACATGATGCTAAGAAAATCATATTAATTTTAGAAACATGTAACTAACAATATGTTTATATAACATAAACAAACTAACAAATACTCAAACGGCTATATTCACTCTTATTTCTCTTCTTAAAATTTCTTTGATATTCTGTCATGCTCTGTGATAAAATATATATTTCTGTGATCTGTAATGGTAATGGATGTACCTATATCATGTTTTTTATCTAATAAAAAATAGTACTTCAGTATAAATAGCAGATATATATTATTAAAGTTCTCCTTTAATGGCCACAGAGATTTGTTGATGAACCGTATTCATTATATTTTCAGTTGAATTTTTGTTTATTCTGTGAATTTATGTATATTTACAATCATCATATTCGCTAAACGGATTTATTTTTCTTAAATAGGATTTTCAGGAATTCTCTCCCATAGGAGTTCATAACAATGTACAAGTTATAAATATTTTTCTATTATAATCTCCTCAAAGTGACAATCAAACTGACATTTGATTAAAAAAGATTGGGTTAACTTTAACATGTTACTAAGGATTTAGTATCATTCTAGCTAGAATAATGTTAAATGTATTATTAATATGCTTTTCAATAAATTGGTTTTAATGTCATGTTAGAATGATCTAAATTTTATTATTAATACGGCTATATGTCTTTGCTTGTCCTTGTCTCTGCTATTCTTGTGGTGAGCAGTTCCGACATCCATTTGGATGTTGTGCTGTCAACACCTCTTCTTATGCTCTATGCTCTTTTGACAGCCTCATGTGGAGTGTTGTCAAAAGCTCCTTCTATGTCCAAAAATGCACATACTACAGTTTCTTGTTTGTCTAGAGCACCTCGGATATCCGTCAGTTGTACCAGTGCAGTCTCCGTAGATCTGCCTGGCCGGTAAGCGTGCTGACATGGGTGGAGAGGTAGTCGCTCTAGGATTTCCGTTCGAATTTAGTTCTCAATTGCTTTTTCCATCGTTTTGAGTACAAACGATGTTAGGCTAATTGGTCTAAAGGATTTGGGGTTTGTTGTGTCCCTTTTCCCAGTTTTTGGAAGGAAGGTTACTATTGCCCTTCTCCAAGTTTCTGGTATATAACCCAGTTCTAAGCTACTTCGACTAATTCTAACCAGATGCGGTAGAATTTCGTCTTGAGCTTGCTGGAGCAATGCTGGGAAAATTCCATCCGCTCCCGGTGTCTTGAAAGGTGAAAAGGTGTTCATGGTCCATATCAACCTATCGTTACTACAAATGTGTTTGGCCATTGTAATACTTGCCCTCGAAGGTCTATTATGAACTTCGAGAAGATTGTCTCTCCTATTTGGGATGCTCCCAGGAAAATGAGTTTCTAGTAAGAGTCGAACTCTTTCCCCCTCATTTTTGGTATAATTGCCATCTGGCTTTCTCAAAGCCATATCTGTGTTGACCCTACTTTTCGCCATAACTTTGTAGAGTTTTGCCGCAGCAGGTGTTGCGTCTATATCTTCACAGAATTTCCTGAAGCTATTTCTTTTAGCTTTTCTAATTTCCTTGTAGTAGGTATTTCTCACCTCGGTGTACCTCTGCCAGTCTCCGGTGTTTTGCTTTATTGAAAAGATCCCGGGTTTGAGATCTTAGTTCTGACAGATGTTTGCTCCACCAGGGTGCATCTTTGCTGCTTTGTTGTTTTTGAAGAGGGCAGCTCGATTCAAACGCATCGATTATTGCCCTGTTCAGATCCTCTAGCTCATTTTCCAGGTCGAGATGGTGCTTAGCCCTTCCTTTCCTCTGGATTTGTGCTAGATTGGTGTTATAAGTGTCCCAATCTGTTTTTCTTGGTATTCCCCTGAGGCTTGCCTCGGGTAAACCCAGTTCTAATTTGAATGTTATGATACTATGATCGGAGAGAGACGGTTCACCCGATACTCTCCAATCTTTTACTATTTGTCTTAGATCCTGTGATGCAAGTGTGATATCTAAAACTTCTTGTTGTTGCTCAAAGTATAGTAGTCTACTCGCAATTTATGGCCATAATTCACCCGGGTGACTTGCGCCCCTCGCCTGCGGCTCGTGACGCAAACGTCACCCATCGTGAATTATGGCTATCATAAATTGCCCGTTTAATAATATACTATTATTAGTGATATTTACTTTATTGAGATTGACAATTGCTAAATTTATTTTCATACTGACGTATGGTGTTCATTTGTCAATAAGGTCGCCAGCTAGCGTGGAGCCTTAAAATTTATTTTTCCTAGGACTGTTGAAAAATGGACCCTTTTTATGTAACATTTTTGTTACATAAATGGATGCATTACACAAAACAAGCCACGCCCCGTGTGTAATGATTCATTACACACGACTATATGGTCAATCACCGTCAAAGAATGCCATTACACACGACTATGTTTAGTGCAATGTTTGAATCAGACTCGCCATGAAATGTGATAATTTGACTTTGACAGTTTACTTATCCACCGAAGGTGATTACGAGCTGACTTTTTGTTAGAATGAATACAGAAAGTAAAAACTAATTCAACTGTACTCCACGATTTCCTGAAAAAACAAGATGGATACGACACAGAAAATTGTGGACTCAATAATTGGATGTTTATCTTCAAATCCGAGGTCTGAAAACATCGAAAATAATAAAATAATTCCTCCACTACCTACTTCAAATAATAATAACTTGAATCAGGAATCTTCCTCTACTCCCCGTATAAATATTTCCAATTACGCAAATTTCACCAATCACTTTGCTGCCTAGGCAGGAAAAGTAATACTTTGCTGATTGATATCAGTCAGCAAAATTAATATTTGCTGCCAATCGGAGAAAATATGCAACAAAAATCTTGAAAAGATTTTTTTTATGGACTATTTCGTGAATATTTAATTACCTGTAGTCACAATAGTTATAACTTCCGAAGTAAAAAACTATCTAATAAGGTCAAAATTTGCATAATTTCACTTTCCCGCACGCATTTTACTTTCCCGCACTCATTTATTACTTTCCCGCACTAGTGGTGACACTTTCAAAACTAAAATAACTATCCATTTTTTCATCAACAAAGCGAATTTAATAAAATTATAAATGCATTTGAGCAATTTTTCAACGACCTTTCCAAATCTGTTATTTTTTAAGAACGCTATTTGGCAAAAAAGTTCGCGTTTGACAGTTTTTTACAGGAATCCCTATGTCGCATCTCAGAAATAACATAGTGTATGTTATTGTTTCAGAGCCGTGCTGGTCAGGATGACGTGAAAGAAGATACAGACTCTATAGAAGTCACTGCACTGAACACCGATGCTGCTTTAAAAAAAGAAAGTACATCAATTGCGATCACATCCTCGGCAGTACCTACTTTTCTACCTGTGAGATACAGGTAAAGATTTTTTTCTACGACTGCTATGGAAAATAGTTCTTTTCCCACAATTTACGAAACTACAAAGTGTCACTTTGCCTAAGCCGTGGGAAAAGTTGCCCAAGCCGTGGGAAAAAATTCTTCCCACGGCCTGGGCCAAGGTACCATTGAGAAATAATCAACACAATTCTCGATTATAGAATGCTTTGGACTCCTGTCATAAAACGTCAAACGTTAAAAAGTACAGAGTACCCAAATGTTAGTGTTTTAAAAGTAGAGAGGTGTTTCTGTAAGCTTAAAGAAATTTCAACTAAATTTTTTGTTACAATATGAAAAAATAGTTAAAAATACATTTTTTGTATATTTCGAACTAAGTAAATTTGGTATAATTTAAAGAGGTTGAAGTCTCGTATAATTACCTACTTTAAATCTGTATTAAATTTTAGCGGGTATGGCTCAGTAGTTAAAGTGCTTGCCATCTACGCAAGCGGCCCGAGTTCGAGTCCCGACCCTGGTACCTTTTTTATTATTTTTCATTATTTTGTTTAAAATATACTACTTTAAAATAGTTAAATTATCCATTAATTTGCAGTCGTAGAAAAAGTATAGTGTGCAACACGTGGGAAAATCAATTTTTCTCACTCGCCTCTCAGGCTCGTGCCACAAACGCACACTCGTGAGAAAAATTAAGCTTTTCCCACTAGTTGCACAATATACTATTTCCTACGATTACATAGGAAAGTGACATATATCGCACTATCTAGTTCTATGGAAAGTGGCCTTTATTCATACACGTACGGATAAGATTTTTTTTCCGTACGTGTACGGATAAAAAAGCTGTCAAATTGAATGCTAGTCTGTTTACCCTGCAAATTTATGTATATGTCAAATGCGTATTTCCTAAGTTAATTTGTCCATATAATACAGGGTGTTTCATTGGCAAAGGGCCTAACTTTAACTGTAGATGGGGATCACTTTGGTGGTTCCAAAAACCTATATTTAGTGTGTCTGCTGCACTTTATAACCGAGATACAGGGTGTTTTATAATTTTATCCTATTTCTTTCGAACCTCATAACTTCCGAGTTACCCTGTATATTATTTTGAGATTTGGTACACGTAATAACCATTACCTAGAGACTCCATCAAAAGCATCTCCAAAAAGATAATGCAGGTCCGGCTTAACAAAAAATTTCAAAACTGGTCTTTCCTAAAAACAACACCCTGTATATAGATTTTTTGAAAACTGCTCTTCATAATTAGAAAGGGTATAAAAAATCGAATCTACCTATTTCGTTTTTATTTTCCCGCAGACAATTTTACTACCAAAAATTTACCGTCAAAATTATAATTTATGCACGTTTTGGGGGTTTACAATGTTATCGGAGAGGTTTTTTTTTTATTTTTTAGCTTGAAATGAAATCCATTTAATGCATCTAGAGAAGCATCCTAGAAATTTAATTGAGTTTGTATGTTTACGAGTACAGACCACTAAAAAATGTGATTACAGAGCCGTACTTAGAACATACTCATTCAGTAGGTATGTTTCGAATATGTCGACCATTACTTTTAATTTTTATAATGATTCGAATAAATAATTAATTCTGAATTGCAATATATATGTAATAAAAACAGTTTTATTTCTGATGTTTTGTTTTTAGTTGTTGTTAGTTGTTAAAATAAATGTTCGTAATATTTTGTATACCAATATGTATAATAACTTTTTTAAAAAGGCACTCTTTTTCATCTCATAAAAATCACAATTTTTCTGGCCACTTTCAAAGGTAAATAATGAAAACTATAATGCCTATAATTACAAATACATATAATGTAAAACCTCTCACATCTACATCCAAACGCAAGATTGCACATGCCTGATTCGGTAAAAGTATGTCGCGTGGTCGTAGGAAAAATAGTGTACATAACGAAAGTGATTTTTCACACTCGTGTGAAAAATGTCACTTTCCGCACGTTACGTAATATACTATTTTCTACAAGCGGGCGGAAAATTTAATTTTCCACACACATTTTAGAGTGGAAAATCAATTTTCCCGCACCGTGTGGAAAATATTTTCCGCACCAATATGTCAAATTAATAATAAGCTGGTATATTATGGTGGTTCGAAAAGTTTTATTTACCATGTGTAACTAACCAGCTATTTACTTTCATTTCTTTTTGTTCATTGTCAGAAAACTGTCAGTGCATTCCTAAAATATTTTGCTCGTGAATATGTGAATCCTCACTCTCCTAGAAAAACTATTGTACCTGGCACTTGCGAAAAAATTCATTTTTCTCCGATTGGCAGCAAATATTAATTTTGCTGACTGATATCAATCAGCAAAGTATTACTTTTCCTGCCTAGGCAGCAAAGTGATTACTTTCCTGTCTGTGATTATACTCAATTGGAATAAAACATTTGACGTAAACATTTATTAGCAATTATTACATAACACTTTTAACAAGAATTTAAAATTATACCTATGTTTAGTTGTTATTATCATTTATGGTAAAATTACTACACTATCCATTATAGAGTTCATACAACAGCCTTTTTGGTGTGCGTCATCGTTTGTTACGTATATTCGGGTTTTGGGTATGTCGTTTATTTTATTTGCTATTTTGACACATATCTAACCCTAAATGTTATAAATAAAATCATCAGGATCGTATTCAGCAAAATTCGACAAGGTTATGAAATTAATAGTTACCATCTTTTTCTAACTGAAAATACTTGAGAACTTTCAAAATTCCGTGTATTTAGGCATAGTTTCGTATTATTCGGATAAATATAACAATAATATTCATATTCACTTCCCATAAATAATAATTGACCGTGATCAACAAAGTGCAGAGCTAACAAGAACTGTCAGTGGGACAGTAGAAAAAGATGTCAGACATATTGACAATACGAAAGGTATATCTACATCCTATTTTAAATAAAGAAATTTCTCCCGATTGATAGGTCGCGCCTGCGCTTAATCTGAACATCAACCAATCAAATTTTGGTAAGTCAATGATAAGGATTGACGTTTGTAATACATTTGAACGGTTCATTATTGCGATATTTTGATTAGGATTAATCAAAGACCTGACTTTTTTTCCATTTCTGTCAACTAAGTAATTATCATGGACATATTTCCATAGCAACCAACCATTCCAACAACTGCGATTTCTATCAAATTTTATTTTAATTGAACACTACAGGGAGAAAAAAGAGATTGTGGGAATTGTAATAATTTGCAAATACAATATCCTCCTATATCATTATAAACAATCGGAGAAAAAATTATATGTTCAACTTGGCAGCAAAGTAGATTGACTGCCTTAGCTGAATTCCTAGCCTCGGCAGTCAATCTACTACTTTGCTGCCTAGTTAAACAAATAACTATTTCCGCACTAGTTAGGAAAATAGCTACCTATTAAATATTTGTTAATATGAATATCAACAGTTTGGGTCATAATTGAAAGGCTTTCACGTATTTTGAAAAGCTTTGGACCTAGTCTAAGGACATTCGCTTACATTCCATTACTGCAAATCTTCAAGTTTTTCAAAACCCGTCTCATTTCATTTTATTTCATAAAAACCGTATGAATTATTGCTTCAAGCCCGAAAATAATGTTTTAATCTAGTAACGTTCACGATGTACCAAGTAAATGTCAAAAGTACATCTTATTAAGTGTTATGGTATTGGGGAAGTTTCGTAACAGTATGCCTTTGCAAAATTTCACGTGAAATATCCAGATGTACCACTAAGCGTTAGAAACATGCTTAAGATCAATTCAAAAAAACTGGGAACGTATTCGTTTACATTGTAATATCAACAAAAATACTTTTTTAGAAATAACTTATTTGTTTAATAATATTTTCTTTGCATTTGATAAAAAAATTTATAAACAATCTTTTGGTTCTCCAATGGGAGCGAATATTTCTCCAATTCTAGCTGCTTACGTTATGGATGACTTGTTAGACATTAGAGAGTTATTGTAACCACTTTTTCTTCGTCTTTTAATAAAGGATTCCTTTATTTTGACATTTGCGTATGCGCATTTAACGTCTTTTATTAAAGGATCTTTAATAAAATAAAGGCAGCCTGTATTTAAATAAAATACAGGATAAATTAACTTTAATTAAAGGATCGTTAATTTTGATGTTTTTGACAATTAAATTGAGAAAAGAAGAAATACTTTCCCATATTGGCAGCAACAATTAAATTTAACCTTACATTATTGATTTGAGTTAATTTCGTTCCCAGTTTCTCCAAGTATTTAATATAAAGAAATGTGCGAAGAACCTAAAATGTTGCGATTTAACCTGTGATTTAACCAAAGTCTATATATATTTACATACCCTCATTTTCATCCTTTATTACAGAATCCTTTAATAAAAGAAACCTTTATTTCTGTTTTACAATAACTCTCTATTGTTATTTCTGTCTTTTCTTTCCGTCTTCATTTTATAAAAAAATATGTAGACGATATTATTTTAGCATTACCAAATACAGGCATCTATAATGAGATATTAGATACTTTATAATACAATTGATTATATATATATATATATATATATATATATATATATATATATATATATATATATATATATATATATATGTATGTAAATCGTGAAGTTTGGGGACATTTTTGTAGACCAATTGATCAGTTTGGGGACATTTGTTGACTTTGGGGTCCGTCCTCAAATTTTTATTTTAAGAATTGGTAAGTTTGAGGACATGTCCCCAAACTTTTTCGAGAGGAGATAAAATGGTTAGTTTGGGGACATTTAAAAAAAATAGTTTGTATTCATCTTTTTGAAAGACTTTTCAAATTCCTTATAGTTTATATGAAAAAAAGTTGGGAAAGTATGGAATTAATTCATTTTTTGAATCACAGTATTCAAAACCTGTTTCGAGTGCAAAGAGTGATTATGTTTTATTATGTCACTATTTTTTCCGTACGCATTTCTGCTTATTTTAATTAATACTTATCTCCTCATATAATGGGTTATTCGAGATATAAAACCTCAAAATTGGTAAAAAGAATTGAAAATGAAACGTGTCAATTTCATCATTTTTATATAATTCGAGTGAATTTTCATAAATTTCAGTAGGTATGCCCTTCAAATGAGGGGAAAAGTGTCGTTAGGATGAATAAAGAGAAGTAGGACGGAAGGTGGAAAAATCTCAGTTTTTGATGTTTAACCACGAATTTCGGCTTAACGAGAGATCATATAAAAAAAGTATAGCGTAAAATTTGTAGGAAATTGGAAAATCTGCAGTTTGATTAAAACGATGCTAGAAATGAGCTTGGGAATTCTGACAGTGTTCATTTTTTCGTTATTCTTCAGGGTGCAGTGACCTGGTCGGTACTTGTCTTGTGCTAAGGAAAATTTAATACAGGATGGTCAAAAAAAATTAGAATGTGGTAAATTTTTGACCACCCTATATTAATTTCTTTTTTCAGCATCAAGTAGTCCTTGGAAAGTTGGGATAGGGAGATGTAAGCCGTTTTGCCAAATATTCAGAAGTTTTCACAAAAAAAGTTGAAAAATATGTGATTTTCAACACCCTGTATCTCTTTAAAAATTCAATTTAGTATGTATGTGGTATCTACGAAATCAGCACTTCAAGGAGAATTGATAATTACGAAAACATATAGGGTGTTCCATTTGAAAGATAGTTACTTTGATATGCCACACTTTATTGGAACACCCTGTATATTTCAGAATTTTTTCAAATTATAGCTTAAGTTGAAGTTAAATCTGTGGTGTAGCAAGATATTTCACAAAATTTATATTTTTTTCGATATTTCTTGCGTAAGCTCAGAAACTGTTTAGAAAAAAAGTTAGTTAGAAGGGTTCCTTTAGAGAATTTGCTAATTCTTAAGCAGTCAGGAACACCTTGCATGTTTTCACAGCTAATTATATTGTTATCTCACAGCTGATTATATTGTGCTCTCACAAGGATTTATATTATTTGGTTGTCCTCGGAAACTGTAAATACTGCACTAATAGCAACCTATTTTTGATAGATTTATTAAATGGTATTATTGTATCATTAAAATGTAACTAGCCTTGATATAATATATGTCATTTTGACATATTATGCCAAATTTTGAAATTCTTTGAAATGTCACAATTTGGACAACTAATATAGCTAATATGCCTTCAATAAGTTCTTTGAGCCTTAATTCAATGGCACGTACTGCAGCGGGCTCCAAAAATAGTAATTCTCACAATTGTGCTTTCCACTGTAATCCATGCAATTTTCAGTTTCTACAATTTCTGTCTAATTCAGTTTGCCCATGTTCATATACCTAATTGTTGTTGAAATAAAAATTTCAAACTAACGTTCTTTTATTTCCTCTGCTCGAGAAATATTCTACCGAACTACACTCGTGCATCAAAATAAACCTGATTATTTTTTTCACTTGTCAAAATCTGACATTTTGGTGGTTTTAACCAATAGCAATTCATTATTCTAGCCAATCATTCGGTATTATACTGATAATTATGCTTCCTCATCGATAAAACCTTGTTTACATCGAAACGTCAAAATTTTACTTTGAATTTGTCATTATTGACAACTAAAAGCGCTTTCAAAAATCCTTTTAAATTGTTGAAAAAAATAATCTTCCCAAATACAACTCGCTCTTCAAATTTTATCACATAATTTTTTATTTTCATCACTCAAACTTGTTTATTTGAGGCAAAAACATTCAAACAAACCGAATTTAGATAAAATCACTCCTCCTAACGGAGTCGTGATTTTATCAAATCGGTTTGTTTTCATATTTTTGACAAATAAACAAGTTTTCGTGGAAAAGAAAAAATTATCGATAAAATTTGAAGCACTCGTGGTATTACCTTTGATAATTTTTCATTCAAGATTGTCTGTGAAAACTGCATTTGGTTATTTTCATATTTTGTTAAAAGAGCCCATCTTCTTCAGAGTCGGGCTCTTTCGCCAAAACATGAAAATAAACTCATGCAGTTTTTAGACAACATGCGTTCATGAAGAATTATCGGTAATTTTGATGCACTTCTGTAATTAATTCCGATAAGAGGTTATTATCTACTGCTATTCCCTTTGAAACATCAGCAGTTTTTTGTCTTCCCAAGTTTGGACGGATTTTATAGAGCAGTTCCTCTTTTTAATACCCAGTCAGTTCACTTATTGCAGTTTTCCTGTTTTTTCGATTTTTATTAGTTTTTTGCTCTCAACCTACACATAATATATTTTTATATCTATTGAAAATGGACCTAGAAACAAACAAATAGGGCCCTATTGTTAAATTGATTTGAACAAGTTATAGTTTATTTTTAACTTAGCTTTTTTTTTCCCGAAATCGCAATATTTCCAAAACAAATGAATAAAAATTTTTCGAAATGAAATTAAGGGTTGAAAAAAACTACCCTTCCGGCAAAATTTTGTACGAGAAAACAATGAAAAACGAAAAAAAACATAGCAATTCATCCGGAATCTTGAATTTGGGTGGAAAAATCCATTTCATGAAAATTGTAAAATTTTCAATTTTCCACAACTTTTACGTGTCTCAGACAGAAGATACAACAATTGGTGAATCTTATTATGTATGTAAATCTTAAAGTATAGGGACATTTTTGTAGACCAATTGATCAGTTTGGGGACATTTGTTGACTTTGTGATCCGTCCTCAAATTTTTATATTAAGAATTGGTAAGTTTGAGGACGTCGTCAAGGTATTTCTTATCTGAGGTCGACAAAAAATTTTTTCTGTTGCTTTTGGCAGCTCATTTGTTATATTTTGAAAACAATTCACATATGTCATTGATTATAATTTTGAGGTTAAGTGTGAAATAACATTCAACTTATACAGTGTGTCCGCGTAAGTTGGCTACCAATGGAAAACTATGTTAATATTGATTTTATGAAAAAAAGGTATTCTTCATAAAAAGTTCTGCATTATCTAAAACCTAAAATGCAATCATTAGATATTCCTTATTTTGAGCCGTATACGAGGTTTGTCAAAAAATATTAATCTTACTCAAGAGTAAACTACCTTTATTTTTCACAATACAGAAGAATTGTGAGAAGTGAAGTTGTTTGAAATTTAAAGTTATATTCAAATATGCAATTACAGCTATTTAGCATAAAAATTAAGATTTGGTGATTATTTACGTTTTACATTATAAAGTATTTGAAAAATGGAGATAATTATAAATTAAAATAAACCCATATACATTTGAAGTGAATGCAGCTAATAACTTAGATATGAAGCAGTCATAAACTTTGTTCAACCGTCCTTTGCCGTTACGTCATAATCGGTGATATATTCCGTTGTTTTACGTATGTCTTATACAGTGTGTCCGCGTAAGTTGGCTACATATGGAAAACTATGTGTACACACTGTATAAGACATACGTAAAACAACGAAATACTCGTATATCACCGATTATGACGTAACGGCAAAGGACGGTTGAACAAAGTTATGACTGCTCCATATCTAAGTTATTAGCTGCATTCACTTCAAATGTATATGGGTTTATTTTAATTTATAATTATCTCCATTTTTCCACAAAAAATATCGAAATTTCACCATTTTTAAGTTATTTGTAAATTCTTTGTATCAATCAAATGAAATAATTATTGCCATAATCCTCTTTAATTAACACCTCGTCAGCGGAAGTAGACTTTTCTAATTTTTCAGAACTAAAAAAATTAACATCTACAATTTGTTTTTAAGAGGAAAATTAGAAATATAGGTCTTTATTTGTGAAGAAAACTATATAGAAAGTAATCACGACCAATTAAAAAATACCATTTGCTTATTATCTATTGTAGAAAAAGTTTGGGCAGTATGTTGTTTTTTCGATTATAACAGCTCGTGAGTATAAAGAGAGGAAAATTGCAGTTTGTTTTTTTACGAAATACGTCTAGGATATTAATATAAGGGCGGGGTGGATAATATAATAAATTATATAATGATGCATATAATAATACTGGTGTGAAAATAATAATTTTGTTTAAAAAAAATTTTTATGTGCTATCATACAGGGTGAATCACTACTAACGGGACGGAAGTTTATGGCGAAACGGTGAAAATTGTGAAATGTTTATCACTTCAGTAGTTTGTACATCCATATAGGCTACATTTTAAAATTATTTTGAAATATACCGGGTAGTCCAATAAAGTGTAGCGTATCAAAGTTATATATTTTTTTACGGAACACCCTATATTTGATTGCATTTTCTGATTGCCCCCAAAAAATGAAATACTGTTTCATAATATCAATATACCTAAATACAGAAGGTTCCGAGTTATGTTGAGTTTTTTAAAAATGTGAACAGATGTTCATTACTCTATCGTGGAATACATTCAACAAATGTCCGACTATTGAGCTGTGCGAAAAAATTCGCTACAATTTATTATATCAATGAGTAACTAATTTTTTTCGAAATGCTCACATTTTTAAAAAAGTCAACATAATTCGGAACCCTGTGTATTTAGGTATAAGGAACCATTATAAAACAGTATTTTATTTTTTGGGGTAATCAGAAAATGCAATCAAATATAGGGTGTTCCATAAGAAAAAATATAACTTTGATACGCCACACTTTATTGGAACACCCTGTATATTTCAAAATAATTTCAAAATATAGCCTATTGAATGTACAAACTACTAAAGTGATAATCATTTTAAAATTCTTACCGTTTCTCCACAAACCTCCGTCCTGATAGTCGTGATTCACCCTGTATATCATGTAGAATTAAAGTCCCCGAACTTCACAGTATATTGCAAACTTCCAGAAAAACAAACATTTTCCAAAATTTTCATATTTATATTGATTGTAACGTAAATGTATACTTATGTATACAAAAAAAATTGGCTGTTGAAAATGTCCCCAAACTTCACGATTTACATACATATATATGTACATATAGGGGTAGATATTGGTACCAAATGTACATATTATGAAAAGCGTATATATAGGTATATATTTGAATTTCAAGGTATACATTAACTTCCATACCTGTATAAATATATATCGTTAAATTTGAAAAATATCGATTTTTTCATTTCATACGTCTCCTGTATAATTTGAGGACCTTTAAATTTGATACACACTTCATTATGAGGACCATTATTAACTTTTTCATTAAAGGTCATTTTTAAGATATGTATATTCTCGTATTGATTATTATGGGGAAATGACAACGCCCAATGAGTTATTATGAACACCAACGTTTTTTTGTTGATTTTGGGAAGTAATCTGACAAACATTCATGAAAAGAGTGTCTAGTCAACATGTTCAAAAAGGAAGTGAATTCCGTTTACAGTGCAAGCTCCAATTAATTAGTTATTGAAATCTTAATTATTACATAAAGTTATATACATTCACAAATGAGTCATTATGAGGACATGCTATTTATTCCATCCTAAGAAATGAGAAATATTTCCAGTATAATACTATATATCAATTGAGTTTTATATTCATATTAAGTCGAATAGATACCAAAAATAAACCTACCTATTGGAAAAATGACCGGTTTTCGCAACGAAGAGTTCTTCAGTTTTTCATGAGATGTACCCTTCTAAGATATTGGACATGAGAAATTTCGATTTCTACCCAAAAATCCTGATTTTTAAGCAAGTTTTATGATGAATCTGTTTTTGCTTAAGAATGCAGTATAGGCTTAATTCAAATCCCATTGAGATGACAATTCAAATGCGTTTTTCTGTACGATTTATGCAATGACTTTTTAAAATGGCCATTTTACTGAATAGATTGTGAAAGTTGACTAATGAAATAAAAATAGAACATTTCTGTATTTTCTAAATTACCTTGATGGGTTGATTTCAAAAATACTCATACATATAAAGTCTTGTGTGAATATGAACAGTTTTTCTTCCGGGCTGAGAAACTCATATTGTCATGTATGTACTATTGTACATTGTAGTATCGGTGATTATGGTAACATTTTTTGAACGTTGCCAAATAGGTTCATGTTAGGACCAACATTTACAAATAACAGCTGCTTTCGTAGAGCACATTGGAATTTCCCAATAAATTTATTGAATATCTTCTGTATGTTCCTTGTGGTATATTATTCATTTCGTTTCGGTAGCGTTCCAGTCAAGATGAACTAAATATTAAATAATTTTTGGACCCTATCTGACACAACGAAAAAAATAATTTAAAAACATTGCGGTTTGATTACCCAAGAAATTAAAAAGAAAAATATGTATTGAGAACTCATCCATCACAGTAAATCTTTTTCCGGGCTGAGAAACTCATATTGTCATGTATATACATTGTAGTATCGGTGATTATGGTAACATTTTTTGAACGTTGCCAAATAGGTTCATGTTAGGACCAACATTTACAAATAACAGCTGTTTTCGTAGAGCACATTGGAATTTCCCAATAAATTTATTGAATATCCTTTGTATGTTCCTTGTGGTATATTATTCATTTCGTTTCGGTAGCGTTCCAGTCAAGATGAACTAAATATTAAATAATTTTTGGACCCTATCTGACACAACGAAAAAAATAATTTAAAAACATTGCGGTTTGATTACCCCAGAAATTAAAAAGAAAAATATGTATTGAAAACTCATCCATCACAGTAAATCTTTTTCCGGGCTGAGAAACTCATATTGTCATGTATATACATTGTAGTATCGGTGATTATGGTAACATTTTTTGAACGTTGCCAAATAGGTTCATGTTAGGACCAACATTTACAAATAACAGCTGTTTTCGTAGAGCACATTGGAATTTCCCAATAAATTTATTGAATATCCTTTGTATGTTCCTTGTGGTATATTATTCATTTCGTTTCGGTAGCGTTCCAGTCAAGATGAACTAAATATTAAATAATTTTTGGACCCTATCTGACACAACGAAAAAAATAATTTAAAAACATTGCGGTTTGATTACCCAAGAAATTAAAAAGAAAAAAATGTATTGAAAACTCATCCATCACAGTAAATCTTTTTCCGGGCTGAGAAACTCATATTGTCATGTATGTACATTGTAGTATCGGTGATTATGGTAACATTTTTTGAACGTTGCCAAATAGGTTCATGTTAGGACCAACATTTACAAATAACAGCTGCTTTCGTAGAGCACATTGGAATTTCCCAATAAATTTATTGAATATCTTCTGTATGTTCCTTGTGGTATATTATTCATTTCGTTTCGGTAGCGTTCCAGTCAAGATGAACTAAATATTAAATAATTTTTGGACCCTATCTGACACAACGAAAAAAATAATTTAAAAACATTGCGGTTTGATTACCCAAGGAATTAAAAAGAAAAAAATGTATTGAAAACTGATCCATCACAGTAAATCTTGGAATTAAAATGACATAATACATGAATAATCGCTACTGTGCGGGATGTGAGCTTTTTCACTGTCCTGTACTTAATGATTTTTCCCACGTTAGATCGCTGGTGTTTTGTATGATAAAATAATGTTCCACAAAGTAACAAAAATAGGATATTTATTCAACACAGTATTATTAATTTGGTGAATAGAGATTTTGACTTATGGATAAAAAGTAATACAGTGATTTTATGATGTTGCTACCAATTGTGGCTTAAGTGATTTACATGCTTGTTGCACGGAGTCCAAATTAGTACTGATGGTAATTGGTAAGAGGGCGAGAATGTGAGAAGCCGGTACCGTAAAAATTGGCACCAAGCTCGCGCCCAGAGAGCATGCGTGTACAATTGCTCACGGGGTGGTCAAAATAAAATTCGCTCATAGGCGGGTATACAAATAATTAGATTAAATGATAGAAAACAGTTTAGAGGTCTAAACAGCTACTGTTGAGAAACATGGTCAAAATATACAAATTTTTCAAGTAATTTATCGATTGGGAATTGTAACCGGTCCTCATAATGACCTATGAAATGTATATACATAATTAAACCTGTAATTACGATAGAAATAAATTCGTGTATTGAGATGTCAGTTGATATAATGATTTTTTTTCAATGATGATATTCCGAACATCTCAAATATTCTGGACTAGTTCAGGATGTTTAGATTGTTGAATATACTTATTTAACCTCCCCAATTTCAATTTAATTTTTATTGAAAACATGTTTGCAGGTTCTTTGTGAAAAATGACTTTTTATACAAAATTTTTTACAAAATGAGTCATTGATGTGATTCTTAATAAAACTTTTTATAATATTATGATCTTTTTTTTTAACCAAATAATTAATATTTTGTTGACCTCCATGTTCAATTAAAGACAAATTTCGGTATGTACATAATTAACAATGCAAAGTTTTGTTATCAGTTTTTATGATTTTTAGAGAAAATTGAGCAAGTAACTCTATCTGCCTCTCAACGACGCTCATGAAAAAGTGATTGTGATAACTTACATTAAAAAATATGGATTCACATCTATTCAAATTCTGAATAATTCCGTGAACTGATTACTGAAGCTCTTGCACTCTGATCTTAGTTAATTTTGTCAATTATTATGTCAATTCCAGAAATAAATGCTATTCCACAATTATTCCGAATAATGAAGACATATGTATAAAATTTCAGTCCCGACATAAACCTTTTAGACACTTTTTACATGTCCTCACAATTACTGATACAAGGGTATACTTTATGTTAATTGGGTATTTATAAAATTGAATTTATAGCAGTTTGATTAATATTTTAACATGGGAAAAGTTCATGGAATAAAAGCCATTCGTGTGGTTACCATATACACAGACTACCAATTGGAAATTTTTGACAACCCTGTATTAATTATTTCCTCATTACATTTGAACAGGGAAAAATTTAAGGTAGGGAAACATAAACCGATTTGCCAAATATTCAGTAGTTTCGTACACGAATTTATTTTTATCATAATTGCAGGTCTAAATATGTATATATATTTTATAGATCATTGCTTCAATTCCCTATTGATAAATTACTTGAAAAAATTGTATTGACCATGTTACTTCACAGTAGCGATTATTCATGCATTATGTCATTGTAAAATCATCGATGAATAGTATTTGCCAAAATTACACAAAGGTGAGTTCTTTCTAGGTGGGAAATAGTATATTGTCAGACAAGGATCACAATGACATTTTATAAAAAAAATCATTGTGATACCAGTTATGCATACTATCTTTCATAATGAGCCGACAAAAATGGTTTTAATAAAAATTAAATTGCAATTCACAATCTTGCTGATAATGCAGTTAACGATTTACTACCTCCAAAATCTGAACAAAAATATGAGAAATTATATGAACATTAAAGTGGTGTGTAGAAAACAATGTGAAAAATGACACGGGAAATGTTCAAGTCAGCTATGAATGATAGTCGGTCAGCCATAAGTTAAACATTGAATTCAGCTGTATGAAAAGTTACCAAAAAGGACACTCAAATGTATATTTCGTAAAACTGTTTTCGATATCACAAAGTTAATTTTGCATAGATGAATTATAGAAAAATGTATTATCAAATTAATAATTAATAAGAAAGTGTAAATATTGGAAACAATTTTTTTCTCTGAGTAAGCTTATGGAATGTCTTTAACAATAAGCTTTGCTTCCATGCGCATGCGAGCTTCGTTGATTTCATGTATGTACATTGTAGTATCGGTGAATATGGGAACATTTTTTGAATGTTGATGGATAGGTTCATGTTAGGACCAACATTTACAAATAACAGCTGTTTTCGCAGAGCACATTTGAATTTCCCAATAAATTAATCGAAAACTCATCAATCACGGTAAATCGGTAAATCCTGAACTATTCCAGAATGTCTGAGATGTTCGGAATATTATCAATGAAAAAATTTATTATATAAACCAACATTTCAATACACGAATTTACTTCTATCGTAATTGCAGGTATAAATATGTATATACATTTCATAGGACATTATAAGGACCTTCTTCATCTCTACTATTAAATTACCTAAATTTGTATATTACCATATTACTCAACAGTAGCGATTATTTATGCATTATGAGTTAATCATCATTATTTAATTAATTGTCATGTATTAAAATTTATAAGGTTTTTTCTCTACAAAATGGAAACCAAAGTTCATGTAGGTATATCGAAACTCGAGATATAATCTCAAGCTTTTAGAAAAAAAAATTATTGGTTTTCAAATTGTTGGATAGTATGTACTTATACATTATAGAAAAAAATTTGATGTGTATAGATATGTTACATTTGAAAAACTGCATTATGTATGCTACTCTATCGGGAATGATATGAAAAATTAAACATTGCCTAAGAGGTTCATATTAGTACCAATATTTTAATGGGCTATAATTGATTGCAAGGTAGATTATATTATATTATAATTCATATATATATAGTATAATTCTCATACCTATGAATCGACAGTTCACTAAATTAATTTTACCCAAGGTACGTTTGATAATGTTGAGATTGTTCACAAAATTATCAAAGAATAATATTTATTACATAAATTGACATTTGAGTTGACAAAATTAACTGGAATTGAAGTGCATGCTTCAGTAAATGGTACACGAATTTATTTAAATATCAAAAGCGTACACGTAAATATATACACTTTAGTAAAGATCATTATGAGGACTTGTTAATAAAAGTCACTTAAGGAAAAAATAGGGACATTCACTTCCTCCCCAATAGACGTAAAAAGCTATTTCATAAAAATGCACGATAAATTATCCATTTGTCAAAAATCAGTGGTGGGAAAAATGGAATGAAATGAGTAGATTCCACAAAGTAATGGCCAAAACAGTACATTTCATATAGGTAGAAATATTCAATTTACATTATTATATTCATCGTATATTTATAGTACAAAATTAATATATCAGGAGAATCATAATTTCAATTTTGTTCTGTTTGTTTCTTCTATATTCTGGTTAGGTCAGGTTAGGTTAGGTTAGGTTTGTTTGTTTCTTCTATATTCTGGATGCAAACTGTTGACATTATGTACACTGGTCCCACTTTTAAACATTGTGTGTATAATGGACGAGGTCCTCTTAAGATACGTAATACGTATAGAAAATTACCGGGACCAGTACCGACAATAAACGCTATATCTAGAAAAATACGAGGACCGGCCCGCGTATTGGCATTGTTTACTATGCTGCAACGCATACATCGTGTTGCAACGCGGTAAAGAATGACTAAAACAACGCTCTCTCTACCCAGACATATCTTACCACGACTCAGCACAGGTTGGTGTTCAAACGTAGTAACTATTGTATTATTGATACGCTGCTATTCTCGAGACATTGTTTACCGCGTTGCAGTCCCAGTCCCGTTGAAATTTGCTTGCTTTCGCGATTTTAATACAGGGTGTCTCATTATATTCTGACTGTTTTGAACGGAACGGTCTCACAGTTTGTTCTGACACATTTATATAAATGGCCTATTTCCGATTCACCCGCTAGAAAAGTGGCGAATTTTCAGAATACAGTAGCTGTAATTTTTTAAATAGGACACAATGTATATTAGGCAATTTTTCAAAAGACGCATATTTTTACTTTATTACGGTACATTAAACTTTAAAATCGGTGCACAGAAATAGAAGTTGGATAACTTCAACTCGAATACTGATCCAAATATCTTATTAATAAATAATAATCAATATCAGGCTTTAATATGTCACATCACAAAAATATTGCGATCATTGACAGAACGTCACATTGTGTTTTATATTCAATAGAATTAATTGAAGTGTTTAATCTCTCAAAATGCATCAGCACATGGAAAATCTCGAACAATATTTTTTCTCCGATTGGCAGCAAATATTAATTTTGCTGACTGATATCAATCAGCAAAGTACCTTCTCCACTTAATTTCTTCAGTGATAACAAAATATTGTTTTCCACGGACATTTTTTTTCTAACCTTCGTAACGTCTGCGTCTGTCTAGCGGTCTTGCGTAACGTAACTGAGAACACCTCAAAAAGTCGGTGTGAGGCCATGTAGGCGGCGGCGTAAGCTTAATGTTGAGTTGGAATGCGGTAAACAATGTCTGGAGAATGGTAGCGTATCCATAATACAATAGTTACTACGTCTGAATACCTGCCTGTGCTGAGTCGTGGTAAGATATGTCTGGGTAGGGAGAGCATTTTTTCAGTCATTCTTTACCGCGTTGCAACACCATGTATGTGCTGCAGCATAGTAAACAATGCCAATACGCGACCGGCCCCGTATGTGCCAAATGTCCCCATATGTACCATTTGAGTTCCATTCTGGTCCTCCTAAATATGTATGTATATATATATATAAGAAAGTAGTTCGTTGCCAAAACTAGATAGGTTTCAAATTTTGTGAAAATTTTCACAATTGTCATTTCAATTTTATATTTTTCAATTTATACCTATACATATACATATGTATATAACATTTTTCACAATATTTTTTACATATGAATATTTTCTCCATGTACACAATTCAAAGATATTATTAATCTCAATTAGTTTTCTTTGAAAATGGTTAGAATTAAAACCGAAAGCTAAGAATTAACTAAAAAGAGTACACTTCATTTACATTTCCGCATTCCCCACAAAATTTGAAATATATATATATATATATACATCTTTCTATCAAAGTCAGTCCACTAGACTTATGCTACAAAACCGATCCATCGATTTCTGACAGAAATAGATGTGTATATATACCAAATTTAGATTTAGGTGACATATGAGGTAATGATTTATGAAATATATACGCAACTAAGTCTGGAAATAAAAGATTTACAAAAAATTTATATACGCCTAAAAATTCCTAACAATTCTGAGCCCAACCGTATATTCATACAGACCCGATCCAAATTGTATAACTATATGTACCAATACGGTAGAAGCCGAGCCAAGCAATGTTGCCGCATAAAAGAATGCACATAATGTGGAGACTTTTAATAAAATTATTCATTTGAACGCTTTTGTGGTATAAAATCATTTTCACGGTAACGTCTACAAAATTCCCACCTGAAAATTTCGAATAAAAAGTAGTTAATATGGGTCGTACAAATTGTATATTATTATAACACAGCTGATATTAGGGAGAACTTATTTAACGGTAAAAAACAATATAATTAAAAATAAACTCTTCAATAAAAAATTACCAAAAATGAAGTTTCTTTTATCAGCGCTAGCTTTTGGAATAACGGATGAAATGTTACTACAGACGTACAGACAGACAAAATAAAAACACATTTAATGTCATCTATGGGTCAAGAGCTTTCATTTAACACCAATATTGTACCGCAAATTTTTGTAATAACGGAGGAAATGTGATTTCAGACAGACAGACGGACAAAATAAAAAAAACTTTGTCATCTGTCAGTGGGTAAAGAGCTTTCATTTGACGTCAATATTGTAGCGCTAGTTTTTGTAGTAACGGAGGAAATGTGATTACAGACAGACAGATGGACAGACGGACAAAATAAAAAAACTTTATTGTCATCTGTGGGTGAAGAGCTTTCATTTGACGTCAATATTGAAGCGCTAGTTTTTGTAATAACGGAGGAAATGTGATTACGGACAGACAGACGGACAAAATAAAAAACCTTTAATGTCATCGATGGTGGTTGGAAAATCTAAATTTAATAGTTAAACTTAATTAAAAAATGGAGTAAGCTTAAAACAAAGACTGGCAAAGTTTCCTAAGATTATACTGAAAATCATCTAAATTTTCGAGAAATTGAATATACAAAATATTTCCCTCTTTTGGGCTCCATCCTGGAATTTCTGTATATGTAATGTATATTATATATTATTCATACAAATTGAGTCCATTAGACAAAACATGTTAATCCAATTTAGCTATCAAATTCTGACCGAATATTAATTTTTCAAAACAAAAAAAAATTATTTATACAAAATTATCTGTAGATTTTGAAAATAAATATAAATACACATGTAAAAGAATTTGATCTAAATAATAGTTATTTGTTTAAAAAGGCAGAAAGTTATACTAGTAGTACAAGCCAATCTATGTTGTGAACTTAGACGAGCCAAGTTGAATATACAATAATTCTTTCTCTGATTTGACAAATAATTATTTTTTCAAAAAATATTCCTGTTTTGAGCTCTATCTGGGAACTACTGTATATGTAATATATATAGGTACTATAATATATCCATCATACAAAGTAAGTCCATTAGACAAAATATGTTATTCCGAGCCATCAAATTTTGTACCAATATCAATGCTTCAAGAAAAATATGTTTTATAAAAAATTATCTTTAAATTACTACATACTAGTAAACTTTTAAAACTTAGGTTTATACTTTTTTCTTTTGGACTTTTATAATATTTTTTTATAAATCAACTTCTTTCATACCACTTAATATCTGGTTAAAGTTGTCCCATAAGTTCTGAAACACCCTGTATATGCCTTTTTTAATATTATTATAATATATAACAAAATAACATTTTTAGGAATAAAGATGTATCTCATTTTGTTCGCCATTTAACAACGTGGCATGAGACTGAAACTAAAGTACAAAATATTCTAGCTATACCGAAGGGGTCAAAAAAGAGGCGTGTTATAATTGGGACATTAAAAAAGCAGGGTAATTTTATCCGCAATAGTTCTCACGACTCAATAAGACCTGTAAAACGTGTAAAAAGTATGGATTCTCCTAAAAAAGATTACTAGAAAAATTTTCCAAATTTGATGATTTACTATATAAGGAACTTTTCCCCCGAATGAGACCTGATAAAATTAATTTTATTGCGAAAAAAGATTTTTTGATATGTCAATATGCATATTACTATATAAAAGGCCGTGAAAGTGAAGGAAATTAAGATTTTGTTCGTCAAAACGTGCGACGTTTAGCAGAATTACTTGATTATTGCATGCAAAGGGATAACACGAGCAAAATATTTCATTAATGTAGTATAACAACAGTACACGAGTAATTAAAAAATTATAATTAAAATTTGAGTAATAATATTCATTATTAAATAAAAAAAAGAAAAAGGTTGTCCAACAATATAGTATTCAAACCTACGACCATCCGCACCGATGACCGGCGCTCAACCCTCTGCGTTTACAAATACGGATTCTTTATGGTATATAAACAATTAAACAAAGACCGAAAACTTTGAAGCACTTTTTCTCCGAAACGGCTGGACATTAGGCGCTAATATTTCAGGGTTATAATATACCAAGTGTCTACTATAATTCCTGTAAGGTGCAACACTCGTTCACTCCCCTTGTCAGTGTATATTATGTAATATATACTATATAATATATCCTTCATACAAAGTAAGTCCATTAGACAAAACATGTTAATCCGAGCCATCGAATTCTAACCGAATATCAATTTTTCAAAACAAAAAAATTTTTATAGGTAGGTACAGAATTATCTTTGATATATCTGTATATTTTGGAAATAACTATAAATTTATATGTAAAAGAATTTAATCTAAATAATAGCTTTTTATCTATCCAGGCAGCAAAATATAGTAGGTACAAGGCTAATAATTTACAATTCAGGGAAGTGAACTTAAACAATCCAAGTTGAATATATAATTTTTTTCCGACAGATTTGCCAAATTATTATTTTTTCAAAAAATATTCCTCTTTTGAGCTTCATGCAGGAACTACTGCATACGGAATGTATACTTATATCCTTTATACAAAGTAAGTCCATTAGACAAAATATGTTATTCCGAGCCATCAAATTTTGTACGAATATCAATAAAAAAAAGGTTTTATACTAAATTATCTTTAAATTATTTGTTTATTTCGGAAATTAATATAAATTCACTTGCAAAATCTACTTTTCAGTAATTGACATTGACATCTAACTTACAATTAATCATATCGAATGCAAACTATTGTTTTCGCCCCTACACATCAAATATCAAAAAATGTGAAAACCTAGAAATCGGTTTGTCTGTCTGTCTGTCTGTCTGTCTGTCTGTAATCACATTTCCTCCGTTATTACAAAAGCTAGCGCTACAATATTGATATCAAATTAAATCTCTTGACCCATAGGTTAGTAAGGAGTTTTATATCACTTATGGGTGAAAGCAATAAAGTCGTTCGACTTTTCCCGGCCGAATATTTAACCTAGTCTTAAATTTTGATTATATGTATTACTAATTAACCAATATTTAAATAAAAATAAAAAAATTATTAACCTTTATGTTAATTGTTTTAATTTCAATTTATAATAATGTATTCATCATTTGTTGTTCTTTTGTATATTAGTACAGGTGGTAGAAAAAATAAAGTAATTTACTCGTCAAAAACAATTTTTTGATACTCGTACTCGGTAAATTGTCCTTTCGCTTCAAGATATATTCCTTTCGCTACTCAAAAACAATATTTTATTTCTACAGATAACGAGCGCTGTTGCCAAATGTTTTGGTTTGGGATTGTGCGGTTAAAAGAGTATACAAATGGACACACAAGCGCTCGTATATCATTTTGTACGGATTTCTTTGGAACCAACAAATACATTCTTAGTACAAAGTGGAGCCAAATTTGTCTTCCACTTTTTGGCTATGTAAAGCTCATATAGAGACAAGTTTGTATCATTTGCGGTAGATGATATCATAGACTTCCATTTTCTTTCACTTTAGGTGAAAAAATAAGGCATATTAGGTAAGAAAAATGCGATAAACCAACCCGAGCCACATATATGGCTCGGGACTGTTTTGCTGGCTCGGGATTGTGCATTCATCTTACTATCTCTGGACTGACTTTGTACGGAAGCTGAATATATTTTTACGCGAGTGCCCCAGCAAAGTTCCTGAATGAGACGCTTATGACGTAATCGAGCATTTCAAGATTACCTGCCCTACGTCCCTTCTCATGCCCCTCCACGCTACTAGCCGACGAAAACATTCCAGAGACTTCGAGAGACCGCCTATCTCCTACCCCTCCCATTCGCCTAGAGAAATCTAGTCTATTTAGCGTCTCCACCAGAAAGACTAGAACATTCTAGAAACCTACATTTCAGATATAAATATAAGCATCGCCGCACAGGGCGAAGAAGAACAGTTAACAGTGAACAGTCAACAATAATCAGATAGTTGAGACGTAGTCGCATAGATGGACACTGTAGTGCTTATACTAAAGACAAACCGATCAATAAAGTGTTAATCAGTGACGTTCATATAAATTAGTGTAGTTAGTTAGTTAAGTGTTTAATATAAATTAGTAAATTAAGGACCGTACATATAAATCTGTAAATATAAATTAATTAGTTGTAAATATAAATTAAAATAAACGTTACATTGGTGTCAGAAGTGGGATTAAAAATAGATATACAGGGAGATGGCGAAGAAACTTAGTGAATTGAAAGTTTCAGAACTTCGAAGAGAGTTGGAGGATTACGAGTTGGACACAAGTGGGACCAAGTCGGTGTTAGTAGATCGATTGAAGAATGCTATGATTAACAATGGATTGGACCCGGAAACGTTTGAATTCACCGACGAAGCGTCCGCCTCTATAACCTCCTCCATAAAAAAAGATATGTCGGACATGAAAAACGAAATTTCGAAAGATATAAAAATCGAAATGTCTTCGATGGAAAGTAAACTTTCGGCGGACATGGAAAACAAGATGTCTTCGATGGAAAACAAAATGTCGAACATGGAAAATAAAATTTCGACGGATATAAAAAACGAAATTTCATCCATGGAAAGTAAACTTTCGGCAGACATAGAAAATAAAATGACGGACATGAAAAATGAAATGACATCCATGAAAACTGATATTTCTACCGTGGAAGAAAGGATTGAAAGAATGGAGCAAAAAATTAAAGAAATGGAAAGGAAGACTAGTAATAATTCCGATATTACAAGTAGGCAAACCCCGAACAACGAAGAGCTGGCAGAGAAAGTTGAGTTGAAGCCAAAAATAGAAAACGATAGCAGCAGTCGAGTGAAACTGCCAACTTTCGATGGTAAAACGTCATGGCCGAACTATCTCAAGCAATTCGAGGCGGCATCAAAGGCGAACAACTGGAGTGAAAAGGAAAAAGCGTTGAATTTAACTCTTGCCCTGAGAGGAGACGCCATGGATATCCTTCAGACCATTCCAGTAGAAGAGTCTGATGATTTTGAACAACTTAAAAAAAGATTAAACATGAGATATGGCCTGGAACACCTGGAGCATCTGTACCAGTCGCAGTTGAAAAACCGCAAACAAAAACGCGACGAAACTCTGCAAGAGTTCGAAGCGGATATTGCTAGGTTGGTGCGGTTTGCCTATCCATGGGCACCGGAGGATGTCATGGAATGTTTAGGGGTTCAGGCATTCATCGACGGAGTTCGTGACAACGAAATGCAGAGAACTCTACGTTTGGCTCGGCATAAGACACTGGTCGACGTACTCTCTGCAGCCCTGGAGTACGAAGCTGCTACACAGGCTTCCGGACTATATGATAAGGTGAGGGCTGTAGCAGACAAAGAAGTTGAGAATAAGCTCGACCAGCTTGTCAACATGATGAAAAGCATCTCAAATGAAAAGCCGAAAACTGTGAGATGCCGGAATTGTAGAAAAAGGGGACATGTACGCAGTTCGTGCAAGAGAGCCAAAACTGCTACAAATAAAGACATCCAGCAGGAAAAACTAGCAAAGGTCGACCTTCGGAAAACAGATTCGACCCGAAAAAGTTCCAATGACTTCCTGTCTAGAAGACCACGTCCTGAAGAACGCTCCCACTGCAGCAAAACAGAAGCTAAGGAAGCTGCGATTCGAAGAACCACGGTGACCAGCGACGAATGGACACCAGAAAAGCTGGAAAAGGAACAAGAGAACGATCCCGATTTAAAGAAAATCCGACATTGGAAAGAGGAAAACTGTCGACCTACTTGGCAGGAGATTTCAAGATACTCGCCAACGATGAAATCGTATTGGGCCCAGTGGGACTCGCTGGTTCTGGAAAACGGTTTGCTACAGCGAGTAATCGAGAACGATGATGGCTCGGAAAGTAGAAGACAGTTGGTGATTCCAAGATCAAGGGTAGTAGCAGTACTGCAGAAATTACACGACAGTCCATCAGGAGGACATCTAGGTGTGAAGAAGACCCTCCAGAGGGTGCGAGAACGGTTTTACTGGATGCACAGTTCCGAAGATGTTAAAGACTGGTGTAAGAAATGCACTACCTGTGCCACGGCCAATGGACCGCACGGGAGAAGAAAGGCTCCTATGAAGCAGTACAATGTCGGAAGCCCTTTTGAACGCATTGCCCTGGATATTGCCGGACCGTTTCCACCGACAGCAGATGGCAGCAGGTACATTTTGGTGGTGATGGACTATTTCACAAAGTGGGTGGAAGCGTATGCCATTCCAAACCAAGAAGCCGCAACTGTTGCCGACGTGCTTGTTAAAGAGTTCATTTGCCGATATGGGGTGCCCCTGGAAATACACATCGACCAGGGCAGAAACTTCGAAAGCCAGCTGTTTCAGGAAGTTTGTGATAAGCTCGGCATGAAGAAAACGAGAACTACTGCTCTACATCCACAGTCGGACGGAATGGTTGAGCGAATGAACAGAACTCTTGGCAAATATTTGTCCAAAGTAGTATCTAACCATCAGCGAGATTGGGACCAGTATCTCTCGCTATTTGCGATGGCCTACAGATCCGCCATCAATGAGTCTACCGGCCAAACACCAGCAAAAGTTCTGTTCGGACGCGAAATGAGATTACCCTGCGACCTTGAATTTGGATGCCGACCCGGAGAAGACATAGCTGGTGAAGATTACGTAACCCAGCTGAGAAAACGAATGGACGACATACACGAGTTGGTTCGATCGAATCTCCAGATCGCTAGCGATAGGATGAAGAAAAGGTACGATACGCAAGCTACAGAAGGAGGTTTCCACGAAGGAGACAAAGTCTGGCTGCATAACCCAAGAAGACAAAAGGGTTTTTCTCCAAAGTTGCAGAAAGCTTGGGACGGTCCGTACCTTGTAAATAAAAGAATCAACGACGTCATTTATCGCATCACCAAGATCCCAAACGGAAAACCAAAGGTGGTACACCGTAATCGATTAGCGCCATTCGAGGGTGACCACGATGAGGAAATAAGACAACTCCAAGAAGTAGCCGATCCTGCTTTTGTAGAGTTCATGGGTGCTTATGGTGGTACCGGAAAAGCAAGATACGGCGTCACCACGGAGAAACGACAAGATCTGCTCACCGTGCCGGAGGAATACTCACTGGCAATAAACATCCCTGCCAGCATAACCGATGCCCGTGGATTGCCATCTCTGTTAATAAAGAAAAGTGGCGCACGAAGTTTGGAAAACCAGTTACCAGTACCAGGTAAAGCTTTGAAGGTACAAGATGGCACCCGTTACAATTTCCACCTAGTGACGAGAAACACCTTCGACGAAAGACAACGTACGAGAATGTCTGGGAAGCTTTACTTAGCTTGAGGGAGCATGTGCTTGGATTGAACGTGCATAGGCTAGCCATGCCCAAGATTGAATGTAGGCATTTGGATTGGCGAATAATCCGTAACATGGTAGAAGTAATCTTCCGAGACACCGAAGTGCAGGTACTTGTCTGCGGACATTCTCAGGAGGCACAGTCAACGGAGAAGACGGTCGCATGTTACTTCCATGCAACTGGAAAATGTAACAAGGGAACCAGTTGCCGATACAGTCATCTCGTCTCAGTTTCTTAGTTAGTTCCAGGAGGAACTGTCTCTTAAGGAGGGGGCAATGTTACGCGAGTGCCCCAGCGAAGTTCCTGAATGAGACGCTTATGACGTAATCGAGCATTTCAAGATTACCTGCCCTACGTCCCTTCTCATGCCCCTCCACGCTACAAGCCGACGAAAACATTCCAGAGACTTCGAGAGACCGCCTATCTCCTACCCCTCCCATTCGCCTAGAGAAATCTAGTCTATTTAGCGCCTCCACCAGAAAGACTAGAACATTCTAGAAACCTACATTTCAGATATAAATATAAGCATCGCCGCACAGGGCGAAGAAGAACAGTTAACAGTGAACAGTCAACAATAATCAGATAGTTGAGACGTAGTCGCATAGATGGACACTGTAGTGCTTATACTAAAGACAAACCGATCAATAAAGTGTTAATCAGTGACGTTCATATAAATTAGTGTAGTTAGTTAGTTAAGTGTTTAATATAAATTAGTAAATTAAGGACCGTACATATAAATTTGTAAATATAAATTAATTAGTTGTAAATATAAATTAAAATAAACGTTACAATATATATATATATATATATATATATATATATATATATATATATACAGGGTGTTTCATTGGTAAAGGGCCTAACTTTAACTCATATTTAATGTGTCTGCTGCACTTTATAACCGAGATACAGGGTGTTTTATAAATTTATCCCATTTCTTTCGAACCTCATAACTTCCGAATTACCCTGTATATTATTTTGAGATTTGTGACACGTAATAATCATTACCTAGAAGCTCCTTCAAAAGCATCTCCAAAAAGATAATGCAGGTCCGGCTTAACAAAAAATTTTAAAACTCGTCTTTCCTAAAAACAACACCCTGTATATAGATTTTTTGAAAACTGCTCTTTATAATTGGAAAGGGTATGAAAAATCGAATCTACTTATTTCCTTTTCATTTTTCCGCAGTCAATTTTACTACCAAAAATTTACCGTCAAAGTTATAATTTATGGACGTTTTGGGGGTTAACAATGGTATCGGAGAGGTTTTTTATTTTTTAGCTTGAAATGAAATCCATTTAATGCATCTAGAGAAGCATCCTAGAAATTCAATTGAGTTGGTATGTTTACGAGTATAGACCACTAAAAAATGTGATTACAGATAGGTACATACTCACTCAGTATGTTTCGAATATTTCGAACACCCTGTATAAGAATATGTATCTGGAAACTATGCACTTCTACATTTAGAATAACAAGAGTAAAATACGAGAAATAAATTTATACTTCAAAAAACGGAGAGATTTTTATAAATTTTATTAATTGACATGAACAGAAAACAAGAAATTCTAACAACATTGTCCAAACGAGTACTTTTAACGTTTTTTGTAAATTTTTGGCAGTAAAATTGTCTGCGGAGAAATGAAATAAGTAGATTCGATTTTTTATACCCTTTCCAATTATAATAGCAATATTTAAAAAATCTATATACAGGGTGTTGTTTTTAGGAAAGGTGAGTTTTGAAATTTTTTGTTAAGCCGGACCTGCATTATCTTTTTGGAGATGCTTTTGATGGAGTTTCTAGGTAATGGTTATTACGTGTACCAAATCTCAAAATAATATATAGGGTAACTCGGAAGTTATGAGGTTCGAAAGAAATAGGATAAATTTATAAAACACCCTGTATCTCGGTTATAAAGTGCAGAAGACACATTAAATATAGGTTTTTGGAAGCACCAAAGTGATCCTCATCTACAGTTAAAGTTAGGCCCTTTACCAATGAAACACCCTGTATAACTAACAAAATAAATAATAAAAATATAACACGTTAATAAAATATTCATCTAATACACAATACTGCACTAAAGTCACTTATACATTTAATGTTCAAGGTCTACTGTGTATGCTGCACCTGGGCTAGCTATTAAGTCTGTTGCTGCTCCTGTCATAGCAGTTAGAGCTGCACCTACTCAACCCTTCTCATACGCATATGGAGTGAACAACTAGAATGGTTTATATCACTATGCAGGGCTTTCTACTTATACCGGTGCATTAGCGTCCCAGATCGTGTCTGTTCCTGTTGTAGCCGAATCTAAAGTAACACGCTCTAACGAAAAGGAAATAAAAGAAGACAAGAGTTCTTAGTAATTTTTTTCACCAATTTCAGTGTTATCAGGTTGTATATTAGGGAAAATAACAGATGATTCTCAAAAAAGTCCAATAAAATTAATAATTCATAACAAAAGTATTATTTTCTTAATTTCATAAATAATACATAAAACAGATGACGTGTATTACAATAGTATATTGTGTAACAAGGGTAGAAAATAATCATAGCAGCACGCGAGCGAGCGTAGCGTACGTATAGTGGAGGCAGCTGATAATTAAGTGCCATAGCGAGATTCTTGCATCTGTGAGATACAACTGTGTTCCGCCTACCGAATAAATAAAAAAATAAGAAAACCTAACAAAAAACTTTGAGGATTTTTCCTACGACCATATAGGAAAGTAACGTATTATATTTAGTATACCTTCTTGCACGCAACTGCAGTTGACCCGAAAGACGCGAGGCGAAGTTAAACACATTTCTCATTGATATTAATGTTAATTCACAATAATAGCGTTGATTTCAGGTAAGTTATCAATCAACGATAATAGCCCATTTAAGCGAAAAGCAAAATTTAGAAATTTTAGCAATGTCGGTGATAATTATAAGAAAGGTCGTCCAGGTGTTACGGAAGATTAAATATAGGATGTATTATTATTAGAATGGCCAGCCGGATTTCCTGATCTAATCCCACTAGATTTTTATTGTGGGGAAGTCAAAAGTCTACGTTAATAGACCTAATAATACTATTGATAAACTGAAAAGGAGAATTAGGACCGAAATTAATTTAATTAACGCTGCTACCCTTACCAAAGATTACAGAATAATAATATTTTATTCTGTAATCTTCGCCCTTACTAATGTTTTGTTAGAGATTCAGCATCGTCCTGCATATTGTCAAGAGGCATATGGCTTGCAATTTAAGCACTTAATTCAATAGTTTGTAGGTTTATTTAGCCCTGTTCTAATTTTTTTTAATTACATTATCAAGAATGAAATCTCTCTTATTATATTAATAAATAATATAAAATACATACACAGAAAAATGCGTTCTTTTTGAAGGTATTATCAAAAGAGGGTATCGCTATTAAAAAAAAATGATAATGACGTCATCAAAAATGTAAGTAGACCAAGAAATGCGCAACTGATAAAGAAAATCGACGTTTCTGAGCTTTTTCACCAATGTCAAGCTTTTAACGAATTTGTTCCAACCTTTACGCGCGCTCTGTATATTTTAAATATGCAAATGTCAGTATAGGTACTCCCCAAAAACTCAACAAATTTACTTTATTAAAAACTATATATAGTCAAAGGCACTCTTAACGTGCGGGTTCAAAGGTCACTAACCATATGTATCAAATCAGAAAACACAGAGGTTACCAAAATGTGAGATTACACTGCAGATTGACGAATTTCCACTTCTTCTTTCATTCTCGAAATAATCCATCGAACTAAGTACAAAAACACTTAAAATTGCTACTTATTATTCATATTGTCACTTTGAATTGTCAAAGTGACAAAACTGACATATTTAAATGAAAACTCTGATGGTGAAAGACTTTTTAGAATCGCTGAAAACTAAATACATATCCTTCTTTTTCTCGTCAAAATTGCATAAGTCTGTCTTATTTATCTAACGGATTTCATTTGGAAGTTATAATTTAACGTAATAAAAGAAAACAAAAACTGTGAGTATGTCTTTGTTGAATCGTATGACCCGCACGTTAAGAGTGCCTTTGACTATATGTAATGTCATCATTACTGACGTTTAAAAAGTCTGAAACTGACATATTACCTACTTTCACTTCCCACCCACGGGTTGGAAATTTTCCACCCGTGAGAGGATTTTTAGGCAAAACGATGTTTTCCGATGCAACTTTTGTGACCCCTTTTTTGGCGCATTAATCTCTGTACGTATTATAATAATATGCTTTATCATACCTCGGTCTACTTTTATGGGGCAGAAGATTTTCTTCAGATTTCTCCGCTGCTTCCTTTATGTCTGGCGGTACCTATGCACTCCAGCTCTATATTGACACTGACAAGAGCTGACAAATTTGAAGTGTTTTTTAAACACCTTAGAAACGACAGGGACAAATTTTCGGTTATGACGGTTATAAAATGAACATTTATCGAGGTTGTCGTAGAAAATGTAAATTTCGTGAATAATTAATAATAGTTGCTTCCATAGTAACAAATAAACATCTCTTATTTTACTTGGCAACAACAAAAGGAATCTACGAGGGACGAAGAAATATTTCTTAAGCTTTCTCGTCCGTTTAGGAATTCATTTGAAAATTCAGTTTCATTTGTAATAGTGAATTGAGAAGTTCAAATTATATAATAAATGGCTATTAAATCTGAGTTGAAACAAGTCCAGTAAAGTATGTTCCTAGGTAATGTTAGTAAATATTTATTAATACTGGGTGACTTACCTCACGCACTAGGTGTTCTTTAGAATTTTTCAACCCCCACTCCTCCTTGGTGAGATGCCGTAAAATTTCCCTCAACTACCTTCCCCCCCCCCCCTTTATATTACGCGAGAATCTTCAAAACCATATTTGGACTGTTAATACAGACGCTAGCTACTGTTCTGTATTTTTTTTAGGTCCACGAGATAACTCATTTGCAGAGTCAATTTCAAGGTTTTTCTTCTATAGTAAATATAGGTCTAATTCATTAACCGGTCCAAGAAAAGTACTGCAGGAATCATTGGTTCGACTCGTAAAAAGGATTTTGTTGCTGCTTGGGAACTTGTGTATCACGAAATTCTGGAAATATCTAACTTGTACAGAGAAAAAACATTTTTTTTTAAAATGACAACTATGAACTGAAGACCCATCATGAATATTACCCAGGGAAAACGGATAGAATAGAATCGATTATTGGAAAAATGATTCGATATATTTCTCAGCACGTAAATCCATTTATGGAAGAAAATCAACCACTCCGTAACATTGTTACGCAGGAGCAGACGCCACCCGATGTAATCAAAGCTCTTTTGAACATATTTGAAACTGGTTGTGAAACATACAAACAATCTCACAAGGAAAGATTTGAGACTTTAACCAAACCCCTTTCTGACATCATCAGTAGAGTTAAGCTTCCACCGTTTTAAACAGCAGCTGCAACTGTACCACAGAAGAAATCGAAAGTTTCAAAAGAAAATAGACTCAGCGTATTATCGAGCTAGCAAAAGAACGGGGATATAGTCTAAAGCTACTGGTAAGGTACGAATTGACACACGATAACTACCTTTTTGTAAAAGAAGGCGTTTTGAAAAAAGAAACTCAAAAGTCTAGCATTTTTGTTGAATTAAACAAGATACTAGATAACCAGGACTACTCTTTAACACCTGATTCAGGCAAATTTTGTCTACTGGTTGATGTTATGATGGGTATTCGAAAAGTACAGTGGGAAAATTTAACAACTTTCCAAGATCTTGCTGTTGCATTCTGCAACATGATAAGTGTTGCACTGAAAGGACATCTTAGTAGAATTGACTTTATATTTGATAGCTATTTAGAAATATCACCAAATCTGGAGAGAGATTACGAAGATATGGCAAAGAGTATATCACAATCCATTCAATCACAGATAATGTACCATTACCTGTACAAGCTCAAACATTTTGGGGTTGTGTAGAAAATAAAATTAAGCTTCAAACATTTAATCGGAAATATCTGCTACAACATACCCATCGTTTTTGTGTGTGCAGTGCATCAAATATCGAACCCTGTCAATCATGTGCATCATCACGTACTTCTAGCACCCTGGATGTGTTACAAAAAAATGACATTGAAGAAGCAGATATGCGAATTATGGTACATATTGCTTATGCAGTGCAAGAGGGTCATAAAAACATGTATACACTATCTTCCGACATCGACATATTAGTTATGGCTCTGTATCATTTCAGAACATATAAATTCGGAGGGTTACAGGTAACTTATTTAGTTGTATTTTTGTTGTTTGCGGTATGGAGTGTTTTATTATTTTAGGAACTTTGTTGTAGAACAGGGGTAGGAGCAGCTAGGAAGGATGCTCCGTTGCACCTGATGGCTGAACGTCACGTATCAGAATTGTGTTCTGTTCTTCCAGCTCTTTACCATTTAACTGGTGCAGATTATACAAGCAAAATTGGAACCAAGCGTAGTGCTCTTGGTGCTAGCCCAGTAAAATTTCTCAGTAATTTTGCTAAAGGTATGAATATAATAATCATGCCTGAGAAACAATTTACTAGCATAATTTTTACAGGTACGTCTGAAAGAGTAATCGAAAAATCAGTGCAGAGTGCAGAAGAGTACCTTATTCAGGTGCTTCGCCCAGGTAACTCATCAAAAACATTTTATGAGTTAAGGTATTGGATTTATCACCATGGAAAAATTTTTTCTGTAAAAGAGTTACCACCTACGAGCGCATCAATGAAACTACATATTATTTCGCGAGCATTTTTTATTGTTTACAACCAAATCAACTGTTTGGAAGATAACATTACATCTTTAGATCCCCTTTTGTTTGAATTAGTTCCGAATTACAACTGTGGTAAATGTTCACGTAAAAAGAGATGTTATTGTCGGGTAGCTGGAATAAATTGTTGTTCATTTTGTCGTTGCAACATAACACACGAGTGTTCTAATCTTTATGATACATGATACCATATTACTTCTTGTTAATAGGGTACACGCATATTTAATATTTTGCTTAGATATTAATTTGTAATAGTAAAGTTGATATCAAAAATAACTAATAATAGGAAATTAACCAGTTTCCATTTCAAATTACTTCCAAATATTAAAATAAAATTCAAATTTAAATGCACTTTCCGACCAACACCCGAGGATTTCCGAATACGTGTGACGTAACACATTTACAAATGCCATGGCCGGAGATGCATAGGTTTGGGTAGATTATCCCTCAGGATATAGCCCGAAAAGAAAGGAAGAAGAAGAATACATAGGTTATGTGTAGTTTTGTGTTTATTATTGTATTTTAATTAACAACTATTCGAGGTGAAAATATTATTTATATGTTTGTTTGAGACCATTAAGTGATTGTGTGTGCTTTTTTAATTTTTAAAAGTCAACGTAAGTGGAAAGTGGACATAAATATACGATATTTCCGAGGATATTTTAAAACATTTAAGGTGGATTCATGCAACATCACTTTATTCAACTTATCTTAATAAGATGAAGTATACACAAATAACACAAGCATTCAAACAATAATTATTTAATTTATCTTAAGAAGTTCGACAAATTTCAGTGAAAATGATAAGTTAAATAAAGTGATGTTGCATGAATCCACCTTTAGAAGAAAATATTTTATTTACTAGTTTATAGTTCAGTGACGATCCGTTATAATTTTTGAGTGAAGATATGGCTAGCGAAGGTTTTGTGGTTGGTGTAGGGCTCTCGGGAATAGCATACTTCCAGAGATGATAAAAAAAAATTTCTCACGGAAATGTATTGGTGGATGGGGATGGCTGATTTTGGTAAAATTAAAAATTATCATCCACCAATACATTTCCGTGAAAATTTTTTTTTCATCTCTGGAAGTATGCTAGACCCGAGAGCCCTACACCAACCATTAAGTCACAAAAACTCAGAGTGCAATACACGATACACGAATAAGAATGTAAACAAGTACGTGTAAATGTGTGACGTCAACAGTGACGTCAAACGCGTTTTGGCAGACTTTCAAATTTTATGATTTGTAAAGTCGTTTTAAAAGTAAAGTTGATATTTTTTTGAAAAAATGAGCATGCAAGGTGCTAGAAGACCTGATAAAACGTCGATTCCCACCGATAGCAAAATTTATGCCTGTACCCTATTGTGAATGTGAATTTTTCTTTTGCTACTGACATTGATATTTTTGACTACCCTGTATAATAACAACTCGAATAACAATAACTTAAATATATTACATATATATTGTAAATTCCATTCCAAAATTACAATACTTACAAACCCACATCTTGAGTAAATAAAGAACATTTGTACAAAAATATAATATTTTTTATTTCAATATATGACCACCCTGTATAAAAACCAAACTGGCCATTATTGGGGCTGGTAACCAGATGATTCTGAATATGTACGTCTAAGACAATATTATCCCACAAAAATACATCGTGGACCTCTCAAAAACACAGGATGTTACCTAGCGTATAGACTATGTGAACATGTTGGATTTTTGGGAAAAAATTGTTCTATTACTTTTATTGAAAACTAGCAAAGACTATTATTTGTGAATATTAACTTTATTTAATACATCGAACAAAAATTTGGAAAACATTTATTCTAATTCAAAGAATAGTTATTTGTATGCCTAGGTCGGGAAATACTTTTTTAACGTACCTACCGGAAGAACAAGATAATCTTGAGGCCGTAGAAAAGTTTCGCGGCCATGGCATACACACTATTTTTCGTGTAATCGCTAAAAATATCAAACTAGATAATTGTAAATAAATTTATCATATCTATAAAATCAACAGCAGTTCAATTCATTTAACAATATACCTTTGTGCTATGGAAATGATATGTTCCAATATATTCAAAATATTTTGACAGTCCTTGTCTTTGTAGTATTTCAGAAATGTCAAATTTGGAAGTGACGTTTAGTTTCGTATCCGTTGCTATAGGTGACGGCCGCGAAATTCAATTTCGCGGACTGTGCTGAGAACGCGAAGTACTGACTTCGCGTGCAACGAAATAGCTATTTACCTAACTGGTGCGGAAAATGAATTTTTTCTACTAGCGTGCGGAAAGATCCACTTTTCCGCACTAAAAAGCGTGCGGAAAGAGTTTTTAGGGAGTATACTAACATTTGAATATTCAAAATATGAATTTGTATAGTTGTAGTTTACCAAATGACTGAAAAATCAATTAATTTATTAGAATTCTGATATATTTAAAAAAAAAAGAAAAATTTTTTTCAATATTTTTTTATGGCCCTGGTAAAAGCCTTATCAAATGGATGTCAAATAATAATAATTAAGTTGTTGATATGTATTTAATAATAAATGTTTCTTTATGTTAACTTTTGGGTTTTTTCCGGATGCTAGTAGAAAAAATAGTGTACCTAACACGTGCGTAAAGTGACTTTTCCGCACGCGATTGCTGGCCGAACTCCGCTAGCGTCGTTCGGCCATCTGCAATAGCGTGCGGAAAAGTATCACTTTCCGCACTAGTTAGGTAATAGTAGTTTGTACAACTAGTGCGCAAAGCGTCACTTTTCCTACGAGCGCAGAAGTTTGTGGCACGAGCCGTAAGGCGAGTGCCGCAATTCTATCGAATGGGAAAAGTGATTTGCGTACAAGTTGTATACAATATTTTTTCTACAACCACATTTATTAATGAAAGAAATACATTAACTAGAGTATTTTCAATGTCCGAATTGGACAACTCAAAAGATAAATTATTTTCATCTTGGTTCATGATTACTAAAATAATGCTTAATAGGTTAATGTTTTAATAATTAATAAATTGAAATAAATAATGAAATAGATAGTTTACTTACTTTTAGTTTCAATTTAAAAATTGTATACCAAATAAAAATTCAATTAAGTTGAATTGTCAAAAAAAGTTGACAGGTCACAGCTTTGTTTGACATGGTGAGTTATAATAATATCGAGGTATAAAATTTATCCAACTTGAAAAATGTATATTAACCTACTCACAAATGGTGAAAAGTAGAAAATAAAACATATTTATTGATAAACAATCATTAATACGGTCGTGCATAAAATTTCGTATATTTATTAATAAATGACTATTAAAACTGTCGTGCATAAAATATTGTATGTGTTTCAGGCGTAAACAGCGTTTATGGACCTTACGTGATAATAGCGATATTGCCACGTTTAACTATGGAAAAGTAAAGTGGAGTTTATTCACTAGCCTTTTTGGTGTGCGTTATCATTTGTGACGTATAACAGGGTTTTCGGTATGTCGTTTATTTTATTTGCTATTTTGACACATATCTAACCTTAAATTTTATAAAAAAATTATCAGGATCGCATTCAGGAAAATTCGGAAAGGCTATGAAATTAATAGTTACCAGCATCTTTTTTTAAAAGATAATACGTGAGAACTTTCAAAATGCTGATGTTTTTTCGTGTATCTAGACATATTTTTGTATTATTCAAATAAATATAACAATAACATTCATATTTACTTTTCATAAATAATAATTGATCGTGAACAACTATTAGCTGGATTCCTAGCCTCGCTTCGCTCGGCTATGAATTCAGCTTCGGCAGTCAATCTACTACTTTGCTGCCTAGTTAAACAAATAACTATTTTATTATCAACAATATTGACAATCTGATTAAACGTTAATTCTTTAATGTGCTTGATTACTTGGATTTTGTCTATTAACTTTATTTTTTCAAGTTATGAATATTAACACTTTTCCAAATTTGTTATGGGTTTCTTCAAGCACTGGCAGCGAAAACGAAAATTACCACACCCTCCGAATACATAATTGGTGATTTTTATCGGCAGCTGACATCTTATTGGCAAGCGCATGCGTGTGTTCTTCCCTCTCACTTCGTCAGTTGACTGATATTGAATTATCGAGTGGCGTTGGTATTGTTTTTTCAGTTTTACTTTATAAAATAGGTACAGTACGCCATTTGTACGTTTTTGACAGATAAGCGTCATGTTTCATCGACTCTTACCAATGCCCCGTAGGTTTAGATAAACTTGCCAAACATTAAGCCGTATTAAAGTGCGACAATAATCACATTCGCTTAGGGTTAGGTTACAGTCTTGTTGCATAATAGTTATTTACGTAATTAGTGGGATATTGACTTCACATGCGTGAGTTAATGATTCCTATCACACGTGCTGCGGACAAAATTTTATCTACAAATTTTCAAAGTATTATTAACAGTACATATATAATAAAATGAAATAAAAATTCAATCCAACGTATTTTTAATAATATTGGCTGCAAACATAAGGTAGGTACTGTGTATCATATTTTGTGACTATAGCAACAAAGACATACAAAGCTGTGGAAATAAATTAAATTAGTTGGGTATGTCATCAAATTGTCTAAATTAAATGAGGGAAAATCTATAAAAATGAGTACAAGCGGAGAAAATCTCCTTTCGTAAATTGAAAATGTAGCTTCCAGTGTTATTTTAAATATTTAATTCTGGTATTAATATTTTCCTAGATTCTCATTATCGCAGTAGTGCGGTAATATATGTCATTATGATACTGAAAATAGTGTCGTACTCGTTACATGACAGTTGTAGATAAATAATTATTACATACAGATTGAGTTGTGCATGAACATGATTAACTTCATTTGAAAATATCGGCAATATATTAAAAGATTTTAATTTTTTTCTTGGAACATTATTAAATGGTTAATGATAACAAACAAAGTAAATGCTAAATTTATTGCTACAACAATACTCTCGTCTGTTTTGTCTGGATATATTCGGTATAATTTTCACTAGCTTAACCAACTCACATTAAATATCACTTAAGGTTTGCAGATGCATATCAGCAGTACCCAAATGGGTACATCAAATGAATAACTCCATCGGAGGATGGATTAAGCCAAAAAAAAGTTATTGATCACAATTAAATTGTTTTGCTACCATTTCAACTATTCTCGTGTTCAATTAGGCTTAGTGCTAGTGGTTAGTGGTTACCTAGAATACATTAATCAAATTTCTTATTTTTTAATCGTATAGGAGGTTTGTCAAAAAAAATTAGTGGAGTAGATACTTTTAAATTTGACACATTACCGAATAATGTTACAAAAAAAATTAGATCAGATTCGAAAACTACGATTAAATATGTAATTACATTCATTTAATTGAAACTTCAGATAATTTTATTTTTTGCTAATGTTTCTATTTTGAATGAACATTTATCTCTTGTGATTACGAAACACATGATAAACTTCTAGGTTTTCCATGTTTTTTAGTAAGTTTACATTTAAAAAGCGGACAATATCCATTTATTTCGCAAATAATAATAGTGGTATACGAACTCAGATAAAAATATTTAAAGCAATATATAGGCCAATACTAACTTATGGATGTGAAACGTGGGTGGTAAACCAAACACAGAAGAGCAGAATACAGGCAGTTGAAATGAAATACTTAAGAAGAGTCCAAGGCGTTACAAAAAAAGACAACATTAGGAACACAGATATAAGAAGTCATCTGAAAATAGAATCACTCCTAGAATTCATAGAATACAGACAACTGGGATGGTGGGGGCATTTACAAAAAATGGAAAACACAAGACAGACTAAAAGAATATGGAAAGCAAGAATACTTAAAAATAAAAGAACAGGAAGACCAAGACAAACATGGAATGAAACTATTTCAGAAATATTAAAAAATAAAGGGAAAACATGGATAGAAGCAAAAAAAATGGCGAAAAACCGAAAAAATTGGAAAAGCTTTATGAGCATTTAGTTTAGTTGAGGACACATACCCTAACACCAATTATTTGGTAAATAGGGTCCCGATTATATACTTTGTCCACGACTACCTAATAATAAGTCAATTTTTTACCTCCTAACAAAAGGTATATGGTACCCATATATCAACTGTCGTGAATTATGGTTCATAATACACTGTAGTGTATTATGAACTAGAGATGGGGGTACTGGTACAATATGAAATAAACTATTAAATCTATGTAGGTATTTTGTTCAGGAAATTTGTTTCTGACATATATCGTATCAATAAAATATTGTAATTTTTAGTATTGATACTTTTCATAACGATATTTTCATACGTAATATAACAAGTGATATGATTATCATCGATGATATTTTCGAGTGAAACCGAGCTGCTCCGGTTTTACGAGATATATCTTCGATTATTAATCATATTACGAGCTTATATTTAATGAGAGAATATAATGAATTTATAGTGACACATTTTTATATTTTCAATATGAACTGTCAATATGAAAAAATAGCCTTAGCAACGAACCAAAATAAGGTGATAATTCCTTTTGTTTTTCATCATCGCTGTGATAGACATGTATCTAGGGAGATTCTCAATATTGATTGGTGGAAATCATGTCACGTGACTTATGAATTATATTCTCTAATATTAAGTATTTTAAAACAATATATTTATAACGGTACGTTGTACTGATACTTTCTACAGTATCGCCCATCTCTATATATGTCAAATTATTTGATGTAGCTGCCAGAACATTTTGAGGTTAGTAATATGCCAAATCGTTACTGACTTTTATTTATTAATATCTAAATAAATTAAGTGTCGTGGACAAAGTATAGTATTCTACTCGCAATTTATGGCCATAATTCACTTGGGTGACTTTTGCCCCTCGCCTGCGGCTCGTGACGCAAACGTCATCCATCGTGAATTATGGCTATCATAAATTGCTCGTTTAATAATATACTATTGTCCACGACCACCTAATAATAAGTCAATATTTTACCTCCTAACAAAAGGTACCCATATATCAACTTTCGTGAATTATGGTTCATAATACACTGTAGTGTATTATGGTTCATAGGTCGCGTTCATCCCAACAAAGTTGATCAGGTAGCGATTTCTAGAGCGATCCATCACTTTGTAATTCCGCTGAACGTGCTAATAATAGTATATTATTAAACGAGCAATTTATGATAGCCACAATTCACGATGGGTGACGTTTGCGTCACGAGCCGCAGGCGAGAGGCGCAAGTCACCCAAGTGAATTATGGCCATAAATTTCGAGTAGAGTACTATACTTTGTCCACAAAACTTGATTTCTTTATTAAATAAAAGTCAGTAACGATTTGGTATTATACTAACCTCAAAATGTTCAGACAGCTACATAAAAATATAATTTGACATATATAGAGATGGGCGATACTGTAGAAAGAATCAATACAACGTACCTTTATGAATATATTGTTTTAAAATACTTAATATTAGAAAATATCGCTATGAAAAGTATCAATACTAAAAATTACAATATTTTATCGATACGATATATGTCAGAAACAAATTTCCTGAACAAAATACACAGATTTAATAGTTTATTTCATATTGTAGGTACCCCCATCTCTAGTTCATAATACACTGTAGTGTATTATAATTCACGACAGTTGATATATGGGTACCATATACCTTTTGTTAGGAGGTGAAATATCGGCTTATTATTAGGTGGTCGTGGTCAAAATCATATTTGTCAATGTCAATGAATACAACCACAACTCAATTTTATTAGATATAAACGACAATAGTTATGAAAGTGGTGTAAGCTCAATTTATTGTGATAAACTCCCATTTTCCAATGGTTAGAAGTAAAACTTATGAAATAAGTTTTACTTCTAAAGCTTACACCACTTTGGAGCATACTATGATCCGAGGAGTGGAACTTCCCAATTTATTATTAAAATCATAAAGTCACCTCCAGCTGTTCATTCATTCTCACTGAAATACAAACTAAACATCTCCAAACAAAAATATTTATATTATGTTTTTAACCTATGACATAAATGACAGTTACTACTACTACTAAGTTTGCAGGCGAGCCTTGACCTGGACAAACTCAAGCCAAGGTTCCGGCACTGATGCCACTGGCTTTTTCAATGGATGCCTGCTTGTGTCTCCAGGGGCCATAACAGGGATTCCGAAGATTCGCCTGCGTAGTACAGCCCAGTGTGGGCACTCTAGGAGAACATGGACTGAAGTTTCGTCAGTCATGCCGCAACCCCTGCATAGGGAACTTTCCTCTACTCCTAAGTTGTGGAGGTGTTTCATCATACATTAGTGCCCTGTTAGGAGTCCTGCTATCTTCCTTAGCCTACTCCTTGGTAGTTCAGTAGCTGCCATAGCGTGTCCATCCCTTCAGTAAAAGTTTGGATTGCCTAGGACCCTGCAGAGCATTCCAATGAGCGAGGTGCTGATTCTTTAGCCACTTCTTCGTCTCCTTGCGTATTCTTTGTTTTGTTAGGCCCAGGGTCGGGCCCGGGCCACAGAAGGGAGCTGCTGCCCCTTCCGCAGCCAGTGCATCCGCCATCTCGTTGCCTTCAAAACCAGAGTGGGCTGGAATCCATTCTAGCCGCACCACGTTGCGCCTTGCAAGATTAGCAAGTCGTTCTCGACATTCATTAGCGAGTCCTGAATTGCTGGTATACCCACTCAGGGCTTTAGTTGCCGCCTGACTGTCGGAGTATATGGTTATACGTCGATCCACATAACCTCTGTCTAGGTTTATCTGCGCACATTCCAAGATAGCATATATCTTGGCCTGATATGCAGATACACCATCACCCAATGGTACACGAACTTGTGTTCTTGGGTTCCTGGAGTAAATTCCAGCCCCTGCTCTATCACCGGAGCATGAGCCATCTGTGTACCAGGCAGTCCCATTAGGCTGTGTATTCCTCTCTTTTTCCCAGGATTCTCTATCCCGGATCATGGCCCTGTACGGAGTTGTGAAGTAGTACTTACGCAGGAATTCGTCAGGTGCTCGAGCCAGAACTGGAATATCTTCCAGAAGCCGGAGCTTCTTGACGTGCCTGCACTCTTCCCCTCTTCGCACGTATCCCAGCTGTTTTAAGCGCAGAAAAGCCCTCCCCGCCTCAGCCTCGATCACATGGTGAAGAGGCCGAAGACCAAGGATCACTTCCATCGCAGCAGTTGGTGTAGTTCTCATGCAGCCAGTTGCCCCCAAACTGACCACCCTTTGGAGGCGTGTCAGTTGCGATCTAGCCGTGACCAAGGTTACCCTCTGCCACCAGACCAGAGCCGCATATGTGAGCATAGGCAGCATGATCACTCTATAGAACCATATGATCGTTTTGGGGGTCAGTCCCCACTTCGGACCAATGGCTCTCCTACAGGCCCAATACGTGTTTGTCACCTTGCTTAGACGACTGTCAAGATGAGCCTTCCATGTCAGTGATTTATCAAGGATCACTCCCAGATACTTCACCTGCTCAACCACCGGCAGTGGTACTCCATCAAGATTTAGACCCTCAGGTCTTATACCTCTTTTTTTGGTGAAAGCAACTATCTCAGCATTGGCAGGATTTACTGCAAGTCCGTATTCGTTACACCACCCATGTACCCTATTCAGAGCCCTTTGCATGAGGTCCCTGAGAACGGTAATATGCCTTCCAACAACAAGGACAACGATATCATCGGCATACCCAATCGTTAGAAAGCCCTCACCGTTTAAAAGGGTTATTAGCTCGTCAATGACTAGGTTCCACAATGTGGGCGAGAGAACACCCCCTTGCGGACATCCTCTAGCGACGATCACTTTTGCCACATGGTCTTTCCATGTTGCCTCTACTGTACGATTGCACAACATGGCCCCAAGCCAGTGAGTGATCATTGGCTCTATTCCATGATTTGTCGCAGCCCTACAAATAGATCCTACAGGGGTACTGTCAAACGCCCCTTGTATATCCAAGAAAGTTCCCAGGGCGATCATGCCATTTTCCAGCGCCTTCTCCACCTGGGCTACCAGTTGGTGTAAGGCACTTTCAGTTGACTTGCCACACCTGAACGCATGTTGGTTGTTGTGCAAAGGATACCTTAGCCCAACTTTTTCCTTTATGTACCGATCAGCCACCCTCTCCAATGTTTTCAACACAAAGGATGTTAGGATAATGGGTCTGAAGGATTTAGCCACCGTATATGTTGTACGACCCGGTTTGGTTATGAAGACGACTCTCACCTGCCTCCACTGTTCAGGGACATACCTGCGTGCCAGACAGGCCCGAAAGATATGCACCAAGATTGTGCCAATTGCCTCCCAGCCCTGTTGAAGCAAAGCCGGGAAGATTTGGTCTTTTCCTGGAGACTTGTATGGTCTGAATGACCGTATCGCCCAAGCTCACCGCTCGTATGTGACTATTTCTTTTGCTAGAAGATAGTCCTCTTTACATGGTCGCTGTATGTTCACATATCCCATGTCAGAACACTTCCGCTCGATTCCTCCACAAGCGAGGAAGTGTGTTTATAGTAGATGCCGCAAGGTATCCACCGGGGTTTTGGTGAAAACACCCGGTTCGACTTCCATGCAGCCTATAGCGCTGTCCGGTGATTTCGTTAAGATCCGGCGCAGCCTTGACATTTGAGGTACCGATACGATATCCTCGCAGAAGGCCCGCCAGGCATCTCTTCAAGCCAACCTAACAGCACTCTTGTACTCATTCCGTTTCTGGCGGTATTGCTCCCAATCCAGATCCGACTTCGTCTTCCTAGCCCTATTAAATAGGCGCCGGGTATGTTCCCGTAGCGAGTCTAGAGACTTGTTCCACCATTTGTGGCCCTTACCTTCCTTCTTCGTTTTTTTTGCGCAATTTTCTTCATAAGACGAGACAATAATCGAACCCAGCTCCGCTATGGCCCAATCGATCTCATCATTATTGCTTAAGTTCCTAGGGAAACCGCCAAGTCTCCTTCCGAGACCCAGTTTATACCGTTCCCAGTTGGTAGTCTTGAGGTCCCTATACTTGATTGATTGTTCCTTAACAGCAACCCTGTAACTGAAACAAATGTAACTGTGATCCGACAATGACGGATCATCATTAAGATGCCAGTCCCTCACCATACTTACAACGGTACTTGACGCAAGCGTCACATCCAGGACTTCAGCCCTAATCCTATTTCGGAATGTTGGTTTCGTCTCTCGGTTGAGTAGTTGCAGGTCAGTGGTACCTAGATAGTCAAGCAAAGCCCCTCCCCTGCTATTGACGCCTGTGCTGCCCCACATAGTGTGGTGCGCATTGGCATCACCGCCAATAAGAAGAGGCAGATTCCTGACCATGCAGTATTCCACCGCCTTGCGAAACTCCTCAGTAGGTGGTAGTTCTGGTGAGTCATAAGGCAGGTGAGCAGAGCATACCACTAAGCTATGCCTAGTACCATTCCTGCCCAGGACGTCCACTCTCATCGCTATTTCCCTGAAACAAAGTTCCTTTATTAGTATTGCACTTACACTGGAGTGCGTTGAGATGAAAACTCTGGGATTAGGTTCACCCACTGCATAGAATAAGCTACGCCCGGGTGTGCCTAAGCCTCGCACATGACCTTTATACACCCATGGTTCTTGTATGAGGCATATGCCTGTCTGCAGCTTTGCCATCCTCCTGCAGCGGCACCAAATGACAGTTAATGCATCATAAATCGGCATCGTGTAGCATATTTTAATTCCGATTGAAAAAATGGCGACTGATACCACAGCGCTCAATCTGATCAGTTAACAAAACACGCGTTCAGCAGAAAACTGATGATCGCTACAGTAGCGCTATGTTGTGATGAACGCGACCATATTTCACGACTAGAGATGGGGGTACAATAAGAAATAAACTATTAAATCTGTGTATTTTGTTCAGGAAATTTGTTTCTGACATATATCGCATCGATAAAATATTGTAATTTTTCGTATTGATACTTTTCATAACGATATTTTCTAATATTAGGTATTTTAAAACAATATATTTATAGCAGTACATTGTATTGATACTTACTACAGTATCGCCCATCTCTATATATGTCAAATTATTTGATGTAGCTGCCACAACATTTTGAGGTTAGTAATATGCCAAATCGTTACTGACTTTTATTTAATAAAAGAAATTAAGGGTCGTGGACAAAGTATAGTATTTTACTCGCAATTTATGGCCATAATTCACTTGGGTGATTTACGCCACTCGCCTGCGGCTCGTGACGCAAACGTCACCCATCGTGAATTATGGCTATCATAAATTGCTCCTTTAATAATATACTATATATACGAGCTCAGTAATTTTGAAGCCGGTCCTGTCAAGAACTTCAATTGCAACCTTTCTCGAAGTTTCCACAATAGCAATGCGGCTTACTCGTGACCGTTCTGGAAACGTAGAAATTGGGGGAATTCAGGAAGCGTCTAGAGTTGCGAAGGACTATAATACGCGGGGCTCTGAGTGAGTCGAAGAGTTCCAGAGATAATATACAACCGAAAAAGAAGATCCCTGTAATTTTACAGGTTTTGGCGGCGTATTCAAAATTACTGTAATACTACTTTTATTGCAAAATGGCATTTATGATCAATTTTTGAGATTTCACCCAAATTAACATTTGATTGACATTACAATAATAACAATCAAACCGTCAAGTAACATTGAATGAAATATCAAAAAATGGATCATATAATGCATGGAAAGGGAAAAATCCATGGAGCTAATATTAAGAGGAGATGACACAGTCGACTATCTTATAATAGGAAAGTGGTGTCACATGATAGACATTGTGATCGTAGCAATATGGCGTCGACGGCAGAGCCGGACTATTTAAATTTCCAATCATTAAAAATATATTCACTAGTAATAGTAGTTTATCTAACTAGTGCGGAAAGTGATACTTTTCCGTACGTTATTGCAGATGGCCGAGCGACGCTAGCGGAGTTCGGCCAGCAATCGCGTGCGGAAAAGTCACTTTACGCACGTGTTAGGTACACTATTTTTTCTACTAGCATCCGGAAAAAACCCAAAAGTTAACATAAAGAAACATTTATTATTTAATACATATCAACAACTTAATTATTATTATTTGACATCCATTTGATGAGGCTTTTACCATGCCCATGGAAAATTATTGAAAAAAATGTTCCTTTTAATAAAAAAAATTACAGCAAAATTTTTATAAATTTATTGATTTTTCAGTCATTTGGTAAACTAAAACCATACAAATACATATTTCAAAAATTCAAATGTCAGTATACTCCCCAAAAACTACAAATTTACTTTCCGCACTAGTGCGGAAAAGTGACTCTTTCCGCACGCTTTTTAGTGCGGAAAAGTGGATCTTTCCGCACGCTAGTAGAAAAATAGTAGTTTACCTAACTAGTGCGGAAAGTGATACTTTTCCGCACGCTATTGCAGATGGCCGAACGAGGCTTTAGCGGAGTTCGGCCAGCAATTGCGTACGGAAAAGTCACTTTACGCACGTGTTAGGTACACTATTTTTTCTACTAGCATGCGGAAAAAAACCCAAAAGTTGATATAAAAAAAAGATCTATGAAATACTAATCAAATTAATACTTATCAAATAAATTATTATTAATATCAATATTAAATGTGCAGTTTGTTGCATTCTGCAAATTTATTCATTTTCATACCTTTGACGAGATTTTGATAGTAATAGATCCAAGTTTGCAGCTCTGGCTGATTCCAAATCTGACTCTGGCAAATCTTCATCTGAAGAATCCATGGATAAATTATCTCTTAGAAAAAGCTGCGACGGTAAAATTAGTTTTGATAACGTATAGTATTGACGTGGTATTGACTGACAGGATTATTTTTTCTTTGTTGATTCAATGTGACAGATGAGAAATGTCAGATATTTATTATTATTTGACAATCATTTGATGAGGCTTATACCAGCTTACACCAGACATTAAAAAATTATTGAAGGATACGCGTTCCTCTTTATTGAAAATTATAGCAGAATTCCAATAAATTTCTTAATTTTTCAGTCATTTGGTAAACTTGGATATACAAAATACATATTTTAAATATTCAAACGTCAGTATACTCCTCAAATGTCAACAAATCTACTTTCCGCACTAGTGCGGAAAAGTGACTCTTTCCGCACGCTTTTTAGTGCGCAAAAGTGGATCTTTCCGCACGCTAGTAGAAAAATTTTTTTTCACCTAGGTAGGTTTCCTTCGTTGAAGTGCACATCATCATCCTTTTGACAAGATGAAATTGATTATAAGGAAACATAATTTTTGCGATTTACACTTATATTGTCTCCCTTATTCCATATTTTCTTGGAATTACAAATACTTCAAATAAACAAATGGACCTAATAATATGTATTTATTGAGAAATTATAAATTACATTACATTGTTAATGAAAATTATAATTCATGCCTAATTTTAGCATGTTTCACAAATAAAAAAACAGATATCAAATAAAGACGCTTGCTTTACTATATTGCGGATAGCAATACATTGAGGTGTCACTATAACTGGAAAAACTCTGACATATATTAGTGCTTTTATTTCATACAAATATTGAAATGTTCAAGATCGTAGACTATACAAAGCAATATATTTCAGTACAGTCCTGTTTCGATTGTTTACTAACCCATGATATGTTGTTCCTGATGATTTTTTTGTATTTACACTGTCTCTACTTAATTGTACAACTTCATAGAGCACAAGAAACCATTATTGTTACATTAATAAAATAGGAAAAACGATACTAACAAAAAGAAAATCTAAAAAATATACAATAGGCATGACGACAGTATGAAAAAATCGTCGATATTACGGTTTTAGGGGAAAGTTCACATCAAAAAAATTAAAAACACTGCATTAGTTTTATTTAAATAATTCAGATTATTGAGATTTTCAATAAAATTAAACATTAAAATACTGCAATCGGCCATTTTGACTGAAACACCAATCACAGCGAATGACGTCACGACAAGGTAAACACTGCTGTCAGTCAATACTCATTACATTCATTTTCTGTGTTTTGTTGTGAATAATAGGTACTGATTACGAATTTGGATTGATCTTTTATTATTTCACGTGTAATTTATCATCTCTACTATAACAATGAATCCAAGCTTTGTTAAGGCAAATAGTTCAAATTTGCCCAGGATCGACGTAATGATGTTGGGCGATTTCCTCGCAGCAAATCAAGAATTTTGCTCGTCTGAATTTCGAAACGTGAAAACTTCCTTGTAAGTAGATTTTGTATTTATCTTCACCCTTCATACGTACTTGTGATACTGACCCCATCACATGATATTGCATATAATTTTCCATATCCATCGGCAACTACAAAAAAAACCAAAGCAAACACAACTTCAATAAGTTAGTTAAGTTTAAGAAATATAAATATAATATGATAAAATACTCACATCAAAGTGGTCTTCACAGAAATAAAGTGGCGAATTCGTAACTACGTCGTTTGGGTTTCGTCTTGCGAGCTTCAACCACTTATCCCTTATTACTTTTTTGATTGGAACATGTACAAACACTTTGTTGGGGGTTCTTATTGAAGTGTTTTTACACTGTGGTACTGCACACCACTTGTAAACCTTAGAATTCATTTTCATGACACGAATTATTTCAACGTTTTGTTAACTCACTTCGCTACGCATAAACACAATGACATGTTTACAATGTCGTGACGTCAGAGCCGACGCCATGACACCCGCGAGCTGTTTTCGCGCACTTTCTAAAAAATATTTTTCCTCCTACCCTTTTAGAAAGTACACACTTTCCTCCCTCAAATCAGGGAGGAAACTCATACTTTTTCTCCCAGGGAGGAAAAGTACTTTCCTCCCTAGGGAGGAAAGTATTTTTCCTCCCTCTCATTTCAAGTAAGTTGTAAACGATGAAACTTGAGAATTCATTATATTCATATTGTTTCCATAATTTCTAGAACATCCTGTATATCCTGTTTTTTGGTAAAAATCAAACATTAATGGTACTTCAACGTAGTTCTTCGATACAAATTTCAACTTCAGGAATCTTAGATAGGTATACGTTTTTTGAGATCAGAATAAGAAAAGCATAGTATGCTGTGGCTCACTGACAGTAAACACGGCGATTGACTTTTGTGGTGCAAAGTTGCTACATTCATTAAACTTGGTTGAATTTTTGAAAAATGGAGAGCGATTCAAGTGATTTTGAATTTCCTAATACACCACCTAATATTAAGGCACATGCTAACATAGCGTCATTAACCTTACTACCACAAAAATCTAAAGATAGGTATGAAAAACAATATACACAATATAAGCAATGGACTGAATTATATTCGTTACCTATTTGTGTCGTGAATAAATTTAAAAAAAAGTGGGTAGGAGGAAAAATCATATGTATCACATGGGAGTAAAGTGCCTTTTCCTCCCTTGGATGTTTACTGCCCTCCGCTTCGCGTCGTGCAGTAAACTACATCCTGCGGGAGGAAAAGTGACACTTTCCTCCCTAGTAATACAAATAGCTATATAAAATGGCTTCAAACTTTGTTAAACTTGGGTTTATTACCGAAATAAAGGATTTTTCGTAAATGTTGAATGTGTACCCACATTACGGAAAAGTATTTCAAAATATGTCGTCTCGCCTATTCACATCCACAAAGCAATACTAATGTCAAGTTGACAAGGAAGTGGTAGTAGAATGGCGAAACCGATACCACTTTTATGGCATGCGTAGCGACTCCTTTTAAATACTAGCCCCATGGAACAATATAATGCTGGAAGCCCATTCGAGAGGATCGCATTAGATATCGTTGGGCCTTTTTCGACTACAGAAAATGGTGGTAAATACATTCTGGTTTTGATGGATTATTTCAACAAATGGGTAGAAGTTTACGCGATTCCGAATCAAGACGCCACTACTGTCGCGAATGTATTGGTGAAAGAATTCATCAGCACATATGGAAGTTCACAGCGATCAGGGTAGGAATTTCGAAAGCTATTTATTCCATGGAGTTTGTAACAAGCTGGAGATGAAGAAGACCAGGACAAAAGCATTGCATCCTCAGTCAGACGGAATGGTGGGAAGAATGACCAGGACCATCGGAAAATACCTGTCCAAAGTAGTTTCCAGCCACTAGAGAGATTGGGACCAGTACCTTTCCTTATTTGCATTGGCTTATAGATCTGCTATCAATGAGTCCACAGGTGAAACACCTGCGAAAATCCTATTTGGACGCGAAATGAGGCTTCCTTGTGACCTGGAATTTGGTTGTCGACCTGGAGGAGATCTTGCTGGACGTGATCTAACTAAGAAAAAGGATGGACGATGTCCACGAATTGGTTCGAACGAATCTTCAAGTTGGCAGCGACATAATGAAAAAACGATACGACACGCAGGCTTCGGAAGGCAGTTTCAAAGAAGGGGACAAAGTATGGTTACAAAACCCGACGAGGAGAAAAGGCTTTTCTTCAAAGCTACAAAAATCTTGGCAGGTTCCATACTTAATCAAGAAGAAGATCAACGATGTATCGCATAGGTAAAATCCCCAATGGAAAACCGAAAGTAGTTCACCAAAATCGACTAGCGCCATTCGAAGGAGACCATGACAAAGAACAAGGCGTGAACCATATCCGGGAAGATCCTGACCCTGCCTTCGAAGAATTCATGGGCGCATATGAAGGTACCAGTAAAGCTAGATTTAGAGTCACTACAGAACAACGGCAAGATTTGTTCACGCTTCTGGAAGACTATTTATTCACTGGCACACAACATCCCAGCCAATACCAAAAAGGCACGAGGTTTGGCATTCGTCTTTCGCATGAAGTTTGGACAATTAGGGAGACTTTCAGAACAGAATCCAGCCCCAGGGCAAGACACAGGGACACAATTCACGACACATCTATCTGGTAACCAAGAACGAATTTCAAGATCGATCCACCTACCGGAATGTGTAGGGAATGCTACGAAGTCTTCGAGACCATGTGTGCTGGAATTCAACGTGAAGAAACTAGCGATGCTCGAGATACAGACCAGCCAGTGATATTTGTATGTCATGCACAATTGTAAAAAAAAGTAAGAACAGGAAAAAAAAATCACCTCAGTGGCGAATCCAACCGTTATACTTCAGGTTTAACTTTTAAATTTCCTGTGACCCTACCCTGCTTGCTATCTCCTAATCAGTTAAATGTGTTTGAAAGTGGTATGAAAATATAGTTCGACTTTTTTAAACATAACTATCCATTTTTTTTATTAAACCAGAACGAATTTAAAAGTGCATTTGAACCTCTTTTCCAACGACCTTTCCAAATCTGTTATTATTCTTTATGAACGCTATTTGGTAAAAAAGTTAGTTCACGTTTGAGAGTTTTGTACAGGACCTATGTCGCAGCTTATAAATAACACAGTGTATATTCATTAAAATGTTAGAGAACTGCTGATAAGGATGTATTTATTCACGTACAAAATAGTTAATTTCCGGGCCCTCCTACTGTACATTACAGACACTTTACGACCTTTTAACATTTTGACATGATCTTAATAGTGACTGCGTTTCTTGAGGAAAAAACTTACTAGTTAAGAGAATTCACAGCAATTCATAAAAATGAGGGAAAAGAAAATCTCTCAGGTTAGCCAAGCTTCTAGGAGTTTCAGTAGACAAGAAGAATTGCTACAAATTCATGCCTTGTATTTGGAAAGATTGGAGGAACAGAAATTATCAAAAAAACAAATATTTATGAAAGCTATCTACGATAAAAAAAGAAAAACATTTTTTGGAAGAACAGGAACAAGCTGGGGTGAGTACAAATGTAATTTCTATGGAGTGTTTAATTAATAAGACATATATTGTGAGGATATTTTGTCTGTACAAGGTGTTCAAAATGCAAAATGATACTCGTTTTCTTCATAAATTGACATTTCTGCTTGTTCATTGTTTATAAAGTTACTCAAAAATTCACTCATCACAAAAAAACAAATTTTGCAAAAATCTCTAGTGATTATTTTATTTTGGGGGTTTATTTATTTTTTAAAAACCAATTATACTTTACAGCATTATCAATTTTAATCCGTTGAAGCACTTTAAGCATTTACAAATACATATTCCTACCTGCAAAAATGTGAGAAATAAAATTCACTGATGTAGCGTTAAGTAAAGTAAAGTAAGTGAAGAACTATAAACAGTTTGGCCGACTGGACACTCTTTTCACTACTACTACTACACCAACAATAATATTTTACACTAGGTATTTCACTCGCGATTCGATAGCTACACTTCTTCACTGAAGTTTACCCACGAGTATGAAAACAGATTTTCAAAATTTCAATAGCTTCTTAATGTTTTCTCAATCCGAGCCTGGATTTCTATTGATAGCAGATGATTCAATATGGATCTGTGATTGAGAAACATGTCAAAAATTGGGAGATATATAGAGATATTTACCGTTTGGACCTTTACTTTATGCAATTTACTTATACAGAGTGTCCACAGATACCCTATAGGTGAAAAATTTTCAAATATTATTTTTAGTGAAAAATGTCATTCTTGATAAAAAGTTTGGCTTGTCCTGAAACCCTATAAAATAAAATTAAAATCGAGTTTCACAAAAAATAATATTTGAAAATTTTTCACCTATGTATAGGGTACCTACCCCATCCGTAGACACGTTGTATTAATGTTATTTACTTAATTACAGTTTTTTGTGGATAATCCCCCTGGGAGAATTATTTAGTTTCACTAACAACAATTATTAGATTAGTAAAGCCGAAAAACCCTGTATAGATAAGTGGGGTGTTTTTAGAACCGCCTCGGTGATAGTTCATCGTTGAGTATTTTCCTTTTCCAATGAAAAACCCTGTATAACAGACATAGATTATGTAACGTGAGGAAGTGTACGGTTTCAATTTCAATGTAGTTTAATTGAATAAGACGACAAGAGTAAAAATTAATTAAATAATGTAATAAAGAAGTAGATGCGTCATCATGTTCAATCTGCCAGCCTTCAAGATGTTGGTAATTGAGATTAGTCATGAAAAAATATAGTAGCATAAAAAACATTGTGTTATTTATAAGATGCGACAGAGAGATTCCTGTATAAAACTGTCAAACGCGAACTTTTTCACCAAATAGCGTTATAAAAAAATAATATAATGGAAATAAAATATAAAAAATGAAAAAAAAAACTAAACAAAAGAAAAGAAAATCCGCTAGCGTTGTTCGGCCATCTGCAATAGCATGCGGAAAAGTATCACTTTCGGCCCTAGTTAGGTGAACTACTATATTTTAGAGTAACAATTATTAGTATATTACGTAGCGAGTGTGAAAAATCACTACCGCACAAGTTATGTACACTATTTTTCCTACGACCACGCGATATACTTTTACCGAATCAGGCATGTACAATCTTGCGTTTCTATGTAGATGTAAGAGGTTTTACAGATGTGTATTTTGTAATTATTTTATATAGTATTGATTACTTACCTTTGAAAGTGGCACAGAAAATTGTGATTTTTATGCGATGATAAATAGTGCCTTCATAATAAAGCTAGAATAAATATTAGATCACATTTATTTTAACAACTAACAAAAATTGGAAACAAAACATCAGAAATAAAACTGTTTTTGTTACATGAATATTGCGATTCAGAATTAATTATTTATTTGAATCATTGTAAAAATTGGAAGTAATAAATTATATTATCTATATGAACAAATCAGCTTTTTTTTGCACGTGTATGAATAAAGGACACTTTCCATAGAACTAGACAGTGCGATATATATCACTTTCCTATATGATCGTAGGAAGAAATTATATCGTTGTCAGAATTGAATGACAGAAAACTTGAAATAAATTAATAAACAACTAATAATAATGTATTATTCAACGAGCAATTTATGATAGCCATTGTTCATGATGGGTGACGTTTGCGTCACCCTAGTGAATATTGGCCATAAATTGCGAGTAGGATCCTATATTTGGTCCACGACACTTAATTTCTTTATTAAATAAAAGTCAGTAACGATTTGGTATTACTAACCTCAAAATGTTGTAGCTGCATAAAATAATTTGACATACATAGAGATGGGCGATACTGTGTAAAGTATCAATACAACGTAACACGTTATAAATATATTGTTTAAAATACTTAATATTAGAAAATATCGTTATGAAAAGTATCAATACTAAAATTACAATACAATCAAACAAATTTGCTGAACAAAATACACAGATTTAATAGTTTATTTCATATTGTACCCCCATCTCTAGTCAGTGTATTATGAACCATAATTCACGACAGTAGATATATGGGTACCAAATACTTTTTGTAAGGAGGTAAAATATTGACTTATTATTAGGTGGTCGTTTACAAAAAACAATACTTACCTATTTGTATGCCTAGGCCGCCAAAATACATTTTCAACGTACCGAAAGAACACGAGGCAAGATAATCTCGAGGTCGTTAAAAAGTTTCGCGGCCATGGCATACACACTATTTTTCGTGCAAGAGTTAGCATTTTCTGCAATGTACTTTGTCCAAGGTTGTCAGTGCCAAGATTTACCATTGACAAATTATTTAATATCAATTCTAACATCACATTTTGTAGATATATTGCTTCACGAGATGTTTCTGATAAAGCCACGTACTCTGATTCTGTTGTTCTGTTGAATTTAAAGTAAAATCCATTCCTGCGCTTATTTTTAATGATACGAAATAAAATAAAAATACAAAAACAGTTTTGTTTATTTCCGTACAAGACTCCATTAGTCCGGGGAAGTTGGGTCGAAAGTTGTCGTGAAATGGAAAAGATTTCCACCAAAGATTTCACTTTTTTAAATGAAAGTATATGTAGTATAAACTACTTTGCTAGATTTGTGAGAAGATTCCGCTCGAGCCTGCGTTGCAGCATGCAAGCAAAGCTTGGAGCACGTGAAATGCAACAGTTTGAACTTTTTTAGATTTTTTCTACTAGCGTGCGGAAAGATCCACTTTTACGCACTAAAGAGTGCGGAAAGTAAATTTGTAGAGTTTTTGGGAAGTATACTGACATTTGAATATTTAAAATATGTATTTGTATATGGTTGTAGTTTATCAAATGACTGGAAAATCAATACATTTATTAGAATTCTGCTATAATTTTTTCATAAAAAGGAACATTTTTATCAATAATTTTTTATGGCTCTGGTGAAAGCCTTATCAAATGAATGTCAAATAATAATAACTATTATTGTAGGTACAAAAAAAATTGTGGGCTTCAAAATTGTAAGTAATTTTATACCCTATAATATGACGTAATGGAATATAAAAAAATTGCATCCCTCAATTTTTGAAAAATTAATAGTAATTTACCTAACTAGTGCGGAAAGTGATACTTTTCCGCACGCTATTGTAGATGGCCGAACGACGCTAGCGGAGCCGCAAATCTAGCGAGTGGGAAAAGTGATTTGCGTACAAGTTGTACACAATATTTTTTCTGCAACCACATTTATTAATGAAAGAAATACAGTAACTTTAGTATTTTCAATGTCCGAATTGGACAACTCAAAAGATAAACTATTTTCATCTTGGTTCATGATTCCTAAAATAATGCTTGATAGGTTTATGTTTTAATAATTAATAAATTAATAGTAATTTGTACAACTAGTGCGCAAAGCGTCACTTTTCCCACAAGCGCAGAAGTTTGTGGCCGCAAATCTAGCGAGTGGGAAAAGTGATTTGCGTACAGGCTGTACACAATATTTTTTCTACAACCACATTTCTTATTGAAAGAAATACAGTAACTTGAGTATTTTCAATGTCCGAATTGGACATCTCAAAAGATAAATTATTTTCATCTTGGTTCATGAATCCTAAAATAATGCTTAATAGGTTAATGTTTTAATAATTGATAAATTAAAATAAATAATGAAATAGATAGTTTACTTACTTTTAGTTTAAATTTAAAAATTTTACACCAATAAGAAATTCGATTAAGTTGAATTGTCAAAAAAAGTTGACAGGTCATAGGTAGCTTTGTTTGACATTTCGGTGCGGAAAAGTGCCATAGCGTGTACTTTTCGCATTACTCTTACAACGGTTATCAAAAGAATTGAGAAAAGGCCTGCTTTGCGTATAAAAATTTGTGTAGAAAAGCGTGTTTTGCATAGTGGTTGTAGGAAAAATATTTTTTTTAAGACGATTTTTTAAGTGACCTTCTAATAGATGAAAGTATAGTAGTCCGGCACCTGAAAACGTTTGTGTTTTTAGTACTTTTTCTGTAGCCGTCCAGAAAATAGAACTTTCGGTATAATTTATTAAATCGAAAATTCTGTTATATTCAAAATTTTTATTATGCTCATTTTAAATGGAAGAACCTCGAGAAGAAGGCATTTCTCCGGATAGCACACCAACTGGAATTATAATTTGTTGTGTATATATTTGTTTATAGAATATATTTTTATGTTTTTTAATCCCTTCTGATCACATGTTGATATTTTTTCTTCATGTGGTCGTAGATAAAGTTTTGTATGACATTTGTGCGTGAAGTACTTTCGCGCACTCATTGCGAAAAAGTATAACTTCACGCAATTATATCATAAATAACTATTTTATTTCCCTATATCATAAATGTACGCTTTTGGCTGTTATAATGAAAGTCCCATATAAAAAGCGTTCATTTACGCACGCTTTTTAACGTATGTATAATGTGTGATTTCGCTTTTTTTTTGGTTCGTATATGCCTAATTTTATAGGTGGTCGTAGATAATAATTATTTTGTCTACGCACTATGCATGCAATTTCGTTATGTGTTGACGTTCGGCAACACGGCAACATAACATTTACACAATGGTGTACTCTGTGGTGCAGCGTAGCAGGCGTGGCGTAGCGTCTTTGTGTGATGTCGATGGTCGGATTGGGTCGGATGGTCAGGTGCCGCTTATACAGTTATCTATGGGTCTACTCTGTCGTCTCTGTCTGTAGACAGTGACAGTACTCAGTAGTGACTTGTGACTTGCATATGGGTGAATGGAGAATATCAGTATAAAGTTTGTATATGGCAGCGGCTATTAGAAATGTGTACAATTTAATGTAGGTAACGTGATTCAAAGAAAATTATTCCGTCCAACTTTTTAGAAATAAGTGTATTTAGTTTTAATTACCAAGATGACTGTGCAACAACCTGAAGATTATTATGATCGTGAAAACAACAGATTCATTCCAAGGATTTATCAGAGAAAACAGGGTCTTTTACTAGGAAGGAAAGGGGAGGACTTAGGTAATACTAATACCAACTTACTATACTATAATAATAATTTTTAAGTTACTTTTATTTAATTTTAAAAAGTGTATTAATCGCTGATTTATATGCTTAGTGTTTATATAGGTACCTAATGAACACAGAAACTAGGTGTGTCAACAACCAATATGTGTCATTGTTTGTTATGATGTGTTTTTTAAATTTGGTTTCATTATAATAATATTTATCTACTTTGAGAAATTAACAAAGTAGGTATATTATATTACCAGTTATTTAAACTATTTCATCCAACAATAACAAATAGGTAATTCATAATATTACATTTTATACTGTAGGTATACTATTATAAAATTTCAAAAAGCTGGTTTGTTTGAATAATGGAATAAAGTACCTAATACTTTTTTGTTGACATATTAACACACATCTACTTAATACTTGTAGATATAATACTGTTTTTGGGTCCGGTGAACTTAAGGGAAACACGAATTTTTTACTAATTTTGAGAAAAATCGATAGTACTCACCTATTTTGAGAATAATCCGTCAAAAAATTTGCGGGTTATACATATTTTGCTGAGAAAAATCCAAAAAAAGATTTTTTTTGCCACTTGAGACATCACTTTTTGGCACGATATTTCGTACAAAAAACAGTTTAAATGTATTGCTCTGTACATGAAAGTGATCAAAAACATGTCTTCTCGCTATCCATGACAAAAAAACCAGTTAGATTCCTCATAATATTTTTTAAATTACCACTTTTATAAATATATATTTGACAGGATACCAGTTTGGATATAAATAATTTTAATGACATAACTGACAGATATCCTTTCGTGAAACGTAATGCGTAACCAAAACCATAAATCTAAATAAGCATTCTCTGAAATTTTATGTATTATACAATGTAATGAGAACATTCAAAATTTTTAGGATATAATAAAAAATAGCTTCATTTTTAAATAAATATCACGTTTGGGTCTCATTATTTTATACTCATGAAACCAAAACATAAAAATTTATATGAGTATCGCATACACAGATATGCAACCTACAAAACATAGAACAAAATACAATACTTTGTAGCGAGTATTGGGCAAAGCCTTGCCCTCAAAAGATATTCAAGAAGGGGAAGGGTGAATCCAATTAATATATTCCCTTCCCCTTCTTGAATAACTTATTGTGGATTGCAAAGTATTAGATATCTTCTGAGGGGAAGGCGAATGCCTTCCCCTCAGAAGTTATTCAAGAAGGGGAAGGGTGAATCCAATTAATATATTCCCTTCCCCTTCTTGAATAACTTATTGTGGATTACAAAGTATTGTATATCTTTTGAGGGGAAGGCGAATGCCTTCCCCTCAAAAGATATTCAAGAAGGGGAAGGGAGAATCCAATTATTATATTCCCTTTCCCTTCTAGAATATCTTTATAATCCACATTAATTATTCTAGAAGGGGAAGGGTGAATCCAATTATTATATTTTTTCATGAATTATGAACGTTTGTCATTTACAAAATAATTAAAAAATAGTTGGCTTTGCAATGCGACTAACATTTCCTGTTTGAAATCGAACCTAAGGGATAGAAATATACTTAGTAACAAATTTGGTGTAGGTTTGTGGATATCACTAATTTTTAACAGTTGTTACACACTACTGTTTACGCTAGAGCTTCTATGTCATTTGTCAATTGATTTAATTGTCTTTATACAAATTTGTAGCCTGTCAAATATATATTTATAAAAGTGGTAATTTAAACAATATTATGAGAAAACTAACTGAAATGTTGTTATAATTAGCGAGAATACATGTTGTTGATCACTTTTCTGTACAGTGCAATACATTTAAACTGTGGTTTGTATAAAATAACTAGTCCAAAAGTGATGTCTCAAGTGGCGAAAAAAAATCTTTTTTTGGATTTTTCTCAGCAAAATATGTATAACCCGCAAATTTTTTGATGGATTATTATCAAAATAGGTGAGTACTATCGATTTTTCGCAAAATCAGTGGAAAAATCGTGTTTCCCTATAGTTCACCGGACCCCTGTTTTTTTTTAATATTACTTAATTTATATACTGGTGGTATATAAGGCATGTGCCACAAACACTGAAAATGGATGATTCAGTTTGATTTGAATTGTCATAGACCCTTGAATTTTAATTTTGAGGTGATCTATATTCATCACTATTTGCTCCATATATTTAAAGCTATCTAAAACATTCTTTGAAAAAGGACGTTATACCAATAGTTATTTAGTCTGACAGTTGTGGCTATTAAAATAAAATAATATTCTTGCTAATGCTTTGTCTCTTTTCTCCTCAATGTCTAATCTTAAAATAGGCTAGAAGTACTCAAAGAAGGGTCACCCTAAAATGGAGTTGTGAATCTGCTCAAAATTTAATATAATATAATCCCAAAAGAAGAATTGGACAAACAGACACAAAATGAAATAAATAAATAATATTATATCTCTCTTTTCCAAATATCAAAAAAATGTATCCAAAATATCATATTGTAAAAAATAATTAGCTAAAAATTGCCAACTTTTCTTAAAAAAAGCTATCAGATTTAAAGTAAAACAAAAACAATTATTTAGGGCCAGTTTCATAATCAACTTAAAGTGCCTTTAAATATTAAAGTTGGCTTAAAATGGAAAAAGTGGTCCCATAATCGCACTTTAAGATAAAGTACTGCTTAAAGTTTCCTTTAACTTAAAGTGCGAATTTTACAGAAGATAAAGTGGCTTTAGAGCAAACATAACCTAGTTTTCTCAATATTTTTTGACAACCAGGCTGAATACTTCACGAAAAAATGATGAACATGATTGATAGTTCTTCCAGATCTAGCTCATCATCCGATGACGAAGTAATTTATTTGAAAAAAATTAAAAATAATTCAAAGAGAAAGTGCCACTTTGAAATTTATGATAATGCTGACGTTTTTGATCGTCAAAGCCTTGTCAAAACAATAATTTTAGGTTAGATAACTGAATTAAATAGTGTCAAAGGTATCGAAATACAAATTTCAGGGCTGCCAACTTAGCTAAATGCTACTTTTATTAAATGAAGGTGCTACTTTCATTATGAAACGCAATTATTTTAAAGTCGTCTTAAAGGAAACTTTAAGATAAAGTCTACTTTTACTAAAGGCACTTTAACTATCGAATTATGAAACCGGCCCTTTTAGTCTGTTTTGATGTACCTAGTTATAGTTTATTTCTTAATGTCTGACAGCACAGAAGCCTCATTAAATATTCAAATAAAAATTTATCTTTTACAGAGTGATCCTAAGAATTTTACAAGTAAATACTAAAATTTTAATGCAAAACAAGTAGGTGTCTGTATTGGTTATCTCTACATCCCTGTTTCAGCTCAAAATACAATATGGTAATATGGCACTGTTATCCCACGATTCTTGACTATTTCATCAATAAAAAACTTTTTGAATTGTAGCTTGTGATCTGAAGCAACCTTTGAAAGTTCTTTTTTAAACATATCATCTTCAAATGGTATATTTTTTACGATTAACCAGTTTCTAATATCAGCTTTTCTCCAAGAGGTAGATGGAAGATTTTCTGTTAATCGCGAATGATAAGAGGCATTGTCCATAACGATTACAGCATTATTTGGAATTAATTTGACCATTTGTGTGAAATACTCTTGAAAAACATCTGCAGTCTTTTCTTCATGATAATCTTTGGTTGATGTTGACAAACTCCAGTAAACCACCTTCAACAAACCCTTAATTGCGTCCAATATGCGTTATTATTAGTCAGCGACCTTTACCGATAGGAGCTGTCAGTCCAGTAGATAAACCTTCTATGGAAGCTTGACGACTGGTTTTAATACTTTTGTACTGCCATATTTTTTTCACTGAATGTCCTTCATTGAGCCATGTCTCATCTAGATAATAGATTTGTCTTCCCTCCTGTCTGTATTTTCGGATATCTCGTAAATACTGTCATCTCCAACATATTATTTGCTCGTTGTCGATTAGCACTGATTTGCGACTTTGCTTCTTCCAAGTAAAATTTAATTTGTGTAATATTTTCCACAAAGTTTTTCGCCCTATGTCCGAGCCTATGTCAGGCAAATTCTCGTCCTCCTTTACCATTCCTAGAATTATGTCGAGGGTTGGGATCTCTTTTTTAAAATATAATTTGTGTATTTTTTGTCTTATTGTATTTTGCATATGTTCATCAAGGTCAAGTGGTTTTCTTCCAGTTGACTTTTTAGGTGGAGATATATTTCCATTTTTTCTCTCCCTTTAGAAGCCTGTAAATAGTAGATTCACTAACTCCTGTCATATTTGAACATGTTGAAACTATATTTCTAACAGTAGCAGCCGGCATTTGATGTACAACAGCATCATGCACATTTAACAATACAGTCTTTGTTTGTAAGCTAAGCACGCTCTTACACTTTACTGAAGTGAAACTTGAAGACATTTTTCTCAACACAGTTAACACTTATGGAACGTAAGCGACTCTGAGCAAAACAAATTATACAAATTTGACCGAGACCAAGTTTCACCATATATACCTGCAAAATTTCTAAGTAGTCATTAGGACAATCCCTAGTAGGACCCTATTGTAATGCTTCTTGGAAATTATCAAGTTGTTTTAACTAACCGAATTTAGATTCATATTACCTTTATATATCAGATTGGGTATAAAATTAAATAGTAAATAAATTCCTTAGATGAACGGTGACGCTTATGGTTTACTACCTGACTAGCATCTGTGACCTTTTCACACGCTGTCAGACAATAAGAAACAGACTATAGTGTTTTTATAAATGTTCCAGTCCAAAAAAAATAGAACCTATCAAATCAAAATTGAAAATTGATCTGACACTCATATAACCGACCAAATTGAGCTTAACAACAATGGTAAAATTTTCAAAATTTTGTATAATGAAAATATAAGAAAACAAAAGATGAGATAAATTTCCCCAGAAGTATATCTTTGTTCTTGGTGAATGGTCTACTCTTTGAAAAATAATTTTCAAATTTGTAAGGTGACACTATTATCATGACATCTATCATAAAATATTTACAATTTGTTTGTCTTGAAATTCTCGTTGATAAACATAATCAAAACTCCAAAAAAATATTCATAATACAAATTAATTAATCGTATTGTATTTAATTGAAGGTAATCATAGCTACATGACCTTTCATTTGGAAAAAAATTATGTGGGGAATGCGAGGGGGTGACCACTCTTGGCAATACATGTACATTTTGCTGGAAATCATTGGCAATCATGATCATTGGTAATCACTTGGTTCAGGAGTGAAGTACCTTTATTTAAAAAATATGAAAAATGGCATTGAGAAAATTAGTTTTGACAATTTGAATGGTATTACTGTGACAAGTACGACTGCAAATAGTAATAACATAACTAATTGCCAAAAAAGTCTCTGTATATTATAAGGGCCTACCACTGTCAATAGAAAAATAATTAAGACTTGTTTGGTTTTAGAATTCCAACACGAGTATATGCGGAACATAAAAAACAGCACTATACGAAGACGCTTCAAAAATTTTATTTTCCGAAAAGACTTCGTGTTTAAAATTATCTGTTAATTTCAAACAACTTTTCCTTATGCCATTTTTCAAAATTCTCTCGAATCAAGGTACATTACTCTTGAAAAATTTTCGTATTTTTGGCCTACCCTGTAGGTTGTTCAACTTGCAATCATTGTATGTACCGCTGATAAGATTATCAAACATGTACTAACTTTTGACACTGTTCCCATTTGAATAGGAATTGTAATGTTGCATACTAAGTGGACCACACTGTAGGTATATTAGTTTCAGTACCCGGAGGTCGATCTCCAAAATTTTGTAATATTAAAAGATAAAATTGAATAAAACTGACAACGACCCCGGTTCCAACGAATCAAAACATAATTAAATACCTACCCTAAGGACAAAATATATAATTTTATCAAAATTTTTAATGTTCGTCCATAATAATGTCAAACATGAACTCTCGTATCAACAGGCAATCATCTCGCAATCGCAGAAATCAATGCTATTTCCAGTGCAGTCGTTGGCAGTCCTAGAAAATCAAAGTGATTTCCATGGCAATCCTTGGCAATCTTTGTAAATCATCACGATTTCTAGGGCAGTCTTTGACAATCGCTAAAAATCCGAGTGATTGCCAGGAAATCGCATCATTTTGGCAATTCATGTACATTTTCTGACTGATTGGTCACCCCCTCGGGGGAATGTATTAAAAATGGTAACCCTTTTTATTTTTCAGCAAAAATTGGCCTATTCTATTTAATTTTTTATGGAATGCTAGCAGCTTTGGTGGCAGTATGTATGTGGGTGTTCTTTCAAACACTAGATCCCAGGATCCCAAAATGGCAACTAGATAGATCATTGATAGGAACAAATCCAGGATTAGGATTTCGTCCTATGCCAGAAAATAATGAAGAGAGTACTTTGATTTGGTTCCAGGGATCAAATAAAACCAGCTATTTGTATTGGGTGGATAATATTTTACAGTTTTTAGATAGTAAGTACAAATAAATAGAAAGATAAACCATATTTATAATTCATAGACTATAGACCTGTCAATTATATGTACTTCTAAATGAAATAAGTATTCATTGTTTACAATATTAAAAAGGTTCTATGGCCACTTTTAAAGGTTTTGAGTGAATGAGGGAAACATGTTATAATTCACAACTTTCTTCTATATACCTACAAGATTATAATTTTAAAGGTTCCCAGAATTTAAATTAAAATTGGAATTACTTGACAAATGCTTGTCTAGTGATTTACATTGAATTTATAATGTTAAATACACACTATATTATTCATATTGGACTCATTGTTCCCCTATGGTCAGAATGTTTCAGTACCTAGGTAATTGCGAATTTTTGCTTGATTTAGCCAAGCTTATTGGACAAATTTGATTTGGGTGTGGGACACATACATTGAAGATAATTTGCAATATGAATTTTTTTATTTGTCAAGTACCAAAGCTTTATTTCCAATTAAAATTGGATTTTAATGTAAAGGTACCTTTATAACTTATTGGCAATTATTAAAAAATAGTAGAATCAATTTCCATTTCCAAAAATTTAAGCAAATATGTATCTTTATTAAAGCTTAACTGACAGCAAATTTTTACGTCAAATGAAAATGAAACAGACAAATGTCCTGTACCCAACGGCTTACCCTTCATTCAAACGAAGATCCAATCGAACAACGGGAAAAAAATGTTGATTCTATGGGTCGATTTGAATCTGTTTCTTATCACGATTGGTTGACAGGATTATTTAAAAAATAATCAATATTATTTTCAGAGTGAATTTCGCAATAATTCTCGTACGTGTAAAACGGTTTTTGAGCATTATTTGATAATCTGGTTGCATGTTGGTGGTTGTTTTATAAAACACATGCATTTTCCTCCTCCTTCATTGTAATCAAAACATTGTGACACTGTTTTGAAGAACTAAGTAACAATTACCAAAAAGGTATCAATTGCTATTGATGTCATGCTGTAAGTCAACTTACCACCCTAGGTTGGTAATAATTTATGCCATATAAAACGTGTATCTTATTTATTTATATGAATATTGCAATTATTACAATAATGAACATTATGTACGAGATTTGGATAAATATTTTTTTTCTCTGATTGGTAGCAAATATTAATTTTGCTGACTGATATCAATCAGCAAAGTATTACTTTTCCTGCCTAGGCAGCAAAGTAGTTACTTTGCTGCCTGTGATTATACTCAATTGGAATAAAACATTTATTAGCAATTATTACATAACACTTTTAACAAGAGTTTTAAAACATATGTTTGGTTGTTATTAACATTTATGGTAAAATTACTACACTGTCCATTATATAATAATTTAGCTGAATTCCTAGCCTCGCTACGCTCTGCTATGAATTCAGCCTCGGCAGTCAATCTACTTTGCTGCCGAGTTGAACAAATAACTATTTCGTTTTTTCTCAATATGTATGGAATGAATGCAGAACAACGGGTAGGAATTTTATATTTTGTAATTTTGTTGTTACACAATACAATACTTCATGTTTCTTATTTTTCCAGAATATTATGTTCCAAGCAAAATAGCTAAGGGTAATGGACAAATAAAAACGTGCTCACATCATGACTATCCCGCTATTGGTGAGGTATGTGAGGTTGACGTGAGAGACTGGGAAGAATGCAACAGAGATCAATTTTTCAACTATCATAAAAATTCTCCATGTATTTTCCTAAAATTGAACAAAATATATGGTTGGACTCCGGATTATTACGACGATCCTTATAATCTGCCAAATGATATGCCAGATACGCTGAAAAAACATATAATGAGCATCAACAATACAAGAGAGGTAGGTAATAATGTTATTCAGGCAGTGGCCACCATTTCAATTTTCCTTGTTGATATATCATACCATTAGAACTACAAAAATCGATCAAATAGAGATAGTATATTGTGCAACAAGTGCTCATGCTGCACACTATACTTTTTCTACAACTGCAAAAATTTAAAGAATGCATGTAAAATATTTTTTTTTATTGGTGAACCCTTTTACCTATTTAAAGCACGCCCCAGCGTGTTTAAAACGAACTTTAAAACACGCACGTTTTTTAAAGTTACCATGGCAACATCAACATCTCGAGAAACGAAGTGTAATGTTTAATGGTCTAAATGACAACTATTTTTATTATTGATCCGACAGGAGTAGGTACTTTGTAACGTCAAAACCATTATTTGAACAATTTCAATTTTATAAATGGAAATGGAAAGTGCAGGTGATATTGTTTGAGATATTAATATTTCGATTTTTTAAATCTTTTCCTTGTAGTAGTAATAGATACCAGTATTTATGATTTCAAAGTGCACCAATAAAAAAAAAATAGCGTAAAGTATTCGTGGATAACTGGTCTCTAAAACACTTGCTCTATTTCGCGCGTGTTTTAAAGTCCTTAATATCCACTTATACTTTAATATACTAATAATTATACTAATATTTATTTCTAATATCTCTGGCGGAGTATTATTAAAATCGTCACTACTATCAGTTCATTATTTATATGTCTTTGTTAAACTTGTTTAATAGAAATTGGGATTTTTATCAACTCACGATTGAAACAACCTTCTAGAATTTAAAAAAATTCTAAAATAATCTTACAGTTTTGTGACAACTAAGTGGGTATTTAAATATGACAGTAGCATACTAAGTTTTTGTCGATTTTATTTGATTCTCCTCATAAGTGTATGTGGAGTGGACAAAGTGCCAAGAGAAATAATATTTCTCATAGTATGAGCAATATTTGGTTTTGAAATTGAGTAAGCTATGAGAAATACGTCACTTTTTATAGCAGTTGTAGAAAAAAGTTTTTTTTACAAGCGTGCGGAGTCACTTTTCCGCACTAGTGCGGAAAGTAAATTTGTAGAGTTTTTGGGGAGTATACTGACATTTGAATATACAGTTGTAAAGTAAATCGCACGGCTTCCCTGCCAACATCTTAGCAACTGACGTCACCATATGGCAGTCATCGATCGTAGCTGAGGGATATGTGGATAATTCCCTAAATAATCAAACAAACAATTCATTTAAAATACCATCCGCTATAGCAGGTACAAGTAATAGAGATGAAGATAAAAGTTTACCAAGCACCTCTAATAATGTTGTGTTGTAAGGCATTTTACCCACTCAGGGAATTACGCAGTCGCCGCTACGTGGCATCGTGTCTAACTTTTCCATTCGTGCGTAAACTGCTTCTTACCACACACGGTTCGTAATATAATATGATTTTCCTATCCAACCATCTATTTCTAGTTTTATTGAAATATTTCTGTAAAATTATTTATTAAAATTAGCTTATTTTTCAGTTACAAAATGTTTGGTTATCCTGTCATGGTGAAAATCCAGCAGATAAAGAATATTTAGGACCTGTTACGTACTATCCCAGAGGTATACAAGGATTTCCTGGATATTACTTCCCTTATTTGAACTCTGAAGGTTATCTTAGTCCTTTAGTAGCAGTTAAATTCGAAAGGCCAGTTTGTAAGTATCCGTATTTAAACCTGGAAAATGATAATTGATTTCATATTCATATTTTTTCGCGAGTTATCTATGTAACATATATCACTAAAATACGTCTTCTCTAGACGGGCTGTCAATTATCGCATTAAATTTGAAAATTCACAAACCTATACTTGATACTGGTTGTATGTACCTACTATGATTTATTAAGGGTTATTTTTCTCACTTATCAAAATCTAACATTTTTGTGGTTTTAACCAATAGCAATACATTATTTTATCCAATCATTCTGTATTATAGTGATTATATAACTCATTTTCTAATGAACCAATACAATCCTTGAAGTTGCGACGTATTGATAAGTGAATTAACCCCTTGACGACGTGATATAATCGTTTTGGTGTTTCGCCTTCTGCCATATTATGATCATTTCCATAATAACGGACAATCTCAATGAAATGTCAGTTAATTCTTCAAAATGCAGCGCTTTGGTTTCATTTCAAGTGGTGAAATTGATAAAGAAATTGAAAATTTAACACTAAAAAATACTACAAAAAAGCATAATTATGTTTGGAAGCAGTTTACGGTGTTTCGTGAACACCGAAATTACAAACTTTCTGCTGATATTTCGAATGAAGAAGTAGCAGATATTATGAAGGATTGGGCATTCAATATGAAACGTGCAGACGGAAAGAAATATAAAAAAAGTACAGTGAATACCATTTGGAATATTTCTGTTGAACTGTTACAGAAAAAGTTTCATGAAGAGTTTGAAAGAGAAATAAATCCATTTAAAGATGTAATTTTCGAGAACGTAAGAAAGGTTCATGCAGCCAAGAGAAAGAAATTACAAGCAATTCCCGATAGAAAAAAAAATCAATATTATAGTAAGTTTTGATGAAAATATACCAGCTGGTTTGCAAAACAAAGTTATCAAATTTGTGCTGTGAAATGGTATGACAGGGTAATGAAGCAGCATTTTGCTTAACCTACTATTTCAAAAAGGCATTCGACAATTATGGTCAACTACGGTATAGAATACAAGCCAATGTTCTCAAAAACATCACAAGGTGGAGAACAGCGTACCACTGATTATAAATGATTGGCTCCAAATAAAGAGTTTGCGAATATGTGCCCAGTACGTTTCTTGGAAAACCTGTTGAGCAAAAGAATACCAAATATCACAACCAATCGTCTTTTTTAAAACCTAATTTTGATTGGCAGAAAACATGGAAATTGTCCAAAAATTACCTTGTTAGTTTGAATCAATTATTAAAAAAACTAACAGCTGGATTAAAAGTGTCGCGAAGATTTGGTATTGCATCTAACGATTCAATTAATGATATTATATAATTAACAATCCGTCAACTCTTCTTCCAATTTACCAACTCTGTAGTTTCAAATAAAAATGAATAATATTTGTTTGATTAAAACTAATAAATTTCACATTGAAAATTATTAAACGTCAGATTGACAATCAATTTTTTTATATCTAAAGAGTAAAAAATTATCTTGTCGAATACTCCTTGGTCCTTGATAAATATTCAAAATTTTGTTAGAGAAGCGTGTTACTCGAGGATAATACCTTGTTTACATTGAAACGTCAAAATTTTACGTTAAATTTGTCATTATTGCCAACTAAAAGTGCTTCGAAGTTTATTGAAAAATGAGCACAACCCGATTCAGTGCCATCACCCATGAGAAATAATAAAATGGAGAAATGAAGCAAAATTTTTTTAAATTGTTGAAAAAAATAATCTTCCCAAATACAACTCGTTCTTCAAATTTTATCACATAATTTGAAGAACTCGTGGTATTACCTTTGATAAAAGACGATGATGTTGCAAACCAAAATTTTGTGACGTTGCCAGCATGTAGATGTTTCGCTTATTCAAAGGAAGCTGCAAAAGTCAATATGACAGTTTTCTTTTTTATTCGCCTGTACTTCGTAAAGGATAAATTGAAGTTGTTTATTTTAAATAAAACATTTCTATGATACTCTCAAGATTAATTTAATTTATACCTCGTCCAAATATGTGCTAAGATGGCAGTTGAAACAACTTTTAGTACAAAGTAATTTGTTATTAATTTTCCGATGATAAACTCTCGTAGTTGTGACGACTTATAAATAATGAATCATGCATCTGAACAAATTCTTGTGTTATTTGTGATTCAATTACCTAATCAAAGTATTCAAGAAAATTATATTAGTGGTGGTGGCTATAAAACTGAAGAACTTCCTTTCTACAAAAATGAAAACTCGCCTGTCCAAAAAGTTGTACTATGTAATGTCTTCCATATGATAGCACCATCCACTTTCTACTAGGATATTTGTAAAAAAAATTACAATACTTGCATGCTCTATTGATTGGTCTATTCGATGCAGTTTTAACAAATGCTACCTACATAATTCCAGGTTCTATGGTGTTACTTGCAATAAGGTCAAACGAGTGTTCAGATTGCCATAATATTTATGTAACTTTTTTTATAAACTTTGTGGCATTTATATTCGAAACAGAGCTGCAAAAGGTGAAGAATATCTAAACATTCAACTACACATATTTTTTGACATTTCAACCTCTACCAAAAAGGCCCGTTAAAACGTACAGTTTTGTGTACTAGATTTCATTAGATTCTATGAGGTGGTTGCAGGGCTATTACTCTGCGACCGTTTCAGATCTGCTGTGGTCCTCTTCATCTAAATTACTTTCCCCAAACTGACTCTAAGTCTAAGTTCGTACTACTGTAACTTTGCTACGGTCTCCTAGTACATTCAGAAAACTCAGAGTGCCTGACTATTTGTGCATCTGGGCACCAGGGCACTTGAAGTGAATATTTGTACCATTTCCCATCTACTACATACTACCAAAAGCTTCGTGTCTCTTATATAGGCCGCCAGTTTAACTGGATGAATTTTCAGTGGTTGTGATCGTTGTATTATTTCCTCTTCAAATTGATTTTGTATAAGTCCATCTAATTCCTCAAATAAGCGTTAGTAGGTGTCGAAGAGTTCTCATTTTCTGCACATAGATTCATTAACTGCCCATTTTGTGCACATACTTCCCCATGGTACAGTGTCCAGTCACCAGATCGTTAACTGCTTTCAAATGTCTCTTACCAAGTTTAAACGGCATAGATGAAAGTTCCTTGTCTACCTTACTCAGTAAACTCTTTGTAGGAGGTGTCCAAGTGTCAGCTGGTTGCTGTTCCCGATTTCCTCTTTTATGTAATCTTTTGTGATTTCACAAAACGGTTCCATAGGCAAATGAACATTATGTTCTTTCCTTCCAATTTATTTCTATTGCACAGAGTTGGATTGCCATCGTTTCCGCAAGAAAATTGTATAATCATTCGAAAGGATTACCGGGAAGTAGCATATTTCATTCTTATTACCCCATCACCTACGCCCCCCGACGTTTTGGAGAAATCCGTATACCAGGCTACTTCATCCTGTACGAGTATACCGAACACGTTCTTTTCTGTATTTCGATCCCGGTATAGATATATTTGTATTTATTTTCGAAGCTTTATGTTGCTGCTGTTGCGTTCGGCAAAAGAATACAAACAACAACAAGAAGTGAAGCTCGGTGATAAAAATAAATGACCTTGAAGATGACAACTGACTGGCATACACAGAGAATCATAATAAATGATCTATCACTTACCTACTTCTGCATTTTTCGTTGACCATATACACGTAAAATAGATCATTTGAAAATATAATTTCCACCTAAAAGCAAACTTTGATCTAATTTGGGTTTGTAAAAACCACGAAAATTAGGCTCACATGTATGACATATGACGACTAATTTAAAAGATGGCTTCCTCAGACTTTTTTTCTGCTTCTTGTTTGTTTGTTTGTTTGGTATGTCTTACGTGTTGATTACTATTAAGTATTCATGTATAAAGCAGAAATCTTGTTTTGTTAGAACACTTTAATTCACTTATTTACCTTTATTTTTTTCAGCTGGTATCGTTATCAACGTTGAATGCAGAGCATGGGCCAAAAATATTGGTTACAATAGGGTAGATAGAATGGGATCCGTACATTTTGAACTTTTGATCGATTGAAACTAAAACATATCAACCGTGGAAATTTAAAATATGGATGTGTTGTCAATAAGTTCATTACATGAAATATTCGATAAAGATAAGTTCTCCTTTCACACAAGCTGCCTTACCAAATATTTTATACCATATGTAACATAAATACATAATAATTAACATCTATATTTATTATTTCTGCCATTTTTTTGTTTTTGTTTGATATACATTGTGTTTTATATAATTTTAATATGATGTATATATTTTTGTAGAAGTATTTTATTTTTATTGTGAGTAACGATCAAAAATAACAGTTTTTATGAAATAGATTGTTTTAGTCAATTCATTTTCCATATCCTGATCACATTCCTTTAATGATGATAAATATTTACTGGGGATTTCAAATTAAGATTACAGTACCAATAGAGATGAAGATAATGAGAAATAATGCATAATATTCGTGAATATATATATATACCTATAACGTATAGTCGATGTAGCATCTTCTTGTGACATTCACATTTCTCCTTTGCATTGATCTCTGTAAACTCGACTACGAACATCATAGTCGTGTTTTAGAGTTGTATAGATGACAGCTCTTAGATAGCATCCCACTTGTCTAGTAACTATGATGTTATGTATGTAGAACAACAACATAAAGCAAAAATAGTTAAAGGTAAACTTGAAATACTGCACAGAACGAGGCTGGACACGGAAGATCACCTCGTGATAAAACACAAAGGCGGAAGCGCATTTGCGGCGCCGAAGCCAAAAGGAGGAAGAGAGCGAGGGAATCAGGGGTGGCAGCAACTTCAAGTGCACCCCCCTCCTCCATCACTCCACCTCCAACAGCAAAGGCCCTTCCTGCGGCGGGCGCCAAGAGCTCCGCCTTGAACAAAGGCATGGAACCGGCTGCCCCTGCAGGAAAGCGCCTCCACCAGAGCACCTCCACGGAGGGGACTCCGCGAAGGCTGAAGAAGCCGCGCTCCGACAGAAATGTCGCCGCTCCTTCTAAAACCTTTGCGGATGCCGCCTTGAGACACCTCAAGGTTGCTATTATAGATGAGACTAACCCGTACGGTAAGGTTACCGAAGAACGGGAGAAAATCATCAAAAACCAACTGCTAGAGGAACTGGACAAGATCATCTTCTCCGCCTCCAGCACCAACAGCAAAACGCCCACGTTTAAGTCGTGGACATACTCTGGTGAAATCATCAGAGTGGTCTGCGATGACGACGGGACGCTAGAGTGGCTGAAAAAAGCCACAAAAAACCTCAAGCCGTGGGAGGAAGCATCACTGGCGGTCGTCAGCGTGGATGGGCTCCCTAGGCTGACCAAGGCCTCGCTCTGGATCCCGGAGGACGTCCACAAGACGACATCCGGTGAAAAAGAGAGGGTGCTTGGTCGGCTTAGGGCGCAGAACCCTGATCTGACGGTTGCAAGATGGTGCACTTTCCACCATGAGGTTAAGGTGAACCCAGGAGGACACCTCTTCGTCTTCGGGATCGGAGACAAGGATATGGCTGTCCTCAGGAAGAAGTCGATGAGGATGAGCTATGCGTTCACCTCATTGACCATCAGGGTTTCGAAGAAAGAAGCAGGGGGTACCTCTGAAGACCCGAGGTCCTTGGCAGTCGAGCCACCTAAAGTGGATACTGACTCCAAGGCAACCATGGGTTCCGGAAAGGACGTCGAAGCAGTCGATGACCTGACGGAGGAGGTACCCGAAAATAGCGAGGACACCTCTCCCCTAACGGAGGAGCTGATGGACCTCTAAAGAAAATCCAACTCCATCCATCCTACTTATGGGCAAGGACGCTGGAAAAAAGGTAAATATCATACAATGCAACCTCCAACACAAAAAGGCAGCAACGGCAACACTATGTCGGCACCTTGATGTACTGGAGGATGCAATAGCTTTGATCCAGGAGCCCTGGATAATAAAGACCAAAGTTACTGGTTTTAGTAGTCTAAAGGGTCAAATTTTCAGCCTACCAAGCAATCAGCAGCCTAGGACAGCTGTTTACGTCCCAAGGAAATATAGAGCCTCTTCGATGGCACAATTCTGCACCTCAGACCTTACTGCGGTTAAAGTGGAATGTCCAGATGGAAGAGGCAAATATACGGCGTTGGTACTAGCATCGGTGTACCTACCTTCAGATGCAGCCACCTTACCACCGACTAAAGAGACGGAGATACTAGTGGATCACTGCCACAACCAGGGAGTGGAGCTGATATTGGGTTGTGACTCAAACTCCCACCACCTGAGCTGGGGCAGCAAGGATATCAACGCCCGAGGTAAGTCTCTTTATGAATATATAATTAAGAAAGATCTAACAATCTTAAACAGAGGCACGGAGCCGACATTCATTAACGCCCGTAGCCAAACATTAATAGATATTACGCTGGCGACAACCAAAATATCAAACCAAATTAAGGACTGGCAAGTGTCAGATCATATCTCTATGTCAGACCACCGCTGGCTGACCTACACGGTAAGCCAGGATCTCAGGACCACTGTAAAATCTCGCGACCCGAAGAGGACGGATGTAGCTCTCTACAATCGACTCTTAAAAGGTGCTCTGCGGGAAACAGAGGTCCTGACTCCTAGCAATAATGAGGAACTGGAAAGGTACACAGTATCTATCCAAAACAAAATGGACATTGCCTATAAGGAATCCTGTCCGATGAGGACAGTTCAGACAGGTGGCACGACCAATAGCTGGTGGTGCCCTGAACTGGAACACCTCAGAAAGACAGCGAGAACGACCTTTAACAAGGCAAAACGAACAACACTCAAAGAGGACTGGGGAATATACAAAGCCAACCTCAAAGAGTTCAAAAAAGTCTGCAGACAAAAGCAAAGAGAAGCCTGGAGAGCTTATTGTGAGGCAGTCGAAGACTTCCCACAAGTTTCTAGGCTACAGAAGGCGCTCTCAAACGACCAACATAAGAGTATCGGCATCCTTACAAGGGAAAATGGCGACAAGGCCGCCAACCTTCAAGAGAGCGCTGAGATTCTTATGGAAACTCACTTCCCAGGTTCTGTCTCTCCCGGAACGTCAAACTGGATGGAAGTACCAACAACACCCTCACAATACGACTGGCAATTTGCTAGTTCAGTAATTGACGAGGACAAGATAAGGTGGGCCATATCGGGCTTTTCCCCCTTCAAGTCACCAGGACCTGACGGAATAAGACCAGCCCTACTTCAATGGGGAATGGATATTCTTATGCCGCACCTGGTTGGAATTTTCAGAGCCTCTTTGGCTCTGAGGTATATTCCTCGTAAGTGGAGAGAAGTACGAGTGGTATTCATACCAAAACCAGGTAGGATGGATTACACCTTACCAAAAGCATTCCGACCAATTAGTCTCACATCGTTCTTTTTAAAAACAATGGAGAGGTTATGCGAGCGGTACATAAGAGATGAAGTGCTAGTTCACCACCCACTTCATCCAAATCAGCATGCATATACTCCGGGAAGGTCCACTGATTCGGCCCTTCACCAAGTGGTTGGCAGAATCGAAAGATCATTGGACAACAAAGAATCCACCCTGGGTATATTCATAGACATCGAGGGAGCGTTTGATAAAACAACCTTTCCAACAATTACCCAGCAACTCAACTCCAGGAATGTACCTCTGGTAGTAGGAGAATGGATACTCAAGATGCTCTCTAGTAGAGCAATAAGTATCAATGTAGAAGACATCACAGTAAGAGGACTGGTCATGAGGGGATGTCCGCAAGGAGGAGTCTTATCACCCCTTCTGTGGAACATAGTCCTGGACACCCTGATTAATCACCTCAACAACAATGGAATCTACACAATTGCATACGCGGATGACATAGTTATTTTGCAGACAGGCAAATTTGTGAACACACTGTGCGATAGAGCGCAGGATGGGCTCAAATTAATTGAAACATGGTGTAAGGAACACTCACTCTCGATCAATCCCAGGAAGACTGAGATGGTCCTTTTTACCAGGAAAAGGAGTTTATCGGGTTTAAAATCCCCCGAAATCTTCAAAAGCAAACTAAACTTTTCTGAAGAGGTGAAATACCTTGGTATTACCCTCGACAGGAAACTAACATGGAACTCTCATCTACACAGCAGAGCAAAAAGAGCATATGTGGCTTATGAACAGTGTCGGAGAACAGTGGGACGCACATGGGGGCTGTCACCCCGAGTGGTCTCCTGGATCTACACTGCAATAATAAGACCTATGTTAACATATGGAGCAATTGCATGGGGACCGAAGGTTCTACAAGCAACGGCCATTCAAAAACTATATCAAATACAGCGAATGGCCTGTTTAAACATCACAGGAGCCATGAGAACAACACCAACCGCAGCAATGGAGCTTATTACTGGTCTGACCCCTCTGGACCTGTATGTCAAGGAGGTTGCGTTGATGGCCATGGTACGATTGCGCACGGCTGGTGTAAACCCCGAAGTAGGAGTGGGCCAATTGCGGTTAAGCCTATGGCAGGAAGCGCTTACTGCGCTACCTTTGCTGCAGGCAGCCAATGATGCAATTAAACCCAGGTTTTTGTTTAATAAACCCTACAAAATACAAATAAAACACAACACAGAGCCAGATGCGGCAGATGCAATACGCATTTATACAGATGGTTCAAAAATGAATGAAGGCTCAGGATGTGGAGTTTACTCGAGAGCACTAAGCCTAAGGATCAAGTGGGGAATGGGAAACAATACCAGCGTAGTTCAAACAGAACTGGCTGGTATCTCAATTGCCACAAAAGAACTAACCAGAAAAGGAATTTCTGACAAAAACATAATAATCTGCACTGATAGTAGACAAGCCCTATTAGCCTTGAACAGACAACGTGTTATATCAAGACTAGTACTAGAGTGCCACCAAGATTTAGCTAACGCCTCGGCAGATAACAATATTATCCTGAGGTGGGTTAAAGGGCACGACAGGAGTAAAGGAAATCGCATTGCTGATTCTTTAGCCAGGGAAGCCGCTGGACTGAAAATTCTTGGACCCAGTGACACCTACGGCCTGACGACTTCGACAATTGCGGAACTAGCCAAACGCTACACCCATGCTCAATCCCTTGAGAGATGGGAGGCAATCAAAGGATGCAGTTTTGCCAGGATCACCCTGGGCGACCCTGGGAAGATGGCGCCGAAAAAATACTTGGCGATGACCAGAAGAAACCTACGTATAACAGTGGGATTCCTGACTGGCCACTGTCAACTAAGGAAACACCTCCATACTATGGGGCTAGTGGACACACCTATATGCAGGATGTGTGAACAGGAAGATGAGACTGTCAGGCATGTCCTATGCGAGTGTCCGGAGTTATCGTCGATAAGAGAGTGTGTGTTCGGTGAGTCTTGGCCTACACCTGCCGATATAAAGGAGATGTCTCCTGGTGACCTGTTCACCTTCCTGAGAAGGACAGGATGGACGATGACCTAGGAGGACAACTCCTCGGGAGGATGTACAATGGGTCATATGTGGCCTAAGTGCTGTGAGCCTACACTCACCCTCCCTACTCTACAGATACAGATACAGATATTATTTCTGCCATTTTTTTGTTTTTGTTTGATATACATTGTGTTTTATATAATTTTAATATGATGTATATATTTTTGTAGAAGTATTTTATTTTTATTGTGAGTAACGATCAAAAATAACAGTTTTTATGAAATAGATTGTTTTAGTCAATTCATTTTCCATATCCTGATCACATTCCTTTAATGATGATAAATATTTACTGGGGATTTCAAATTAAGATTACAGTACCAATAGAGATGAAGATAATGAGAAATAATGCATAATATTCGTGAATATATATATATACCTATAACGTATAGTCGATGTAGCATCTTCTTGTGACATTCACATTTCTCCTTTGCATTGATCTCTGTAAACTCGACTACGAACATCATAGTCGTGTTTTAGAGTTGTATAGATGACAGCTCTTAGATAGCATCCCACTTGTCTAGTAACTATGATGTTATGTATGTAGAACAACAACATAAAGCAAAAATAGTTAAAGGTAAACTTGAGATCGATAATCAGTTGTACACTATAGAACAGCTGGAAGAGTTAGAAGTGAGTGAGGAGGAATCTGAAGATTTTCAAACACAAAATACCAGTACCCAACACGTATCCAGTGAACTCAGTTCTGTAAACAATAGGAAGCGGAAAAAAATCCAGTATAGTCCAAAAACACGAAGCGCTAAGCAAATTTTGTCTTTGTCGAAACACAATTAATCAAATCAATCTTACTTTTCTTTATTATATAATATACATCTTGTTCGTTTTATCCAATTTCAAGTGTAAATAAATATTCTGTTTCAATGAGTTCTAATTTAAGTATTGCTCATCTAAATGTTTGTTCCTTGGTTCCGAAAATTATTGATCTTAGAGCAGTAATCAATGAGAAAAGGTTTGACGTTTTCTGCGTATCGGAGACTTGGCTAAAGCCTCAAGTACCCGATAACTTAGTGTCCATTGAAGGTTATAATGTAATACGTCATGACAGAATATTAACTAGAGGTGGAGGTGTTTGTATTTTTATTCGGAAGAATATTAGATTTTCCTGCATTGAATTTGATAAAAACATTGAACAGCTGTGGATTAAACTGAAAATTAATCAGAAAGAAATTTGTCTTGGAGTCATCTACAGAGCACCAGACTATCCTCTAGGTAATTTTATTGATATATTTGAACAAACTGTCGGTCATCTAATAAGCGAGTTTGACGAGGTTATATGTTTGGGAGATTTTAATGTTGACTGGTTCAATGTCAACTCGTACCAATTTCGTAAAATCAGTGACTTGTTTGAATCACTTAATTTGAACCAAATGATTGATTCGTCTACGCATACAACACCAACATCTCAAACTTTAATAGATTACATTGTTGTCTCAAATGTTAATATAATAAATTCCAGTGGAGTATTACCCATGGATCAAATCTCACGTCATGATTTAGTTTTTTGTAAATTAAATTTCATACTTCCCAAGCAAGAAACACTTTTTAAAACCGTGAGAAATTTCAAAAATCTCAATAGTAATAATTTTAATCAAGATCTGCTCGGAATACCTTTCGACTCCATTTTTCTTATTAAAGATGTAAATGAAAAACTTGAATTTCTCAATAATTCATTATTGGCGCTTTTTGATAAACACGTTCCATTCAAAAAAATAAAAATAACAAAAAAGTACAATCCTTGGTTAACCGATAATATTCGACTTCTTATGAAATTACGAGATAAAGCAAAGTCTAAATGGAAGAGAACCAAAAAAGAAAGCTCTTTCGAGTATTATAAAATGCTAAGAAACTATACAACGCTTGCTTGTAAAAACGAGAAAAAAGCCTACTTTGTTCATAAAATACGAACGCAGGGTATGAACGAGTTATGGAAAAACCTTGATTTGCTGAATCTTAATAAAAAACGGCAATTTTCTATACCTGATAGCTTGAATGATGTTGAGGGGATGAACAACTATTTAATATCTTGTATACCCTCACTACCAATTGATCCAGATATTATAAATAGTTACTCAAATACTTCTGTTAATCACTCACTTCTGTCATTCTCGCCAGTTTCTGAAGACAAAGTTCTGGCAATACTTTATAACATAAAATCTAATGCACTAGGGTGTGATGGTTTAAATATTAAAATGATTTTGCAATGCTGCCCTCTCATCGTACCGTATATGTTACTCATATTATTAATTCGTGTCTAATAAATAATACATTCCCTGATAACTGGAAAAAGCACAGATTAGGCCAATACCTAAACTTAACAACCCCAGCGAATTCAAGGATTTACGTCCCATAAGTATTTTACCAACCATGTCAAAAATTTTAGAGAAAATCATTGAGGAGGGGGTAAGGAATCACGTTGATCAGCACAATATACTGCCATATTTTCAATCAGGTTTTAGACCCTTACATAATTGTCAAACAGTCCTTCTTAACATCACGGACGATATCTTAAAAGAAAGGGATAACGGCAATTTTACAATACTAGTTCTAATCGATTTTTCCAAGGCATTTGATACCCTAAATCATCAAGTATTATTGTCTATTTTAAAATCTCTCGGCTTGTCAAATAATGCTATCAAATTATTTTATAGCTATTTCCAAAACAGACTACAACAAGTTAAACTTAATAATACATGTTCATCTTTTGTAAACGTATCACAAGGCGTGCCACAAGGTTCAATACTGGGACCTCTTTTATTCACTCTATACACTGCTAGTATCGGGAGAGTTTTGAGGTGGTGTAAAATTCATCTCTATGCGGACGATACACAGATATATATACATTTTAAACCTGATATGTACCTCGATGTAATAAATAAAGTGAACGAAGACATTGCTAATATTATTAACTGGTCACACAAACATGCATTGAATATCAATCCTAGGAAAACATCTTTTTTGATATTTGGACCTAAGACACATCTTTCTGATTTGACAGCGCGCATAACATTGGAAATTGAAGGTGAATCCATTAAACCCTCGAATACCGCAAAAAATCTAGGATTAATATTGGATCCTAAATTGAAATATGATAAACATATTAACAATTGCATTAAAAATGCCTACTTCAATATTAAAAAGATATTTCAAAGTCGACAGTATCTGTCATTCAATGCAAAAAAAGTTTTGTGTGATGCGCTTGTACTAGCTAAATTTGACTACGGTGATGTTATTTATGGGCCTTGCTTAAATGTAGCTACCGCAAGGAGAATTCAAGTAGTGCAAAACTGTTGCTTGAGGCTGGTCTGTGGTATCAGAAGACGTCAGAGAATTTCCCACAAACTCAATACAGTCAAATGGCTCAGTATGGCCAAGAGACGATATCTTCATTCGGCTTGCTTATTCCATAGAATTATTAAAACTGGACAACCGTCATATTTATTGAACAAAGCTTCCTCCCTTTCAAATATTCATAACCGCAATACCCGTTTCAACTATAGATTAACTGTCCCTCGTCATCGAACTGAACAGTACAAAACTTCTTTTACATATCAAATTGCAAAAATTTACAACGAACTGCCTGAACTTGTCAAACAAAAAAAATCGATTAAATCATTCAAAATTGCTCTGAGATCGGTTTTGTTTCGCGACCAACGTATGAACATTGGTATGTAGTATTTATTTTGTGTATTTCTATGATATGATGTAGCTTTTCTTTTCTTTTGTTTTTTTGTTGTTACAGTTTATTATTATTAATACCATCAGTATTGTTATTGTCATTTGAATTGTGTTACATATTATTATTATCATTTTTATTTGTATCGAATTTTGTTAGAACTATGTTATAATATCTTTAATTATTCTTTGAATCACTCAACGCCTAAGATGAAAAACAGAGACTGCCATATCAATTTGGTGTGGTAGTCACCTGATCTTCGATGCGTTTTTTTTTCTCTCGCTCTTACTTACTTTTTTTTACTTTAACTACCTATCTTATTGTAAATGTTATGATGAGGAAAAAAAATAAAAGACCTTTATTATTATTTATTATTAGAAAATAAAATATGTGGTTATTGTTACTCTAATTTTGATTTAATTAGCAAGATAAAATAGCAGCAACGAATAATGTGGAATATAAATCTTATTGATTATTATAAACTACAACACAACATAATATTTGTCTTTGCAACAGCAATGAAAAAGTTTCAACCACTACAAAGTTATTACAGCATGAATTTGGAAAAAGTGGTATTTTAATTAATTTTTTACGTAGAATGTAGACAAATTTTAAAAATGGAAACATGGTAGACAAAGACTCAAACATACTGCGCAGTAAAAATTTGAAGCTGATGACTCAACCCGTTCTGTATTTATAGCTTCTAAAAGTAATGTAAAATTGTGCTCAATAATTTCATTTATTAACAAAATGAAATCAACGAATCATGACATGGAAATCCAAATTAGCAGCTCTTAAAAATAAATAACAATAAATTTTGCTCTTTTGCAATGCACAAAATTAAAATGCTTTCTTCTCCCGATGATGAAGTTTACTGCCCGACTTGTAGCGGCCGGAGGGCAGTAATCATTCAAGGGAGGAAAAGGCATTGTACTTTCATGCTGTACATATGATTTTTCCGCCTACCTCCATCCAAAGTGTTTTTTTCTTCGATTTGCAGCAAATATTAATTTTGCTGACTAGTCGACTGAAAAACGGAGAAAAAGTCGCTTCCTTCTCGATTTTTTTTTAGGTACAACCACATGTGGTCTTTACAAAATGATAAAGTAGGTCCCTGGCCATCTGAAATCGAAAATTACAACATTTTTTGATTTTTTGCGAAATTTGTCAAAAATCTCAAAATTATGTTTTATTACTTTTTCACACATACCTCGCGATATCTCCGGAACTGAAGAAGATATTTTCAAATTTTTTTTTTAATCGACAGAAGAAACATGGGCGAAGATTACTGCGTTAGTTTCATTTGTATAGAAAACCTAGTTTTTTTTGTAAAATTGGAGAAAACTGCAATCTCTACTTTTTTTGCAGCACTATTTTCAGTAATCGAGAAACTTTTTTATTTTTCAAAATGTTACCAAACTATCTGCGTACCAAATAAAGCTGCAGCTTCAAGGAAGTTTTTAAAACAAGAATCACTATTCTAAGTATTATAGACCACATGTGTTTGTACCTTCAAAAAAAGAGCAGGTAGCACTCCGGGAGTGCCGGCAGAAGTGAAAACTGAAGTAAGAAACAAACAGTTTTGATTCGAACCTATTTAATAAAGACCGCATCACAGTACATAGACAGTCTTTTCTGGTATCCCGAAGCTCCCGATCGAGCGATAAACAGATACAGTGTGTCTTTTGTACTTTGAAAGTACGAGCGGAGTTATTAGTATACCGGCTGGACTTTCTTCGCAGTGGATTATTTAATTATTATTACTGCATTTTTCATATTAAAAAAAATGCCACGAGTGTGTTGTGTGGACGGTTGTAGGAGTAGAGATGATGAAAAATATCTTCCTTCAGAATTGAATTTTTCTACAAATATATTTTCCATCGCAATAATTTCTTCAACAATGTCCCTTGACGGTATAAATAACCTACTTAATTCATCCTTCATTGTCGTGTAGGCTTTCAGTTTACAGAAAATAGTTTCTTTGTTTATTAAATTATCCGCCGAATGGGCAAAATTTAGGCAGGTTTCACAAGAATATTGTATTAGACATTTTTTTAACAAATACCCCGTAACATACACTAAAGCGTTTCCTTCTGGGCTTGATACATTTCGGTAATCTGTTGTAAACACTTTTAAAGGCACATTTTTAGTTTCTGTTAGTGAACTGTTCTAGACATTCTTTTGTTAGTTCAGAACTAATAGTTTATAGAACTTCGTTTACATCATCGATACAGTTGGTACCTTCAAAATGATCAAAAAATTTGAGAGAAAATAGCTTTTTAAACGCGCTACAAAATTGTACTTTGTGGCATTACCGCAGCAACTACGAAATTGTCCAAAAAAGTTTTCGAGGCAATCTTGATTGAGGTTCCGTGTTTTTTGTAATCTTTGGTAGCATCTGGTATAATTTTTAATGACATTAAATAGTAATTATGTCATTCCTTTTCCATAATATATATAAAAAGCTGACACACTATTTATATTTGCTAACACTAAATAATTTACTTCTTATGTAAAATCACACAGAACAGTCAGTCAGTAATTATCTTTCGAGTAGAAAACATCTAATTTTATTGTCGGAAATATTATAAATTGTAATTGATAAATAAATAAAGTTTTTAAAAAGGAACTTTTCACCCGTGGTGACTTATTTTAGTTGTTTGTTTTCTATTTCTATATTATAAGATATATTATATTTGTACATTTTTGACGAATTGTTTTATTTATATAATGTAATGAAAGCTATTCCAATGAATGATTCTAGTTTATTTCTTATAATTAAATACATAGTGAAACAACATCGTTTTTGAAATAAATTTTCTAGCATGACGTACATTTTTATCAGCCCCTGTACCACACACTTAATTTATAAATCAACAAGCTATAAAGATAATAATTCGCACGACGCCTATATGTACCGTATGTACGAAACACGTGTGTTTTTACGATCGTTTTTCGGCAGGTCTTTATTAGCGTTACATCAAACAGCCGACGAGGAGTGAACCTACTATTCTTTTGTCTATGTACTGTGACCGCATCAATAGTAGTTTTGTATTTCGTTGTGCTAAAATTGCGATCATTTGACATAGTTAAACCAAATTCATTATTTAAAAATTCAATTAATGATTGATTTTTATCGTCTGCAAAGTTTATATTGAAATCTCCACTTAAAATCATTGGCAATTTATCAAAGCTTTTTCCAATTTTTTTTTGAAGCAATGCAGATGCGTCATGAGAATAAATAAATAAATTTTCGTACAAGAAGTCTCGTATAACACGCAAAGACTTATTTGGAGAGATGTAAACAGCAACCATAATAATTATTCGTTTTTTTACGTTTTATAGTTCTCAGCTTATAGCTGGTTTTCTTGACGGCAGTTACGGGCTAAAGCCAAGTAAGAGTTTACCATCTAGTAATTTATAAAGTACTTACTCATTTTCTTTCACTACTTCATCATCACTTTTTTCATTAATAGATTCACTTTGTTCGATTTCCATAATTTAAACAATTCACATTTACGAATACACAACAGTGTATTTACTACACAACAGTCAAGGAATCAGCTGTCACCATCCTTGGATACGCGTGGGACGCTGTACATAAACACACACGGTCATTCGCGCAGCACACTCAGGCACGGTAGAAAGAGTGGGAGATACTAGTTCCTCTCCCTTCCCTTCGATCTTACGCTTTTTCGATCAGCATCACGTGACCCTGACGCGAGTTTGAAAGTTTTTACCCATACAAAAAAAAGTGCTCAGCGCCGCTAAAGAAGTTTTCACTTCAAAAAAAATTGAAACCTTTTTGCCCCCTTTTCTGTGCACTAGACTGATATCAGGCACGAAAGTGATTACTTTGCTGCCTGTGATTATACATTTCCATAGCAACCAACTAAAATAAAGAGATTGTGGGAATTGTAATAATTTGCAAATACAATATCCTCATGAACAATCGGAGAAAAAATTATATGTTCAACTTGGCAGCAAAGTAGATTGACTGCCTAGTTGAACAAATAACTATCATACAGGGTGAATCACGACTAACGGGACGGAGATTTATGGCGAAACGGTAAAAAATTTGAAATGTTTGTCACCTTAGTAGTTTGTACATCCATATAGGCTACATTTTAAAATTATTTTGAAATATACAGGATGTCCCAATAAAGTGTGGCGTATCAAAGTTATATTTTTTCTTATGGAACACCCTATATTTGATTGCATTTTCTGATTGCACCCAAAAAATAAAGTACTATTTCATAATGGTTCCCTATACCTAAATACAGAGGGTTCCGAGTTATGCTGACTTTTTTAAAAATGTGAACATTTCGAAAAAAATTAATAACATTGATATAATAAATTCTAGCGAATTTCCTCTCACAGCTCAATAGTCGGATATTCGTAGAATGTATTCCACGATTTAGTACTAAACATCTCTTTACAGGGTGTTCAGAATTATCAGTTGAATTATTAGATCATTAAATGTGTTATAACGGGCTTATTTCAAATGGAACACCCTGTATTTCAATAATTCATCATATTCAGAAAAATGTCCTCTTTCGAATGATATAAGGGTGTCCTTTACCTAGGTACTATCCTTTTCGCGAAATTTACAATTTTCTTAAATTGTATAGTAAATTGATTTTAAAACATCTGCAATTCTTTCTAAATTTTATACTAATTATCTTGACAAAGCTATTGTGAAGAAAAACAGTGAAGCTGCTAATAAATATGCACACTTATTGTTCCTGAGGTACACTAACTCTTTTTTACCGATAAGTATTTGAGTACATAATAAAACAAAAACACACTATTAATAAAGCAAATACATAAATACTACGAAACGAACAACAAATTATTAAAAGCAAAAATTGGAAAATAACTATAATAGCCATAACACGGATGAGTGTAAACGTTTGGGGAGGGATTGTGGAATCAAATATAGGGTGTTCCATAAGAAAAAATATAACTTTGATACGCCACACTTTATTGGGACATCCTGTATATTTCAAAATAATTTTAAAATGTATCCTATATGGATGTACAAACTACTAAGGTGACAAACATTTCAAATTTTTTACCGTTTCGCCATAAGCCTCCGTCCCGTTAGTCGTGATTCACCCTGTATATTCAAATTCGCTTGAATCACTCATTTTTTAAATATTATATATTTTGTTTACATATAGACTACCCATCTAACTTACTTATATTTATATAATAATTATATAGTATAGGTCGTCAATGCCGTATAATTTATTTCAATGAAATGTACCATTACGTCAAATTTACTTTTGCCTGCAATGAGGACAGGAAATGTATACTTTGGATAGAGGTAGGCGCTATTTGTATAACAAGGGAGCAAAATGCTACTTTTCCTCCCGACGATGATCATTTAAGGGAGGAAAAGGCATTTTACTCTCATGTTATAAATAAGATTTTTCCGCCCACCTCTATCCAAAGTATTATTTATATCTTCAACTACGACCCCCCCTGTAATCAGTCAATATGGTTTATTTACGATAAAAAGACGATGCATGACGTTGCAAAACGAAATATTGTGATGTTGCCAAGTTGTACTTTTTTTCTCAAAAATTAAAATAATAATTAATACAAATAGCAAATACATATTACAGCAGTAAGCGGGAGAAGCGGGACCCCATTTCGGCATTCTTGTTCAAAATAGCGTAACAAAGATGTTACCACCTCTTGCCATTTACTGTTCAGCTGCTTCGGCATTTTATTAAATACTTACCGCAGATTTGCTTGAATACTTAGTTATGGAAATAACTGTTTTCTCAATCTTAAAGAAACAATAAATTTGAAAACACCAAAAAAACTTGTAAATATTAGACGATGATCGAATGTCAATAAACGTCAAAACAAACTGGGGAATTTTACCAGTTGATCTGACAACGTCTTGAAGTTTTGCCAACCCACAGCTTCCCTAGCAACTGTCAATAGACGTCGCCATTTTATTCAAAAATATGACATATGCCGTCAAAACATCAAACTTATAAAGTAGGCCGCAATAGCGATTTGCGTACTAACTGTCAAGAAACTTTCAAAACACTTTTTTATTATCCTTATAACTTATAACTGGTTTGTGTATTTTGTGGAAAGTTTTATTCAATTGAAAAATGTCGAGTGAAAGTGAGATGGATTCAATATTATCACGGAAATCGCAGGAATAGCCAAATATTGTTCATGTTGTTCAAGTATGTATTATCAATGATAAGAGTATAAATACAAGTAGAAGTAGGTCGTAGGTTAAGTATAGTACGTAACTCGAGTTGTAAAGCATTTTACCTACGACCCCCCCTGTAATAAGTCAATAACACACAGTCGGCGCTAATGTAATGACGTCTATTACGCACGGTAAAAAAAACGCGCAGCTGTAAAGTAAATCGCACGGCTTCCCTAGCAACATCTTAGCAACAGTCAATAGACGTCGCCATTTTATTCAAAAATATGACATAAGCCGTCAAAACATCAAACTTAAGTAGGCGGCAATAGCGATTTGCGCTGAACTGTCAAGAAACTTTCAAAACACTTTTTTATTATCCTTATAATTTATAACTGGTTTGTGTATTTTGTGGAAAGTTTTATTCAATTGAAAAATGTCGAGTGAAAGTGAGATGGATTCAATATTATCACGGAAATCGCAGAAATAGCCAAATATTGTTGATGTTGTTCCAAGTATTATCAATAATAGAGACTTTTAGCTTGTCTTAAATTTCTCACGTATCCGTATACGTAACGAACTGCGCATGTGTAGACCCGTTACGTCTCAGCCGATACGATGCGTTGAACGCATTGTTACGTACCCTACTCCGTATACTTAAACGTATACGTATCCCGACCAGAGTCAGTATTCCGTGCTATTAGTGCTATTTTACAGGTCTTCTTCTTCTTTGATATTGGTTTAGTTTAATATGCATCAAAAATAGATCGTTAAAATCATCATCGTTCTCGTCTAGCAGTAATGGATTGTTTAATATCGCCTCCATTGTACGTTTTAGAAATATATAAAAAGGTAAAATAAAAAAACTACGTAACTCCAATACGGATACGGATACGTGTAAAAACTTATGACAAGCTAAAAGTCCCTAATAAGAGTATAAATACAAGTAGAAGTAGGTCGTAGGTAAAGTATAGTACGTAACTCGTGTTGTAAAGCATTTTACCTACGACCAGATTGTGGGAATTGTAATAATTTGCAAATACAATATCCTCCTGAACAATCGGAGAAAAAATTATATGTTCAACTTGGCAGCAAAGTAGATTGACTGCCTAGTTAAACAAATAACTATTTTCTACAAGCGGGCGGAAAATTGAATTGTCCACATGGCAGCAAAATTGATTTTCCCGCACCGTGTGGAAAATATTTTCCACACCAATATGTCAAATAAATGATAAACTGGTATTGTGATAAACTGTCAGTGCATTTCTAAAATATTTTGCTCGTAAATAAGTGAATCCTCACGCTCTTAGAAAACCTATATTGTACCTAACACTTGCGAAAAATGTTTTTCCGCTCGGCTGACTCGTGCGGAAAAACTCATTTTCCGCACTTGTTAGGTAAATAGCTATTTTTGATAGACTATTTCGTGAATATTTATTTACCTGTAGTCACAATAGTTATAACTTCCGAAGTAAAAAACTATCTAATAAGGTCAAAATTTGCATAATTTTACTTACCCTCCCTAATTTATTACTTTCCCGCACTGGTGCAAAGTGACACTTTCAAAACTAAAATGCGTTCGGGAAAGTGGGTTAAAACGTACGGTCGTAGAAAAATTAATTTTCCACACTAAAATGTGTGTGGAAAATTCAATTTTCTGCCATTTTTACTGTGCGATATGTTTGAGTCTCAGTTTTTGTTCACCATGCTACCATTTTTAAAACTTGTCTACATTCTACGTGAAAAATTAATGAAAATGCCCCTTTTTCCAAATCATGGTGTGATAACTTTGCCGTTAATAAATTTTTATTTTATAAAATTCTGGTAGTTTACATTTGCGATGATTCTGAATCCAGTGGTATAGTCACATTTGATAAAAAAAATGCCAAATGTACTTTCGACTTTTTTGGTCAATGAAAATTAACATAGAAATGGTAATTAAGCTATGAAAATTTGTGTTCAAATACTGTTGTTAATACTAAATCTAAAAAAAATTAAATCAAAATCGGTTGAGAAATTTGGATTTTACAGGGATGTTAAAAAAAATGGGTCACACTGTAGGTACCCACCTATAAGGAGCACAAACTTTGTACATAGGGCGGCGACCCAGCACTGTAGTGGAACGCATTTGATGCGATAATTACAGTCAAGCTGTCTCGGACATGGTTAGTACTTGGATGGGTGACCGTGCCAGGGAAAACCATCGTATAGGGCCCGTACAGCCGGCAGCGAAGTAGCATATCACAGCATGCATTATACCAATGAGCATGAGGTATAAGGTATAATGTAGAACATACATTAAAATACATATTTGCCCAGCCAATGAGATTGCTTATGTACCGCCAAATTCAAAATACCAGTTTATGTATTTGTTGGAAGTAGATATACTAAGCCATTACTGGACCAGGAAGTGGACTGCGCATGTGCAAGTTCAGCTAGTCAATAAGTGTGAGAGAGATATCCCATGAGGCGAATTTTAAAAAAACTTTGACTTGAGTGTGGATCGAACCCCGAACCTACGCGTTCATAGCAATACATCTAACATAGTCTGCCATGATCTCTCATGCATATCGTTACCGTTTGGATGATGAGGCGGCGCAGTCTCAGCGCACCACCACCACCAAATCCGTTGCGATGATAACAGCGGGAGCGCTGATATACCAGGTTGGTTAAAAGTAACTCTTTGGGTTAGGTTAGCTGTTACATCAAACGTCACATTGTTACGTCAAACGCCACGTTGTTACGTCAAACGTCACGTCAAACGTCACATCGTTATGTCAAACGTCACGTCGTTAAGTCAAACGATCATCAAACGGTTCTATGTATGAGAATGTTCTCTTTCGTAATATGTCTTCAGAAGAGTACAGACGTCGAATTGAAGAGTTTATTAATAGCATTGGTGAATTAAAGAAAGATATTGCTTTCTATAAAGATAAAAGTGAGGTTATGAAACAAATGAAGAATCTTAGTTTATCTGATAATGTAGGTCAGACGTGGAGCAGTCTTCGTATAAACTGGGTACCTCAAGAGATCCATCAGTTAGCTCGTAGACTGCCGCAAACTACTTATCCGTTAAGACGTATTCAACCTACACCATGTTCAACAGAACAGAAAAGGAACTAAAAAATGAAATTAATAATGTTTTCGCAATGTCATGTGTAATATTAGTGGCTGTATTTGTTTTAATTTTAAAAATTATTTTGAAAATTGTAAAACGAAAATTCCAATCTTCATGTAATATAAAAGTTGATGAATATACAGTGTGTTTCAATAAAACCCATGTTTTTAGAAAAAACTTTATTTATAAAGGTAATACAGTATTAGAAAACCAGTGACGGAGGCGTTGTACATTTCTTTTGGTACACGAATATACTCCAGAGGCGTGGCAGGGGTTGGGATCTTGAGCAAAGTTTCCAGTTTCACGAGGTGTGCCATCGAATTTGCAAACGTCAATAATGCGTGGAGAAATACCGAAAATGTGACATTTATTTCGCAGAAATTCGGCTTTTTGTTGTCCTCGAACGTAAATGTAGTCTGCGGCATGAAACAACTTGCTTCCCAATATTTCATTCACTTTAGAATATTCTACATATCCTGAAGAGTATCGAATGCCATGCACATTCCTTTCCAAGTATGATGTAGTCGTCTTGTCTGCGTTGCTCAATGTGAAAAACGGTTGCGGTGGTAAAAATATGTAATGCGAACCCTTAAAGCCAATTTCTATGCTGAGTTCTTTGACAACGAAAAGGCCGTCTACGACAAAACCTTGAATGTCTACGAATGCTACTCTCATGTTGACGTCTGCTCGAACACTAAATCACAACATCTAGTTCAAGCTTTTAACAATTTCGGAGAGCAATCATTATCGTTTCGTGCTCGAACTAGTCGTATTGTTTGACGTCCACATGTAATCATGGAATAATCGTTGAAAATGTTGAAAATATGTTTAAGAGGTATTTCAAGGTTGAAGGACTTGTCGCTAACATTCAGAATAGGATCTTTCGGGTAATTCCAGCCGGCTATAGCCATATGATTGGAATCTTCTTGGTTATAACAGGTCATGGCACGTACGGCGCTTACTATTCCAGGATCTCGAACTGTTTCCATTTCCCTGGCACTTTCACTGTACGTACATGAATCGAATAGAAAGGCTCCAACATTATTTGCTAATTTTACGTCACCAGCTCCGTGTACTTCGAGAGAACCCTTAATGCACAACAATGTTTCGCTCATTGCAAAAAACGAATCAACTTGATTAATGCTAAACTCCACAATGTCACTGCAATTGAATGATTTTATGAATGGAGCATAGGTTCTATATTCGGCCTTTCGAATTGACTCATCAAACATCGGCTTACGATAGATATCAAACATTGGAGGCATGTCGTTTTGGCGTAGACGTTTTCCATACATGGTTGTCATTTTTCAATTTAAAACCCAGCAATTGCAAGACCAATTTTTTTGCGAACGAGAGCTGTTTCAGCTTTGGCGACTGCTCAGCTAATGAAGTTGAAAGTGCTGCAGATTTACTTTTATGATTGATTATTAGCCCCATCGTGCTCTAAGCTCCAACACCAACGTACTTAGTTCTCCACGAAAGTTTACGGGCTGACCGTCCTGGTCTAAAGCAATGACGGTGATATTGGTTATTTCACTTTGTGGTATAACAGGTAAATAGAGTAAATTATGAGGAATTTCGTCTATGGAATATCCCGGATCCACTTGTATGACGAATTCGTATATAGTATGAGCAGGTCTGTTTGCATCGAAGGCTCCAGTGGTAATGTTACAATCGAAGCGAATACTAGATACTTTAATGATTTTGACGAGGAGATCTGAAGAGTGCAATTTGTTAGCTTCGAGTATTTTCGGTGAAAATCCCAAGATTCTTCCAAGACTATTGGTCTCCTTGAAGGAAATTTTGTATTTACTGGAAATTTCACATTTCAACGTGTTGTGATTGGGTTTTAGTGATTATTTTTTTCACTTGTCAAAATCTGACATTTTGGTGGTTTTAACCAATAGCAATACATTATTCTAGCCAATCATTCGGTATTATACTGATAATTATGCTTCCTCATCGATAAAACCTTGTTTACATCGAAACGTCAAAATTTTACTTTGAATTTGTCATTATTGACAACTAAAAGCGCTTTCAAAAATCCTTTTAAATTGTTGAAAAAAATAATCTTCCCAAATACAACTCGCTCTTCAAATTTTATCACATAATTGTTTATTTTCATCACTCAAACTTGTTTATTTGAGGCAAAAACATTCAAACAAACCGAATTTAGATAAAATCACTCCTCCTAACGGAGTCGTGATTTTATCAAATCGGTTTGTTTTCATATTTTTGCCAAATAAACAAGTTTTCGTGGAAAAGAAAAAATTATCGATAAAATTTGAAGCACTCGTGGTATTACCTTTGATAATTTTTTACTAAATATAGTAACCAATCAAATTACTTAATTTTAAGTCATGTGTCAAATTTCATCCAATCACCTCTGGATTACAGCGATAATACCCTACATGTCGTGTTTTCAGTTTGGTTAAACGTCAAACTGATTAAAACTAATAAATTGTGTATTTAAAATTATTAAACGTCAGATTGACAATCAATTTTTTGATATCCACAAAGTGAAAAATTATCTTATCGAATACTCCTCGGGCCTTGATAAATACTCAAAATTTTGTCATAGAGAATCCTTCAAGCGAGTTGCTCAAGGATAATAGCCCTCGGCCTGCGGCCTTGGGCTATTATCAAGCAACACGCTTTCAGCATTCTCTATGACAAAATTATCTCGGTATTATCAAGACCCTAGGGGTATTACTATTGAAAATATATCCTCCGGTCTAGTTAGATTGCCTGCACCTAATTTATCTCGGATAAACGCTTCTAGATCGGCAATTTCGTAACATCCTGTGGGAAAATCAAAACTTTGAAGCTTGCCCTTGGTATCGTAGTAGTAAAACTTACAATTTTCAATGTTCGGTATACTGTGATAAGAGTGAAAAGATCGTAGAGCTATTTCGTATTCCTTCTTCGGATCGAGCTCAATAGGCGTAGGAGATTGGAAGGTGAACACGTGATTGGTGCTGTTAACTCTCAGCAACTGCGACATGATGACTAAGGAAATACGAATAATGTTTGAATTTAAATATCATTTATTTTTTCAATGTTTGTTTACAAAGGAAACAAGTAGCTTGCGAACTCGGAGGACCGTCACAATGCGTCGTCCAATCAGGTCGGTTGTAATGGATGAAACAAGGCAGCCGTATTTGTAGTTCAAAATTTGCTCGATATTCATTGGGAAGTTTATGCCATATTTCCAGCAATTCCCAAGGTCTTACACACTCTATTAGATGTTCAATGGGAAAGTGCTTTAGTTCTTCGGCAGTAAAACTACTTAAAGCTTTTCCATGGTAGATGTGTTGTAGAAATTTCAAACACAAATGACCGCAATTGATTTGATCGTAGTTTTGATATTGGGTATTGTTGTAGAAAATTCGCGCACTTTTTCCGAGATATTTAACAACTTCTTTCGGCGGCTTCAAGTTACCAAATGAATCGAAATACTCTACATTATTGCTTTTCTTTTTGTAAGCCACCCAATGACTTCCGCTATTCTTAGAGGTATCCAAATTAACCACTGCACATTCTTGTTTTCGAGGGCCTTCTTTAGGGAGAGTGTCTCACATGAAAACTCCTCGAAAATGCGGTATTTTAAGCGATTTTGCGTAATGTGTCAAAGTCGGTTAATACGTGATTGGGTAGCTTTATTAGTTTTTTCGCTTTTTCAAATACAATCCGAAACCGCCTTTTGGGTACTTTTTCAGATACAGACCAGATCCTACACATTCCATAGCCTTATTATGACGTACATCTTCTTCCAATTTCTTTTGTGCATGCTTTGCGTCAATGACAGTTTTAGCAATCCCAGCAGCACCACCTGACAAAGCTCCGAGTGCCGAAAGGCCAGCAAACAAAGGGATAAGTGGTAGGAAACCTCCGGATTTCGCTACAGGTATCACTCGAGGAACCTCTACTTCTTTTTTCCCACCAAATTCTTTAATAAGTGCTCTGGCGGCTCGTAAGGCAAACGTTGCGGTGTCTTCCAAAGATGCCCCTTTTTTCATGGACTTTCCCACTTTTAGAATAACATCTCGATGCAAGGAACGACGTTTGCGACGACAACCCATTCCCAGCTTTCTTTTCACCTTCATTCCGCCTGTTACAAGTAATGCAGCAGTTTTCTCTCCCAGTGAAGCGTCTTTTGATTTGACGCGTGCCCAAGCTTTATCTTCAAGTATCTGATCGGCTTTGTGTCGTTCTTCGAGAGACTTATTCTTCCAGTAAGAAATATCGTGTTGTTTACAAGCAGCGTCCAAGGGGTTTATGCCCGGATCTCCACGATCGAGACGTTTTTCCAATTTTGTACCGGCTAAAAAAAAAACAGTCAATTTTTATATAAAGGGGTGGAGGGGGTAGTACTTACGTCCACAGTACTGATAGCTAGGTAAGTGAAGTTCAATAGGTAGTTTATTGATGAGAGAATTTAAGAGACCTTCTCCTTCAAACACCAACATTAAGACTGATACGCGTAAGTGGTAACATCTATATTTAAAGAGCAGTACTACGAAAAACGACACACACAATGAAAATAATTCAACAAGAGCAGACTATACCCATTGAAAATCTGGATTTCACCTCATCGTCATCGATCGGCAAACATGGTAAATTGTTACCAAATTCTTTCCGTGCCATTATATGTGGCCCCAGTGGGTGTGGTAAGACGAATGTCGTGCTGGCGCTCCTATTCAATCCAAATGGCGCGAAATTCAAAAATGTTTATGTCTATTCAAAATCGTTATTCCAACCAAAGTACCAATTGCTGCAAGAAGTTATAGCACAAGTCAAGGGCGTTGGCTATTTCCCATTTAAAGACAACGAGGAAATTATTAGTCCAGAGAAAGCTCGACCAAATTCTGTCTTTTTATTCGATGACGTTGCATGTGACGGTCAGCAGAAAATTCGTGAATACTACTCCATGTGTAGACATAAAGATATTGATGCTGCATATCTTTGTCAAACATACTCAAAAATACCGAAACAGCTTATTCGCGACAACTGTAATGTGATTGTATTATTCAAGCAGGATGAGGTGAACTTGAAACATATATTTGACGAACACGTATCTCCTGACATGACATTTGACGTATTTAAAAATATGTGTTCAAAGTGTTGGTGTGATCGCTATGGTACATTGGTAATTATGAAAGATTTCGCCTTTAATGATGGAAGGTATCGCAAAGGATTCGATAAATATATAAAATTGTAAGCTGCTTCTTCAGTCCACACCAATATGTCTGACGATAAGGTTGCTATTGCATTGCGCAAGAAAAAAGTGTCTGAGCTTGCTAGATCAATTCGAAAAAAATACTTGGCATTGAAATTGGGTAAATCAGAGCAAGATGAGTCTCTTAATAAACTATTCAAGCCAATATCTAAACCACTCGAAGAAATTGTGCAATCCTCAAAGACATTACAAAAAACGATTACAAATTTAAATCCAAAAGAGGAAATAAAGAAGGAAGAACCTGATGATGATGTGTTTACACCTCCATTTCTCGAAACGGAACCGGTAGCCGAAACCGATGAATCAGGCAATATTACACGTTCTGAATCTCCAGAAGAGATGCGCCCCGAAATTTCTCAGGAAGCTTTCGAAGACTATTTGGATCAATATCCTGCCATCAGTCATCAGTTCATTGAAGATTACTTCCAAAAAGATGATAAAATTGATAAAAATTATGGACCGATATACAACGATGAAATCGGTTGGTCATTAGGCAAATGTCGAATTGCGTTTGATGGAAAAACCGGTAATATAAACATACTACCTGAGAAAAACAAAATGCGAAAATATGTAATTGGAACACCAGGCTTGTATGAGCATCTATTTTACCAAGACCCCAGTTACAATGATCAAGATTTACAGAACTATAAAAATCTTTTGACAACAACTGAAGTTCATAGACACGTTAGATCGTCTTAAGGGGTCAAGTACTGAAAAATATCACTACATCATAAAACCTTTATTCAAAACAAAATCTCTAACGACGACTAGATCGTCTCAGGTATTGACTCGTATAAAATCAATTCCTTTTGCAAAAGGAAAAGGTATCGATCGTTTAAGATATAATGATAAACCTATGGAGTATATTTATTGGGATGATGCTAATGAATTGGTGGATCGTTTGAAGTTGTTGATTGCTTCGTAAGAGGCAGGTAATACGTCACACGACAACGAAATAGTAGCAATAATTAATGAACTCAAGGAAGCTGGTATAATAGAATAATACAAGTTGAAACTTGTTCATTTCAATTATGCCAGTCGATAAATTCGGACATAGACATCAAACGCCCTATGCGCGTTTACCAGCGAAAATTACGTTTCCTCATACACAGGACGGTAATATTGATATTGAAAATGTGAAAATTTGTAATGTTAAGGAACCGACAACAAATAGTGATGTGCAATTGAATGGCCTACGTACCATCAACTCATTAATTCAAGCACATGGTACCGTGCTGCAGCAGCAAGAACGTGATATAAAGGATTTAGCTGTAGGATTCAACGAGATAAGAAATGAGCTTCATAAGACAAAAATTCCCATATTACAGGCGAATATTGCCGACTTACAAAATAAAACTAACGAAATTGATACATTTATTTCGCGAAATCCCCCTGTAGCAGCTAGGGATATGGCTACGAAGAAATACGTTGACGATTCAATTGTGGCAGCCAAAGTTTTCATTCGAAAAGAATTTTCTGCTTCTATAAACAAGTGTGTTGACAGCATAGGTGAATTAAAAAAAGAATTTACAGAACTCTCCGATTTGAAAAGTAACCTTTTAAGTATTGTAAACATTAATGCCCCAGATTTAAATGACCGCATTCGCAGTCTGGAGATGAAGCTAGCCAGTCATGTTACATAAGCATTCTAAAGAAAAAATTCAGCTTGTAAACGAGCTCCACAAACCGATACGGAAAAAATTCCCTCGGAGACGCACTATCATTAAGGGCCTTGACGATCTTTGGCAAATGGATCTTGCGGAGATGAGGAATTTTGCATCACAAAATAGGAATCATTAAATGATACTGGTCGTCATTGATTGTTTTTCTAAGTTTGTGTGGACACGCCCACTAAAGACGAAGACCGGAGAGGAGATTACTCGAGCATTCTCGGACATTCTCGCTCACACTAGACGAATACTAAAAAATCTGCAATCTGATCAGGGAAAGGAATTTTACAACAGCAAATTTCAAAATTTAATGGGAAAACACAACATAAATCATTACAGCGTATTTAGTACAATGAAAGCTTCTATGGCTGAGCGTGTTATAAGAACTTTGAAATCGAAACTCTACAAGTATTTCAGTTTAAATGGCACCTACAAATGGATTGATATTCTGCCTGAAATTACTCAAAACTATAACGATACAAAACATTCCACAACAAAATATAAGCCTTCTCAAGTCAACAAATCCAACGAAAAATCTATTTTGAATAACACCTATAGTCATTTGAAGATAGCAGGCCCGCGAAAATTTAAAGTTGGTGACATTGTGCGCATATCCAAGGCAAAACATGTCTTTGAAAAAGGATATACACCCAATTGGACTACAGAACTATTCAAAATCACCAAAGTTAAAATTACCAATCCTGCTACGTATTTACTTGAAGACATGCAAGGAACACCAATCAGCGGCTGCTTCTATGATGAAGAACTACAGAAAACATCAAATACAGACATTTACTTAGTTGAAAAGGTGCTCAGAAGAAAGGGTAACAAAATTTATGTGAAATGGCTCGGACTAGACAAAAAACATAACAGTTGGATTAATAGAGTTGATGTTTTATAACGTAAAAGGCCACACACGCTATAAATTGGAGTCGCTTCAGATCTCACACTCAGTTAGCAACATGAGTTATCAAGGTGTCAGTAGTGGTTACGACAGTAGTAGTAGTGATAATAACTATACTGCAGAGCTGGATAGAATTTTGAACAACTATGAGTTTGCTGCAAAGTCTGAAAATGTGTACCTGCTTTCAACACAATATTCAATTTCCGGTTATGAAGTAAAATGTGGAATTAGTCCGGCAAGATCATTTACGCCTGCTGTTATTCTATCCCAACAGCTAAAGTGCAGCAAAGTATCTTTCAACACTTACGAATGGTATACCTTTATTTCGATAATGACGCAACAGATGAATGCTTTCTTTCATGCCACAGATGACGCCGACAAGTTCCAACCTGATTCGTTTTCATGTGGAGAGTACTGCATCATTACTCCATCAAATTACGACGGGTGTAAGTTGATTTTCGTCAAGAAATATGGAGTTGAATATTATATGGATGAAGAAGAAGTGTCCCAAATTTTAGAACTAAATAATTTGATTTTACAACGTATAGCTATGTTGGAAAATTTGAATTTTTCTCAATATTATTATAATGTTTTGGATTTCTGTAAAAATGTCGCCTCTGAAAATTTAAATCCTCAACAAATTTTATATACATTTTGTTCTATTACACCTAATGATATGTTAAACAATGCTCTTAGAGAGTTTGTATACTTTTGTAAACTTACAGTTATCAATGATTTAAATAAATAGTTATATTATTGACATGTGTTTTCTTGAACCAAAAATACACAAATCAAACCCATCATTTTTTCTTGAGGAGTTTCTCATGTAACCTAACTCCTTCAATAGGTGGATAGCAAATAAAACAACCTATTGAGATAATAGGTTTGTTCCAACCCTGCAGAAAACCATACATTGTACGATAATTATCATGCGCACTAAGTAATGGTCGTTCCAACCGAAAGTTGGCGATGTCTTGTACGGTCTTATTACCGATCCAACCAAAAGAAGTACGATTCTGAAACCGATTTCTGTACCGTCATTTCGATTCTTGGTCTCTCGAAGAAACTGTTTGGATTGACCTGCTTATAATTTTGGCTTGCATGCAATTTTTGTTGAGTTAGGAGGTTCTGATGTTTACAAAAAGCATAAGATAACCTTATAATATATCATTTTTTTAATTTTGAAATAATATTTTAAACAAAATTAAAAGTGATGTAAATTCAAAGCAATACATATATAAATTTAAAGCAATACATATATAAATTTAAGCAATACACAAAAAGAGAGAGGAGAGTAATTTTTGTAATTTTCAAAGCCAACCTTTACATTAATTCATCAATTTCAGTCTCGCTAGCTTCTGAATCGATGAACCTGGTGCTTTTTGGATACGAGTGAAGTGACTTCACGCATGACTCCACATCCTTTATATCACACAAAACATGGCTGAAACAGCTCTGACACCAATAAAATTGGGATTGAAACACATCTGTAATGATGAGGTAATCTTCATATAATTCATAAAAATGATCGAAGATAACAAACAATGACTTTTGTTGGGAGTTGTGGAAATTTTTTATACTTGAAAAACATGTCTTACAAACCCGAAGGTTGTAATTTTTTATTTTATAATAATTTGTCCAAACACAGTATTCGGATTCATCAAATTCGTGACTTGTTTCATCCGCATTTAAAAGAGTGTTTCTCATCGTTGTTCTTATAAATTTTGAACAACCGATGAATTGTATGCCTGCAAATGGTCCTAGTTTCGCTTGTTTATTTATCGCTCTCCACCTGTAGAATGGGTACTTTTTCACGATTAATTTCATAAGTATGTCCGGTAATAGAGATAGCTCCATTAATTCGGCTAAATTAACAACATTTTCGCAAACAGATTTTATGCATATCTCTTTCAACTTTACAGGCTGCTTCATTATCTACGATAACAAAAAAAAATATTAGTTTAAGCTATAGTGTCCCCAAGGAAGCGTATCAAATGTACCTGGCATTAAATGACGTTTATCGTCATGCGGACTTAGACTAATTTTTGTTTGTTCTATACTGAAAACTTTATGTGCATAGGCCCGAATACATCGTTGGCTTGATGAGTGTATTTTATAATCTTTTAAACATGTTTCATAATCATCATACGTTATTTTATTTTTCACTACATTGGATTTTACACCTTTAGACTTTTTTGTTATACCTAAATTTTTCAAATCATTTTTTATTCTTGTTTCACCGAGCTGCTTTCGCTTTAGGCGGAGCTTTTCATTTTCTCTGTCTTTATCATTTATTTGCAACTTGTAGGTATACATTTTTGACCTAAGTCCAACAAAATGAGTCATAATTTGACCCTTCGACTCATCCTTCATAAGACCAATAATTTTTTTATTAACTCGAGGTATGCTGTATAAGTTATTTTCATCATAGTCAGAAGTATCAAATTTAGATAAATCAGCCTTTATTACTTCTTCATAAGCATCTGCGCACTGCAATTCGTAGACAAAACTGTCGGTATCCATGTACATTAACTTGCACTTGTTGACACCTAATTTTGGTAGCATGTAGTTATAATGGAAATCATACATGCATATCTTGGAAATGTCTAGAATTGCCATTCCTATATACAGAGGTTTATTAAATGTCACTTCAGCTTTAGTTAATTCAATAGCTACCAGATTTTCATCTAAAATCGTTCTGCTATGAAACCGAAAACTTGCAATCAAGTTTTTGGCGCCATAACGTCCCTCCCATTGTCTCACCAATTTCACAGATCTGTGGCGTCTGATGTTCTCCATGGTCTTACCAAACACCGCATTATTCATCAATTTGAAAAGATTCTTCTCAAAGTCGTTCGTAGCTGCAGTCCTCAAACGAGTATTTAACTCAATGTAAGACTTCAACCATGTTGACTGTTTGAATTGTAACACTTTATGTATTTTGGTTAATTTCAATCCATTATTTAGAGCCTGCTTCAAATTTCTATATTGCATAATATATTTTTCTTTGTTATAAAGCGTTGTAAGTAATTTTGGTAATTTTGATCCTGACGGAATGCGGTGTTCAGCAGCAAATGGTAAATCTTTGTGAGTATCAGGCGCGGATACAAGGGGGGGTAATAGGGTAATTACCCCCCCCCCGAGTGATTAAAGATTTGTTTGTCCAAATGAACGACCACTAGAATTTATTAGGTTCGCCGTTCGGCCCAGTTCGGTCTACAGTCGTCGTCGTTTTTGTTATTTTTTAAATAAACGAATGATTCAGGATTCAGTGATAAAATTATTTACCCCCCCCGAAAAATCTTCCCAGATCCGCGCCTGGTGAGTATCATGTAATTCGAGTGGGTATTCGAGGTCAACTTGGAAGATATAACCCTCTGGCGAATCGTCTGGAATCGACAAAATATCTATGTACCCCGAACATGGTTCAACGCTGAACTTTGTATTCACCCATTTGAAACCTTCGTAGGGCAAGGGCTCACTCATAGCCCAACCATACAGGTTATTAACATCCAAGTACATAAGATATTTCGAGGGCTTTGTTGGCTTTGTGAATTTAAGCATACAATCCCATGTATACCCTGGCATGGTATAGTACCATGCAGGATCTAAATGGTATGTATCTCGACACTTTTGTCTGAATTGTTCAAAAACATCAGCTAGAAGCAAAATATCTGTCTTTAAATGAATGTCTGAATATTCACCCAAATTTTTACAATTAAAAGTATTCCAAACTTTTTGCGCATGACTGTACTTTGCCTCACCAATATCGTCATCGCATAATTTATTGTAAAACTTATCAATTGGCGGTAAACAAGTTTCTTCTAATTTAGCTAAACTATCAATATAATCATAGCAAAAAACACCTTTGCAAGATAATAATTTAAAAGCTTCATCATCTACACCCTGAAACCCTTGTTTCAAATTTTTTTTCTCTTCAATATCCAAAATTGATGCTAATTCATCGAGTGAAGCTCCCATGAATCTGAATGAATCAATAAATCGTAATTTTATATCATTTTCATCGGAATACAGGGTAAAAGAAATATATTTTTCTTTATTAATGGGAAGTACGCTCAAACGGCCTCGTTTACAGAGGTCAACAATCATGAAATTACTGTCATATCCACTCAAGTTATGAAATACAACTGGAACAACAAATAATTTTTTGAAGTTTAGGTTGCATGCTTCATGTGCAAATCCTCTAAACTGTCCTGTGAAATGATCGTGATCTCTAACGATTTTGTCTTTACAAGCGAAGTCTTTTTCACATATATGACAGCTTTGTGCATTACGCAAGCTTCCCAGTCATGGGTATAATCGTTTTTATTTTAGAATTTACAAGTCTAGACACATCAGTCATTTCATTCGCAAACCAATCCATACAGTCCGATCCTCGGTGGCTTTTAAAATAAGAAAGACTATTATCATATGAACACTTTACGTAGTAGCCTGCACTATATGGCACATGTTTTTGATATTTAGTTGTTTTTGTTATTTTATGAGCTATATTTGTAGCAACATTTTCCAATTGGCATTCAAAATCAGCATAAATTATAAATGGCGTAGTTTGTTTATATGTAAAATTCCTAAATTGAACGTGCTCATATTTAGGTGGAGATATTTTACATTTATTCAAATCAGAACAAAGTTCTTCATGCTCAGCTAATTTATCTGAGCTTGTATAATAATTTAAACAGCGGTCGCAAATGAATTTTTTATGACCATTTTTGGTAAGTTGATAATTAAGTAGTCGAGACATGTCTTTGATCCAAACATAATGAAATCTGATTTCAGATTTGTCGTCATCATCTGCAGGCGGAGCCTCATAATCGTTCAGTCTCGGATAATATTTATTTTGAATAAGCAGCAAATTTACATGTTTTTCACGTTTATTTGCGGTAAGTCTAGCTGGTGCTACTACGTAAGTAGTTTTTTCTTTAACTAAATTCAATTCTAATGCATACACGTTAACTGAAATATCATTCGCTTTTTCAAATCTAGAAATATTTTGTAATGATATTGGAGCTTCCAAGTTTTCAGTTTGCAAAACTGTGCTAAAATGAGGATATGACTTGGTTCGGTTAGAGTGTGATTCAGAGGGATATAAACAGCTAACAATAGCCCAATAGAAACAATTCTGGTCACAGTTTTCCACATTTATACAAGCACGCTTTATCTGGATTTCCCTAGGTAATTTGATAAGGATGAGCCATTACCCATTTGCAGTTTATTTACGTTAACCTCCAATGAGATTACTCGGGATGAAGCAGCCCCAGAATCTCTTTCTTGAAAATTGGATAATTTTGTGAAAATTTTATCTTTAACATTATCATCAAACCAACTACCTAAATCGGTAGACTGATCTATAGCAACATTTTTGGTGGTCATATAATATAAATCTAATGTTTCCTCATTCCCAGACTTTTTAATAAATTCCCCACAAAAAGCAGTATTTACTTTCATAAACTTGAATGCAGTTAGACATGATACAATTTTTTTTTTGAAAATGACATATGCATCATCCAAAAATTTTCCTAAGTCCTTATGATATAAATTTACAATGATTCCCGTTTTAATTCTGCTAGTAAAACTCGATGCAATATTTTCCCATTTAACCCTACTACGTAGTCTAGAATTTAAACCTAACCCTATGTGTCTATTTAAAATTAGTTTGCGAAAATGTTTGAAATGACCAATATTTGCTTGCAGTTTTCGTCTAGTTCCGACGCATAAACTGGCGTCTTTTATACGCCTACTGCAAGCCTTAATGTATTTATTCAACCGTTTTAACCACAGTTCTGCATCTCTTACAGTGAATTTATCAAAAACAATTTTACGTACTTTTCTAATAGCTACCAGCAAATCATCAGACTGTTTAATTATGTTTGGCATGGCTTTGAAATTTGAAAAATTCACTCACCCTATCTATTTCTTGTATCTCCTAGTTTTCAATGATCTCGAATGATACCAAGGGGCTGTCTTAGTCTATAGTTCCTCAATTTCAAATGATGCTAGCCGTTGATTTTCTCCAACATCCACTAATCCCTTGAATATAATTCCGTATTTTCCCCTTTCAAATTCTTCAATAACAGGTTTGTAGACACTCGTGACTCTTTGCGGTAAAAACACTACTTCTGTATCTAAATCCAATAAAACTGATTCTCCGAATTTGGAATTGACTATTTTTGCCTTCCTTATAACCCTCAGAGTATTCAAAGGTAGATCTTGTATTTTTGTAATTGGTTCTCTCTCTGTAATTAGAGACGTTGCGTTAATTTTTTTTAAATCCGTCTGAAAACAGAAAGCCTGTCACCCACAAAAAAAATTTTTAATCGATTCAACCAAATTTCTACATCTCTATCCGTTATCTTATCAAACGATATTCATGGTACTCACCTCTCTCTCTCTCTCTGTCGTAGTCTATAGTTTCTCAATTTCAAATGACGCTAGCCGTTGATTTGTTCCAACATCCACTAATCCCTTGAATATAATTCCGTATTTTTCCCTTTCAAATTCTTCAATAACAGGTTTGTAGACACTTGTGACTCTTTGCGGTAAAAACACTACTTCTGCATCTAAATCCAGCAAAACAGATTCTCCGAATTTGGAATTGACTATTTTCGCCTTCTTTATAGCCCTCAGTATTCAATGGTAGATCTTGTATTTTTGTAATTGGTTTTCTCTCTGTAATTAGAGATGCTTCGTTAATTTTTTTTAAATCCATCTGAAAATAGAGAGAGCGCGTCACCCACAAAAAAAAAACTGGTAAAATAAATACTTACATTTTTTGTTAAGACACAATTTTAACAATAAACTATTTGTTCTTCAGCTGGTTTGCTTGCTGGCGGTGGAAGATTATAGACTGACTCCAACACAATGCAACATCTTATTTATACTCATATCACTATCTCCATAAGATTGTGATAGAATGTTCTAGAAAAAATATTTTATTTGCGAAAATTTTTGTTTTCCTGTCTAGGTCAACCGCACGATAAGAATTTCCTGTTAATGTGGTCCGTATGGTCTGCGAATATTCTAATCAATTTTCACTATTTCCTGTACATGTGGTCATTATATTCTTATCAAATTCCTGCGTATAGGCTGTTATCAAAAAAAAAATCTCCTATGTTTTTATTAATAGGTAAAACCTTGAGATTGGGAATTTTCATAAAAATAATTTTTTTAATTATTTACAGAGTTTATTTAAAATATACATCATTGATAAAAAGAAATTATTTTTGTTAATAAAGTTTTGAGATGATTTAAAAGGCCTCCATTTGGACATGGAATATCGAACACGTTCCAATTAAAGGGTCCGGCTGCAACTAGTCTTTTGGTAAACTCATTATATTTGTAGTATGTGGTGTTTTTGGAAAAGTACATCTGTCCGTCAATGTACTGAAATGCACCTGTAACATCTGTGGGTAGTCCGGGGAAAATATCTTTTATTTGTCTATTCAGGACAGTTTTCAAGTTCTTATCAAATTCAATATAATTACTGTTATTATAAAATACATATATTTTCCCATGATTGTTTTGAAACATTGTGTTTACTTGGGAATTTTTAGGTATAATTAAATTATTTTCGTCAAGTATTTCTAGAGCGGGAAAATCTGCTACATAGTATTTACGATCATTGACTGCTATTAAATTATCTGAAGAACTTTGAAAAATTTGAATTACATGCCCCACTTCTTCAGGTAAATAATCATCGAGTATTTCTGGTTGCGGGGGAATAAGTTTCGAGTTCAAATCAATTTTCCGAAGGGAATTTCCATTAATAATATATAAATGGTAATTTTCAAATTCACCAGCCATGGCAATGAACATATACTCCGGTGTTATGTCGCATAAATGTTTATCTGGTTCATTTGGTTGATGTCCAAGTGTCTTTGTAGTCGGTGGTGGTGGTGGACGAGAAGTGGGTTTGGAAGGATTATTTACATATGTATTGATTGGTCCATAAAGAGCTTCAAGGGCCATTTTATCATCCTCATCCAATTTAGGATCAATGTTGAATTGATACCATGGATACATTATTGCTGTCTCAATATCACTGTGACCAATTCCTAGGATATGTCCGATTTCATGAATTAATACCATAAGTAGACTAGTCTGATCTTCTGAACTTGATCCATCCAAACTTAAATCCCAATTCTCGTCACCATCAATATGAAGCTCTGTACAACTGTTGCCTTTTGGGAAATAAGCATGTGCCAACACCTTTCCGGGACCATCAAATGTACTGGAGCACTCACCTCTACCTTGACAATCTGCTCGAAAATAGTGCTTTCCCTGTACAACTGTAATAGTTATATCGGGGTATGAGGCCGTGTTTTGTGTATTAATTCAAATTTAAACTTTGAACTGTTACTCCACACTTCAAAAGCCTTTTTGGTTACTTCAAGATATTTTGGAGTTGCCTGAGAGAAATACCATTTCAAATCAAATTTTGACCATTTTGATTGAACTCTAAAAGAATTATGATCGTCGGAAGCTGCTTCACTCACATTACATCTTGGTCTATTTAGAAGTTGAATTGTATTTTCATCCAATTCTCCCGTTGCAGGGATATTATATCTTTCTTGAAAACTCAACAAATAATCCTCAAGTTTAGTCAAATCATTTTCTTTTGCGTACCCGAACTGTTGTAAATACTTCATAGCATACTGTTGGTCGATAACGCTTAGTGCTGGACATATTACTACAGCTAATATAATGATTAACATGATCTTCACTCTTCTGCTATCCTCAAAAAACTAATTCCCAATCACATCAATAACGGTATATATATATATATATATATATATATATATATATATATACAGGGTGTCCCACGACGAGTGAAAACTATCTGTATATGGCAAAATACTTATAGTAAAATCATCCGTTAGGATGATAAGGCGGCGCGGCCAGATTTAATAACATCGCGCGCACCGTACGCTTCTTGCTGTGAAATGTGACGTAATCGAGACAGATTCGTTGCGATGATAACAGCAGGAACGCTGATATACCAGGTTGGCTAAAAGTAACTCTTTGAGTTTTTAAAAATTATACAGGGTGTCCCACGACGAGTGAAAACTATCTGTATATGACAAAATACTTATATTGAAATCATGAAAATTTCTACGTTTGGGTTTTCGGATACGATCTTTTCAACTAAAATATTTTCAAAGATGGCCGACTTCCGCTTCTACCGGAAGTCGACTATAACTTTGTTATTTCAAATGGAACACCCTGTATATTAATACATTTTTGAAATCTACGTAATATTTTAGTATACTTTTGTCTAAAACTTTTTTCGAAAAATGCACACTTTTTGAGTTATTGGTTTTTCTGTAGAAAATTTGACCGTTGAAGACCCTTATAAATTATTTTTTTACGAGGGTACCCTTGAAGATATGGAAATGGTTTCTCTTCTGTTGCCTTAAGCAAGGTCAAACGTATTCGAATCTATGTTGAAAATTTTTCATTTTATACAGGGTGTGTATAAAAAGTGTTCAAAGTTTAACTTCATAAATATCAAATTTCTTCATTTTTTTAAATAGAACCACCCTGTTTTTTCTATTTTAATGCATTCAGGGGAAAAAAATAAGGCAAGTTCATGTATACTTTCGTATACCTAAACCTTACCGTTATCCAGATACTAAATGTTTTATATAAATTTTTAGAGATGCAGGTGTGGTCTAAATTTTGATACAAGCACTAAGAAATAAAAAGGTCTTTTTCTTCATCTGTCTCTAAAAAAAATCAAATCAAATTGTTTTTATTAATCCTAACTTTAACTCGATTAACTTTTGCTTAAAATGAACCGAATAGCTTCAAATTAAGTATTCTTTTAAAAATGTGCGGTTTCGATAGCGGTCAATCTGGATATCTCACTTAAAATAAAGCACATGTTCTTGTAAAAACTTTGTCATATTTACCATGTATTCAAGTAAATTCACATAATGATTTTTATTTCTCAGTGCTTGTATCAAAATTTAGACCACACCTTTATCTCCAAAAATTTACAGAAAACATTTAATAGGTATCTGGACAACGGTAAGATTTAGGTATAGGAAAGTATACATGGACTTGCCTTATTTTTTCCCCTGAATGCATTAAAATAGAAAAAACAGGGTGGTTCTATTTAAAAAAATGAAGAAATTTGATATTTATGAAGTTAAACTTTGAACACTTTTTATACACACCCTGTATAAAATTAAAAAACTTTTAACATAGATTCGAATACGTTTGACCTTGCTCAAGGAAACCGAAGAGAAACCATTTTCATATCTTCAAGGGTCCCCTCGTAAAAAAATAATTTATAAGGGTCTTCAACGGTCAAATTTTCTACAGAAAAATCAATAACTCAAAAAGTGTGCATTTTTCGAAAAAAGTTTTTAGACAAAAGTATACTAAAATATTACGTAGATTTCAAAAATGTATTAATATACAGGGTGTTCCATTTGAAATAACAAAGTTACAGTCGACTTCCGGTAGAAGCGGAAGTCGGCCATCTTTGAAAATATTTTAGTTGAAAAGATCGTATCCGAAAACCCAAACGTAGAAATTTTCATGATTTCAATATAAGTATTTTGTCATATACAGATAGTTTTCACTCGTCGTGGGACACCCTGTATAATTTTTAAAAACTCAAAGAGTTACTTTTAGCCAACCTGGTATATCAGCGTTCCTGCTGTTATCATCGCAACGAATCTGTCTCGATTACGTCACATTTCACAGCAAGAAGCGTACGGTGCGCTGAGACCGCGCCGCCTCATCATCCTAACGGTAACGATATGCATGAGAGATCATGGCAGACTATGTTAGATGTATTGCTATGAACCCGTAGGTTCGGGGTTCGATCCACACTCAAGTCAAAGTTTTTTTAAAATTCGCCTCATGGGATGTCTCTCTCACACTCATTGACTAGCTGAACTTGCACATGCGCAGTCCACTTCCTGGTCCAGTAATGGCTTAGTATATCTACTGTTGGAAGTTATTGCCGTAAAGCAGTGACTGTTAGGCGGCTCGCATACCAAAGCAATACGCAACTAGCAACAGGCAACAAGCAATAAGGGATAATATTGTCGATACGTATTTCACATATTCACATATCGGGGTTCGTACACCGACACAACGTGATATCGTTATCGCCTGTCCAGGTCAATCTATGTTGCTAGCGACACGGCGTGCGTGTTGAAATACAATATAATTGCCTATATCTATTTGTTGTCAACATTCACAAAATATAGGTTGGTTTGTTTTTATTTCTGGACTCATCTGATAGCAGTTCCGAAACTGGGTGGGATGAACCTTCAATTCATTGGCCCATAAACTTGCTCCATGATTCTTGAGTACTTGAAAAGAAGGATAAATCCAATATCGTCTTCGTTTCCTATTTCTCCTTCGCCTATACTGCCACATTATTACTACTTCATCCTCATCAGACGACGACATTTGAGACTAGTAATTTTATTATTATTTATTAATTTTGTCTGCGCTAACAACGAAATTCTAGAATAAGCAAATAAGGAATATTATTGATTTGGTATGCGAGATCAACGTAACATATATTGCGTGTTGCTTATTGTCTATTGCTAGTTGCTCATTGCTATTGCTTCGGTATGCGAGCCGACTAAAGCAATATTTTTAAGTAGTTTTTGTATACAAGCTGCCTGACATACATCAAGTAAATTAAATGATGGAATATAATTATTACAATTATTAATCAATATAACAATATTTTGCATATGGGAAACTTTTTTATCACTTATATGAAGGAAAAAATAAACTTCTGCATGGTCTAATCTTTAAACACAACCATCAATTATCGAAATTCTCCAATCAATACAAGGTAAATCGATATATAAATATATTGATTCAATGGTAAATTACTTCTATTTGACTAAATCGAAAATTGTTATCAAGAGAATTTATTTAAATGTTAACAATTTTGTTCGGAATTCATGTTCCTTAAAAAATTTCAATATTAATTGTATTCATTTCACGTCATCATTCACTTGATCGTGAGAGAAAAATAAAAAAGTCAGTGTGACAGATATAAAAATATTGTCAAGTAAAATTCTTTCCAAACCTCATTACGAGAAAATAATTCCCTTCTAGTTAATTTCTATTCCTAGTTACAGTGATAGTTTATAATCATACACCATTTCCTGGTGAGTACAAAAACAGGCCAGGTTTTGGACTAATCACAAATTCCATAATTAGTTAGTTGTTATTGTAAATTTAAGTGAGTGTTTTTATTTAAACTTTGTAAAGGCAAGTAGCCGGTAGGGATTGCATGCTGTGGCCTTACAACCCACTGTTTGCAGTAGTAATAGATACTCTTTATTCCATAGAGTATTTTATTTCACCCTATTATTCATTTGGGTTTGATTGGAATAAAAGAACTTCAATACAGTCTACCGTCTTGGACAACAGTGCGTTTGGCCAAGGCGTCGCTGCGCATGCTGGTAGAGCGTGGCTCCAAAGTGGGTTAATACATCAAATTACACCAAATTTTGTGAAAAAAATTTGGTAATTGATTTCTGAATTTGTGTGTTTTAAAACACTTACACACACAATATAAGCATTGTCTAATTAGACAATGATAGGTAAGTAATATGTTGCTTGCAGTATATTCCTATATCTAATTTAATTACTACTTCCCAGGGAAGTCTTCCCTACTTTTAACTGCAAAAGATAAGTTTAGGAGATGAACACAGATTTAAAAATGCTGAAAAGTAAATAAATTTTCGTCCGATTGGCAAATATTAATTTTGCTGACTGATATCAATCAGCAAAGTATTACTTTTCATGCCTAGTCAGCAAAGTGGTCACTTTGCTGCCTAGGCACGAAAGTGATTACTTTGTTGCCTGTGATTATACATTTCCATAGCAACCAACTAAAATAAAGAAATTGTGGGAATTGTAATAATTTGCAAATACAATATCCTCATTAACAATCGGAGAAAAAATTATATGTTCAACTTGGCAGCAAAGTAGATTGACTGCCTTAGCTGAATTCAGCCTCTTCAGTCAATCTACTACTTTGCTGCCTAGTCAAACAAATAACTATTGTGGAAATCAAACTCAAAACCACTATAAAAATTAGTATGAGTATTTAGATGAACAATTTAAATTGTTTTATACACATAGATTATCGTAAATATAGAATAGAATATCATCAAACGAACAAAATCTGATAAGTTTCTAGCCTATACATCCTATACAGCCAAATTTCCACAAAATTTGACGTACGAGTTGACACGAACTTTACGAAGATTCATTCGGTCGGCTAGAGCATTATGAATTCTGATTGGCTGGGCATATTATGCATTTTAATGTATGCTATAATGTAGATATGCCGTCTTTCGGAGGAGACGTAAAACCGAGGTCCTGAGTCTTTGGATGTTGGGCTCGTTAAAGAACGCTACCACTGATTGGAACACTAGTAGGTTCACCAAAATTTCCGGTTAGGGGTAGAGTGCTCCCGGCGTCGGCGATTAGTCGCAGAAATAGGCCATTTCATCTGTTGTCAGTGTGAAGACCCAAATTTTTAATCCCTTCGAAAGACAAAACCGCCCATTTTATTGATATCAATTTTAACACATCTCCGAACAAATAAATACTATCTATAGGTATATTGATATCAATTCACTCAAACGAATAAATATTATATTATTGATTCACCAAACTCACTTAACTAAGAAATAGATACTACCTTATTATTTTAAATATTTTTTCAAACGAAATTCAGGCTCGTCCCTGAATGCCCGAGACAGCCTTAGCATCCTAACAAATACAATTTTTCATGTTACTGTGGTCCGCCTTAGTAAGTGACCCTTTACTCCGTTATATTATAAACATTACTGTGCTGGATGATTGCTGCAGCTGCGGTGCCAGATATACAAAATTTTCTTAAATATAGTGGGCATAAATGAAGTTTTTTTTAATTAATTTCTATTATTACAGCAATTTCAAACAACTTTTTTTAATGATTATTTATACATTTATATAATGTTTTCCAAACTAGCTTTCTGAGAACATCACGAGCTAATAGTTTACTGAAGTAATGGGAAACATTTGTATAGTGAGCCCAACAATTTAAAAAAATATATCTGACAACATTGCTTTATTTTATGGTCTTCACACTGACCTTGTACATACTTTAACGCTAGTATACTATCGGGCCCATAGATCGGACCTACAGATTTTGTAGGAACGACGTGTTACTTTATTCTAAGTTATGTAAATGGAGGGTTTGTTTGTACAGTCCACCTGCTGCAACACACATATCGAATCGTGTCAGAAGATTTCTGGTATGTAGGTTGATCGTGCTCGATTTGTTCACATTTTGACAAAAATGTTTCTATCATAAATGTGCCTCCACGAAGTCCGTTTGTGTGCCAAAATTCACAATATTTGAAAAACTTGCGGTTATTATACGTCTCGGACATCGCCCTTAGTCCAGGTCGTAGAAAAAATAATGTTCCTAAATCATACGTAAAGTGTCTTTCCTTTGCGTCATTCTTGTTTGGTGATGATTTATGACAAACATAAACATTTAAAATAGTATATTATTAAACGAGCAATTTATGATAGCCATAATTCACGATGGGTGACGTTTGGGGGCGCAAGTCACCCGAGTGAACTATGGCCATAAATTGCGAGTAGAATACTATACTTTGTCCACGACACTTAATTTCTTTATTAAATAAAAGTCAGTAACGATCTGGCATATTACTAACTTCAAAATGTTGTGGCAGCTACATCAAATAATTTGACATATATAGAGATGGGTGATACTGTAGAAAGTATCAATACAACGTACCGTTATAAATATATTCTTTTATAGTTATTGATGCAACAAGTGCAAAAAGTGTGAAATTGTCCAACGAGGTCTTTAGGCCGAGTTGGACAACACATCCAGTGCAAAAAACACGTTTTGCAAGAGTTGCATACAATATTTTTTGTACATTCATGCAAAAACTGGAAAATTAGAATATAATATTATGTTGGGAACCCAACCCAACCTAATCAAACTCAAACCGTTTTTCTTTTTTGTATCTTTATGACCTCCACTCCACCTTGTCAGTACTCAATCATAGCTGGTTTTTGCCTTGACCATTTAAATTTTAAATAATTAAAGATTTTTGCAATAATTGTAATTCGTTGGGACTAAGTAGTAAGATATACATATTATATTAATTATTGTTGTATTAAAGCAGGATCAGACACTTGCTCTGGATTTTTATTTTATTGAAATGTTCATGTTAGTCATAAATCATCACAAAACTGACACAAGAATGACAGATGAGTGCAATAAAAATTTTATTGCACTAGTGCAAAAAAGAACCACTTTTACCATTAAATGTGTTTCACAAAAGTGTTGTTTTTTGCATAGATGTAGAAAAAAATACTTAATATTAGAAAATATCGTTATGAAAAGTATCAATACTAAAAATTACAATATTTTATCGATACGATATATGTCAGAAACAAATTTCCTGAACAAAATACACAGATTTAATAGTTTATTTCATATTGCTAGTCGTGAATTATGAACCATAATTCACGACAGTTGATATGGGCACGATATAATTTTTGTTAGGAGGTAAAATATTGACTTATTATTAGCTGGTCGTGGACAAAAAATAAAAATACAGAGCAAGTGTCTGATCCTTCTTTAATACAACAATAATATAATATGTATATCTTACCTCTTAGTCTCAACGAGTTACAATTATTGCAAAAATCTACAATTATTTAAAAATTAAATGGTCAAGGCGAAAACCAGCTATGATTGAGTACTGACAAGGTGGAGGGCATAAAGAAGAACGGTTTGAGTTTGAGTTCCCAACATATTATATTATATCCAACTCGGCCTGAAGGCCCCGTTGGACAAGTTCACGTCACGTGCAAAAAACACTTACTTTTTGCACTTGTTGCATAAATAACTATTGTATACCCAGGAGAATTTCTTTAACATATTTGCTGCTTGAAATTACCTATCAAGATAAAATCATTTCAATAAAAATGCCATTAACTTAAAATTCGCGCTCAATCAAAAATGACATAAATCGAAAACTGACACTATACATGTCAGTCAGACGGCGGGGTAAACGCTTGGCTGCGTTCGAGAAGCTGGTTGTTGGTATGAAAATTCTTTCAAGGAGTGGGGGTAAAAACTCATTTCGGTGTGCTAAGCTCGCTCTAGGTTTTCGAACGGTTGTGGAGTGTGTTGTGTCAAACATTTTTCAAGGTTATGTTTGTTTGGTTGTTGACAAATCAAATTGGAAATTTAGTCATTCGAGTCATTCAAATCATCAACTTTTTCTCTGAATATTTTCTTGGATTTTAAATTGATTTAAGGAATGAACGAGCTGCGAAAATGTTTAAAAAGAAAATGCATTTTGGCTGCAGATAGGGTTACCTCCAAAATATTTGTAGAGAATATAATTATGAATAATTGTGACTAAAGCTCCTATAGTGAAGATAAGACAATGAGACTCTAATGTTGGAATTAATAAAAAAGAAGGTGTATAGGTTTGTCCAAAATTAACCAATTGCTATTGGAATCCTGCTTATTTTCTACCTTTACCCAATGTAACTTGTTCCTTACTTTTCCTTTTTTATAATTCATTTAATAATTTAAAATTAATAATTGACATCTAAAAGTTCATATCGGTAGAATAAATTCAAATGCTTAAGCTGTCATATATGTGACTTTTTTGTCAGCTTAAATTCCACCCTAGTCGGGACTAGAGTGTTTGGTGCGCGCACCAGTATATGACAACCATCTTTTCGAACTATTACTGTGCGTACTATTTTTGTATACACATCGACTTTTCGAACGGCTACTGTGTGATTTTTATACGACACACCAAGTTTTCGAACGCACCCCATCACTTAATTATTTTAAACTTAAATTTGGCTAGCAGTGGGAAAAATTGTATGTACACCATTGTGGTGAAAACATTTATAAGCCTCCTACCAATAAATTTGGTGCTCGGACAGTATTAATCGTCATCACACCTATTGTGTGTGTACTATTGTTGATGAAAAATTTTTCATATTTTTGGAAACATTTACTGGTTACAGCAAAATAATAAATAAGAGATAACTTGTTAAATTAAATACAAAAGTAGTCAAGGGCCTAGAGCCCTGAGATAACAGTATATTATGTACCAAGTGTCAAAAACGTTACTGTGTTTTTGACATATAAAGGGACACTTAATTAAACTTTCTGACGTTATGAAACGTGTTACTTTTATTTCCTAACTGGTGCAAAAATAGTTATTTTCCTTATTTTGACATACAAAGTGACATTTTTTGAAACTGATTGACATTATGAAACGTCTTACTTTTTGTAACTGGTTGCATAAAGTAAAATTTTATGCAATTGGTGACGAAATAGCTATTTACCTAACTAGTGCGGAAAATGAATTTTTCCGCACGAATCTGCCGTTCACCGAACGACGAATAGCGGTACAATAGTTTTTCTACGAGCGTGAGGATTCACATATTCACGAGCAAAATATTTTAGAGATGCGCTGACAGTTTTCTGACAATAAACAAACAAAACTTGCGGGAAAATTAGTCTTCCACTCTAAAATGTATGTAGAAAATTCAATTTTCCGACCGCTCGTAGAAAAAATGTATTTCAAAATTAGTGACAATAGTTATTTATGTATCAAGGGCGTAATACAGGCGTTTATGGACCGCAACGTGTAAGTAAGAGCCGGAGCCGCAAGGCGAGGGCTATTAACACGTACAGTCGACAGAAGCAAACATGAGCCCTGGTGGGCGTGTCCATGTCGCTGTAGTTGTATTATTTTAACAAATTACTAATGTTCGTTCGTTAACATTAGCACCTGATTGGTTTGTTTCGATGAAATTCTTTTAGTTCGCATATTTTCCGGGGCTCATGTTTGCTTCTGTCGACTGTAAGGTCCATAAACGCAGTTTACGCCTGAAATACATACAATATTTTATGCACGACCGTATTAATAATAGTTTATTAATAAATATGTTTTATTTTCTATTTTTCACCTTTTGTGAGTATAGGTTATTATAAATGTTTTGAGTTGGATAAATTTTATACCTCGATATTATTATAACTCACCCTGGATAACAATCTACCAAATCATTTGTATATTTAAATAAAAATAAGTCTTATTGAAACTAATAAGATAAAACAATAAACTATATTATACCTATACGCGTTACCATAGCAACAAAGTCAATAGGACTAGAATAGGTAGATGCCATTTTTATTTACAGTCGACTTCACGTATTGCAAGTTTCTCAGTATATTTTCGGTTAGGAGTTTTATATACATATTTTGTTTATGTAATGGACAGTAGTGACGATGAAATACTTTCTAGAACACCGGAAATTTTTAAAGCAGCAGAAGACGCAAAATTAAGTTTACCACCCGCCAAATCTAAGAGAATATACGATAAGGTCCGCGGGCAGTAAAGTGACACTCTACGCCCGCTAAACCTATTTACCTACGACCCCCCCTGTAATCAGTCAATAACACACAGTCGGCGCTAATGTAATGACGTCTATTACGCACGGTAAAAAAACGCACAGCTGTAAAGTAAATCGCACGGCTTCCCTAGCAACATCTTAGCAACTGTCAATAGACGTCGCCATTTTATTCAAAAATCTGACATAAGCCGTCAAAACATCAAACTTAGGTATAGGCTGCAATAGCGATTTGCGTAAGAACTGTCAAGAAACTTTTAAAACACTTTTTAATTATCCTTATAACTTATAACTGGTTTGTGTATTTTGTGGAAAGCTTTATTCGATTAAAAAATGTCGAGTGAAAGTGAGATGGATTTAATATTATCATGGAAATCGCAGAAATAGCCAAAAATTGTTGATGTTGTTCAAATATTATCAATAATAAGAGTATAAATACATGTAGAAGTAGGTCGTAGGTAAAGTATAGTACGTAACTAGTGTTGTAGAGCATTTTACGCACTCGCCGCTACGCGGCATCGTGCGTAACTTTTCCATTCGTGCGTAAAATGCTTCTTACCACACACGTTACGTAATATATTATTACCTACGACCCCCCCTGTAATCAGTCAATAACACACAGTCGGCGCTAATGTAATGACGTCTATTACGCACGGTAAAAAAAACGCACAGCTGTAAAGTAAATCGCACAACTTCCCTAGCAACATCTTAGCAACTGTCAATAGACGTCACCATTTTATTCAAAAATCTGACATAAGCCGTCAAAACATCAAACTTAGGTATAGGCTGCAATAGCGATTTGCGTAAGAACTGTCAAGAAACTTTTAAAACACTTTTATTATCCTTATAACTTATAATGGTTTGTGTATTTTGTGGAAAGTTTTATTCAATTAAAAAATGTCGAGTGGAAGTGAGATGAATTTAGTAAATAAGCTATGGGGATTCGGCCGCATGGCGGAGGCGCTAACATGGGAATCTCCATAAGAAAATCGTCAAAAAAGCCAAGGTTCAAATTAGCGAAATTTACGCTAAAAGTGGTGGGGGTATCATATACATGGCAGATAAAAAGTAACATGCCTGCTCGAAAGGTCTTAACGTCTAGTGTATTTGAAAAATAATAGAAAAATTCTACCCCCGTTCATCCCCCATCATCCCTCTTACTAAAAATTAACCAATCATAGCAAACGATGTATCGTTCGAAAGGTCTTAACGTCTAGTGAATATGAAAAATAAAAGAAAAATTCTACCCCCCGTTCATCCCCCACGCAGCATCCCTTTTACTAAAAGTTAACTAATCATAGACGTCTCGTTGGAAAGGCCATAACGTCTAGTGTATATGAAAAATAATAGAAAAATTCTACCCCCGTTCATCCCCCATCATCCCTCTTACTAAGAGTTAACCAATCAAACGACATCTCGTTGGAGAGGCCTCAACGTCTATTATGTACAGGGTGAGAAACAAATCTTAACACCTTAACGACTTTTATATACAGGGTGGATAAAAAGTAACAGGCATGCAAGGCCTTAACGTGCACCTGCTCGGAAGATCCTAAAGGCATAAACGTCTATTATATACAGGGTGAGTAACATGCTAGTTCGAAGGACCTTACGGAAATCATATACAAGGTCAAACGCATCTTAGGTTTAACATGAGTAGCGGAAATGTCAGAACGTGTCCATATACATGGAGTGTCTGAAGAAGTCTACAATGGTCTCAAACGTCACGTCAAACGTCACGCTGTCACATTAAACGTCACGCTGTCACGTCAAACGTCACGTCGTCACGTCAAACGTCACGTTGTCACGTCAAACGTCACGCTGTCACGTCAAACGTCACGTCAAACGTCAAACGTCACGTCGTCACGTCAAACGTCACGCTGTCACGTCAAACGTCACGCTGTCACGTCAAACGTCACGCTGTCACGTCAAACGTCACGTTTTCACGTCAAACGTCACGTCGTCACGTCGACGTCACGCTGTCACGTCAAACGTCACGTCAAACGTTAAACGTCACGTCAAACGTCACGCTGTCACGTTCCCACGTCAAACGTCACGCTGTCACGTTGTCACGTCAAACCTCACGTCAAACGTCACGCTGTCACGTCAAACGTCATGCTGTCACGTCAAACGTCACTCTGTCACGTCAAACGTCACGTCAAACGTCACGTTGTCACGTCAAACGTCACGCTGTCACATCAAACGTCACGCTGTCACGTCAAACGTCACGCTGTCACGTCAAACGTCACGTTTTCACGTCAAACGTCACGTTTTCACGTCAAACGTCACGTTTTCACCTCAAACGTCACGTCATCACGTCAAACGTCACGTTTTCACGTCAAACGTCACGCTGTCACGTCAAACGTCGCGCTGTCACGTCGTTACGTCAAACGTCACGTTGTCACGTCAAACGTCACGTTGTCACGTCAAACGTCACGCTGTCACGTCAAACGTCACGCTGTCACATCAAACGTCACGCTGTCACATCAAACGTCACGCTGTCACGTCAAACGTCATCTGTCACGTCAAACGTCATCCGTCACGTCAAACGTCACATCGTCACGTCAAACGTCACGCTGTCACGTCAAACGTCACGTCATCACGTCACGTCATCACATCAAACGGCATGCTGTCACGTCAAACGTCACATCGTCACGTCAAACGTCACGCTGTCACGTCAAACGTCGCGCTGTCACGTCGTTACGTCAAACGTCACGTTGTCACGTCAAACGTCACGCTACCACGTCAAACGTCACGTCGCCACGTCAAACGTCACGTTGTCACGTCAAACGTCACGCTGTCACGTCAAATGTCACGCTATCACGTCAAACGTCACGTTGTCAATTCAAACATCACGCTGTCACGTCACCTTGTCACGTCAAGCGTCAATCAAACGTCACGTTAAACGTAAAACGTCACGTCAAGCGTCAATCAAACGTCATGTTATCATGTCAAACGTCACGTTGTCATGTACGTGTATTATATATATATTTATAGGATGGATAAAAAGTAACATGTATGAAAGGCCTTAACGTGTATTATATACAAGGGTGAGTGTGAGTCGGCCAGAAGCTCGAAGAATCAACAAAGACCAGAAGGTCTTCTATCACCTGTTACCTTCATATCTCCAAAAATCAACAATGGTCAGAAGTGTTGTCGACTGACAGTACGCTATGAAGTATTTACAACGTTTCGGGTACACAAATGAAAATGATTTGACTTGAGGTTTATAGGTGATTCCAGCGGTCAGTGGAGATAGTAATTAGATAATAAAATCAAAGTCTCACCAGTGCCATGCTGGATGTACAGAATTGGAAGAAAAAACGGCGGTACTGTCATGACCGTTGTGACAATCTGATACAATATTCAAGGTCCAGCGGTCAGTGGAGATGATAATTACATAATTAGATAATAAAATCGAAGTCTTGCCAGTGCATACGTACCGGATGGAATTGGAAGAAAAAACAGCGGCACGACCATGGCCGTTGTGATAATCTGATACAATATTCAAGGTGAAAATTCTAGCGTAAATGTAAAAACGTCTGAACACGTTGAATACTGGATGTCAATTAGGATATTTTATTTGAATATTTTGTAAGCGTAGCGATATCATTACGAAAAACCAATCATACAGACTATAAGATATTATATTACGTAAATATTTTAGCTACAGTTTCATGAATATTTTCACGCACTTTCAATAGATGTTTCGGAGCTTTAGCGAAGTATTCAATCGTAGACTCGTTCACCATAATTTTTTCAAAAATACCAACCATGACTATATCTTCGATGGATTTGCACCCAAATTCATCTTTTCTATGAGTAACTTCTAGATTATGGGGTATGTGGTGTTGCGTAACAGCTAGGATGGGGTCATAGATTATATCATCGTGTTCTATCCAGAAATGTGGTGTAATTTTCACACCATTCGAATAGACCTTTGTACCCAGACATAGTTTGGTTGCTATTCCATATTTTGCAGCCACTTCGTGGAAAATTAAACTTCCCGCCAAACACACACCACAATAGCCTGCTTGAATAAACTCCTGCTCGATACAACATTTAATGAGTTTAAGTTTGACGTACTCACGCATGGGATCCATGTCTGCTCACGTCAAGTGATAAATGATGAATGATGAACTTTTCAGATATGTTAACGCCAAACGATGCATAATTCTTCTATTTCGAAGTATGTCACAACTGGATATCCAATCAGGTACTATTAATGCACGCTGTATATGTTAAAAGAATGTTGCAACTTATTGTCTTTGCCTCATTTTGATACATCCTGTATATGTTTGAAAAGAATGTTTAGTATAGTTAACGTTTATCAACGAATCTAAATGAAGTTAAAAGAATGTTTCAACTACTTGGTGTTTTTTGATATGTATATGCTTGAAAAGAGTTTTTATTATTTATCAAAAAAGGAAAAAGACCACCACAATACAGGAAACTTGCAGTTTTATTATAAGATTTTCAGACTACATTTATTGAAATTGCAGGAAATCACAATCCTTAGATAAGACGTTGAGATGATATAGGTATTAAGAATTTATATTTTATTTAAAATAAAAAAGGTTTTATAGTGTAATGCTAACTATATTTATAAGTTGATTGACCCAAGTACCAGGTCATGTGGCTCATATCAGGAAATTGATTGCAATAAAATATTATTTTGTAATATGTATGTGTCAACACATCTATGCTGAATATCGAAAAATGGATAATGCTGTGTAACAGCATGTGCCGATTAGCAAACAGGAAATACGTTTTTGTTAATTCTTGATATTCAAAAACACAAAACCTGTAAATGCAGGAAATCTCTTATCGTGCGGTTAGTTTGGAAAAGCATATTTTCTTGCATTATCACTCTAAGAATCTGTCGGAGGGGAACCAATCATATTTTTTTTGTTTTATTCATTTAGGCGCGTTATATATTAATTTGTTAAGTTCAGAGAGCTCAGTCGCAGTTAATAGACGTCAGTCAATAGTTTGTGTGTGTGGTACCTTAAAATATTAAAAAGTAAGTTTATTTTTGAATTTCATTTCTTTTATTATTTTTTTCCACATTGATGCATTATTTCTTGTATCTCAAAAATATCTCAATTTTATTTTTCAATAGAAATTGCATTTTGCGCTAGTTAATTATTACGATGGGAGGTCAATCTAAAAATTATCATTTATATTGATGAAAATTCTCTATGGAAAATTTGAACTCAAAATTTATTCTCACACAACCAGATATACTTGATAATTATTCACCCAAAGAAGTTGACTCTATAATTCAGATTTTTCAAAGTATTTTTGGTAATTTGATTGCAGTCAATGTGTAGTGTAAACCAAGGTAAGAGATTCTATAGTGGGTGTTATGTTGTTGACGGGTTCTTAAATGGATATTTAATGAAACTCTTAATTTTCTTTAATGTTATATTAAGGTCAACATGAGACATTCATTTTACAAAATCACTTGATAACTAAGTTGTTTCCAACGTAACTATTAAAAAATAACATTCACATAACACGCTCCTTTTTTTTATAAATAAAAGAACACTAACGACAAATAACAAAAATAAAAGCAAACAATTTACCAGAATAACCTCAGTCATTTTCTGAAAATGTAAACCGTCTGGGTCTAACTATTGTTCTACCACTTCTTGTTTGAACAGAACTTTGTACAGCTTTGGGTTGAACATCAAGCTCTGAAGTAAGTGATTCGAAATCAAAAAGACTACTTGAACTCTCACTTGAACTTTCATTATTTTCTAAAACAGTACTACGTGCTGAGGAAGTCGGTTTTAGAATATGTTTTCTGTTGCGACGATACTGAACACCATCAGGAGTTCTTACGGTATAAGATCTAGGAAAAGGACCAACCTCAACTACTGTTGCTGGAAACCATGGAGACGAGGGACATTTCTGATAATAAACCTCATCTCCACATTCTAATGTTGACAAATCTTTGACTGGTTTATTATTATAATTTTTCTGTATATTCGCCTGTTTCTTTTTAATAAAATCTTTATACTGATCAGAATCTATAAGTTTGGGTTTTAAAACATTTTCACTAACAGGTAATTTGGTCCTTAAAGTATGAGACATTAGCAACTGTGCTGGCGAATAGCCACATTCTAGTTTAGTATTTCTGTATTGCAAAATACCAATGTACGGGTCTGAATTGTTTTCTAAACATTTGTTAAAAATACCCTTAATAGTTTGTACTGTCCTTTCAACAAGTCCATTGCTTTGAGGATAGTTTGGACTAGACGTTTGAGCCGTAATGTGCCAATCATTCAAAAATGACCTATATTCATAGGACGAAAATGGGGGACCATTATCAGACATAACTACCATAGGTATGCCATGCCTGGCAAACATCGATTTTAAAATCATTATCACTTCCTTCGCGTTAGTATTGGTCATTGGATAAATTTCAAAAAACTTTGAATAATAATCCACCAATAGTAAATATGTGACTTTACCATAATGGAAAAAATCAACGGCGACTTTTTGCCATGGAAGTGTAGACGGTTCGTGTGGTAGGAGGGACTCACGACTATTAGATCTTCTGTATTTAATACAAGACTGACAATTTTCTACTTTATTTTTTATGTCAACTGACATGTTTGGCCAGTAGACTACTGATCGAGCAAGACGAAGACATTTATCAATGCCCAAATGACCTTCATGGATTATATTTAATATCAATTTTTGTAAAGACTTAGGAATTACTATTTGATTATTTTTAAAGACAATACCATTGACAACATGTAATTCCGATTGGTAATTGTAGTATGGTTTGACTTCTGACTCGACACCATTTTTTGAATTCGGCCAACCATTAAAATAGAATTTGCTTACTGACTGTAAAATTTTGTCTGACAGAGTAGCTGACTTAATTTCTTCCAATTTTTCAGGCGAAACAGCGACATTATCAACAAGTAAATTGACATGTATATTTAATTCCTCTTCGACTGTATCAAATTTATCTGCAGACTCAACAGGAGCCCGACTCAAAGTGTCTGCAATAAATAGATATTTTCCGGGAACATAAGTGACATCTAAGTCAAAAAGCTGTAGATTTAACATCATTCTCTGAAGTCTTGCTGGAACTTCAGCTAACGGTTTTCTAAATAAACTAACTAATGGTTTATGGTCCGTTTCGACAGTGACTTTTCGACCATAAATGTACTGCTTAAAACGAGTACATCCAAACTGTATCGCTAACAACTCTTTCTCAATTTGAGCGTAATTTGCTTGTGACGATGACAACGATTTTGATGCATAAGCTATTGGCTTTTTATTTTGTAAAATAACTGCACCCATTGCAAATTTAGAACTATCAACAGATAATGTTAAAGGGACATCATTGTTAAAATATGACAAGACTGGTGACTGACTAATAATTTTTTTTAAATAATCAAACTCTTGTTGATGTTGATGAGACCAATGAAAACTAACATTTTTCTTTAATAAGACTCTTAGATTAGTAGTATGATCAGCTAAATTGGAAATATATTGTCCTAAATAGTTTATCATTCCTAAAAATCTTCTAACATCACCTAGACAGGACGGTACTGGTAGCTCACATATTGCTTTAACTTTATTTGTATCGGGACTAATGCCATTAGCAGAAAATATATGACCTAAATATTTGACATCAGACAGTAAAAATGTGCATTTATCAAAATTAAATTTCAAATTAAATTGACGAGCTTTTTCTAATACTTTTCTCAATATAGCATTGTGACCTTCTATAGAATCACTATAAATCAACAGGTCGTCAATATATAGACATACACCTTCTATATCGGATATTATTTCGGACATAGTTTTATGGAACATTTCAGGAGCACATGAAACTCCATAAGGTAATCTACTGAATCTGAACCTACCAAAAGGCGTTCCAAATGTGCATAATTTGGAGCTTTCAGTATCCAACGGTATCATCCAAAACCCAGATTGAGCATCTAACGTTGAGAAAAACTTTGCATTAGATAATTTTGAACGAATTTCTTCAAGAGTCGGTATCGGATAATGACAGCGTTTAATGGCTTTATTCAAGTTCCTTGGATCTAGACAAACTCTTAATGACTTATTTTTCTTTTCTACTACTACTATTGAACTAACCCATTCACTTGGTTCGTTGACTTTTTCAATCACCCCTATAGATAACATTCTATCCAACTCGTCTTTTAACCTATTGTGCAGACTAAATGGTATTCTGCGAGGTGGCTCAATTACAGGTGAAATATTTTTATCAATTTCTATATGACAAGAGTTAGGTAAACAACCTAGACCACTAAAGACATCTGAAAACTCATTCATCAATGACTCATGACCAATTACTGATATTTTTTTAATTAATTGTAATTTCTGACAAGTATTAAGACCCAAAATAGTTTGACAAGACATGTCCACTATTATAAACTCTAATTCTACTTCCTTACCATCAATAACACTGTTCAAAATGACTCGACCCATTACTGGTAACACATTGTTAGAAAATGACCTCAGTTTCACATTAGTAGGTAAAATTTTATTGTTGATATTAATACTCTCAAATACCATAAAAGACATAACATTCACCTCTGCACCAGTATCCAAGATACATTTTATTTCTAATTCATTTATTGCTAAGTTGACTGTCCATTCATTATTGACATTAATGTTACCAATTACATTATCAACCTTATAAATAGACTTTATTACGAAACAGGATTCACTATTATTATCAGCATTATCATGGTTAATACTGCTATTTACCACTCTGACTTGTGTAGTTTGACAATATTTGGAAAAATGACCTCTTTTATTACAAGCATGACATATGATATCAAATGCTGGACATTTATCTCTATGTATTTGACCACAGCAACTACAATTATTATTGTTAGGCTGATACTTTTGATTATAAGACTTTTTCCTATTAAAATGTACAAATTGACCTTTACTTTGATCTGTATTTTGATAATTATTATAATAACCACGACTTTGACCAACATTTTGACTACTCTACAACTATTTTTATGACTATTTTCAAAACTGGTACTTGGACCATTGAAATAATTTTTATTGTTATTTTTAAATCTTGTACCTGGACTAAAATAATTTCCTTGATTATTTTTGAATTTGGCACCTTGACTTTCTACCTTATAAACAACTGCTTCACTACTTTTATTCAAATTTTGTGCTTGTAATTGAGTGACAATAATGCTTTTAGAAATATTTAAAACCTTTTCTACATCTAGCGACTCTTCTCTCAACAATTTTTCCTTTATAACTTGTAGCTTAGAACTTAAGCCTATAATAAACAAGTCACATACCAAACTTTCCTTAAGCGCGCCCAACTCACATGAAAGACTCAGATTCTTCAAAGCAGTCATGAAGTCTTCTACTGACTCATCCTCTTTCTGTGTCCTTATTAAAAAATTGTGCCTCTCAATTGTAAGATTTTTCTTTGGCTTGCAATGTTTTTCAAATTGCTGCACCACTTCTCGATATGTACAAGTGTCCATATCCACTTCAAATGACTTGAAGATATTTCTAGCCTCAATACCAATAAAATGTAGTAAAAGTGCGACTTTTCTGGTATCAGTTTCATCTTCTAACCCACTAGCTCTCAAATATATCTTAAAATTGACTATCCAATCCTCCCAGTTTCTTGAAACATTTCCTCTTAGTGACAAAGGAGATATATTGTGCCCAACTCCAGAATGTTTCATTCTTACAACTTTTCGAGTAACTTCTTCCGCATCACTTACAATATCAAACATAATAATTATTAATTTAAATTGACTTCAAACCTTTGACATGTCCACAAACTGACAGTTTTTTTTTTATGTCGACTCGTTACATTAAAATATCCTTTTCAAACCAAAAATCGACCAGACGAGACACTTCTGACACCATGTTATGTTGTTGACGGGTTCTTAAATGGATATTTAATGAAACTCTTAATTTTCTTTAATGTTATATTAAGGTCAACATGAGACATTCATTTTACAAAATCACTTGACAACTAAGTTGTTTCCAACGTAACTATTAAAAAATAACATTCACATAACAGTGGGTAAGTACTTTTTTAATTCCAATCCTGTAGAATAAACCGATTTTTTCATTTTTTTGATTTTTATAGAGTGGAAAAATAATTGGAGAGAAAACATTGTTAATAAAACGAGGATGTTTTTATGATAACGTTTTGATTAATTTGATAACTTCTTTAAATTAAGCAGGCCAGGTTTTTGAAAATATTTTCTCTGTAAAAGGTAAATATTATTCGATTTAAAAAAATAAATTGTTATCTAGTTCCATGTTAGTTCCTTATATATTTTAATTTTTCACTTAATTAGATTCTGATTAAGGCATATTTCAGATATTAATAGTATTCTAAAAATTCATTTTGTCTTTATTTAAAAGATCGTTTTAAAACCTCTTCAATATCAATTAAACTGTTACAATACATGCATTTATAAGTCTAAACTTTAAACTGATAGGTAGGGACCGTGGGTAGGGACCATAATCTAAAAAGCTAATTATTCTAACGGTAGCTGGAAAGTTGAAATGAAAATATTATGGTTTAATTATATAAAAAATCATGAAAAAACTTTTAATTTCCACCTCAATAGTAAAGCTGTTCAATCGACTTGTTGAGAGTGTTGTGATTTTCATAATTCTTATGTTTAAAAGTAAAAAAAATATATAAGGTATACCTATAACTATGCTAACTAAGAAGATGTTATCATTATGGTATCTAGGTATCTTTGAATTATTAAAAATATTGGTTATTTTTCAATTAGATCCTTATTTATTTCTGTATTTATTTATTTTCTAAATATTTGTATAGGATAGTTGTACTGTTCCCTACATTTTCCCAATATATTATCCTCTCTCTATTTCACACTACTACCACTAGCAATAAATAAATACAGAATATTTAAAGTATCTTGGATCTTTCATAAAATACTTGATAAATCATTTTCTAGCATTCTGTTTCAGAACTTTGAAAAGCAATCAGAATTATCCTCAGCCCCTATTTTAGATTTTTATTATTTTTCAAGTCAGTTTTCAATTATCTCCATTTTTTTAAACATGATATTTGAGGTTATGTATTCAAAAAATAATCAACTGTTTTGTTTTCAGTGCGTCTAAAAGTATATTTTATATCTATGAATATAGTATATTACGTAACGTGTGCGGAAAGTGACATTTTTCACACGAGTGGGAAGTATTGTCTCACGAGCGCAGCCGAGTGAGACAATCCCACGAGTGTGAAAAATCACTTTCGCACAAGTTATGTACACTATTTTTCCTACGACCACGCGATATACTTTTACCGAATTAGGCATGTATAATCTTGCGTTTTTATGTAGATGTGAGAGGTTTTACATATGTGTATTTGTAAATACTTTATATGGTTTTGATTACTTACCTTTGAAAGTGGCCCAGAAAATTGTGATTTTTATGCAATGGAAAAAAGTAGGTACCTTTATAAAAAAGTTAGAATTAATATTGGTACACTAAATATAAAATATTACGAACATTTATTTCAACAACTTACAACAAACAGAACATCGGAAATAGTTTTACATTAATATTGCGGTTCAAAATTAGTTATTTATTTGCTGTGAAAATTAAAAGTAAAATTATTATTAGCACGACACTTAACTTGTTGCCTACCTGTAGGAGATTGAAAGTATTAACTAGCTATTTTAAGGATTCATTGTTCAAATAATTGAAAACGGATATTTATTGTTTCAATAACATGAAAGTCCAATAAATGTCGATATAAACACTTTTTATTTTGGAGAATAAATAAACTGTTGTGTATATGTCCTCAGCGCTTATTAGTATCTTGGACAAGAACCATGAGCTACAACAGTGGGATGGTCGAGCGGTCTAGGCATCCGTATACTCGATTTTTGACAAAAAGTAGGGTGGTTCGAGTCCGGGCTCGGTATTTTTATTTTTATTTTAAATGAAATGAATAAATTATATTATATTATTATATGGACAAATCAACTTAGGAAATAAGCATTTCACATATACATATTAATTTGCGGAGTAAAAAGACTAGCATTTCAACATTCAATTTGACAGCTTTTTTATCCGCACACGTACGGATAAGATTTTTTTCCGTACGCGTATGAATAAAGGTCACTTTCCATAGAACTAGTCAGTGCGATATATGTCACTTTCCTATGTGGTCGTAGGAAAGCATTCATAATTGGCTTCAGCTCCTATTAATTTGGATTTTTATCAATTTTTTTAAGTAAGTTATCAATTATTTCCATTCTTTAAACATAATATTTGAGGTTATTTATTTGAAAAAATAATTATGGGATTTTTACGACAATTCAACTCATGTATAAAAAATCGCATATGCCTCAGTGTAATTGTCACTTTGACACCGGCAAAAGTTAGCTTTAACTTTTTCAGCGATAAATGCACTTGTGGTTTTTTCACTTATGCATTTGTTACCATGATAAATAATTTGACATGTTTGTCAACAACTTATTGAATTTCTAAACACTAACAATGAGCCGATTCATTGAATTGTCCTGCCGAATTACACTCGATGTTTGTATTGATATCGGGTAAATTTGTGTTGTTCAACTTCTTAACTGTTTCCTTTAGCAATTAGACTCGAAAAACTGTCAACCTAAAAACGCTCCACCTTCGGTGTCGCGTTTTTAATAGTTGACAGTTGTTCTCGTCTAATTGCTAGGAAACAGTTTCTCATTAAACAATCCAAATTTACCCGATAAAATACAAACCTCTTGTGCAATTATAAGTGACAATTCAACTCATGTATAAAAAATCGCATATGCCTCAGTGTAATTGTCACTTTGACACCGGCAAAAGTTAGCTTTAACTTTTTCAGCGATAAATGCACTTGTGGTTTTTTCACTTATGCATTTGTTACCATGATAAATAATTTGACATGCTTGTCAACAACTTATTGAATTTCTAAACACTAACAATGAGCCGATTCATTGAATTGTCCTGCCGAATTACACTCGATGTTTGTATTAATATCGGGTAAATTTGTGTTGTTCAACTTCTAAACTGTTTCCTTTAGCAATTAGACTCGAAAAACTGTCAACCTAAAAACGCTCCACCTTCGGTGTCGCGTTTTTAATAGTTGACAGTTGTTCTCGTCTAATTGCTAGGAAACAGTTTCTCATTAAACAATCCAAATTCACCCGATAAAATACAAACCTCTTGTGCAATTATAAGTGATAAATTAACTTCAATGTTAAAATGTCATATACCTGGAAATGTTATTGTCACTTTGACATCGATAAAAAAGGTGCATCCTTTTTTATCGCGATAAAAACCTCTCTTCCTCAATTCTAGTATGCGGACGTCACTTTTACACAATGACAATGAGATAATTATTGTTGTTGTTCATCGATATAATTATTCTGTCGTTAATTTATCTTGCCAAAAAACACTCGAGCTTTTCTTTTATTAGATAAATTTCTCTTCAACTCAAAATTTTGTCAATCACTAAATTTGCTCGAAAAACTGACATTTAGATAAAATCTCTCCACCTTCGGTGTCGCGATTTTATCATGTCAGTTTTTCTCGTAAAATTAGTGATTGGCAAAACTGTTTCGTTGCAAAGAGAAATTTATCCGATAAAAAAAAAGCTCTTGTGTTTTTACTGTTGATAAAAAGACGATGACGTTGCAAAACAAAATATTGTGATGTTGCCAAGCTGTAGTTTTTTTCTTTACTTTACGAAAACTAGAAAAGTCAATTTGATGTTAGATTGACAATTCTTCTTTTTTGTTGGTCCGTTCCTCGTGTAGAGGTTAAGTCAAAAATATTCATTTAAAAAAATTAAAGGCTTGTATTTAATATAAATATTTATTTATGAAAAACTATGGATGAGATACAAGAAGAAATAGTAACCAATCATTTCATATTCGAATTAACATTTGATTTTACATAGAAAGAAGAGGGTTAGGTATGAGAAAAACATTCTATGCTCTAAAGCCTCTAGAACAATGTACGAGTTTATGGTAAAAGGAATCCAATATCCATACATCTGTAATCATCTTCATGCAAATTTAAATATAGTTTCTTTATACATACATCATCTATTATATTTATTATAATAAAAATAGAATGAAAAAACTTATGAAGGTATACATTTGTATCATCACCGCTACATTATTTGGAACAAGAAGTGAATATAGATCATCTGAATGATTTTGTGATATAAAGAGTCTATTTTCTACACAATCATACATTGGGAAGTTGAATTAAGATGCTCCATGGTTTCATTCGTATCTCTGTTTGATATTATGCATTGTGCAGTGTTAATTTTGTGTGAGGTGTTATTCACAAAAATATATAAACTTGGGAAGCTGGCTACATATAGGTGTGCTATTAGACCAATGCAAATTGAAATAATGAAATATCTAGTGAACATTTCTTTATCAACAACTGGAATACCTTGCTCAAAATCTCTGCTCCTTCTGATAATAATTTGAAATTTGAAGACTGTATGACAATTATGTTAAGTCACTACCTTCCTGATATTATATTGTAGGTATTTCTAAGTTTTACTTATGTTAATAATAAAAACGAATTCTACGTGTGACCTCCGTGAGTGAAGGTTGTCCTTTACGCAGCGAGTGAACATTAACATTAATAACGTTATCATCAACAATTAAAGTGATAAGTTTTTTCTCCGATTTATATTGGTATGTGCCTTTTAATATTTATCGATAACTAAACACAAACTGTTTCATAGGCCAGTTATTGAGCCTAATTTATTAAATATTTTGGCATCCAGAATATTTAAATATGTCAACAACACAATCTACTGCTCCAAGCTTTGCTGCTTTTACTAAATCCATCCCAAGAAAAGTCACTCCAGCACCCACATCATACCCTAGTAGGAATCAAGCGGTTGTAATAAATGCCCTACCAGATACTGCTCTTTTTGACTACATTAAGGCAATTGGTGAAATCGTGACGCCTAAAGGTATAACACACGCCTCTCGTATATCCAACCAACGAATTTGCATTTTTCTTGCATCCACTTCCATCGTTGATGATCTCCTTAAAAATCATCCCACAATTATAATCAAAGAAGAAATCGTCCCTATTCGTAGACTCATTAGCCCATCCAAAAGACTATTAATATCCAACGTCTGTCCCTCAATTCCAAACCAACTAATCGAGCAGGCTTTAAAAAATGAGCTTGGTCTCCAGCTTGCATCCCCCATCACCAGCATCCGCACTGGCTCACCCGATGAAGACTACGCTCACATATTAAGCTTTCGACGGTCCATCTTTGTAATACCTGACAAAGAAAACTTCGAGATACAAACTTCAGTCGTAATACAATATGAAAACACCGCCTTCCGAATCTTCATAACGTCAGACAAATTGGAGTGTTTCCTGTGCAAACAAGCTGGACATACTGCAGAAACCTGTCAAAACCCACCTGTCTCTTCCCCCCTCATCCCAACAGCACCCATTCAGAATAAATCCGATGACTATATTCCATCAGATCCTATTTCCATTCCCACAACAGCTATCTCCAATCCTTCACCCGGCAATTCATCTACCCTTACACCTCCTGTCCAATCCAAACCTACCCCAACTATCTCATGCCTCAAAAGAATGCATTCAACTGACTCAAGCCATGAATCTCCTCCTCTGACCCCCATATCTTGCTCTCCCACGCACAGCCAAGACATTACACCCCCTGACGACGCCTTTCGAACTCCTAAATCAGCCCCAAAGAAAAAAACCAAAACCATAGAAAAAACCATTAGCCCCTCTGCTCGCTCAACTATAGAAAACTTGATTGAAATAAATCCAACATCCTTTTCAATTACTTCGACACAACTCATTGCATTTCTAGAAAACACCTTCGGCAACAATGATCCATTAACTGAAGCCTATAAATTTACCACAAATATTACAGCTCTTCTTGAAGATCTCAGACAAATCTATTATGAAGTTCCCGATAGATCACTTAGAAATCGTATAACTCGCCTACAAAAGAAAATCAAAAGTAACATGAATCCCAACGAAGTTGCCGATATCGCTAGTCTCAAATCCATCAGCTCTAACGATTGTGACGATACCGACCTCTACTGATTATGACTAGTAAATTCACGATCATTCAGTGGAATTGCGACGGATATTATCCGCGCCTTGAACGCTTACAGCATCTAATTTCTCTTTACCAACCTGAAATCGTTTGTCTCCAAGAGACCAATTTCACCTCCTCAAACATCCCCAATTTGAAACATTTTGAAGGTTATCACTTCATCCGAACTGCTTGCACCAGAGCCAGTGGTGGAGCATCCATATTCGTATCTAAGGACCTTTATTCTACTCATCTTCCCCTTACTTCAAATCTTGAAGCCATAGCTATAACCACCTATTGTCCTCATAAACTAACCATATGCTCTATATACATACCACCCGATTACAAACTGAAAGAAGAAGAACTTCTTGACCTAGTCTATCAGCTCCCCCAACCATACATAATTACTGGTGATTTCAACGCACATAACACCATGTGGGGATCTATACGTACTTTTGGACGTGGTAAGGTTGTTGAGAACATACTAAATTGCACTAACTCATGCCTTCTTAACACGGGATCACATACCCACATGAATATTGCTTCTGGTACCTTCTCATCCATTGACCTAAGTTTATGTGATCCCAAAACTGCCCCCTTTTTGTCCTGGCAAACAGCAGACGACTTACATGATAGCAACCATTATCCCATAATTATACGTAATAACTTAGAAGAACAAGCTTCTATCAGAAGCTTTTGGCAATTTAACAAAGCAAACTGGCCGGATTTCTCCGCGGAAGCTGAATCTCTCCACCGTAAATTACCTACCTCAAATAATATTGATGATTCCATAAGGCTATTTTCAGATGCCATAACTACTGCAGCATTAACACATGTTGGTAGAACCACCATCACTCCCAGACAAAAAACGGTTCCCTGGTGGAATTCTCAATGCGAAGAAGCAGTGCGACTATCCAAATCAGCCCTTAACTTCTATCGCAAACACAAAACCCTGGAAAACCTTATTACGTATAAAAGACTTAAAGCAAAAGCCAAATATGTGGTTAAACAAAGCAAAAAAAACTCCTGGCATAGCTACGTTACTTCCCTGGATAATAATACTAACCCCTCACAAACATGGAAAAAAATTAGACAGGTTCAAGGTAAAAAAACCCACTCAAAAATTCCCCATTTAATATCTAATGGAGCCTCTACTAGCGATAGCCAAATCATTTGTAATACACTTGCAGAAAGATTTAATGAAAAATTTCAGAATAAACTCAAGCCACTCACTGAAGCTAACCACAACCAATCTCTCTCCACCAATTTTATTTTACCTCATCAACAAGATATCAACGATATTAATTCCCCTTTTTCACTTACCGAACTGACATCTGCCTTATCCTCAAGCAAGAACTCCGCTGCCGGCCCTGATAACATACCCTATATTTTCCTTAAAAAACTATCAAACTATAGCCTCACTATTCTATTGGACATATATAATTTAATTTGGTCATCCCAAACATACCCATCTCAATGGAACACTTCCATTATTATTCCCGTCCCAAAACCGTCACAACCTTCAACCTTACCACAGTCTTACAGGCCGATTTCTCTCACTTGTACAACATGCAAAATAATGGAAAAAATGATCAACAGGCGACTCATGTGGTTTTTCGAAAAACACCAGATACTCCCTAAGGAACAGTCCGGCTTCCGACGTCATCGATCCACAAGTGATAACCTCGCACTTTTCCAAACCCACATTGCCGATGCCATAAACTGCAAACAAGAAGTGATAGCCACTATCTTTGATATTGAAGCAGCATTCGACACAATACCCAGGCAGGCTATACTCGATAAGTTGTTATTATATGACCTCAAAGGCAATATTTATTCTTTTATAAAAAACTTTCTTAGTACCAGATCCTTTAAAGTCTCAGTAAACGGCTGTCTCTCATCTTCCCATACCCAACAGGACGGTGTTCCCCAAGGCTCAATTTTAAGCACCACACTGTTCATTCTTGCCATTAATCATTTAAGCTACAATCTCCCCACCCCAGTAAAATCTGCTATATACGCTGACGATCTCATAGTTTACTGTCATGGCGTCTGGACTCCTACTACTTGTAAGCTACTTCAATCCGCGGTAAATATATTACAAAATAGAATAACTGCTCTTGGACTTTCCTTGTCTTCCACAAAATCCAAGCTCATCAAATTTAGCAGAAATATTCCTTCTCCTGACCCTGAAATCTTATTACACAACAATTATCTCCCAGTTGTCGACCACTGTAAAATTTTAGGATTGACATTTGACTCTCGACTTTCTTGGAAACACCACATCCAGGAAACCAAAAGTGACTGCTTTCAACGCCTGAATATAATCAAAACACTCTCACACTATCAATGGGGTGCTGATGAGACCACACTTTTGAAAGTATACCGAGCGCTAATCCGATCCAAACTCGATTATGGCAGCTTCGTTTATATCTCTGCAGCCAAAACTTTCCTGAAAAGCCTCAACACTGTTCACAATACTGCTATCCGACTCTGTTTAGGAGCCTTCCGCTCCAGCCCAGCTGAGAGCCTTTACCTAGAAGCCAATGAACCTCCACTCTGGCTAAGGCGTCAATATCTCCTCCTCTCATATGCAGTCTCGACCTCATCCAACCCATTCAATCCAGCTTCCTCCCTAACAGCACCATGCAATTTGAGTAGTCTACCACCCACCCCACGCATTCATACTATTCCCTTCCTTCTCCAGTCATTAATACCGCATATTCAATTATCCCACACTATCCCTGTTCCCCTGCCACATACCCCTCCTTGGACCAAAACTCTTCCAAAATCTAACCTATCACTCACCAAATTCAGCAAAGAAGAAACCAACCATGATCTAATAAAAACCATTTCTTGGAAATACTTAATAGAGAACAATACGACCAAGTCTTCTTCACCGATGCATCCAAGAGCGAAACTGGAGTCGGTTGTGCAGTTTCTACTACACAAGCAGTTGTTGAAACTTTCCGAATTTCAACTACATGTAGCATTCACACTGGCGAACTGTATGCTATTCTACAAGCCTTCGAAATCTGCAAAGTACCCCACCAACATATAGCCATTTGCACAGACTCCCTCTCATCCATTCAGTCTATCAATAATTTATTCACCACTCATCCTCTTGTTCAACGCATTCACGACACATACCAAAACCTGACTCTTCACAATGTTACCATCAATATCATATGGATCCCTTCACATATAGGCATAACTGGAAATGAAATAGCTGATCGTTATGCTAAAGAAGCCGCTTCATCCAACACCAACATAATTAATTTGCAAATCTCCAGTGACTTGAAAATTTGCATGAAAAAACTCACTCGTCTGCATTGGCAGAATCATTGGAACCACTCAGTCACATTCCTACATAAAATTCAACCCACTGTTGACCAATTCAATATTCCCGATTTGCGAAGAAACGAGAAGGTTGTTGCCAGAAGATTACGTATCGGTCACACACGTCTCTCGCACGGCCACTTGATGAGCTCTTCCCCTCAACAAAACTGCCAACAATGCCATTCCCCATTAAAAGTTGAACACATACTAGTTAACTGCCCATTATATGCAAAACGTCGCCAACAGCTGGGAATTAAAACATCCATTCAAGAAATATTAAACTGCCCAAACCAAATAACAACAGTCATCCAATTCCTGAAAGAAGAACATCTATTCAACAAAATTTAATTATATTTTATTTATCCATTTCATGTATATAAACGAATGTATTATATTGTATGTATTGTACCTAGTGCTAATGGCCAGAGCTGTCACAAAGCACTTTAAGCTGAATAATAAAAAAAAAAATAATAATAAAAACAATAACTTGTGAATATACATTTTATTTCAAATAATTAATTCAATAATAGTTATTAGTGATTAAAAAGGTGGAAATAAAGCAAATTGGAGAAAAATATAGAAAAATAGAACACAAGATTTCCACTAATCCATCTCAGAATCATCACTATCTTCATCATCACTGTCAAAATTAATAATAAGTGGAGGCACATCCTGTCTATCAAATACTACTTCTCTACCACAACACTCTTGTATAATTTTTTTGTGGACCAAATATCAGGGGTAACTTTTTCTCAAGCCTTTTTACATACACCAATTGCTTGTTCTGTTAATGCACCATCAGATCCCACATGATCTCTATCCAAATATGTTCAATTGGGTTGAACAGTGGTAAGGGAGAAGTCGAAGCACTTTGTGACCATATTTTTCAGATATTTCAACTTCTTATTTATCCCTACAAAAATATTAAAGCATGCATATTTTCAAACAAAATAAGTTAGCTCAGTATTACCATAATATATTGAAAAATGTTTATATCAACTTACTGTTGTACTAAATTCAATAAATCGGTTTTGAAGAAAGTTTTTTCAAACGGAATATCATTTTGTATCAACCAGTTCTGTATATCAGCCTTTTTGGTAGCTGTTATTGGTACTTTATTGATCACCATACTTTCATAACTTGCAATATCCATTATGATTGTGGCAGGCTTTTCCAAGTTCACTAAAAGCTGGTATTCAAACCAATGCACTGTTTCCATACATTTCGGAAAGCATTTTGTTCAAAGTTATCAATTTCAACAGTAGGTTTTATGCCTTGTCTCTTTTTAGGTGGGCTTTTAGGCTGTTCACCTCTATTATGCTTGGCGGCAATATGATTAACAGTAGTAAGGTTAAGTTGTAATGCTTCTGCAAATCTCTACAACATAATTATTTCAACTTATGGAAGAATAACATATCAAGTTTAATCAACCTTTACATTTAAATATGTAACAATAATATTAATAATAATGAATACAAATACCTAACTAATACTATTACTTACGTCTCTTACAGCAGTTATAGGGAGCAGCGGGCCCCCGTTTCGGCATTCTCGTTCAAAATAGCTTAACAAAGATGTTACCTTCTCTTGACATTTACTGTTCAACTGCTTCCGCATTTTATTAACTACACACTGCAGATTAGCGTAAATAATTAGTTATGGAAATAATTGTTTTCTTAATCTCAAAGAAACAATGAATTCAAAAGCACCAAAAATACTTGTAAATATTAGACGATGATCGAATGTCAATAAACGTCAAAACAAACTGGGGAATTTTACCAGTTTATCTGACAACGTCTTGAAGTTTTGCCAACCCGTTAGCTGTAAATTGCACTGGCTGTTAAGGATAAATTGTATTTACGGTTGGTAAATTATTATTTATTCTGATGAGCAGGAAAGTAACTAAATGTGACGTCATCGTCTTTTTATCGTAAAAATCCCAGGATTTTTACGATAAAAAGACGATGACGTTGCAAAACAAAATATTGTGATGTTGCCAAGCTGTCATTTTTTTCTTTACTTTACGAAAACTAGAAAAGTCAATTTGATGTTAGATTGACAATTCTTCTTTTTTATTGGTCCGTGCCTCGTAAAGCCAGTCAAAAATATTTATTTATAAAAATTAAAGGATTGTATTTAATATAAATATTTATTTATGAAAAACTATGGATAAGATACAAGAAGAAATAGTAACCAATCATTTTATATTCGAATTAACATTTGATTTTACATAGAAGAGGGTTAGGTATATGAAAAACATTCTATGCTCTAGAGCCTCTAGAACACTGCACGAGTTTATGGTAAAAGGAATCCAATATCCATACATCTGTAATCATCTTCATACAAATTTAAATATTGTTTCTTTATAAAATCATCATCTATTATATTTATTATAATAAAAATAGAATGAAAAAACTTATGAAGGTATACATTTGTATCATCACCGCTACATTATTTGGAACAAGAAGTGAATATAGATCATCTGAATGATTTTGTGATATAATGAGTCTATTTTCTACACAATCATACATTGGGAAGTTGAATTAAGATGCTCCATGGTTTCATTCGTATCTCTGTTTCATATTATGCAGTGTTGATTTTGTGTGAGGTGTTATTCACAAAAATATATAGACTTGGGAAGCTGGCTACATATAGGTGTCCTATTAGACTTTTTATATATAGCTGTGATAATCCACCAATGCAAATTGAAATAATGAAATATCAAGTGAACATTTCTTTATTGACAACTAGAATACCCTGCTCAAAGTCTCTGCTCCTTCTGATAATAATTTGAAGACTGTATGACAATTACGTTAAGTCACTACCTGATTTTATATTGTATTTCTAAGTTTTACTTATGAATAATGAAAACAATAACTTGTTAATATACATTTTATTTCGAATAGGTTAACTGGTTGGTTATTACGATACAATTATTTAATCTAAAGCCTTTTTACATAAACCAATTGCTTGTTCTGTTGATGCACCATCAGATTCCACATGATATCTATAAAAATTTTTAACTATCCCCCAAATATTTCAATTGGGTTGAACATACAGTGGTAACGGGGAAGTTGAAGCACTTTGTGACCATATTTTTCAGATATGTCAACTTCATATATAATGGTGGTTTATTCCTACAAAAATATTTAAGTATGCATATTTTCAAACAAAATAAGTTAGCTCAGTATTACCATAATATATTGAAAAATGTTTATATCAACTTACTGTTGTACTAAATTCAATAATTGGGTTTTGAAGAAAGTATTTTCAAATGGAATATCATTTTGTATCAACCAGTTCTGTATATCAACCTTTTTTTGGTAGTTGTTGCTGGTACTTTATTTATCACCTTACTGTGATAACTTGCATTATCCATTACAAATATTACGATTGTGGCAGGCTCTTCCAAGTTCACCAAAAGCTGGTTTTCAACCCAATTCACTGACTCCATACATTTTGTATATAACATTTCGGAAAGCATTGTGGTCAAAGTTACCAATTTCAACAGTAGGTTTTTTGCATTCTCTTTTTAGGTGGGCCTTTATGCTGTTCACCTCTATTATGCTTGGCGGCAATACGGTTAACAGTAGTAAGGCTAAGTTGTAATGCTTCTGCAAATCTCTATAACATAATTGGTTGGTGTAGGGCTCTCGGGTCTAGCATACTTCCAGAGATGATAAAAAAAAAATTTCCACGGGAATGTATTGGTGGATGATAATTAATTGATTTTACCAAAATCAGCCGTCCCCACCCCCCCTAGGGGGGGATAGGGGGGGGTCGGCACCCTCAAAAATTCGTAAAAATTAATTTTTAAATATGGAATCAAATTCTACGTATTTTTTCACGTATAACCCTAAAATTTCATTTTGACAACTTTTTTTTTTAAAAAGTTATGCGGAAAAAATGTTTTAAGAAAATTGATAATTCCATAAATATAAAAATCTTTATTCCGTCTTTACGAATAAGAATAAAATTTTGATATTTGGCATATGTATATTTAACAGAACCACTTAACAAAATAACATAACTATACATCACCATACCCCCCATAGGGGGGGATGGGGGGGTGACACCCTGAAAAATTCGTAAAAATGAATTTTTAAATATGGAATCAAATTCTACGTATTTTTTCACGTATAACCCTAGAATTTCATTTTGACAACTTTTTTTTTAAACAGTTATGCGGAAAAAATGTTTTAAAAAAATTGATAATTCCATAAATATAAAAATCTTTATTCCGTCTTTACGAATAAGAATAAAATTTTGATATTTGGCATATGTATATTTAATGAAATAAAATTTGGGATAAAATAAATTATATGCAAATATCATATCATAGGGGTAGAGGGTGGGGGTGAGTTTGGGAAATATTAGGGTTGGGGTAATTTTGAGCATGTCATAAAATTCTACACCATTTGTTAAGTATGTATGCCAATTTTCACATTTTTTCCTCCATTATTGCCAAAGATATTTATTAAAACGTGTTTCGAATTTGTGGACTTGTAATATTTTTTGAAAAAAGTTAAAACCTCTTGATTTAGAAATATATGACTTTAAATGGTTCAAACCCGTATTTCTAAATCAAGAGGTTTTAACTTTTTTCAAAAAATATTACAAGTCCACAAATTCGAAACACGTTTTAATAAATATCTTTGGCAATAATGGAGGAAAAAATGTGAAAATTGGCATACATACTTAACAAATGGTGTAGAATTTTATGACATGCTCAAAATTACCCCAACCCTAATATTTCCCAAACTCACCCCCACCCTCTACCCATATGATATGATATTTGCACATAATTTTTTTTTGGTTTCAATACTTACCATTAACCTTGACTCTCAGTATTGTTTTCATTTCCAAAATATGACTTTAAATGGTTCAAACCCGTATTTCTAAATCAAGAGGTTTTAACTTTTTTCAAAAAATATTACAAGTCCACAAATTCGAAACACGTTTTAATAAATATCTTTGGCAATAATGGAGGAAAAAATGTGAAAATTGGCATACATACTTAACAAATGGTGTAGAATTTTATGACATGCTCAAAATTACCCCAACCCTAATATTTCCCAAACTCACCCCCACCCTCTACCCATATGATATGATATTTGCACATAATTTTTTTTTGGTTTCAATACTTACCATTAACCTTGACTCTCAGTATTGTTTTCATTTCCAAAATATGACTTTAAATGGTTCAAACCCGTATTTCTAAATCAAGAGGTTTTAACTTTTTTCAAAAAATATTACAAGTCCACAAATTCGAAACACGTTTTAATAAATATCTTTGGCAATAATGGAGGAAAAAATGTGAAAATTGGCATACATACTTAACAAATGGTGTAGAATTTTATGACATGCTCAAAATTACCCCAACCCTAATATTTCCCAAACTCACCCCCACCCTCTACCCATATGATATGATATTTGCACATAATTTTTTTTTGGTTTCAATACTTACCATTAACCTTGACTCTCAGTATTGTTTTCATTTCCAAAATATGACTTTAAATGGTTCAAACCCGTATTTCTAAATCAAGAGGTTTTAACTTTTTTCAAAAAATATTACAAGTCCACAAATTCGAAACACGTTTTAATAAATATCTTTGGCAATAATGGAGGAAAAAATGTGAAAATTGGCATACATACTTAACAAATGGTGTAGAATTTTATGACATGCTCAAAATTACCCCAACCCTAATATTTCCCAAACTCACCCCCACCCTCTACCCCTATGATATGATATTTGCATATAATTTATTTTATCCCAAATTTTATTTCATTAAATATACATATGCCAAATATCAAAATTTTATTCTTATTCGTAAAGACGGAATAAAGATTTTTATATTTATGGAATTATCAATTTTTTTAAAACATTTTTTCCGCATAACTGTTTAAAAAAAAAAGTTGTCAAAATGAAATTCTAGGGTTATACGTGAAAAAATACGTAGAATTTGATTCCATATTTAAAAATTCATTTTTACGAATTTTTCAGGGTGTCGACCCCCCCATCCCCCCCTATGGGGGGTATGGTGATGTATAGTTATGTTATTTTGTTAAGTGGTTCTGTTAAATATACATATGCCAAATATCAAAATTTTATTCTTATTCGTAAAGACGGAATAAAGATTTTTATATTTATGGAATTATCAATTTTTTTAAAACATTTTTTCCGCATAACTTTTTAAAAAAAAAAGTTGTCAAAATGAAATTTTAGGGTTATACGTGAAAAAATACGTAGAATTTGATTCCATATTTAAAAATTAATTTTTACGAATTTTTGAGGGTGCCGACCCCCCCCTATCCCCCCCTAGGGGGGGTGGGGACGGCTGATTTTGGTAAAATCAATTAATTATCATCCACCAATACATTCCCGTGGAAATTTTTTTTTTATCATCTCTGGAAGTATGCTAGACCCGAGAGCCCTACACCAACCACATAATTATTACAATTTATGAAAGAATAATATATCAAGTTTAATCAACCTTTACATTAAAATATGTAACAATAATAATGACTACAAATAAGTAATACTATTACTTACGTCTCGTACAGCAGTTATAGGGAGCAGCAGGCACCCGTTTCGGCATTCTCGTTCAAAATAGCTTAACAAAGATGTTACCATCTCTTGACATTTACTGTTCAGGTGCTTCGGCATTTTATTAACTACACACTGCATATTTGCCTAAATAATTAGTTATGGAAATAACTGTTTTTTTAATCGCAAAGAAACAATGAATTCAAAAGCACCAAAAATACTTGTAAATATTAAACGATGATCGAATGTCAATAAACGTCAAAACAAACTGGGGAATTTCACCAGTTTATCTGACAACGTCTTGAAGTTTTGCCAACCCGTTAGCTGTAAATTGCACTGGCTGTTAAGGATAAATTGCATTTACGGTTGGTAAATTATTATTTATTCTGATATGCAGGAAAGTAACTAGATGTGACGTCATCGTCTTTTTATCGTAAAAATTCCATATGAATAATAATTTTTTGCATTCTGTTTCAGAACTTTGAAAAGCATTCAGAATTGTCCTCAGCTCCTATTTAGATTTTTATAATTTTTTAAGTCAGTTCTCAATTATTACCATTTTTCTCAAACATATTTGAGGTTATGTATTCAAAAAATAATCAACCGTTTAGTTTTCCGTCCGTCTAAAAGTATATTTTATGTCTAACAAATCATTTTTTCCCATTCTATTGTAGAACTTTGGAAAGCATTCATAATTGTTCTCAGCTCCTATTGATTTAGATTTTTATCAATTTTTAAGTAAGTTATCAATCACTTTCATTTTCAAGCATAATATTTAAGGTTATATATTTGAAAAAATAATTAACCATTCAATTTTTTATCCATCTAAAAGAGTACTTTTCACTTATTAATAATTATTTTTTTCATTCCATTTCAGAACTTTGAAGCGTTCAGAATTATCCTCAGCTCATATTAATTTGGATTTCTATTAATTTTAAAGTTATTAATTATAACCATTTTTCTCTAACATAATATTTGAGGTTATATATTCAAAAAATAATCAACCGTTTTTGTTTTCAGTCCGTCTAAAAGTATAATATTTTATATCTAACAAATCATTTTTTTCCATTCTATTATAGAACTTTAAAAAGCATTCAGAATTGTCTTCAGCTCCTATTGATTTGGGAAGATTTTTATCAATTTAAAAGTAAGTTTGAGGTTATGTTGTACTATAAATCATTAGTTATCACCAATTTTCCATAACATGATATTTGAGGTTATTCGAAGACATTGATCAATCATACAGTTTTCCGTCCGACTAAAATTATATCTTTTAGCTATGAATAATAATTTTTTTCATTCTGTTTCAGAACTTTGAAGCATTCAATTGTGTCCTCTGTTCCTATTTATTCGAAAGCTCTTCATATTTATATAGAAATTTAAAAGTAAGTTTGAGGTTATGTTGTACTATAAATCACTAGTTATTCTCATCTTTTTAGTATGAGTCTTTTCACGGATTTGGTTCGCTACATTGCAGCATTGTTGGGATTGGTAGAAGCTAAGCACAATGATGTGAAGATCCGAGAAGGGCTGATTGAATGTCAGAAGGGGATAAAGAGAATATTGGATTCGATGAGGTATGCTAAATCGATGGGGGAGAAGCAGCATTTGGAGGCTTGCTTAAGAAACATCAAAAGTCTTAGAGCTCAATTTAAAGCGGCTCAGAAGAAGGGGACAGGGCTTCCACCACGAAAGGAGACAGCGAGGGATCGCGTCCATTGGGAAGATTCAGACTCTGCATTCAAGTCCCGCATCAGTTCAGGCGTGATATCGAACCTGAAGCATAAAGATCCTCAATCTTTCTTGATTGATGCTAGGTCGATATTCACACGCCGCATTCGAAATGTCTTAAAGAAAGATGCAGCAGTTAAGGTGAACATGACGTTTTGTGGTGAATTTGTAATAGTGAAGGGAGATTCGGTTCAGAATGATTATAAGTACTTCACTACTTCGAACTCTGCAATTTATAGAGAGACTGATGTAAACGGCTGGTTCGACTCCAAGGTTACAGCACCAATGATGAAGGAACTTGAGGAGTTTCAGGAGCGCGATTCAGGTTGGGCGCTGAAGAAGGTGGTAAATCTTGGTGTCAACATTAACAAATACACACCTCAACTTGGCTCATCCTACATTGAGCTACCCGCACAAATTAAGAAGAAGGAAGCATGCATCAACGTCAAAAATGATGATAACGCATGCTTTGCATGGGCTGTAACGTCTGAACTATATTTGTGCGGAAACAAAAGTTCGGATAGAATATCATCATACCCCCATTACTCCACCGTTTTAAAGTTGAAAGGTATACAGCTACCAATGACTGTTGGACAAATCCCAAATTTTGAAAAACAGAATGATGTCTCCATTAATGTTTACATCCTCCAGAAGAATAAGAAGAGCTTTGAAACGCTTCCCACGTACCTCACGAAAAATAAAAAGGATCGTCATGTTAATCTTCTACTTATCCAAGACCGATATGATGATTCAAAGGGTCCAGTCAAGTATCATTACGTCTGGATTAAAAATTTGTCACGCTTACTATCAAAACAGCTTAGCCTTCATAAATCAAAAAAGTTTTTCTGTGATCGTTGCCTTCATTATTCCTATTCCGAAGGAAAATTGTCTAAACACCTGGAAGACTGTCAAAAGATTAATGAAACCGCAGTAAAAATGCCTGAGCCGGGGAAAAATATATTAAAATTCAAGAATTGGAAAAACAAGGAGAAAGCTCCCTTCATAGTCTATGCTGATCTTGAAAGTGTGCTGAAACCTACTAATGATCCACGAAAACCTCAACATCACATACCCGCAGCTATTGGATACTATTTGAAATGCAGTTATGATGACTCTCTATCGTTTTATCGAGCTTACAGAGGTGAGGATTGCATGCAATGGTTTGCTGATGGAATGAATAGTCTAGCGGAGGATATGGCTACTGTATTTTGGTGCCCCTTCAACATCAACATGACTTGGGTTGAGGAAGTTCAATTTAAACTTGCCACACACTGCCATATTTGCGAGCAGCCTTTCAAGCCTGAAGATAAGAAGGTTCGAGATCACAACCACTTGATTCCAGTCAACAACTATCGTGGTGCTGCTCATGAATCTTGTAATATTAACTATAAAGATAATCATACTATCCCCGTTGTCTTTCACAATCTTAGTGGTTATGATGCACACTTCATCATAACGGATATTGCTACGCGGATGAAGGGGTCCATTGACTTGCTACCAATTACCAAAGAAAAATATATATCATCCACTAAACACATTAATGATTACCCCATACAGTTTCGCTTCATTGATAGGTTTCGATTTATGGCTGGCTCTCTCGATAAATTAGCATCTTATCTGCAAGAGTTTCCAAATTTGAATGCTCAGTTTCAAGACTTAACTGAAGAACATTTTAATTCACTAACCAGAAAAGGTGTTATGCCATATGATTATATTGATTCTTTCAACCGATTTGATGAAACACAGCTGCCTTCGCAAGATAAATTCTTCAATAAATTGGAAAACAAGCCCTGCCCCCGAAGAATGTATCATCAAGCTCAGAATGTATGGAGCAGCTTTAAGTGTCAAAATCTTGGAGAGTATGTGGATTTATATATGAAAACGGATATTTTGCTTCTGGCTGACGTCTTTGAGCAATTTAGGGTAAGCTGCTTAAGGACATACAACTTAGATCCAGCACATTACTTTACATTGCCCGGTTTTACGTGGGATGCCATGCTCAAACATACAGGGATTGAGTTGGAGCTTCTGACAGACATGGATATGTTTTTATACGTTGAACGCGGTATTCGTGGCGGACGAGCAGGTGTGCTCGAAGAGGAGGGCAAAGGCTAACAATGAATATATTAACTACGACCCCTCCAAACCGAAGACGTTCCTCATGTACTATGACGTAAATAACCAGGTAAGTTATCATGCTATTATCAAATTCAATCGCTAATCATTTTCTGTTTCAGTATGGCTGGGCAATGTCACAATACCTTCCTTATGGTGGTTTCGAGTGGGTGGATACAAATATCGATGTTACCGCTACACCTGACGACGCCGATGAGGGATATATGCTAGAGGTGGATCTTGAATATCCTAGAGAATTGCATGATGGGCATAAAGATATTCCGTTCTGTACTGAACACATAAATCCAAAGACTATGAAACCCCCAACCAAAACATCTCAACTTACTAAACTGATGGCAACTCTCACTCCAAAGAAGAAATATATAATCCATTACCGAGCTTTAAAACAGGCGTTAGCCCATGGTTTAGTGCTGACGAAAATACATCGAGTCCTGAAATTTAAGCAGTCACCATGGCTCAAGTCATACATCGACCTTAATACTGAGATGCGCAAGAAGGCAGCAAATGTGTTTGAGAAGAACTTGTTCAAACTAATGAACAACGCAGTATTTGGTAAGTAATCCATCCATATTGCTACAACATATTATTACTCATTTTTTAATGCAGGTGAAACTATGGAAAATGTCCGTAAAAGGGTGGATATTAAGCTTTTGACAGAGTGGAATGGGCGTTACGGAGCAGAGTCATATATAGCCAAACCTGAATTTAAGAATTGTAGCATCTTCAGCGAAAACTTGGTGGCTGTGGAACTGAAAAAGTTACAAATATGGTTGAATAAGCCCATATACGTTGGACAATCCATCCTAGATCTGGCCAAGATAACTATTTACGACTTTCACTATAGCTATATGACGACAACATTTGAGAATTGTAGTGTATTATACACGGATACTGACTCTTTAATATATGAGCTTCATCAAGACCCCTATGATATCATGAGACGGGACTGTCATCAACGTTTTGATACTGCAGATTATGCCTCTGACAACCAATATGGAATACCGCTTGTAAACAAGAAGGTGTTGGGGATGATGAAAGATGAGAATAATGGGGTGCCCATGACTGACTATGTTGGATTAAGGTCGAAACTGTATTCTATTAGAGTGCAAAAAACGGAGGAGGATGTCGTTAGAAAACGGAGAGAACTTCATGATGAGGGGTATGATGAAGATGAAATAGATGTAGAAATAAAGAACTTTGGTATTGGAAAGAAGGCTAAGGGGGTTAAGTCGTCGGTTGTTAAGAATGATATCACATTCGAGGATTATGCTGAGTGTTTAGATAGCTGGAAACAGAAAATAGTATCTCAGAATTTAATTCGATCTGAAAACCATGTGGTGCATTCAATAGCTCAACAAAAGATCGCTCTCAGCCCTGATGATGATAAACGATACCTGATTCCTGGATCGGATGAAACTTTACCATGGGGGCATTTTTCCATTCCATCATCTACACATATGGAGGAGGATGAGTAGGAGCCAGCATATTTTTCTTTTTATTAACGAAGCAATTGAATCTGACATAGAGTTGGCAAACGTTAAAGGATTGGATGGGTAACAATTGAAAAAACCACATAAAAGTCCCATTCTTGCGAATGATACAAAACCAGACGAATTAATGAATCTATTAGCTTGGAGACTAGTGCTGTTTGAAAAAAGAGCCATGAAATATTACCTCAAAGTGGTTTTCCGTAGGCCTATAGGGGATGTATTTACCACTTTAAAAATCAAATACAACGCGCCATGGTTCTATCTCCTTATATCAATTATTGTGATATATAAGATGGTGTGGAAATGAACCGTATTATAACAATTTAATAAATTTTAAAAACTATTTGTTATTTTATTCAATTAACCCAATAGATTATCAAGTAAGGTGGTGTGTGAACATACTAAATCTTTTTATAATCATAGAAATTCATAAAACATTTAAATTTCGAAAATTAAAACAAAGATCATAGACTATCTCATTGAAAATATATTCACTTCATATAGGATGTATAATGACCTTAAAAATATATTTTGGAGTGATTAGTTTTTATTTGAAAAAACATATTAACACTCTGGAGACGTGACAACGTGACGTTTGACTGCTGTACCAACATCACTGTGGACAATACCTAGTATATGTCCAGTTTCATGAATTAATACCATAGGCTAGTTCGATCGCCTGAAATCCAAACTTAAACTTTTCATCACCATTGAATATGAAGTTCTATTTTAACGTGACAACGTGACGTTTGACAGCGTGACCTTTGACAGCGTGACGTTTGACAGCGTGGCGTTTGACGTGACAGCGTGACGTTTATTGTGACAGCGTGACGTTTGACGTGATGTTTTAGACCATTGTAGACTTCTTCAGACACTCCATGTATATGGACACGTTCTGACATTTCCGCTACTCATGTTAAACCTAAGATGCGTTTGACCTTGTATATGATTTCCGTAAGTAAGGTCCTTCGAACTAGCATGTTACTCACCCTGTATATAATAGACGTTTATGCCTTTAGGATCTTCCGAGCAGGTGCACGTTAAGGCCTTGCATGCCTGTTACTTTTTATCCACCCTGTATATAAAAGTCGTTAAGGTGTTAAGATTTGTTTCTCACCCTGTACATAATAGACGTTGAGGCCTCTCCAACGAGATGTCGTTTGATTGGTTAACTCTTAGTAAGAGGGATGATGGGGGATGAACGGGGGTAGAATTTTTCTATTATTTTTCATATACACTAGACGTTATGGCCTTTCCAACGAGACGTCTATGATTAGTTAACTTTTAGTAAAAGGGATGCTGCGTGGGGGATGAACGGGGGGTAGAATTTTTCTTTTATTTTTCATATTCACTAGACGTTAAGACCTTTCGAACGATACATCGTTTGCTATGATTGGTTAATTTTTAGTAAGAGGGATGATGGGGGATGAACGGGGGTAGAATTTTTCTATTATTTTTCAAATACACTAGACGTTAAGACCTTTCGAGCAGGCATGTTACTTTTTATCTGCCATGTATATGATACCCCCACCACTTTTAGCGTAAATTTCGCTAATTTGAACCTTGGCTTTTTTGACGATTTTCTTATGGAGATTCCCATGTTAGCGCCTCCGCCATGCGGCCGAATCCCCATAGCTTATTTACTGAATTTAATATTATCATGGAAATCGCAGAAATAGCCAAATATTGTTGATGTTGTTCAAGTATTATCAATAATAAGAGTATAAATACATGTAGAAGTAGGTCGTAGGTAAAGTATAGTACGTAACTGGTGTTGTAGAGCATTTTACGCACTCACGGAATTACGCACTCGCCGCTACGCGGCATCGTGCGTAACTTTTCCATTCGTGCGTAAAATGCTTCTTACCACACACGTTACGTAATATACTATTATAATCTGGACTTTTTCGCCCAGTCGTGTATAAAAAGAATTATTCTATTTATTAAACTGTTATAATACAAGGTAAAAAGATAAATTATAAATTAATTAATTATTATAAATATTGATAACACAACTACAATTATTCAAATTAATTCCAGACGTCATATTTTTTTCATTTCTCGAACTTGCTGTTATTTGGGAAGCGGCGCACATTGCATTAGATGTTACACTAAATATTTCTTGCGCTTTAAGTTTTTTATTCTTCATGGAATTTTCAACATATCCCTCCGCAACAGAGGTAGATTTCCAACCTCCATGCCTCTTTAATTTTAAAATATCAGCGCCACTGTCTGCTATGAAAGTGGCAGAGCTTCTTCTGAAGCATTGGCCAGTATATAGAACAGGATTTGAAAGACCAAGAAATTGTGCAATAACTTTTGGAATACTGCTAAATGTGTTAATTCCCACAGGATTTCTGGTACATTTTCCATTCGCATATTTTACAAAAAATCTGTTGTGTTTAAGAACCTGGGGACGCAACTTCTTAATATTTCAACAAGATTCGTATTTTCAATGTCTCCAGTGGTAATTGCAAACTGCCGTATAACTTTTGTTTTTGAAGGTGGGATATCAACACGAAAATGGCTTCTTCCGTCTATAAAATTTTCAACTGGAAGATTTGCTAATTCTGCTTTTCTACATGCTCCTGCAATTCCAATTATAATTATTATCATTGCAACCTTAGCCATTAAGTATTCTTTGTCATAAGCTTCCACTAAAAATTTGGCAAAATCTTCTTTAATAAAAACTTTTGATTTTTAGCACTGTACCCGTCCGCTTGCCTTTTAATATATGCTACCAAATTCTTTTTTTTTTAATATCAATATTCCTTTTCAGATTCAGTTCAGACCTTAACATTGAGTAAAGTTTCCGTAATGTGAAAACTTTTAGATCTTTCTTACCCTCAAAATATGCAAGTAAAACTTTCTCATTAACATGTTTAATTTTCTTCTCATCACACCACGTAACAAATTATTCGTATGCCAACTCATAAACTGCCTTTGACTTTTTGGGGATTACTGATAATAGAGCATTACCTGCTGCCTCTTCAATATCACTTGGCTGGTCTTCAGAACTTGAATCACTCATTTAAAAAAAATAAAACTAAAAATAATATATCAATCTCGCTAAGAACCTTCCGTCTAGACTTTTTTACAAAATGTCAAACTGACAACTAGTATGATGTAACATGGTAACAGCTGGTAACAGCAACAATAGTATTTTGTACAACTAGTGCGCAAAGCGTCACTTTTCCCACGACCGCAGAAGTAAGGCGAGTGCCGCAAATCTAGCGATTGGGAAAAGTGATTTGCGTACAAGTTGTACACAATATTTTTTCTACAACCACATTTATTAATGAAAGAAATCCATTAATTTATATAGTTATTTTATTTAAACTTTGAACAGAAAGAACTTAAAATATGGAAATAAATAGAAAAATCATTTTAATATATAATTGATGGTAAAATTTGAACAATTTTGTATTGTCATGCCTGGTGTATCTTTTTTGGATACGTTTTCATGAATTCTATGGAGGAGTATTTTCAATGTTCGAATTGGACAACTCAAAAGATGAATTATTTTCATCTTGGTTCATGATTCCTAAAATAATGCTTAATAGGTTAATGTTTTAATAATTAACAAATTAAAATAAATGATAAAATAGATAGTTTACTTACTTTTAGTTTAAATTTAAAAATTGTACACCAATAAGAAATTCAATTGAGTTGAATTGTCAAAAAAAGTTGACGGGTCATAGGTAGCTTTGTTTGACATTTCGGTGCGGAAAAGTGCTATAGCGTGTACTTTTCGCATTACTTTTACAACGGTTATCAAAAGAATTGAGAAAAGGACTGCTTTGCGTATAAAAATTTGTGTAGAAAGCGTGTTTTGCATAGTGGTTGTAGGAAATAGTTATTTTTGTATCTAGGGCGCGAAATGCTACTTTGGTGATCGAGAACTAATTTAAAAAAAAAAGTCGAGATCACCAAAGTATTTCGCGCATGAGATGCAAACAAAATTTTTTCTACAAACCTCAAAAATATAGTTCTAAAATAAGTAACATGCTTAGCTTAATATGAAAAATAGTATTGAACTTGCTTAAACTGTTTTTCCAACTCAAAAAATTACTTAATTATTGTTATACATTAACAAATAAATGATTTCTTGGATTTTCGCGCACGGTGTCATGGTAACGATTGTAACGAAGGAGAATGAAAAAAAGGGTCACTTCGCGTACTGTTGTCAATGCGCGAACCTTTTTATTTTTTGACGTTTGTAGAAAAAGATTATTCAATGAGTCAATATTTAAGTAGCAGCAATGGCTGTTGAGTTATGTCTATAAATTAGGCCTGCAAATCACTTAATTCTGTAATCTTGTTTTTGTTGTTTGATTTTATTTCTCGTTTTCGACTATACAATTTATGTATTATATTTATTTATGTTTGTATTTATGTTTTATATAAATGTGTTATTATTGTCGATTTATTATCATGATTTTGACATACGTTAACTGTAATATAATTTGTATTGGTATTATTATCATATCATTTAATGTTGTTTTGCTTGGATGTAATATTGTAACTGTATTATATTCTATGTTTATATTAGCTGACTGATTTTTGCTAAATAAAGGATTTAATAATAATAATAATATATATAATAATAATAACCCGTGGGGGTGCTGGTCCCCTATCGGGCGCTCCCCAGGTGGTGGATAGGGGAAGGCCTTTTAGATATAAAAGGTATCGGGAAAATAAAATACCTCGGAGCGAACCAAAACCAGTAAGTTTCAGGACACGACGGACTCCATGTAAGGAGCGGTACTCCGACAGCGTCTGTTCTCCATGGAAGGAGCAGCTGAATCATCACCTGGCAGTAGGTCTAAAATGCAACAATCACGATGTCGAATTGTAAAACTAGATTACCCCAGGTGGGTAGAGCGAAATGCTCAGAATCCTACACTGCTAGTGTACCTAGTACATCGGCTGTCTGCTCCACGGATTCTGGGGGGAGCAATAATTCGATTGTAAATTCCGGGACTTTAAATCTCAGGAATCGTCAGGTGAATCGACATTGCAACACCTTAAACTCTTGTCGCGTTCAAGCTGGTGCTAGAAGGGCTTCTTCGAAAAATGATGAATCAACTTCTTCCTCGGTTAGCGGTAGGCGCAGCGTGACACCGAGTAGGGCTACTGTGACCCACACTCATGAGGAAAACAACATCAATCCTCATCCAACCGTACCATGATGACCAAACACAAATGTCACCATCCGACATCATCAGTTATCAGGACAACACTACCAAGAAGAGAGGGAGGGAGAGGTCTAGTTGACATAGTTAATTTACATAACAAACAAATATCTAGACTCCAAGAATTCTTCATTGTCAAGGCTGAAACATCTGAATTGCATGAGATGGTCGCAAAAGCAGATAAAAACTATTCCCCCTTAAATCTTGTAAGCCCTGATATGAGACTTGAAATCGTTACCGATTCTGACAAACAGGTGGAGTGGGCTCAGAAAGCGCTTCATGGTCGACATCATCACGACCTCAATCAACCTCATATCGACAAGGAAGCATCAAATAAGTGGCTATCTGATGGAACATTATTTCCAGAAACAGAAGGATTTATGACAGCAATTCAAGACCAAGTAATTAATACCAACAATTACAAGAAATTTATCATGAAATATCCAAACATCGCTACGGACAAGTGCAGAAGGTGCCAACAAACAACAGAGACGATACAACACATCACGTCGGAATGTTCAGCCTTAGCTAACATTGATTACCTACGCAGGCACAATCAACTTTGCAACATCATCCATCAGAAGTTGGCCAACAAATTTGGATTAGTGAACACCTACACCCCATATTACAAGTACAATCCGAATTCGGTGCTAGAGAATGCTGACTTTAGACTATACTACGATAGGTCAATTATCACCGATAGACGGGTGACGAATAACCGGCCTGATCTGTATCTGTAGAGTAGGGAGGGTGAGTGTAGGCTCACAGCACTTAGGCCACATATGACCCATTGTACATCCTCCCGAGGAGTTGTCCTCCTAGGTCATCGTCCATCCTGTCCTTCTCAGGAAGGTGAACAGGTCACCAGGAGACATCTCCTTTATATCGGCAGGTGTAGGCCAAGACTCACCGAACACACACTCTCTTATCGACGATAACTCCGGACACTCGCATAGGACATGCCTGACAGTCTCATCTTCCTGTTCACACATCCTGCATATAGGTGTGTCCACTAGCCCCATAGTATGGAGGTGTTTCCTTAGTTGACAGTGGCCAGTCAGGAATCCCACTGTTATACGTAGATTTCTTCTGGTCATCGCCAAGTATTTTTTCGGCGCCATCTTCCCAGGGTCGCCCAGGGTGATCCTGGCAAAACTGCATCCTTTGATTGCCTCCCATCTCTCAAGGGATTGAGCATGGGTGTAGCGTTTGGCTAGTTCCGCAATTGTCGAAGTCGTCAGGCCGTAGGTGTCACTGGGTCCAAGAATTTTCAGTCCAGCGGCTTCCCTGGCTAAAGAATCAGCAATGCGATTTCCTTTACTCCTGTCGTGCCCTTTAACCCACCTCAGGATAATATTGTTATCTGCCGAGGCGTTAGCTAAATCTTGGTGGCACTCTAGTACTAGTCTTGATATAACACGTTGTCTGTTCAAGGCTAATAGGGCTTGTCTACTATCAGTGCAGATTATTATGTTTTTGTCAGAAATTCCTTTTCTGGTTAGTTCTTTTGTGGCAATTGAGATACCAGCCAGTTCTGTTTGAACTACGCTGGTATTGTTTCCCATTCCCCACTTGATCCTTAGGCTTAGTGCTCTCGAGTAAACTCCACATCCTGAGCCTTCATTCATTTTTGAACCATCTGTATAAATGCGTATTGCATCTGCCGCATCTGGCTCTGTGTTGTGTTTTATTTGTATTTTGTAGGGTTTATTAAACAAAAACCTGGGTTTAATTGCATCATTGGCTGCCTGCAGCAGAGGTAGCGCAGTAAGCGCTTCCTGCCATAGGCTTAACCGCAATTGGCCCACTCCTACTTCGGGGTTTACACCAGCCGTGCGCAATCGTACCATGGCCATCAACGCAACCTCCTTGACATACAGGTCCAGAGGGGTCAGACCAGTAATAAGCTCCATTGCTGCGGTTGGTGTTGTTCTCATGGCTCCTGTGATGTTTAAACAGGCCATTCGCTGTATTTGATATAGTTTTTGAATGGCCGTTGCTTGTAGAACCTTCGGTCCCCATGCAATTGCTCCATACGTTAACATAGGTCTTATTATTGCAGTGTAGATCCAGGAGACCACTCGGGGTGACAGCCCCCATGTGCGTCCCACTGTTCTCCGACACTGTTCATAAGCCACATATGCTCTTTTTGCTCTGCTGTGTAGATGAGAGTTCCATGTTAGTTTCCTGTCGAGGGTAATACCAAGGTATTTCACCTCTTCAGAAAAGTTTAGTTTGCTTTTGAAGATTTCGGGGGATTTTAAACCCGATAAACTCCTTTTCCTGGTAAAAAGGACCATCTCAGTCTTCCTGGGATTGATCGAAAGTGAGTGTTCCTTACACCATGTTTCAATTAATTTGAGCCCATCCTGCGCTCTATCGCACAGTGTGTTCACAAATTTGCCTGTCTGCAAAATAACTATGTCATCTGCGTATGCAATTGTGTAGATTCCATTGTTGTTGAGGTGATTAATCAGGGTGTCCAGGACTATGTTCCACAGAAGGGGTGATAAGACTCCTCCTTGCGGACATCCCCTCATGACCAGTCCTCTTACTGTGATGTCTTCTACATTGATACTTATTGCTCTACTAGAGAGCATCTTGAGTATCCATTCTCCTACTACCAGAGGTACATTCCTGGAGTTGAGTTGCTGGGTAATTGTTGGAAAGGTTGTTTTATCAAACGCTCCCTCGATGTCTATGAATATACCCAGGGTGGATTCTTTGTTGTCCAATGATCTTTCGATTCTGCCAACCACTTGGTGAAGGGCCGAATCAGTGGACCTTCCCGGAGTATATGCATGCTGATTTGGATGAAGTGGGTGGTGAACTAGCACTTCATCTCTTATGTACCGCTCGCATAACCTCTCCATTGTTTTTAAAAAGAACGATGTGAGACTAATTGGTCGGAATGCTTTTGGTAAGGTGTAATCCATCCTACCTGGTTTTGGTATGAATACCACTCGTACTTCTCTCCACTTACGAGGAATATACCTCAGAGCCAAAGAGGCTCTGAAAATTCCAACCAGGTGCGGCATAAGAATATCCATTCCCCATTGAAGTAGGGCTGGTCTTATTCCGTCAGGTCCTGGTGACTTGAAGGGGGAAAAGCCCGATATGGCCCACCTTATCTTGTCCTCGTCAATTACTGAACTAGCAAATTGCCAGTCGTATTGTGAGGGTGTTGTTGGTACTTCCATCCAGTTTGACGTTCCGGGAGAGACAGAACCTGGGAAGTGAGTTTCCATAAGAATCTCAGCGCTCTCTTGAAGGTTGGCGGCCTTGTCGCCATTTTCCCTTGTAAGGATGCCGATACTCTTATGTTGGTCGTTTGAGAGCGCCTTCTGTAGCCTAGAAACTTGTGGGAAGTCTTCGACTGCCTCACAATAAGCTCTCCAGGCTTCTCTTTGCTTTTGTCTGCAGACTTTTTTGAACTCTTTGAGGTTGGCTTTGTATATTCCCCAGTCCTCTTTGAGTGTTGTTCGTTTTGCCTTGTTAAAGGTCGTTCTCGCTGTCTTTCTGAGGTGTTCCAGTTCAGGGCACCACCAGCTATTGGTCGTGCCACCTGTCTGAACCGTCCTCATCGGACAGGATTCCTTATAGGCAATGTCCATTTTGTTTTGGATAGATACTGTGTACCTTTCCAGTTCCTCATTATTGCTAGGAGTCAGGACCTCTGTTTCCCGCAGAGCACCTTTTAAGAGTCGATTGTAGAGAGCTACATCCGTCCTCTTCGGGTCGCGAGATTTTACAGTGGTCCTGAGATCCTGGCTTACCGTGTAGGTCAGCCAGCGGTGGTCTGACATAGAGATATGATCTGACACTTGCCAGTCCTTAATTTGGTTTGATATTTTGGTTGTCGCCAGCGTAATATCTATTAATGTTTGGCTACGGGCGTTAATGAATGTCGGCTCCGTGCCTCTGTTTAAGATTGTTAGATCTTTCTTAATTATATATTCATAAAGAGACTTACCTCGGGCGTTGATATCCTTGCTGCCCCAGCTCAGGTGGTGGGAGTTTGAGTCACAACCCAATATCAGCTCCACTCCCTGGTTGTGGCAGTGATCCACTAGTATCTCCGTCTCTTTAGTCGGTGGTAAGGTGGCTGCATCTGAAGGTAGGTACACCGATGCTAGTACCAACGCCGTATATTTGCCTCTTCCATCTGGACATTCCACTTTAACCGCAGTAAGGTCTGAGGTGCAGAATTGTGCCATCGAAGAGGCTCTATATTTCCTTGGGACGTAAACAGCTGTCCTAGGCTGCTGATTGCTTGGTAGGCTGAAAATTTGACCCTTTAGACTACTAAAACCAGTAACTTTGGTCTTTATTATCCAGGGCTCCTGGATCAAAGCTATTGCATCCTCCAGTACATCAAGGTGCCGACATAGTGTTGCCGTTGCTGCCTTTTTGTGTTGGAGGTTGCATTGTAAGATATTTACCTTTTTTCCAGCGTCCTTACCCATAAGTAGGATGGATGGAGTTGGATTTTCTTTAGAGGTCCATCCGCTCCTCCGTTAGGGGAGAGGTGTCCTCGCTATTTTCGGGTACCTCCTCCGTCAGGTCATCGACTGCTTCGACGTCCTTTCCGGAACCCATGGTTGCCTTGGAGTCAGTATCCACTTTAGGTGGCTCGACTGCCAAGGACCTCGGGTCTTCAGAGGTACCCCCTGCTTCTTTCTTCGAAACCCTGATGGTCAATGAGGTGAACGCATAGCTCATCCTCATCGACTTCTTCCTGAGGACAGCCATATCCTTGTCTCCGATCCCGAAGACAAAGAGGTGTCCTCCTGGGTTCACCTTAACCTCATGGTGGAAAGTGCACCATCTTGCAACCGTCAGATCAGGGTTCTGCGCCCTAAGCCGACCAAGCACCCTCTCTTTTTCACCGGATGTCGTCTTGTGGACGTCCTCCGGGATCCAGAGCGAGGCCTTGGTCAGCCTAGGGAGCCCATCCACGCTGACGACCGCCAGTGATGCTTCCTCCCACGGCTTGAGGTTTTTTGTGGCTTTTTTCAGCCACTCTAGCGTCCCGTCGTCATCGCAGACCACTCTGATGATTTCACCAGAGTATGTCCACGACTTAAACGTGGGCGTTTTGCTGTTGGTGCTGGAGGCGGAGAAGATGATCTTGTCCAGTTCCTCTAGCAGTTGGTTTTTGATGATTTTCTCCCGTTCTTCGGTAACCTTACCGTACGGGTTAGTCTCATCTATAATAGCAACCTTGAGGTGTCTCAAGGCGGCATCCGCAAAGGTTTTAGAAGGAGCGGCGACATTTCTGTCGGAGCGCGGCTTCTTCAGCCTTCGCGGAGTCCCCTCCGTGGAGGTGCTCTGGTGGAGGCGCTTTCCTGTAGGGGCAGCCGGTTCCATGCCTTTGTTCAAGGCGGAGCTCTTGGCGCCCGCCGCAGGAAGGGCCTTTGCTGTTGGAGGTGGAGTGATGGAGGAGGGGGGTGCACTTGAAGTTGCTGCCACCCCTGATTCCCTCGCTCTCTTCCTCCTTTTGGCTTCGGCGCCGCAAATGCGCTTCCGCCTTTGTGTTTTATCACGAGGTGATCTTCCGTGTCCAGCCTTGTTCTGTGCAGTATTTTGGGGTGGACATTTCTGTTCATCCCCAGTTACTGCTTTTGATCGAGGTGAGCACTTCTGTCCAGCCTCGGGATTTGTTTTTGTTGTGTTTTTGTTTGTGTTCATTGTGTTCCCACGAGTAGCAAGGGAAGGGTTGGTCACCTCTGGCAGAGCCCCGCATTACCAGAGGAAGGCTAATTACAATGGGGTTCCGCCCGGTTCCCCAAGGGGATCGTTCGTGACCGCATATCACCCTGCGGCCATTCAGCTGTCGGCACGATTCCTTACACCTTAGCTTGGGTAGGCTGGTCCGCGGTGGCATGTTCAGCAAAGGCTTTTGAGGAGGTTTAGCTCCCCTCACCCTACTTATTCTGCCACTGACCAAGGAACCGGCGACAGTCCCTTGGCCGTTCCCCTATCCGCCACCTGGGGACGCGCCCGATAGATAGCCCAGTCCACGGGTAACCGGCCTGATATTGTAGTTGTGGATAAAAAAGCTAACTCGGTTTATCTGGTGGATGTTGCAGTACCCAATAATAACAATATTCTGGACAAATACAACGAGAAAATTGCAAAATACACCGATCTTGCAATTGAGGTAAGACAGATGTGGCATGCAGAGAAAATAGAGGTGGTACCGATCATCGTTTCATCTACGGGACTAATTCCCAAAACTCTACAAGATAGCCTTACCAAACTGGGTCTTCACAAAAATACTTACATCGATCTGCAGAAGGCTGCCATCCTAAATACCTGTCACACTGTCCGTAAATTTCTGAATATGTGACTTCCAAGCCTAATCCCATTTGCGTTTACACACGCTCGGGATAGGTGAACATTACCAGCAAGTGCTGAGCAAGTGCATACTTGGAATGATAATAATAATAACAATAATAATAATAATAACCCGTGGGGGTGCTGGTCCCCTATCGGGCGCTTCCCCAGGTGGTGGATAGGGGAAGGCCTTTTAGATATAAAAGGTATCGGGAAAATTAAATACCTCGGAGCGAACCAAAACCAGTAAGTTTCAGGACAAGACGGGCTCCATGTAAGGAGCGGTACTCCGACAGCGTCTGTTCTCCATGGAAGGAGTGGTTGAATCATCACCTGGCAGTAGGTCTAAAATGCAACAATCACGATGTCGAATTGTAAAACTAGATTACCCCAGGTGGGTGGAGCGAAATGCTCAGAATCCCACACTGCTAGTGTACCTAGTACATCGGCTGTCTGCTCCACGGATTCTGGGGGGAGCAATAATTCGATTGTAAATTCCGGGACTTTAAATCTCAGGAATCGTCAGGTGAATCGGCATTGCAACACCTTAAACTCTTGTCGCGTTCAAGCTGGTGCTAGAAGGGCTTCTTCGAAAAATGATGAATCAACTTCTTCCTCGGTTAGTGGAAGGCGCAGCGTGACACCGAGTAGGGCTACTGTGACCCACACTCATGAGGAAAACAACATCAATCCTCATCCACCGGCTTCTGCTGTTTCTGGAGTGACGCAAGTCGGCACATCCACGACCATAAAAGCCGGAAAGCCCAGGAAGCGCATGAAGTGGACTATTGAGCTGAACTCTTTTATTATGCGCTTCTATTTCAAAATCACCAAGATGGATACTGATATGACAACGTACAGATACGCCCTCCACCGTGCATTCATTGAACATTTCCCAGAATTCCAGCATCTCATGGAACAACGTATTGCTGACCAGCGTCGAAGTATTGTGAAAAACAATCTACTACCCGATCCGACGTTGCAACAAATTCGAGGAGAAGTCCTTCTTGACCTACAAAATGAGGAGAATGACATAATTACCGATCATGATACACATGAACCGGAGAATGCACAAGAAGACAACAATGGCGTTGAGAAAACAAACATTGATTGCGACAAAACACCTGATAATAACTATAATACAGAGCTTTGTAAAGCACTAGCGGAATTTAATGGCACCAACCCAATACACCGGCCCAAACTACCCAAGCTGCGAACCAATAAGAGTACCAACAGCATAATAGCAGCAGTGAACTTACTATTGCAGAACCATGCCAAAGACTGCAAAGCACTGGAACAACTTCACACTCTCATCTATTGTGGAGCGGTGGCAGTGCTTCGAATCCATAATCAACGAATCCAGTTCCCTGGAAACAATCAGAGTAAGGACTACAAACAGCTCAAGCCCTGGTGGCAACGCAGGCTCGAAAGTTCCATTGATGACATCAGGAGGGAATTGGGGCAGTTGACAGAGTTTAAGAACAGCTTGAAACCATCGAGGCGATTAACAAACAGAGTGAGAAAGATCTATCGAAAAATCAAAACTTATACAAGTCACCCACAACATGAACAACATGTATTTGAATATATGGATTCACTCAGACAAAAGTTGAAGGCAAAATCCAAACGTTTATCTCGATATGTCAAGTGCACGAAAAGGAAACAACAAAATTACTTATTCAATAACAATCAGAAGTTATTTTACAGGCAACTGAGCGGTACAGAAAACAATCAGAACCAAGGTCCTCCAAATAAAGATGAGCTGACGGAATACTGGTCTTCATTATGGTCGAAGCCTGTCGAACATAAATCCAACGCTCACTGGATAAGAACTGAGGAGAAAAAAATCAATATTGAACCGATGTCTTTCGTTGACTTGACAACAAGCGAGGTAACCGAAGCTATAAAGAGTACCAGTAATTGGAAGACACCAGGAGTTGACCACGTCCAAAACTTTTGGTATAAGAAGTTTGACAGTCTACATAAAGCAATGGCAACATCATTCTCACATATTTTGCAACATCCAGAAGATACACCACCATTTCTGACACTGGGCTCGACCCACTTGCTTCCCAAAACACATCCAACTCACGATCCTTCGCAGTATAGGCCCATAACCTGCCTACCAACTATATATAAAATATTAACGGCTTGCATCACTAACCGTATTTACAGACATGTGGACCAAAACAACATCCTGTCAGAAGAACAGAAAGGTTGCAGACGAGATCACCAAGGCTGCAAAGAACAACTTATCATTGATTCAGTTATACTGAAACAGGCGCAAAAGGAAAAGCGCAACATCCACACGGCTTTCGTAGATTACAGGAAAGCATTTGATAGCGTTCCACATTCCTGGCTTGTGAAAGTTCTGCAAATTTACAAAGTACATCCCACTGTTGTTACTTTTCTTGAATCAGCGATGAAGCACTGGCGAACGAACCTTCATTTACAAATAAATGGCCAATACCTCCAAACTGATGAAATTTCCATCCGTAGGGGGATCTTCCAGGGTGACTCCCTTAGTCCACTTTGGTTCTGTTTGTGAACCCACTCTCCAATCTACTCAACGATACGGATTACGGCTATGAACTTACAGCCAACAGGAACACTAGCTGCACTGTTTCCCACCTTCTATATATGGATGATATCAAAATATACGCATCCAACCAGCGTCAAATTCAACATTTACTCAATATCACTGAAAAATTCTCCAGTGATATACAAATGGAATTTGGATTAGACAAGTGCAAAACCTCAAATACCGAGAAGGGTACAATCGTTAACGGAGATGTGTTACTACCCAATGGGAATATTATAACTGCCATGCAAAATGGCGAGACCTACAAATATCTAGGATTTCAGCAAGCTAAGCTATTAGACCAAAAGCAAGCAAAAATCAAAATTAGGAGCCAGTTCACTCAAAGGGTAACTACTTTATTGAAATCCCAGTTGAACGCAGGAAATCTAGCAAAAGCAATTAACACCTACGCCATACCGATCCTGACATACTCATTTGGAATTCTGAAGTGGACAAAGACAGAGCTGGAGGATATTCAAAGAACAACCCGTACCATGATGACCAAACACAAATGTCACCATCCGACATCATCAGTTATCAGGACAACACTACCAAGAAGAGAGGGAGGGAGAGGTCTAGTGGACATAGTTAATTTACATAACAAACAAATATCTAGACTCCAAGAATTCTTCATTGTCAAGGCTGAAAGATCTGAATTGCATGAGATGGTCGCAAAAGCAGATAAAAACTATTCCCCCTTAAATCTTGTAAGCCCTGATATGAGAGTTGAAATCGTTACCGATTCTGACAAACAGGTGGAGTGGGCTCAGAAAGCGCTTCATGGTCGACATCATCACGACCTCAATCAACTTCATATCGCAAGGAAGCATCAAATAAGTGGCTTTCTGATGGAACATTATTTCCAGAAACAGAAGGATTTATGACGGCAATTCAAGACCAAGTAATTAATACCAACAATTACAAGAAATTTGTCATGAAAGATCCAAACATCGCTACGGACAAGTGCAGAAGGTGCCAACAAACAACAGAGACGATACAACACATCACGTCGGGATGTTCAGCCTTAGCTAACATTGATTACCTACGCAGGCACAATCAACTTTGCAACATCATCCATCAGAAGTTGGCCAACAAATTTGGATTAGTGAACACCTACACCCCATATTAAAAGTACAATCCGAATTCGGTGCTAGAGAATGCTGATTTTAGACTATACTACGATAGGTCAATTATCACCGATAGACGGGTGACGAATAACCGGCCTGATATTGTAGTTGTGGATAAAAAAGCTGACTCGGTTTATCTGGTGGATGTTGCAGTACCCAATAATAACAATATTCTGGACAAATACAACGAGAAAAAAGCGAAATACACCGATCTTGCAATTGAGGTAAGACAGATGTGGCATGCAGAGAAAATAGAGGTGGTACCGATCATCGTTTCATCTACGGGACTAATTCCCAAAACTCTACAAGATAGCCTTACCAAACTGAGTCTTCACAAAAATACTTACATCGATCTGCAGAAAGCTGCCATCCTAAATACCTGTCACACTGTCCGTAAATTTCTAAATATGTGACTTCCGAGCCTAATCCCATTTGCGTTTACACACGCTCGGGATAGGTGAACATTACCAGCAAGTGCTGAGCAAGTGCATACTTGGAATGATAATAATAATAATAACCAAAAACTTGCAAAATTACGGAAAATAAAAAGATCGGTACACTAATCATTTCTTAAGGTAAAATGGATAAAAATAAACACTTTTTGACTCTTGATATTTTTTCGAAAAATGCTTTGTTTTTAAGTTATCGGCAATTCAAAGTCAAAAATCCACCGAAAATGGATTTTTCGAAAAAAAATTTCTCGGCTTCTACCACAGCTTTTTCAAATTTTCAAATTGCAAATTACTTGTGAAAACATATACTATTAGATGGTATTTTTAATTTTTTTGTTACATTCATTTACCTTGTCCAATTCGTCATACCAAATTCGCGAAATTTACGGGTTCCAAGGCGGTAGAAGCCGAGAAATAATTTTTCGTGCAACTGGACGCAAAACAAGAATTTTGCAGCCGCGACAGAGATATTTTGCGGCCGTTACCAGAGTGTAATTTTCTCTATTCGCGTTGAAACGCTGTCTTTTCTAAAGAGACATAATGTTTATTGAAATTATGTAATTTTCACGGCTGCACGAAAAATATTGTGTATACTATGGCCGCGAAATGTTTTCGCGACCTTGAGATTATCTTGCCTCGGCCGGAGCGGCCTAGGCGATAATCTCTCTCTCGGAACGCGAAAAAGCATTTTGCGGCCTTAGTATACAAATAACTATTTTCAAAAAATCCATTTTTCGGTCGATTTTTGACTTTGAATTTCTGATAACTTGAAAACAAAGCATTTTTCGAAAAAACAAATGATTAGCGTAACGATTTTTTTATTCTCCGTAATTTTGCAAGTTTTTGGTTAATAACAAATGACTGACCATAGGGACAAAAAAGTGTTATTGAGGTTTTTTGTTCCTAATAATATAATTAATCGATCCAATTGGTTTTTCCCTGCGTTTTGTAGTGGTTGGTCAACTCGTTTTTTTTTGTGCATCTTTTTAGAGGTGCACCGCTCGCCTAATGAAGTGACAAATGTTGAAGAAACCCCTTCCAAGAGCTGCACAAATTAAAGGTACCATATTAAGTATATAGCTGAGAGAAAAATATTAAGGAAAATTTTTGACCCAGTGAAAACAGAAGAGGGGGAATTCAGAAAAATGATGAATCATGAAATTAGAGAAAAGATGAAAGGCTAAGATATCGCGAGGTTCATAAAAGCTCAAAGGTTAAAATGGTATGGACATGTAACTAGAAGGGAGCCATCAACAATAGTAAGAAGAATAACAAACTGGACACCACAACTAAGCAGACTAAAAGGAAGACCGAAGACAAGATGGGAAGATCAAATTAGAGAAGATATACGAAAAATGAATATAGACAAATGGAAAATAGATATAAAGGACAGGAAAAAATGGAAGAAGATAACAGAAGAAGCAAAAACTCATAGTAATTTATAAAGGAAAATGAATAAGGAGAAAACAGCGGAGTGATTCACCGCAAAAAAAATGAATCTGATGAGCTTAAATCAGCGGCCACCATTCCGACAGGAATGAATAGCCTATATATATTAAGTATTGGGCACACAGCCCTACCACACAAATTCAGGACCCGTCTTAATGCGCCCAATGTTATGGAAATATGTTCATTAAATATATTATTTCAGAATGTCCCCGTTTGCAAACCAGCGAAGACATAGTGTTACGCGAGCCACTGTATCAATCTGCTCAATTAGTGCCCCAGTGAAATTCCCTTATGAGACGACTATGGCTCCTCCGCTCACTTGTCGAGAAACATCGAGAATACCCAGCGCATCCCCCAGAACGAGAGACTTCTAGAACTACCCCACGCGCGAGTATAAAAATACCACAAGCATCGCTGTATATCAGTTAGTTAGTGTTGATACCGACGAAAAGCAATCGCGACTCTATGAAGTGTTTATTAAGTCACTCTCATATAATAGTATATTATTCAACAAGCATATAATGATGGCTATTATTCACGAAGGTGACATAAACACCTAAGTGAATAATAGCCATTATATGCGAGTAGAATACTATACTTTGTCCACGACTATGAATTACCTGTTTAGGTATGCATTTTTTTTCAAACTAAAACAATATAGCTTTAGTAAGAGTAGTACATTTATATGGCTTATAACTTCTTACGTTATTGAACGAATTATATATTGAATAAGTATTCAATTCATTGTCTAATTCACTTTCCATATCAAATTTTCTAGTAATATCAATTAAACACCAGTTTAGTTATTTAAATTTTTGCAGTTAGCAATAATTTATTTAAAACATCACTTCTGCTTTTGAGTTTTGACATTCATCATACACACTAGATACTAGATAAAATTAATACGATCTACTCCTATATATACAAAACCTTGATATTATTGTATATATCTCTCTATGGCCTGATGGTTTAGTGCTCTAACTTGGGAAAGCGAGGTCACAGGTTCGAATCCGCTCGCATGCTCGCATGAAAATTTTTAATTAATAAATTGTGTTGTTTGTAAGAATAATCTTCAATATAAGGTCTGTTCCAACCGCAATCAGAAACCATGTCAGAAACGATCAAAGAATAGTCGACCATTTCAATCGGTGATAGGAATTACTCGAAAGTAAACTCGTTGTTTTATATGACCAGTTGTTTAGATTTTAACTGCTGTTGGAACAGACCTATAATTATATGTTATGTGACCTTTTCATTATACACACCTATTATCCACGGGTGAATTATGTACGTCATTATACTTGAAGGAGCACGCGTAAAATGTTGAATTCATCAAATTATAGTAAGTGTGTTTAGTGTATAATACAAATTATTAAATAAGGTCTATATTACATATAAATCTGTAAATATGAATTAATTGTAAATAGAAACTAAAATAACCGTTACATTAGTATCAAGTTGAAAAGGTAGGGTTAAAAAAATAAATATACAGGAGGATGGCAAAGAAACTTTGTGAATTTAGAGCCCTTTCAGACTAGGATACTGTATGCGATATACAGAATTTAGGCCAGATACAGTCAAGATACTTTTGTTAGAATATAGATTTGTAAAAAAAATTTATCAGTGCTGTACGATGCTTTTTATGAAATGTACATTGAAGAGTGCGCTATTCTATGGTATACCTATAAATAAAAACAAAAAAATTGAAAGGAGACGAACTATGTGGGTTCATCCTATAATAGAATTAAAGGAAACCAAAGGAATTTATAACCTTCTTCACCAAGAATTACTACAAGAGTTTTCACTGCAATCCGTAAAAACTTAGCAATATAAATTAACGAATAAGCTCATAATCCCCGAAGGGGGGTATGCTGGTATCGCGGTGGGCAATGCCCGCCGAGATGCTGAGGGTCTGATGAACGCACGTGACCCCAATCCAGCTGACCGCTGACCCTTCCTATTCCTTTGTCCCTTGTCAAACAGGAGTAAACCTGTCAAAAATCCGGAATCCCAAGGTGTGGAGCGTGCCGAGGGGATGAATGGTTTCACGTATGGAACCTCGAACACCGCCTCCGGATATTTGGGGCCCTCCGGTTGAAATTAAGTCCTCTTGCCGTGGTATGGGAGCACTGCCACGGTTGACCTTCCTACTTCCCTACTCGTGGGATCAAAATGAATCCAACTAACTCAAAAAAAAACCTGTGGTTTCCGCATCCACCCCTAAGGATGTTGGCTCGACTTAGGAGAAGGTGGCTGCTCCCCGTGTAGTGAATAGACAAAAATATATTTCGTAAAATATATTGTTTCAATTGATAATTGGTAAATACTTAGAAATGCGCGAATTATGTTGTTTGATTCCACTTAAGGACCATTTATTTTAGTTTGCACAATAAATCATAACTAGTTAGAAACGGAATATTTTACTCAAATATAAAAACAACATTACAATAGTTATTGGTTAAGTACGAAGTGAAGGGTATGAAAGTCTCTATGAATCTGGTTCTTCTTTCTCCCTTGGCGCCAATCTCGTTGCAGGTGTTCCCTCTTAACAGTGTTGCCAAGTTGAGGAAGAAATACAAAAAAAGAGCGAAGCAACATAGCCGCCCGCCTTGAAGGCTTAAGAGCCTTTAAGAGCAAGGAAGGACACTTAGTTTTGCGACTGGTCGATGCAGAGTATTCGTAGAAGTCTTTATTTTTGCACTACGCACTACACCATCAGTTCCAGTTATAACCTCCTGTACACGACCGACGGACCACTTCAGTGGTGGGAGACCATCTTCTTTTATTAAGACAAGCTCTCCGGGTTTTAAGGTTGAAGAACAAGGAGTTTTCCATTTCTTGCGGGGTTGGAGCTGTGAAACGTATTCCACGGACCACCTCTTCCAAAACTGTTGAAGTCTCTTCTGAATGAGTTCGTATCGGTTGAGGCGATTTTCGACCAAATCAGTAATATCAGCATCAGGTATAGACATCAAAGGACTGCCTATCAAAAAATGCGCGGGGGTCAAAGGAGCAGGATCGTTTGGGTCATCTGACAAGGGACATAAGGGGCGGGAGTTTAAGCAAGCTTCTATTTGTACTAATAAGGTTGAAAACTCTTCAAAAGTTAAACGAGTATCACCGATTGTCCGGCGTAAATGGTGTTTGACTGACTTGACCCCGGCCTCCCATAGCCCACCAAAGTGGGGAGAATTTGGAGGAATGAAGGTCCACCTTATTCCATCGTTACTTAATCTATTCTGGATTTCGTTTGAGTTTTGTTTGAAAAATCGATTTAGCTCGTTATGGGCACCTTGGAAATTCGTACCATGATCAGAGAATATTTTACGACAAAGGCCCCTTCTGGCCATGAAACGCCTTAAGGAAGCTAAAAAACAATCAGTTGTGAGATCACTGACCAATTCTAAATGTAAGGATTTTGTGCTAAAACAAACAAAAAGGCAAATGTAGGCCTTGAAAAGTTTATAGTTTCGAGTTTTTCTATCCTTTAGATAGAAAGGGCCTGCATAATCAGTACCGCATACAGAAAATGGCCTGGAGGGTTGCAATCTATCGGCTGGCATATCAGCCATCAAGTATTTAACCGTTTTTGCGTTAAAACGAAAACATAGCACGCAATTATGAACTACGCCTTTTGTTAGATTTCTACCATCTATGGGCCAAAAGGTTTCGCGGATAGTTGCCAGCAATAGCGTAGGACCCGCGTGCATTAGATGAAAATGTTTAAATCTAGCATATAGTTTACTAAATACGTGGTTTTTAGGGAGCACTGCGGGATGTTTTTTGCTATAATCGAAATCGGAGTTCCTTAGGCGACCACCGACTCTTAAAATTCCCAAATCGTCAATAAATGGATTTAGACCTAATAAAGAACTTTTTGAATCAATGATACCGTTATTCTTCAAAGATTTGATTTCTAGAGGGAAAGCCTCCCGCTGAACCATGAGTGTCAAGTGATGTAGAGAGTATTCCATTTCGTTAGGTGTGAGAGGGCCATATGATTTATGAGAATTTGGGCGACAATTTTGTATAAAGCGTAAGACGTAGGAGAATATTCTTTGAAGGCGTTTAAAGGAAGAGCAGTCATTTAATTTGGGCAATTCTAGGAATTTTGTGGTGCAGACGAAAGTACATGCCAAGGTTTTAGGTTTAGTTTCTGGCAAGTCATCGAGAGGAGAGGGAGTAAATACCCTGTCACGATTTTCAATAGGAGATAAGAGAAACTTAGGACCTTGCCACCACAACTCAGAGCTTATTAAGTTTACAATGGAAATTCCTCTGGTCAAAAGATCAGCAGGATTGTCATGAGTACTAACATGATGCCAATCGGCAGCATTGGTCAACGATTGAATTTGGGATATACGATTTGCGACGAAGATCTTGAGAGTATGAGGAGAAGTATGTATCCAGGAGAGGGTGATGGTGGAGTCAGAGTAGTAAGTTATCTTGTTCAGTTTTAGATGCAGGGATGATTTGACCTTGGACATGAGCTCTGCCAACAAAAGTGCTGCACACAACTCTAGGCGTGGTATAGTTATAACCTTTAGGGGAGCAACTCTACTCTTGGCACAGAGCAAATGAGAGTGATAATTTCCAGAGGAGTCTAAAGATATAATATAGATGCAGCAACCATATGCCGTTTGTGAAGCATCAGCAAAGCCGCAAAGTTCAATGAACGATGGTTTTTCGCAGAGAACGTGTCTTGGTATTTTCAATTCAGGAATTTGTTTCAAGTCATTTTGGAAGTTAAACCATTTTGTTTGCATAGAGAGTGGAACGGACTCATCCCAAGATGCGCGCAGCTGCCACAACTCTTGGATCATTGTTTTAGCAACTATAATGACTGGAGATAATAATCCTAATGGGTCGAAAAGCTGTGAATGGAACTGAGTATTGATCTCTTTGTTATTTTATTGTTGATAGGCAATTGTGGCATAGAATAAGTAAGGGTGTCAACAATAGGATTCCAGTTTAATCCTAAGGCTCTATTATTTTCAGAATCACCTATTTCGATACAATTGGAGGAGTCGAGTTCGGACAATATGCCGTGACAATTGGAATTCCATTTACGCAAGGGTAAACCATAGGAATCAAAGAGTTTCACAAGATTATTTTTGATTTCTAGAACATCTTCAAGAGTATCTCCACCAGACAGAAGGTCGTCAACATAAAAGTCATTTTGTATAACAAAACTAAGCGTAGGGTTGGAGTCTTTGATATCATCGCCTATCTGATTGAGACATCTTGTTGATAAAAATGCACTAGAAGCCAGGCCATAGGTTACTGTGTTTAATTGGTATGCGGACAAAGTATCAGTGGGATTAAAACGCCAAATTATCTTTTGAAATTCACGTTGATCATCTTTAATCAGAATCTGCCGGTACATTTTGGCCACGTCGGCAGATATAACGATTGGGTGCTTTCGAAACCTAATGACTATAGAAAAAAGATCGTTCTGAATGATTGGTCCCACCATCATAAGGTCGTTGATGGAAAAACCAGACGTGGATTTAGACGAACCGTCAAAGACGACGCGTATTTTCGTGGTCGTACTAGTTGCCTTAAAGACAGGGTGATGTGGTAAATAGAAACCACTAGAATCCTCATCGTTTGGTAGTTTTGTCATGTGCCCGAGCTCTATGTATTCGCTTATGAATGATGAATATTGTTTCCTTAAAATTTCGTTTTTGATCATTTTTCTCTCTAAAGAATAGAATCTGTTTTTTGCAGTGTTTATAGAATCTCCCAACTTCGATAAGTCGGACTTAAAAGGAATTGAGACTACAAAGCGACCAGCGTTATCTCTAAAGGTATTGGTTTGAAAATGCTGCTCGCAAAATATCTCCTCTGGAGATAGGTGAGTTTTTTCTGCAACACCTTCAAGCCTCCAAAATTTTTCTAATTGCTGACTTAGATCTGTATTATTAAAAGTATTCAAGTTACATAAAGTATTGGAGTATATTGAATTGGGAAGCGCCAAGGGACCGGATACTACCCAACCGAAATGTGTCTTTTGTAAGTATGGGCCATTGAGACCAATTTTATGCTGACCGACACACAATAACTCCCAAAATGTTTCCACTCCAATTAACAAATCGATTGGAGAGGCTACGTCGAAACTAGGATCCGCTAAATTAAGATTAGTTGGTATATTCAAATTGTTTTTGTCGAAAGTTTTACATGGCACCGATCCGGTGATCGTGTCTAGAACTAGGCAATCTAAAATAACAGAAAAGGAATTTAAGCGCGACTGAAGTGTGGCCCTAGTTCTCGAGCGAATTTTAGAATTTGATTCGTTGATACCTGTTATAGAAGCTTGAATTTTTGTTTGTTTTAGGCTTAATTTATCGCATAAAGCACTCGTAATAAGATTACATTGCGAACCACTATCTAAAAGAACTCTACAAGTATGTGTTTTTCCTGAGAAATCTAAAATATTTACAACCGCAGTTGATAAAAGCATACAAGTTTCTGAGAATAAGGAACAATGCGATTTTGTTTGCAAACCGGCAACGCCGCTCAAATCGATTTTCGGAGAAGTATTATCCGTACTAACCACCCTACTTGAGCTTGCGTTGGCGCTCGAATTTCCTATCGGTGAAGCTGCGTTCACGCTATCATCATTAAAATGTAAAAGAGTATTGTGTGCCCGTCCGCACTTTCTACATTTGCTTGCATTACAATCTTTTATAGTATGATTTTTTCGTAAACAATTAAGGCAAAGTTTAAGACGTTTTGTTTCGTTATATCTTTCATTTATGTCCAATTGTAAAAAGGAACTGCAATTGTATACCGTGTGGTTCTTTTCGCATATCACACATTTTGGAGTATAATGATTAGCATTGTTTGAATTGTTGGAGTTATCGGTTGTTAGAGTTGTTAGAGATTTTACGAAATTGTTCTTTTTAGGATTCGAATAGTTACTATTTGATGAAGTTTGTTGATTTTGTACGGATTTGTTGTCTTCCATTGACTCAAATACATCGCAACGATCGTTTAGAAAATTCAAGAATATTTTTAGGTTAGGTTTCTCACGTTTCGGCTTTTTAGCTTCCCATGCGTCCCTACCCGAATTGCTGAGTTTTGTTGTTAATAAGTGAACTAACAAGGTGTCCCAGTAATCAACAGGTTCATGGAGAGCTCTTAAAGCCTTTAGGATTCGATTTGTGCTATCAAATAGCCGACTTAGAGAGGCATGATTTTCCTTTTGTATTACTGGGAGATTGAACAACTCCTTAACCTGATTGTTAATAAGTTTTTCAGTGTTTTCATATTTGTCTGTCAGACAAGCCCATGCTATATCGTAACTTGCGTCACAAATTTCTAAAGATTCAATCAGGTTAAAGGGTTCACCTTTCAAAGATAATCTTAAATAGTTTAATTTTTGTGACTTTGGCATCGATGGGTGATTATCGATAACTGACATAAAGGTTTCACGAAAGAATACCCAAGTTTTGTAAGAACCTTCAAATGTCGGAAGCTTTATGTCAGGTAGCTTAATGTGATTAAAAGTGTTACTATGGTTTTGAATAATATCTAAGTTATTACCAACAGGTATAGAGCTATTACTTGCAATACTTTGAGCTTTTTGATCGGCTAAAAATCTTTTTACTTTACTTGTTACGTCAAAATAGCTTGTTTCAAAGGCATTTCTAGTTTCATTGTCTATGGTACTATTCTGATCGTTATAGCTTAAAGAATCTATTTCTAATTGATTTTTCTCGAATTCTTCCAGTAGTGTTAAAGTATGAGCAAGGCGCGATTCCAAGGTGTCTACATCGGGTTGAGCTTGATTAATTTGACCTTCAAAGTATGTTTTAAATCTAGTAAGAGAGCTTTTAATAGATTTTCTAGTTAGTTTAAGAGTTTTTAGTTTTTCGTCTGCCATTTTTCAAGTCAAATCAAATACCAAATACGATAAAGTGTGAGCGTAGCTTAAGCGTCGAGATTTTTTTGAGAATATTAACGTAACCTATTTTCAACTACTAAAAACAAATGTATTTTTGCAAACAAGAATAAAGTATGCGAGCATGGATACTACAAAATAATGTTGTCAAAGAATCTTGCTTAAATAGAATAGGAAGATGAATTAAAGGAATGCGCTTACCGGTTTTAACCGCCAAACCATAACCATATCCATAACCACAAGTTATCCAGCGACGAAGGACCAAATTTATGTTTGATTCCACTTAAGGACCATTTATTTTAGTTTGCACAATAAATCATAACTAGTTAGAAACGGAATATTTTACTCAAATATAAAAACAACATTACAATAGTTATTGGTTAAGTACGAAGTGAAGGGTATGAAAGTCTCTATGAATCTGGTTCTTCTTTCTCCCTTGGCGCCAATCTCGTTGCAGGTGTTCCCTCTTAACAGTGTTGCCAAGTTGAGGAAGAAATACAAAAAAAGAGCGAAGCAACATATGTAGTTAAGTGAACTACAGGAATTTAGTACACGTCCCTACTGCTGCCAGGTGCTTATTTATTTATTGTAGTGTAAGCATTTTTGTTGGATTATAGATTTGTAGACATGAATTTTGAGGATTATTAATGCTGAACGAATAAGTTGCTTTATTCATTGGAAGTATGTAAGGTATAACTAGAATTAACAGAGCCTGAATATATACTTTGAACATTTTAAACAAAGTATATCTGGTCGTGAAGAAAAATGACGGAGATTTCTTCAAAATTATTCCGTCCGTGATTGAAAAATGCTTGTATGGTTTGATAGATGAGGTGAGAAATATAAAGAAGATAAGAGAAGGTCTGCTTGTCGAAACAGCTTCAGCAGCACAGTCTAACAGACTAATGAAAATTAAAAGAATGGGAGACCATGAAATTTAAGTGATCGCTCACAAAACAATGAATTTTGCTAGAGGAGTAATATATCATCGAGATTTGCTAAATAGTACTATCGATGAAATAGCAGAGAACCTGAGAGACCAAGGAGTAATCGAAGTTGGACGAATTAGTACTAAGATCAATGGAGAACTAAAAGAAGCTGCTAATCATATCTTGACATTTGATAGACCCGATTTACCAGATAAGGTTAAAGTTGCTTTCTACAGACTGACTGTGAGATTACGCATACCATCTCCAATGCGCAGTTTCAGGCTCCAAAAATTCGGACATACGTCTATGAGATTACACATACCATCTCCAATGCGCAGTTTCAGGCTCCAAAAATTCGGACATACGTCTATGAGATGTAATAATGATCAAGTGTTTGTTTGTGGAATGCCTTTGCACGAAGGATCAGAGTGCAATGAACCAATCTCTTGTGTGAACTGTGAAGGATCTCATTCAGCTCGTTCACGAACTTGCCCCGTCTTTAAAAAAGAAAGTGCCATCCAAGAAGTAAAAGTGAGAGAAAACATTTCATACTTTGATGCGAAAAAGAAAGTGGACATACAAACCCCTTCTCCAGGTCTCTCATATGCGAATGCTGCTTCAACTCCGGCCAAAATTGTCATGTCGGCACTTATTAAAGAATTAGTACCTTCGTTTGTTACCACTTTGAAGGATGTTTTTGTCACCAAAGGAATAACCAAGCAGCCTCAAACTCAGCCTTTTACTCTCCCTCTACCTCCTAGCTCTGGAGATTGCAAAGAATCGGACAATAGTCGAAGTAATGCTTTCCCAGACTCGGTACCCGAGAAACGTAAGAGGGATGAGTCTAAAGAACCGTCTTCGTCCGAAGATGATTGGTTAAACCGTGTATCTCAAGAAAGAGATAAGAAAGAATCCAAAGGCTGGCCAAAAGGCAAGCCCCGAAAGGGCTTTATCCTCGGCTTTATCTGATGGCCGACTTCTATTTACTGTGATATACTGTGATATATATTTATCTACACATACAACCACCCGAGAAATTTTATCTATTTTTTTCATTAACTTTATTTATATTCTTTTAAATCATCAACTCTATGTCTAACCCAACTGTTATGGATTCCATAATTCAATGGAATTGCAATGGTTGTATTCTTCATTATAGTGATCTCAAGCTACTCATATCTGAAATAGATCCATTTCATCTGTGCCTACAGGAGACACATTTTAAGCCAAACCAACCTACAGGCTACAAAATATATCAAAAGGATACAAATCCCGTCATTCGAGCAAAGGGTGGCGTTGCTGGCTGTGCTGATTAAGAATGACATACCCCATTCCTCACTGGTTTTGAATATTGCCTCACAAGCGGTTGCTGTTCATATTCTAGCCCAAGTTATTATAACTTTGTGCTGTTTATACCACTTAACGCTGACTGGCGAAAAGAAGAATTGGAAGACCTCATATCACAACTGCCCGTTTCGATCCTATTTAAAAAAGCAAGATCAGCAGCTCGCCGCATTGTTGTACAGAGTAAGCGATCATCATGGAGTACATTTGTGTCATCGATGTCTTCTAGTACAACTATATCAGAGGTATGGCGGAAAGTCAGGGCAGTTGCAGGAAGTCAATTCTCACCACCACTCAAATATATGCGAACAGAAACGGGCGAGATATCCGATTGTCCACAAATAATCTCTGAATGCATGGCAAGCCATTACTGTGCTGCAAGCAGCAATCAAAATTACGAACAAGAGTTTTTACAGTCCAAAAACCGTCAAGAACTACCTCTTAACTTTTCTTCACGTGAACATCTTTATTGTAACTCACCCTTTACCTTAACCGAATTTGAATATGCTCTTTCTTGCTCTAAGCAATCATCCCCAGGATCTGACTCAATATGCTATGAAATGATTAATCATCTACCATCTGATTTCAAAGCAGCAATACTCAATCCATACAATAAAATATGGCAGTCAAATATCTACCCGCACCAGTGGAAAGAGGCGATAATTATCCCCATTTTGAAAGAAGGAAGGGATCCTTTGATTCCCTCTAATTATAGGCCCATAAGTCTCATATGCAGCATGGGAAAGATATTGGAAAAAATGGTGAGCAATAGACTAATCTGGTTGCTTGAATCACAGGGATTTTTAGATGACCACCAGGCAGGATTTCGAAAGAATCGATCAACTACAGATCACCTCGTATATCTGGAACATACTATACAAGAATCTTTTAGAAAACGTGAACATACTGTCACTGTATTTTTCGGCCTTGAAAAATCCTACAATATGACATGGAGGTATTGAATTATGAAAAAACTTTATGACTGGGGATTCCGGGGTAACTTACCTCTGTTCATTACTTCCTTCTTATCTGAAAGAACTTTCAGAGTAAGAGTGGGCGACACTCTGTCCTCGCTCAAACCCCTTGAAAATGGAATCCCGCAATGCTCCACTTTGAGTGTTACACTCTTCGCTATCGCAGTCAACCACATGGCTTCCTCGGTCGACCCGACAGTCGGAATTTGTTTATGTGGATGATCTGACGATAGTTGCCTTTGCACCTACCATTGGATTCGCTACGATCGATAGACCAGATTGTCGAAAATGCTAGAGTAGTGGGATATAAGTTTTCAAGAGAAAAAAGGAGTTGTGTTCACTTCTGCAGACTACGTAGGCCTCACCATGATACTAAGCTATACATTAACAATACACTGATTGAATGCAAAGAATCTATTAAATTCCTCGGAATCATCTTTGATTCAAAACTAACTTGGCGCAAACATGTAGATAATTTGGTAATGCACAGTCGATGAATATAATAAAATGCCTTGCCAATAGGGAGCTGATGCAGACACCTTATTAAATGTTTACCGATCTCTTGTACTCGCTAAGATAGACTACGGGTCAATAGTTTATTCATCGGCACGAAAATCAACGCTGAGTTTATTGGATCCCATACATCACGCAGGTATGAGGTACTTTTTGTACAACACCCACAGTGAGTATTTGTAGTGAGACAGGGTTTCCGCCTTTACGATTACACTGCCAGAAACTTAATTACATATCCAGAATACGAGCACAACCCAACCATCGAAATCTCACGATTTTGTTAGAAGAATACGGCGGATATGCTGGTAGACCAACTATTACAAGACCAGTCGGAATCAGAGCACGCGAAACTCTGCCACCCCTGGAATTGCAAAACTTGACTATTGTCCCATTAAATAACTTCGAAGTGCCTCCAGGGCAGCTGCCTAAAATTTCAATATGCGTAGATCTAACTGTCTTTCCTAAGAATTGCACTGCCCCATTAGTCTACCGACAGCGCTTTTTGGAAGTCTTACACGAGTTTCCTAACTCAACAATGTTATGTCTTCGTTGTGGTGAATTAACCACAGTGTCAGGATATAGAAATATGCGACAGATTTTTAACATATCTGATATTCTGGCAGACAATTTCTCGAACACAATTCGAAATTTATCAAAATACTTTAAATCAACCAACCTTTTCAATAAAATATAAGTATTGTATAATCGAAAACGATAAGCCTTTGTTTTTCAAATTCTGGCGCTAATGATCACAGAAATCGATGCACCTAAATTAAAAAAAAAAAAATTATAATTCATCGCTAATAAACAATATTATTGAAATATTTCATTCAATTTTTGTTATCCATCTTGAGATGATTATTGTTAAAATCAGTAAGTTTTCGACAAATAATCGTCTTGCTTAGAGAATTTTTAATAATATAGGTAATAATTGTATTTATTTTTCTGATGAATTTATGCATTCCTTTTTGAATGCACTGTATAATTACTTTCATAAATATACCTACCGTATTCATTTTGTTGAACAATTGTCATTTTTCAAAATTTTCACACATCTGTTTGGAAATTTCCACCCAAAATTTTTGTTTTATATTTCTGTCGAAATAATTTTCATTACTTGTATCCCACATACAAGAATTCGGTTCTACAAAACTTATAAATTTCTCGTTATCAAAAACTTTATTCTCCATGGTACAATCGAAAGACCGTTCTATTCCACTTCACTTTTACTAATAAATAATAAAAATATTGTACACCTATGCTATTGTGCTTTTTGAATCGCAAAAGCATGCAAGTCTGAACAGATCCATAAGCCACTATGATAATTTGGTAGCCCGAATTCGGATACTGTCGCCGGCGACTGAATGGGCGAGATTCAGAAATTTAGTATCCAAGTCTGAAAAGGCTCTAGCTTCGAAGAGAGTTGGAGGATTACAAATTGAACACAAGTGGGGCCAAGTCAGCGTTAGTGGAACGACTGAAAAATACTATGATTAACAATGGATTGGACCCGGACACGTTTGAATTCACCAACGAAGCGTCCGCCTCTATAACCTCCACCATAAAAACGAATTTTCGTCGTTGGAAAACATAATGTCGGATATAAAAAACGAAATTTCATCCATGCAAAGTAAACTTTCGGCGGACAAAAAATAAAATGTCGGACATGAAAGACGAAATTTCATCCATGGAAAGTAAACTTTCGGCGGAGATAGAAAATAAAATGACTTGCATGAAAAATGAAATTACATCCATGAAAACTGATATTTCTGCCGTGGAAGGAGAGATCAAAAGAATGGAGCAAGAAATGAAACAAAAAATCAAAAAAATCGAAAGGAAGACTAGTAAAAACTCGGATATTACAACTTGGACTCTGTACATACTACAGGCGATTTGTAAAGAAGTTTGCAGATATCGCTAAGCCCTTGACACGACTTACAAAGGAAGCAAGGGAGTTTCGAGAAGATTGCTAAACTTCGTTCGAAACCTTGAAGAAGCACTTGACCACTGCACATATACTTAGCTATCCACTACCAGAGGGGGAGAATCAATCCTATATACTGATACTAGCAATGTTGGAATTGGAGGAGTGCTATCACAGGTTCAATGAGGACAAGAGGAAGTTCTGGGATATTTTAATGAAGTCCTTCCCAAACCAGAAGAAAGCTACTGCATCACAAGAAGAGAGCTCCTAGCAGTAGTGAAGTCCGTGGAGCACTTTTATCAGTATCTGCATGGGAAAAAATTTGTGATTAGAACCGATCATACAGCACTTAAGCGACTTATGCAAATCAAGAGCTCTGAAGGTCAAATCGCTAGATAGATCAAGCGTCTCCAAGATTATAATTTTACTATTGAGCATCGAGCCGAAATAAGCCACAGAAATGCGCATACTCCCTCTCTAGAAGACCATGCCCTGAGTTTTTACTAGTCTTCCTTTCGATTTCTTTGATTTTTTGTTTCATTTCTTGCTCCATTCTTTTAATCTCTCCTTCCACGGCAGAAATATCAGTTTTCATGGATGTAAGGATCTAGAAGTCTTTTTTCGAACAATTCAAAAGATTTTGTTCCGTCCAGGGTAGCTATTCTTGAAAATCATACGATCCAATGCTTCTCTCGTACGATGGGATCTATCCCGTGCGATCTATCGAATCTCACGGTCAATATTGACTAATTCTTGAACCTACAGGTTAACGTTCAAAATTATTGCGTGGTTGCTAGCATTATTCGATACAAAAGATCTACTTTTAGTTATTTCTGGCCTCTTGGTCTCTTTTTTTGTACGGCTGTCATAATTTTCTGTCATTAATTATTTCTTATATTTGTTATGATATACATACCCCTACAAACGGCACACTTCCAAGCGATGAACATATAAAAACCTGGAGGCCCCATCTTGGTCAATTCTTACTTCCTCTTCTGACTCTCGTAAATTATCATTACGTACTAAAAATAATGGTTCTCCATGTCCATGGTTAAACACCGATTGAAAACACTGAAAACCAGTGAAACCACTCAAACTCACGACAAAGTATTTTTTTCAAGTCTTTGCGCATGAATTTAGGATTCAAAAAGACAGAGACTAACTGAATAATTACGGAATGTATAGAGAAGCAGTAATTATATAGTACTTTTTCTCTAATAATTTCCCTATGACAGAATGGAAACAAATTTCCATAAAATAACCTCTTTACGGCCCAAATGTCAATCCATTCGAGTCTGCTCCCCTATTTCGGACCATGCGATCCGGAACGTATGACTTTCATGCGATTAATAATACCGGATCACGGGCCAAGAATATAACGACGATCGCCTCATGAGATCATTCGTCATAAATCTATGCCGCTCATTGTTCAAGAATAGACGTCCAGGTGTCCGTCAAAAACATACGGACCGATAACATTCTCGCCCACAATCCCTTTCCAAACGTTTACACTCTATCGGTGTTGGAGATATAGTAACTTTTCAATTTTGAAATATGGGAATTAGACGTTTGTCTAAAAAATCACAAAAACACAGCACCAGGGATCGATAGCATACACTATATTATGTTATATTATTTACCTACACAACAAAAAATGTATCTTTTAAACTTAATTAATCAAATTTGGATTACGGGTAAGTATCCGAATGATTGGAAAGAATATATTATTATCCCGATATTAAAACCGAACAGAGATCCGGAATCCCCCGATTCCTAAAGAGGTATATCATTGGGCTCATGTATTCTTAAAACATTCGGAAGAATAAAATGAGATTGGAAAATTGGTTGGAAAAAAATAAATTGATCTCAGAAACTCAGTATGGTTTCAGGAAATCAAGATCCACGTTAGAAAATAACGCAAATTTAGTTTTAGACATTAATTTATCATTTTCAAAACAAAAATCGTTGATATCGATGTTCCTAGATATAGAATGTGCCTATGACAATGTAAAATTAAACATTCTTTACGAACAAATGGAAAAAATTGGACTTCCAGGTGAATTCAATAAAAAAATAGTATCAATTTACACAAACAGGAAAATATTTCTACAGGTAAATAATGAAATAGTAGGAAATAGAACTTCTATGGGATTACCATAAGGAAGTATTTTGAGCCCAATTTTATACTTAATATATACATTTGATTTGCACACTAGTATTTCGCATGAAGGAAAGATTTTGCAATTTGCAGATGACGTTTGTCTCTATACAGAAGGATTGGAAATTTTTCAAGGTATAAGTGCCATGAATACATTATATCAACAAATAGAAAGATATTGTTTTGATAAATGGCTAACTATCTCAGTAAAAAAAACGCAAACGTGTATATTCTCCAAAAAACATAATAAGCCGAGACAAATATTATTAAACAACACTATGTTTGACGTACAGTCGACAGTAAAATATTCAGGGGTATTATTAGATAGTAAGATGTTATGGAAAGAACATATTCAACATATTGTAACAAAAACAAATAAGGTACTCAATATATTAAGATCTGTGTGCCATACCAAGTGGGGTTCTGAACCAACTATTTCACTAATGTTATATAAATCTTTCATCAGATCAATTATCGATTACGGATCCATTTTCTATTCTCAAGCTGCCGAAACACATCTGAAAAAGTTAGACAGAATAGTTAATAAATCACTTCGTTTGTGTTTAGGAGCTATGAAAAGCACTCCAATATCAAACTTAGCTGTAGAATGTACAGAACCACCATTAAATCTCAGAAGAGAGTACCTTATAGACAAATTTCTGCTAAAACTTGTTATGTGAATGTTATTTTTAATAGTTACGTTGGAAACAACTTCGTTACCAGTAGTTATTTTGTAAAATGAATGTCTCATGTTGACCTTAATATAAATGTTAAAGAAAATTAAGAGTTTCATTAAATATCCATTTAAGAACCCGTCAACAACATAACATGGTGTCAGTAGTGTCTCGTCTGGTCGATTTTTGGTTTGAAAAGGATATTTTAATGTTAGTTCAATAGTAGTAGTAGAAAAGAAAAATAAGTCATTAAGAGTTTGTCTAGATCCAAGGAACTTGAATAAAGCCATTAAACGCTGTCATTATCCGATACCGACTCTGGAAGAAATTCGTTCAAAATTATCTAATGCAAAGTTTTTCTCAACGTTAGATGCTCAATCTGGGTTTTGGATGATACCGTTGGATACTGAAAGCTCCAAATTATGCACATTTGGAACGCCTTTTGGTAGGTTCAGATTCAGTAGATTACCTTATGGAGTTTCATGTGCTCCTGAAATGTTCCATAAAACTATGTCCGAAATAATATCCGATATAGAAGGTGTATGTCTATATATTGACGACCTGTTGATTTATAGTGATTCTATAGAAGGTCACAATGCTATATTGAGAAAAGTATAAGAAAAAGCTCGTCAATTTAATTTGAAATTTAATTTTGATAAATGCACATTTTTACTGTCTGATGTCAAATATTTAGGTCATATATTTTCTGCTAATGGCATTAGTCCCGATACAAATAAAGTTAAAGCAATATGTGAGCTACCAGTACCGTCCTGTCTAGGTGATGCTAGAAGATTTTTAGGAATGATAAACTATTTAGGACAATATATTTCCAATTTAGCTGATCATACTACTAATCTAAGAGTCTCATTGGTCTCATCAACATCAACAAGAGTTTGATTATTTAAAAAAAAATTATTAGTCAGTCACCAGTCTTGTCATATTTTAACAATGATGTCCCTTTAACATTATCTGTTGATAGTTCTAAATTTGCAATGGGTGCCGTCATTTTACAAAATAAAAAGCCAATAGCTTATGCATCAAAATCGTTGTCATCGTCACAAGCAAATTACGCTCAAATTGAGAAAGAGTTGTTAGCGATACAGTTTGGATGTACTCGTTTTAAGCAGTACATTTATGGTCGAAAAGTCACTGTCGAAACGGACCATAAACCATTAGTTAGTTTATTTAGAAAACCGTTAGCTGAAGTTCCAGCAAGACTTCAGAGAATGATGTTAAATCTACAGCTTTTTGACTTATATGTTACTTATGTTCCCGGAAAATATCTATTTATTGCAGACACTTTGAGTCGGGCTCCTGTTGAGTCTGCAGATAAATTTGATACAGTCGAAGAGGAATTAAATATACATGTCAATTTACTTGTTGATAATGTCGCTGTTTCGCCTGAAAAATTGGAAGAAATTAACAGCCGGTTTCACAATGTCGGGTTAACCCTTACCTATAAGGTTACCATCAGATACCGTTCCACAATTGTCAGTTCGTCTATAGGTTAGCTGATCGGAAGTTCAGTAGTAATTTTTGTTCAGTTGGTAGCAGATTTGGTATAATGATCAGGGCCGGTATTCTCAACTCGCTCCGTTCACAAGCGAGCGATCCATAAAGGGAGTGATTTGATTGGCGGCGAAGTAGTATTTGTAGATTCTCATGCACCCAGTACCACCGCCCTCGCAATCGGAACGCTCCAGAAAAGAGGAGTACTTTATTTCACTCGCATTCTCATCATTGACATAATATTATATATCAATGATTCGCATGTAAATAGACAATTCTAACCTTTAATTTTGTTTGAAGCATGAAAATTATAATTGTATACAAATCATTTATAATTGTAGTCATATTATATAAGAGATTTCCGAGGGCAGCGGTACATGAAAATCTACAAATACTCCATTCGCAGCCAATCAAATCACTTCCTTTATGGATCGCTCGCTGTGAGAGGAGCGAGTTGAGAATACCGGCCCAGATTTTATGGTTCGTGAATTTCAAAATCGAAAAAAAAAAGAAGGAGTTAACCTATAAAATTAATTTACTCGTATTTGGGAAGTTGTAGTTTGTTTTAATTTTTGTTTGGCAGAAGTAATAATATAGCTGTATACCTTGTTTTTAAACTAAGAGGAGTATTTTAAGAAACCTGGAACACCCCACTAAAAGTTACTAGATTGGGAGAGTGTTCCGAAATGGACGTGTTCCGACTTATAGAACTGTTTGACACTTATGTGAAATATCTATTCTACTGCTCGCATTTGTCGTGGCCAATGACATATCAGGGTATGTGTAAATACCTAATCGCAATTGGACTCAGGACATGAGGCCAGACAATGGCGACCACAGCTACCAAATGTCACATTATTGTGGTTATATTATGTAAAATTTTATGAATGACCATTTGATAATTTGAGTATAAATTAGTATAGTATGTATGAAATATACAATTAGTTTATATGTTGAATTATCCTTTATTTACATTGGAAGTTTAGGTATAGCACAAAATAAATCTAAACAGGTTTTGATTTGAAAAAATACGATAATATTGTAGGTACCGTAATTTGTGTAAAACTATAATTGAAAATAAGATTTTACTTGTTAACTTATAAACTTTGCTTCTCTGTCAGCGATTAATAATCCAAACTTGATAATTCCTTTCGTTTCGGGGGCTAAGGAAGTCCACTGGTACTTGGAGTACAATCTTTGGTCCATATTCAAATAGTAACAAAGCAATACAACAAAATAAAAAGTGAACAACACAAATACAATAATATGAGGTAATAAGTCCAAATACAATATGAAATAGCAAACGCAAACAGCAAACGCGCAAAAGTGGTAGTAAAGAATGGAATACTTTTATGTAATGATGTAAATAAACATAAATGTCAAAACTGACAAATAGCGTTGTCAGTTCTATCAGAAGATCTGTGTGAAACGGGCGGCTATCTGACCAATGATTAGCCTGCAGAAATACCAACTCAAATTCAAATCACTCCTCTTAGTTTAAAAACAGGGTATAGAGGTATTTAATGAAAATTATAAAAGCATATGGAAACAACCAATTTTATTCTAGTGTTATAATAACTGCCATTACAACTAATTATTATTCCAAATTGGTGAAATAATTATTAATTAGATTATATCTCACTCTATTATTTGGGTTTAATATGCGTTGTTCAAGTTCTACAATATTTGGCACATTTACATTGTTAGCAAAATTAATTGCCCTTTCTTGCTCAACATTTACAGGAGGCATTTCTCCATTTTCAGGACAAGCAATGTTGTATTGAACTGTAGTTGCTACAATCACAGGCTGCAGAGTCTCCAATTTCAATCTTTAACTCATTGCCAAGGCAGGAAAAAAAGAAGAAGGAGTTAACCTATAAAATCAAAATTTATTTGGGAAGTTGTAGTTTGGTATAATCTCTTTGACAATCGAAATCTATGGAAGAAATCGAGATTGTCATATTCCTCAAAATAATCGTATCTGGGCCTTATCATTTTTGGTCTTCTTGGTTCCTCATCACTACTATACGCATTTACCTCATAATCGTTCTTTTTCCACTCCAAAAAATAAGCTACCATTTATCCATTTAAGAACCCGTCAACAACATAGCAAAACTCACCTCAAAAAATAGTAACATATTGATGAAAATTTATCAATTATCTATAGAAGATCTGATTGCAAATTATTGGAAAAAGAAAAATACGATACCCTTAGTGTCCTCATACAAAGATATAAAAAATTTACAGGAAGAAATTTACATCTCCAATAAATTACCATACTACTATATAAATTGGGAAGATATTAAACCTGCGAATGTGTACTATCTAAGAGATTACTCTAAGTTCCCAATTGCAATAAGAAATAGTATGTTCCTATATGATGCTGAAGAGTTATTCTCTGAATATTATTTTATTTTTACAGATGCATCAAAAACTCAAATGAATGTTTCAGTAGCACTGTATGATCCGAATAAAGGGAAGTCTTTAGGAATAAGAATAAACAACAAACTATCAATATTCTCTGCTGAATTAATTGCTATTCTAGAAGCACTCAAATATATCAATTCTTTAGAGGAAATAATCGACAGATATATTATATTCTCAGACTCCAAAAGTGCAATTGTTTCGATACAAAACACCACAAAAAAATTCAAAGGAAAACTCAGTTACATAGTAGTAGAAATTATAAACCTTATCTCCAAATTGTCATCCAGAGGAATAAATATTTCATTATGTTGGATTAAGGCTCATTGTGGAATAAAATATAATGAAATAGTCGATGAATCCGCAAAAAATTATAGAGAATATATGTATAATGGGGGATATAAATGTCCAGCTGAAGATCTTAATCCACTGATCAAGAAAAGTGTAATGCAGAAATGGCAACAATTATTTAACACATCTCAGAAAGGTCTTTACTATAAAACTATATAACCAAATGTACAACACGAACCTTGGTTCAAGAGAACAAATTTTCATGAAAAAGCGATATCAACAATTTGCAGAATTCGATTCAATCATTGTTTAACACCTGTTTATAAAAAAAATGAAAATGTCAGATATATCTCTTTGTGAATGCGGAGAAGAAGGATCTCTGGAACACATAGTTTGGAACTGTAACCTAAATGAGGAAAAAAATTCAAAATTCTTGGATGTAATTATATTTACTCTTCAAGAATTAAATTGGTAAGACCATTTAACTTACAGCAATTAGTACCATCATCGGATATAATTATGTATAATTTATTGTATAAACATGTTGTTAATTGTAACATATCATTGTAAGTAATCCTGTGTTTTATCCCAACTATAACCCTGTAGTATATACTTTTACTTAGTCTTAGTTTGTTACTAGGATATTTTTGCTTTGTTTATTTTAGTAGTCATGTTCAATTTTGTTCATTAAAACCTATCTTGAGGTTTCCTAATTTTATTTCAATTTAATGAACAAAATTTTGTGAAGAGTGAAGATGGATCGTTTGCTTCGTCCTGAAAAATTTACCAGTGATCCAAACTCTCCCATAGCTTCCAAAGAATGGAAACATTGGATCCATACTTTTCAAAACTTTTTGGCATCTGCTGTCACTTTGACGGAAGAATCCTCTGAAAACGAGGCAAGTACCATAAAATTAAATATCCTTATCAATTACATTGGTACTAATGTGTATGAACACATATCTGAGTGTTCTTCTTATGAGGAGGCACTGAACATTCTAGAAAATATTTATATTAAAGAAGTGAATCAAATATACTCTAGACACGTACTTGCAACTCGTAAGCAGCAGCATGGTGAAACTGTAGATGTATACGCTCAAGTTTTAAATTCCCTTAGTAAAGACTGTTCATTTAAAGCTGTTACTGCCGACGAATATCGCAACGAGTATATTCGAGATTCTTTCATTCGTGGCTTAATATCTCCACATATAAGACAAAGACTACTGGAAAATAAAACATTAACTTTACATCAAACTCTTAATCAAGCGAAATCTTTGGAAGCGGCTCAGCTTCACTCAAATGCCTACGAAGAAATATCTTGTACACCTTCGTTAAATGCTTCTACATCTAACTATCCGTCAGAAAATAAGCAAGAAATTGAGGACCCTCAACTAAGTGCCACACAAACTCGCTTCAAATCCACTAATCTGTGCTTCTTTTGCGGACATAGATGGCATCCTCGAGTTAAATGTCCTGCTAAAGATTCTGCTTGCTCTGCATGTAAGAAAAAAGGACACTGGGTCTCCGTATGCCAATCATCGAAAATAAAACAGTCCAACAAAGAGACGATTACATCTGCTATAGGAAATTCAATTATAGCTGCTTTTCACCCTAGTCTATCTAAGTCCACAATTAAAATTTTAGTCGATGGCTTTCATGTTGATGCTTTGGTGGATACAGGAAGTTCAGAGAGTTTTATAAGTTCTAACATCGTTCGATCCAGGAATATTAAGATTTTTCCTCTCACTGGTTTCGTTTCTATGGCCTCTTCTTCATTTACTTCTAAAATACTGGGATACTCTTCAGTCAGCCTTAAATTCTATGGGCACAACCATGATAAAGTTAAACTATTAATTCTTGACAATCTTTGTTCGGATGTTATATTAGGTCATGATATTTTAAGTCAACACTCGTCTTTGGAGTTGAAGTTAGGTGTGAATAAATCTCCTATTCGTATTTCTAGTTTAGTGGCTGCTAAAGTTCCCGAAGCCAGTATTTTCGAAAATATGTCTCGTGATTGCCGTCCAATTGCTACCAAATCTAGAAGATATTCACAGGCTGATGAAAAATTTATTGAATCTGAAATCAAAAATCTTTCACAGGAGGGTATTATTGAAGAAAGTTGTTCTCCTTGGAGAGCGCAAGTCTTGATTACTCCCAACAGCAATCATAAAAAAAGAATGGTAGTTGATTACTCTCAAACCGTAAATAAATTCACGTTCCTAGATGCATTTCCACTTCCTAGAATAGATCAAATGATTCAGAGTATATCTCAATACACATTTTTCAGCGCTGTTGATCTTCAGAGCGCATATCATCAAATTCCCATCAAGTCTTCTTATAAACAGTTCACTGCCTTTGAAGCTTGTGGTCAGCTTTACCAGTATACTAGAATACCATTTGGAGTAACAAATGGAGTTGCTGGATTTCAACGAGTGATCAATAGCATTATACAGTTAGAGGATCTTAAAGATACATTTGCTTACTTAGACGACATTACCATTTGTGGCAAAACTCAGGAGGAGCATGATTTTAACTTGGACAAATTCATCAAAATTGCACAAAAGTACAGGCTTACCATCAATGACTCTAAATCGAAATTTTCTACAAAAACAATTGAACTTTTAGGTCACATTATTGAAAATGGCACCATTAAGCCTGACCCAGATCGTATTAAGCCTCTTATGGAGCTTTCCGAACCCAATGATCTTCCATCTTTACGTAGGGTACTAGGATTGTTTTCTCACTATTCTCAGTGGATACCATGTTTTTCAGAGAAAGTGCATCCTTTAACACACTCAGAATTGCCCTTGTCCGAAACAGCAAGAAAATCGTTCAGTCTTCTCAAGCAAGATTTAGCTTCAGCAATGCTAACGTCCATAAATGAAAATAAAATGTTAACTGTGGAGACTGGCGCTTCCGATTTTGCAATAGCTGCTACTCTTTCCCAATCTGGTAAGCCAGTGGCTTTCTTTTCAAAGACTCTTACTGGTAGTGAAAAGAACCATTCATCTGTCGAAAAGGAAGCTTATGCAATCGTCGAATCTATCCGCAAATGGAGACATCTATTATTGCCTAACTATTTTCAATTGATCACTGATCAAAGGAGCGTATCTTTCATGTTCGATAACAGGGCGCATGGAAAGGTTAAAAATGATAAAATCCTACGCTGGCGTCTAGAATTGGCTCCCTTCAAATATGATATTATCTTTCGTCCTGGTGTTTTAAATCGAGCTGCTGACGCCTTAAGTCGTGTTAGTTCTTCCACGAGTAATCTAATAAAGCTCTCTGAAATGCATGTATCTCTATGTCATCCTGGTATTACCCGTATGTACCACTGGCTCAGGTCAAAGAATTTGCCTTTTTCACTTGAAGAAGTTCGCAAAACAACTAGTTCTTGTCGCATTTGCAATGAAATTAAACCCAAATTTTATAAAGCACAGAGTACACTCATCAAATCTACAATACCTTTCGAGAGACTTAATATAGATTTTAAAGGCCCCCTTCCAACTTCTTCTGGAAAACCTTACATGCTTACGGTTGTAGACGAATTCTCCAGATTCCCGTTTGCATTCCCTTGTTCTAGTACTACTTCTTCTGAAGTTATAAAGCATCTCAAACAACTCTTCTTTCTATTCGGTACACCTTCTTATATACATACTGATCAAGGTTCATCCTTCATGTCCCGTGAAATAAAGTCCTTTTTTCAACTTCTGGGAGTAGCTACGAGCAGAACTACTCCATACAATCCCCGCGGAAATGGCCAGTGCGAACGCTACAATGGTGTTATATGGATTGGCTCTTCAGTCCCGTAATCTTCAAATCAATCAATGGGAACAAGTACTGCCTGAGGCTCTTCACTCTATCCGATCATTACTATGCACAACCACTAACTCTACACCTCACGAAAGAATGTTTACCCATCCGAGACGCTCAATGAACGGAACTTCTCTTCCGACTTGGCTGAGTATGTATGTATGTATGTATGTATGATTGGGGTAACATTCACTGAGACCTAAAAGATCTATTGTGCCCCCTTACTTCTACTTAGTTCCTGAGGAGAGTCTCTGAAACTAGTAGCTCCTCTAGTCCTATTTCCCGGAGGAATTTTAGGATATCTGCAGGCTTCAACTTAGGTAAATGTTCCTCTTCTATCCAGTAGTCTCCCAGGTACTGTGCTCTAGGATTCTGGAGTGCTGTGCAGTTGGAAAGTATGTGGATGGAGGTCTCTTCTTCCATGCCACAGTATCTGCATTCTTCTTCCTCCACTAGTTTGAGCTTTTTCAGGTGCCCATTCAGGCGACAATGTCCCGTTAGGATCCCTGTTAAAACTCTTAGCGCAGTCTTGCTTTGACTTATGCATTCATTTGATCTCCGTAGGCTGTAGTCACCCAGGAGAATCTTTGATTGTCTAAGCCCTACTAGATCTTTCCAATGGTCAGATCTTCTCTTTCTTTCGGCTTCGCCTATTTCTTCCAATATTACCTTGGAGCTGATTCCGCAAAAGGGTTCAGGCCCCCAGAAGGGTATTTCAGACCCCCTCTTTGCTAGTCCATCTGCTATTTCATTTCCTTCTATTCCAGTGTGTCCTGGAATCCATAGTAGGGGACTTGGCTGAGTACTGTTCCCGTTTTAATGAGAAATTTTAATCGAACTAGCAAGAATGATCCCTTAGTTGAAAAAGTAGAACTTGTACATGTGAATCCTCAATATGCTCAAGTACGTTTATCTGATGGAAGAGAAACCACCGTATCTTTGAGACATCTAGCCCCTCTTCAAGAGTATGACGCCCTACAAGTTTTAGAAGAAGATTCTCCTTCGGCCGCTCAAGATGCGCAAAAATTTGCTGAAAATGAACCACTCCCAAAAAGGTCCACTATTATTCAAGATCCACGGACTAGTGTTGACGATGCTGTAACACCTTCTAATCGTTCAGTTGACCATCAAATACCCGAAACGGATACTATACCTTCCGTGCAAGATTACGATAACAGTAGACCTACTAGAGTAAGAAGACCTCCTGCTTTCTTGGAGGATTACCTACATTCGTTAACTCAGGCGGGAAGAATGTAGTATATACTTTTACTTAGTCTTAGTTTGTTACTAGGATATTTTTGCTTTGTTTATTTTAGTAGTCATGTTCAATTTTGTTCATTAAAACCTATCTTGAGGTTTCCTAATTTTATTTCAAACCCTTTCTACCCGAGGCCCATTCAGTGATGTAATTAAAACGCCTTGATAGGCCCATAAGCGTGGCATGTGTCTAATCCTGAAAAAAAAAATATGTTAAAAAAAAATAAAATAATAAATAAAAAAAAATAATCAATAAAAAAAATGATAATAAAAAAATAAAAAAAAATTAAAAAAAAAATAATTTCAAGTTATATTAACTACCACATTATATTGTACAATAGATCATGTATTGAAATGGGGTCCATACTTACTCTTTCAAAAAATTTCATGAACAAACTAAAACATATTCGGCTAATGGAGCTCCTCCCTAGTCACAAACAAACAAAAAAAAAAATTTTTGCTTTCCATAATTTGTTGTTTGTTTCGTTAGCTGCTTCATTAAAAATGTGTGTTTGTTTTATTATGTACTCAAATACTTATCGGTAGAAAAAGAGTTAGTGTAACACAGAAACTACAAGTGTGCATATTCATAGTAACTTCACTGTTTTTTTACAATAACTTTGTCAAGATAATTAGTATAAAATTTAAATTAATAACTGCAGATGTTTTAAAATTAATTTAGCATACAATTCAAGAAAATTGTAATTGGCACGAGAAGTATAATACATAGGTTTAGGACACCCTTATACTATTCGGAAGAGGACATTTTTTTCAAATGGTGAATTATTAAAATACAGGGTGTTCCATTTGAAATAAGCCCGATATTACACATTGAATGATCTAATAATTTAACTGAAAATTCTGAATGTCCTGTAGAGAGATGTTAGAATTCAATCGTGGAATACACTCAACGAATGTCCGACTATTGAAATATAAGAGAAAATTCGCTAGAGTTTGTTATATCAATGAGTAATCTATCCAGTTTTCTACAAATATTCCAGGATCATTATTTTGAAATTTAAAGAGAATTGCAGATGTTTCAATATCAATTTACCATACAATTTAAGAAAATTGTAAATTGCACGAAAAGTATAATACCCAGGACACCTTCACACCATTCGAAAAAGGACATTTTTGTGAATATGAACTAACAAAGTGACAAAAATTTCAAAACTTACCGTTTCGCTATAAACCTTCGTCTCGTTGGTCGTGATTCACCCTGTATATTATTGTACTCTATTTCATTTACTACTACTTTAGATATTAAAATAATAACATATATATTAGAGAGATTTTAAGCCACATAAAATTTTGACATACGTTAAGCTTTTTAATTATTTTAGTTTTTGAAGCCATAACCTTTGAACGGCGTTGTTATATCAAATTTTAAATTTGTTCAATTTGATTTGTACACATTAATCCATGAAATTAATTGTGGATAATATAGAAAATATAATTAGACGTCAAAATGATCAAGGTCTTATAGACCACAACTTAATAAGGGGCTCTATTCTTCAAAATAGAATTATATTTTGACAGCATTCATCAGGCAAAATTGACATTAAAAATCGGCGTTGACGAGTTAAGACATTTGAAGATGTTTTTCTACTCCTGTTTTATAATATACTCATACTAAGATCTGTATCATAATTATATTCATTATGATACAAATTTTCATTATGATACAGATTTTTAAGCCAATAGGAATGCGACATTCGCACAATATTTACTATATAGCCATGGATACATGGTTGACATTTCTGAAATTAATTATATTAGGTCTGTTTCCTGCAATAAAAGTGTAGCACTGAGCTATATGATTTTATTTATCTTAATTATGTTTTAATGCTTCTTGCAGTATACAAATGCAATATACATAGATAGTCCCAAACTTAGCAATTTTACACGTATTTTTTCACAGATAGACCTGAATTTTTCATGTAATGATAGCCATTAAGACACGAGCATATTGTAGGATACGAAACGAGCCACAGGCGAGTTTCGTATATAATATGCGAGTGTATTAATCGCCATTACATGAAAGTGGCATACAATATTTTTTCTACTCCGGTTAATAATAGTTATTTATGCAACAAGTGCAAAAAGTGAGTGTTTTTTGCACGCGACGTGAAATTGTCCAAAGAGGTCTTTAGGCCGAGTTGGACAACACGTCAAGTGCAAAAAACACGTTTTGCAAGAGTTGCATACAATATTTTTTCTAAATTCATGCAAAAACTGGAAAATTAGAACATAAATATGTCAAGAAGCTAATCTAACCTAATAAAACTCAACTCGTTCTTCTTTTTTGTATCTTTATGGCCTCCACCTTGTCAGTACTCAATCATAGCTGGTTTTCGCCTTGACCATTTAAATTTTAAAAAATTAGAGATTTTTGCAATAATTGTAACTCGTTGAGACTAAGTAGTAAGATATACATATATTATTGTATTAAAGCATGATCAGATACTTGCTATGGATTTTTATTTAATTTAAATGTCTATGTTTGTCATTAATCATCACAAAACTGACACAAGAATGACAGATGAGTGCAATAAAATATTTTATTGCACTAGTGCAATAAAGTACCACTTTTTCCATTAAATGTGGTTCACAAAAGTGTTGTTTTTTGCATGAATGTAGAAAAAAATTATTTAATCAATAATTATTAGTTAAATCAATTTTAAATATAGTTACTTTTGAAAATCAAAATTATTTGACAGCTATCAAATTAAGTGTCACTTAATATGTCTGTTCGCCTGCAATAAAAGTGTAGCACTGAGCTATATAATTTTGAAGAATTCAGGTCTATCTGTGAAAAAATACGTATAAAATTACTAAATTTGGGAATATCTATGTATATTGCTTTTGTAAACTGCAAGAAGCATTAAAACATAATTAAAAAATAAATAAAATCGTATAGCTCAGTGCTACACTTTTATTGCAGGGAACAGACCTAATATGGTCAATTTCAGAAATGTCAACCAGGTATCCATAGCTATATACTAAATATTGTGCGAATGTCGCATTCCTATTGGCTTAAAAATATGTATCATAATGAAAATCTGTATCATAATGAATTTCATTATGATACAGATTTTAGTCTTTTAATAAGTATATTATAAAACAGGAGTAGAAAAAATTAATTAAACTAAATAATTAATTTAATAATTCTTTATAATCGGAGTAGAAAAAATATTGTATGCAACTTTCATGTAATGGCCATTAATACACTCGCATATTATATACGACACTCGCCTGCGGCTCCTTTCGTCTTAATGGCTTTCATTACATGATCGTTGCATAATAGTATTTTTTTTATTGGTGAACCCTTTTACCTATTTGAAGCACGCCCTAGCGTGTTTAAAACGAACTTTAAAACACGCGCGTGTTTTAAAGTTACCATGGCAACATCAACATTTCGAGAAACGAAGTGACAATTTTTCAATTATTGATCTGACAGGAGTACTTTGTAACGTCAAAACCTTTATTAGAACAATATTTTTCACAATTTTACATATGAAAATGGAAATTACAATTAGTATTATTTGATATATTGATATTTCGATTCCTTAAAGCGGTGGAAATGGTATTTAAATTAATACCATTACCATTCTCAGAACTCAATAAGGTCGAACTTCCATCAATGGCGCTCCCAATAATGTTGGAAACATTATTCTTATTGCTAATGCTCTCTTCAACGTAATCAGTCGCCACAGTTGCCGATTTCCATCCTACTTGTCGTTGTATTTGATCTATGGTCATGCCACTATTTGCCATAATGGTAGCGGACGTCCGTCGAAAAGCATGTCCCGTGTATTTCTCAGGATCATCCAATTTAAGGTAACGTGCAATTTTCAAAGGACATGATCCAAATGTATTAATACCAACCACTTGATTGGTACATTTCCCCTTATCATATCGTAAGAATACTCTGTCTGTACTCACATTTTTGGGGCGCAATGATAAATACTGCTTCACCAAACGCACATAACTAATTGCTTCACTGTCGACTACAGTAAAACGTCGAGCCTTCATTGTCTTGGACGGTCGGATAGTAATAATTAAAACGCTTCCTTCTTCTTTGATATCATATAAGCGCAAATCGCATAATTCACATCTTCTACAAGACCCAAAGATACCGCAAATGGCTACAACCTTCAAAAATAAATACGTAATATCAGGTGCTTCTATGAAAAACTTCCGCAAATCATCTTCATTGAATACATATGCCTTCTTAGCTACGTCATTCTTACTAATTGTCTCCATGAATGCATGCACTTTTACAAATGATTTTATATCGACTCCTTTGTTTAACCTCAACAAACATTGCAATTTGGAATGGATAGCCCACATAGTCGACGCCTTGTACTGCTCCGACATTTTCTGAAGGTAAGCAAGCACAACTCGTTCATATATATCTGTGACGTTTTGCTCTTAACATATTTTTTCAAATAGTACACCATGTAAATATTTCCAGTTTTTGATAATCTATTAAATTACAAATACAGCCGTCAAGACTGCATGGTTCTATCTTCAATAATTCTAAAGTTATATTGATTTGAATCTAAAATTATAAAACAATTGTTCATGTCAAAAAAGTAGTACGTTTTTCTGTCATTAATTGTTTTTGAGTATCATAAATTATTTCTCAGTGTTATTAGGTTAAGGTGTGAAAAAGTAGTTGCTTTCCAAATTTAATTATGTAACAGGAAAGAATAATGATTCTTATGATGAGAGGTTACGGTGATCGTATGATGAGATGCACCCTGTAAACTTCTAACCGACTTATGCAGATAGTCTGAGATATGTGGAAAAACTTTTATTCAACATTTTTTTTGTAAACCCAACTGAAATCGTAACGTTACTTTATATACACACTTATCACTTTTTATCAAATTACACTGTGAAATTTGATAAAAAGTGATAAGTGTGTACATAAAGTAGCGTTACGATTTCAGTTGGGTTTACAAAAAAAATGTTAAATACAAGTTTTTCCACATATCTCAGACTATCTGCATAAGTACTACTTTTTTGACATGAACAATTGTTTTATAATTTTAGATTCAAATCAACGTAACTTTAGAATTATTGAAGATAGAACCATGCAGTCTTGACGGCTGTATTTGTAATTTAATAGATTATCAAAAACTGGAAATATATACATGGTGTACTATTTAAAAAAATATGTTAATAAGTTATTCTGGAGCAACGGTGCACCCTGTATACTTCCAATCGACTTATACAGATGGTCTGGGATATTTGAAAAAACTTTTATTTAAAATTTTTTTCCGTAAACCTAGCGTAAATCGAAATATAAGCAAGTTACGTTACTTTATGTACACACTGTATAAAGTCCTTGGGAGACCACAACCCCAGGCTAAGTTCCAGATTTCTCCAATTATCCTGGATAGTATCTCCATCGACATTTTCAACATAAACAGCAACATCTACTATTCATCTGCATCTTCCAAAAAACGGTTTAAACCTAAGTATTTTTTTTATATAAACTCACTAACCTATTTTTTTGTAATTGTAATTTAATATATACATTATTTTACTTGAAGAAACAGGCCTGGAAATCTTGGTGTTAAGCGAAACGAAGAAAAAAGGAATAGGTAAAATATTACTTGAAAACGGACACACGCTACTATATAGTGGCGTAACAATGAACGAAAGAGCTTCCGCTGGAGTAGGCTGTATAATTAACAAAAAGATAGAAAATGAAATTATAACATGGAAAGCTATCTCCGAAAGAATTCTTATGGTAGAGCTGAGAGATCAATCATTACAAAATAGTAGAACAATAATATCAGTTTATGGTCCAGATGAAAACGAAAAAGCAGTTGATAAAGAAAAATTCTGGGAAGATCTAACAACAATAACAGAAGAGACACAAGGAACAATATATATCGCCGGAGATTTCAATAGTAGAGTGGGGAGAAAAAGTAACGAGTACAAAACAATAATAGGTCAATACGGAGAAGAAACACGCAACAATAATGGAAAAAGGCTCCTAGAATTTTGCCAATTACATGACTTAATAATAACAAATACGTTTTATAAACACAAAGATATCCATAAATATACAAGAGTCCAACCAAGTAGAAACGAAAAATCAATTATCGATTATGTATTGGTACAAAGAAAAGAAAGGAAAAACATATTAGATGTAAAGGTGAGGAGAGGGGCAGAAATCTATAGCGACCACTATTTACTAACAGCAAAAATAAAAAATAACAATGCAGCAATAGAAAAAATAACAAAAGAAACACAAGTAACAAAAGAACACATTTCGATAAGAACATATAAACTTCGAAACAAAAATACAGCAAGAAGATATCAACAACAAACGGAAAAAAAGCTGAAGGACAGAATAAATGACATAAAAGAGTCAAATACACAACAGGGATGGAATATCTTAAAAGAAATAATTATTAACACAGCTATCGAAATATGTGGAATTTGTAAAACAAATAATCGGAAAAAACAAACAGCATGGTGGACAAATGAAATTAAAGAAGGAGTTAAAAATAAAAAAATAGAATGGAAAAAATATCTAACAAAAAATACTCCAGAGCAATATGAAATTTACAAAAAACAAAGAAAAATAGTTAAAGATTTAGTAGCAGTGGCAAAAGAAAAGATGTGGTCTGATTTGGAAATAAAATGGAAACAGACAGTTCCAGCAATCAAAAACTATTCTACAAAGTTTTAAAATCATTTAGAAAAGAAAAATCAGTAAGTGAATTTTATGTCAAAAATAAAAAACAAGAAATACTAAAAAATGAAACTGAAATCATTAATAGATGGAAAGAACATTTCCAAGAATTATTAGGACAACAGGCGCAAGAAAGTGAGGAGAGCCTAGAACAACCAGAAAATACCAGAAATATTGACCAGGAGACCGAAAATGAAGAAATTAAAATGGACGAACTAAAGACGGTAATAAAAGTACTAAAAAATGGAAAGACACCAGGACATGATAAGATCACGGCTGAAATGATAAAAAACTTAGGAGAAGTAGGTATCCAAATAACACTTGACATTTTAAATAAAGCTTGGAATAACGAAAAAATACCGGAAGAATGGGGGACAGCATTAATAACACCTATACACAAGAAAGGAGACAAAAAGAACTGCAGTAATTACAGAGGAATAACATTGCTGAACACTATAGTAAAGATTTATGAACAAATAATAAATAACAGGTTGAAACCAATACTAGAAACACAATTGTCGGAACCACAAAGTGGATTTAGACCTGGGAGAAGTGCTCTGGATCATATTTTCACAATAAAACAAATAATTGAAAGAAGACGACCACAAAATAAAAATATATATCTAGCTTTCGTAGATCTGGAAAAAGCATTCGACACAATTCCTAGAACCAAAGTATGGAGAGGCCTGAAAGAAAGATGCATAAATAGTAAAATAATAAGAGTTATCCAAGATATATATAAAACAAATACTAACTAAACGAAAATTAAAGTTTTTAAAACCATATATAGACCTGTATTAACCTATGGATGTGAATCATGGACTCTGACAAATTCACAAAAAAGTAAAATCCAAGCCGATGAGATGAAGTACCTGAGACGAATAATAGGAGTAACAAGGAAAGACAGAATTCGAAATACAAGTATAAGAGAAGAATTAGACGTTGAACCAATCTTGAAATTTATTGAACAACGATAATTGAGTTGGTGGGGACATTTACAACGAATGAGTAATAACAGACAAGTAAGAAGAATATACGAAGCAAAAACACAGCTAAAAAGACAAAGAGGAAGACCCAGGCAAACATGGAATAAAGAGGTGGGTGACATAATACAACAAAGAGGAAAGACATGGAAAGAAGCAGCTAGATTAGCAAAAGACAGAAGAGCATGGAAAAAGTTTATAAATGAAAATTAAAATTAAATGTAAACCCGACACCTAACGGTAAAAGGGTGTATGATTATATATATATTATTTTACTTCTTTAGTTTTATTTACTATACAGAAACGTATTTTTTCAGTTTTTTTTAACAGATTAAAGTTAGCTAGCCTTTAAATTTGATTTTGTTTCTAATTTTCATTTAGGAAAGAAAATTAGTGGCGCCCTAAAATTGTTTTTTTCCGTAGTTTTGCAAATTTTTTTTTTGTATAAGATCAATTAGTAACTAAGTCCTGCGAACTGGCCTAGTTGCTACCAAATTTAAGTGGTTAGTTAGGCAAGAACCTACAATTCATTATAAAATCATTTTTTTTTCACCTCAATCTAAAAATCTAGTTTTTTCATTATCATCCAACTATAAACATTATTGTTTCAAGGTGATAATTTCTTTGTTTTTTATCATCGCTGTGATAGACATGTATCTAGGGAGATTCTCAATATTGATTGGTGGAAAACATGTCACGTGACATATGAATTATATTCTCAGAAGGATGAACTTTCTTTATTTAGATGTATGCGTGATAGACACAGACATATAAAATATGTCTGTGGTGATAGACAGTCACCGTTAGTATTTAATGCACCTTTTTTTGTTTATCATGTTCGTCGAGTATTCTTCGAGTTTCAGACGCCATCTAACTAATTTAGAACTGGGGTCTTTTAAGGAAAATATTTTACTGCCCAAACAATTGCAAGGAGTTCCTTTTCAATTGTGGAGTAATTTACATTGTGGAGTAATTTACCTCAGAATCATTGTGTTCTACTAGCATATATATGCTACATTTGAATTAGCTCCTGTTGTGTATTCGTCGAGGAATTAATACACAATTATTTAATTACTGAGCACAGTTTTATTTTAAGAAACTCAAATCAAAAGATGACATGACATGACATCAGTGACATAACAATAGATATCCTATTCTAAGGGTAGATTCAAAATACATAACATTTTCTTCCCCTTCTTAAAAAAAATGAAAATAATAAAAAAAACTACAAATCTAATTTACTAGGTATTTTGACAACACGACCTGATCTGGTAACATTTCTAAAAGTTGACGGAGTACCATGTTCTTCAAATACGTTTTTGTCTTTAAAACTTCTTGATTCAGGCGAACCTTGAGGTTCGATAACAGGACTTGGTACTTTTTCAACACAAGGACTCACGTTACTATTTAACACAGGCGTACCAGGTACCACATCATTTGTCACAGGAGTGTTATTGGACATAATATGATAATTTGACATATCAGGGTTATTCGACACAATTGGAGTATTATGAATATTAGTATCGCTATCAATGAACTTAGGACTTGATTTATTTTGTCTAATGTCATTAATGTGATATAACTTAATATTATGCTCACCACATTTCACTAAATAAGTGCTATAACTCATACACCTAACAACTTTACCTTTTTGCCAAAAACTTCATCGTTTTCTGAGAGCAACTTGATTTTTTGTAAAATGTCAGGTTGAAGAGATTTTTGTTTCTTTGACCACGGTTTTAGCAAATCATATCTAGTACGAGGACGAATTTTAAAAACTGTTTCTGCTGGTGAACATCCTGTGGAAGTATTGGGAGTGTTTCTATATACAAACAAAAAGTTTTCTAATCTATTTAAGATAGTGACTTCACTTACATTCTCTACCTCTTTAAATAATGCTTTTTTTAACCCTTTTTTGATTGTTTGGACTCCCCTTTCCGCTAAACCATTACTTTCTGGGTGTTTTGGTGGAATTCGGATGAATTTTATCCCGTTTGCATGACAGAAAGAAGTAAATTCAGAAGAATTACCAAATGGTGGACCATTATCAGATACCAGTTCTACTGGTAATCCAAATACTGAAAAAATTTGTTTCAACTTTAAAATCGTTTCTCTCACATTTGTACCATCTTTCAAAAGTTTAACTTCGCACCACCCAGACTTATTATCTACAAGAATTAAAAATGTGAAACTATCTTTTTTGAAAAAATCAACATTTACTCTGTAAAAATTATTGGGAGCAGTTGGCCAAGGAAGTAAAACCCCGCTGTTTGAAAAATTTTGCGTTTGTTGGCATACATCACAAGAATTGACATACTGCTCAACATCTTCATTAATACCTGGCCACCAGCAATAAGATCTAATAAGCATTTTAGTTCTTACTATTCCTACATGTTGCTCATGAAACAAACTTATGGGCTTATTCTGTACAAAAATGTTAGCGGTAACAGCGCTGTTAAATTTCAAGGTCGAGAGATGTTACGAAAAAGCTATTCTGTGCGATTTTGATGTAACCTACATCGATGTATAATAACATTTTCGCTGTTAAAATAACACCGACCAAAACATTCGACTTTAGGAGTGTTTTGACACTGTTTGTTATAAGTTGAAGCTTAGAATTTTCAAGAAATAAATCAAAATGAACAATAGCATCCCATTTTTGGCATACGTTTACATGAAAATGAAAAATAAGTCAAATTTTAGGTTATAATTTGAAATTATTATCTAGGAATTATATGCGAATAGAAAGAAAAATATTACGTGATTTACAAAATCCTATGGCATATTATTCAAACAATTTATTGTAATTTTTAAATAAATTTTTATTCAAAACCAATATATATAAATATTGTTTTTATAAGTTGGGTTAATTGTTCCACCTCTGAAGACCTAATCATTTTAGTTTCATTTGAATATAATTCATATTGATCATCTGATGTTTTTCTTTTTCGTTTGTCTACAATAGTTAATTATTTAATAATTTATTTTACAAACTGTATTATCTAAGTAGGTACTCACTATTCACATGATGACGATGTGTTAGAAAATTCATCATTTTTTCAAATAATAATTATGAATAAATAAACCTGATTACACCCACTAATAAATAATAACCTGAAATTCTTCTGTTACCTTGACTACTTTGACCTCTTGCTTTACAGTATCGGTCCAATAACTTGAAAATTATACAAATTCTACTACACAACATAATATAAGTTAAGTTAGCTGCGATGTAATATTGCGCTGTCAAAAATTATTTTACATCGGGCAGTTCAGAATACGATTTTCAACCGCGCTGTTGAATTTGATTTAACATCGCGATTTTAACTACATCGATGTTAAATTTACAGCTGTTACAGATAAATGTACAGAATAAGCCCATTAGAATATCCTTTTGTAATTGTTTTGGAATTACAACTTGATTACCAACTATGACACAACCATTATCAACAGAAAATTCCAATTTTCTTTTAAAGTAAGGTTTCAAATTGTCATCTTTTATCGAATTTGGCCAACCAGTTAGAGTAAGATCAAGGACTTTGGACAAAATAATATCTTTTTTTGTTGCAACTGCTATATTTTCGAAAGTAATAGGTACTTCATAAGCTAGGCTAAATGAAAATATTGCGTCAGAGATTTCAGTTTTACTGTTCATTGGCAATCTTGAGAGCCCATCAGCATTCGAAATCTGGCTACCTTTCTTGTAAATAATATCATATTTATAAGATGATAATGTTATGGCCCAACTTGTGATTCTAGCTGCGCCAGTAACTGGAATGTTTCTATTTTTACCGAAAATGAACTGAAGAGGTTGGTGATCTGAGATCAAGGTGAAATTTCGTCCAAAAACATATTTGTGGAATTGTTTTTAGGCAAATATTATTGCTAAGCTTTCACGTTCTAAATTCGAATATTTCTTTTCATTTTCGCTAAGAGTGGATGAAGCAAATAAAACTGGTTTTTCAACACCATTGATTTTATGACTAAGCACTGCTCCAACCCCGTATCCACTGGAATCGCACGTGATATATATAGGTAGTGTTGGATCATAATGTGTTAAGACATCATGAGAAATAAGTAAAGCTCTGCTATCCTGAAAACATTTTTCACATTTGCTTGTCCATATATACTCAGTATTACTTTTACTTAAATCATACAATGGCCTAAGTTTGGTGGAAAGCATAGGTATAAACTTACCATAAAAATTAAGTAGACCTACGTAACTTTTCAATTCTGTGATATTTTTTGGTGAAGGCGCTTTCTGAATGCATTCAATTTTTTCATCTGTAGGATGAATTCCTGAGGCATCTACTCTATGACCTAGAAACATTACAGAACGAACAAAGAACTTGCATTTTTTCTCATTAATTTTAACATTATATTTCTGTAATCTTTCTAACACTTTTTTTACATTCTGATAGCATTCATCTACCGTACAACCATGCACCAAAATATCATCCAAATAGCATTTAGTCTTTGGTAATTCTGATAAAATAGCCTCCATCACACATTGAAAAATTCCCGGAGCGCTACTAACGCCATAGGTTAATCTGTTGAATCTAAGAAGACCAATGTGGGTATTTATCGTGAATAGTTCTTTAGACGCATCACTTATCTGAAGTTGTTGATAAGCCCCCTTTAGATCTGAAACACAGTAATGCTCACTACCATGTAATGTGGCAAAGATATCAGAAGGCAATGGTAAAACGCAATGGTCACTATCAATAGCTAAATTCAACGTTTTTTTGAAATCTACACATATTCTTACATCACTAGAGTTTTTCTTGGGAACCACAACAATTGGACTTGCCCAGTTGCTGTAGAATAACTTGGACAAAACACCAGACTTAACCATTTTTGAAAGTTCCTCCTCGACCTTTGGTTTTAATGCAAATGGCATTTCATATTCCCTATGAAAAATAGGTTTAAATCCTTCTCTTATCTTTATCTCAGCTTTAAAATCTTTTATTGAAGTGTGAGGCTCTTCTTCGAAAAGTGACTTATAATCTTGTTTCAAAGAAGCAATCAACTTCAACTTAACATTCTCTGACTCAAAACTTGAAACCTGATTTGACTGAAAATTGACTTGACTACAAACTTTTAAATGTGAATTCTCTAAATTGACTAGATTACAGCTTTTTATCTCAGATTTACCTAAACTGAACTTTCCTGTTATTACACTTCTATCTAGCAAAGAATTTCTCCAATCATTATTTAAAACGTTTAGCCAATTCCTACCCAAAAGCGGAACAAACTTGATGTCTGATTACAACTTACTCAAGTATTTCACGTGCACGTATAACTGACCTAAAATTTCTGCTTTTTCCCCTGTCAAAACTCTTAACTTAAAACTTACCGTTTCTAAGACTAAATTGTTAAATGAATATTTAAAGTCTTCCTCATGCATAACCGACCTTACTGCACCTGAATCTACTTCCATTTCAAGATTTTGTTCATCGATACACAATGTAACTTTCAAAGTGTCGACAAAACTTGTTTTAAGTGAATTCAAGGTACACTCCTCCGACAACAAACCTAACTCAAAATTTTCAACTGACTCGTCTCCCAACTCCTGATTTTCATCTTGCTGCAACTCAAAAACTCTGTTCTTGCACATAGGAGATTTTGCAGTGTGCCCTGTCATATTACAGGCAAAGCACTTCCAATGTATTGATGGACATTTATTATTATCCAAATGTATACATCTTCTACACTTCTGCTTTCGACTATACGACTGACTTGGACTACCATTGGGATGACTATGAGCACTGTACGACTTATTTGGATTGACTTGTCCTGACTTGACTCGGTTTTGACTCGACTGTGACCTGTAATTCTGACTTGACTTATACTTGTCATATACGTTATTGAAATTATGGCCAGACTCTGACACCATAGCTTTAACTTGCCCCTCAGCTAACTCCATACTAAGGGCTATTTTTAGAGCTGCTTCAAAGTTATGCAGCCTTATTCATAGTCATATTTAGTGGCTACTAACACACCACTAACATCCCACTAAAGAAATTCGTATTCATAGACGTATTTAGTGGCTACTAAGATCTTACTAATTTTAGTGGGCAATACATTTTTTAGTGGCGTTACAACGGGTATTTAAGTTACTTTTATACCTAACCTAAAAAGTCAACAAATGTCAAGCACGTAAAATCGAGCGTTCACTTCTACATTTGTAGAATATGGAAATAATTCCTCATGTAAGTATATATTTTGATTGGCAGTATCTGCAGAATATTTAATCAGTTAATATAAATTTCTTCTAGAGAAAAAGACCCCGGTCACAAAACTGGGACAATTATCAAAAGGATGTATTTATTAAATTTTTGAAAGGCGAGATCCCTATTATCGAGAACAAAACCTCTATTTCGCAGTATATCATTTGTTATGTTATGTATAATTACAAGTGCAACTATAGCTGCTTTTGTTGTATCCAAATTTATGTTTATCTCATTAAAAAAACATCTAAATTTATTTCTCATCACACCAAACACTCTTTCAATAATGTTTTGGGTAGATATGTGTGCCCTATTTCTTCTGCCTCATTTCTTGGATTCAATAATGGCGTTTTTGTAAAAAACTGCTTATTATTATAAACAACCAAAGGATTCTGCTTTTCCAAGTAAACTTTCGGATTTCGGATCAATACCTAATCTAACAACCACTTATTCAGATTCTTGGCCTCTTGCTTTGCGGCATCCGGCCATCCAACAACCAACATCTCAAATACAAAATAAAATTTCCATTGTCGCCGCATTCATTTTTATGCTAATAATATTTTAACTAGTGGGAAAAAAATATGCGACTATGAATAGGAAACGTTAGTGGCTTGTTAGTATGATGTTGGTGGCCACTAACTAGTGGTGTTTTAACATCATTTTAAGTAAACGACTATGAATAAGCCTGATTATATTTTTCTAATAACTTTTGTTTAATATCATCAGACCTAATTCCAGATATCAACCTGTCTCTCAAAGCGTCGTTCAAAAAGTCACCATAGTTACAAGTTTTTGACAAACTTTTCAACCTTGCAACGAATGCTGTTACTTTCTTCCGGCTCCTGGTAACTATTGTTCATCTTGAAGCGTTCTGCTACAACTAGTCTTTTAGGACTGTAGTGATCTTTTAATGCTTTCACCAATTCAACATAAGACTTCGTATCAGGCAAAGCAGGTGACACAAGATCTTTCAACCTGCTATATCCCTCTCCACCAATAAAAGTGAGTAAAAGGGGTACTTGTTTTGTGTCTGCAATATCATTCACTTTGAAAATTTGCTCTAAACGCTCTATCCACGAGGAGATGTCCCCAAACTTTGGGTTGAAAGGCTCGATACTCCCAATTAAAGACATATTTGTTGGGTACTGACTTCACACAGACTTCGACTTGACTTTACTAAGACTGGATAGACTTCACTATTGATTGATGCTTAAAAAAATGGAACGCACTTACTTGACTGAGTGCGGTATAACCATAAGCATTTTCGCGGATTCGTCTCGATTCTCGTCGCCAAAAATGTTGTGTATTCGTCGAGGAATTAATACACAATTATTTAATTACTGAGCACAGTTTTATTTTAAGAAACTCAAATCAAAAGATGTGACATAACATGACATCAGTGACATAACAATAGATATCCTATTCTAAGGGTAGATTCAAAATACATAACAGCTCCGATTTTTCCTTGACTGCCGACAGCACCTAGAGCGAAATCTGTCGTGAGTTTAAGAAGTTTTTAAAAGTCTGGATATTGCAATATAGGATTATTTATCAACATATTTTAACATAAGTCAAAATAATATAATCAGTATCCTAGAAATGCTTTAATTTGTTTGATAGTTTTTATAATTGGAATATTTTTGATGGCACTTATTTTATCAGGCCTTCTGGTGTTACGATGTGTCCCAAATAAGCGACTTCTTTTTTTGAAAATCCAGATTTATCAATTTTAATTTTGAAATAAGATTCACACAATCTCTTAAATACTTCTTTCAAATTATTTATGTGCTTTTGCAAGCTTATACTAGAAACTATCATGTCGCCGAGATATACTGAACATTTTTTGTTTGGAATACCTCTTAAAATGTTGTCTATTACTCTCTGGAAGGTTGCAGGGACTCCTTTCATACCGAATGGCATCCTCAAAAATTCCCAGTGGCCATCTTCTATAGTAAAGGCCGTTTTGGGAATTTCTTGGTCTATTTCAATTTGGTGAAATCCATAGTCAAGATCCAAGGTAGTGAAGTACTGGCAACGACCTATTTGTCTAGTAGGGTAGTTATATTAGGTAGGGAATATAATATATCTGTTTCATAAATCTTGCAATAGTCTATAACAACTCTAAATTTTGGTTTACCTGGAGAATCAAATTTTTTTGGAACAACTCAAATGCCACTTGACCAAGGTGAGCATGTAGGTATAATAATACTTCCATCCAGCATATTTTTCATCTGACTTTGAACTTCTTTTCTATATATTTTGGGATACCTATATGTCTTAGAATGAATGGTACTTCATTGGTAGTTCTTATTTTGTGCTTAATCTGACTAGTAAATATTAGCTGTATACCATCAACATGAAATATGTCAAACTACTATCTTTTATCAATTTAAAAAAAGTTTCGTGCTCTTCTTCATTTATATTGTTACGCTAGCTGCTGCATTAATCTTCTCAATCAGTACCCCCAGTAAAATTACCGTATGAGACGACTATGGCTTCTTCGCCCACTTCTCGAGAAACATCGAGACTACCTAGCGCCTTTCCAAAGATCGAGAAATTTCTAGTGCTACCTCACGCGCGAGTATAAATAGGCCACGAGCATCGCTGCATATAGGGTAAGGGAATTGACAATACCCTTTTGGAATTCCTCTTCTTAACAGCTTCGAACAATCTTCTAGTTTTCCTACAACCACTATGCAAAACACGCATCTCTAAACAAATTTTTATTCGCGAAGCAGGCCTTTTCTCAATTCTTTTGATAAGCGTTGGAAAAGTAATGCGAAAAGTACACGCTACGGCACTTTTTCGCACCGAAATGTCAAACAAAGCTACCTGTCCAGTTTTTTTGACACTTCAATATAATAGTGAATTTCTTATTGGTGTACAATTTTTATATTTAAACCAAAAGTGAGTATAAAAACTATTTTTTCTACGACAACCTCGATAAATGTTCATTTTGTAACCGTTACCTCAATCATAAACCAGCACATTTTGTACAGAATTTCATTTTTGCATCGGCTGCTAGGCAAGTTGCTAAGCAACGAATGCGAGAATAGTATATTAAAGTATAAGTGGATATTAAGGACTTTAAAACACGCGCGATTTTTCGAGCACGACGGCGAAGCCGGAGTGCTTGAAATAGAGCAAGTATTTTAAAGACCAGTTATCCACGAATACTTTACGCAATTTTTTTTTATTGGTGCACTTTGAAATCATGAATACTGGTATCTATTACTACTACAAGGAAAAGAAATGAAAATAACTGATAATGTAAAATGGTTGAATTCGTGATGACATTAGTTTGCCTTGCGTTGTCATGGAAATGTTAATAATATTAAATTATAGTATATTATTAAACGAGCAATTTATGATAGCCATAATTCACGATGGGTGACGTTTGCGTCACGAGCCGCAGGCGTGGGGCGCAAGTCACCCAAGTTAATTATGGCCATAAATTGCAAGTAGAATACTATACTTTGTCCACGCACTTAATTTATTTATTAATAAATAAGTCAGTAACGATCATTTGACATTACTAACCTCAAAATGTTGTGACAGCTACATGAAATAATTTGACATATATAGAGATGGGCGATACTGTAGAAAGTATCAATACAACGTACCGTTATAAATATATTGTTTTAAAATACTTAATATTAGAAAATATCGTTATGAAAAGTATCAATACTAAAAATTACAATATTTTATCGATACGATATATGTCAGAAACAAATTTCCTGAACAAAATACACAGATTTAATAGTTTATTTTCGAGTTTATTTCATATTGTCCCCCCATCTCTAGTTTATAATACACTACAGTGTATTATGAACCATAATTCACGACAGTTGATATATGGGTACCATATACCTTTTGTTAGGAGGTAAAATATTGACTTATTATTAGGTGGTCGTGGACAAAATACCATTCACTCCGATTTGCAAAATCGAAATATTAATATCTCGAGCAATATAACCTGCACTTCCCATTTTCATTTATAAAATTGGAATTGTTAAATATTCTCAAATAAAGGTTTTGACGTTACAAAGTACCTAATCCTGTCAGATCAATAATAAAAAGTTGTCATTTGGACATTTACACCATTAGACATTACACTCCGTTTCTCGAGATGTTGATGCTGCCATGGTAACTTTAAAGAACGCGCGTGTTTTAAAGTTCGTTTTAAACACGCTGGGGCGTGCTTTAAATAGGTAAAAGGGTTCACCAATAAAAAAAAGAATATTATGTGTTAGTTCTAGGTTCACTCTAAAATCAGGACGTGTACGGCTTGTCAGATTATGACGTCTAGCGACAAATTAATGAAATGTCATCAGATAGTTTCTGTCAAAGTTTTAGTAGGTAACGAGTAATTTCATAGTTGTTTTCTATAAAAACTATTGATTAAAATCGGATAGTGATATTGACTTAGATTGGACACCTCCGAACATAGGATAGCGAAGGTAACAACACTGAATTTATTACCGGAAACGTCAAAGAGTATGTAGGTATCAACGCGCTTATAACCTTTTTTGGAATGGAAGGCAGATCAAAGGACAAAATCGTGTATTGAACGTGAATGATATGTTGTCATAGAAAAAGTATAGTATGCAACTCGCAGCAAAATGCCCATTTTGTGCTCATTGCATAATATACTATATTTCATAATTTTTTCAATTTATTAAGTATAAAAACATTAACCCGTTAACCAAAAACAAATAGTCAATAAAAAATAAATAATGAATTCAATCAAATACAATAAAACTAACTTAGATAAATCACAGTTTCAAACAAACTAGGTTGTGATGAGAAAACAATACTTATTTTTGTAAAAACAGCCTTGAAAATTTGAGTATAAATAAAACAATAACAAATTCCAACTTAAACTGATAAATAGTAATATATTTATTTTAATTCACGTATATATTGATTACCTACTTCGCCATCGTTTGTCAAAGGCTTAGAGTCCTCGGCACCTTGGCCTTTAGGCTTCTTGTGCTTTTGGTTGTGCCGTTTGAAGAGTACATAGCCCGTTTTAGGCTTAGCGGCCTTTTCACTAGATCCTTCTTGGAGAAATCATGGTACATGTTTCAACAAAAAAGCTTACAATTAGCTGACTGATCAATGATCATATCTGAGGAAATTCGTGATAAATCCTATGATAATAGTTCCCATGATAAAAACAATGAAGTACTTTAGGAAAAAACACAAGAGTCGATTAAATGAAAATAAATAAATTCAAAAATGGCAACCACCAATCTCAAATGAAAATAATATGATTGACAAATTTCGTGTAGTGGGAGGCGGGGTTTGATAGTTTAGTTAGTTGCGTGAAGCGCCATGCGCAGCTGCATAACGCGCACAAACTTTGTTACAGCTTCTTCCATATCTTTCCTCTATTTTTCTATGCTATCCACTTCTCTCGACCAGCTATATTCACGTAAATCACGTGCTACCTACTCTTTATTTAGTGACAGTGGGAAAACATTAATTTTCTAGTAGCAGCGCGAACAAATTTTAGCAAGAAAGGTTCAAATCCGGAAAGCATAGATATTCGAAAATTCACCTACCCGGTGACTGAATACGTCGATGAAGGACAATAATATGGATGTGAAACAGAACAAATACTCGATAATCCAAAATAAAACGTTCAATATAATTTTAATATTTTAGTAATCAATAATGACATACGAGTAAAAACATCAAAATCTTTTATATGACATTAAACATCAAAAAATCTCTAAGCATAGATAAAAATAAATTCAACTATCTACAACATCCTCCCACCTTAAGTTTATTGAACTCAGTTCAAAAACTCAATCCACTACATTCCTAGTCTATGGATAGGTTTGACTGTTCTACCATAGCGTGTGGTAATCGGCAGTAATTCAGAATTTTCTTCATTATGACCATCCTGGTTATTTTCAGTTTTTTCATAATGAGAAGTTTCTTCGGGTATTTTGCTTGACATTGATGATAGATCCAAATCACGGCTACAATTTAATTCCAAAGGATAGATCTTCTGAAGAGGTCTCAGAATGGTTCCTTTCGCAGTTTTCGATTTCACCAGTCTTATTTTATTATCACGACCAGGTATTAACTCTTCTATAAAAGCAAGTGGCCAATCTAGTCGTTTCAAATTGTCTGATCCTATCAAAACAATATCACCAACTTCAACTTTTTTTTGGAAACGATTCTTGGCTGATGATTTCAGTTGTCCCAGGTATTCAATCCTGAACCTTCTACGAAGATCTTCTTTCAATTTCATCCTATATCTCAAGTGTTTTCTCAAATCTGAACTCTCCACAGCATCCAAATTCGGCACTCCACATTCCGGAATTTCTCTGAGAAACATGGCAGGGGTCAGTGGAACTAGGTCCCTGCTGTCTTCATGTGAATATGTTAGTGGTCTTGAATTCATTATCGATTCACAGTCGTAAAGAGTGGTGGATAATTCTTCGTAGGATAAACTAGCTTTGCCAAAAACTCTCCGGAGTATGTCTTTGATAATTCCAATCAGCCTTTCCCACCAACCACCCCACCAGGCAGCTGTTGGAGGATTGAATTTCCAATTTATTCTTTCCACGGTACTGTAAGTGGTTATCATTTTCCAATTCAACTGCGAGAATGCATTTTCGGCACCGACGAAATTTGTACCATTATCGCTGTACACAGTTGTTGGCCTCCCCCTTCTAGCCTTAAAATTTTCTGAATGATTGTAAGAAGACATCTGTAGAAAGTGACGATAGGAGCTCTAAATGAACAGCACGATAAATGGTACAAGTATACAAACATATCCACACTTTCTCTCCAGTTCTCGATTGGATCTCGAATCTATGAACCAAGAAGATAGCGATTCGTCAGTATCATTAAGCTCAACACCAAAAACTCCGAATACCCATTAAATTCAATACTTAATTACAATGGAACGTAAATGGGTTATATACCCATTTAGAAATGTTTAAAATTTTATTAGCGGAACACTCTCCTTCAATAATATGGTTACAAGAAACCCGTTTTTTCTAAAAAGATCTACGTCATGAATAATTACTCGTGCTATTATAAAGACAGAACAATCCAGCAGATTGCAAGTGAAGGTGTAGCAGTGTATGTGAAAAATGACATAGATACAGAACTGTTTTAAATTGTATTTAGTAATTTAGTTCAATATGATTGATATCTTGTTCAAAATTTTTGTACTCGCTTAATTCTTAAGCTGCAATTACTGTATAGTTCCGATATTGTTCAGTCTCTAATAACCTTTTGGTGGATGCGACTAATTTTCCTCAATAAAAAAAAATTGTGTGGAAGAAGTTATATGCCACGATTGTCCTGCATCTGAGGGGAGCTGCAAGCATGCTGTGGCGTTCTTGATGTGGGTACACCGAAGAACAGAGGACCCTTCTCCTATTGAAAAAGCTTGCTTCTGGAAAAAGTCCAACTTAGCTGCAGCATCAACAACGAGAAAATTCGTTAAAGTTTCAGACTTTTGTAAAAGATCTTTCCCAGGAAATAGGGACAAATTACTGGATGAATATATCACAGAAATCAGAAAAAGAAAAACAACTAATTCTTTGATGCGTTATTATGTTTTTCCAAATTATTCATTTTATAATTATTATTGATTAAAAACATACAAGTAAAATTTGCCGAAAATACTGAATTAAACCAACATTCACACGCCAGTGGGCTGATTTGACGTCACAGCTTGGACATGCCCCGTTTCAAAGCTGGCATATTTAAACTCTGAATTTTAGGGTAGAATCGGTTGTATAAAATTGTGCTTTTTTGACAATTGTCTTTCCGAGTAGAGAACTTTTTAAAACTAAAATAAAAACATTATTGAAAATGGCCCCATTTTTATGTACGAAAAATCTCGTTATAATCAAATGATAATTCCTTTATTAAACAGTACTTAGTTCATGCAGTCTATTGATTCATTTTTGTATCAATTTCATAACATTATGTACAATACCGCTTAAGATAATATTGAAATTAAAAAAAAAATACAAACAGAACTTTAGGTAGCTCACATTTTTTCCGTTAAATCAAAAATACTTGAGACTGCTCTTATTAGTTCCTGTATGATGCAAATTAATAAACATCGTAATGAACTATGTCAGTGGCACCTCTGAACTCTAATCCAATCACAAACAGTGAAAGGTTTCTTTTCTTTACTCAAATAGTCAACAGAAGTTATCATACAGATATCCACGTTATGAAATGTAGATGGCGTCACTCTGAGGTCCACACAAAATAAAATTCGTGCGTCGCACACACTCGATCGAAGTGTGCCGCGATATCGCGCATAATCGTTCGCAACCCCAGGATATTCCTTCTTACGTAAAGGGCAGTAGACGGAACAGTTGAAAGACGATGGCTGATAAAAAAGTGAACGAATTTTATACACGGCCACCGGTTCTAAGCAGATGGGAGGGATTCAAACAATTTCTGTGGAATCCTGAAACTAATCAATTTCTTGGTAGAACGGGAGCAAGTTGGGGTAAGTCTTGATCCTTATGGTCTTATTTTACTGCGACTCAGTAACTGGTTTTTGTCTTTCAGCGATCCGATTTTGAAATTTATTATTAGAAAAAAGTTTGGAATACAGTATATTTGAGAATTTGTATAAAAATTAAGAATAATTTTCAAGCAAATCATCATTATCCTAATAGTTACATCACAGAGTCAGTATATTCCATGTAGTTTTTGAAATAAAAATTACAGTCAAATTTGCCCTCTGACCTTTCCAAAAAAAATATATATAAGCACATTCCCAAAAATTTTTTATTCCATTCACAAACCTTTTACAGTACCCCAATCGCAAATTATAAACTTTATTGGGTGTTTTCATGTTTTTCCCACTTTTTTTGACAAATAAATGAAAACTTTCCATAATGGCGTCTTGTATGTATAGATAATGGAGGACGCCGCCCGTTTTAGCGGAATGGGTATTCGCTACTCTAAATGAAATATTAACATTGTAGCTGTTGAAAGTTATTGGTTTTTTGGTTTCTTGAATACAAATTTAACGAAAAAGTAGGTTGAAGATGTTTTCGTAATACAAAAAAGTGGTAACACCCACTCTTAGCGGAGTGGGTGTTACCACTTTTTTGTTAAGTCTATTTTTGTTCATGGCTATGTTTAATTATATAATGTATGAATATTTTTTCTGAAACATTATATTCTGTGATAAAAAACTTATAAAAATAGCCGAATAACGTTCAAGCTAAGTTTGACCCAAATACAAAATTATTGGTCTTACAAAATAAAAATTCAGATCGATCATTCACCAACGTCCTTTGGAGATTACTAACTATATAAATATGTCAGTGAATGAACTATCAATTATAAACCGATAATTTTTATGCTGTTTTGTACTTCATTTCAATTTCTATAAATTCTTTGTGTAACAGTAGCCAGTTAAATAATTGACCTTATTAACGCAAATGTCACAAAAATGCATATTAACACAAAACGAATCAGTACCGGAGTATTGGGAAAAAGTTAGGACTTAGAAACAATCAGAAAACAACTGAATTATCTAATATTTCTTTTTATCAATTATATTGATTTTTGATTGTGCACAATTGTTAATAATTTAGTTTAATTGCAAGTATTAGACATTGGATAAGTTTAAAGTAGAGATGAGGAATCATCACGTTAATAATTATTTATTGTTTATTATGTCAGTTTGGAAGCGATATAATGTTTATTACAGAGCAATGAAGGGATATTATTTGTATAGTGATTGAATTTTCTTAATATTAGGTTTGTTCCAACCGCAGTCAGAAACGGTCAGAAACGATCAGAGAATAACTGGTCATAGCAAACAACGAGTTATTTCTGCGTAATTCCTATCACTGATTGCAATGGTTGACTATTCTCTGATCGCTTCTGACGGTTTCCGACTGCGGTTGGAACAAACCTATTGTTTCATCGCAAAAAACCTATTTCACTTTATAAAAATGCGAAAAATAATGTGTAAAAGCGATTAAAATGCAAAAAATGAATGACGGTTACAGGAGGCCACGAGGAGTCAAAACAATTAATTTCCTTGTTTCTTTTTTAAACATTCCTGAGTAACAGTTACATTTCGGATTACTATAGAAGGTATATACGACCACCTTTAAAATTGAGAATTTACGAACCAAAAAAATGTGTGAAATGTCCAATGCTTTTTAAATGGGGATTTTATTTTAACATTCTTTTTTAGCTACGTAATTATCTAGTTGCCTTGAATTCAGTCGCTTGTTGTATAAACTTTTGTCCACGACCACCTAATAATAAGTCAATATTTTACCTCCTAACAAAAGGTGTATGGTACCCATATATCTACTGTCGTGAATTATGGTTCATAATACACTGGAGTGTATTATGGTTCATAATTCACGACTAGAGATGGGGGTACAATATGAAATAAACTATTAAATCTGTGTATTTTTTCCAGGAAATTTGTTTCTGAAATATATTGTATCGATAAAATATTGTAATTTTTAGTATTGATACTTTTCATAATGATATTTTCTTATATTAAGTATCTTGAAACAATATATTTATAACGGCACGTTGTATTGATGCTTTACACAGAATCGCCCATCTCTATATATGTCATATTATTTTATGTAGCTACCACAAAATTTTGAGGTTAGTACTTAATAACAAATCGTTACAGACTTTTATTTCATAAAAGAAATTAAGGGTCGTGGACAAAGTATAGTATTTTACTCGCAATTTATGGCCAATTTCCAAGATGGGTGACCCATCGTGAATATTGGCTATCATAAGTTTGATAATATACTATTATTGTGCTGTCAGTAAATTTAACAGAAGTGTCAAACATAGTAAAAAACATATTGTGTTATATTTAAAATTTTAATTAAACCTGTTTTAAATGGTAGAACTTCGAGAAGAATGCATTTTTTTGGTTTGCACACCATCTGAATTTAGAATTCGTTGTGTAGGTATATATTTGTTTATAGAAAATTTATTTTTATCATTTTACCCCCTTCAGAGCAAATTTTTCCATTTTTTCTTCATGTTGTGGTCGTAGATAAAGTTTTGTATGACACTTGTGCGTGAAGTACGTTCGCGCACTCGTTGCGAAAAAGTATAATTTCACGCACTTCTATCATAAATATCTATTATACCTAAGTAGGTACATTTTAAAGTTTGTTTCATGCTTATTCATGCTAGCCTATTAGATTCATAGATACCTTATCTAATTTTGACATATAAAGTGACATTTTTCAAAACTGATTTCCGTAAGCAAACGTCACATTTTCGTAACCAATTACATAATGAAAAATATTATGTAACTGGTGATGAAATAGTAATTCACGTAGCAAGGCCGGAAATAGGTTTATTTTGGACGAATAGACAAAATTCTAGGAAGAGCCGTAGGCGAGTCCTGGAAATCTGTGAGTCCAAAAAAAAACACTTTCGGGCGTGTTGCGTACAATCTTTTTTCGGCAACCGTGTGGAACAACAAATCATTGAGAGGTCACATTTCTTATACATTTTAATTCTTATTTGAATTAAACAGAACAGAAAATACTACATATTAACAAAAACATTCTAATTCTTATTTATATTAAAATTCGAGCAATTGCAAATATTGAGGAAATTCAGTTTGTTTGAAGTGCTTGGTATATTTAAATTGTTGAACCCTGATTTTCTGACCACTAATTTCATATGAACTGTCAGCCGTTAATCCGTTGCTATGGTAACGACGTGATTCTTTCCGGACTAGACCGGGAAATGATACTTTCTCAAAGAAAAAGCGTCCGGGATGTACCCACTTGGCGAAATAATTAATTTTTCCGCAAATCGCTTGGAAATTTTGACATTCCTGTCAAAATTCAGGACTTCCTTACTGTAAGGAAATGATATTTTCGTACAGTTGTTAGTGTTCTACATAATCCATAAAACGTCTGTATGCATTTTCGTACTTTTCTCTTGATTTCTTTGGCAATAATTCTAATGAAGCAGTACTCACTGCCTCAACCAGCTCTGGAGGAGTCCCAGGAATGGAAATTTCATCATCACTTATCATTTTACTTTCGAGAACACCAGCAATTAAATTTATAAGCGTCAAGTTTGACAATTCAACCTCAATACGTTTCCATAGTAACCCAAGTAATTTTATTAGGAATTTCAAAGCACCATTTATTTGGGAATAAAATTATCGCGTTTTTTTTTAAATCAATCAATATCTGTCGAATTTTAAAGGATTTGCGGAAGAATAGTATGTTTACCTCGTAGGAAAAGCCACATTCCTGGACTCTGAATCTCTCTGAATCTTCACAGTCGTCCAGGAATGTTAAGCTTTTCCTACCCGGTAAACAATGTACTATTATCACCAGTTAATAAAAACAGAGAGAAAATAATAAAGTTTAATGTCATATAAAAAAATAACAACAACTAGAACTGAAGTTAGAAGTTGATATATTAGATATTATACGTTGGTTGATGCGTTGATGGATGTTGGATGCTGCATGTATGTGAATGGAATAGTATATTGTATAATTAGTGGGAAAAGCATCATATTCCCAAACGACTGTAATGATTACCAGACGAGGAGCGTAGCGACGAGTCTGTAACACAGGAGTTTGGGAATATGCTTTTCTCACGAATTATACATACTATTTTTTCTTCGATCGTTGCTTTACATTTAAAAAATTTATTAAAAAATATTCCATTCAAAATGTAACCAAGTAAGTTTAGATGGGTTTCCCTATGTTCATATTGAAATATAGAAGTGATAACGAGATAAACCAAACAATTAGACAATTAGCCATGCAGCTTCAACGTCTATAAATTCTTTATGCCCTCTAGTATAATTAACAAATTGTACAGACTGTACAATAAATGTAAATATTAACAAAAATTAATTTGTGTTCAAGAATATCGTTATAAATTAGATATTCCTTTTATTTCTTTCATACCATCTTTATCAATATGAAAATTAAAACCATACTTTGTTCCATTTCATTGTAATAATCCATTAGTAACATTACCGCACGCTACAGCAGTGCGATAAGAATATTACCGCACTGTTATTCTCTAATTGCTTAGCAACTGCCCACTATTCTGGAATGTTGAGCTTTGCGCATAGAAAACAGGTCGAAATAGTGTAACTTTTCCCACGATCGGAGAAAAATTTTATTCTTCGTTAATTTATAATAATTACAAAAATTCCAAACTTTTATTGATTTGAAAAATTTTGTAATTAAAAATATTTTTGGGGTATCTATCATTTTTGCTTGAAAAAAATATAAACCCAAACCCGGCATGTACAGATCAAAAACAACATTATGCGGTGCCATTGCTCACTCTGCTGCGAGATCACATTATTGAACTAATAGAATTTGTTCAACCATCCTTTGGATTCCTTTGCCGTTAGGTCACACATTGTCCATCTTGATCTCTCGTTCATGAAATGGATGAGACGGAATTATGACGCCATTAAAGTATTTCTTAACTAATGTTGACGTAAATTTTATTTGCTATTTTTGACAGTTCAGTTGTCATATTTTGTAAATAACTCAACACATTCAACATTGAACAATATGTCATCGATTATGATTTTGAGGTTAAGGGTAAAATAACATTCAACCAATATAAGACAAACGTAAAACAACAAAAATTAATAATAGTAATAATAATAATATAATAAGAATGACTGCACATAATACAAAGGGAAAAAAATTGAAAAAGTTAATAAATAAAAATAAAACTAAAACAATGCGAGTCCCTCAAAGGATCTGCTCTTCCACTCAACCCGTTTAATTATATAAAGTATATTCTATATATATTCCACATTCCATAGTAAAGTGAAGAAAATGGAAGAAAAACTACTTAAAGCTAGAAAATAAAATATAGTATAGGATTTGAAGCAATACCTAGGTAGTAATTTAGAGCTCATGTCTTATAATGTCGCTCATTAACAAGTCTTTCAGTTTTTTTATAATTTATCAAAGGTAAGCTTTTAATGAATGTGGGATGATATTATGATTATAGTTTCGCTATATAATATGAAAAACTGGCTCGAAGCAATGTTGTTTTATGTCTGGGTAAAGTTATATTAGTCTTAAATCAAAGAAGAGATGACCTGTAATATAACACTAATAGCACGGAATACTTTGGTCGTGATACGGACGTTTAAGTATACGGAGTAGGGTACGGGGTACCGGGTACGTATATAACAATAACGGGTCTACACAGGTTCGTTACGTGAGAAATTTAAGACCAGCTAAAAGTCTCTAATAACTTCTCATTAAAAGTGTATTCAGAATAAGATATAAATTGCCATTGAAATTTTCAGTTACTTAATTAAAAAAGTCGATAATTTAGACTAACTTATTTATGAAATTCACTATGACATCCAGTACATACTTATCCATGTTTGGCCAAAAGAGTGGTTATATTTGTGGGAAGAGATAAATTGGAATCGATCAGAGAATTGTAAAGTTTGGTAAAGTTACAGGAGCAAGCTGGAGAATTCACAATACCTATTTTAAAAAGATGATTCAGGAAACGACCATGAGGTATATTGTTTTCTATAATCAAAATTAGAAATATGAGACGTATAGTACTTTAAACTGCAAATTATATTTTAATATTCGAAACTTGCTTTTTTAAAAACAAATTATATTGAATATTAATTATACAGTGAAACTTATACACTAAGTGTAAAACTTAATTAAAGAAAAGATAAACAGTTACAACTATGATTTATGCCAGAATGAATATTAATTGTTCTCCTATCTTATTTATAAACTTTGATTATCCTCGAGACTTGCTGAATTTGCACTATCCGTGTTCTAGTTGACCGCTGTAGAATGAATAGTACCACTGTTCTATTAAAATGTAACTTGTCCATCCCCTGAGGAAGTTTTATAAGGGACAAATAAAACTGATGAATTTTGAGTGCTGGTTGATGGAACTTCTTGTTCTTCTTTCTTGTTTTGATTTTTGTTTCTTTTAAAGTATCTTCGATATCTATAGATTATTATACATATACAAATTATGAAAATGATGAATACAGGGGGCGACCAAAAGTAAGTGACGTAAGGAGAGCTCTCTTCATAGGAAATTGGTTGTAGAAGCTGTTGTTCTTGATGAATACGTTGTAGTTCGTCTAGATGAATTTTTTCTAACTTGATAGTTTTGGTTTTTGTAGAGGGGTAATGAGCAATTGTTTGAATCTTCGGAAGAGTGAGTGGTTCTTCTACTGTCATTTCTTTGGAATTGAAGTAGTTTTCATCGGGAGTGCTGAATTCACATCCTTGCGGTACTTCAATTAGATAAACTCCATGTAGAACTTGAATGTTGCTTGTTGAGCACTGGGTAGAAATTTTCGTTGATGACGGAAATATGCCAATGTAATGAGAGGTTGTCATTGCTTCTATTAATGTATTATGAATTGAAACTGGAACATAAAGGCAAAGGGCTTGAAGGATTTGGCTAATACAGTCTGGATATTTGCTATGAAGTTGTAGAGAAACTTTTTGACACAGATAAGTAATGTCTAGCTTCTTGCAAGCTTTATTGGAATACTGGAAAAGTTCCTCAGTCAGATAAGGTAGAGGGGGTATAATTGTAGTTAGGTTTTTTGTAGGTATGGAATATAGGTGGTAGTGATTAAAAGATTCAGGATGAAGGATTGGGAAATGCTGAACAAATACAACCATAAAATTTGGAAAATAAGCGTCAATTGAAATAACATCATAATATTTTAGTAAATGTTCGTTATCAATGTATAATATTTGTTTAGGGTTATAATGTTCGAGTAGTTTCTCAATAATTGTTTTTTTCTACTCCTGTTTTATAATATACTTATTAAAAAACTGAAATCTGTATCATAATGAAATTCATTATGATACAGATTTTTAAGCCAATAGGAATGCGACATTCGCACGATATTTAATAAAGCCATGGATACTTGGTTGACATTTGGACGGCTTTTAGCTGAGAGGAACCAACCCCAAAAACAAGTTATTGAGTATTTGAGGGTTAAAGTTTTGACAATTATAAAAAATTAATCACACAATAAAGATAATTTTAATTGATAACATGATTGGGCTTTAAATATGCATATATGATATGAATTATTAAAAATTAAAAAAATTACATACTTCGCTTGAATTGTTTGGTTTTTGTGGGTTGGTTCCTTTCTGTAAAATAAATGTTAGCACTTTTTGGTACTTTATTGCTTAACTAAATAGGTGAAAAATACATATTGTTTTTTTATTTATTCACCTATTATGGGTTCCACTTCAAAATCAGGTGCTCCACTGAATCCATCCACATCGTCTACGATGTCTGTGCCGGTTATATTTTCATAAAATTGCTTGCAATCGTTCGGAATTAAGTGCATCACAGATTTTATGTCTTCTACCTTTGGATGTGATATTTTTTTTCCTTCAGGCCACATTGGTATTAGCAAATCTTTAAATAATGCCGGACGACCTATTTGTTTTTTTCTGATATCTATTTCAGCATACGAGTTATCTTCAAAATTTGTTTTCAGAAAAATTGAAAATGGTTTTTCTTTATCAAGAAGTATCTCACGTGTTTTTAACCAGCTAATTTTTTTAATCTCAACATCCACTTTTCTATTCACTATTTGTTTTTCTAGCTCAGTGGTCCCATAAAATTCAGTAGATAGCATTCGCGAAACTTTAAATTTATTTTTCGTTCGACAGTCTCATGATTTTTATATAATCATCTGGCAGGTAAAGGCGCTGTTGATGTTTAAGTCCACATTCGACGTCGGACAAGTCCGAATCGTTCGGGAGAAAACTATGCCCAGATACAAGAAAACGCATACGAATTATTTTTAAAGAGGGGTGTGCCTGCAGAACAGCTTTAAGCATAAGTGTCATCTTAATGTTGCGGTTTTGACCGCCACAGGAATCCGACCACAAAATTAACTCAGTAACGTTAAAGAGGTTTTCTTTAATATGTTTCAATAAACATGATCCAATTTCTTGTGCTCCCCGACCTGCCTCGTTTTCAGTCCAGTCCAGTCAGTTTCGGGCTTCTGGCCAATTTTTAATATGGGTTTCGTTTATCCCAGAAAACAAAGAACCAAATACTGGCATCTGTCAACAACTCTCTTATTTATTGTTATGCAGAAAGGAACCAAGCGGCTTGGATCTTTTCAGCAGGTGGGTTACTTGCTTAACAAATTTTGTTGGTTGGTTCATTAGTCAACAGATGGCGCTAGGTACCAGAATGTGGCTTGGATCTTTTTTGCAGTAAAGGTTACGGCTATTAATGTAATATTGTGCGTAGATCCAAAAATCACAAAATTGTGGGATGGTTCCTTTCAGCTAAAAGCCGTCCATTTCTGAAATTAATTATATTAGGTCTGTTTCCTGCAATAAAAGTGTAGCACTACTGAGCTATACGATTTTATTTATTTTAATTATGTTTTAATGCTTCTTGCAGTTTACAAATGCAATATACATAGATGTTCCCAAATTTAGTAATTTTATACGTATTTTTTCACAGATAGACCTGAATTCTTTTCTAAATTATATTATAGCTCAGTGCTACACTTTTATTGCAGGCGAACAGACATATTAAGTGACAATTTGATAGCTGTCAAATAAATTTGATTTTCAAAAGTAACTATATTTAAAATTGATTTAACTAATAATTATTGATTAAATAATTTTTATTAACCGGAGTAGAAAAAATATTTTATGCCACTTTCATGTAATGGCCATTAATACACTCGCATATTATATACGAAACTCGTCTGCGGCTCGTTTCGTATCCTACAATATGCTCGTGTCTTAATGGCTATCATTACATGTTCGTTGCATAAAATACTATTATTTCATCTACCTTAATAATACAATTGTGTGAGGTACTGATTCGAGCAAAAGTGATAGCGTTTCCTAGATCAGTTAACAGTTGAATAATTAATTGTAAAGAAAGATTTAGTTGATTCAAGGTATTTTGAATGTAGATAAACTTATCAAATTCAAATACCAATTTGTCCAGGACCGTACTTAATTTTTCTACTTCTTTAGCTATTGATTTTTGATTATTAGTTAATGATGTTATAGTTTTATTATAGTTATCAATTAAACGTGTGGTTAATAGTTATTTATGCAACAAGTGCAAAAAGTAAGTGTTTTTTGCACGCGACGTGAAATTGTCCAACGAGGTCTTTAGGCCGAGTTGGACAACACGTCGAGTTCAAAAAACATGTTTTGCAAGAGTTCCATACAATATTTTTTTCTACATTCATGCAAAAACTGGAAAATTAGAATGTAATATGTTGGGAACCTAACCTAACCTAATCAAACTCAAACCGTTCTTCTTTTTTGTATCTTTATGGCCTCCACCTTGTCAGTACTCAATCATAGCTGGTTTTCGCTTGACCATTTAAATTTTAAATAATTAAAGATTTTTGCAATCATTGTAATTCGTTGAGACTAAGTAGTAAGATATACATATATTATTGTTGTATTAAAGCAGGATCAGACACTTGCTCTGGAGTTTTATTTAATTTAAATGTTCATGTTTGTCATAAATCATCACAAAACTGACACAAGAATGACAGATGAGTGCAATAAAAATTTTATTGCACTAGTGCAAAAAAGAAGCACTTTTTCCATTAAATGTGTTTCACAAAAGTGTTGTTTTTTGCATGAATGTAGAAAAAGAAATTTGTTGATTTGCTTTCGAAATAATATTTTTTTGATTATTTTGGAGAGACTCTATGGCTTTATCATATCTTTCAGCGTCTGCTTGATCAAGGTTTCCAGAAATTGTTTTGATTATGCTTCCGAGGCCGTTAATCAAATCTCGTTTATTTCTTTGTGCTAATTGTAATTGATAATTAATTCCATTATCTAAATTTTCTAGGCTATTCCAATGCAAAGTTGTATTTTGTGACTAAAAAATAGTATTAGTTATATTTTTATAGTAATATTCTGAAGTATCTAATTCTAATGCTATAGGGGTTGAGTTATAATAATGAATAAAGTCATGTTGACTAATTTGGACCTTGGCTGGGCCCAGGTTCAGGGGTAGTATACCGGGATTGTCCGCCAGGTTCTGGATTTTTATTTCCTGACATGTTGTCGTTGATAACCTGTAAGGAATTTTGTCTGTTAGAGTTGGTTTTCTTTTTATGTTTGACATTCTTTTTATGTACTGTTGTGATTGTCACTTTATTGTCTGATTTGACTGTTTTTGGTGCGAATCGGGGAAATAATTTGTTTCTTTTCTCAGTAGTTTTGGTAAATATTCTAGTACTGGGTTCATAATTAATTGGGGGATCTCTGTTTTCGTTTCTGACTTGAATTACTTTTTCTTTTCTTTGAGCAATTTTGTGATTAATTTGGTCATACATTAATTTAGTTTTTTCGCGGTGCTGTTCCGTATAATTATTTATTAAAGTTTTATTGATGTCTATGTCAAAAGGATCTTGAGTGTCTAAATGTCCGTTAAGAATTTCAGTAGGTTTTTGTTTAGTTGTACTATGAATTGAACTATTGTAAGCTAAAATAGCATAAGGCATATGTTCTCGAATATCAAAAGCATTTTTATATTTTTGTCTTAGAGTACTCAAATGTTCAATGAGTGTAGAATGGAATCGTTCAATCATACCATTTGAACTGGGGTTGTCTGGGGTTGCATAATGAATTAGGATTTTATGTGTATCTACAAATTCTTTTACGAGTCCATTTTTAAATTCTGTACCACTGTCAGATACTATCATAATATGTGGTATACCGTTATGAATAAAAGAAGTGCTTTAACTACATTTATTGCTGTAGCTCCGTCTGCTTGTCCATATTTCGAAAAAGCGTCAATTAAAGTTAGAAATTTTTGTCCGTTTGCTTGAAATATGTCAATATGTAAAATTTCGAGAGGTTTTGTTGGTGTTGGAGTTAACATGAATTTGGGTTTAGCGGCGTGTCTGTCATATTTATTAATATGGAAATTTTCACAAGAATCTATATATTCTTCAATATCGCTTTTTAAGTTTGGCCAAAAATATCTTTTCCGAATGTGTTGTTCTGTTTCATTAATACCTCGATGATTTGTTTTTCCTTAGTGGTAATGTTTTAAAATGTCATTTCTGTCATCTTTGTCTGTAACGTCTGTAAGAATTGTGGAACATTTGATAAGATTATAAGCTGTATTTTTGAAAGTGCGTTGCAATAAGGCACAAGTTGATTCATAAAAGGTATCGGGTGAAAATTGTATAGCATATTTTAGTTTTGGGTCTATAAATTCTTTGAAAAATGTTATAGTATTATTTTCTACATTGTCTAATCCTATTTGAGCATGAATTCTTTTTCTACCTGGAAAAATTTATTTTATTACAAGTTTACCTGGTTGATAATAAACAAAATCTAATATTATTTGATTTTTATAATAATTCAAGGGTTTTGTGGATATAGGAATTTCTAATATAGGATTTTCTTGGCTGCTATGGATTGTTTCATCATCAGAGATTTCTCTTTGATCATTTTGTTGCTGATTTTCCTCTTGGTTTATTTCTTCCTTTTTTTTTATTTTCTTCAGAATTATTTTCTTGATTTCCTACTGTTTGAATTGGGTTTGCTAATTCTAGCAGATATTCAAGAGATACAGGTATTTCTGGTACATTTATATCATCGAAATCTGATAATCTTTCTTCTTGTGGATTATTATATAGAGATGCATTTTCATCGTTTTCCAATCTCTTGTTTATTTCTTCAACATATTTTTCTAAATCGAATATTTCTTTTGTATGTATTTCCACTCTTGAAAGGGCGTCAGCGTTTGTATTAGATTTTCCTTTTTTGTATGCAATTTCGTGGTCATATTCTTCTAGTTTTAATCTCCATCGTATAAGTTTTGAGTTTGGTTCTTTTAAGCTGAATAACCATTGTAATGGTTTGTGATCCGATAAAATTTTAAATTTTCTTCCAGATAAATAGGGTCTAAAATATTTCACGGCCCATACTATAGATAACATTTATTTTTCTATGGTAGAATAATTTTGTTCTGAATTATTTAATGTTCTAGAAGCAAATGCAATGGGTTTATCATTACCTATGGGTCCTTGGGAAAGTATTCCACCAATTGCAAAATTACTTGCGTCAGTTGTCAAGTTGAAGGGTTTTTCAAAATCTGGGTATTGTAATAAAGGTTCATTAATTAAAAGATTTTTACAAGTTTCAAAACATTCGATAAATTTAGGGGCGTGTTCAATTTTTGCATTCTTTTTTAAACAAACAGTTAATGGTTTCGTAATACGTGCAAAATTTTCTGTAATAACCGAGGAGTTCTAAAAATCGTTTTATTTCTTTAGTTGTTTTTGTATTGACATCTGCCTAATTTATCAAGTAAATCGGATATATTTGGAATAGGGTATTTATCGTCTATTGTTTTTTCATTTACTTTTCTATAATCGATTACAATTCTCCATTTAATTTTACCTGAGGCGTCTGGTTTTTTTGGTACCATCCAAATTGATGATGACCAGAGTGATTGACTATGTCTTATTATACCTTGGTCTAACATTGATCCAATTTGTCTCTGTACTTCTTCTTTATGTACGTGGGGGTATCTATATGTTTTTGTATGCACTGGTATTTCGTCAGTTGTTCGTATTTGGTGTTTTATTTTATTTGTAAATGTCAAGGGTGTATCTGGTCTATGAAATACATCTGAAAATTTTCTACATAATTGAGATATTTTTTCTTTTTCTTCTAAATTCATGTGGTCAGTCCTAATGAGATTTTTAATGTCTATTTGTTCGTTTGTGTCTTTAGATTCAATTGGTATAACGTCAGCTGTATATAAATGATATTCTCTTAGGTTTATGGAGCTGCTTTTTAAAGGATCTGTTAATTGCATTGAAATTGTTTCCTTACTGTCATTAATTAATTCAACCCAAGCCATACCATTATGTGCTTCGGTTAAGGTTTCTCTTAAATATGCATTATTGATTTTTTTATTAGGTAGAAATATTGTTCCTTTATTTTCTTTAACGGGAACACGAATTGGATTTATTGAATGAGGATCTAATTAAATAAAATAAAATTGAGTTTTATCTGGTTGGTAATATTTGATAGATAATATAGAAATTCCAGTAATTAATTTTAAATTTGAAAAATCTATATGTGCTTTTAAAAGTTTGAGATTATCTAAACCTATAAGACCGTCAAAAATCTTGTGGAATTTGAAAAGTCCAAATTGTAAATTTTTATTATTTTTAAATTCTTTAAAACATGGAATTTGAGCAGAATATTCTTGAGAATGAGTTTAAAAAACTGAGCTTACTATAAATGGCTCGTGCTTAATATTATTTTCAAAATGTTTAAAGCAAATATCAGGATTTATGAATGATTTTGTTGAACTAGTGTCAATGAGTAGTTTTAATGGAGGGTTTTGGATTACGATGTAGGGTAGTTCTGTTTTGTCACAGAGGGCATTAATTTCTGTTACTTCTTCTTTATTGATTTCGGATCCAACCGAAAATTTTCATTATAATCGTCAGTATTATAAACAATATCGTCATTTTCATAATGTTCATTTATGTCAGTATTGGTATTGTAATTATCTTGGTCAAAATTAAAAAGTTCTTCTGAAGTCCAAGCTCTTTGAGGAGATTGTCTCTAAGCTATCTGTCTATTAAAATTTGAAGGAGGGTGTCGTGGAGTAGGAAGAGTACTCGAAATGCTCATAGGAGTAGGTTTAGGATTTTGTGTAGGTCTGTTTTGAGGTAAATTTTTATTTGTCCAAACATTTCGGGGTTTACCAAAAACTTGTTGATTTGTAAAATATCGTTGAGCGGGTAGTTGTCTAGGATTCACGTTAATTGGACCTTGAGGAAATGGTCTCTGTTGATTATTTTGCCATTGTTGTGGTCTGGAATAATTTTGAAAAGTAGAGGGTTGAAAAAACTGAGGTTGATGTCTCGTAGGAAATTTATGTCTTTTATTAGACGAAGACTGATGTGGGGGTGAATTATGTGAATTACTACCTCTTTGTAAATAGCGGATATTATTCTCTTCTTGTATATATTGTAAAGCGATTGCTAAAGTAGGGGGTCTCATAGCTCTAATTGTGGTTCTTTTAAACCTGCTAGAAAGGTAGTTAAAGCCTGTTGTTGAAATAATTGTTTTTTAATTTTTATTATATGCGGATCATGAGTATGAAGATCTATATAATTACATATTATTATATTTAAAATTTCTAAACATCTTTGATAAAATTGTTGCGGATGTTCATTGAAATTTTGTCTTAAATTAACTAAATCTCGTGTCAATGAGTTTTCATCTCTTTGATCACCAAAGTTCTGAATTGAAATTGTTTTTAAATCAACCCAATCATTATAACCATAAATTGAAATAACTTCTTTGGCTTTACCAATAATTTTTGAATGTAATGTACGTGTAATAACAACATATTTTGAATGCAATTTCCATTATCGGCTGTTCTATCATAGAACTGATTTAATAATGTTGTAGCTACTTTGATAAAATCATATAATTCACTAGGTTTTCCATCAAAGGAAGGTAAAATACAAAGCGTCTTAACATCAACTTGTGGGACTGCCATTGTATTGTCGGTTTCTTTATTGATATTATTAAAATTAGAAATATTATCACTTAAATTCAAATTTGCAATTGCTTGCTTAAAGCTCTGCAGATATATCACTTGAATGATTATGAGCAAAGGATTCTGACATAAGTAAGTACTCACAGAAAAAGGGCGATGATCAACTTCATGTCCAGTAGACTGTAGAGACTATTAAATTCTGGATGAAGAGCTTCAATTGCTGTCGTCCAGGAATGTTTACTGTTCCTCTGAAGGCTGAGCTGCAATTGCTGTCCGTCAGGAAATTTCTTCTTTTCGATTTTCACTTATTTTTAAATTTAACTCTGTATTAAAGTTCAAATCCCGAACAAACGTTTAAAAACGACGAGTTTCCACCAAAAGGACTCTTTCGCGATCCTACTGACTGCGCCAATTATATTTTGATATTCAAAACTTGCTTTTTTAAAAACAAATTATATTGAATATTAATTATACAGTGAAACTGATATACTAAGTGTAAAACTTAATTAAAGAAAAGATAAACAGTTACAACTATGATTTATGCCAGAATGAATATTAATTGTTCTCCTTTTTTATTTATAAACTTTGATTATCCTCGAGACTTGCTGAATTAGCACTATCCGTGTTCTAGTTGACCGCTGTAGAATGAATAGTATAACCATTGTTCTATAAAAATGTAACTTGCACAATTTGAAATTTATTTATTGCAGCCATACGTCTGTGATTATCTTCTAGTAACATAATTCAATAGACCTTCTTTTATATCTAGAAAACCGTATACAGAAAGAGTTCAAACTCATCTTCTCAACATTTTTTTAAATGGATCACCCTGTTAATAAAAGTAACTTTACAATACTTCAAATTTGATTAAGTATTTCTTTCTCCCAAACTGACTACTTTCTGTAATATTTCAATTTTATGACTGAGAATTTTATTTATACAACAAAAATCGTTTAAAAGTGTGATATCATATCGGAAGGTTCGCATGCATTCGATTAACGTGTTCTTCTTATTTAAATATACCCACGTAATAAATGACTACAAATATAGCACAAAATTTGTTCAAAAATTATCAAAATTCGCCAAATTTTGTAATAAAAAAACAACTTCGTCGGGGAATCGAACCGCGGTCTACTCCAGCATTCTCCGAATTGTGATGACGCGTTAACCCTACTATAAAATAGCTGTCAAATGTTTTTATTTAGGTATATATATAGCATAGCTGTGGGAATTTTTAAAAATCAAGTTATTAAGAATTAAAGTGTCTTTTGTGTTATTTTAGAAATATTTTGCACTACAAACTGATTATTTTAAAAATAATCATAATGTGGAGGTAAGTACAGTTATGATTTCAAATAAATAAAACCATCATATTTTCGAAATTTATCGCATGATAAATATATACTAATTAAAAAAGTGGGCTTATGTCAAAATTCTCAAATTATAACACGAAGCATAAAAAATATTTATGACCGTAGGATATATTGTGTACATAATTTGTTGGAAAGTGAATTTCACTCATTTTATTTTCGCACTCACCGATGTCAACATTATTTTTTTTGAGCCATCACATTTTACAATATTTGTAACAATTATCGCATGATCATGGAGAAAATGGTGTATATTACATGTACGAAAGTGATTTTTCAAACTCGTGAAATTTACTTACCACTTGTGTGAAAAATGTCACTTTCTGCACTCCGCACGTAACATACTATTTCCTACGATCACATAGGAAAGTGACATATATCGCACTATCTATTTCTATGGAAAGTGGCCTTTATTCACACGCGTACGGAAAATAGTTATTTTCCTAACAAGTGCGGAAAGTGATACTTTCCCTCACGCGATTGCAGTTGATTCGAACGACGCAGAGCGGAGTTCGGGCAAGGGGTAAAGTGCGGGAAAGACACTTCACGCATGAGTTAGGAACATTATTTTTTCTACGACCGTATATACCTACAAAAAAGTATACCAACCCATTTCTCAAAAATTATTTAATTTCATCATACATATACAAAACTTTTACTAAAAACTACTAATTGTTATAAATATTAATATTAAAACACAATTTTATGCATTCTGTAAATTACTTGAAATTGCCGGTCCAGTGGAGATATTTGGTGTTATATAAAAATATCTTTATTATTTTGTATTTCCAAAAAATTGAAAATGCAACAAAAAGTTAGAAAAGATCTTTTTCTACTACCCTGCGTTTTAACCCATTTTCCCGGACGCATTTTAGTTTTAAAAGTGTCATTTTCCCGCACTAGTGCGGGAAAGTAATAAATGCGTGCGGGAAAGTAAAATGAGAACGGGAAAGTGAAATAATGCAAATTTTGACCTTATTAGATAGTTTTTTACTTCGGAAGTTATAACTATTGTGACTACAGGTAAATAAATATTCACGAAATAATCCATAAAAAATTTTTAGCATTTTGTTGCATTTTTCATGCAAATGCAACGAATGCAAAAAATTGTGTCTTAATATTAATATATATAATAATTAGTAGTTTTTAGTGAAAGTTTTGTATTAGTATGTTGAAATGAAATAATTTTTGAAAAATGGGTTGGTATACTTTTTTGCAGGTACCTATAAATATACGGTCGTAGAAAAAATAATGTTCCTAACTTATGCGTAAAGTGTCTTTCCCGCACTTGACCGCTTGCCCGAACTCCGCCCTGCGTCGTTCGGGTCAACTGCAGTCGCGTGCGGGAAAGTATCACTTTCCGCACTTGTTAGGAAAATAACTATTTTCTCCGATTGGCAGCAAATATTAATTTTGTGAGTATTACTTTTCCTGCCTAGGCAGCAAAGTGGTTACTTTCCTGCCTAGGCAGCAAAGTGATTACGCTCGCTACGCTCGGCTATGAATTCAGCTTCGGCAGTTAATCTACTACTTTGCTGCCTAATTAAACAAATAACTATATCCGTACGTGTACGGATAAAAAAGCTGTCAAATTGAATGTTGTAATGCTAGTCTATTTACCCCGCAAATTTTTATATGTCAAATACGTGATAATTAAATATGAATCGCAATATTTATGTGACAAAATAGTATATTAAAGTATAAGTTGATATTAAGGTCTTTAAAACACGCGCGATAGAGCTATTTTTTTTATTGGTGCACTTTGAAATTATAAATACTGGTATTTATTACTACTACAAGAAAAAGGAATGGAAATAACTGATAATGTAAAATTGTTGAATTCGTGATGACATTAGTTTACCTTGCGTTGCCATGGAAATGTTAATAGTATCAAAAGTACCTACTCCTGTCAGATCAATAATAAAAAAGTTGTCATTTAGACGTTTATACCATTAGACATTACACTTCGTGTCTCGAGATGTTAATGTTGCCATGGTAACTTTAAAAAACGCGCGTATTTTAAAGTTCGTTTTAAACACGCTGGGGCGTGCTTTAAATAGGTAAAAGTTCTGTTTCCAATTGTTGTTAGCTGTTAAAATAAATGTTCGTAGAGTTCATACAACAGCCTTTTTGGTGCGCGTCATCGTTTGTGACGTATATTCGGGTTTTGGGTATGTCGTCTATTTTATTCGCTATTTTGACACATATCTAACCTTAAATTTGATAAATAAAATCATCAGGATCGCATTCAGCAAAATTCGAAAAGGTATGAAGTTAATAGTTACTAGCTTCTTTTTCTAACTGAAGATATTCGGGAACTTTCAAAATGATGTTGTTTTTCCGTGTATCTAGGCATATTTTTGTATTATTTAAATGGATAAAATGAAGTACAGCCCTTACAAGAACTGTCAGTGAGACATTAGAAAAATACGACAGCCATATTGCCGCTACGAAAGGAACGTATAATTTTGTTCTGATCGCCAAATTGATAGGCTCCGCTTGCGCGTACTTTAAGCATCAACCAATCAAATTTTTGTAAGTCAGTGATTAGGGTTAACGTTTGTAATACATTTGAACGGTTCATTATTGCGATATTTTTATTAGGATTAACCTGACTTTTTTTCCATTTCTTTTCACTTAATGTGTTGGAAAGACATTAACAAACGATGACGCACACCAAAAAGGCTGTTGTATGAACCATAACATGTGTATTTATGGTTCATACAACAGCCTTTTTGGTGTGCGTCATCGTTTGTGACGTATATTCGGGTTTTGGGTATGTCGCTTATTTTATTTGCCATTTTGACACATATCTAACCCTAAATTTGATAAATAAAATCATCAGGATCGCATTCAGCAAAATTCGACAAGGCTATGAAATTAATAGTTACCAGCTTCTTTTTCTGAACTGAAAATACTTGAGAACTTTCAAAATGCTAATGTTTTTCCGTCTATCTAGGCATATTTTTGTATTATTCGAATAAATATAACAATAATATTCATATTAACTTTTCATAAATAATAATTGACCGTGAACAACAAAGTACAGACCTGACAAGAACTGTCAGTGGGACAGTAGAGAAAGATGTCAGATACATTGACAATACGAAAGGTATATCTGCATGCCTATTTTAAATAAAGAAATTTCTTCCGATTGATAGGTCGCGCTTTCGCTTAATCTGAACACCAACCAATCAAATTTTGGTGAGTCAATGATTAGGATTGACGTTTGTAATAAATTTGAACGGTTCATTATTGCGATATTTTGATTAGGATTACTCAAAGACCTGACTTTTTTTGCATTTCTTTCCACTTAATGTGTTAGAAAAACATTAACAAACGATGACGCACACCAAAAAGGCTGTTGTATGAACCATACCAACATTAATTATTAATTTTGGAACTTTTTTATGACGGCACTCTTTTTCATTGCATAAAAATCATAATTTTCTGGGCCACTTTCAAAGGTGAGTAATCAAAACTACATAAAGTAATTACAAATACACATATGTAAAACCTTTCACATCTACATAAAAACGCCTGATTCGGTAAAAGTATATCGCACTGTCATATCAAAAATAGTGTACATATCTTGTACTAAAGTGATTTTTCACACTCGTGGGATTATTTAACTCGGCTTGCGCACTCGTTACGTAATATACCTACTAATTATCTACAAATGAATTATTTTTTCACTTATTCATAAAATGATAAATGACTATAGAATGTCAATTGCAAAATTGTCAAATTAAAACACGATCGGATAAAACAAAAAAAGATTGTCGCTTTGTCCATGAAATTCTGGTAACTATCTTACACTACGAAAAAATTCGAGACAATTAGTAATATTTTTCCGTCGACCGTGTATAAACATCTATTAACGTTCTCAAAATTAAACAAAATCATACATTAGTGACCCCTATTAAAACATGATTTACATTACTCAACGATTTTTCTACGGGCAACCCAACGTACATCTTATCATTAGATTTATATTGACAGTTACCTGTGGTGTGGACAACCAAACATACAATAACATATTTAATAAAATGATTACTAGTAGGTACTAGGTATAGGTTTTTGACTTACCTACCATTAAATTTTATTATTTTACAAAATTATAATAATTATTTGTGTAAAGACACCCAAAAATGAATTTAAGAAAAACGAAAACAGTGACATTTGAACCAGCGATCATCTCTGTGACATTTCAATGGTCGCGTTCATCACAACATAGCGCTACCGTAGCGATCATTAATTTTCTGCTGAACGCGTGTTTTGTTGACTGATCAGATTGAGCGCTGTGGTATCAGTCGCCATTTTTTTAATCAGAATTAAAATGCGCTACATGCTACCGATTGATGATGCATTAACTGTCATTTACGACATAATGTTAAAAACATAAAAATATTTTTGTTTGGAGATATTTTAGTTTGTATTTCAGTGATAATTTTTTACTAAATATAGGAACCAACCAAATTACTTAATTTTAAGTCATGTGTCAAATTTCATCCAATCACCTCTGGATTACAGCGATTATTTTTTTCACTAGTCAAAATCTGACATTTTGGTGGTTTTAACCAATAGCAATACATTATTCTAGCCAATCATTCGGTATTATACTGATAATTATGCTTCCTCATCGATAAAACCTTGTTTACATCGAAACGTCAAAATTTTACTTTGAATTTGTCATTATTGACAACTAAAAGCGCTTTCAAAAATCCTTTTAAATTGTTGAAAAAAATAATCTTCCCAAATACAACTCGCTCTTCAAATTTTATCACATAATTTTTTATTTTCATCACTCAAACTTGTTTATTTGAGGCAAAAACATTCAAACAAACCGAATTTAGATAAAATCACTCCTCCTAACGGAGTCGTGATTTTATCAAATCGGTTTGTTTTCATATTTTTGCCAAATAAACAAGTTTTTCTACTACCGTGTGTAAAGTAGGTACTTTAGACACACTTTCGAGTGCGTAAAATTTGATTTTACGCACTAGTGCGTAAAGAGTTTTTCTTTACGCACTAGTGCGTAAAGTAAAAGTTCCAATATTATTATGTATGTAGTTATGTGTATCTGAATAGGTATAAGTTGGCGGTGAGTGACTGACATTTCTTTAATTGTGAATTGAATCTGACAATTAAAGTTTAAATTGAGATCTTCCGACTATACCTAGGGTAATCAATTGTATTTTGATGTAAGTATTGAATATTTTTAGGAAACTATGATGTTATTTTATATTATTATAATTATAAGATGGATCTATCAGAAGATTACTTCGCAAATAGTGTGGAAAAAATAAAATGATAAATTTCGAAAATGTTCTAGTGGCATATTACCTAAACTTCTGTATTTTGATAAAGTTTTCGATAGTAGAAAAAATTTTGTATGTAATTCGTGTGTAAAGACCTTTTTTTCGACTCATGTGATTGTCGCATTCGCCTGCGGCTCATGCGACAACATTCACATTCGTCAAAAAAAAGGCTACTTTACACACTAGTTACATAAATAACTATTTCGTGGAAAAGAAAAAATTATCGATAAAATTTGAAGCACTCGTGGTATTACCTTTGATAATACCCTACATGTCGTGTTTTCAGTTTGGTTAAACGTCAAACTGATTAAAACTAATAAATTGTGTATTTAAAATTATTAAACGTCAGATTGACAATCAATTTTTTGATATCTACAAAGTAAAAAATTATCTTATCGAATACTCCTCGGGCCTTGATAAATACTCAAAATTTTGTCATAGAGAATCCTTCAAGCGAGTTGCTCAAGGATAATAGCCCTCGGCCTGCGGCCTTGGGCTATTATCAAGCAACACGCTTTCAGCATTCTCTATGACAAAATTATCTCGGTATTATCAAGACCCTAGGGGTATTACTATTGAAAATGGATGAACAGATGGTGGTGACTTATGATTTTAATAATAGATTCTATAGTGTGTCAGGAAGTTCCACTCCGATGGGTAAACCACTGAAGAAAATAGTGTACAAATTAGAGAAAATACATTGAAAATACAGAAAATAATCTAAAAAATACTAGTATCATTAGAAAATACTCCTGAAAATACAAGGAAAATGCAGTGGAAAATACAGAAAATTTCTGTTGAAACATTTCTTAATCATATAATAATAGAAATAAAGATTTTCTCGAAGAAAATACTTGAACAATACCTGGAATATACAGAAAATAGTCTACAGAGTTTCATTCAGTGGTTTACCCCTAGCTCCAAAGTGGTGTAAGCTTAATTTATTGCGATTAACTCCCATTTTTTAATGTTTAGAATACTTATTCCATAACTATTGACGTATATATCAAATAAAATTGAGTTGTTGTTGTTGTATTTATGACATTTGTTGACATTTATAGAGATAGTTTTATTAGCCCGTTCAGCAGAATTACGATCTGATGGATCACTCTAAACATCGCTACCTGATCAACTTTGTTGGGATGAACGCGACCATTATCATTATTTAATTTTGACAGTAGGTACTTATGAAACAAATATAGTTATTTTTCTACTCCTGTTTTATAATATACCTATTAAAAGACTAAAATCTTGAAATCTGAATATCATTATGATACAAATTTTCATCAAGATACAGATTTTTAAGCCAATAAGAATGCGACATTCACACAATATTTAATATAGCTATGGATACCTGGTTGACATTTCTGAAATAAATTATATTAGGTCTGTTCTCTGCAATAAAAGTGTAGCACTGAGCTATACGATAACATTCACGACTTGTACCATAATGATCGTCTTTATGATCCTTATTACATAAATAACTATTATCCACAACATTACCATATAGAATTGAATAATAATGACAGTTCGATGGAATAATATTACTCAATCGTTGAGTCAAATTTGACAATTTGTAAATTTACTTCTTATCTCTGGTATCATCAGAGAAATGTCTAATAGTGAATCAGATTTAGAAGATATGTCTTGTACACCGCTAGACATTTTAAAGTTAGCGGCTACCGAAACAGAAAATCTCCTACCTAACAAGTCTAAAGGTAAATATGATGCGTGTACAAAAGTTTTATGGATTGGCAACCGACACAAAAAACATCTTCTTTTTCTGAAAATGTTATCTTAGTGTATTTATCCCTGGCATGAATTTTAACAATTATAATGTAACTATTAATAATTATTATGTAAGTTAATAAACATGAATTTATTGTGTATTAATAACGTTACCATTAATAAAAAATAATGTTCAGGTGAAATGAATTTTGGATTTTTTAAAAAACTTATATATATAGTTGTGGATAAAGTATAGTATTCAACACGCGCATAATGGCTATTACCCACTCAGAGGTTACAGCACTCGCCTCCGGCTCGTGCTGCAATTTCATCTTCGTGGGTAATAGCCATAATTATACGCTTGTTGAATAATATACTATTATTGCACTCATCTGTCATTCTTGTGTCAGTTTTGTGATGATTAATGACAAACATAAACATTTAAATTAAATAAAAATCCATAGCAAGTATCTGATCCTGCTTCAATACAACAATAATATATGTATACCTTACTACTTAGTCTCAACGAGTTACAATTATTGCAAAAATCTTTAATTATTTAAAATTTAAATGGTCAAGGCGAAAACCAGCTATGATCGAGTACTGACAAGGTGGAGGCCATAAAGATACAAAAAAAGAAGAACGGGTTGAGTTTTATTAGGTTAGATTAGGTTTTTGACATATTTATATTGTAATTTTTCAGTTTTTGCATGAATTTAGAAAAAATATTGTATGCAACTCTTGCAAAACGTGTTTTTTGCACTTGACGTGTTGTCCAACTCGGCCTAAAGACCTCGTTGGACAATTTCACGTCGCTTGCAACACTCACTTTTTGCACTTGTTGCATAAATAACTATTATCCACAACATTACCATATAGAATTGAATAATAATGACAGTTCGATGGAATAATATTACTCAATCGTTGCGTCAAATTTGACAATTTGTAAATTTACTTCTTATCTCTGGTATCATCAGAGAAATGTCTAATAGTGAATCAGATTTAGAAGATATGTCTTGTACACCGCCAGACATTTTAAAGTTAGCGGCTAGCGAAACAGAAAATCTCCTACCTAACAAGTCTAAAGGTAAATATGATGCGTGTACAAACGTTGTATGGATTGGCAACCGACACAAAAAACATCTTTTTCTGAAAATGTTATCTTAGTGTATTTATCCCTGGCATGAATTTTAACAATTGTAATGTAACTATTAATAATTATTATGTAAGTAAATAAACATGAATTTATTGTGTATTAATAACGTTACCATTAATAAAAAATAATATTCAGGTGAAATGAATTTTTGATTTTTTTAAAAACTTATATATATACTTGTGGATAAAGTATAGTATTCAACACGCGCATAATGGCTATTACCCACGAAGATGAAATTGCAGCTCGAGCCGGAGGCGAGTGCTGTAACATCTGATGAATTCAGCCTCGGCAGTCAATCTACTACTTTGCTGCCTAGTTAAACAAATAACTATTTTTCATTAGTGAACTCTTTCACCCTTTTGAAGCACGCCCCAGCGTGTTTAAATCGAACTTTCAAAAACATGCGTTTTTTAAAGTTACCATGGCAACAGCTCGAGAAACGAAGTGTATGTCTAATGATCTAAATGACAATTTTTATTATTATTGATCAGACTGGAGTACTTTGTAACGTCAAAACCTTTATTTGAACAATAGTTAACAATTTCAAATTTATAAATGAAAATGGAAAGTACAGTTCATATTGTTTGAGACATTAATATTTCGATTTTTCAAATCGGAGTTAATGGTATTTAAATTGATACTAATAACATTTCCATGACAACGCAAGGTATACTAATGTGTGAAGTATTCGTGCATAACTGGTCTCCAAAACACTTACTCTATCGCGCGTGTTTTAAAGACCTTAATATCCACTTATACTTTAATATACTATTTTATAGGCTCTATTGCTGTGTACCTATTAGAAATAGCAATAAAGAAAATATTTACATATTTCTTCAATTTATATTTCAATTCTGATGAAATATTATCAGTTTATTTCTTTCAAAGTTTTTGCAATGTATGCATGTATTAAACGTGAACGATATGTTGTCATAGAAAAAAAGATATTCTACTATAGTCTACCTACTAGAAATTGGATCCAGTCAAGTGCGCGCTCCAGGAACGGTTTTAATGGGATAGCGCTTTTTATTTATTTCGGAAATATTGTCTTAATCAGCTTTGTGATTTTGTGTATTGAAGAGTAGGTATCGAATCACAACAATTCCAATGATAAATCATAACAAAACCTGGGTAAAAACGTATGATACTATCCTAATAACGCAGGTAATTGGTTGTTGAGACTTTCTCTCCTCAACAGTAGTAACCAAATGGAGTGGAAAGGGCGATAAAATAAAATAAAAAAGGCACTTCTGGTTCGAGGTTGATAAAATGGAATGTGAGAAAAATGTTACCTTTCTTTTCCATCTGTTGAGAGCCAGTTGTTGTAATTTAAATTTAACCTGCAAGTTTACACCTACAGCAATGTTGGAGGAAGGACCAGTCTATGTAAAGGCACAGACACCTAGATCAGAGAAACTAAAAAGTTTGGATGATAGGTTATTAATAAAAAGTCAACCTTCCGTAAGCAAAGTTTATTACGATTTTTCTTCTGCCCCGATAAGAAAACTTTTATAATAGCTTGAATATCACATACAATCGAGGCAAACAATTGTTTAATAAATTTTCTAGATCTCGGTTACCGCGAAATTTAACAATATTTATACAGCAACAAAGTTACTATCTTTGACAAAGTTTTTTATTTACACAAAAAATGGTAAACCGAAAACTCTAAATTAGAACGAAAAAATCACTATTAGACCGTTGATTTAGCAAAGGTCGTAAGACGATAAATTGCGAAAACAATATAAGAAAAGATTTGGCAATCCTTTTTTTTCAGGAACACATGAAATGCCGGTCCACCATCATTAATGGCCGCTGCCTCACGATGAACAATTAATGAAAATATAGAATATGTACATTACTTACAGATTGGCACTAGAGTAATGCAATTTCACATCACTACATGATATTAAATTTAAGAAAAAAGCCCCATGATTTGGGGATTGAAATTCAATAGAGACTGATATCAAAAAGAAAGATCGACCTTGTATGCTTGACAATTTTTACTCAAAAGTGTCGTTTTACCGTTGATTACTTATTTTTCAATCAACGGTTTTACATGCTAATTTAAAATTTCTTCGCACTCGCTTGAGACTACACGACCAGACGACATTCGAAAAAGACAGATACGAGGTAAATCCGAATTATGCGAAATTATTTAGTTTGAATTAGAAATCTATTGTAGAAATTCAAATAGAATTTCTACAGAACCAGGCAGTCGGCTTATGGAGAAATGGGCTTAGGTGAAATTTCATGAATTGTTAGTATATTGTAGTTGACGACTTTCTGAACAATAGTGTCTATGGGCCCAACTCAATCGAACAATCTCAAAATAAGGGTAATATAAAAGTATCACAGAAATTCACCAAGGAAATATTTAATTACAGGGAGATTTCCAAAAAAATCGATTCTCGGATTTTCTTCCATACATATCTTTTAAATAGCCCTGTACCTATATCATATATAAATTATATATATTTCAAAATGACTTAATGTCACCTACTAACATACAGTACAAAGTATATAAAATTCTATTAAATATATATGATACAGGGGCGATCAACTTTCTGACTCGCCCTGTAAAAAATGTTTGCATATCTTACTATTATAAACCAACCAGAAGCAAATCCAGCCAGATATTGAAATTCCTGAAAGTTGAATTATATTTCAAGTCAACGTTCCATTTTTTGAATTTTTGAATATCCCTGTAGCAAATGAAACTTTCTCTCATGAGGGACTGATATTTAGTATCATTAGAACACTATCACAGAAAAAATTCTGGGTACATTGAAGAAAATAAGGAATACATGCTTTTAAAAAATGTCTATTTTCCAACTTCAGCACCCTGTATCTCTGAAACTAGTCATAGGATTGAGTTGGGCTAGTCGTCAACTACAATATGTGTTTATTCAATAGCCTTTGTGTGCGTCATAGTTTGTGACGTATAACCGGGTTTTCGGTATGTCGTTTGTTTGTCTTTTCTTCATTTACTTTCAAGTTTTTATTTTTCAGCTTCGAATTCCAAATGTCCAGGTTCCTTTGAAGATCCCGTTCGTTTTTTGCGAATATTGCAAGATCATCTGCAAAAGCGCATTCACGTAGATAAACAGGCTGTAGATGTCTGTGTCCAATATAAAATTGTTAAGTAATGTTCTCTGGTGTCTTTCATCACATCATCTAATATTAGTTGAATAACAATGTCAAGAAAACAATTTTTTGTATTCTGTGTAAAAATTTAATTTAAAATCGCAAAGCGCTTTCTGTCCAGTGCATCACCTGCAAGTAAGCAATAGTTGTTTTAAGTTAAAGTTAGGAAATTTTAAAGAATTACTTACTCGTCAGGCGATTACAAAAATCCCCATCCATTAAAAAGTTCACAACACATTAAAAACAATTAAAACTTTTTCAATTAAAAATACATGTAAGTTTAATAAAATTTTTCCCTTATTTAGGGTACTGTCGTTAAATATGCATTTTTTATCATAATTGATAGTCAGGTACACCCAACGACCTATTATAAAATAGACTAGCCTTGTTTACATTTTGGTTGTCCCCAACATATTTAGGGCGAGACTCATCTTACATGATGCCAAATTTCTTCCAACAAAAATAGTAATTGATGAATATATTCAAGATTTGAGCAGTATTTTCTGTTTGAAAAGTAAGAAAAAAGTGGGAAGCATTCAAAATAGGTATGACCAACCCACGGTTCAGCTAACTTAGTTTTTTCGGTTAGGATTTTTCATGATCTATCAATGCCATAAGTAGAATAGTTTATAAATTTTTAGTTTGGCAACTTCGAACTACTTCTGTCATTTTGGTGAGATCTGTCAATGAGATTTTAATTATAATTGTGTTTTTATTAGATATATCATTGATATTTGTATATTCAAGTGCTTTTAAGACATTTCTGATGGTGAGAAAATGTGTAGTATGTGAAAATAAATGGAATAAGAATGATGAACGATCGTTCCATAGGTAAGGTTATATTAGCACAAGCGTAGTATAAGTATAAGACAAGGGATTCAATATGTCGCCGTGAAATTTGATTTTTGAATGTATTTTTGGTAGAAGAGGGCATTTTCAAAGTTAAAGTTGCTTTTGAGGCTCAAGACAACAGGACTATTGGAGCAAAAAACCCTCCATCAACAACAAGGTAACTTATCTATTGTAATTGAAAGAAAGGTCTATTTCATGAACAATTTGTAATCTTTTCAGTTTGTTGAAGAATACCGAAGATTCATTTTATTTAAATATTTCTGTTTAGGTTTGATATACTTTCCTTTGAGGTAGAAATCAAAAACCCAATATTCAGTCCCACTAATAATCAGCTTTAATTATAATCACAAAACATACATAAGCATACTGACTAACACTAATTTACTTGTTACAATTAATAATAAAGGGTGCGTGTGTGTTCGTCTATTGTCTTTTTTCAACTCTCTTCCCTCTCGAGCAAGTGCCAGTGCTGCCAGACATGACGCAAGAAATGTTTGATAATGCGGCGTTGCCGCTACGCACTTTTTGGCAGGCAAGATGGGAAAACTGAACATGCCCCCCGCCTTGAAAGAAGTTTCAACCGTGCAGCGCTACAAATTCGCTCGCAGTTGGCCTTTCGTACGAAACACATAACCGATTGAAATAACGTAACAAACACGAACAAAAACACACTGGTCATTAGTCCTTCACTCTTCTGAGTCATCAAGCGGCAACGGACAGATCTTGGCAAAAGACCTTTTTAAGTGGCCATCTGTGGTACGGATTGTGGCCACTCTTGCTACTCCATCTGCGCCTGGATGAACGGTCTCCACGCGTCCCAACTTCCACTTCATTGGAGGTTGGTTATCCTCTTTTAGTAACACTAATGTGTCTATTTTAAGCGAATCATAATTGTATTTCCATTTGGTTCGCTTTTGTAATTCACTCACATATTCTTTGTTCCATCTCTTCCAGATATGCTGCTTGACTTGAGCTAAATGCTGATACATGGATAGCCGGTTTCTCGGCAAGTGGGTTATGTCAGGCTCAGGAAAAGTGTTTAACGAGCGACTGATTAAGAAGTGTGATGGTGTTAAAGGATGAAGGTCATGGGGAGAGTCTGATAGGGGTGATAGTGGTCGAGAATTTAGAATTGCTTCCACTTCGGTCAAGATAGTATACAATTGTTCAAAAGTGAATGATAAATCTTTTGTAACACGTCTAAGATGGTACTTTATACTTTTAATTCCCGATTCCCAAAGTCCACCAAAGTGGGGAGATCGTGGAGGTATGAACTTCCACGCTATGTCGTTGGCTTGAAAGGAATTTGTTAAATTGTTTTCGTTATTAATAATGAACTTTCCCAAATCCTTTAGAGCACTATTGGCTCCAACAAAGTTTGTGCCGTTATCACTATAAATACAAGCAGGCTTGCCTCTTCTGGCAACAAATCGTTTTAATGCTAATAGGAAAGCATCAGCACTGAGATCACTCACCAATTCTGTATGAATTGCCTTTGTAACACAACAAATAAATATACATATGTAAGATTTCGATACCTTGTACCCCCGTCCGGATTTGCTTTTTACAGACATAGGGCCTGCATAATCAACACCGACGAATTCGAACGGATGACGGGATTTCAAACGCATTTCTGGCAAGGATGGTTGGATGGAGGTTGAATTTGAGTGGGTTTATATCTAAAACATGGAATACATTTTCGTACAATTTTTTTAACTAATACACGTCCCCCTACGATCCAGAAACTTTCACGGAGCGTGACCAAGGTGTGCTGCGGCCCCGCGTGCATCAGCCTTAAATGCGTGTTCCTTACAAGTAGTTCGGCCAAGTGACTTCTAGATGATAAAATTGCCGGATGTTTTTTCTCGAACGCAAATTTGGCGTTGGTTAACCGTCCACCAACTCGTAAAACACCATCACGGTCTAAAAACGGATTAAGACTAATAATTTTGCTATCAGTGGCGTTTTTACCATTGGTCAATTTACTAATGTCACGCTGAAAGAACTCACTTTGCGACAATTTTGTTAGGCAGTTTAATGCATCGGCAAATTCCGATACTTCCAACGGTCCAGTCCTGCTTAATTCAGGATTTCCCTTGGCCCTACAGTTTAAATAGAAACGTCTTATATAGGCGGTTATTCGTTTGAGTTTATTGATGTCTGAAAAATGTTTAATAAAATCGTTTTCTGAACACGAGAAAAATAAATTAACCCTTTGTTTACGAATATCGGGTAAGTTTTCGTTTTCATTATGATATTCAGGCCAACTGGCCCCTTTTTCCCTTAGGAATGGGGGTCCGTCCCACCACATCGAATTATTCAATAAAATTGTGGGTCTTACACCTCTCGACACTAGGTCCGCAGGATTATTTTTAGACGATACGTGACACCAACTATCCGATGCTGACAAATCTTGGATTTCGGCTACCCGATTACCAACGAAAGACTTTAATTGATTCGGTGAATGTTTCAACCACCCCAAAACTACCGTTGAATCTGACCAGTAAACACACTGATCAATTTTAATACGTAATGACCTTTTTACTTCATTTGACAGTCTGACTAATATTACTGCTGCCATTAATTCGAGTCGCGGCAACGTGGCGGTCTTTAATGGTGCGACTTTAGATTTTGCGCACAACAGATTTGTAAACACCGCCCCACTCTTATCAATTGATCTTAAGTAAATACAAGATCCAAATGCATCTTCGGACGCATCCGAAAATCCGTGCATTTCAATCCTCACTGCACCTTGGCATATAGCGCGCCTCGCGATGCTCAAGGAATTTAGTACTGACAAATCCGCTCTAAACTCACTCCAAAATACTTCGATTTTCTTTGGAACCCTCTCGTCCCAAGATAGCTTCTCGAGCCACAATTTTTGTATTAATATTTTTATTAAAATGATACTTGGTGATAGGAGGCCCAAAGGATCCCAAACCTGTGAGACGTTGGAAAGTATGCTTCGTTTAGATACCTTGGTTTCAGATACATCGGATATCTTAAACACTAGTTTATCGCCAATAGGCTGCCACATAATACCTAGTGTCTTTGTATTTTCATACTCTCCAAAGTTAATTATATGATGATCTTCAGTGCCATTACCTACGTATTTTAACACGTCTGGATTATTCGAATAAAATTTTCGAAGTTCAAAACCACCCTGTTTAAGTATGTTGCTTATATCGAAACACATTTGTGCCGTTTCTTCTAAATCGTCCGCTCCGCTTAGAAGATCGTCAACGTAAAAATCTGTCTTAATTATTTTTGCTGCCTTCGGATATTTACATTCGTTTTCGTTTGCCAGCTCAAATAGGCACCGGATTGCCAAATATGATGCCGCCGTTGTACCATATGTTACAGTTTTTAATTCGTAAGTAGTTAACGTGTCACTCGGGCTTTCTCTCCATAAAATTCGCTGAAACTTGTGTTGCTCGGGAGCGATTAAAATCTGGCGATACATCTTCGTAATGTCCGCGCTTATTACAAATTCATGTTGCCTAAATCTTAATAAAATTGAAAAAATAGTTTCTTGGAGGGTCGGCCCGACATACTGCAAGTTATTAAGCGACAATCCGGAAGAGGTTGGCGACGAAGCGTCAAACACGACTCTAAGCTTCGTTGTTAAGCTATCATCTTTTATAACACCATGGTGAGGCATGTAGTAGGATAATTTTTCAGGTTCTGTGTCCCGTATCCTACTCATATGGTTTAAATCTTCATATTCGCGAATAAAATCACAGTATAATTTTTTTAAATGTGTGTCACGTTCTAATTTGCGTTCTAAAGACATGAATCGTTTAGTAGCTATTTCCCGTGAGTTCCCTAGTTTTTCCGGATTTTTCTTAAATGGTAACGTTACTACAAAGCGTCCGTCCTTATTTCGTTTAGTGTATCGCGAAAAATGCTCCTCGCATGCATTTTCATCTTTCGACCTCAGTGGTTTTAAGGGTGTTTCTTCCACTTCCCAAAACTTAATTAAGCATTTTTGAATATCCGTATCAACGTTGTCATTTTGTATGAAATTGCACACGATTGAATTAGACCTTACACCTATTGGGCCCGACACTACCCAACCGAGTTGAGTTTTTTGCAATATGGGATTGTTTCGCCCTAGAAGTATCTGCCCTGTACTGATAACCTCCCAAAATATGTCCGCCCCTATTAAAATTTCGATTTTACTTGACTTGAAGAAGGTGGGGTCGGCTAAATTTATGTAACTAGGCACACAAAGCCTTTAAACATCAACGTTTACTGATGGCAAATTTTCCGATATTTTATCGATAACAAAAAACCACTTCGCGCAATAATAATCGTTATGTAGAGATTTCAATTCCATTTCACATTTGAATTCAACATTTGACGTGTTATTATTTAAACCTTTAACTGTAATATTTGCTTCATGAGTTTTTAAATTCAATCGCGTACATAAATCTTTGGTCATAAAACTTGACTGCGCGCCACTGTCTAGCAGCGCTCGCGCTATATGAAAGTTACCGTCGTTGTCTGAAACCTGGACGTATGCCGTCGAAAGAAATACGTGGTTCACCGAATCGCACGCTGACAGTACTACCGAGTTTTCTTGTTGATTATTTGTTGCGGAACTTTGCGTGTTTGCCGTCACTTCATCGCGTTGCTGTGGTCCCGAACCTGTACTGCGTTCCCTGTGCAATAATGTATTGTGTTTCCCATGACATTTAATACAGGTGCCACGTCGGCATACCTTACTGTAATGACCCCTTTTTAGACAGTTGGTGCATAATTTCAGTGCCTTTGCCTTACCTTCGCGTTCGTTTACCGATAGATTAAGGAACTGTTGACAGTTATGAATATAATGATTCCCTTCGCATACAACACACAATGCAGAACGAGTTTGACTATCTGTTACTAAAAACGATCTAGTATTTGAGCTGGAAACTTTACGCTTGTCTGTTTGATTCTGTGCTATCATTTCTAGCATATCGGCCCTCGACTTTAAAAAATCTTTTATGTCCTTAAAAGTAGGAATTTCTATATCCGATTTAGCATTTTCCCACTCGCGCATCGTGATATTATCTAATTTCGAAGAAATCAAAAAAACAAGTAGCGTATCCCACTCAGATACTGGTTGATTCAATTGACTAAGTGCCCGCAAGTTTTTTGAAAAATCGTCTATAAGTTTTCTCAGCCCGCTAGCAGATTCCTTAATTAATGGATCGCCGTTGAATAATGATTTAACATGATTATGAATAAGCAATTTGTTGTTATCATACCGTTCCAATAATGCATTCCACGCTACCTCATAGTTTGCCGCTGATATCTCTAAAGATTTTATGACGAGAGCCGCCTCTCCTTCTAGCGACGCTCTGAGGTAGTGGAATTTTTGAATATTGCTCACAGACTTATTTTCGTGGATTAACGAATAGAAAGTGTCTCTGAACTCTAACCAGTTTTGATACACGCCACTATACTTTGGAAGGTTTATGGTTGGTAACCTAACATTATTCATTGACTGTGAATGCTCATTCGTTTTACTTTCGGGACAAGCCCCTGAACTAATTATTGACTCACTGGGACATAATTTAAATTCGTGTTCACGTAAAAATCGTTTAGCTAACGCTATTTGTTTGAAATATTCATCCTCGAATTTATGACGTAATTCTAATTGTATATCTAAGTCCGCGGTATCTACTAATTTTTCTATAGTGTTCTGAATATCTTCGAACTCAAATTTAACTTCCTTTAAAGCCTCGACTCTTTCAATAATTTGCATTACATCATCCTCTGTAACTGTTTCCGATTTTAAGATATTATTCACAACTTTTGAAAAGTGTGTTAATTTTGACTTTAATGTACCTCTTTTTTTTATTGAAGTTGCTAATTCGGACATTGTAACGATTGATAAGTATCTTGTTAGTTATAATTTCTTAACTATAGTAAGCCTACGTAAAAGCAATTCAGCATTAACGAACCAAAGGAATGTAAGTTAAAAAAAAGGAACTCACTTTGTTTCTTGTCGCTCGTCTCTTCTTATATCGTCCAATACTCCACTGGGCAACTGGCCAAACCAAACAGAACGCCAACGGCTGCCGGGAACAATCTCGATGCTTGCACGTGGTGATTATAACCCCTAACTTCGATTCAGCTTGGATTTTTAGCAGGAAAACCACGCTCTGCTACCAATGTTTAGGTTTGATATACTTTCCTTTGAGGTAGAAATCAAAAACCCAATATTCAGTCCCACTAATAATCAGCTTTAATTATAATCACAAAACATACATAAGCATACTGACTAACACTAATTTACTTGTTACAATTAATAATAAAGGGTGCGTGTGTGTTCGTCTATTGTCTTTTTTCAACTCTCTTCCCTCTCGAGCAAGTGCCAGTGCTGCCAGACATGACGCAAGAAATGTTTGATAATGCGGCGTTGCCGCTACGCACTTTTTGGCAGGCAAGATGGGAAAACTGAACAATTTCCATATATACAATTGTGTGTGCTAGTTATTTTATTTTGTAATATGATTGTGAATAAATCTTAAGAACAATAAATCGTGTTTATTTATCTGATCTTGTATATAAAAATACCATCATACTTACATAAGGCAGAATTTTATCAGCCTATCGTTTTCCCACAATCGTCTTTGTAGACATTATTCTCCTGACCGCAGAAGTATTTCTGAACATATAAATTACAATGTTGCTTATCGAAATGTCATGTAATCCAAAATTCTTCAAAACAAACACTAAACACCACAAAGACTGTCTTATCTATTTCTTGTATTTTTACCGTTATTATTAATTTTAATTGCTTACTTAAACCAATATACTCAAAATTGCAATTACCGACCACAAAATTACAATATTAAAATACAGTACCTTCTACTCTGAAAACGCATATTTGATTTTCTTATGAAATATGTGATAAGTACCTATATAAATATATTTTTTCTACGACTGCTATGGAAAATAGTTCTTTTCCCACAATTTACGCAGCTACAAAGTGCCACTTTGCCTAAGCCGAGGGAAAGGTTTTTTCCCACTCTACGGTACGATAGAGAATCAACACAATTGTGGGAAAACAACTATTTTCCATAGCAGTCCTGGAAAACCCGGAATAATATTAAAAAACAGTTCAAATATAACAATAAATTATAATAATAATTAATTTATAAGTACCTACCTACTTTCCATCGTATTCGTACCTATATTAAAAATACCACTTCAAAATAGTTAAATTATTCATTAATTTGCAGTCGTAGAAAAAGTATAGTGTGCAACACTAGTTGCACAATATACTATTTTCTACAACCACATGTATATTATCTATTTTCTACACAGTTTACAGAATGGGAATGTAGGCAATTTCGGTTAACTGAACGGATATGATTTCGTATACATCCTAGAATGTATATGACATCCACCAACCAGCATTTGCGTTCAGTACCCGTTAACTTATCTCTTTTCAATTCCAAAGAAACATCAAAATAACTTGACAAAAAAGTCTCTTATAGAAGCACTGAATCAAGAATATTTATTATCAAAAATAAGCGGGAATAAAATAATGCGTAGAAATTAACAAATACTACAGTACATTTAACGTTATATACGATATACCTACGACTAGTATATATGTTACGGTTAAAGTATTTACTTGGCTAGTATATAAACTAGTTGGATAGTATACAAATTATCCAACTGCCTGGTTATTTTGATAAAAAATCATATTTTCACTAAAATAGCTACGAGTAATGGTTGGTTTGTATACTATCCAGCTAGTTTATAAACTATACAAAATTTATCGCTAAGGCTCAAACCACAAGGAAAGTACACAAATTAGCTAGCATTTTTGGCCAGTTTGTAAACTATCCACATTCGTTGGATAAAGTGTGAACCTGATATTGGTAGTAATACATAATAACCAACAAGTTGGTTAGTATGTAAACCAACCAACGCGAGTTGGTTATTATGTAAACCAGCCAATTCTCTTTGGGTTATTTAGTGGGGTTATGTTTCGTCAAGTGTTGTGTGTTGTGTGACGGTGTACAGTTTTGTCTCGTGAAATTTGTTTAAGAATAGGTATCGGGTTATTGAAAAATAATCAACAGCAACAATTTGAAAACCTATTATCAGACGTTTACGACAAAAAGTCGCAAAATTCAAAATTAATGAATGATAGCGATTATAGTGAATTAACCCAAGAGAATTGATTAGTTTGTTGAGTAATACATAATAACCAACTCGTTGGTTATTATGTATTACTACCAATATCAGGTTCACACTTTATCCAACGAATGTGGATAGTTTACAAACTAGCCAGAAATGCTAGATAATTTGTGTACTTTCCTTGTGGTTTGAGCTTTAGCGATAAATTTTGTATAGTTTATAAACTAGCTGGATAGTATACAAACCAACCATTACTCGTAGCTATTTTAGTGAAAATATGATTTTTCATCAAAATAACCAAGCAGTTGGATAGTTTGTATACTATCCAACTAGTTCATATACTAGCCAAGTAAATACTTTGACCGTAACATATATATCCCTTGGCAGTCCAGTAGTAAGCATCCCCCGTGAGGGAGTTTTTTTTTTAGTTAACTATTTTTCTCAATAATTATTCTGCCTGCCTTATATTAATCCCAAAGCTTAATATGAAATTTCGTGATTTCAAACTACTTTCTCCTCAAAGCCAACTGCTACCTATATTAGAAACTCAAAAACTACTTGTCCAATAACTTATTTGAAAAGTTTACTCCAATTCATTAATAACTATTTCCCGATATTTCAGATTTTTGCAAGTCTTTATATGCGGTGTTTTGCATGGTTATTCTGTGTCAAAAGATTATAAAAATGACTTGGGATTTTAGCTAAACAAAACATTGAAAAATAATTATTTCTGTTTGCTTCCCTAATAATACTGCCATCTAACTCTTGTTCTTGCATATTTGGCATTGGGAAAACTAATTAAGAATTAATACACAATCACTGCTTGATTAACAATTTGAAATATCTGATAATTTAAATCTTCACTATTCAGCTGTGTCATCATTTATGGATATCCATTTATCCCTCCTCTACTAGTCGTGAGAGGTGATGTTCGGGAGTATATATTGATCGATCTTCTCTCTCTTTTACTCTTTCGTCTTTCTATTCCTACATATCCAAAGGCAAGGTTAAACTGACCTAGTTACACTCTCCACCGATATGAAACCGAATGAATATACTGCTCGGCTATGCTTCGTTTGTTTCCATAATTCGCTATCTTCGTAGAGAAAACATATTGATGGCTTTTCAAAACGACTGGAAATTGTTTACAGCGGAAAAAAGATATGAGGATATTAAAAAAAAGAAACCGTTAAGAAGCATGAGGAAGGCCGTTTGTCGGTGCCGTGCACTGTTTCCATGTCAACAGTTATACATTTTCTACACAGTTTACAGAATATAAATGTAGGCCATATCGGTTAACTGCATGGATATGTTCTTTTCTCTTTTATTTTATGGGAATTAAACCACAATGCTTTTAAAGTTTTTTATTTCCATAAAATAAAAGTGAGAAGAATGAATAATGTACCACAAGGAGCATACAGAAGATATGAATAATTTGAAAACCCTAAACTCACACCACTGAAAGTTACCACGTTACCAGATTAGTTACTGAAGGGTGTGTTCCGAAAAAGTAGTCAACAGTCGTGTTCCAAATCTATTAAATATGCCTTGATTGATAAATAAACCAGCCACGCCATAGCCATAAGTCGATTTCTCGTCTGTTTAGTAGATGTTTATTGTAGATATAAGATGAATGTATTTGATTTTTGACGGTCCTAAATGACCCCTAGCTAACTGCCCACAACTATTTTTCCTTTATCTTTCAGCTGTTTTTCTCATATTTCCTTGTCGTACTTGTGTAATCCGCAGGGTTCCGTAAGATTTTTCGCAATCTGTATGTTTGGTATATTCCTCGGTAGTACAGTAGTGAGCATCTCGGACTCTCAGGCGGTTGACCAGGCTTCATTTTACCGCCCGTGAGGAAACTTTTTTAAATGTTAATTTTATTTCTCCACGAATAAATACGCACAAATTATTTTTACATATTAAGCTGCATATTGATCTAAATTCTTCACACCAGTGAATAATGAAAAAGTATTCACTCTCGTTAGCCAATCACATTCTATTATTATCAGAATTCACGCTAAAATGGATTAAAATGAATAAATCAAATCGTCTCTCTCTAAACGTCAAATACCTAATGACGCAAATCGCCTATGACGGCGCGTCGTAGAATAAAGTAACAATTTCACACACCATCCATCAGGAACACTGGTCTAGCAATAATTCATTTATGTGTTCTTATAACAAACATAACTTACGTCTCTGAGGCTCTCCAACTCCTTTTTTTTATTTGCTAAAGATATATTGGAAAAATGCGTTTTGGGAACGGTGGTTTTATCTCTAAGTTAAATGCATGTTGAAGCTAGACATACCTTAATGGGTCGTTTAGGATTCGAGGAGTTACCTAACCTGGATATTGTTTCAATACATTATTCCGAATTTGGGATAATGCTTATAAGAAGAAGTTTAAGTTGTATAACATTCGTAGCGTGGCCGATTTTTCCGGTAGCCCCTTTACTATAATGTTAGATTGTTAGACTTTGACAAAACTTATATACGACTAAACAATTTGATATTTGATAACTGTATTCTATGTTTTAGAAAATGCAGAACTTTTAAGAGGGATAACTTTTCTTTCTAGAATTAATAATAAAAAAAGTTTTCCATATGATTCTAGCTTATAGGGATATATTGTATATTTCGAATACTTAAATTAATATCAGTATACTTTCCAAAAAATTAACAAATATGATGTGATTCTCTCAACCATATAGTCTCCATGCTTTCAACAATAGAATGTGTGCGTAAAAGTGGACTTACAGACATTAACAACTGTCAATCTAACGTTTTTCTTGAAAACTAGCACGTGATCCAAAGGTGCGTTGACATTTCCCTTTGAAAATCATTTTTGTACCGGGAACCTTGAAATCTGTTGGATTATACCATTAATTATACCTTATTCTACCCAGACACTTATTCCACCCACCCAGCCATTCCCGTATCTTCGAGTAGACTATATAGGTCAATTGGATGGATTGGATTCCATATGCTTCAGGCGGCGACTCTGTAGCAGAATAGCGTCAGTCAAAATAGCGCTAGGTTAAAATAGCGGTGGACACAAACAGCGGCGGACAAAATAGCACCAAGACTAAATAACGCCGGTTGGAATATCTTCAGAAACTTAACTTTAACTATCAAAATATGGGATACTATAGTAATTAACTTTTTTTAATATAAATATAATTATAATATAATGAAAATGCAATGATAATGAACATTGCACGAATCCGCCTTTAATGGTATTCTAGTTGTCTACACATTGATCTGTGTCAGTAGGTCGGGAAGCGATATGTGTAGAATTATGATAAAAAATATTGATTCTCGTTCTTATTTATTCTCAGTTTCTCATTTACTGAGACAGTTACACTTTAATCTGCGTATGCTGGTCGCGAAATGAGGTTAAATTGACTTATGAAAACCATCGATGTGACTTTTATTTATGAAAAATATATTATTCCTTATAATGCTAATTCGGCACAATAGTCTATTTTTTTAATGATATAGTAATAAAATAATGAGGTATAATAATTTTTTTTTATTCGTGAACCCTTTTACCTATTTAAAGCACGCCCCAGCGTGTTTAAAACGAACTTTAAAACACGGGCGTTTTTTAAAGTTTACATGGCAACATCAACATCTCGAGAAACGAAGTGTAATGTCTAATGATATAATGGCCGTTTGCACCAATTGATATTTGAAGTTAAGTGGCGCTTTAGGAAAGTTTTGCTTTGCACCATGAACAACTTGTCATTTAAAGCTCCACTTAGCTAAGCTTAGAAAATCGCTCGCTTAAACTCCACTTATCATCAAAGTGGAGATTTCTAGCCTAACATTATTGTGTTTTGATTGATATATGTCAATAATTTTTCTGTTTTCGGGTTTTCGTTTTGCGTACTTCCTATTTCAGGTGTGTTTCTTTCAATTTTTGAAGAAGGATGTTTATGGAGGATTATTTGGAAGTATTGGATATTCCCGAAAATGGATTTCCAAGAATACGGTACAATCGTAAAAACTTTTATGAAGAATTGGATGAAAATATTAGCAATTCTTTTTCCTGACCTGTATAATTTGACGATCTGATTTTCTTATTTTTAACTGTGTCCATTATAAGCAATTTTCTTATTAAGAAAACAAGAATAAAATCTTTTGATTTTCAAAAATTCAAAAATTGACGTTTAACTGTTTTAATACATTATTTTTAACCACAAAAACGAAAAGTCACCAGAAACCATAGAGAAATTAATAAAACTCAACTTAAATAGCGAGGTTGACAAATGTATTCAAACACTTAGCTAAGAAGCCGAGCAAAAACATTGGTGCAAATGAACTTTCACTAAGCGACCCTTAAATTTTAAACTCGCCTTAGTTATTCTTAGCTTATGCTTCTATTGGTGCAAACGGCCATAAATGACAACTTTTATTATTATTGATCTGACAGGAGTAGGTACTTTGTAACGTCAAAAGCTTTATTTGAACAATATTTAACAATTTCAATGTCATCACGAATTCAAGTTTCGGTAGGAACCGAAATAGTTAGTACCGTACACTCCCAAATTTTTTTTATTAAACTTCTAGCCATCTCGGAGAAAACCACCTTTATTCCAAAAAAATTGAATTTGCACATCCATTTTTAAAAAACCCCAAATTGAGAGGTTTTAAAGCTAAAGCTTTAGAATTACCAATGTACAAAGATAAATTATTGTAGATATTCGAAAATTCACCTACCCGGTGACTGAATGCGTCAATGAAGGACAATATAAAGATGTGAAACAGAACAAATACTCGATACCTAATCCAATATAATTTTTCATCTTTTAGTAATTAATAATGACATACGAGTAAAACATCAAAATCTTTTTTTATGACATGAAACATCAAAAAATCTCTTCAACTTTGCTATTCACTCTCATTACCTAATTTCCGTCGTTTGAAAGTTATTTGAAAAAAACCTAAGTAATCGATCAATGGTCTTAATGAACAATTCGTTAACAGGCACAATTTCCATTATTCTGCAAAAGAAAATCCCCACATCATTAGAGAAACACAGCCAAGATCGATAGAGTCATGAATGTTTAGGGAGGGGGAACATGCGATTGATAAAAAAAATGGCCAGCTCGATCACCGGACATACAAAACCTGATTTTTTGTGGGGTTATGTTAAGAATCTTGTTTATCTAACGCCACCTACAACACCTGCAGATATGAAGAAGCGAATAGTACAAGCATTCATATCTATTAAACCTAAGATGCTAAGAAACGTATCGGCATCATTGAACGAGCGAGGAGTTTTATGTATAAGAGAGAATGGTAGACGACATTTCGAGCTCCTTTTATAAAATAAAACTAGAGAGAGAGAATTTTTAGATAAACTAGAATTGTTGTTATCTAATAATGACCTTTTATTATTATTAAATATATAAAATTGGTATATTGAGAACAGAAACAACATTGTTCATTAAGACTATTGATCGATCGAAAAAATTACGTCATTTGCCCAGTTTACTAATGGACCATCTTGTATACATGGAAATAATTTTGAAATGTTTTTTTCTAATTACCTTTTCCATATACCTTTTAAATAAATGTGTAAGTTATATGCAATAAGAGTTGTAGTGCTACGAGAGAGGTTTGCCAGACCCTGTATGTGTTTTGTTTGATCAGTTAATTGAGTCGCAATAGTTTTGTTATTTGACTAACATTCAATATTTTTTACAGGAAAAATATTATTATTCTACTTAATATTCTATGCTGCCTTAGTAGGATTTTTTGCTGCTTTGTTAGCAGTATTTTACCAAACATTAGATTCGAAGAAACCTAAATGGGAATTAGATAATGGTTTAATTGGAAATAATCCAGGTAAGTTAATTCCAGCCCTGGAGAAGAAAAATTGAGCTTGCGTACTAACTATAGCATCTTAGAAATAACTCCTAGCTGGAATATAAAATGTGATAGGATTTTATGACTTGGATCATTGGGTTGTTATTCTTTCGTCTTTAATGGCCATATTCTCCGTTTCAAGCTTAAGCTACAATTAGTTAAGCCAGGCTGAAATGTGAAGCTCGGCTTAAAATATGTTATCATGTACCGTAGATAAATAAATGAGGCTTTGTTAAGCCATAAATAAATTTGGAAACACCCTAAAAATCTTGAAATGTAAAGTCAACCCAATCTAGAAAATGTCAACAAATGTTAATTTCGTTTTCTACAAGTTTCAAGAGTACGCATTTTTTTATTATTATTGAACATTAATTCAATTTTTGATGAAAATGCTAAGGTGAGACAGGTACCGAATTTTACAAGTAGGTACTGAAAAACTGCACTTAATGAATTTTTGCCAATAAATACGCATGTATATCAGAAGACGAAAAACCGACAGGACATCTTCTCAAAAAATAGGGGCACTGCTAGCATAAAACATTAAAGCAGTCAGTACCTGATTTGCTGGAGGTACACTATTATTTCTAAAAATAAGATAGATAATTATACAAACAACAGTTTTGGATCTTTAATTACTAAATACTATGTAAAACTTACAAATCACTCTCAAATACCAATTGATCATCTATCATTTCCAGAAGTATGAAACTCAGGTAGTCAAAATATCTGGATTAACAAGATAAGCCCTCAATTTTGAGGACTTAACTTAAACCAGGCTTAAAGTGAGCTGAACGTACGGCACATACCAAATGTGTCGTGAAAACAGGCTCAAGCTCTAAGCTTCGCTTAATTGCCTACGGAAAATATGGCCATGATTATTATAGTGTCCATCAATTTCCATATACAGAAAACGTAAGTAAATGCCTATCGTTTTATTTTAGGTTTAGGATTTAGACCAATGCCACCAGAATCGAATGTGGAGAGTACTTTAATTTGGTATAAAAGTTCCGATAAGGGAAATGTACATTATTGGCAGAAAGAACTACGAAACTTTATAAGAAGTAAGTATTCACACAATTTTTCACAAGACATTCCAGATATCAGTATGTGTATGTATGTGTATGTGTTTGGGGTAACATTCACTGAGACCTAAAAGATCTATTGTGTCCCCTTACTTCTACTTAGTTTCTGAGGAGAGTCTCTGAAACTAGTAGCTCCTTTAGTCCTATTTCCCGGAGGAATTTTAGGATATCGGCAGGCTTCAGCTTAGGTAAATGTTCCTCTTCTATCCAGTAATCTCCCAGGTACTGTGCTCTAGGATTCTGGAGTGCTGTGCAGTTGGAAAGTAGGTGGATGGAGGTTTCTTCTTCTATGCCACAGTATCTGCATTCTTCTTCCTCCACTAATTTGAGCTTTTTCAGGTGCCCATTCAGGCGACAATGTCCCGTTAGGATCCCTGTTAAAACTCTTAGTGCAGTCCTGCTTTGACTTATGCATTCATTTGATCTCCCCCTCCTCTCCTCTTCGCCAATTTCTTCCAATATTACATTGGGGCTGATTCCGCAAAAAGGTTCAGGCCCCCAGAAGGGTATTTCCGACCCCCTCTTTGCTAGTTCATCTGCTATTTCATTTCCTTCTATTCCAGTGTGTCCTGGAATCCATAGTAGGGTAACTATATTGTTCTCGCCTAATTCATTTAGTTTGTCTAGGCATTCCCAAACCATCTTAGAACTGATTACGCAAGAGCTCAGTGCTTTGATGGCTGCTTGACTATCTGTCATTATGATAATCCTTTGTCCTCTGTATCCTTTATTAAGATTGAACTGGGCGCACTTTCTTATGGCGTGGATTTCCGCTTGAAAGATACTTGGGGTTTTTCCCAAGCTTTCGGAGTGTTTGGTTCCTGGCCCGAACACTCCTATCCCAGTTCCTCCTATTGCTTTTGAGCCATCTGTGTACCATTGAATGGCATTCTTTCCAATTCTGGTAATGGTATTCGGATCCCATTACTTCTTGTTGCTCAATTCTGTAACGAATTTCTTCGAAAAGTTGTACTTTCTCATCATACCGTCTTGTGGCATGTCCCAGGTTGTCTGATTTCTAAGAAGTGAAGAGGTGATTTTTCTTTAAATGATTCCCTCTCTACTTAGTCTGTATCTTGTTTTTTCTGCAACACTCTCCACCACCATATGTAGAGGGGTGAGGTTGAGAATTACTTCCATTGCTGCCGTTGGGCATGTTCTCATTGCTCCTGTAATGCATATACAAGCTAGTCTTTGAATTTTGGAGAGGTTTTCTCTCGTTGTCAATAGACTAGTTCTGCTGCTCCATGCAATGGCTCCATAAGTGATGATTGGTCTCACTATGGCAGTGTACATCCAGCTTAGGATTTTTGGGTTGCAACCCCAATTTCTCCCTGCCAGACCATAAGAGCCATTTTCGCCTTGTGGGTAATCTCCTTTTCGTGTTTGTTCCACAGGAGCTTACTGTCTAGAAACAAGCCTAGATACTTGACTTCTTGTCTCCATTCAATCTCGTTCCCATTAAGTTTTATGGTTTTGAGGTTGAGTTTTCTTTTCTTAGTGAAGGCTATCAAGATGGTTTTAGTGGGGTTGATGCTGAGTCCCACTTGCCTACACCAGCTATTTGTATAGTTCAGACCCTTTTGTACAATATCACAAAGAGTGTTTTCGAATTTTCCCCTGGCTGTTATGACAATATCGTCGGCGTATCCTTGGCAGGATATTCCTAGATTCGTCAAACCACACAGGAGTTCGTCCACCATCAGACTCCACATTAAAGGGGATGCTACTCCTCCCTGTGGGCATCCTCTGGTAGTGCAGATGGAGACAATGTCTTTGCTTGTCCTTGTCTCTGCTACTCTTGTGGTGAGCAGTTCCGACATCCATTTGGATGTTGTGCTGTCAACACCTCTTCTGCTTAATGTTCTTCTGACAGCCTCATGTGGAGTGTTGTCAAAAGGTCCTTCTATGTCCAAAAATGCACATACTACAGTTTCTTGGTTGTCTAGAGCGCCTCGGATATCCTCCGTCAGTTGTACCAGTGCAGTCTCCGTAGATCTGCCTGCCCGGTAAGCGTGCTGACATGGGTGGAGAGGTAGTCTCTCTAGGATTTCCGTTCGAATGTAGTTGTCAATTGCTTTTTCCATCGTTTTGAGTACAAACGATGTTAGGCTAATTGGTCTAAAGGATTTGGGGTTTGTTGTGTCCCTTTTCCCAGTTTTTGGAAGGAAGGTTACTATTGCCCTTCTCCAAACTTCTGGTATATAGCCCAGTTCTAAGCTACTTCGACTAATTTTAACCAGATGCGGTAGAATTTCGTCTTGAGCTTGCTGGAGCAATGCTGGGAAAATTCCATCCGCTCCCGGTGTCTTGAAAGGCGAAAAGGTGTTCATAGCCCATTTCAACCTATCATTACTACAAATGTGTTTGGCCATTGTAATACTTGCCCTCGAAGGTCTTCTGTGAGCTTCGAGAGGATTGTCTCCCCTATTTGGGATGCTTCCAGGAAAATGAGTTTCTAGTAAGAGTCGAACTCCCTCATTTTCGGTATAATTGCCGTCTGGCTTTCTCAAAGCCATATCTGTGTTGACCCTACTTTTCGCCATGACTTTGTAAAGTCTTGCCGCAGAAGGTGTTGCGTCTATATCTTCACAGAATTTCCTGAAGCTATTTTTTTTAGCTTTTCTAATTTCCTTGTAGTAGGTATTTCTCACCTCGGTGTACCTCTGCCAGTCTCCGGTGAGTTTTGCTTTATTGAAAAGGTCCCGGGTTTGAGATCTTAGTTCTGACAGATGTTTGTTCCACCAAGGTGCATCTTTGCTGCTTTGTTGTTTTTGAAGAGGGCAGCTCGATTCAAACGCATCGATTATTGCCCTGTTCAGATCCTCTGGCTCATTTTCCAGGTCGAGATGGTGCTTAGCCCTTCCTTTTCTCTGGATTTGTGCTAGATTTCTTTTTAGATTGGTGTTATAAGTGTCCCAATCTGTTTTTCTTGGTATTCTCCTGAGGCTTGCCTCGGGTATGCCCAGTTCTAATTTGAATGTTATGATACTATGATCGGAGAGAGACGGTTCACCCGATACTCTCCAATCTTTTACTATTTGTCTTAGATCCTGTGATGCCAGTGTGATATCTAAAACTTCTTGCCTTACCCTTGTTACAAATGTAGGTGTATTCCCTATATTGTGGATATTAAGGTTTTTATTAAGGATATATTCTAAAAGTTGCTCACCTCTTTTGTTGGTGTATGGTAGTGTATGGTGAACCCGTTGCTCTTGATTTTTTGACAGGATAGATTATCTATTCCTGCCCTCAAGATTAGGCCATTGCCCTCTTCCTTCAGGTTGAGAACCTTCCACTGGTTTGTTTCCAAACCCTCGTTCTGCGCTTTGATCAAGCGGAGGAGTTTTCCTTCTTCCACGCCTTTGCTTCTTGGGAGGAAGATCGTGGCGGTATGCATTTTTGGGATGTCGTCTCCCTGGCACACCGTCAGTTCTGCTCCCTTCCAGCTCTCCAGCTTGGGTACTGTTAACCGGAGCCATTCTGCAGTCTGTGGTGTTTCACAGTCGATTAGAACGACTCCTGGTCTGAAGTGTATGCCGCTAAACTGGAGTTTGTGTTCCCACCCAGCATACATTTCTTCTATTATCGCGTTCTCCAGAAAGGTTTGGTCGTCCGCACTGAGGGTAGTCTCAGGGTACGCTTTAGGGAGAACTGCCATTCTTGTTAATTTTGCTGCAGCTGCATAGCTGCCAGATGAAGAAGGGATAACTGTTCGGTCCTCCCTTTTCTTCTTCGCCTGTACTTGCGGTGCTTGGGCTGTCGCCGTTCCCCGCTTTCGTTTTTCTCCTTTAGAAGGGATGTTTTTCTCCTCTCCTTGTCTCCTACGCTCCGTAGCCTTCTTTCTTGCTTCCTCGGGTGTAAGACCCTGTTCAAGGAAGCGAAGATACCATCTTACCCCCGCTCCACTAAGTCCACGCCTTAGTGGATCATCCCTTCCTCCGGGTTTACCCAATTCGGGGAGTAGGGGGGTTTTCTTCTTTTTTGTCCAGGGTTTCTCCTGGAGATTTCTACCAGTTGAGGAGGTTGAGGGTATAGGTGCCCCTGCCTTTCTCCTCTCCTGCTTTTCTCTGACTTCCTCAACACGAGGTTTGCTCGCGTGTGAGGAAGGTGCTTCTTTATTTTTGGGCACTGTGGATGCATAGCTCCGACTTGTGCCCGGTTGCGGTGCATGCCAGCTTGGTTTCTTCTTTTTTTTTTATCCATGGTTGATCCCACGAGTAGCTAGGGAAGCATAAGGTCCACTCCTGCAGAGCCCCGCATGCAGGAGTAAGGGTATTTAAACTGGATGTCCCCAGGTATCCAGAGTCCGCATATTAGCGATCAAGCTTTCCCTTGACCACGCAGTCCTCGGCATATGCTGTTCCACCTTGACTTGGAGGGTTTTATTGTGGTCTCCTTCCACTTGGCCAGCTGTTTAAGGCAAGCCCCCACATCTAGTGAATATACCTCATCAACCACCTTCCACTAGATACGGTTTATATCAGGCAGGTTTCCACAAGCAGTCTGCTGCTCCGACGATCCCGCTGACTCCGGCTTTCGACCAGCTATCAGCAGACTCGTCGGGACATCAGTCCACTCTCCACGCTGAAGATCCTGATATCAGATTTCTGCATTCCATAGGAATCTGTTGAGCTGTCCTTGGTTTCACGTATTCCTTCTGAGAAGGAATAGCTACTCGGCTCCCCCACCAACGACCAGGTCTCACAGCTCCTCGGGGGAGAGATATCAGTAACTGACAACTACAATGCTTGATGAAATTCTGATACCAGCAATAAGATAATACGTAACTTAAAAACTGCGTCTCCATTTTATGCCATAAGTTTAATCCTTTCTCCTTCGTCAGTATGAATAGGTATTGAATGTATGTACCTACCTGGTCTTCAACATAACACAGAAAAATGTGTGCTTGAATGCCGAATGGTAGACGTGGAGCTGTTATTATGGAATTTAAAATATAAAATATAAGTTAGCTCAGAAATTTTTAAATTTAATATGGTACTATTTTTGGAGTTTTTTATGTGGTTTGCTATTAACAACAACTCACTCTAAAAACTCACCATAAGCCATGGTAGATTTTTCAAAAACCTCTTTCAATCTATTTTCCACATCAGCTATAATTTTTTTGGAAGATGTACTTTACCCTTTAAGAATTATGAGTGCTGATTTAACACCTCATTTGTTATTGTTTATGTTTGAAAAATTAGTATTTTTTTTATGTAAAATTTATTGATTTGAAATATTGAATATACAGAACATTGATAATTTGCAATAATTTTGCCATAACTTTCCTCAAGCTTGCTGCTTTGTGGTAACAGCCTTCCGCATTCGGCGTCGGTTATTTGTTTTGGACGAATTACGTAATTTTTTTCAAAGGTAATATTGAAAAACGTCCAGTCATTTCGGAGAAAACCTCCTTTTTCCCAAAAAAATTGAATTTACACATCCCTTTTTAAAAAACCGCAAATTTATAGGATTTGAAGCTAAAGCTTTCAAATTACCAATGTACAAAGACAAACGACTGAAGATTGTTTTAGTCTCGCTTTGGAATCTTTAGTTTGCACAGGGTGGTCTTCAATGAACTTTACATTCAAAAAACTTAAAGGGAAGTTATTTCAGTTTTTTAAAATGGGACACCCTGTATGAATATTCATCAACGAATACTGAATTTTTTCCCCTTCAACTTTGCTAATTACTCTCACTACCTAATCTCCGTCGTTTAAAAGTTATTTGAAAAAAACACATTTTCGGTAAAAATCTAAGTAGATAATCGATCAATAGTCTTAATGAACAATGTTTTGGTTTTCAAGATACCAGTTTCACATGTTTCTTATATTTTTAAAAGGCCATTATTAACAACAATTCTGGTTTATTTGGAAAATTCTTCAGTTTTATTTTATTAGATGTGCTCGAAATGTCTACCATTCTCTCTTATACATAAATCTACTCGATCGTTAAGTGATCTTAGCATCTGAGGTGTAATAGATCTGAATGCTTGTACTATTCGCTTCTTCATATTTTCAGGTGTTGTAGGTGGCGTTTGATCAACAAGATTCTTAACATAACCCCACTTAAAAAAATCAGGTTTTGTTACGTCCGGTGATCGAGCTGACCAATTTTTTTGGATCATTTCTGCCGACCCATCAAATAGTGCGCGTCCGCTCCATGATGCTGGTACCACCAACTAGACTTTGGTACCACTATCTATAGACTTTGGTACCACTATCTTACAGCTGAAGGAACGTTTTCAAATGATAAAGGAGAATAATTAGACACAAAATCTAGATACATCAGGCCATTTAAATTGCCTTCGAAAAAATGCGGCCCAATGACATGTTCCCCAATTATACCTCCCTAAACATTCACACTCCATCGATCCTGGCTGTGTTTCTTTGATGGGGATTTTATTTGGCATCATAATGGAAATTGCGTCTGTTAATGAATCCATTCTAATGAAAAGAAGCTTTTTCAAAAAATACTAGATCTTGTCGAAGTTTTGATTCAACTCAGCTACAAAATCGTAATCGTTCCTCAAAATCGTCTTTCAGCTCTTTATACATTTTTATTTCGTAAAATTGGTATCATGGAATCAAAGACATTGTTCATTAAGATTATCTACTTCGATTTTTACCAAAATATGTTTTTTTTAATAACTTTTAAAATATTCCTTTGAAACAAAATTCACACACGCCCCTGAATGCACACTGTAGTCTAAGACAGCGTAACCTCCCTAACACATAAAATCATTTTTCTACTCCTACTAATAGTTCACTGAAGTCATGGGAAACATTTGTATAGTAAATCCAACAATTTTAGAAAATATATTTGACAACATTGCTTTATTGCATGGTCTTGACACTGACTTTGAAATTACTTTAAGGGCTAAGTGTGATTGCTGAGGTTGCAGTTAGTGAGTTTAGAAATTCGATGTAAGAAATTAGGAGCGTATTGAAGAGATGATATAGGTACGGAATATTATTGATTCGAATGTCTATTTTTTTTTCTTATTGCAGCCTGTTCAAATGTGTTCAATAAGCAATGACAATTTAGCTTTCTTACATTACTAGTTGGTTTCTTAAACTGAAACCTCTACTCCAGAAGTTCCGAAAGTGATATTTTACTGAATGACTGAATAACTAGCCTGAAGATTTATCTAGTTTTCAATGGTATGTTTGACGTTGCGAACCAAAGTTACCTAAATTGTAACCACCTTTCTGTGATGCTACTTTGACTCGATAAAACGGGTGGATTTTAAAAACTTGATTAATTTATCGTTAACATTAAGGTTCAATACAGGATTATAATAAAGTAGGACTCCTCACAAAAAAAGAGGCATGTCAGAACTCTATCTATGTGAAAAAAAAGTTTATCTGAAAAACTTGATAATTCAAAAGCTGTTGATTTTTTCAGATCATTTTTTGATGCAAAAAAACATAAATACGTCACAAATCATGATAGTCCATAATTCACCCATTTCAACCCTAACTCCTATATTGAACTGCATGTATTCAGATGCTGATTTATTGTTTCCCCTACATTACTTATGCTTTTTCTTACCCTCTCCAACATTATTTCCTCAGATGCTAATCCTATCGTGAGCTACACCTCGCCCTCTCCACTTCGTTTACTCTATAGGAATTGTTATAGTTGTTAAACTGTTAAAATGTTTTTGGTCTATTTGCCAGGCCTACTGGATTACAAATTGATATGAAGCTCAGTTGTGTCTATATACTGTATAATTTAAGGAATAACCAATTGATTATATCAATATACTTGGATATTTTAACCGATATATTTTCAGCTTATAATAAAGAAAATAATCCTCACTACAATAACGTAGAGCAATGCAGTATGTTTGTTAGTCCCACACCCGGTAAAGTCTGTGACGTTAAAATGTCACCACAGAAATGGCATCCTTGCTTAGACGAAGCTGGTTTTGGTTTTGAAGATGATAAAGGAGGGCCATGCATCTTCCTAAAGCTTAATAAGGTAGGTTTATTTATTTTATAATATAATAATTTCATAATAATATACTACTATGCTACGAATCGAATCATATTAAACGATTTAACCAAATTTTAAAAAATTTGTTAATTATTGTCTCTGATAATTCCTGATACCATGAGGGCTTCAATTTCTCTCATTTCTGCAGAAAACTCTTGATAATACATGTTATAGGAGCTGTGAGATCAATGGGATCAATATTTTTGTGTATAAAAGACGAGAACTATACTTATGAGCTTAACAAATTTTATGAAAATGGTCCAGTTTCAACAAGCTTAAATATAGTTTCTTCCATTTTTTTAAATATTTATTTCAAAAATACATTTTTTCTCCGATTGGCAGCAAATATTAATTTTGCTGACTGATATCAATCAGCAAAGTATTACTTTTCCTGCCTAGGCAGCAAAGTGGTTACTTTTTTCACAAAAAAACTGTTTAAAAGACTACTGTGAATTTTTGCATAACAGCTTCTACATTCTTCTCACCTAGTGCACCAAAAGCCAAAAAACTGTAATATGATATTCTTAGAAGTATTTGAGAACAAAACCACTACTTGAAAGCAAATCTTTTACCACCAAATGAAATTTGTTGTTTTTTACTTTCTAAGCTTTTTTAATTTCCTCAACTTTAACTTTTACAACTTAAAATTTTGACCCTATATTTGTTTATGCAATATAAAAAAGTGGCAAATTAGTGATCCAAAAAATGGTAACAAAAATGTACTACAACTATCCATGCAGATACGTCACTAGCGTTGATGTCGATATTGTTCGTTTGTTGTTCCATGTATCAGCTCGTTGATGACATATCTAATATTCCAAAGCTAACTTACTTTGGACTTTTTACACGTTCCAGACAGACCTTTCTGGACTTTTCGAAACAGTTCTAAATTATTCTAGATGTTTATCTCCTTTGTCTTCATGGCCTCTTACATATTTGTAGCGCAGGTCCAGTGTCAGATTGCTTGATCCTTTCCTATTATTCGTTCCAAATCACCTGATTGCTGAGGTCTCGTTGAAGCTAAAAGGTCGATTTGGGTCCGCAATAAGTGGCCAAATTCTCGATATGTGTTATTCACTACTTGCTGACAATTGAATGCGGCTAGGTTGATAATTTTCCTCAGAATGGTGTAGGGGCCTTTTCAGTTTCGTTGCAGTTCTTGGCACAAACCTTTTCTGTACCTAAGATCTAATAGCTGAGTTAACTCTAAAAAAGCTTATAGAATGCTAATCAAGTCTAGCTTTCACCTAATCGTTGCAGTGCTTCAAATGATTGTAGCCCTTTTGTCTCTCAACTCTCACTCTTTATACAGGGTGTCCCACAACGAGTGAAAACTATCTGTATATGGCAAAATACTTATAGTAAAATCATGAAAATTTCTACGTTTGGGTTTTCGGATACGATCTTTCCAACTAAAATATTTTCAAAGATGGCCGACTTCCGGTTCTACCGGAAGTCGACTGTTACTTTGTTATTTTGAATGGAACACCCTGTATATTAATACATTTTTGAAATCTACGTAATATTTTAGTATACTTTTGTTTGAAAACTTTTTTCGAAAAATGCACACTTTTTGAGTTATTGATTTTTTTGTAGAAAATTTGACCGTTGCAGAACCTTATAAATTATTTTTTCACGAGGGGACCCTTGAAGATATGAAAATGGTTTCTCTTCGGTTGCCTTAAGCAAGGTCAAACGTATTCGAATCTATGTTGAAAAATTTTCCATTTTATACAGGGTGTGTATAAAAAGTGTTCAAAGTTTAACTTCATAAATATCAAATTTCTCCATTTTTTTTAAATAGAACCACCCTGTTTTTTCTATTTTAATGCATTCAGGGGGAAAAAATAAGGCAAGTTCATGCATACTTTCCTTTACCTAAACCTTACCGTTATCCAGATATTAAATGTTTTCTGTAAATTTTTAGAGATGCAGGTGTGGTCTAAATTTTGATACAAGCCCTTAGAAATAAAAATTATTATGTGAATTTACTTTCAATACATGGTAAATATGACAAAGTTTTCACAAGAACATGTGCTTTATTTTCATGATTTTACTATAAGTATTTTGCCATATACAGATAGTTTTCACTCGTCGTGGGACACCCTGTATAGGGAGTACGTTCTTCAGACTCTCCCCCGGAAAGCAGTTTTTCGGAAAGAAGATTGTGAGGAAGCTTCATTTTTTTGCCATTGACTATCATAGATAGACATTAACTTGTTGATTCGTGCTAAGAGCTTATGGCAATAGGCCATCTGAAGATATAGTGAATCCTCATCTTGTGATCCATCAACAAATGCCTGTGTGCCGATTTGCTTCAGAAAAAAGTTTCTGTGGTAGTATTTCATGAAATTTTTGACCATGGAGTGGACTTTGAGCTGACCTGCTTCAAGTCTTATTGGCCTATAAGAGGAAGGCATAGTCGAGCGGAAGAGACTCCCAAAGTAGTTTTTCCTATCAGCGAAGCGTCACTTAATGATCTCAATGAAACTACCTTCTGTGTCTCAGTCCAATTACCTAATACTTTTAACATCCCACCATTGTCACCAATTTTACTCATCAACTTTCTCACTTTATTTATTGAACTCTAACTTTCACAAGTCCATTCTAATTCTGTCTTACTTTCGAAACACAGAGCTCCAATCTCCACTCTTACACTTACTGACATATTCACCAGAACAGGTCCAACGTAACGATATAGATTTTAGAACAGACCGCAATTTGTTAACTGAGTTTTGATACTTCCATGGAAGTTTTTGGTAGCCTAAATGGCTTTTTACTGTTGCCTCCACTAGCCTAATTTGCAGCACTCGCCCAATAGTCCCGTGAAATATTTGTTTTGTTGTATGCTCGCAAAATTGAGGAAAGCCTTATTGTAAGCTGGAGGAGTGAAAATTTAGAAGTGGCTTGAGTGAACTTCAAAGTAAGCATAAAGAATCTGACGTTAAAATAATCACTGCATTTTTGATTTCTAGAAAGGGATCACAGTATGGTCCAAATAATATCAATTAATTCGTAAACCGGTGATTCTCTTTTTTCAAAGGCAGAATTCATAGTAAGATAACGACATATACAGATCGACCTGCGTTTGGCGCGCGGTGATCGAGGCTCGCCTGCAACGTTGAGAAAGCGATTAATTTTCAATCACGATTATTGCTAAATGCTAACATCGGAGTATACCAATTGGTAGAGTTAGTCTCAAAAAACAAGTGGGATTTTTCAAATTTGAAACTATACCAAATGGGACATATTTTCATGAAACCATTTATTTATAATTTGCTTAAGCGGTTGCGATTTGAACAAAACGTACTCGTTTTCCCCAAAAACACAGACCTTATTTGGATTAAGCGGCTTCAAATACAAAGAATATCACTTTTTTATCCTAGAACCTATCATTGCACACGGCAGCATTGACAGCTCTTGGATTATTATGTTGATAAAAGAGTCAAAAAGTTTTTGGTTTCGTCTACTACAAAGTCAACAATTACTTGACAATAACAAAGAAGATAGTGACGCATTTGCGAGAAACAACATTTTTTTCCGTTGCCTATTTGTTATAAAATTGTATGATTTTTCAGATTTACAATTGGTATCCAGAATATTATAATTCAACTAACCTTCCTGATTCCAGTATAATGAGCGAATACATAAGAAAAGATATTTTGGATGCAGAAGCCAGAAACGAGGTATTTCGAAAATAAAATAAGTATATTACGTAAGTAACAATATACAATATTATTGTTATATTCTAGCACCAAATGGTGTGGGTGACGTGTGAAGGTGAAAATCCTGCTGACAAAGAAAATATCGGTCCATTACGATATATACCTCAACGAGGTTTTCCTTCTCAGTACTTCCCGTTCAAAAATCAGGATGGTTATCTTTCGCCCTTAGTAGCTGTTCATTTTGAATCACCAAAACGTAAGTATCCTTCTACTTGTACATACTTAAGTATTGGTATTTGTATTCGTTATTTGCTAAATAAAAAAACCCCGTATTGTCAATTACGTCAAGAACTATGAATTCAGAAATCACCATCCTTGGACTAATAAATTGACTGTAAAGTGTATACCTGAACTATTTTTTACAAGTTTTTTTTATTCCGATTTTTAACAGTGGTCTATTTTTGCGTCAGAGGCTAATCACCGACGCCGGGAACACTCTACCTGTAAACGGGAAATGTTGGCTATTTCGCTAAACAACCAGTGCTCCAAACAGTGGTAGCGTTGCTTAACGAGCCCTACCTTCATGGACTCGGGACCTCAGTTTTACATCTTCTCCAAAAGACCACATATATACATTAAACTTCGTGCTCATTGATATAATGCCTGCGAGCTGTACTACTCCACTGTCGGCTACAACGGCCCTACACGACGATCTTCCTTGGTATGGGAACCCATCTAAGAACTAACCACGTTCGACATTGCTTGACTGTAATTATCGCACCAAAGGAGTTCCATTGCAGTGCTGGGTCGTCGCCCAAAGTTCTTAACTATTGTTACATTATCGGCTACAGACACAGAACTATGGAATATGTTGGCAGACTGAGTGTTCTTAAAAGTTTGTTTTAAAGCATGCAGCTCGTTTAATATAAGGCCATATATAGGATCAAGCTTTGCTGAACATGTTTTATATCGTAATAATTCAATAGGTCTTTATAGTGTAAAATAGTTTAGAATTGTATCTAACACTGCCTTCATTATCTGGAGAAGATAACTTTGATAACGGAACGCAGAATGAACCATAGGTAACAAAAAATATGACTGTTCTAGCAAGAATTTAGTTTATCGTTGGAAAATTGGAATTCAATAATTATCATGTACTACATTTTCAGTAATAAAACCGTTCTAGTCAATTTCCATAATTGGGTTGCAAAGGATATACAAATTGTTTTGAATAATACCAAAATATCGTTCTGTAGAATATTTCGTCAGAGATTTATCAGTATCGTCACTGTGAAAATCTCAGAAGTTTTTAAACTTAGGACATCGAAATCAGCTATTTATCAGCCGGCCCATTATCCAAAGATACTGCGCATGTATGCCTGATAAGTACACCAAATTTAGTCAATTGGCTTACCTCTTAATTTTTTTTCTGATGCATAGAAATTTTGAGGAGACTGTGGAGAAGATAGAGCGGTTTGAACTGGAAGAGATAGATGGGTAATGTTAAAGGGCCGGTAAAAGGAAAAATAGGGATAATTTGTAGGACGGTGAAGCAGGGTATGCTGTAAGGCGCGGAAGTGTGAGGTGGAATAGTAGGATAAATGCGAGGGTAAACCCATTCCTGCGGATGTAGAGAGGGATACTCCTGAGGCTAGTGCTGGGGTACAGGACAGTGGGTGGACTGGCAGTAGCGGTGCTGTCAAGGTTCTTCCAACTGAATGTCATGGCTAGAGCCAGACAAAAACGATGGAAGGGTGTGACCAGAGAGAAAGTGCAGGAATGGATGGAGGAGGAAATGGAGGAAAGGTGGAAGGAGTATATGTATGTATGTATGTATATTTGGGGTAACATTCACTGAGACCTAAAAGATCTATTGTGCCCCCTTACTTCTACTTAGTTTCTGAGGAAAGTCTCTGAAACTAGTAGCTCCTTTAGTCCTATTTCCCGGAGGAATTTCAGGATATCTGCAGGCTTCAACTTAGGTAAATGTTCCTCTTCTATCCAGTAATCTCCCAGGTACTTAGCTCTAGGATTCTGGAGTGCTGTGCAGTTGGAAAGTATGTGGATGGAGGTCTCTTCTTCCATGCCACAGTATCTGCATTCTTCTTCCTCCACTACTTTGAGCTATTTCAGGTGCCCATTCAGGCGACAATGTCCCGTTAGGATCCCTGTTAAAACTCTTAGCGCAGTCTTGCTTTGACTTATGCATTCAGTTGATCTCCGTAGGTTGTAGTCACCCAGGAGAATCTTTGATTGTCTAAGCCCTACTGGATCTTTCCAATGGTCAGATCTTCTCTTTCTTTCGGCTTCACCTATTTCTTCCAGTATTACATTGGAGCTGATTCCGCAAAAAGGTTCAGGCCCCCAGAAGGGTATTTCAGACCCCCTCTTTGCTAGTTCATCTGCTATTTCATGTCCTTCTATTCCAGTGTCCCCTGGAACCCATAGTAAGGTGTTCCTTGTTCTCGCCTAATTCATTTAGTTTGTCTAGGCATTCCCAAACCATTTTAGAACTGATTACGCTAGAGCTCAGTGCTTTGATGGCTGCTTGACTATCTGTCATTATGATAATCCTTTGTCCTCTGTATCTTTTATCAATATTGAACTGGGCGCACTTTCTTATGGCGTGGATTTCCGCTTGAAAGATACTTGGGGTTTTTCCCAAGCTTTCGGAGTGTTTGGTTCCTGGCCCGAACACTCCTATGCCAGCCTAGAATTTCGTCTTGAGCTTGCTGGAGCAATGCTGGGAAAATTCCATCCGCTCCCGGTGTCTTGAAAGGCGAAAAGGTGTTCATGGCCCATTTCAACCTATCGTTACTACAAATGTGGAAGGAGTATAACGGCGCGCTTAAAGGAACGATTGGAAGCAGGGGAGATTGGATGGACCAAAAATTCGGAAAGGTGAACTACTTCTTGACGCAAGTGCTCACTGGGCATGGGTCGAGAATGGGGTACCTCCACAAGATTTGGAAAAGAGAGATTGGAGTGTGCGAGATGTGTGGAATTGAAAATGATGTGGACATGGGTTCAGATGCTGTAAATGAATCTATTGGAAGTGGTGTATTGGGAAACATGGTGAAGATAATGTTTAGAGACGGGGAGGAAAGAATGGAGGTTAGTGGCTTAGTGGAGAGCATGATGTGGCATGTGAGGGGTAGGAAATTTTGCCGAACCTACTACTCCAGCCAGTGGTAGCCCATCATCCATGGACTCGGTTTTACGTCTCTTCCGAATGACGGTATATCTACACTATACCTTATGCTCATTGGTATAATGCCTGAGAGCTGTGATATGCTACTCCGCTACAGGCTGCTTAGTTATTAATGTTATTTCCATAATTACTGAAACTTTTTAATAGAATAGCTTAGTGCATTAACACTATGTTCCGAGAGAAAGGGCAAAAAGTTCTTTAGCCGTAATATGAAAAATGTGTATTTATTTTGAAAAATAGGAAAGTACCTACCCAATGGAATTGAAAGTAATTTCAATGAAAGGTTATTTAATTGACCCAAGACTCGTTTATATCCGCTAATTTAATTTTTTAATGACAATAATAACATTTAATACTTGTTTTAGGTGGAGTTTTAATCAACATTGAGTGTAAGGCATGGGCTAAAAATATCATCCACGACCGTGTCGACAGGCGAGGGTCGGTTCACTTCGAGCTCATGGTGGACTAAAAAAAATAATTCCATCAAGTAGGCCGAATAAGGGCTCTGACAACTGCCATCAAGTAAAATCGCAAGGGCTCGCATTTTTAGAATTCAAATTTTCATAAACTTCAGATTGGTGACGGTCTAGATAATTCAGTTATCGGATATTAGTTTACGACTACCTTAGAAATTTCAACTCTGCTATCACTGTAAGCTATACAGGTCGGAAATATAGTCGTTTGAAACAAGAAGTTTCAGTTTACCAGAACTGTAACCTTTTGTTCTTTATGACATAAACACACATAATATGTTATTTTTCTTTTGTTTTCCTCAGCCTTTAAGAATACTCAATGTTTTGAAAACTTCGAAGATATTAACATTCTTTCAGTTTAAAAAATATATAGTATTTACTTGAAAAAAGACATTTTTTTTGACTATGTGTTTGTGGATGATCAAGCAGTGAGTTTAGGTCGCTTTTGGCCACCTACCAATCACTGACTTTCATGGGTGTAAACGTCAATGGGGGTCGAATAGTTTTACTAGATTTTCAAATTCTCGATCATACGATTCAAAACGGATCTGATTTCTTAAAGATTTTCAATATCAATTGTTATTGGGAGGAACACAAATAATAAACGCTAAATATATGTGTATTGACATGGGCATATATTTCCCTTTTTGTTTTTATCATCAGATCTTTAATTGTAAATAATCAGTTTCGATACTAAATAAAATTCACATCATTTCACGTAATTGCCATAAACGAATGAGGATTATAAGGATTCAGTGCCAATTTCTGCCATTTCATCAGAGTTTTGGAAATTGGAGCAGGCATCAGCACTCATGATATTTAAAATACATTTTTAGATAATTAATCCAATTTCATATAGAATCAATTGACAAAAAAAACAGGCTATAATTAATCCATCCTATCCACCTCGAGTGTGTAAGGTTGATACATTGTTGACGGTTAACATTTGTTGTATTTTGTCAATAGTTAATTGGGTGGGTCATCTGACTTAAAAAGTCTATCATAAGCGATAACATATCCAATAGAATAACGACGAACTTAGGTAGATTATGCTGAAATAATCGGAGAAAATAAATGAAGATGAACAAACATTATGTAATGTACAATTATTCCATATTTGACGATGATAATCCACTGGAAAAATTTAAATGAGAACCAAAGAAAAAAAATTCATTGCGAAATACAGACACAGAATATACCATTCTTGAGAAAAATTACCAACTGATAAATATGAATGCATTGGTATTTGCAGATTACCCAATGCTAAAAAGTTTTTGACGTTACTGACGTTAAATTTTGAATGTAAGTGAATCAAGTTTAACAGAGTGTAACACCAGTGCTTAACATGACAAACGAGACAAGAAAAAATGAGCCAAAATGAAAAAATAATTGCATTAATACATTACGAGTATAGAGAGTGAAGAGAATAAATAAAGCGAATATGAAGATTGAGAGAGAAATACTATAACAATCTAAAAAAGCATAGTGACACAAAGAAATTTCAGTGGATTAAATAGTTCATTATCGAAAATATATCAAAGCTATTGTTTATTATAGAACTTTGGAAATTCGGACTGATCGATCACGATCAGGTTTAGTAATTGCATGGTTAAGGAAGTACCTATGTAGACGGTATATAGGTACAATAAAATGTGCTTTATAATCTATTCTGCAATACTAAGCTTATATTCACACATGAAATGAATTTTCTTATAAAGATATTCATTAACAGATTATTTTCGGTTGCGACCATCTGATTAGATACAATATCTTTTGTGTGAGTGAAAATAAAATGTTATACATTTTTCTGAACCACTCACTAAAGTTACTTGAATGGAAAATTTGTGGAAATGTTAAGAGTTTATGATACGTTTGAAGGAAAAGTTCATCATTGAATAACTCGAAAACAATCACTATTTGAAAAAAAACAGCACATTCAACTAAAAAATTCCCATAGTCAAAATAAATGCTTAGGACGGTGCATGACTGGATGCCAAGAAAAGATTAAGGTTACCTTAGACCAATAGTATACCCAGTATATAGTTATATCTCGTTAGTTCGCGTAGAATAGGCGTCTAGGAAATGGTTGATTTGAGTTATAAAAACAATTGATTGAATTGAGACCAGAAGGAAACCAAAATTTGAAAAAAATTTATGCGTGAAACAGAAGTGAAGTTTGCTCTATACCTACTCATTTTTTTGGGCATACCTAAAAAATCCTGTAGTCTAGTCATTGAATATGAACTTGAGTACCTTACATAAGTTACTTGACATTTTAGAGCACAGCTCTAGCCATCAAATATTATAATACTCTGGTAGTATATTATAATAAAGTACAAATGTATATTTTATATGATAATAGTTCCTTTCACTTGCAATTTATAAATGAAAATCTTCAAAAAGTGAGTATACCGTTACACGTTTAGTTAGTCAGCATACACAATAAGTTATAAAAAAACATAACTGTTATTGATTATATGGAATATTCGAGTATATTATAATATTACTTAATGCTAAAGACATGCCGTCTTTACGTTGTGATAGAGGCGAATGTGTAGTAAGTATTATTTCTGTAAATAAAGTTTCGTTGTGATTTCATAGCATATTATGTATTATTTTATAGTAAAAGTAAGCAGTATTCGTTTGTGCATTGAATATTAATGAAAATTCAAGCGTAGTTGTCCGCATGTACCAAATATTTTCTATTTTAGGTAAAGTGCTTTTTAGTAAATGTCGCAAATAACTATGAAAAAACTCCAATATCTTCTTCATCTGACAATATTGTGGAAACAATAGTGTTCTTGTGAGAATATGTACCGATTTTGAAAAATAATAAAGATAACGTCGAAATTTCAATCATAGAAAGCTTATTACTTCATACGTACAGCAAAAGACGATGTTTCTTTTTATCAATATTATTGACATTTACGTTTATTACGTCAAGAAAACTCCTAACAGGCCAGAATTTTATCGTTTTTAATTCAAGCAATTCTGTCCTTGATGCGTTTCAAATTTGTTTTCCAAGTTTTACCCAAAAATAAAATATTTCATTCAAATTTGAATCTGAGATACAGAGTGTCCAGAAACTCTCCTGTCAAACGGAAACTACAACTACAAGAGGTGATTTAAAGTCGATTTAGGTCACATTACCTTAATCCGAAAACAGCCCTTCGAAAAAGACGTCCTAATATGAGTTTTCTTCAAGTTATTTGAGTGTTAAAAATTTGATTCACTGTACATCATTATACTTAGACTAAACCAATTTAATGAGTAGATACTCTTATAATAAATAAATAAGGATTAGAATTATTAACAAAATCAATGGTATCAAAAACGTACTCATGCAAAAACGTTGACAACAGAATAAAAAACACAATACTGTTTCTGATAAAATTATAATATTTATTTATCACTCTCAAAATTTGAAAAGTGAATATTAGACAGCGAAGTAAATGTAAAAGTATATAAAAGTTGTCAAATATAATTAAAAGCACGTATCTAAATTGTGTGTCAGCAGTGCTAAGTGATAATAAAAATAATACCTATATCATCATTCTTTTTTATCACTGTTTGTCTATGATCCTATTTGTTAAGTATACCAAGAACCGTTGCAATCTTTTTTTTTTGGTTAATAGTATTCTTAGCTTCTTGATAATATACCAATAAGTTGAGTGAGTATATTATATTATTTTCAACAGTAAATATTTACTTTGTTAGAAACCGAAATTTCGTCTTAGCTGGAATGTCATGATTATAATGCCATGTAAAAATTTAAGTTAGTATTAAAGAAAGTGCATAAAGGTGTGCTATTGCCTTTTAAAAAAATCGTACACTTACGGACACCTACGAATATGTGTTAAGCGCACTGTTAAAATGCTATTGTTCTATTATAAGGAACAAAGAGAGGGATATGCAAACATTAATAATATTGTTATAAACTACCAGAAGATAAGTGTTAACTGTACTTCATAGAGTCTAGATTATCTTAATATAACTTATAGAGATAATAACCAGTTTCAAGATTTTCAGAATAACAAATTCTACCAGTTCGCAAGATATAGTAGACTGATTTTTTTCAAAATGCTTTCGCATTCGATACAGCCGAATTGGTGCAATACTTTGAACAGACAAATGATAATTTTTCATTGAAATTAAAAAATATTTGAACCGGACAATAATCAGGAAAGAGCTACTTCAATATGTCATATCCATATTAAACACAGATAAACTTAAAATGTTTTTTAACCAGAACTCTACATAAAAAAGCTACATTTCTTGGAAATGACATAAATTGAAAAATCGAAATTTTGGGAAGATCTGAGCTTAAGCTACTGAAAAGATAGAAGCATAGTAGCAGCAAAAAAAAAGAAGTGAGTAATTAAAAAAAACTGAGTTTGTCAAACATGCGAACAGATTAATGTGACATCAACATTAATCAAAAGAAGAATGGAAAAATTAGAATAACAAAGTGATAAACCAAGTATGCACCTATATGAAAAAAAAAATATTATTTTTCTCCTTAACATAAATACATTCAATGGATTTTATAGGAAGAGGTAGAAAAGGGAAGCAGCAGATTATTGGCTAGGTTCATTATCACAATCATTCCGTGAAAAATAAAAACTGTAAAAAAGCAATAGGTAGTTACTGTTGGGTATGTGAGTTTCTTCAATGATTTTAGAATTTCAGATATAGGTACATTTATTTTGTTTAAAGGAAAGTGAAATAAATTCCAGAAACACAAAGAAATATTATCATTACGTCATTTTAGGCTCTTACCCAAGTTATATAATATGATTATTTATAAAATATATTGTAATTTTAAATTTAAATAAAAATGCTAAAAACATCAGCTGTAATCTAAGAATAAACTGAAATCTCAATAAAATGGCAAAATTGGCCAGTTAAAGTAATAATTTTGATATGTTGTGCTACATACACATTGTTATTCTGCAATGTATATTACTTAATGGAAATATTATGTTCCAACAAGATATTCTTAAGTCATGTTGAGAAACCCAAGTCATAAGAGTAAAATATCTTCGCTACAACTAGATCTTATAGATAATCAAAGAACGGATAATTTGCTTCAATATGTCAGATAAAAAAAATAATTTTATTATTCATTGTGCTTCTTGAGTATTCCACACTTATCATACTTACTTGTGAGATAATTTTAACAATATAGGAATATCTTCTCAAAGTGTCACCCAAAGGATAATGATTAATTGAATTACATATATAAGTGACTTTAGAATATTCACTGGTAACAAAATATTTTATTTGTTATCTAATGTTGAGCACAATCTGCCTGGGTGCCGATTCTTGGGCCAGGGAACAGCGCTCTCCGAGAGAAGAGATCTTTTGTCTCCATTTCGCTTGGTTACTCTGTCATTTCAGTGACAAGGACAAAAGATCTCTTCTCTCGGAGAGCGCTGTTCCCTGGCCCGAGAATCGGCACCCTGGGCACATTGTGGTCAATATGCGTCTTTTTAAACATTTCCTTTGTGCTTAAATGTAATTTTTTAAAGAATATAAATAGAGGTTCTAACACTAAATGTGATTGTTTCATTTAATCTATTTCAGGATGTTTAATTACATTTCCGTCGACGGTGTATAAACATAATTGCTATAAACGTTCTCAAAATTAGACAGAATCATACATTAATGACCCCCATTAATGCCGGATTTACATTAATCAACGATTTTACTACAGGCAGCCCAACGCACATCTTATACGTACATTATATTCATATTGATAGTTACCTGTGGCACAGATTACCCTACAACCTGTGGTTTAGGCAACCAAACATACAATAACACCTTCAATAATGATTACTAGTATTATAGAATACTTCTGGTTTTTTAATAACATATCGTTTTTTATTTTATTATCCCACAAAATTATAATAAAATATCATCGGTATTGAAACAATAAAACATCCAAAATATAATTCAAAGCAGCCTAAAACAGTGACATTTAAACCGCGACCTTCTCTGTGACATTTGAATGTTATTATTCATTTTTGACAGTACAAACCTACAAAACGAATAATAGTATATTATTAAACGAGCAATTTATGATAGCCATTATTCACGATGGGTGACGTTTGCGTTCCGAGCCGTAATCGAGAGGCGCAAGTCACCCGAGTGAATATTGGACATAAATTGCGAGTAGAATACTATACTTTGTTTACGACCCTTGATTTCTTTATTAAATAAGTCAGTAACAATTTGGTATTACTAGCCTCAAAATTAATAAATTTCTGTAGTAGGTTGTGATAGCTACATGAAATAATTTGACATATATAGAGATGGGTGATAATATGTAAAATATCAAAACAACGTACCGTTATAAATATATTGTTTGAAAATACTTAATATTAGAAAATATCGTTCTGAAAAGTATCAATACTAAAAATTACAATATTCTATCGATACGATATATTTCAGGAACAAATTTCCTGAATAATATGGGTACACAGATTTAATAGTTTATTTCATATTGTACCCCCATCTCTAGTCAATGTATTATGAACCATAATTCACTCTAGTAGATATATGGGTCCATATATACCTTTTGTAAGAAGGACTTATTATTAGTTGGTCGTGGACAAATATTTTTAGTGTTTAAATGTTGACAAAAACGAATAGGTACAGATTCAAACGCAAACCCCAACACAAACTAAACAACCATCTGAACATAATAAGCATAATGAGGAAAAAAACCTTTAGCCTCAGAAACAACCCGATGCGATTTGTTTTATTTTTCATTTGCGCAGGACAATCATGTGCCGTATTTACAATAACACTCAACGGTTCGTAACCATAAATTACGGTAAGAGCAAATAGAGAGATATTGCTCGCTAAAAAATGGTCTGCGGTAATTACGTTTGCGGTATTTTGACTTTAATTAAATGAGCTATTCACTTTCTTACGTCTCTAACGCTAATAACGTTAGCGCTTCCTGTATTTCACGGTTACGTACCGTTGAGCGTTGTTGTAAATACGGCACATAATTGTCCTACGCAGTGGAAAAAATCGCATCGGATTTCTGAGGTTAAGGTTTTTGTTTATCACTGTGTCTATTGTTTAGTTTGTGTTGTTGTTTGCGTTTGTATCTTGGGTGATTTCTTGTGGCCTAGACTGTATATAACAATTATGTCACTTCCTATATAACGCAGCGCTTCGTTATAAAATTATAGTAGTGATGGCAATAGCTCTTATTTCCAAATAAATTTTAGGTAATCCGTCATTGGAATAGTGCTACGTAAATACCGTATCGTATGCGCTATTCCAAATAGCAATAGGTAACAATAGGTTTGTTCCAACCGCAGTCAGAAACCGTCAGAAACGATCAGAGAATAACTGGTCATAGCAAACAACGAGTTATTTTCGCGTAATTCCTATCACTGATTGCAATGGTCGACTATTCTCTGATCGTTTCTGACGGTTTCTGACTGCGGTTGGAACAAACCTATTATTAGCATTAAAGACGTAAAGCAGTGAATCGCGCATTTGATGAACGTCAGAATACCGCAAACGTAATTACACCATTTTTCAGCGAGCCATATCTCTCTAATAATCTCGAACATTAACGTACTTTTTCTGCTCGTGCGTTAAATTATCTCGATTGTTAATTAGTAGTTAAATAAATATCTACCAACTAGTTAGGACCACTAACAATCCAGATAATTTAACGCATGAGCAGAGCGAGTGCGTTAATGTTCGGAGATTGTTAATAACCCTTTTTAATACTCATGTTAGTTACAAAGCTTTTCCGTCGACAGTATAAGTGTATAAGTTGTATTCGTTTTTCTCAATATTTAAAAGTGGGTAAGTACTGTCAAAAATAACTGGTTACTGAATAATAATAAAATACTTTTTTTCTATTTAAAAGTGGGTAAGTACTGTCAAAAATAACAGGTTACTGAATAATAATAAAATACTTTTTTTCTACGAGCGGGCGGAAAATTGAATTTTCCACACACATTTTAGTGTGGAAAATTGATTCTCCCGCACCGTGTTTGTAAAATTTTCCACACCAATATGTCAAATTAATAATAAACCGGTATATTATGGTTGTTCGAAAAGCTTCAGTTACCATGTGTAACTAACCAGCTATTTACTTTCATTTTTGTTTGTTTATTATAGCTATTTCCAATCTCTTTTTTATAATACAATCTACTTTGATTTCGTTACTATGGTAACAACGTTTCTATATATTGTCAAGTGATGACAGTTCGTTGATTTTTAATTTGACGTTTATATCATACTTATTATAATAGGTTCGTTCCAACCAGCAATTCTGTTATCGTACGTAACCAGTAATTTAACTATTTAATGCGCATGCGTGAGAGAAATTAGTAAAATTACTGGTAATCTCTCACCAAAGGGTTGGAACGTATTTTGAACTAGTTTGGTAGTTGCACTGATTCTGACGCACACAGAGAAATATTTATTTCTCTATAGACGCACACTTTATTGTACCTATACATATTAACATTAATAAAAAAATAAAAGTGTAAAATCAAGACATTTTATTTGTAATTATAAAGCCTTTAGACTTGAAAATACATAAAACTGAATACAACGAACTTATAAAAACCAAAATAAACACTTTCAACCTAAAAATATCAAATTAGTGAAATTAGTGAAACTTAATACTTACTAATAATGTCACCTATATCAAAATATCACAATAATACAGTCTTTGTAACCTTAATAAATGGCAAAATTATGTGTATGTTCTATTTTGACCATTTTTCAATTACCTATATAATAATAATAATAATAATAAATTCTTTATTGTTCACCATATAACAAAAAAACTATTCAGTAATACACTTTATCGGTAAAAAAGATGGCAAACAAAGGGTTAGGTGATAGGTCTATTGACCAATTCTTCCCCACCAACCTTAGGAGAAACTAAAAAACAACCAAACCAAAGGTTATCTAAGATTACCTATTACTTAATATTAAGGTTCAGAATTGTGAATATAAAAATATATAAAAAAAAATAAATAAACTATAATAACATGACATTAACATAATATAATTTTACATTGAAACCAAATGGTGTGCTGAAACAAGCTCCTTGGCTAAACTCAAATTTGACTTACTGATGTTGAAACAAGTCCTTACGAAGTTTATTCCTGAATGCTGCCAGTGACAGCGAGAACCTAGGCACATCCAGAAAAGCACCAACTGAGGCTATTTGATATGAGAAGGATGACTTAAATAATTTCTTTTTATGACGAGGGATAGTGATTTTATTCTTTGATCTTAGATTCCTATTGTGAACATCTGTTCTAAATTTTACTTTCTCACGTAAATATGACGGGCTATTGGATTTTAAAATTTTGTAAAAGAGGCAGTAGGCATGCAACTTCCGTCGATTGAACATACTAAGCCATCCAATTTCTTTCAGCTTATGTCTTATTCTGTTCCTCCGTCTGACGCCATATATTAAACGCAGGCATGAATTTTGAACCTTCTAAATACGATAGCAGTCAGATTTTCTGAGAAAAGGTCCATAAACAGTATCACAATGATTAAAGTGGGATAAGACCAGTGAATCTGTCAACATTTTTTTAGTATTGGTATTGATTTCGTAGCGATGTGGATAAATTAGTTTTAGTGAAGCATACGCTTTTTTAATTTTTTCGGAAACATGTTTGTCGAAGTGAAGCTTGTGGTCAAAGATAACACCTACATTTTTACACTGATTGCTAAAACCCAACATTTCGTTACCAATAAAGATGTGCAGTTGTTGCATCGCCAGTAGTCTGTGTGTTTCATGACCGAACAATATTGCATATGATTTATTTGTATTAATTTTCAACATATGTTTTTCGGTTTGAGAAACAATCTTTGATAAATCTTCGTTGATTCTCCCCATTGCCAAATTAATTTCAGATAAGGTGAAAGAATAATAATATTGGGAATCATCCGCGTAGAAATGGTAATTGCAATAGGTTAAGTACTTGTGAAAATTAGAAGTGTATAAAGTGTACAACAGAGGCCCTAAGATACTACCCTGGGGTACACCCTGTGTTACCGAGAGACAAGTTGATACATCTTGATCAATTTTTACGATTTGTTCTCTACCTAAAAGAAAGGACTTCATTAATTTGATTGCCGAAACGTTGAAACCCAGATAATGTAACATTGCAATGAGAATGTGATGGTTTAGATTGTCGAATGCACGTGAGTAATCGAGCAGTATTAGAACGCAAAGTTTATTACTATCCAGAGAGTCAACAATATCGTCAGTAACAGCTGTCAGTGCCGTGGCGCAGCTGTAGCCACTTCTAAATCCAGATTGATTTAGTGGCAGTATACTTGAAGTGTTAAGATGAGTCCTAATTTGTTTTTCTAATAGTTTTTCCAGTATTTTGGAAAATGTAGGAAGAACACTAATGCTTCTTAGATGACGAAATTCAGTGGGATTAGATGTCTTGGTATCACATACGCTCTTTTCCAGGCGTAAGGAAAGTAGCAGTTATCTATACATTTATTAAAAATATGAACAAGAAAGGGACAAATCGTTGGGCAATAAAGTAATATAATTTGAATATTCAATTCATCTACGCCATAAGCCTTGGATTTAATGTTTTTGATAATTTCGAGAATCTCATTACCACTGGTGTGATTAAAACTGAATTGTTTATCAACAGTATCAGTAACATTGTTATTGTAATATTGTAGTAACTCTCTGTCAGGAATACGGTTGCCTTTCGTTTCATTTATTAAGAAATTGTTATATTCATTTGCTTTTTTTAAATAAGCAGGAAGAATCATATTTTTCTTTTGAGTGACCTTTATTTTATGCATCTCGTTCCACTTTTCTTTGACAGTGCAATGCGAGAGTTTGAATTCCAAATATGCTTTCTTCTCTCTTTTAATGCTAGCTGAAGTGAAGTTGCGCAACTGTTTGTAATATTCCCAGTGGGAAGGATTTTTTGATTTCCTGTATTTGATCAAAGCTTTGTCCCGTAACTTTTGCATTAGCTTAATGTTTTCTGTTATCCACGGCTGTTTCGATTTGTTGTGTTTAAGAATCTTTGTTTTTATTGGCGCATGTTTGTTAATTATTGATAAGATATTATGATTTAAGAAAAGAATCTTATCGTCAATAGATTCTAATTGACATAAAGACGACCAGTCCACTGATTCTACGTCAGACTGGAACTCTACCAAATTAATTCTATCGAAATCACGAAATGTTACTGTTTTTGAGGAAGGCATACTTCCAGAAAGTTCAAATGTGCAGAAAATTAAAAAATGTCTGACCAATTGAGTATCATACACTTCAGAATGCTTAACTTCGAAGTTGGTATAAAGATGATCAATTAAGGTCATTGAAATACCCGTTATATGTGTGGGATCTGATATGTTTTGAATCAGATTAAATGATTCGTAGATAGCAATTAAGTTGCGAGCCAACGATGACTGTAGGTTATAAAGATCTATGTTGAAATCTCCAAGACAGATAATACCATTGTATTCTGCATTAAGAGTGATTAGAGTGTTTTCGAACTTATCCAAAAAGCTATCCTTATTAGAGTTTGGTGGCCTATACAAAACACCAACAATATATTTTTTATTACCCATTTTAATTTCAATCCAAAGATGTTCACAAAATGTCTCTTGTTCAGATATTATAACTTTATATGATAAAGTACTTTTAAGATAAATTGCTACACCTCCTCCTCTCTTACCTATTCTATCATTTCGAATAATGTTATAGCAGTTAATATTTAATATCCCATCACCAATTATAGGAGTGAGCCAAGTTTCAGAAACTGCAAGTATAGCAAAGTCCTTAAGATTCATAAGCTGCTCAACATCAGTAAGTTTAGGTAGCAAGGACCCAATATTATTGTGTCCCACAGAAATAATCATAGTTTCAGCACGAGATGATTGATACAAACTTTACATACAATAATACCTTTAATCTAGGAGCCAGATGTTTCAAAATGAAAACTCAAATGTATACTATAAAATAAAATATCATATCATAAGTAGCAGCATATAAAGTGGTTTCGGTCTCCATTCTTCCCTTTTTCTCTTTATCAACGACTACACAAAGAAACAGACAATAAGAAACGGTGCACACTATTTTCAAAACAGTTCCAAAACTAAAAATTCACTTTTATATCCTATTTACACTTTCCATAAAAATACAAATTTGACAGTTTAAGACAAAAATGTTGCCATTGCGCATGTTTCTTAATTTCAGAACTATCGATACTCGCTATCAAGCAAGATTCGTTTGAACGGTAATTTTACTGGTCCACAAACGAGATGGAACAGAGAACTGATAGTAATCGATAGTTCAGAATCAGTAATTTCAGGTGGTTGGAACGATTTTTTTCAACTGCGCATGTGTATTAGTAATATTCCTGTAAATTACTGGTAGTTGGAACGAACCTATTAGGTAAATAATTAAATAGGGCATGTCCACGTGACGTCACAAACTATTTTGACAACTAGCTGATGGCAAAACAATAAACAAAGCGTTCAGAGCACGTGGTACTTAATAGTGAGGTTATGCTGATTTATAATGATGGATGTGTTTGAGAGTTTGGTTGGTTTTGCTTTAGTGTACGTACTTTTAAAGTTGTTTCAATTGTTGAGCTTGCATATTTAATACTATAAAATATAAGTTAATAGTTGTTTTTTGTTTGATAATTTTTCATCGTGTCTATTGTTTATTGTTTTACCATCGTCGTATTGTCAATGTCAACTGTCGTGGACATGCCCTATTTATATCGAAGTGATTGTCTTGAAAAAAAAATTGTACGTCACGCTATCGGAAATTCGTGTTTTTCAGGTAGCTCCAAGCTTTAGGAGGGTACCTACATCCCGGACGGTTGCCGAAAAGCTAGTATTATTCGAGGTATTATTTAGCCCAAAGCTAGTTCACAATATAATAAATATTTACGAAATAGTCCAGTAAATACAATTCTACATCTTTCTTAGCTTTTTCTTGCATTTTAAATTTTTTGGAAATACAAAATAATCAGGATATTTTTATAGAATCCTAACACCAAATAACTCCACTGGACTGGCAATTTTGAGTGATTCACAAAATGCAACAACATTCAAATGAATAATTAATCCTGAATCGCAATATTTTTGTCACAAAAACGGTTTTATTTCTGATGTTCTGTTTCTAATTGTGGTTAGTTGTTGAAATAAATGTTCGTAATATTTTGTGTACCAATATTTATTATAAACTTTTTAACTTTTTTATAAAGGCACTCTTTTTCATCGCATAAAAATCACAATTTTCGGGGCCACTTTCAACGGTAAGTAATCAAAACTATAATCACTTTAATTACAAAGACACATATGTATACCTCACATCTACATAAAAATGCAGGATTGTACATGCCTGGTTTGGTAAGAGTAATCGCGTGGACGTAGGAGAAATAATGTACATAGCTTGTGTGATAGTGATTCTTCACACTCGGGATTGTCTCACTGAGCTTGCCTTCGTGAGACAATACTTACCACTCGTGTGAAAAATCTCACTTTCCGCACTCATTACGTGATATACTAATTTCTTAATCTATTTTTAAAGATTCGTAGGTACATTGGGAGCAGTTTTCACAGTAAGAGGAAGATCATTAGGTATATTGCCTTACCCCTTCGACAACTACTGATAGTTGTTGTATTTGTGTATTATACCTATCAATAATCGTTTCCTGATCTTACAACATGTCTTCCCTTTTCGTTAAAAATTCAAGCAAATACCTTAGCGTTAAATTTTCAATTACTTTAAGAACTAAAATTTGCTTCTTGAACCAGTTGATTAATATTTAAAAATTTCAAGTTTTGTAACATATAGTTTATTTTGGTGTGCCTATTGCATATACAGTATGATGCAAAAGTATGGAATAAATTCATTATTTCAGAAACAGACGACTTTTAAAAAAAATCTTAAAACACGTCAATTTTAATTTTTGAATGGCCATCAACTGCTATAGATGTGTTGGACATTACGTCATTAGTGATGGCGTAATGACGTCATCGACGATTTTTTTAAATACAAACCGAGGTCACGTGACAGCTCATTTGAAAGGTCTCCTTATCGCCTTTGCAACAATGTAATCATTTAAATATTTATTTCTACAGGGTTAACCAAAACTGTTGGTTTATTAATACAATTAACTTGGAATAAATGTTTACTTACATACAATTAAATTACAACAAATGTTCAAATTGCCGACCTTCAGCAATGATACAATGAGAAAGGCGAGCAGTAAATTCTTTCGTAACGTTTTCGAGGACTTCAGGTGTTATTTGTGCAATTTCCGTTCGGATTCGCTCCCTCAACTCTTCTACATTATTCGGTCGACTTTGATATACTCTGCTCTTTAAATATCCCCACAAAAAAAAGTCTAACGGAGTCAAATCTGGAGACCTTGGTGGCCATTCGATAGGCCCCCTTCTTCCTATCCACCTTTCTGGGAAAACGTTATTAAGGTAATTTCGTACCTCAACGCCATAGTGTGGGGGAGCCCCATCCTGTTGGTACCATAAATCATTTCTATTTGGAAATAGCTGATTCAGCTGTGGCAACAGATAATTTTGAAGAAATTCCAGATAACTAGCAGCAATTAGGTTTTCCTCAAAAAAATATGGCCCTACAATTTGATTGTTTATAATGCCGGCCCAAACATTCACCTTCTCGGGATATTGTGTCCTATACTCTTCCATCCAATGTGGATTTTCACTTGCTCAATATCGACATGTCTGGCGATTTACGTGACCGTTCAGCATAAAAGACGCTTCATCTGAAAAAAGTACCTTTTGTATGAAACCCGGATCTCTGTTACATTGTTCCATAACGATTTCGCAGAATTCGATTCTTCTATCAAAGTCATCTTCTAATAGCTCCTGGACCAGATGTACTTTGTATGGATGCCACTTCTCCTTTTTTAGCACTCTTACAACTGTTGATTGGTGGACATTCATATCTAGTGCGACCTGCCTAGAACTTGTATGAGGATTTTCTTGAAACGCCAGTACAACGTCCAGTTTTTTGGCTTCGGATATTGAAGTTCTACCGCTTCTGGGAAGATCTTTAACATGGCCCGTTTCTCTAAATTTTTTTTTCAATTTTACTTACTGCTGATTGAGTAAATGGATCGCGATTGGGGTATTTAGCATTAAATAAATTACGAACTTCTGCTTGAGTCCTCACTCTATCTCCATAACCAATCATGGTTAAAATCTCGATTCGTTCTGTTTCTGTTAGTTTCATTTTTGTAAATGCTGTTATTAATGTCGCAAAAAATTCGAAGAGTAAAAATTTGACGTCTATTATTTGACAGATTCACAGATCATTGACGAATAAAGACGAGTCAATGACAATATTGATTTAAATATTTTTGTAAAAATAATTCCGAGCACTTACTACAATAATTAATTTCAAATTATAATGTAGCATTGTTTTTATCAATGTATTTTCTTTCGGAACCAACAATAAACACTATTTTGTTTTATTCCCAGTGGCGGTCCTTAGTGTATTATAGTTCAGTGAATGAATATTTATTGTAATTCCATGTTACTTAACAAAGTTCATAATTTTGGTTAACACTGTAGAAATAAATATTTAAATGATTACATTGTTGCAAAGGCGATAAGGAGACCTTTCAAATGAGCTGTCACGTGACCTCGGTTTGTATTTAAAAAAATCGTCGATGACGTCATTACGCCATCACTAATGACGTAATGTCCAACACATCTATAGCAGTTGATGGCCATTCAAAAATTAAAATTGACGTGTTTTAAGATTTTTTTTAAAAGTCGTCTGTTTCTGAAATAATGAATTTATTCCATACTTTTGCATCATACTGTAATTCGCATTGCTTTGTTCTGCAAAATTTGTATACGGTTTATATCCTATTTATTGCAATAATAACATACAATAGGTCAATTGGTGATAAATAATAGATATATAGTATTTATTCTTTTTTCCCTTATTTTTGGGAATCAAACCACAATAATGCTTTTTTGTTTTTTATTTCGACGTTTTGGTAGCGTTCCAGCTACCGTTGTCCAGATGACCTAAATATTAAATAATTTTTGGTCACTATCCGACACAACAAATAGTAGTTTGTGCAACTAGTGTGGATATGTTGGCCATATCGCACAAGGACGAAGTTTGAACACGACGCAGTAGGCGGAGTGCTCAATCGTTAGAGTGCGATATGGACAATCCACACGAGTCGAACAGTATATTTTTTCTACGACCCCCTCAAAAAATCTAGAAAATAAACTGTAATATAACTTAAATTTAAAAATTTTCAATGATTTTATTCATAATTTTATCAGTCAATATCAAGCAGAATAATTATTTAGAAATAAAATTAACAAAAAAAATTTCTTCATTGGGATTCGAACCCTGCTCCACCGCGCGAAAGTATGCTTACCACTCGACTACCAAGAAATATTCTAGCGGCCAATATCTATAACGTCAGATGTATTACATTATTTCATAAAAACTGACGTCTATCAGAAGTCCCCTCAAATACCCATTTTATTCTGTTTTTAGTATTTGTTGTTAATTTATACGGATTAATTTATTTATTTTTATCATTATAAATGAATATTCTTGATCCAGTGCTTCTAGAAGAGACTTTTTTTGATAGGTTGACGTTTCTTTGAAATTGAAAAAAGGGGAGTTGACGAATACTAAACGCGAATGCTGATTGGTGGATTTCATATACGTTCTAGGATATATATGAAATCATATACGTTCAGTTAACCGATATGACCAACATTTCCATTGTGTAAACAGTGCAGAGAATTGTTATCCATGTGGGTGTAGAAAAAAAAATTAGACTAGACAATCAATGATATTAAACTTTGTTATAAAATTTTTATTAAAGTCCATTCATAATAGATATCATATCTCTGGTAAAATGTGAAATACAGTTTTTCATTTTATAACATTCCAACGATATAATAGTCTACTAGAAATGGAATCCAGTGAAGTGCACGTTGCAGGAACGGTTTTTGTCCACGACCACCTAATAATATTTTACCTCCCAACAAAAGGTATATGGTACCCATATATTTATGTCGTGAATTATGGTTCATAATACACTGGAGTGTATTATGGTTCATAATTCACGACTAGAGATGGGGGTACAATATGAAATAAACTATTTAATCTGTGTATTTTGTTCAGGAAATTTGTTTCTGAAATATATCGTATCGATAAAATATTGTAATTTGTAGTATTGATACTTTTAATAACGATATTTTCTAATATTAATATTTTAATACAATATATTTATAACGGTAAGTTGTATTGATACTTTACACAGTATTGCCCATCTCTATATATGTCAAATTATTGCATGTAGCTGCCACAACATTTTGATGTTAGTAATACCAAATCGTTAGACTTTCATTTAATAAAAGAAATTAAGGGTCGAGAACAAAGTATAGTATTTTACTCGCAATTCAGGGCCTCGGGTGACTTGCGCCCCTCGCCTGCGGCTCGTGACGCGAACGTCACACATCGTGAATATTGGCTATCATAAATTGCTCGTTTAATAATATACCATTATTGAAATAGCGCGTTTTTTTTTCGCTTATATTGGAAATGCTGTTAATAAAACGCGTTTGTTGTTACTTTTTTGTGTATGATTATTTTTGTTTCCAAAATATGTATAGGTAGAGTTTATCCAATGTCAGTTTGAGGACCATAAAATAAAGCAATGTGGTCAGATATATTTTCTAAAATTGTTGGGCTCACTAGGTATACAAATGATTCCCATTACTTCAGTAAACTATTAGCTCGTGAGGTTCTTAGAAAGCTAGTTTGGAAATATTTAATGAAAAATAACAAAATATAAATTTATTTGTAAGCGTTGAAAAAAGTCGCTCGAAATTGTTATAAAAAGAGAACAACTTCATGTATGCTCGCTATATTTAAGAACATTTTGAATATCTGGCACCGCAGTTGCAGGTGGCCAATATCGCCAGTCATCGAGTAAAATATTGCTTATAATATTACGGTCCCTTCTAAGGCGGACCACTATACCATAATAGTATTTCATGCAACGATCATGTGATGATAGCCATCAAGACACCAGCCATACGTATATAACAATAATAATAGATTTATTGACCGCAAGATAAACAAAAAATAATAATCTGATTGTTACAATAAGTATAGTATAACTTTGGTCAAAAGGACTACTGATCAGTAAAACTGTTCTTCCTCAGAAGCCTTTACAAAAAAAAGAAGGAAAAAAAAAGGAACATACTTACTATCTAAATGGACAATATACTTTAATTCCTACGTTATAAGGTTACAAGAATATGGTTTTAGGGTAGATTTGTACATTGGTCATTAAAAATAAGTTTGGTTACTCTTTTTTTGAATAGTGAGATAGGCAATTCTTTTAATTCGTCCGGTAGAAGGTTATAATGTTTCGAGATCTGATAAGTGAAAGAATTTTCAAATTGAGTTGTTCGATGTTTAGGAATATTAATTAAATGTTTCCGACGAATGTTCACATTGGGAACATCTGTCCGAAAAGAGATTTTGTTGTAGAGATATATGGAGGGCTCTGTGCTGCTATAACTATGAAATAGGCATAGTGCATGAACCTTCAATTCTCCATATTCAGCCAGTTTGCCATTTTCAGGGTGTGTGATATTTTACCAAATTTTCTAATTCCATAGGTGAGTCTTAGACAAGAGTTTTGCAGTTTTTGTTATCTTATGTGTTCGACACTATTAAGGCTGGGACCATAGACATAGTCACAGTAATTCGCTAGCGACAGAACTAATGTATCACACAGCTCTTTTTTCAGATGACTATTCAAAACCTGTCTATTTAAAAATAGTAATTTGGGTTTGGCATATGACTTCTGAAGGATATGAGACATAGATAAAAAAATACTTATAGATGGGAAACTGACCCGTGGCGCCCTCTTTTCATACGGGTGGCGCTACCTTGAGAGTCCCGTCAGTACCTCTGGCACAAATCAGGTTGTGAACTCCGCTAACAGCCGAAAAAAAAGATTCCTGTAATTTTACAGTTTTTTGCGGTATATTCAAAATTACTGTAATTTTACTTTTATTGCAAAATGACATTTACGATCCATTTTTCGATATTTCATCTAAAATTACTCAACATTAGATTCATATCACAATAATGACAATAAAAAATCAAGTAAAATAAAATGAAATGTCAAAAATGGATCGTATAATGTCTGAATTGTGAAAAATAAAGCAATAATCATCAAGTTCATATATTTTATTGATTAAAAAAAGTATACAATAAATGAAACGTTTTTGTACATATTTAAATGACAACATAAAGAAAAATAAATTTTGGTAATTTAACAATGATGCTGGGAAGTTCAAAGTTGTGTGGAAGAATAACTATCATACTTCTGTCACTTTCTATTTAATGGAACATGTTTTTTAATGAAGATAAAGCTTACCGTGTGCACCTCACATTACAGTCTTTCACAAAACATATTCTTGACATTGTCTCCTAAAGTAAAAGTCCCACTATGAACAATAAAAACCAAATACGAATACTCAACATACTCAACACACACACACACAAATAAGCAGTTGTCAATGGTTGTCAGGTTAGGATGTCAGCGCTAATATATTGGTGAAAGAATCTGCAACTACCACTAATGGCGTTACAGTTTTCATCAAATTACAAATTTTAGTACTGACGGGACTTTTTATGTGGCAGCACCCATGCGCCTTCAGAGATCCCCTACCCATGAGATTGTATATTAGGCGATTTCGTCCCGCTTTGGTACCCCACTTTGGTCTGTCAATTACATACCAATCGATTTCGTTCCGAAAAACGATGACGTCAATCTAACTTTGGTACCTTTTTGGTCTGTCAAATCACATACCGAGACCTGCAGCACGGTTACTGAAATTGGTAGCTTTCTATCCTTGTCTAAAGTAGTTTCTGTCTTTTTTTTTATTTGTAAATATATTGTTCTATGTCAATTTCATCAGCTGTACCAGCTGGGCTATGCTGGGAACCAAACGATTTCGCCTGTTATTGGTCGTTTACGTCATAGCGGTGACGTAGGACCTACCAATGGGTTCATTTACATATTTTTTTTTAATTTTTCCATTGGAAAGAGCACATCATTTTGAGGCTCTGTGCAAAAAATTAGAAGTCTGTGAGACTTATAAGTCGCCTAAAATTAATTATAAACATGAAACAGCGCTCCTCTCCGTGATCCTGGCGTGACGTCAACAGATATGAAGCATTACTCTATGATATGAAGTCTCACGTTCAGAGAGCGGATACAGCCAAGCGCCGCGCCGATCGGTTTGTTGAATATTAGACAATGGTTGAATACTTAGCCAGTGTTATGTTATCTATGTAATTGGCTAGTAACAGTATTTTCTTTGTCTATTTATTATTATACGTTTTCTAATAATATAATCCCTATCATATCCCTATCGCTATTAAAATTATGATAGTTGTTTAAAGAAATTTGGAGAGTATGTTTTAGTTTCATTAGGGAAATATTTGTGTTGACCATTGAATATTTATTCATCAATTTACTTGAAATTTGTGTCACTGGTTAATCTATTATACAGCGAGTATCGGTATATTACAGTTTTAGTAAACTCTAAGCAGTGTTGTCTTTGTTGAATAAAAACTATAAGACTATAATTCCCCTCATTTCAGCACTAATAAATTCGTGATTTTGATTAAAAAATTCCATAATCATTAGCAAGTCCACTTGTGGTAGATTTGAAGAGTCTGCTTTAGTAAAATTCGGTACATACATTTTATTTTATTAACACAAAAACTCTGTAAGAAGTAATACAAAAGAAATAAATCCGATGCGACTGACGATACAGTCTGAAGCGCAATGTGCATACATATCTAGTGACGTCACAGTCACAGTCTTCGCTCCGCTCTCAGTATGCTTCTTTAATTGGTTGTATCAGGAGAACGACATATTCTATTGACATGAAATTTTCAGAATCATATTTTTATCCTTAGTACTTTGTTTTACGACAGTTAAAAATGATTTAAAAATTTTAGTGAACGAGCCCCCTAGTCCCTACCAACCAAAACGGGACGAAATCGCCTATTATGGTGATCGAATTTAAGTTTGTCATCTAAATAAAGCCCCAAGTTTTTTGCGTAAGTTGTAGTCGTTATTACGCTATTGTTGATCTTGATATTAAAATCTATTGCAGACCTCCTTCCAAATTGCAGAACCGCTGATTTCGACGGATTTATCATTAGATCGTGTTTTGAAGAAAGCTCCACCAACGCGTTAATGTCCTCATTAATATTTTTTTCTGATTCTGAAATTAATAAAGGGTCAAAAAAGTAGTATAATTGAGTATCATCGGCGTACATATGAAAAGTGCAGTTTTTCAGAACCGATGTAAAATTGCTTGTATATATTGTATACAACAATGGCCCTAGAATAGAGCCTTGAGCAACTCCACGATTTATATACCCAACGTCTGAGTGATTACCTGCTAGCATAACCTTTTGTCTCCTCTCACTTAGATAATTTTTAAGAAACTCAACAGTTTTGGGACTAAAACCTATGTAGTTCAAAACAGCTAAAAGTAATTGATAGTTTATCATATCGAAAGCCTTACTAGAGTCACCTTTGTCACGTTCTGTGAATATGTCGTCTGTGATGTTTAATAGAGCAGTGCCGCAACTGTGTCCTGCTCTGAAACCCGATTGATTTTGGGGGAGAATATTATAGGTATCTAGATGACAACGAATTTGCTGTTCTTTAATTCTTTCTAGAATTTTGGATATTGTTGGCAAAATCGTAATAGGGCGTAGATCACTAAGCATTCGGAAGAATTAACTTTTGGGATTGGTAAAACAAGGCCTTGTTTCCAGGCATAAGGAAAAACTGACATGCTTAAACAAAAATTGCAGATATGTGTTATGTATGGAATAATAAATGGACATGCTAGCTGAAGTAATGTGATGTTAACACCATCAGAACCACATGCTTGCGTTTAAATATCTAACAGGATTTTTGATATTTTTTCATCATCTACTTCCTCAAAGTCCAGCTTAGAATCTATTCCATCTTTTACATTATTTGTGTAAAATTGTGATATTTCTTTATCTGGGGGATTGAGAATACTGGTAATACTTGATTAAATGATTATTGATAAGATTTGCATTTGTTTGAAAATTGAAAGTCACATTATTATTTTTGTTGCCCAACAAGCTATGTATTATTTTCCATTTATTTTTACCGTCTGAATTTAGAATTTTCCTTTAGATGTATACCTTTTTCTCAACTGTTATTGCATTATTTGTATAATTCCTTAGCTGTTTGTAATAGTTCCAATGAGCAAGAAGTTTAGTAGATCTGTATTTATGAAGAGCTTTATTACGTAATGTTATCATTAGTTTAATGTTATCGGTAATCCAAGGTTTATGGGTACGAGTGAAAGTTGATGTCTTAAAGGGTGCGTGCTTATTAAATAAGTAAACTAAAGAAGCTGTTCAAAAGTGTTACCTTCTCATCAATAGGCCTCTTGCATAGATTTTTGTTTTTACCTTAAAGTATTCTGAAAACCTCTTAAAGTATAATAAATATCCTTCCACATTTCTTTTTCCAAGAAGTACTCAAAATTATCTCATGAATTCCCTAAGAAAGTTTCACGAAGCCCTTTAAATTTGACGTCACACGAAAACACAATGAAATTGGTCGTGACGTCACAAGGTACACCTGTCGTCCGCTAAATGTAAACTTCAAATCTGGTTTCCCGTTTATCCATTTTAAAAGCATTTTTACTTGAAATATGTTAGCATCAATTTATTGTTTGATAGTGTTTACTGTTGTGTTTCTTTGTTTATCGTTAATTTTATATATTAAGATGTCTGAAGGATTTTTAAAGGCACAATCTGATAATTTACCTCTGGGTCCTTTTTCGGAGTTTTTCTTCAATGGGTAGCTTAATGAATGTTTTTCCAAGAGTGGAGATTGTTGTACTTCCACAACCTGGCACGATACAATACCGATAAACCATTTTTTCTCAAAAAATCACCAAAAACAACGTCAAAATTAACTTTGATAGACGTCAAAACTTGGCATAAGTACCTTGTGACGTCACTGTTGCATGAAATGTGTTTTTGGCGGCATTTTAGTCGTTTGAATTTCAATTATTTATTACGACTTTAATATCAAATAAAATTTGAAAATATTCCTGTGGGATGATATTTACGTATAATTGATCATTTTAATGCAATAAAAAAATTATCTGCAAGGGGCCTATTGTATTTTTATCATAATATGCGAGTGTATTAATGGCCATTACATGAAAGTTTCATACAATACTTTTTCTACTCCGATTAATAAAAATTATTTAATTAATAATTTTTTAGTTTAATTTAATTAATTTTAAGTATAGTTTCTTTTGAAAATCAAAATTATTTGACAGCTGTCAAATTAAGTGTCACTTAATAGGTCTGTTCGCCTGCAATAAAAGTGTAGCACTGAGCTATATAATTTTGAAAAATTCAGGTCTATCTGTGAAAAAATGCGTGTAAAATTGCTAAATTTGGGACTATCTATATATATTGTATTTGTATACTGCAAGAAGCATTGAAACATAATTAAAATAAATAAAATCGTATAGCTCAGTGCTACACTTTTATTGCAGGGAACAGATCTAATGTAATTAATTTCAGAAATGTTAACCAGGTATCCATGACTACCTATATTAAATATTGTGCGAATGTCGCATTCCTATTGGCTTAAAAATCTGTATCATAATGATACAGATTTTAGTCTTTTAATAAGTATATTATAAAATAGGAGTAGAAAATAGTATTTTATGCAACGATCATGTAATGATAGCCATTAAGACACGAGCATATTGTAGGATACGAAACGAGCCGCAGGCGAGTTTCGTATATAATATGCGAGTGTATTAATGGCCATTACATGAAAGTTTCATACAATATTTTTTCTACTCCGATTAATAAGAATTATTTAATTAATAATTATCATTTATTATAAAAAACAAGAACAATGAAAGGAACTTCAACAAATATTTGACAACTGTCAAATTAAGTGTCACTTAATAGGTCTGTTCCCTGCAATAAAAGTGTAGCACTGAGCTATATAATTTTGAAAAATTCAGATCTATCTGTGAAAAAATGCGTATAAAATTACTAAATTTGGGACTATCTATTTATATTGCATTTGTATACTGCAAGAAACATCAAAACATAATTAAAATAAATAAAATCGTATAGCTCAGTGCTACACTTTTATTGCAGGGAACAGACCCAATATAATTAATTACAGAAATATCAACCAGGTATCCATGGCTATATTAAATATTGTGCGAATGCCGCATTCCTATTGGCTTAAAAATCTGTATCATAATGGATATCATTATGATACAGATTTTAGTCTTTTAATAGGTATATTATAAAACAGGAGTAGAAAAAAATTTTTATTGGATACATTCTTCAAACCTTTTTAAGCGATTTGTTTACTCTCCTAGGCGTGTGCCAATTCTGTTTGTATATTTAAATGAATTAATAATATAATATTTATTGAGTGAATTGATATCAATATAATATTTATTTGTTCGTAGACGTTAGGGTAAGTTTTGTGAATATAATTCATTTGTAATTAATTAGAATGGCATTTTGGAGACATTTGAAACGACAGTCCAAGATGATGCGCGGGAATCTAATAATTTGGCGCCACAAGCAAATGACTTAGCAATAAATGATAATGATGATAGGGCCAAATTTAAAACCAAAGATTTACATGTTCAGTGTCAACGAGTTGTTTTAAATATGTACGCGTGTTTGAAAAAAAAAATTCTGTAATTTCTGATAATGCGGTTATCGCGAGAATTCACGAAGTGACGAAAATCGGGCTTTCAAAGATTTATAATGTAAATAAGCTAGGCACTGTTACGGATCATTCTTTAAAGCGAAAACGAACAGAAATTTCATTTCACAATATTCGAATTTATAAAAAAAATTTATGCACACCATTGGGCGGCTTTTTTCTTCAATGGTATTAAAATATGGGTCTTCAAATTAACATTAGATAGACTTTACTCAGTTTTGTGATTTTGTGTGTTGAATTGTGTAACAGCTATTCAAATGATAAATCATGAGAAAACCTGGATACAAACTGCTATCCTGATAACGCAGGTAATTGATTGGAAATTTCTCGTTCTAACATTGGTAACCAAATTTGACTATTCGGCTGAAATACTAGCTACACATTTATCTGCATTTAGTTGTATTGAAGTACTTTCTCTGATTTTTCGTCTTATATTATTCGGTTCTTTCAATATTATTTTTGTTGAATCCCACTGAGTTTGATGACCCTCTTCCCAAGCATGTTTGCAAATAGCTGACTTAAAGAACTCCCTATCTTTGATATACTTTTTGTGTTCATTTATTCGGACTTTCAATGGTCTAGATGTTTCACCTAAATGAAAATTGTCATTCACAAGATATTTGATATATATGCAGTTTTTTGAAGATTGTTTTTCATTTTTTAGTTTCGTTTTTGTGTAGATCTCAACGTATTGTTAAATTTAAAGCCAGTTATAATATTGAATTGATTACCAATTTTCTTAATCCTTTCTGTTATTGTTATTATTATGATTCTTGCCATATCGTATAAAGATTTTACCATCCCTTTTTTTACGCTTATAGAATGATTGGATTCAAAAGTCAAATACCTATGGCTTATGGTAAACACTTGTTTCATACCCTGTAGGTGTTAAAACAAAAAAATTAGCTATCCCAATAAAAAAACCGTTCCAGGAACGTGCACTTCTATCGTTGGAATGTCGTATAATAATGGTACATTATGCTATAAGGGGGAGAAATGTGTTATTTTGGCAGAGATGCAATTTGAATGAATGAATAAATTACAATGCACCGAGGAGAAAATAGAGAATGATTGGGAGCCGATATGTTTTCGATTATCAACATATTTCATCTCGGAAAAATTTTGTTTTTCCGAATTTCCCTGCACTACACGGGAACAATGTTTCATAAACTGAACGCAAGCAACCTTCAACTTCAAGAGGTACTCCAAAAGATCAGTTCTAAATTCGTAAGATAATTCATGAGACTGGAAATGCCAAAATATAGGATGTTATAAAAATATTTTTCACTGAATGATGCTGGTTCAGATATAAGTGAACATTATAAAGTAATTTCCAACTATTTATTTTTCGAATACCTACCTGAATATGTTATACAACAATTTTGTACACTATGGTTTAAATGAAACAAAAACAAATGATTGAGATAAGTGTTATAATATATTTCAATAAGAACAAATAATCAAAAACTATTTCTGGACCTCTGAAACGAGTAGAAGTCATATTACACAAAAAATAAAATCACCAACACCAAACAAAACAGAAACTTGAAAATATAATATGTATGACTGTAATTTGCATTATTCTCGTCTTAATAACATATGACAAAAGAAGATGAATATATTATTATAGAATAGTGAATATTTGTTCAGAGTATTTTTATTTAAAATATAAACTACCATAGCTGGAAATAAAATTGTTACGAATTTTAAAAGTGCAATAAGTACTGTTATTAGTACGAGTATATCAGTCCGTAAGTTATTATAAATATGGTAAACCTTAGCACTATTTTAACAGATATTAATCATGTGACTGCTAAACAAAAATTTTGTGGATATTTCAAATACCTTCATGTTTGTTGTTATGCTACGTGCCGTCTTCTTGTTTTTAAGATAGAAAAGTACTTCAGATCCAAAAGAAATTAACAAATATCTCAATTTCGAAAAGCTCTACAAGTAATTGAGACGTGAAATTCAAAAATAGATTTTAATTTTTACTCGAATATAAAACTTCATATCCCTACCGTCTTCTTGTTTTCAAGACGGCGAAAAGTAATTCAGATCCAAAACAAAAATCAACAAATATATCAATTTCGAAAAACACTACAAGTAACAGAGATATTAAACTTAAAAATAGACTTCAATTTTCACTCGAATGGAGTAGGATCTATTTAAACATTTGCCATCAAATTTACAACTTAAAATATAAAGTTCCTAGTGGCATTTCAGAAAGGACCAACGATCAGGACTGACGATTATGCCGAAAATTACTCAGAAATAAACCACGAAAATTTTGCGAGTAATTTCTGCCTTCTTGAATTCTGTATTACACAGGCAATCAATCTTCTCAACATGTTCGGAGTAATGCATATGATACGCATGCGCGGACGTGATATTTTCGTGAAATCTGATATATGCCAGTAGCAAATTAATCTTAAAAACGTAGTGAAAAGTAAACAAACACACTTTCATTAACCTAATATTATTTTTTCCTTAGATATTCAACAAAAAAGACAATTTTTGAGTGTAATGTCAAACAAATCTATTATGCGGTTCTATGGAAATTCTCTGTCTGGAAAATAAAGCACATGTTTAATATTTTTACTCCGAAAATGTTCGCTAGAATTTTTGGTCGTGTCAAATAGCACAGTTTATTGACGCAAATTTTAGAGTAATTTACGTTATACTTCTTTGCTGTATAAGACGGCTCTTAGATGTATCATTCACGCATATAATCGGTTGACCGATCACCAGCGAACGGGAATTGGTCGGGCCGGTGGTATATAAGGTTTGTTCCAACAACTACCTTCTGATTAGTACGTGAACGTTCGTGAACTTATTCATGTACGAATCAAACGTTCGAGAACCTGTACGTGAATTAATCCATGAACACTCTATGCATTGTTGGAACGATTCTTATAAGTTGACGTTTTATTTACGTATGCTTTATGTTTATTTATCATTACCTAACCTTAAAACATGACTTTTTGGACGAACGGTTCTACATCCAAATCTCTGATGAAAATGATCGTCCGCCGACACGTTCATGAACGTGTCCAGTTTTTGTTGGAACGCATTTTTATCAGTCCGTGGAATTGTCGGAACTTGTTGGATCAGAAATTTTGTTATGCGCATGATCGTGACGTTCATGTACGCATCATTTGGCTTAGTTGGAACAAACCTATAGTATACTATTATCGTTTAGTGTCCAAACTATTTGATCATTCAAGATTTTCACATGCAAACGGATCATCAGTTGCGGTTTCAATACAGTGTTGTGTCAAAGCATATTCTCCATGTTTTCACTGATCTGTTTTCATCTGTGCTACGTGAACAATAAAAATATCGTTTTGATAATGAGTTATTATGTTATTAATAATAGCAGTGGAACACAAACCATTCATATAGCATAAATACATCTTCAGAAGAAATGGAAATTTTAAATTACATAACAAATTTGCAATGCATACTTTTCAACTACATTTGACGACAGATAATCCGCATGAATGTGAAAGCAATTTTTCGACCGATTTTATATCAGAATTGATAATTGGTTTTTTCTGAAACTGCTTACAATATAAAATATAACCGAGAATGTGATGAATATTTCAAACATTTTTTCCAGAAAGTATGAAATCAAAACTAGTATTCAATTGTATTATCAAGTTGGCACCAGTTATATAAATATATTCGAACAAGGTAAACTTGACAGCAAAAATTTTCAACGTCTAAAAAAATATAGGTACTGCGAATATCGAGTTAAACTTTATGACTAATATTCATTTACATTAGGATTTACGATGAAACTCCCAATTTGCGAACGGTGGAATGTTCCACCAAATCACATTGAGTGGTATCCTCTAGCTTGGCAACGGCGTCTTCCATAAAGATACGCAACCAATACTATCACCACAAGAGCTGCTAGTACACAACCTACTACGATCGGTACTACGTCTGATGTTATACTTGATGTTTCGCAGTCGATAGCTGAAAATAGGGTAATTTTAATATCAACATAATGGACACTTACAACATGAAAGAATGCAAAAATTAATTTTTATTGGTACACCCTGTATGTAAGATGTTGAGGGATTAAATATTTTACATCTGGAATTTTTTGATCGTGCCTGCTCCGCCATTGTAACAGTTCCAGCAGTATCAAGCCAAAGATATTCACAATGAGTTTTTTCTGTCGAAGCTGTGAACAGGAAGATGGGACGGTAGAGCTTATCCTTTTTGAATTCTCAACTCATTATAAATCCGTATTCGGCGAGTTTTGCCAAAACCAGCCATGCTGAGAGAAGTTCCTAGTGTGAATTTTGTTGGTCGATGAAACATATAAAAAATGTTTACCTGTTTTATTTACAAATAGAATGAACAAAGGAAGTTACTAAGTTAAGTGACGAAAAATAGTAAGAAGTTACTGTCATTTCAATAAAACACAAATAATTCAAATTGTCCTCATCAGCGTTCGGAGCCCTCATATTTTACTAATATATAGTGAAAATTTGTTACCACCATACAGTCATTTTTTCAAACTGCCCTAATCTCTAGCTAATTCCAGGTGTAAATTGGTGGAGCAAAGGATGGAGGTTGGGTTTCTTCTGTAGTGATATAAGTATCGACTACTTATGGAATAAGTTCAACCGAAAGATTAAATTTCTCAAAAAATCATGACTAACCAAGACTGGTCGAAAAAACAAAAACAGAAAGTGTTGAATAATTGAGACTAATTAATGAATTGGCACCCAACTTCATCCATAGATAGGACTACTACCGTGCTAGCCATCTCCTAATTGATTAAGATTATCCTAGAGTAGTATGAAAATGGAGTTCGACTTTTTTAAACAAAACTATCCATTTTTTTTATTAAGCCAGAACGAATTTAAAAGTGCATTTGAACTTATTTTTCAACGACCTTTCCAAATCTGTTGTTATTTTTTATGAACGCTATTTGGTAAAAAACTTAGCTCGCGTTTGTCAGTTTTGTACAGGAATCCCTATGTCGCATCTTATAAATAACACAGTGTGTATTATACATACAGAAAACGCTTTAGCAGCCCAAAGTAGTAAATTTTTTTCTGTATCGGGCATGTAGCTTCATCCGATATCAGGAAAAGTTTAGGATCTTTTCTATTGCAAGAGATTAAAAATTAACTTGCTACGATAGTCAGCGACATGAGCTGATACTGAAATGAATGTTTGGAACTTTTTGAATGAATAAATTTTAAGCACATTTTAAATCGGTTTAAAACGATTCATTCTCAAGCTTATATCAAGTGGGCTCATGGAATTGGGCGATTGATTTATCGCACCTCCGGATTTATGAATAAACATAGGTGGAAAACAAGTAGAATAAGGCTTTTCCCGAAGGAACAAGTTAAATAAACGACGCCATAGTAAAAATAGAAAATCTCAGAATTTCATCAACTAATGGATGCGTGTACTTGGATGCATTCCTTGGGTACCACTTTACCACCCAAAAAACAATGTGTCATACAAATTCAAGTGATGGTAAGGATTGATAAGCGAGGGTTAAAAAGTGATAAAAAGGTAAAAATTTCTTATTTATACTGTGAGGGATGTAAGCAACATTTATATTGAGAATGATTTTGCGTCCGAGCGGTAGCGAGGGCTGACAATAAAGTTCGAGACTAGTAAATACATTTGTCCACGACCACCTAATGATGAGTCAATATTTTACCTCATAACAAAAGGTATATGGTACCATGACAACTCAACACTGACAATATTTCGTTACATAGGTGACTAGAGAGGGGGTACAATATGAAATAAACTATGAAATCTGTTTATTTTGTTCCGGGTATTTGTTTCTGAAGTATATCGTATCGATAAAATATCGAAATTTTTAGTATTGATACTTTTCATAACGATATTTTCTAATATTAAAAATTTAAAAACGTACGTTGTATTGATACTTTACACATTTTCGCCCATCTCTACATATGTCAAATTATTTTATATCAACCTACTGCAGAAATTTATTAATTTTGAGGTTAGTAATACCAAATTATTGTTACTGACTTTTATTTAATGAAGAAATCAAGAGTCGTGGACAAAGTATAGTATTCTACTCGCAATTTATGGCCAGTATTCACTTGGGTGACTTGCGGGTGACAAACGTCATCCATGGTGAATAATGGCCATCATAAATTGTTTGTTTAATAATATACTATTATATCCCGTGAAGTATATAAGTATATTCAATTCGATACTTTTCGTACGAAATTATACAGGGTGGTCCTTAAGTAATTGTACATAGAAGTATAGTATAATCTTGACTTCAAAATATTGCGATTTAAACCAACTAGCCTAATGAAAAGGGCAAAAAAGTTTTGCGTTCCTACATGTAGGCCACAAACGTGGCGTATGTGGCGCCCTCTACAAAATACATCGAAATAGGTACAAAATTTTAATTCCTCATATCCAAGAGCCTCCAACCTCAAATTTTTGTGTATACGTCAAAAAGCGTTAAAGTTATTGTAAAAAACGAAAATTAAAATTTCATCTTCAGCACCCTGTATATCTCTTAATAGCAGCATTTTATTAAGGCTAGTTGGTTTAAATCGCAATATTTTGAAGTCAAGATTGTACTGTACAATTACTTAAGAACCACCCTGTAGAGAGGTTTTACTGGTTTCTATATCTTCAGTATCATTGTTATTTTATCAGCAACGTCAAGCTGACGGTTTATTATCAACAGTCAAATGGATATATTATGGAAGGACCAGAAAATATCGCTTGCCGGTCGCTGCTGCCAGAAAAATGAAGGAAGAGTTATGAAGCAACGTATCAATACATTCAAAATATGATGCAGACGTACCTATCGTGGCGATAATGTGTCTTACATCCTTTTCTAATGTTTCCCTGACAGTTCTCATCAGGTCTGAACTTCATTATTCACGGTATAGTTATTTGTTTAACTAGGCAGTCAATCTACTTTGCTGCCAAGCTGAACATATAATTTTTTCTCCGATTGTTCATGAGGATATTGTATTTGCAAATTATTACAATTCCCACAATCTCTTTATTTTAGTTGGTTGCTATGGAAATGTATAATCACAGGCAGCAAAGTAATCACTTTCGTGCCTAGGCAGCAAAGTAACCACTTTGCTGCCTAGGCAGGAAAAGTAATACTTTGCTGATTGATATCAGTCAGCAAAATTAATATTTGCTGCCAATCGGAGAAAAAATTATTATTTATGAAAAGTGAATACTAATATTATTGTTATATTTATTCTATTAATACAAAAATATTCCTAGATACACGTGAAAACATCAGGATTTTATATGTTCTTTAGTATTTTCAGTTAGAAAAAGAATCTGGTAATCAATTAGTTTATAGCCTTTTCGAATTTGGTTGGATACGATCCTGATCATTTTATTTATCAAATTTAAGGTTAGCTTTATGTCAAAATAGCAAATAAAATCAACAAAATGATTTTTTTTTACCTTTTTACCAATGTTTAACTCTTGCTTATCAACCCTTACTATCACTTAGATTTGTGTGCCAAGTTGTTTACAGGTGGGGAAGTAGTCCCTATCCATCCATAAATGAATATTTAAAATTCTTACTATGGCGTCGATTATCTAGCTTGTGCCTTGGGGAAAAGCCTTATTCTACTTGTTTTTGCATAAAACTCTGCTTTTGTGGTATGTGCAGCTAACAGTCGCTTATTTTCTGAGCCCATGTGACACCATTTACAATTTACTATACTCACCATCATAAAAATGATGTCCGGTAACATTGGAGAAAGCTTGGAACTGTGTATGACTAATATGTAAATAAGCAATAGTGTCAGTTCCATTATAGTCGGTTAAATTAAGAGTTTGAGGCTTAGCACATTTGTAAGAATGATCCAATGGAGTACTGAACTCTGGTTGTCGATGAACTAAAGTGTAGTTTTTGGAATCTGCAAAAAATATAGAAATTATTCTTTTTTATGCTTTTTCAATAAGTTGGAAAATATTTGTTTCATATAACTTTTATGTGAATAAGTTGCAGCTAGAATAGAAGTAGAATACTATGTTTTTCTCCGATCGTGGGCAGTTGCTAAGCAATTAGAAAATGACAGTGCAGTAATATTCTTACCGCACTGCTGTAGCGGTAATGTTACAAATGGATTATTACAATGAAATGAAAAAAGTATGGTTTCAATTTTTATATTGATAAAATTGTTATAAGAGAAATAAAAGAAACATCTAATTTATAACGATATTCTTGAACACAAATTAATTGTTGTAAAAATTTACATTTATTGTACAGTTTTGTACAATTTGTAAATTGTACTGGTGGGCAGCAATAATTTCTAGACGTTGAAGCTGCATGGTTAATTATTTGGTTTATCTCATTTTCATTTGAAGTCGAAGCAGAGGTGTTGAATATTTTATTAGCTACTTCTATTACTTTTTAATTAATTTTTCAAATGTAAATCAACGAACGAAGAAAAAATAGTATGTATAATTCTTGGGAAAAGCATATTCCCAAACTCCTGTTATCAGACTCGTCGCTACCCTCTTCGTCTGGTAATTATCGCAGTCGTTTGGGAATAATATGCTTTTCCACTAATTATACGATATACTATTGTCAACGACTAATTACACGTTCATAAATGAATTTTTTTTCTCTCCCTTTTTTCGATTTTTCTGGCAATACATTTGAGGAGACTATTTGTGCTACTTCCTTCAGGGGTTACAACAATTTCAGTGTCGCTTTAAATAAATAATAATAAATATTCAAAAGTCCGCCTGTGATTAATTGTCAAAAAAGTTAGTTTTTACATGTGATTATCTTGAATTTTCAGTTTAATTACTGTTTAACTGGATGTTTAAGTATCTAAATGGTACAACATGGTACGTGCACTAACTGACAAATTAACAGCTATTTTAATTATTGGTGAAAGTGGAAATAATTTTCATGCAGCGGAACGCATTTGTTGCTTATTCGATAGAGCTTTTTCATAATTTTCAATAAAAAGGTAGTGTTCACATAGATATATGGTTTATTTACGATAAAAAGACGATGACGTTGCAAAACAAAATATTGTGATGTTGCCAAGATGTACTTTTTTTCTGTACAAAAATTAAAATAATAATTAATACAAATAGCGAATACATATTACTGATATTACAGCAGTAAGCGGGAGAAGCGGGCCCCCATTCCGGCATTCTCGTTCAAAATAGCGTAATGAAGATGTTACCACCTCTTGCCATTTACTGTTCAGCTGCTTCGGCATTTTATTAAATACATACCGCAGATTTGCTTGAATACTTAGTTATGGGAATAACTGTTTTCTCAATCTTAAAGAAACAATAAATTTGAAAACACCAAAAAAACTTGTAAATATTAGACGATGATCGAATTTCAATAAACGTCAAAACAAACTGGGGAATTTTACCAGTTGATCTGACAACGTCTTGAAGTTTTGCCAACCCGTCAGCTGTGATTTGCCGGGGCTGTTAAGGATGCATTGTATTTACGGTTAGTAAATAATAATTATTAAATTATTATTTATTCTGATAAGCAGGAAAGTAACTAAAAATGACATCGTCGTCTTTTTATCGTAAAAATCCTATACTACAGATGGAGGCAACAAGCCAGTACGGAAGCCGTCTGCATGTGAGAGGTAGATAGAAAGTAGAAGGTTTAGGCCATAGAGTAACAAATAAAAGAGAAGTTTTAAAACATATGGAAGAAACTGGCACAAAGTTTGTGCGCAGCCAGTTGAGCATGTCTCATTACAGCGACTAACTGAACTAACAAACCCCACCCGCCTCTAACCACACGAACATTGTCAAAATTATTTTAATTTGAGGTTAGTCACAGGTAGTCACTTCTAAACATATCTATATATCTATTTTTATTCAATTCTTATTGGCCTATCTCTTTATCTTTAACATTGGCACCTATTATTATCATAGGATTTATTATTGTAAGGTATCATAGGTAAGTTAGAAAAGTAAAATAATGGAAAAAAACAATATTTTTCATATTATCGTTTTTTTTTGCAAACAATGAGGAAGATTTGCTAAAAGTTCTAGTTATGTGAAGAACATTGTTCGTGTGATATTGGTGTGTGCTTCAAGTTGTCTCCAGTTGTCTCCAGGTAGATTGGTGTATAAATGTGGATTATATGTTTGCCTGTTCTTATTTTATTTTTATTCGCTGTTTTTGTGTTATTTTCGATATTTTATTGTATGAAAAATGTTGTTTTCATAGTAATTTCTTACTAGCATTGTTTTTTTTCTCCTACTCTTACTAATACAATATTACGCGTATGCTGAAAACTTCCAAATTCAATAAGCGCGCGTCTTGAATGCTAGTTCATACCAGTAGCCAAGGTAGGCGCTAGTGGTAACTTAGTGCCACAAAACGCTACACATTCAACATCTCTCTTTTATTTATTACTCTATGGTTTAGGCTGTCTTTCCATAATAGCGTGTGTGCTATATACAGGGTGTCCCAGACTAATTTATCCAGGCTTTATCTCTTAAACGAATAGATTTTTGAATGGAACAAAAACGGATCTATTCCATTTCTAATGCACTTTAATATGGCGTTGAAAAATCATCAACTGGTGTCCGTATTTATAGTCACTATGGATAGCACTCGAGTGTCACTTAGCTCGGAAACTTCGTAAACTTGTTCTATAGACACAATTTTAAAGTCACGTGATGTAGTAAGAGGCACTCAAACCTAAGGGTGGTTGATATAACCCTTGAGTGATACTTATACTTCAAAGTATTCACAATTAAATCGAATTGATGTTATAAAGCTATTCAGTTGTATACAAAAACTGCATTTTCTCTGAAATGGAAGATTTAGACGACTCTTAGAATATATTGATAAAATAGAAGATAATGAAAATGGACAAAGATTAGAAAAACGTCATATTCGTATAATGCAAGACCCTGTTGTATTGTTGAGCGACTAGTTATGCAAGCAATGCCTTTTGTTTTGTAGTATAAATCGCTTTCGAACACTGTTTTGCAGACATTATTACAATTTTTGAAAATATAGTAAAGGAACGGAACACTATAAGTAGAACCCGTAACAAACGTGGAACTTGAAATATAAAAAAAGATATGTTACAAGTTCACCATAAAAAACCACTAAATTTTAAACCCGAATGTCAAATTGACAGTGCTGGTAATAAACTACAACTAAAAACCCTTCTAGAGGAACACTTAGGAGTCACTTATCCAAGTATGATCTGAGTGTAACATAACTTCAACTATAGAACACGTAATCAAGGAAGGGGTAAGTGCTACTCAAGTGTCACTTCATTAAGGGATACTCGAGTACCACTTTTCTGAGCGACTATAAATACCGCCATACATGTTCATCCCTTAGTAGTTACCGTTTTAAATTTTTCAACAACACCCTGTATATTTCTTTATAAATTTGGACCGTCTATTCAAAAATTTTTTTAAAACAAAATTTTATTCTTTGATCTTAGATTCATATTGTGAACATCTGTTCTAAATTTTACTTTCTCACGTAAATATGACGGGCTATTTTAAAATTTTGTAAAAGAGGCAGTAGGCATGCAACTTCCGTCGATTGAACATACTAAGCCATCCAATTTCTTTCAGCTTAGGTCTTATTCTGTTCCTCCGTCTGACGCCATATATTAAACGCAGGCATGAATTTTGAACCTTCTGAATGCGATAGCAGTCAGATTTTCTGAGGAAAGGTCATTAATTTCAGATAAGGTAGAAGAATAATAATATTGGGAATCATCCGCGTAGAAATGGTAATTGCAATAGGTTAAGTACTTGTGAAAATTAGAAGTGTATAAAGTGTACAACAGAGGCCCTAAGATACTACCCTGGGGTACACCCTGTGTTACCGAGAGACAAGTTGATACATCTTGATCAATTTTTACGATTTGTTCTCTACCTAAAAGAAAGGACTTCATTAATTTGATTGCCGAAACGTTGAAACCCAGATAATGTAACATTGCAATGAGAATGTGATGGTTTAGATTGTCGAATGCACGTGAGTAATCGAGCAGTATTAGAACGCAAAGTTTATTACTATCCAGAGAGTCAACAATATCGTCAGTAACAGCTGTCAGTGCCGTGGCGCAGCTGTAGCCACTTCTAAATCCAGATTGATTTAGTGGCAGTATACTTGAAGTGTTAAGATGAGTCCTAATTTGTTTTTCTAATATTTTTTCCAGTATTTTGGAAAATGTAGGAAGAACACTAATGCTTCTTAGATGACGAAATTCAGTGGGATTAGATGTCTTGGTATCACATACGCTCTTTTCCAGGCGTAAGGAAAGTAGCAGTTATCTATACATTTATTAAAAATATGAACAAGAAAGGGACAAATCGTTGGGCAATAAAGTAATATAATTTGAATATTCAATTCATCTACGCCATAAGCCTTGGATTTAATGTTTTTGATAATTTCGAGAATCTCATTACCACTGGTGTGATTAAAACTGAATTGTTTATCAACAGTATCAGTAACATTGTTATTGTAATATTGTAGTAACTCTCTGTCAGGAATACGGTTGTCTTTCGTTTCATTTATTAAGAAATTGCTATATTCATTTGCTTTTTTTAAAGAAGCAGGAAGAATCATATTTTTCTTTTCAGTGACCTTTATTTTATGCATCTCGTTCCACTTTTTTTTGACAGTGCAATGCGAGAGTTTGAATTCCAAATATGCTTTCTTCTCTCTTTTAATGCTAGCTGAAGTGAAGTTGCGCAACTGTTTGTAATATTCCCAGTTGGAAGGATTTTTTGATTTCCTGTATTTGATCAAAGCTTTGTCCCGTAACTTTTGCATTAGCTTAATGTTTTCTGTTATCCACGGCTGTTTCGATTTGTTTTGTTTAAGAATCTTTGTTTTTATTGGCGCATGTTTGTTAATTATTGATAAGATATTATGATTTAAGAAAAGAATCTTATCGTCAATAGATTCTAATTGACATAAAGACGACCAGTACACTGATTCTACTACAGACTGGAACTCTACCAAATTAATTCTCGAAATCACGAAATGTTACTGTTTTTGAGGAAGGCATACTTTCAGAAAGTTCAAATGTGCAGAAAATTAAAAAATGTCTGACCAATTGAGTATCATACAGTTCAGAATGCTTAACTTCGAAGTTGGTATAAAGATGATCAATTAAGGTCATTGAAGTACCCGTTATATGTGTGGGATCTGATATGTTTTGAATCAGATTAAATGATTCGTAGATAGCAATTAAGTTGCGAGCCAACGATGACTGTAGGTGATAAAGATCTATGTTGAAATCTCCAAGACAAATAATATCATTGTATTCTGCATTAAGAGTGATTAGAGTGTTTTCGAACTTATCCAAAAAGCTATCCTTATAGAGTTTGGTGGCCTATACAAAACACCAACAATATATTTTTTATTACCCATTTTAATTTCAACCCAAAGATGTTCACAAAATGTCTCTTGTTCAGATATTATATCTTTATATGATACAGTACTTTTAAGATAAATTGCTACACCTCCTCCTCTCTTACCTATTCTATCATTTCGAATAATGTTATAGCCGTTAATATTTAATATCCCATCACCAATTATAGGAGTGAGCCATGTTTCAGAAACTGCAAGTATAGCAAAGTCCTTAAGATTCATAAGCTGCTCAACATCAGTAAGTTTAGGTAGCAAGGACCCAATATTAATGTGTCCCACAGAAATAATCATAGTTTCAGCACGAGATGATTGATACAAACTTTACATACAATAATACCTTTAATCTAGGAGCCAGATGTTTCAAAATGAAAACTCAAATGTATACTATAAAATAAAATATAAAAATAAAAACTACTACACTTATTGTCTTTGTTCGTAAGTCTAGTTTAGTTCTATTTTTTTAGGTGGCTTCCCGTTATCTTCGACTTCGCGATTTCTTTTGAGAGAATTGCTGCCAGTTGATGAAGTCCTGTTGCTGCGTATTAAGGCGGGGTTTTTTTCTGATTTATCAGCAGTTGGTATTGTATGCACTTCTTCTACACTGTATGCAATATCATCAACAATGAGAGAATTTCCCTTTATGAATGCCCTTTGGCCCGCTTGCCAAGCCAGTTTCTGGTAATGAAAAAGGGTTTTTTTCTTCTTCTGATAATCCTCTACGGCATAGTCTGGAGAAATACAGTGTGTAAAAGCCAAATGGAATAAATTCATTATTTCGGTTACTGTACATATTTATAAAAAATCCCGAAACACGTCAAATTTAAATTATAACTTGACATTCTTTAACGTGAAAATGCAACCCCTACCTTCAACCCCCTTAGAATGACAGGTACAACCCCCAATTTTTTAAATGGGAAGTATAGGCTTGTGATATATCATTTGAAAGGTCTCTTCATTCTCTATTCAAAAATGTTATTGTTTTTAAATTTAATGCAAAAATTAACATAAAAAAAATTAATATCATGTTGTTACCGAAATTCGCTACAATACAATCAAAAACTAAAATGTAATGCAAAACGTAATAAAATGTAGAACACGAAAAAGAACTATGAATGTTAATGAAGTAGATGTTCAAAATGTTCTCCGCGAACGTCTTGGCAACATCCTAATCTCAAATAAAACTGTCTTCTAACATTATTTAACATATCAGGCGTGATCGACCTAATCGCAAGCGTTATTCGTTCTTTTAAGTCATTTAAATCAGAAGGTTTAGTTTTGTACACATGGCTCTTCACATATACCCATAAAAAGAAATCTAATAATGTAAGATCAGGTGATCGCGCTGGCCATTCAATCGATCCTCGCCTCCCTATCCACCGATTGGGAAATATTGTATCGAGGTACTGCCGGACATTAAGTTGGTAATGTGGTGGTGCTCCATCCTGCTGAAACCATATCGTATTCGCTGGAACTTGAGGATTACCTGGATCAGGATATAAATTTGCCAACGTTGGAATGACATCATTTTGAAGTAGTGCCAAATAATTGTTGCCATTCAAGTTGCCCTCAATAAAAAAGGGACCAATTATATTGTTCCCTACAATCCCTGCCCAAACATTAACCTTTTGAGGGTATTGAGTGTGTTCTTCTCTCATCCAGTGAGGATTTTCCGTGGACCAGTAGCGGCAATTTTGCCGATTAGCATGACCGTTAAGTGAAAAAGTACACTCATCAGAAAACATAACGTCTTCTAATTGGATAATATTGTTATCCAACATGTCCATCATTTGCTCACAAAAAAAAGTTCTCCTATCAAAATCGTCTTCCATGAGCTCCTGAGTAGGTATCATCTTATACGGATGCAATTTATTTTCTTTTAATATGTTTGCTATCGATGTATGGCTAGCATTGAATGTAGTGGATGCCTGTCTACTCGATGTATGTGGGTTTTCCTGAAACTCAAGCAACACATCTAATTTGAGTTCATCACTCAGTGCATTAGCAGCTGCTTTTTTTATCTGCCTTACATGACCAAACTCGCGAAACTGCTTTTCTATTTTACTTATTGTTCCTTGGGATATAGGCGGTAAATTAGGAAATTTCTCATGAAATAGGCGAGTTACTTCCTGTTGTGTTCGGATGTTATCTCCGTAACCAATCATTTGTAAAACTGTTATTTTATGCATTTCCGTTAATCTAACCATTTTTCAGAATTGAATTGAACAAACTTTATACTTAAATTACAACAATGACAACTTAAATAAAACAATTTACTACTGCTTGTTAAAATAGCGTTGCCACGGAAATTCTTCAAAGTTTTTTAATGGTTACCATCTAAAAACCACATTGCTACGGTATTTGTTAACTTTCTCATTATCAAGACCTAAACGGGAAATAAGTTTTAAGTAATATTGTAATAAGTTCCGAGTATATTTTAACGAATTTCGGTAACAACATGATATTAATTTTTTTTATGTTAATTTTTGCATTAAATTTAAAAACAATAACATTTTTGAATAGAGAATGAAGAGACCTTTCAAATGATATATCACAAGCCTATACTTCCCATTTAAAAAATTGGGGGTTGTACCTGTCATTCTAAGGGGGTTGAAGGTAGGGGTTGCATTTTCACGTTAAAGAATGTCAAGTTATAATTTAAATTTGACGTGTTTCGGGATTTTTTATAAATATGTACAGTAACCGAAATAATGAATTTATTCCATTTGGCTTTTACACACTGTATATATACCGGTGCCCTTCAGTCGCTTAGCCTGCTTTAAAATTTCAGTCTTGAGTCTGATGTTAACGCATTCTAATAGAATAGGTTTATGTTTACTGACCTGACTGCCAGAGTTAAATCTGAATATATCTCGGAAGTCACAATAATTGCAGGCAACTTGGAGTTTTTGATTAAATAAATTTAGAACCGCAACACCTTCCAAATTGTAGATTACTAAATTGTACTTTTTATTTCTTCTTTCATTTATTATCAATCTTTCTACAAGTCTTTCATTATCTTCTTTCAACTCCTCGCAGGCTTTGCTCAAAATCTGCACTTTATTTTCTAGAGTGGACTTCAAATCTTTTAATTCTCCAGCTAGCCCGTCGATCTGATTTGTTACATATGAAATATTGTTTCGTTACTCATTTCGTCTGGCATGACTCTGAAGTAGACTCAAGCCCAAGTACTATCAACGGTAAGTTCATCAATATCAGAGTACCAGTTTTTGTGTTAACGGTGATAAGAGTAGTAAATTAATTACAAATAAGAAATTTTTATTCCTGTTTATATGCAATGTTTCAATTTAATCCATGTAGAGTAAGATCCCAGAGCGATAAGACACAACTTATTTTCACATAAACGAAACCTCATGTTCTCAGTAGTGTCTTATGTGCTCAGAATACCTGCGCGCTTGTGAAGCTTGCCAAGTGACATCTGGGCAGGTACCAGGTGTGAAAGGTAACTAAAATTAATAATTATTTAACTTAAATTTTTATAGCTGATTTTTATATATATTTTGTAGAGTATTATTATAAAGTTGTACCATAAGCGTCAGACACTTTTCATGGGCCAGAACTTTTGTCAGACGCTTTAAAGCTCTACAAAAAATAAATGAACTTAACTTATTTTTACATGTCTGACTTTTAAATATGTTGTTAAGACAATTGTTACGAAGTTATATTTAATTAGTCAGACAAAATTTATTGACCAAACACTCGCTAAATTGCAAAATTACTCAGCCGTGAGTATGAGCGCGAAAGCATTATAGGTGCGTTTCGGAGCGAGTGAGACGGTCTTACTTACTCAGTTCCCCTTCTCTTATTCGTATAAAGCCGGCTACTCACTACGCGGGACTTGACAAGTACTTGGCAAGTTTAATTATGAAATAAAACAATTTTAACTTGTTATATCTACATTATATTTAAACTTAAAGTATATTTAAACTTGAAGTTTAAATATAATGTAGATATAACAAGTTAAAATTGTTTGATTTCATAATTTACTTGCCAAGTACTTGTCAAGTATATTTAAACTTAAAGTATATTTGAAGTTTAAATATAATGTAGAAATAACAAGTTAAAATTGTTTGATTTCATAATTTACTTGCTAAGTACTTGTCAAGTATATTAAAACTTAAAGTATATTTAAACTTGAAGTTTAAATATAATGTAGATATAACAAGTTAAAATTGTTTGATTCCATAATTTACTTGCCAAGTACTTGTCAAGTCCCGCGTAGTGAGTAGCCGGCTTTATGGTATACACTATACAGTATAGTTCGATTTGTGAGACCACATGTTTTTGTTGTTTACGTCGTGTAATTTGTGAGTGATTACATTACTTGGTAACGTAAAAATCATGGAAGAAGAAGCAAAATTAAAGTGTACATTTTGTGAAAAATCTCATGATAAATTAATATTATTTACTGAAGAAATATTTAAAAAGTGTAAAATCGTTTTACAACATCGAGTGACACATAACCTAAAATTCAAAGACGTAGTTTTACCTAAAGATTTGTATGATAATGGTTATCATCGAGAATGTTATAAAAATTTTACTACTCTTCCCAAAAAATATTATTCCGCGATTCCTGAAAAATCAAAAAATAGTAAAAACAAAAGTTTACCGAGCATTGTTGACAAACCATTCGCTGCATCGACATCAAATTTACCTTGTAATACAAGTACTAATAGTGAACCATCTACAGCATCTACCTCAAGTGAACAAAATAGAGAGAAGGGAAACTGAGTAAGTAAGACCGTCTCACTCGCTCCGAAACGCACCTATAATGCTTTCGCGCTCATACTCACGGCTGAGTAATTTTGCAATTTAGCGGGTGTTTGGTCAATAAATTTTGTCTGACTAATTAAATATAACTTCGTAACAATTATTGTCTTAACAACATATTTAAAAGTCAGACATGTAAAAATAAGTTAAGTTCATTTATTTTTTGTAGAGCTTTAAAGCGTCTGACAAAAGTTCTGGCCCATGAAAAGTGTCTGACGCTTATGGTACAACTTTATAATAATACTCTACAAAATATATATAAAAATCAGCTATAAAAATTTAAGTTAAATAATTATTAATTTTAGTTACCTTTCACACCTGGTACCTGCCCAGGTGTCACTCGGCAAGCTTCACAAGCGCGCAGGTATTCTGAGCACATAAGACACTACTGAGAACATGAGGTTTCGTTTATGTGAAAATAAGTTGTGTCTTATCGCTCTGGGATCTTGGACTAATGGATCGAATCTACCAATTTTTACAGCATTAAATTTTTTTCTGCATATCTAGGTGCAAAATCCTATTTAGTACTCACAGTAATTCCACAAAACGTTGTTAAATTTACAGAGCACCACAGAACGTGTCAACACACCACAAATGTTCGTCTTTTTTCAAACGCGATTTCTTTATTTTCTCTTTTTAGCCATTTTTCGCCTCCGCATTGAATCACCTTGAAACGTGCATAAGCCTTAATGCAAGTCTGAACCCTTATTTCCCAAAAATACCTATAGGTTCCATTCGTGCATTGGATGCCCCTATCTGGAGTTAAGACCTTCATATTCCCTTCAGAGGGAGATGTGAAAAGGTACAATGTATTATAGATTGTTTTGAAATTTCAATTCAAAAACCAAGTTTAAATTCTTTGTTTCTATTAAAGTAGTCCATCACCTGAAAGATATCGATTTCAGGTGAATTTCCAAAAACTGCTTTAATAAATCCGGTATGTACTTAAATCTTTAATAGCAAAAGCCACTAACTTTTTTGAAATTTGAAGATATTGTAGCTGGAACCAATTTTCTTATGTAAAACGCAGCGGTGTAATGCCGAATATTATACCCCGACATGCAATGTGACGTCACAGTCCGCTCTGTCGCTTTTTAATGGAGCTTCATTTTCAATCTTTAATATCTAAGTAGTGGATAAAGTTTAAGAGCTGAAAATTTCACCTGTTATTTTGATGATTTAGTTTTACAAAAAAACGTGAAAAAACCGAGAAAATATTTCATTGATAACAAGCCTATTATGGTCAAAATGAACGAATCACAAGAATTTTAGAATCTGCCAATAAACATGCTTGTAGTCTGGATTTATTTGGAATATCTACATCAACATTTAAGAAATCGGTTAAGCATCTAAATATTTGAGCATATTAATTTAATTTGTAATTATTTTATTTTATTTTTTCCTATACAGATTGCGAAAAGGCTTATCGAACCATGCAACTTGCACAAGTACAACAAGGAAAATATTGGAAAACAGCTTGAAAGAGAGACAAAGAATAATTGTGCGTGGTCATCGTGGGTGTATACTTATTTCCCGAGACTGGCCGAATGTTCATTGCCCCCCCATTTTCAATTTTCAACAGTTGTTGGTATTCAGTATGTTTTCAACATGTAAAGGACACTGTTGCCGGATAAAAGTGTTTAATAGTGCATGAGCTCGAAAAAAAATCAATAGAACATTCAACCAGTCTCGGGAAATAAGTATACACCCTCGCTGACCACGCCCAATTATTCTTTCTCTCTTTTAAAGCTATTTTTTTCATATTTTCCTTGTCGTACTTGTGTAAATTGCATGGTTCGATAAGCTTTTTCGCAATCTGTATATTACTCAGTTATGTATGAACTCTTTATACCGAATGAACTACGAATGTTGTAAAAATGGTAAAACCGTAAATAAATAAATAAAAAAATTTATCTGTAACCAAACCACTTTTATATTAGACTTCTTTCTAAAAGCCATAATAACGATGACAGCGGGTGGGTAATTTATAATGAATAACCCTGTACCTAGTGAGCAAATAAGAACGGCCGTCAACTATATCTTGTAAGTTCACAGCTAGATGAATGAATTGAAATCGAAATTGAGAAACTAATTTTGCAAAATATACCTTATTAAGAAGTATCATTATGTGAGAATTTTGTTATAAAAAACGCCCATAACTCCGGTTCTACTCAGCCCATCAACCAAAATTGGTTTTGATCAAAAGAGCTCTTTTCTGTCAATGTGAGTGTTACACACATGCGTGCGTTAATAATGTTCCTATCCCACTAATTAGGTAAATAAGTATCATCTAATTCGAATTATTTAAACATAAATTTGCCAACAAATGAAGTATCTGCACCTGTAGAGTAGGGAGGATGAGTTTAGGTTCACAGCACTTAGGCCACATGTGACCCATTGTACATCCTCCCGAGGAGTTGTCCTCCTAGGTCATCGTCCATCCTATCCTTCTCAGGAAGGTGGACAGGTCACTAGGAGACATCTCCTTTATATCGGCAGATGTAGGCCAAGACTCACCGTACACACACTCTTTATTGACGATAACTCCGGGCACTCGCATAAGACATGCCTGACAGTTTCATCTTCCTGTTTACACATCCTGCATAGAGGTGTGTCCACTGGCCCCATAGTATGGAGGTGTTTCCTTAGTTGACAGAGACCAATCAGAAATCCCACTGTTGAACGTAGTTTTTTCCTGGTCATTGCCAAATATTTCTTCGACGCCAGCTTCACAGGGTCACACAGTCTCACAGGGAGATCCTGGCAAGACTGCATCCTTTGATTCCATACCATCTCTTAAGGGATTGAGAATGGGTGTAATGTTTGGCTAGTTCCGCAATAGTCGAAGTCGTTAGGTCGTAGGTGTCACAGGGTCCTAGAATTTTTAGTCCATTGGCAATGCGATTTCCTTTACTCCTGTCGTGCCCTTTAACCCACCTCAGGATAATATTGTTATCTGCCAAAGCGTTAGCTAAATCTTGGTGGCACTCTAGTACTAGCCCCGATATAACACGTTGTCTGTTCAAGGCTAATGGGGCTTGTTTACTATCAGTGCAGATTGTTATGTTTTGCCAGAAATTCTTTTTCTGGTCAGTTATTTTGTGGCAATTGAGATACCAGCCAGTTCTGTTTGAACCACGCTGGTATTGTTTCCCATTCCCCACTTAGGCTTAGTGCTCTCGAGTAAACTCCACATCCTGAGCCTTCTCTCATTTTCGAACCTGTATATATGCGTATTGCATTTTCAGCTTCTGGGGTTAATTAAACAAAAACCTGGGTTCAATTGCATCATTGGCTGCCTGCAGCAGAGGTACCGCAGTAAGCGCTTGCTGCCATAGGCTTAACTTCAATTGGCCCACTCCTACTTCAGAGTTTACACCAGCCATGCGCAATCGTACCATGGCCATTAACGCAACCTCCTTGACGTACACGTCCAGAGGGGTCAGACCAGTAAATAGTTCCAAATAAATGAAGTATTTGGAATGTAGTGATGACAAACGAAAATATAATTAGGACTACTTTTGAGAAACCGCCCTCCAGCGCAATTTGAACTCGAATTACAAACGATATTTTTATTAAAATATTTTGGTCAAAATCAATAATTATTGATAACGTCGAATCCTCAATCGAATCTGACAGTTCAGATTTCCATATGTGAGGATCATTTTAAGCTTAACATCTCTTTTTCTAAAAATGTTTAGTATTGTAACGTTTATTTTAATTTATATTTACAACTAATTAATTTATATTTACAGATTTATATGTACGGTCCTTAATTTACTAATTTATATTAAACACTTAACTAACTAACTACACTAATTTATATGAACGTCACTGTTTAACACTTTATTGATCGGTTTGTCTTTAGTATAAGCACTACAGTGTCCATCTATGCGACTACGTCTCAACTATCTGATTATTGTTGACTGTTCACTGTTAACTGTTCGGCGATACTCATATTTATATGGCATAAAGGTAGGTTTCTGGAATGTTCTAGTCCTTCTGGTGGATGCGCTAGATTTCTCTAGAGAGAGGAAGGGCAAGAGGTGGGCGGTCTCTCGAAGTCTCTGAAACGTGATCGGCTGGTGCCCTGAGAAGAGACGCAGGGCTGAGGGGACGCAGGGCAGGTAATCTCGATAATTCTCGATTTCACAGAGCTCACATGGTCAATAGTCCATAGTCGTCTCGTACGGGAATCTCGCTGGGGCACTCGCGTAACATTGCCCCCTCCTTAAGAGACAGTTCCTCCTGGAACTAACTAAGAAACTGAGACGAGATGACTGTATCGGCAACTGGTTCCCTTGTTACATTTTCCAGTTGCATGGAAGTAACATGCGACCGTCTTCTCCGTTGACTGTGCCTCCTGAGAATGTCCGCAGACAAGTACCTGCACTTCGGTGTCTCGGAAGATTACTTCTACCATGTTACGGATTATTCGCCAATCTAAATGCCTACATTCAATCTTGGGCATGGCTAGCCTATGAACGTTTAGTTCAAGCACATGCTCTCTCAAGTTTAGTAAAGCTTCCCAGATATTCTCGTACGTTGGTCTTTCGTCGAAGGTGTTTCTCGTCACTAGGTGGAAATTGTAACGGGTGCCATCTTGTACCTTCAAAGCTTTACCTGGTACTGGTAACTGGTTTTCCAAACTTCGTGCGCCACTCTTCTTTATTAACAGAGATGGCAATCCACGCGCATCGGTTATGCTGGCAGGGATGTTTATTGCCAGTGAGTATTCCTCCGGCACGGTAAGCAGATCTTGTCGTTTCTCCGTGGTGACGCCGTATCTTGCTTTTCCGGTACCACCATAAGCACCCATGAACTCTACGAAAGCAGGATCGGCTACTTCTTGGAGTTGTCTTATTTCCTCATCGTGGTCACCCTCGAATGGCGCTAATCGATTACGGTGTACCACCTTTGGCTTTCCGTTTGGGATCTTGGTGATGCGATAAATGACGTCGTTGATTCTTTTATTTACAAGGTACGGACCGTCCAAGCTTTCTGCAGCTTTGGAGAAAAACCCTTTTGTCTTCTTGGGTTATGCAGCCAGACTTTGTCTCCTTCGTGGAAACCTCCTTCCGTAGCTTGCGTATCGTACCTTTTCTTCATCCTATCGCTAGCGATCTGGAGATTCGATCGAACCAACTCGTGTATGTCGTCCATTCGTTTTCTCAGCTGGGTTACGTAATCTTCACCAGCTATGTCTTCTCCGGGTCGGCATCCAAATTCAAGGTCGCAGGGTAATCTCATTTCACGTCCGAACAGAACTTTTGCTGGTGTTTGGCCGGTAGACTCATTGATAGCGGATCTGTAGGCCATCGCAAATAGCGAGAGATACTGGTCCCAATCTCGCTGATGGTTAGATACTACTTTGGACAAGTATTTGCCAAGAGTTCTGTTCATTCGCTCAACCATTCCGTCCGACTGTGGATGTAGAGCAGTAGTTCTCGTTTTCTTCATGCCGAGCTTATCACAAACTTCCTGAAACAGCTGGCTTTCGAAGTTTCTGCCCTGGTCGCTGTGTATTTCCAGAGGCACTCCATATCGGCAAATGAACTCCTTAACAAGCACATCTGCAACAGTTGTGGCTTCTTGGTTTGGAATGGCATACGCTTCCACCCATTTTGTGAAATAGTCCATCACCACCAAAATGTACCTGCTGCCATCTGCTGTTGGTGGAAACGGTCCGGCAATATCCAGGGCAATGCGTTCAAAAGGGCTTCCGACATTGTACTGCTTCATAGGAGCCTTTCTTCTCCCGTGCGGTCCATTGGCCGTGGCACAGGTAGTGCATTTCTTACACCAGTCCTTAACATCTTCGGAACTGTGCATCCAGTAAAACCGTTCTCGCACCCTCTGGAGTGTCTTCTTCACACCTAGATGTCCTCCTGATGGACTGTCGTGTAATTTCTGCAGTACTGTGACTACCCTTGATCTTGGAATCACCAACTGTCTTCTACTTTCCGAGCCATCATCGTTCTCGATTACTCGCTGTAGCAAACCGTTTTCCAGAACCAGCGAGTCCCACTGGGCCCAATACGATTTCATCGTTGGCGAGTATCTTGAAATCTCCTGCCAAGTAGGTCGACAGTTTTCCTTTTTCCAATGTCGGATTTTCTTCAAGTCGGGATCGTTCTCTTGTTCCTCTTGCAGCTTTTCTGGTGTCCATTCGTCGCTGGTCACCGTGGTTCTTCGAATCGCAGCTTCCTTAGCTTCTGTTTTACTGCAGTGGGAGCATTCTGCAGGACATGGTCTTCTGAACAGGGTGTCCGCATTTCTGTGGCTTATTCCGGCTCTATGCTCAATAGTGAAATTATATTCTTGGAGCCGCTCTATCCATCTGGCGATTTGTCCTTCAGGGTTCTTAAATTGCATAAGCCACTTAAGTGCTGCATGGTCGGTTCTAATCACGAATTTCTTCCCATACAGATACTGATAGAAGTGCTCCACGGACTTCACTACTGCTAGTAGCTCTCTTCTTGTGACGCAGTAGTTTTGTTCTGGTTTGGAAAGGACTTTGCTAAAATATCCCAGAACTTTCTCTTGTCCTCCTTGAACTTGTGATAGCACTCCTCCAATTCCAACATTGCTAGCATCAGTATCTAGTATGAATTCTCCATCTGGTAGTGGATAGCCGAGTATGGGTGCAGAAGTCAAATGCTTCTTTAAGGTTTCGAACGAAGTTTGGCAATCTTCGTCCCAGTGAAACTCCCTGGCTTCCTCTGTAAGTCGTGTCAAAGGCTTAGCGATATCTGCAAACTTCTTTATAAATCGCCTGTAGTATGTACAGAGTCCAAGGAAGCTTCTAACTTGGTGCTTGTCGGTAGGTCTTGGCCACTTTCGTACAGCAGCAACTTTTTCTTCGTCTACAGCTACACCATCCTTGCTGACTACATGGCCTAGGTAATTGACTTTGCTTTGAAATAGTTGACATTTCTTGGGGTTGAGCATCAGTTGGGCAGCTTGCAACCTTTTGAAGACATCTTCCAAATTCTTCCGATGTTCTTCGAATGTCCTTCCCAAGACTATGATGTCATCAAGGTATACTAAGCAGGTCTTCCAGGACAACCCTCGCAATACGTTTTCCATCAATCTTTCGAACGTTGCGGGGGCATTGCACAGCCCAAATGGCATAACGGTTAAATGCCATAGCCCAGATCCAGTAGTAAACGCTGTCTTTTCTTTATCGGCTGGATCCATTTCTACCTGCCAATATCCAGACTTCAAGTCCAAGGTAGAAAACAATTTGCTACCGACCAGCGTATCCAGAGTGTCGTCGATTCTTGGCAGCGGATAACTATCTTTCTTGGTAACATTGTTCAACTGCCGGTAGTCCACGCAGAGCCTCGTGGTTCCATCCTTCTTCTTTACCAGAACTACCGGAGAGACCCAAGGACTGGTAGAAGGTTCTATTACCTTTTCCTCTTCCATCTCGCGAACAATTCTCTCCGCTTCCTCTCTTTTCGCCTGTGGTAGTCGTCGTGCCGATTGTCTTATCGGTTTAGCGTCGCCGGTGTCAATTTTATGTTTGACAGCAGATGTTCTTCCTGTCTTCCCTCCTTTTGGTACAAAAAGAGAACGATATTGCAGCAAGAGTTCCCAAATTTTCTTCTTCTCTTGTCGGCTAAGGGATTGTCCAGCCACTGCTATCATTTGTTCAAATTTATTATTGGCGTCGTTAGAGGTTGTAATTTGATGAATTACTGACGCCACTGGTACGCAAGTTCCAATTTTGGTCTCTTTTTTTATAGTTACGGGATGGTCATTAACATTTATAATGCGTACAGGTATCTCTTCAGCAGCCATTATTAACCCTTTTCCAACCAGGATTCCTCGACCAACCTCTTTATCGTGATTCCATGGTTCCATCATGACCGGTGTTCCTTCTTCGACGGTTCCTTGTAGCCTTGCCACAGTGAAAAATTCACTCCTTGCGGGTACAACCGTATCCTCCTGTACGGCTACCTGAACACTCTTATCCTCATGTGGGTGAAGGAATACTTCTTCGGAACCTACTCTAATCACTCGGTTCTTGAAATCTAGCTGGAAGCCATGTAGGTTCATAACGTCCATTCCGAGTATTATGTCCTCTTCGATATCAGCGACAACGACAGTGTGGGTGAACTTCTCTGTGCCAATTCCCAATTGAACTGGTAGTTCTCCATGGACGTTGGCGCTTTCACCTGTAGCAGTCTTGAGTCGCAGTCTGGTCGGTAACAGTCGTTTTCGGGAGTTGACAGTCTCGGGACGAATAATAGTCCTCGTTGCTCCAGTGTCCACCAATAGTGTATACTTCTTTCCATTAATTTCACCATCCACGTATACACTATCATTGCGACATTTCAGAGAGGCTATTAGGATGAGAGGGTCTTTGGAAGGTCTTCGGGTCGAAGCTGCCCTCTGATGGCCGACCCTTTCTAGTTTTCCTGCTGGGTGTCTTTGTTTGTAGCAGTTCTCGGTCGCTTGCACGAACTGCGTACATGTCCCATTTCTCCACAATTCCAGCATCTCACAGCTTTCGGCTTTCCATTCGAGATGCTTTTCATCATGTTGACAATCTGGTGGAGCTTGTTCTCCACTTCTTCGTCTGCTACAGCCCTCACCTTACCGTATACTCCGGAAGCCTGTGTAGCAGCTTCGTACTCCAGGGCTGCAGAGAGTACGTCGACCAGTGTCTTATGCCGAGCCAAGCGTAGAGTTCTCTGCATTTCGTTGTCACGAACTCCGTCGATAAATGCCTGTACCCCTAAACATTCCATGACATTCTCCGGTGCCGATGGATAGGCAAACCGCACCAACCTCGCAATGTCCGCTTCGAATTCTTGCAGAGTTTCGTCGCGTTTTTGTTTGCGGTTTTTCAGTTGTGACTGGTACAGATGCTCCAGGTGTTCCAGGCCATATCTCATATTCAGTCGCTTTTTTAGTTGTTCAAAATCATCAGTCTCTTCTACTGGAATAGTCTGAAGGATATCCATGGCGTCTCCCCTCAAGGCAAGAGTTAAATTTAACGCTTTTTCCTTCTCACTCCAGTTGTTCGCCTTTGATGCCGCCTCGAATTGCTTAAGATAGTTCGGCCATGACGTTTTTCCATCGAAAGTGGGCAGTTTCACTCGACTGTTGATATCGCTTTCTATTTTCGGTTTCAACTCCACTTTCTCTGCCAGTTCGCCGTTGTTCGGGGCTTGACTACTTTTGAATCTTGTGATATCTGGGTTATAACTAGTCTTACTTTCGATTTCTTCGATTTTTTGTTTCATTTCTTGCTCCATTCTTTTAATCTTTTCTTCTACGGTAGAAATATCAGTCTTCATGGATGTCATTTTATTTTCCATGTCCGCCGAAAGTTTATTTTCCATGTCAGATATTTTATTCTCTATATCCGCCGAAAGTTTGCTTTCCATGGATGAAATTTCGTTTTTTATATCTGTCGAAATTTCATTTTTCATGTCCGAAATTTTCGTTTCCATCGAAGACATTTTGTTGTCCATGCCCGACATTTTGTTTTCTATTGAAGACAATTCTTTTTTAATGGAGGATGTTATAGAGGCGGACGCTTCGTCGGTGAATTCGAACGTTTCCGGGTCCAATCCATTGTTAATCATAGCATTTTTCAGTCTATCCACTAACACCGACTTGGTCCCACTTGTGTCCAATTCGTAATCCTCCAACTCTCTTCGAAGTTCTGAAACTTTCAATTCACTAAGTTTCTTCGCCATCTTCCTGTATATTTCTTTTTTACCCCACACCTGACACCAATGTAATGTTTATTTTAATTTATATTTACAACTAATTAATTTATATTTACAGATTTATATGTACGGTCCTTAATTTACTAATTTATATTAAACACTTAACTAACTAACTACACTAATTTATATGAACTTCACTGTTTAACACTTTATTGATCGGTTTGTCTTTAGTATAAGCACTACAGTGTCCATCTATGCGACTACGTCTCAACTATCTGATTATTGTTGACTGTTCACTGTTAACTGTTAACTGTTCGGCGATACTCATATTTATATGGCATAAAGGTAGGTTTCTGGAATGTTCTAGTCCTTCTGGTGGATGCGCTAGATTTCTCTAGAGAGAGGAAGGGCAAGAGGTGGGCGGTCTCTCGAAGTCTCTGGAACGTGATCGGCTGGTGCCCTGAGAAGAGACGCAGGGCTGAGGGGACGCAGGGCAGGTAATCTCGATAATTCTCGATTTCACAGAGCTCACATGGTCAATAGTCCATAGTCGTCTCGTACGGGAATCTCGCTGGGGCACTCGCGTAACAGTATATAATATTCATTATGTGATAAAATCTTGCGTTACTTATCATTAGAGAGTTATTGTAACCACTTTTTCTTCGTCTTTTAATAAAGGATTCCTGTATTTTGACATATACACATGCGCATTTGACGTCTTTTATTAAAGGATCTTCAATAAAATAAAGGCAGCCTGTATTTAAATAAAATACAGGATAACTTAACTTTAATTAAAGGATCGTTAATTTTGACGTTTTTGACAATTAAATTGAGAAAAGAAGAAATACTTTCCGAATTTGACAGCGAAAATTAAATGTAACCTCACATTATTGATTTGAGTTAATTTCGTTCCCAGTTTCTCCAGGTATTTAATATAAAAAGATGTGCGAAGAACCTAAAAGGTTGCGATTTAAATACCTGTATGTATTTCCATCTTTTTCGGTTCGGAACGTAACTCACGTTCTGAACCGAAAGAGAAGAAAATATCTTAGTGTTAAATCAGTTACAATAACTATATTTTACATACCCTCATTTTCATTATTATTATTTCATTATTTATTACAGGCTCCTTTAATAAAAGAAACCTTTATTTCTGTTTTACAATAACTCTCTATTAACATATATCTCGTAATAAGAGACCTATTGTTTTGATAATTATTTTGCCGCGGAAAAAAAAAATACTGACCAAGTGCTATGTATTCAAATATTTTAGTGAAGTAAACAGCACTTGCAAAGGAATATTGATCAAATTGAACAATATCTTGTAATAACAAATGTGGTGGGCAAAAAAAAGGAAATTAAAAATGCGAATATTATGATGAAATTCGGTATATACTTTAAATAACTTTCTCGAATTTTTTTTTTCGATATTTTCAACGCGAAACAAAATATTGAAAACTGACCCCGTTTGTGAAATCGTAGCAGGCTGAGATTGAAGTTCAGATTTCAGTTGATTGACTTAAAAGATGTGGCCCATCAACATGTATGGCTTCATCTTAAATGCGACATACTGTATATTTTGAATTTTTCTTTTCTACTGTGGATTCTTTTAATTAGGTACTTTATCAAAATATTAATTATCAAATATATCAGTTGTCATTTTCATAGCTTACTTTGATAAATTATCTTTTTCATATTTACAGTAATAACTAAAACTAAGATTTCTAACAATTAATAACTCAAAAATGGTACAAGGCAGAGGTAACATATTATATATTTTTGAAATCAGAAAAAGCGTTCCAGCTACCGTTGTCAAGATGAATTAGTTAAATAACTTTTGGTCTCTATCTGACACAAAGAAAAAATTTGACAACTAAACAATCAATAATAGTTGGGAGTTTAAGACTGCAAGACTTTGTTGTCAAATTTTATCAAGGTCCATTCAAACTAGGTTATATTATCTCTGGTAAAATGAGGAAAAAAATATTTTTTCTACTACCGTGTGTAAAGTAGGTACTTTAGACACACTTTCGAGTGCGTAAAATTTGATTTTACGCACTAGTGCGTAAAGAGTTTTTCTTTACGCACTAGTGCGTAAAGAGTTTTTCTTTACGCACTAGTGCGTAAAGTAAAAGTTCCAATATTATTATGTATGTAGTTATGTGTATCTGAATAGGTATAAGTTGGCGGTGAGTGACTGACATTTCTTTAATTGTGAATTGAATCTGACAATTAAAGTTTAAATTGAGATCTTCCGACTATACCTAGGGTAATCAATTGTATTTTGATGTAAGTATTGAATATTTTTAGGAAACTATGATGTTATTTTATATTATTATAATTATAAGATGGATCTATCAGAAGATTACTTCGCAAATAGTGTGGAAAAAATAAAATGATAAATTTCGAAAATGTTCTAGTGGCATATTACCTAAACTTCTGTATTTTGATAAAGTTTTCGATAGTAGAAAAAATTTTGTATGTAATTCGTGTGTAAAGACCTTTTTTTCGACTCATGTGATTGTCGCATTCGCCTGCGGCTCATGCGACAACATTCACATTCGTCAAAAAAAAGGCTACTTTACACACTAGTTACATAAATAACTATTTTCCACTACCGTGTGTAAAGTACGTACTTTAGACACACTGTCGAGTGCGCAAAGAAAAAATCCCAATATGTATGTAGTTATAGGTAAGACTTATAAAAAATATAGATGATACATTAAACGGATATTAAATAAGTTTTTTTCATAAATCAGAAAATGAAATCTATAGAATTCGGTAAATTGACCTAATAATTATTGTTAAATTATAGTACTGAAAAATAATACGGTATGGGTTGGCGGTAAGTGAATGACATTTCTTTGTGAATTGAATTTGACATTTAAAATTTAAATTGAGATCTTCCGACTATACCTAGGGTAATCAATTGTATTTATATTTAAGTATTGAATATTTTTAGAAAAGTATTATATTATTTTAGATTATTATAATAATAAAAATAGATCTCTCAAATAGTGTAGGAAAAATAAATTGATAAAATATTCCGATAATGTTCTAGTAGCATATTACCTAAATAAACTTCTGTATTTTGATGAAGTTTTCGATAATAGTAAAAATATTGTATGCAATTCGTGTGTAAAGGCCCTTTTTTCGACTCAAGTGATTGTCGCATTCGCCTGTGGTTCATGCGACAATATCAACATTCGTCAAAAAAAAGGCTACTTTACACACTTGTTACCTCGCTTGTTACATACATTACTATTTTCTTCAAGCGTATAATAATATCTATATTATTTTCGACAACACAGATCGTTGAAATATTCTATTCTTTTACTAGTAAAATAATGAGCGCTCATTATTGTACTAGTAATAAAATAATGAGAAATGATAGCAACGTCTTGTTATGGGTGTTGTATCCAAGTAGGAAGGAGCTGTCATTTAATTTTTATTTAATTTGATGTTTGTTAGTATTGAAAAGTGTATTGTAAAAATGTCTGAAGTAGAAGAATTTCAATGTACACCTCCGGAATTAGTCAAAATAGCTAATTCCACTATTGAAACACTTTAATATTACATTTAATAAATAGGTAATGCTTATGCAAGCCATAACTGGTTTTTCATATTTGTATTAATAAATAGTTGAGACATAAACAATGTATTCAATTTTTTCAATTTACGCTTGAAGAAAAATTAGTATATGTCACTCGAAGCAGAAGACCCTTTATATAAATGTTTCGCCCAGTTTGCACAGCCTCGGCATCCTGGGCGCAACAATAATAATAGCCTTCTACTCCTAGTTATATAATGTACTATTTTCTTCAAAAGTCAGTGAATCTGTTATTTTTCGACTGTTTAGGCGACCGTAAAGTTTCATTTTTCCTCCGCCGGAGCTTTAGTTTTCACTTTCCCGCCAGCAGAGGGAAAAGTGTTATCATAGTAACATCGATAAAAACAAGAAAACAAGCGTCAACAACTCAAGATTTATTAAACTAAAAACAAAACTAAAACTTTTATCTACTATTCAAATGTGTATTGAATGTAGGATGCGGAATTGCAATAATTGTGAAATAGTATATTATTCAACGAGCGTGTAATGATGGCTATTACTCATGAGAATGAAGTTTGCGACGTGAGCCGCAGGCGAACGTCGTAATCATTCGAGTGAGTAATAGCCATTACACGAAAGTAGAATACTATACTTTTTCTATGACTGAGTGTTCACCTATCAATTCAAACGAACGAGATATTTAGAGAATATTTTATTGAATAAACTTAATGCCTTATGTTAAACAATTCCAATTTGGAAGCTACAATGAAAATTCATTTATTGCTTACAATATTGATGGTGAAATTTGAGCAGTTGAATTCGTTTTCACTTTCTGTATCCATTCTAATAAAAAGTCGGCTCTAAATCACCTTCGGTAGGTATGTATAGGTACTGTCAAAGTCAAATTATGACATTTCATAGCGAGTCTGATTCAAACATTACACCGAACATAGTCGTGTGTAATGGCATTCTTTGACGGTGATTGGCCAGATAGTCGTGTGTAATGGATCATTACACACGGGGCGTGGCTTGTTTTGTGTAATGCATCCAGTTACTCAACAAAAATGTTACATAAAAAGGGACCATTTCTCAACAGTCATAGAAAAAATAAATTAATATTGTTGACAGTGTCCACTGACAGCTTTATGTAACATTCCTATAGCAACAACCTGTGCCTACTCACTGACACCGGTCTAAACCGCCTTGCGAACCCAATTCTGTTTAAAAATTATTACTATCAAATAGCATATTAAAGTATAAGTGGATATTAAGGTCTTTAAAACACGCGCGAAACAGAGCAAGTGTTTTAGAGACCAGTTATCCACGCATACTTCGCGCTATTTTTTTTAATGGTGCACTTTGAAATTATAAATACTGGTATCTATTACTACTACAAGAAAAAGAAATGGAAATAACTGACAATGTAAAATGGTTGAATTCGTGATGACATTTGTTTACCTTGCGTTGCCATGGAGATGTTAATAGTATCAAATTAAATACCATTTCCTCATATTTGAAAAAATCGAAATATTAATATCTCAAACAATATCAACTGCACTTTCCATTTTCATTTATTTTATAAAATTGAAATTATTAAATAATATTGTTCAAATGAGGGTTTTGACGTTACAAAGTACTCCTGTCAGATCAATAATGATAGAACACATTGTCATTTAGACCATAAGACATTACACTTCGTTTGGCAGTGGGATAGGACAAAGAGCCACTCCAATTCTAATCTAATATATCCTTCTTTAGTAAGCAGATCAGACATTTTCTTCTCTGTTGCTTACTTGAGTAGATTTTTAGACAATCCAAGAAAAAGTACATGGGAAGCTGGTAAGCGAATCTTACGTTACATTTTAAGGTCTTTAAAACACGCGCGAGTGCAAGTGTTTTAGAGACCAGTTATCCACGAATACTTTACGCTATTTTTTATTTATTGGTGCACTTTGAAATCATAAATACTGGTTGTACAAATTTAAGAATGAATCTTAAATTCTTCCTGCGAATTATACGTTAATCACATTTATCCTCACCCCTGTATAATAATTATTCCGCATTTCAAACACATAGTATAAATAAATATATTGTTATGATTTTTTTTTTTATTTATTTTACTTATGTGTAATGAATTTATTATTATGTGTGATTTAAATTTATTAAGTTATGTTGAGCGCCAATTGATAATGTTTTATTAAGTGTGATGTGAATTTATTATAGTGTATGAGTTGTATGTGTATTGTATTGTTTATGCATGTACTATGATTATTTAATTTTGCTCCAGCTAACAATGAAAGTATTTTTTTCTCAGTCGGTTTTCATGAAATGTCTTAAATAAGGGAGAGTTCAAAATAGGCAACCACCATCACCAATAGTGTTGTCTCTTGAAATGTTACTCAAAAGAAAAGCTTGTTTTTAATTTTGAATTAATAAACATCTAAACTTTTATTTCTTATAATTGATGCAACAAAAAAAAAATAAAAATATAATCAATACGTCTGTTATTAATATTTGAAAAATTTTACAATGGCAACAATGTGAAGAGAAATCTTGTTTCTTCTGCAATGTGGCAATAAATCAATAATGTAAGTTTTGTGAAATTATATATAAAATGGCGAAAATGGTATTAAGTAAAAGAACGAAAATTAAACGTGAACGAAATTTCTATGAATATCGAAGAATGACGTCACCCTTTATAAGGTAAATAAATAATTATACTAATTGAACAACCTAAAATCTATCTTATTTAATCACTGGTTTTATTTACGCAAGATAACCTTTAAAAACACTTATAACATAACCTATTCGAACCTTGTTGTCGCACTCTTTCAAAATATCGTTTTATCCTCTCTGCATTCCAGGAAAATTACCGGTGGTGGATTGAATATTGTTTTTTAATGATATCAAAATATTATACACGTACTGCTGTTTATAAAATATTCATAAATATACCACATCTGGTTCAAATTTGGACTGCTTCACTCGTTCAGGTAAGTTTCATAAATTTATGTCAATTTGACTTACCAATTCTTGTAATATTTGTTATAGAATCACTGGAAATATGGACCAACTATTCTACAGTCCTTCCTAATGACTCAAGCACTTAATTTTAACTATTTTGCAGTTTATTTTTGCATATCAAATTTTTATCTTTATTTTATATCTTCTCACCATTCGGCATTTTTAATATCAACAACCCCTTAGTTTCCTCTTAGTTACCATCCTCCAATCCTGATCGTTTATTTTCTTTTGTCACACTAACAAATTTCTATTGGATATCAATGTTTTTCATGATTTGACACATTGAAATAGTTTTACTTAAATTAAACTTATTATGTTAAAATATGTACAGGAAATTGGAAATATTAATAACAGAGTAATTTTTAATATTGATAATTAATAATAAATGGCATTTGTGTTTATATTTTCCAATACATTTGACAGTCACATCTTTTGATTGGTTGAAATAATTTTTAAGATTGTTTGACGTTTTTGTTTTAATGTTATTAAGAAAACTTCTATGAAATTATATTTTACAGGGTGTGTTGAATAAGTTTATGGAACAATAAAATGAGTAATAATAAAACTGTATTTATTTATGGATGTATTGCTCTATGACTATTTTTGAATAATTTATTTTGGGTTATGTTCATACCATAACAATATATCATTCCTTATTTCTATTCAGCATTTCATTCTCTACCCAAACATGAATTTTAAGATTTCTTTCATAAAAAAACTACCGTAAGCCAACTAGTCAAAAAATCAATAAAAAAACATAAAATAACAAATAGTGTGCTACTGCCAGTGTCAGTTGAGAAGTCTTAATTGCCGTGCAAAATTAACCAGAACTTTATACTGATATTAAGTAATATAAAATGAAAACTGCTACAATTTTTTGATATAATACCCTACAAACTAATATGAAATTAGTCGACTCTTGCCACATAAAATACAGTGACTGGTCCTTCGATAAACAAATTAATTAGATCCTCATTTTTAACAAATCAAACTGAGAAAAGTGAGATTCGGTTAAAACACTGGTATCTATTACTACTACAAGGAAAAGAAATGGAAATAACTGATAATGTAAAATGGTTGAATTCGTGATTACATTAGTTTACCTTGCGTTGTCATGGAAATGTTAATAGTATCAAATTAAATACCATTTCCTCCAATTTTAAAAAATCACTGGCACTTTCCATTTTCATTTATAAAATTGAAATTGTTAAATATTGTTCAAATAAAGGTTTTGACGTTACAAAGTACCTACTCCTGTCAGATCAATAATAAAAAAAGCTGTCATTTAGACATTTACACCATTAGACATTACACTCCGTTTCTCGAGATGTTGATGTTGCCATGGTAACTTTAAAAAACGCGCGTGTTTTAAAGTTCGTTTCAAACACAGTGGGGCGTGCTTTAAATAGGTAAAAGGGTTCACCAATAAAAAAATAGTTATTTTTGTATCTAGTGCGCGAAATGCTACTTTGGTGATCGAGAACTCGAGATCACCAAAGTATTTCGCGCATGAGATGCAAACAAAATTTTTTCTACAAACCTCAAAAATATTGTTCTAAAATAAGTAACATGCTAAGCTTAATATGAAAAATAGCATTGAACTGGCTTAAACTGTTTTTCCAAATCAAGAAATTACTTTTTGTTATACATTAATAAATAAATGATTTCTTTGATTTTTGCTTGATTGAGGAACATGAAGGTTAAAATATAAAAATCCCATATAGTTTACATGCAGTGTGCGAAGTATTTCGCACACTACTTCGCGCACGGTGTCATAGTAACGATTGTAACGAAGGAGAATGAAAAAAAGGGTCACTTCGCATACTGTCAAATTAAGTGTCACTTAATAGGTCTGTTCGCCTACAATAAGTGTAGCACTGAGCTTTATAATTTTGAAAAATTCAGGTCTATCTGTGAAAAAATGCGTGTAAAATTGCTAAATTTGGGACTAACTATGTATATTGCATTTGTTTGCTGCAAGAAGCATTAAAACATAATTAAAATAAATAAAAGCATATAGCTCAGTGCTACACTTTTATTGCAGGGAACAGACCTAATATAGTTAATTTCAGAAATGTCAACCAGGTATAAATGGCTATATTGAATATTTTGCGAATGTCGCATCCTATTGGCATAAAAATCTGTATCATAATGATAATTTGTATCATAATGAATATCACCGAATTGAATTAACAAAATTTCTAGTTCCTGTTGATTTTTTCAAATATACCTTTTTACACTATTAATGTGTATGAACAAGCAAACCAGTAGGAAAAATACGAAAATTCAGTCAAATAAGATCTTATCCATTTTAAACTATGAAAAAACCAATGGTTCTTTCTTAGGCAGGAGAAGTTACAAAATGTAAACTGCCAACACAAATATTAATTTTTAGCCTCGTTTCAAGTCCAGTAAACTTGTCTAATTTTAATAATGAATGTATCAACTGAGAAATATTGGGAAATAAATTCTTAGCTTACCCCTTATAACTATTTTGATGTATTCCAATGCAAATTTCTGAGCAGTTCCATTTTTGGTGAAATTCATTGTTACAACATTTTGGTCCCATTTCAAGTTTAAAACGTCGGCGGCGTCATAACATGTACCATCAGCAGTAGAATTAACAGAAACATCAATTTTCCTTGTATAATTGTCTATTGACAGTTCTATTTGAAGTGCTGCATCAATTAATAGACAAGTACAGTTAGTGTTGGGATAGTTCAAAGCCCATTTTCCAATAGGGGGATCAACTGGTGCGGGAGTAGGCGTTGGAACGGAGCTGGACGTCGGAGCCACGGTAGATGATGAAGTGGTGGTAGGTTTAGGAGTAGTTATTGGAACTGGAGTGGTCGAAGTAGGTGTATTAGTTGTAGGAACAGGAGTCGTACTAGAAGAATTTGTGGTGGTGGATGTCAGTTTTGATGATGAGCTGATAGTTGCGTTTGTTGTAGGAGCAGGAGTCGTACTAGAAGAATTTGTGGTGTGCGATGTCAGTTTTGATGATGAGCTGATAGTTGTGTTGGTTGTATTAGCTGTGGGTTCTGACAATGTTGTATTTGATTGTTTTATTAAAATGGATGATTCTAGACTTTCTGAAAATAAAAAATTTATTCCATGGTTGGTTTTCCTTTAAAAAAATATATGAATGTATAAAACGAGGTATAAAATAAACAACAAATAGTGAACAGTAAGAGCTAATTTTAATTTTGAAGTTTCAATAGAACTTCTAACCCTTTAAAACAATATTTTCTTTTTCTGGTAGTTACAAAACAGTTGTTAGGAAAGTAGACGCAGCATACTAAATAAAAAAACACCAGGCAATACTTGGTAGATACCAAAACAAAAAAATGAACAAATTTCAGAACAGAGCTTTAGTGCTAATAATGCACATTCAAATATTGGACAAACAATAGAAGAAATAATCATGAAAATAGATGAAGAGAATTTGGTAGCAGGTATAAATCAAAGTTATGTCAGAGAAGCAAACAGATTTCATAAGGGTTATTGGGAAACAATATAAGCGATACTCTATATGATGGCAGAAAAGGAACTATAATTAAAATATAATTAAAAAAAAACGGAAAAAGCCAAAGGCAAGTCTAAACTACAATCAAACAATGGAAATGGATATGGAAAGATATTTGAGGCTATACACAATGTACAAAGAAATAGTTCATTTATCGCCACTTCGGCGCTACGACCTTAATTTGAATCCCCAATGGTAGTTTTAGAAGTAATTATGTCAATAATAGTAAGTATGATCACTTTGGTAAATTCAAATATTTCAGCTATAATTATTTGTTTTTCTTATTTGCTCTTGTCATATATCTTAAAAGTATTCTTTCCATCTGTGGAGAATTCATGGTTGGAATATTGAAAATTCCCATTTGAATAACCACAAAAAAAATTCAACTTTTTTACTTATCCTGTATAAGATATTGAAATGTTCAATTTCAATATAAACAGACCATTGCTAGTTTAGCATGTTATTTAACTTTCATAATATTTCAGAATGCAGTGAAAAATAAAAGCTAATAAGAATTTTATTTTAAATATCACTTGACTCACCCTAATTATCTATACTTATTTGGGCCAAAACATGGACAGTTGTGTGAAATATTTATTCCTAAGTGCAATATTAGATTTAAAAAACTGCTACTTTTCAACATTGTGTATATCAAACAATTGTCATAGCTACAAAATATGTTTATTAATATATTTGTTCGGAAGATAAAAATCTACAATATATTCTTAATGGAAAGGACCTACAAGAAGAGTTTTTGTAAAACCAGATTTACTGATTAATTGAAGAAAGAACTATCAATAATATTCAATGCACACTTAGATGGCGATGCTAATCACCCAATTGTTAGTACTACAATAATAAACAAATATTTTCCAGATAAAAAATTAAGTAGTTTCTCATAATATTGATTTTTCAGTTTTACTGCTGGTCCCCCAAATAGCTAATAAAGAACTGTATTACTTATCTACAGGTTTGTAGCAAGTAATAGGTACTTACATTAAAGATTATTAAAAACAATGAAATCTGCAATGATTGATCTTTATTAACCCTCAGTTGGTCACTACTTGCATTTTCTCATAAGTAGTTAAGTAGCTCCAGTGTATTTTGTACACTGATACAATTTTTTGAGAATAATACAAAAAAATACCTTCGCAAATGGAAATCTAAGTAAAAACAAAAGGTACTCTATTAAAAAAGTATTTTATTTAAAGAAATGGAATTATATATAATGGGAATAATTATTTAAAAAAAGTATATCTAATTAGGAGTGTACTTTCTATACATTTTCATCGTTTTCTTCATCTTGATTTTCCCGGCATGTAAGAAATAAATGAGTCGTTACATGTTTCTTGCAAGCCATCCTCTTGCATAAGCTGCATTGAATTGTTGTGACTCGGTTATTTTTCCATTCACAAATAGAACACTTTCCCCTTGATGGTCCGGCGCTACAGTGTATTTTGTACAAAAGTTGTAAAAAAGGCATCTTCAGCATGTGATACACTTATTGTCAATGCATGACAATAATTGTGGTATATAGACACAAGGGTACCTAGCGTCGTGGTGAGGAGAAGTGGTGCATGTAGAAGTAGCACACTAAATAATCAACTCGGTGTATTAAATACACAGTAGCGACTACTTGAGGGTTAAGGTGAAAGTGAATAAAAATACCTTGTCAACATGTAAGTACAATTATTAGGATAATATAATCCACCATACTATCATTTTTTCAACAGTTAATTTCATGAATAGACAATAATAGTATATTATGATATTGGGAGAATAAGTGAATCTTTATGTCCTGAATATGGAAAGCTCGATGGAAAGTTTATTAGACAACCCATGCAAAGCACATAAAGTATCTTATTCTCCAAATATCATATACTATTTTTTCTTTAAACACACATAATTTTATTCAAGATAAAACAAATACAGGAAAATAATTTTTTAATAATGATAAGATTGAATTTTCAACTTATTTCACTGTATATACCCTTTTTGGTATTGTTATCATGGATGCATACTTGTTTTGCATCTATTATATCTCGATTAAAACAAACATTTCAAATAATGTGTTTATAGGCTTAGCAGTATAAATACTTATATATTTGTAGTCATATAAATGACTATGTAACATGAAATGTTGAGTTGGGAAAACCAAGTTCTATTTCTATTTTATTTTGAATCCACAGTAATTTCTTAATGGTGAACTTTTTGAACCATATAGTTTATGGGCAGTTACTATTTGAACTATTTCACAGTACACCATGCATGTCATAATTCTTGAAGATATATAACATAATGGTCTGTACATCTTTGGTTAGTAACTGAAATTCCTGAAAAGTAATGATCATTTCCTTATCTATTAACTATCACCAGAGTAACCATACTTTTATTCTGGTGAGTTCAGTAACTACCCCTTATTTGTCATTTTGGTTTACTGTTTGCTTGTTTGTTGTAAATTAAAATTATCTGAGCAAGAAAAAATTGAAAGGTATTTATCCTAATGTCTTTGGAAGCCATAGAAACGCCAGAAACAGAGGTTAAGTTATATAGTAAAATTGCAAGGGGTATGTATATAGGAAAGAGGTTCTATTAAATCTGAAAATTGCTAGTAACCTCACTGAAACTCTCGGCGATATACAGACCATGTATAAATTTGCGTACATGCCAGACTCAGTTCTTAATAATAAGCGATAAAGAGTATGGTCATAACAAATATTCTGAAAAAACTTCACTTTAGTTAGAAGATTAAACAGCCTACTACCGAAATAGCTCCAGAATAAATATTTTACAAAAACCATAATAACCTGTTTTAAATCAGTAACATAATGATACAATTTGATTAGAGAAAAAGTACGTAATAGGTTCCTATAAAACGAACTTTTCTTACCTATACTCAAGCAGAGAAATAACACTAATAATTTCTTGACAAAATCCATAGTTTTCTTGAAATAGTTATAATTTTATCATAAATTGTAGCAAAAAAAATAATGAAGATAACTTTTTAAAAACAGAATGGAGGATGTGTATGTGTACTATAATAAAGAAAGATCAAATATCATATATCATAATATATATCTCTTGTTATGAGTAACGGTGTTACCAACAGGCAGCATGAAAATGTCAAATCAAAATTGACAAAAATGGCAGATCACACCATAGAGAAATATAATATTTTTATTTATTTTGTCTATGGATCACACAAGGCCACCTCTGATCACACTCATGAAATAGTAAAATCAGTAAAATGGACGAGTTCTATACAAGGGAATTGCTGCCAACATAACGAGCGTAACTGTGCTCATGCGCATTATTGTTGTCTAATTATCAATGGTTTCTTGCAAGCTCAGGGCTGCTATTTTCTAACTTCTGCGAAAATTTTCGTATACGGATGCTCGTATACGGATTTTTTTCGTATGGCAATAGCTTTTGGTATTTTGGAATCTATGCGAAAAGCAATTCGTCTCGCACAGCTGTCTTCGCATGACTTGAGCCGGCAACGCTGTATAAATGCATATCTACCACAACTCCAACAAGAAAGCGACTAGGTTAGCTAAGATTATTTATATCAAATTATCTTTTTGTCAGGTTAATAATACTTCTAATAATAATATAATCTACAAGTTTGTTTTTTTTTTCTTAAAGATTTGTTGTATAGGCATAAAGTATTTGCTGTCAGTTTGCAAAAATATTTTAATAACTATGAATGAAAAAAAAGAACGGGAAATACAGGGTGTCCCAAATAAGAGTGACTAATTTTAAACATAAATGCCCAGCTTATTAATTGCTCCAAAGAGATGGGGTTTTCACTAGTTTATCGAAGAGATTTTTTTAGGCTTGGCTGGCATTTCATTTCATCAACACAGGGTGTTTTAGTAATGTTGGTCAAATTCAAAGGGAAAAATATGTAATATTTTAAATGGATCACCCTATAATTTTTGATCTCATTCGAAATAGCAATCATTCTTCTTTCAAAAAATGTATAGCTTTCTATCTTTTGTTTCATTAACAACAAAGATATTCGAGGTTTCATGTAGTAGTACATTTTCAATTAGTAGTCTTATATGAACGTATTTTGAAGCCTAAAATCAACTCCTAATCCTAACAACTTAGCAGAACTAAAAAATAATGTCAGGAGCATTATTGAAAACATTCCGCAGGAAATGTTAGAAAATTTAAAATCTCGCTTGCAGTTATGCAGCATTTATTGTAACTTTTTGTTATTCGTTCTCTATATGTATTGAATAATGTTATGTTTTCTAGCTAAATAAACTGTTTGTCAAATTTGTTGTCAATTATTTACGTTATTAAAAATGCATATGAATTGATTTCAGGCATCAAAATACGTTCATATAAAACTACTTATTAAAAATGTACTACTACATGAAACCTCAAATATCTTTGTTGTTAGTGAATCAAAATATAGAGAACTATACATTTTTGGTAAGGAGAATGATTGCTTTTTCGAATGAGATAAAAAATAATAGGGTGATCCATTTAAAATAATACATATTTTTCCCTTTGAATTTGACCAACATTACTAAAACACCCTGTGTTGATGAGATGAAATGCCAGCCAAGCCTAAAAAAATCTCTTTGATAAACTAGTGAAACAAGTGAAAATCCCATCTCTTTGGAGCAATTAATAAGCTGGGCACTTATGTTAAAAAATAAGTCACTGTTATTTGGGACACCCTGTATAATATCATCCAGTAAAAAGACGGAATTAATAAATTTTATGGAAAAAAATCCACAACTCCGATCTGGAAAATATACTTTCAAGAGTTCACAGATGCTGTGGATGAACATTACAGATTCAAAGCATTAGTAGGTATATACGAATTCATTAATTCGCATCCCTTAGACCATGCGATGTATTTCCGCGCAGAAAACTCGCGTACGGATATTTTTCGATTGCTCGAAAATACGGTTTGTATAATTTCATACGAAAACAGCATGATTCCGTATACGGAAGTCATTCGCATGAGTTAGAAAATAGCAGCCCAGGGACCCAATTCTTGAACTCATACGGATTTCTGTCGTATACGAATGTTATTCGAACGAAAGATTCGCATACGAACAAAAATCTTAATTCTTGAACACTATGCGAAAATTTTCCGTATACGGATTTTTGATTTGAAATGGATTCGAACAAACAATTTGACAACATTGTAATTTTTCTTCTTTTTACTAATGCCCGCAAAAATATGATAAAAAAGAAGACAAAGAATGTATAAGAGATGACATAACCTCATTAGTTTATCATTTTATTTTATTATTTATGTGTTTCGTGTTATTATTTATTTTCAAAAAATATATATTTGGCGGTTTTGTTGTGTGATTTTATATATAGTATAAATAGATACTGAAAATTGAAGATTGTGATACACTATGGATCGTACACCAAAAAAATCCATGACCAAGGAACAGAAAAAAGTTTTGGTGCAATACATGGGTGACCACCCCCAGTTAAATTCTGGTAAATTTACCAATGAATTCACCTTTAAAAAAGCGAAGGAAATGTGGATGGATTTGGCACAGTTATTAAATGCCATGCCCGGATGTTGTAAGGAATGGGATAAGTGGAGAAAAGTAAGTGACCTACTACAACATACAACATACACATTAAACCTCTTCTTGCTTATGATTTTGTTGTGGAGGCAGCACTTACCCTTTGTTAATAAAAATTGAAATGTTTTTGATCCTATTATCATAAGTAGATACCTATTTCGCTTGCTATTTAGGTTTTTAAATTATTTGTAGACATGGCACGACTTGAAAAATGTGACGAAGGCAAAAGCAGCTGCAAATAGAAGAAGCCAGAATAAAACAGGGGGAGGCATTTCACCTATCCATGTATTGGACCCAGAAGAAAACCAAGTCCTTGAAATTCTAAATCCAGTGCAAATTGAAGGTTTGCCAGTTACAGAAACAGTCACAGAATTTAATTTTGATGACTTTGAAGTTATTGCAAATGAACCAGTTCCAATATTACAAGGGGAGCAGATAGCACATAAAAATGAAGAAAACTTAAAGGCAAATTTCAATATAAATTTAAAGAACGATGACAAAGGACAAAAAAAACTAAATCCTAAAAAGAAGAGGGAAAATCGAATTCAGAGGCTAACACATACCATTGAGGCCACTGAGAAAATGAGTAACCAAATGGCAGAGAAATTAAAAATAAAAAAAATTTATTATAGAAAAAAGCTAGCCCTGATGAAAGAAGATATTGCTGCCAAGAATAGAATTGCAAAAGCACTTGAAGGTGTGGCTGCTGCTTTACAGCCTGGATTTAATAATTCAAGCTTATAAATTGGTTTTATGTTCCTTGATGCACCTATTTTTTTTACTCAAATATATTCAAAATATTTTTCTATTTTATAGGTTCCTTTTTTTTTGTGATACATTAGTATTGTAGGTAGAATTAGATTTCAGTTCCTTTTTCCATGTTATTGATATTTTTGTTATGTTAATATTAATATGTTTAAAATTAATGTTAATGTTATATTTTTCTATGTAAATATGTAGTATTTTTTTTTGTGATACACAAGTAAATAATGTTCATTTCAGGGTTTTTTTTGTACGTTATAGTTTGAGTTTAATTCTAGGTTTAATTAAATAAAGAAACTTAATTATTTAAATAAAATCAATTCAGTAATAGTTATTAGATACCTACTGAAAATAATTTCTGATTATTCTTTGCTAGACCTATCGTCCGGCTAAAAGATCACAATTAGCCCGAAGGCCTTCAATATTGTCAAGTTGTGGATTTTCTCCAATATTTATAATATTTTATCTTACCCAGACTTTAGCCTCACTTAACTAATGTTACTGACATTTAAGATTTTTATTTTAAATTTTAAATTGGCTTTTATTTTTAAATAATCCATATACTTAAATATAAAAAAAACTTTATTTTGAACAAATAAAATCTAAAAAACACTATATACGTTTAAACATATTACATACACTATTAAAAATAATTTCTAATAATTGTTTGCTGCACCTGTCTTCCAGCTAAAAGATCCGGATTGGCTCTATGACGGCCATTATTATCCAGTGGATTTCCCCCAATATTAAATATACCAAAATCCACTTCTTCATTCTGTATATTATTATCTATAAGTGGGACATTATTTGCAATGCACATATTATGTAGCACACAGCAAGAGTTTATAATTTTGCAACATTTTTCTGGTTTATAATGCAGTACTCTATGCTTAAGCAGGCATCTGAAACGCATTTTGAGCACTCCATTGCAACGCTCTATAGTACACCTTGCGACTTTGTGGCAATTATTATACCTTTCACCAGGAGAACCTGGTTGCACATTTTCCAATGGTGTCATTAGCCACGGGCGCAGGGCATAACCAGAATCTCCTAAAATATATTACAAAGCTAAATTATTGACCTGATGTTAAGTTGATATCTATAGGTTATTCTTTGCTTTTATAAGTACATAGGTGCCTACGGTTCAAATTAAGGGACCATATTTTTTTTTTATTAATATTAATACATAATATTTGAATAGTTCTACCCTTTTATGATAAAATATACTCCATACAGGATGTTTAATATTGGTCTCGTTATTATTTAGAAAAAACAAAAATAACATTTTAACACCCTGTATCTTCGAAACAAAGCATTTCTAGACATGTCTATGGAAACTTTTTTTCTTATTTATGAGACACTATGTAAATATGGACTCCATAAATTTTATTTATTAACTCTTTGTTTCAAATTTAATACAAAATTAAATAAAATAAAATAAAAATAAATATTACACACTCTAAGTATGTAATAGTAAAAAACATTAAAACTAATTTTATTTTTATTTTTTTTAGTGTGTGAAGATAACTGTTAGTTTAAATTTGTTAAAAATTTGTGAATCTATGAATTTTTATCATGATCTTTTAAATTTGGCATTTAAATGATTGGGGGCAGGTTTTATATAACATAATATTAAATAAATCATACCCAGCAAAAGGTAATCTCTGGCACCTCTTCGATGAAGGTTCATCATATATGTTGAAGCTGCACTATTTTGCCAAATAAAGCTGTCATTTGTTGCACCTGGATACCTTGCACACACATTTAATATCTTCAAGTTACTATCACATATCTATTCAAAAATGGAGATCTCTTGTGTAAATAGCTTATAAAATAGTAATGTTTAAATATAAGTACCAATTGTGTGTTTATGGAGTGGTAACCCTTCCTGTTTACAAACATGTGCTCTATCTCACTTTCTGGAGGAAATATCGCTACATGAGTGCAATCGATGCACCCTATGACACCAGGAAATCCAAATTTTTCAAAAAATCTAAAAAACAATTTTGGTAAATATTATTAATTAAATTAGTATTTACTTCTGATTACCTTGCTCTAGTTTGTTGTAATTCTTCTGCATTGCTAGGAAGTCTTACATACCTATTTAAAATTTCAGGGGTGTTAAGTGCATTAGTGACTTCATCTAATGCTCTACTAACAGATGATTGGGAAACTCCATGGATAAGATTATATCCAACATCTGTCTGATAATAGGATCCTGCAGCAAAGAATCGCAATGCTGTAAGGGTCTATAGAAAAAAATCGGCTTATTTAAGTTGAATTTTTAATATGAATAATATTACCTTTGTTTCAATACTCAAACCTGATAATCTTGTAGGATGCGTTAGATGGGGTTCTAACAAATCGATTAATTCGTTTGCTAAGGGTTTTGATAAGCGATAAATTTTCAAGAACTGATCCTCGCTAAGTTCCTCAAAGGCATCCTTATGCTGGAACACCCTACGGCCGTGATTAACTTGAACTTCGGCGTTTTCTAATGCCCCAATTGCCGCAAAAAGGGCCATATCCTCTAAATTTGCCATAACAAAGCACAACACAATTAACACAAAGCGTAGGTAAATTTTTCCAAACAAAAAATGAAAAAAGTCGAAGTAAAAAATAATATCACTATACACAACAAACTAAAAAGTTAGGTTAAAATATCATTGGGAAGAATCACGGAGTGGGCGACATCTACAATTAATCGTTCGAAATACTCGGAGGGTGAACAACAAACTAACCCATATGTGTTTATATGGGTGAAGTGTGAGATTTTTATACAATTTTAAGTGATTTAGGTCGAAAGTGATATATTTTTACGTTATTTTATGAACAATAGATCTTTCAAATAAACATCAAATCTTAAAATGCAGCGGATTGGAAGAGATAATGAGGTAATATCACGCAAAATGTGCTCAGTTCCTCAATGTGCATCAGACAGTACTTCGGATATTTCTGTACATAAATTATCTTTGAATCCCACGGCAGTAAAGAATTGGCAAAAAATCTTGAAGGTAGGGAAGCCTATCTCAAAATACATGCTTGTTTGCAGCAAGCACTTTCTGAAAGAGGATTGTTTTTGTGGTAAGTTCAAAAATTTTTACTATCAGATTCTCTTCACTTCAATTTATATTTTTTAGTATTCAATATCCACAACACAGTGGGAGCATTTGAAAAATAGATCCTTTCCTATCGCCAGAACCTTCCAGTGACTAATTATCAACATACAAAAAAATATATATTATATAGGTATATAGTGACGGATAGTAGGTGAGAACTCAAAACAATTACTTCTGGTTTATTATTTTTGCTATACCATGTATTTTATTCTATATTTTTTCATTTAGTTAATTAGTATTATACATGTTTCTTTATTAGTATTCTGCATAAAATAGATTAAATGATATCATGAAAAGCAAAATTTGTTTTTATTATTGCATAAAGTCTTCCACCTATTTATAATTATTGTGCAAAACCATACATATATACCTTTGCTTATATAATGAAACAATAACTTTTTTATATTATTTATTTATTATTGTGATACAATACATATTGCATAATATGATCTGGATGCCTGAAAATAAAAACAAACAGCACATAAAAGAGAACAGGTAAGTCGAACAGATAAAGCTTTTTTCTCTCTAATCGAAATGGCCGATATGCCATTTTAAAACTAAATTATACAACATCTGCTTATTACTTGAATCATACACTGGTGCACCCATTTGTTCTTTTACTTGATGATATCTTGCCAAAAATGTTGCCAAAGCAGAATCCCTACACCTGCAGGTATTAAAAAAGTGCTGATGTTCAACATATTCAAATGACTTAATTATTGTTCGTTTTCATTGTCTAAAACTTACTGTAGGCTAGAAGATTAAAGTTTTTTTTGTTCATTTCAGCTGTTGTATTGTATTTTCTTTTTTTTTAATTCCTGGGTGACTAAATGACTGAAATGGTTCTGGCCTACTTATTCTCTCTGCCTTTTTTCCTTTCCCTAATTTTGAGCCAGAGATCAGTACAGCTTACTGGTTCTAACATCTCATATCTGAAACATGAAAAAGAGAGGAGGCAAACAGGGATGTGTGGTGTGGTTTCGAAATCATCTACCTACTTGGTAATTGAGAAAACTTATTTACCTGTTAATATAAATCAATGTAGCAATAATATCCTTGCAGTATCTCCCTAATCCTGCTTTACAGGAACATTGACAAATCCAGGACTCACTGAAATTTATAATAGGGGATTGTAATATTGTTGGAGATCTCATAGGTACATAAGCTGCTAACTTTTTCATTGGAACCTCACCTTCATAATTGGCCAAACACGTTCACCAACAATCCAGAATATCCGAAATTGATATCTCTACTTTCACAGGCATTATTAATAGATATCTTATGACACAAATCCAGCAATACAACACAAAAATTTCGAAAACGAAGCTAATATCATATGAGAGAATATTTGTTGTTCACCCTCCGATCCGACATTTTGGATTTTTCAGCGCCATCTCGCGGTTCCTGATTTTTCCCTATACGAAAAATCAAATCCGCCTAGCTCCACCCATTCGATGTAAATTCGTACAAAAAAAGTCGCATACGGATTTCAAGAATACAAATTGTCGATTTTATTCGAATTTTTTCCGAATATCGCCAAATCCGTATACGGATTTATTTCAAGAATTGGGTCCCTGGTAATTTTTACAGGAACCCAGACTGTTCCATACAGTGTTGCCGGAGGTGGTACAATTTTACCAGTTTTGGTACATTTTATGTAAAAAAGTACGTTGATACAACATTGTCAAAATTGTCTTCTTTCTGGTACATTTCTGATTTGGAAAATGAATTACAGGAAAAAATGTTTCCTAATTTAACTAAGCTTGTGCAATATATAATGTGTCTTCTACATTCTTCAGCTTGCGCTGAAAGAATTTTTTCAAATCTGAATTTAATTAAAACTATAAAAACTATATATGTAACTATCTTTATCTTCCCAACTTTTAGATGTTATTCTTGGAAACCTCCATTTTTATCTTAGATCATTATCATTGGTAATCTAAGATGTTTACGAGGATTTTTATAAGTACTTTAATGTTTATATTTTTGTTTTTTTTGCCAAAGAGTTTCTGTTTTGTGATGACATTGTTAGTTAATAGTTACTTAATATTACTATTGTTACCTTGTTTTAGAATTTTAGACTGATTTTTGTAACGTTTTTATAAAAAAAATAAAAATATTTCCTTGGAAATACAACTTTTATTCAAAATTTCGCGCCATATGCAGTTTGCGATAGAAATAGTATAAATATTTCTTTTGTTGGTACGCTTGTGCGGAATCTGCTACATTTTGACTGTGAGGCTGGTACGAAATATTATTAAGCTCCGGCAACATTGGTTCCATATCATTCTCAACTTCGCATATCGACAGTGCATGTACCGCTGCCCTCGGAAATCTCTTATATAATATGACTACAATTATAAATGATTTGTATACAATTATAATTTAAATAATTTTCATGCTTCAAACAAAATTAAAGGTTAGAATTGTCTATTTACATGCGAATCATTGACATACAATATTATGTCAATGATGAGAATGCGAGTGAAATAAAGCACTCCTCTTCTCTGGAGGGTTCCGATTGCGAGGGCAGTGGTACTGTAGTGGGATCACTACAAATAAAATTCTATTTTAGTGACGTCACGTTATCTAGCAAAAACGTTCCACATCGTTCGAGAGTAATAAATTGGTATCATGACACAGAAGTTGAAGGGTCTCCTTCCACCTTCTTAGAATCGACTTCATTCTACAAGTATTAAGCGATAGAAAAAATGATTAATATCTCTTTTGGTGACGTCACTAGAATAGAATTCTATTTGTCGTGATCCCTACACAGGGTGCATGAGAATCTACAAATACTACATCGCCGCCAATCAAATCACTCCCTTTATGGATCGCTCGCTTGTGAGCAGAGCGAGTTCAGAATACCGGCCCTGCTTGTTTTTATATTGTGCATATTTGTTTTATCTTGAATAAAATTATGTGTGTTTAAAGAAAAAATAGTATGTGATATTTGGAGAATAAGATACTTTATGTGCTTTGCATGGATTGTCTAATAAACTTTCCATCGAGCTTTCCATAGTCAGGACATAAAGCATCACTTATTCTCCCAATATCATAATATACTAATTATTGTCTATTCATGAAATTAACTGTTGAAATAATGATAGTATGGTGGATTATATTATCCTAATAATTGTACTTACATGTTGACAAGGTATTTTTATTCACTTTCACCTTAACCCTCAAGTAGTCGCTACTGTGTATTTAATACACCGAGTTAATTATTAAGTGTGCTACTTCTACATGCACCGCTTCTACTCACCACGACGCTAGGTACCCTTATGTCTATACCAGAGATAATATAACACAGAGTCTATACTATATATATTTCAGACTGTTCCATAGTGTCCATATCATTCTCAACTTCGCATATCGACAGTGCACAATATAAAAACAAGCAGGGCCGGTATTCTCAACCAGAGATTTCTCAACTCGCTCCGCTCACAAGCGAGCGATCCATAAAGGGAGTGATTTGATTGGCGGTAGTATTTGTAGATTCTCATGCACCCAGTACCACTGCCCTCGCAATCGGAACGCTCCAGAGAAGAGGAGTGCTTTATTTCACTCGCATTCTCATCATTGACATAATATTATATGTCAATGATTCGCATGTAAATAGACAATTCTAACCTTCAATTTTGTTTGAAGCATGAAAATTATTTAAATTATAATTGTATACAAATCATTTATAATTGTAGTCATATTATATAAGAGATTTCCGAGGGCAGCGGTACATGAGAATCTACAAATACTACATTCGCAGCCTTCAAATCACTCCCTTTATGGATCGCTCGCTGTGAGAGGAGCGATCCATAAAGGGAGTGATTTGATTGGCAGCGATGTAGTATTTGTCTAGACAAAATAAAAAAGAGACGGATTGAAGCATAGGTGGTATACTACGAAAGCTCCCTGGTGTCACGCACACTTTTCTTTTTTTGAAAACTCATTATAATGACTTTTTTCTCATTATAATGACTTTTATCTCATTATAATGACTTTTTTCTCATTATAATGACTTTTTTCTCATTATAATGACTTTTTTCTCATTATAATGACTTTTTTCTCATTATAATGACTTTTTTCTCATTATAATGACTTTTTTCGCATTATAATGACATTTAGGTTAGGTTATAAGATACAAAGGTATTTTCTACTTTATACATAAATCTATAATGACATGAATCTTTCAAATGATATGCAGAGTCGAAATATTCCCCAAGCTGTAATTGAGGAGATTATTTCTCAAAAGGGAATGGTGGATTTTTCATCTGTTTGAATTCATTTGTTCACAGAATACCACCAGGTATCTAGCCTAGGTACTACCTACTGAATTTATATTCTGAATTGATGAACATGTAATTCTACTGATGGAAGATAGAGAACTAAAAAAATACTTCCCAAAATATGGTGATCATATGGCCAAAAGTAATATACAATATAATAATCCACCATTTTTTTTATTTGATAGAAAATGTAAGAAATTTAATTAATAATGATTTAAGTGGAACAAAAATGATAATCTCGAAACGTCACTCAAGAAAATATAAGTGCAAATATATAAAAGTCATTATAATGATATAAAAGTCATTATAATGAGAAAAAAGTCATTATAATGAGATAAAAGTCATTATAACAAGTTTTCGTGCGTGACACCAGGGTGCTTTCGTAGTATACGGCATAACGTTTCCGCGCCACCACCCGCGCATCGGTCGCGAGAACTACAAGACTTTTTACATAGGGGAAATAGAATAAAATAGTTCAAAATATTATAAATTACATTACACTGCAATATTTATCCTTCAATGTCGATAAATATTATCAAATATCCTAGTATATCAACTTTTAAGTGATTAAAAATGAAAATATACAAAATCAATCATACATTGGCTGGTGTGAATCTAGCTTCTGCTTGTCAAACAAGTTACAAGAAAGACAAGAAGAAAGTGTCAACTGTGGTGTCAACAAAACAAAATGGTGAGTGGTATTATTTTACTCATAGATTTATTTAGGATTTTAGTTCTAATAAAGGAAATAACAGTAAGTGATCCTTCAAAAATATCATCACCAGATATAACTCATTATAAATGTATTGCAAAAAATTGCGATAGTAAATATTTTTGGCCACTTCGTAGTAAAAATAAAATTTTTTTCAAACTTCCATCTGATACAGTGGTTCATAATTTTAGGATTTCCTTCTACATCCAAGGATCAAAGGTTGCGTGAAGATCATTTTGATAATAATGCATTTACAGGCTCATTATGCAAAATACTTATTAGATTTGTTTTACCCTTGCAAGAGAACTAGTAAACAAAAATAATTCTTTTTTATTTGTAACTTATGGTACTGCATTTTATTCATTTTGTTTCAGAAGCGGGACTCCGTGCCATGTAGTATTCTACTTATCGACAAGATTCTACATGAGTCGCACCCTGTGTTCGCTCTATATCGACAAGAGACGATTTATTTGATCGCTACTTCTCTACATCTCGGGACGTCTCGAATTCTATTGATTTTGACAAGAATGACAATTGTCATTTAAAAATTACAATACATTTTTATTACTGTTTTGGTAATTATTTATTCAAATTTCAATAACATATTATTATAAATATGCGTGTGCGAACGGAGCATTGGCAGCTGCTATTACAGTGTTGTGAGGGAAATCCGGAACTTATAACTAACAAATTCAATGGAGTCCAAGGAAAAGTTAAGGGAAATGCCCTTTGGAGTAATGTAGCCACCAAACTGAACAGTTAGGGGTACGGGGAAAAACCCGTGGAGGGTGGAATTGCCACTGGATGTACATTATTGTTTAATGCTGGAATAATCCCATTTAGCAAATAATATGCCATATCTTTAGTTAGGCGAAATAATTCCTTAAACCTTACATCTTCTATTTGGAAACAATCACTATTGTCACGCATTATTCTTCTTTCAATGTTTTCCAGTCGAATAACTTCTAGTCCTTCTTTCCTCCTCAACAATTAAATTATTTATCAGAAGCATTGTAATTTATAATTAATTTTTTAGCACATCCAAAACACCCAAAACACAAATAAAAATAAACAATAAGGTTGACAATTGTTTTGTTTGTCAATTTTCCTTAGGTAGAAATCAAAAGTTCCTAAGATATCCCCCAGCTTTATATGAATGTTTTTAGAATAGCTAGTAGTTAGAAAAGCTTCCCCGAGATTGACCGAAGTGTTGTCGACAGTGACACGGAGTACGCAAAAAAGCTACTGTCGACTTTTAAAATAGATTTCTATTATAGAAAGCGACTTGTAGAATTCTATAGTGCACAGAGTCCCGCTTCAGACCTGTTCCTGTCTGGATAATCTACTTTCTAACTCCTTTTTATTGAAATTTTTGCAGTTTTTGTGAATAATTTTGAAATTTAATGTGCAATTTGATGTAATATTGAATTAACTTTCGTGAATATAATGTAAGTATGTAAAAGTAAGCTCTTTTGAGATTAATAATATATAAATGTTTCATAAATTGATAATATAGATGTAGATTATTTGTTATTATGTGCAGTTTAATAGAAACTTTTAATTTGTGTTGATTTCTTATTTACCTATCTAAATAATGTGTCCTGAAAATGTTTATTAATTATAATCATTTCATTAGACAAAATGAAATATAATCTTATTTTTTGTAGTGAAATAATTATATATAATAAAACTTTTTTAGACAAATTGTAAAATTTAACTACTCACAATCCAAACCAACCAATTTGAATATCCCGCCTTCAAAAATTAGTTCCAACACCCCTTCGGGGTACGTGGGTACGCTTCGATCAACGTGACGCCAACTGTTACTGCAGGGTTGACAACTCTCATTATACTTATATTCCTCAATGGTTTTTGCAGATTCTCATGCATCCAGTACCACCACAGAGTACATGGTACATTAGATGGTGTACTCTGTGGTACCACTGCCCTCGCAATCGGAACGCTCCAGAGAAGAGGGGTGTTTTATTTCACTCGCATTCTCATCATTGACATAATATTATATGTCAAAGATTCGCATGTAAATAGACAATTCTAACCTTTAATTTTGACAAATCATTTATAATTGTAGTCATATTATATAAGAGATTTCCGAGGGCAGCGGTACATGAGAATCTACAAATACTACATTCGCAGCCAATCAAATGACTCCATTTATAGGATCGTTCGCTTGTGAGAGGAGCGAGTTGAGAATACCGGCCCAGCTGGTTGTTTTACTCGTTGCTAGGATGACAATGACCAAGGCCAAGCAAGGCCACCTACAACGGTGGCCATGTAATGACATTTCGGAGCGCCATCTATCGAATAACCATAAAAGTGGAGGCCATGAAACTATAGATGACTTAGATGAGTACGATAATTACGCACTTTTCTAACTTTTCAACCCGAAGCGTCTTTTAACTCAGAACTTCCTACACTTTTCTAAATTAAAAGACGCTTCGGGTTGAAAAGTGCGTAATTATCGTACTCATCTTAAGAGAGAGAGATCACAAAAAGTCAAAGTCAGTATATAAAAGGCGATTTCGTCCCGTTTTGGTTGGTAGGGACTTGAGTTAACCAATTGGTAGGTCCTACGTCACCGCTATGACGTAAACTACCAATAACAGGCGAAACCGTTTGGTTCCCAGCATAGCCCAGCTGGTACAGCTGATTGATGAAATTGACATAGAACAGTATATTTACAAATAAAAAGAAAGAGAAACTACTTTAGACAAGGATAGAAAGCTACCAATTTCAGTAACCGTGCTGCAGATCTCGGTATGTGATTTGACAAACCAAAAAGGTACCAAAGTTAGATTGACGTCATCGTTTTTCGGAACGAAATCGATTGGTATGTAATTGACAGACCAAAGTGGGGTACCAAAGCGGGACGAAATCGCCTAAAGTCACTATAAAGTATTATTCTATGGTCAAAGTCAAAAACATGTCAAAGTCAAAAATTAAAATTGCTAATGGCGCGGCTAAGGTGAGTATGGTTTATTATGGTTAATTTATTCGGGATATTAGTTTTAACAAAGGAAATGGAAATATTTGAACCTTTAAAATGTCATCACCAGGTATGATTATATCATATTTCTTTTTTAATTGTGCTGTTTGTTGATTTGAACCTTCTTATAAATTTTTTAAAGCTTGCTTTGATGTTTTTACGAGTGTTTTTATTTCATGCGTTTGTTGCAAAAAACAACATTTTAAAATTATTCTAGTTTTCTGTTTAGTAAGTTTTTTTAAAAAGAATTTAACCATTTTATAGATTATCTACTTTTATCTGTCATGATTTTTTATTTAACAGGAATGTGCTAAAAAATCATGTTTTTTGCAGATAAATTGAATAAATGGGTAAGGTGAAATAAATGGCCCCGAACATGTGCAGTTCAAGGATGTCATCAGTTTCCAATTCAAACAAAAAATATTGCTATGTGAATTGATTTACAGGTCACATAGAATTTGTGATGTACACCTTTGAAACGAAGACAAAACTATGAGCAATAGTCTTCTATAATGCTGTTCCAACATGCTCTGTGGGGTCGATGAAGAAAGGTAACCACTTATATTTGTGCAAATGAATATTTAATAACTGTAGTTGGGTAGCTGCATCCTATTAAGTTTTTTTACTTTAAATATTTGTTGTTACAGCTTATGAAGAAATGGATAATACTTTATCTCGAGGAATGCTGAGATATGTCCAGGAATTACCATCAAACAGAGTACTCTTTAAGTGACACAGACAGCATTCATATAATCTTCATTTAGTGGGTTATCAACATGGTTAACATCTTGGGTGCACATATAATTTTTTTGAGTAATCAGTTTTTTTTAAATAGGTATGTAATAAGTAGAGTGTATAGTTTTATTTAGAATTTATCGATTATTGTGTGTGTGTCACTAAGAGGGATTTATTTCCTAGTCAACTTCCCCCCTCCCCCATGTATTGTTCATATAGGTCAAAAGAAATTAACATTTAAAAACACATGTTTTGGTTATAGACAAGGTTATAGATGTACCTATGTGACCATGATTGTTTTAAACATGAAGAAAATCAGCCTGAAACATGGAAATCAACTGATACTTAAACAGTTTTCTCTGAAATGGGGGAGTCATATGTAGAAGCAAATTTACTTACAAATTTAAGAATGGTTGTAAGAAAAAGGAAATGTGAGTATATAGCTCGGTATATAGGTATTATTTAGTTTGGAAAATTTGAAAAGTTTCACTTCAAAATAGATTATCCCTTGGTAGAGTTGGTGCATTGAAAAATTGTTGTATGCATTGTTGTAAAGTGTGTTACAAGTCGTTTATTCAAATAAAACTAATGTGATTATATTAGCAAATCTGTAAGCAAATATGAAATTTCAACACATGGTTAAAAATTACACAATCTGCTGATTTCATTTGACTATTTGTAGTACATGAAAAGTTTTAAAGTATGGAAAACTCTTAATTAGACATCATACCATTAAAATTTAAATTCAAATCTTGTTAAATCCTAATATTGACTATGTATAGGTTGAAACATTGCAATAGCGGGAACTTTCTCAAATATAATGGCATGCTGTTAATTTTCTACCACTGCTCATAAAATTGACCCTATTTACAGCCACAAAGTAACTGACGTTAACATTCGAATTTGTAACTACTTGAATAGGAATTGAAGATCCAATTTAACAATTGTAATTTTGAAATTCCAGATTCATTCAATATTTTGGAGTATATAAGTGTTTGAAGAGTGAAGATTTACAACTAAAAAAATGATTATCAAAAAAATGTTGATCACAATTATCTACTGAACACCTATCAAAAATAAAGGTTTAGAAAAGCATGTTGCCACTTTGGTTAAACTAAATCAAATCTGCTGAAGGTCATTGTTACATTCTAGATCAGAAAGTCTTATGGTGGGTTTATACACTTTACTTAATTTTAGTTTAGACGTAAATTTAGTGTTAAATTTAGACTTAATTTCAAAAACCATATACTTCAATGGGATGGTTTAGTCATAATTTGTGTTTGTGTTAAATGTAAGGGTTGACCTTGAAAGTGCTCAATAATTGAAGCCTTCATACTAAATTTAAAGATAAAACTAAATTTTGTTGATATACACATGCGCTGATTGACAGAGTGCTACACCAGGCAAACCATCGCTCTCTTGTTCTTGCGTATCATTATAATTTTGATAAAAAATAGCCTTTGCCAATAATAACATGTACTCTGTGATAATAATAAACACATAAACACGAAACAAGTTAGAATTAGTGTCAAATGTCAAATGCTAAGTATAAAAATCCCCAAATCCCATTTTATACGCATGCGTAGTATTAAATTAAAATATGAATTAAAATTCTGTATAAACACTTTAACCTTTGATAAGATTAAGTCTAAATTTAACACTAAATTTACGGCTAAACTAAAATTAAGTAAAGTGTATAAACCCACCATTAGACATTATTAAGGAGGAAAACTTGATAAAAACATTTAAAGACAAATTGTCTACAACAATATTTCATATTACTTTAAACACCCTGTATATCGCTTATCTAATATAAAATGCAATGATTTATATATGGTTGCATTCTTGTATTCACAAATTTTGATCACAGTTAATGGGTCAATTATTTTTTAATGGTCCTCAAAAAAGCTAATCATTCAATTGTTTCTGTTTCAGAAATTCCAACGAGCAGTTTAATAAAAATAGGTTTATTGGTGATTGATGTTGTAGCATGACAATGAAGCTGGAACAAAATGAAACAAGGGAATGTTAATGAAAAATATGTGGGAGAAATGAAGCGTCCTTAGCAGCCCAGGTGTTCAATCTAAAATTTGCATCATTAATGCATACATCCATGACTCTGATAGGGATAGCCATTTTAAAAACCTCAATGTGCAGTTGAAATATCTTGAGCAAGGAAAATGTTAGCATGGAAAAAAATGTTCATGAATTATTGAAAAATTATGATGGCTTGGTAGAACAATACCAGGAAGAAACTTAGTTAACTCATTATAAATTCAGAAAGTGAGTATTCTTTATCAATTATTACAAATGAAAATGGGTGGTGGTTTTCTACAAAACAATGCAGATTGGCCAAAAAGCTGGAAACAACCCATTATCTCATAAATTGTTAGTCCCAATTATACAAAATTTGGAGTACACCTATATTGGGATACAGAGATTCCATATTTTATATTTGCAATGTTTTCAGATTTGATGTTTATTTTATTTTATTAGTAACTTTGGTTTTTAAAATTAATCATCCTGTATTTTCAGTCATTATGGGAATCTTTTATTCAATACGAGTTCAACCATATGTAGGTAACACTTATGATTTTATGTAGCCTGGAAGGTTTAAAATACATAAAACATAAGTCTGGTAACGCCTATTTGAAAACTAAATTTTCCAAGTGCCCCAAAAAAATAATCTTGAGGATTGGAATCAGGTGAATGTGGAAGCCATTCAATTCTACCTCGTCTACCAATCCATCTTCCAGGAAATATCTCATCTAAGTAATGCTGAACATTTACACCAAATGAGCTGTAGCTCCTCTTGCTGAAATCATATCTGTTTAAAATTGGCTCTAAACAACTTTCTCATTGTAGGTACAATATTATTCCTAAGTAGAAGTTAACATTTATCTGACGTTAAATTTCCCTTGATAAATAATTTCCTATTTAACAAAATTGCAGCATTCTACATATTTTAAACATTTGAATTTCTTCTCCAAATCATATTTTGCACTGTTTCATGTATTTAATACCTTCTATTTTAAATAAAATCCTGTTACATATGATTGAGATCGTATTGAATAGGAGATTCCAATAATGACTGAATAGGGTGATGAATTTGGAGAAACGGACCTTTTCTACCTCCTTTAGTATAGTTATACCTTCAGAGAACCAAATTGTGTTGGCAAATTCTAATTTTGGTCTAACTAAATGATAATTTTATTATATCAATGTTATTGATAACAAAACCTGTTTGCTGCAGAAACAAAGTTTTATATATATATATATAACAATCTACTAAATTATTGGGGATTCCGTCACAATCTGGGCTGGTTAAGAAATTAAACTCTTTTTTACTACTTCCAAGCTATCGGATTTATTTGAATCCTTTATCAAGGCTAAAATATGAACAAGTTCTTATAACAGGTAAAAATTATAATAAATTTAAACTTACGTGCAAAGTGAGTTTGTACAAATCAAGTAAAACATCATTAAAAAACATGAATAGATTTTCCACTATAAGTGGTAGATAAAAAGGTTACATTTTGAAAAGTAAATTATAAATCTGATTGAAGTCGAACATGAAGACAAAATTTTTGTAATTAAAATTCTTAGTTTCTTATATCTATAAAATAATATTTCTTTTCTTTATTGACCTGCGTACCATTAATATTTAATAAAGAATCTGAAATCATATATATATATATATATATATATATATATATATATATATTATCAAAAACCCAATTACCATAGTATATGGTGTAGGGTAGAAACAAAGTTTTACAAATAAAAAAGTGTTGTTGTCAGTATCACCAAGATCTTTAACTTCTGTACATTTTATTAATACTTCTTCCCCATTTCAGAATCAAAAATAATTGCATCTTTTGTCCGAGACAGACGCATAACATTGCATTTTTCAAGATTGAAGTGTAATTTGTTTACCAAACTCCAATCTCGCACTGTGTGCACTGTCCTATATATTTTAAGATTATCTGGAAATGAGATACATTCACAATGTTCAAGTACTGAAGGTAGATCATTGATAAATAAAAGAAATAATATTGATATAAAAGGAACAGCAAATTTTGCAACATAGCAAATATCAAATCTGGAATCTATTGCCCGATTTCACCAACTAATTCCTAAAGTTAGGTAATACCTAAACCGGAATTAAGAATTCCTAAGTGCGTTTCACCACGCGTTAAGTAATGCCTAAGGACGATAGGAAATACCTACCTAACGTTAGGATAGCTTGTTAGGTCTGCCTAGAGTATTTAGGAAATGCTTAATCTGACATTTTTAGTTGTTAATTCCGGTTTAGGTACTACCTAACTTTAGGAATTAGTTGGTGAAATCGGGCAATAGATTCCAGATTTGATATTTGCTATGTTGCAAAATTTGCTGTTCCTTTTATATCAATATTATTTCTTTTATTTATCAATGATTTTGCAATACGTCACTATTTCTGTAATCCACTTCTATACGTTCATCTTCTGGCACGGACAATTTTGGAGAAATGATTGTTTCGGAGTTATCACTATTATGAATATCACTTAGTCGTAATAACATTGTTTCCGTATCTCCTTCACAATTTTCCGTGCCAGAATGAAATAACGCACAAAAGTTTCTTGAAAGATCTTTGAAACTGGATAGCAGTTGGATTCCTACAATTTCCATTCTGCTGTCTCACAGTTCCAAAAAAATTTTCTATGCAGTCTTGATTTAAACGTCGGGTGAGAACAAAAGAAAATGTTTCATTTAAATGACACTGTCATAAGTGTATTAAACCATTAATTGTTGTTTTCAAACAAGTTAGAAATCTCACTGTACCAGTCACATCCTTCCCTGTTTTAGACACTATTTCCAAATTATCGAAATATGAATAGCACTTTCTTAAAAGATCTATTTGATATTGTTCTCCCTTAAATACTCGATTAAATTGCTTAGTTGAACATAAGTTTGAAGAGTTTAACAGGTCAAATAAATTATCCATTAAACCTACAAACTCAGCTGTTGCCAGACCGGTGGAAGGTATAACTCCAAATCTTAAATAAAGGCTTAATCCTGAGGCGACAGTGTGACTAAACACTTGTGTGGCATATTTTACCTTCATTTTCTCAAAATTGTTGGGATGGATATGTGAATCGGTTAATTTTGGAGCAGCTCGTACCGGATATTTTTTATCGTGTTGATAAAATTCCTCTATGTACTTCCAACTAATTTCCTGACCATCAGGTTGTACAAAGTTATGTTTATGTAAATTATTCCTAATTGCTTTTATTAAATGTGGAGTATCAAACATGTAAATTATTTTTTGGTTGTTCACGTAAAAGAAGGGTTGCGATGGTGTAACATTTAGATTACTTCTTAAGTTAATATTGTTTGAGCCTAAATCCGTAATTAATACTGTAACAATCATTCCTATTTCTCGAAGCTTTGTAACTAAGCTGAAAATTATTGTTTGCATGGTTATTGCTGGACAATTTGAATGAAAAAAATTATATGCTAGAGGCTGAACCCATTTATTTTTTATTCCCCGTATCACATAAACAGACGCAGTTTTGGCTGAACTGAATTTTTTTAATCCCAATCCATCATCTTCCATCCCAACAATTGAGTCAGTGTCAACCGAATAAAATAAATTTGATTTTATATTCATTTCGTCCACACACAAAACACAGTATCTATCCGATTCTGAAAAATGTTTAACTTTTTTTTCTAACATTTTAAATAATGCCATATTATTTGGACCTAGTTGAACACTTAGATTTTTTACTAATTTCAATAATGTTGAAGGTGCAGGTAAACAAAACTGGGTCATCAATTTTTTTTTATACAGTTTTGGGCCTGTAAAATACATCGCTAGGCATTCATTCTTGAATTTTAAGGAATATCTTCGGCCTTTTGGTCGTTTTCTTATTTGAGATACCTGTGTATTTATAAAATTCGATAACGATGGATCAGGACAAAACTTTTTAGTCAATTGCATATACTGTTCAACATCTATTGATTCTGTTGCAGTTGATAACACATCTTCTAATTTGCGTTTCAGTCCTGCGTTTGTCTTCCTCAATCTAGAATTTTCGTTTTGCAAATATTTAATTCTGTGACGAAGTTTGCCTTTTCTAGGGGATCGTGCCGACAAGCTCATGTCTGTTTGTGTTGAGCTGTTTGGACTAAATAAAGGAGTAGAAACTGCTGCCATTATTTCACGTTCAGGTTTGATAATTATATTTTGGAGAACGTTTATTTTATCATTATCGCCAGACGTAACGTATGTAATATCTGAAATTGAAACATGAAGATATTGAAAGAATATTTGACGTTGTAAAATCTGGGAGAACTTACCTCCAGTAAAAAGGTTTTGACAAACATTAAAAGTGGTAGAGCTGGACGAACTGCAAGCCAATGACGGGAATATCGTAGGTACAGCAGTAGGTAGCAAACGATTTTTCAAATCGTTGAGAAACATTTTTGTGTTTACTGGTTTTTAAGTTTAAGTTTTTCATTTACCGCTCGGACGTCGGTAAGTAAATTACGATTAATAAATTATATCATTGGCAAGTCGGCAAGCACCTACTTTATACCAAAATGCATATATACAATGTCCGCCATAAAGTTGGAACTATATGGGAATTTTTTTTAATATTGTAGTTAAATAAAAACTTTGGATAGCAATCACTTCTGCTTCTGAAATAACTTAGAATGCACCAAGTCAAAGTTGACAGGTAACATCTGTCAATTGTCAAGTTCGTTATTTTGAAAAAAATGTCCTAAAAACGGGTCAATTTGTTAAAATTTCGAAAAATATTACTTCGAAATTATGATTCTAATCACATTTTATGCTTATGTGCCGATTTTGAGAGAGAAATTTTGATATTCAATAAATTTCATATTTTCGTACTTTTTCATTCACCCCCGTATCTGGCTACTTTAGAATCATTTGAAACTCCTTAAAGTAGTATAAAGGCTACCATTTCATTGCATATTGTGATCATAATATTCGTACGTAAGCTGGTTTTAAAGATTATTGATATTTTCAACTAAAAAAGAGGTAGTCTCTGGATTATTTTCCAAATTTCAAAAAAATCAGAATTTGTTTTTCAACTTTTTCTTTATTAAATCTTTGTTGGATAGTACAAAAATGATTTTAGTTATAATCTGATTATCTTAACGCATAACGACTACTTCAAAATTACAAACAATAAATAGAACATTACATCTACGTGTGCCTCCCTTCGGTTTCCATATATTTTTCTGTTCGACTTGGCGCATTTCAAGTTATTTCAGAAGCAGAAGTGATTGATATCCAAAGTTGTTATTTAACTACACTAATGAAAAAAATTCCCATATGGTTCCAACTTTATGGCGGACATTGTATTATAAACTGATCGAGAAATATAAATGTCACTTTTGGTTTTTCGTTTGTTTCGAACAAATTAAATAGTAATTTACGTTACAAGACCGGAAAGTAGAGTTTTTCAGGGCAAGACGTAGCCGAGTCATGAAAGCTTAGAGAGACCTGAAAAACACGAATTTCCGGTTGCGTAATAAACAATATTTTTTTTTAAACAGACACTTTGATATAAATTTAACTCTTCATAATAAGTTTGGTATAAACGTCATATTAAAAATCAACGAACTGTCATTATTTGACAATATATCGAAACGTTATTACCATAGTAACGAAATCAAGGCAGATTGTATAATAAAAGAGCGATTGGAAAAATGAACAATCAGGGACCGGAAATGGTTATTTTCCTGCGGAAAGTGATACTTTCCCGCACGCGACTGCAGTTGACCCGAACGACGCTGAGCGGAGTTCGGGCAAGCGGTTAATAATAATGTAAACATGCGATGGTAGTAGCTACTCAGCCGTCTACCGTGATACAGAGTACAGGGTTATTCACTATAAATGTGACAGCCCATACCATAGTTATTATTGCATAAACAAAAAATTCGAAATAAAAGTTGTGTGGTTTTAAACTAATTTTATTACAACATCAACAAAAGTACAGTGGCGTGCGTGGGTTGGGGACACAAAAAAATTATTAATTTTTTTAATGAGTCACCCTATATGCTATTGTATTTTTGAAAAGGTGTTTCAGTTTTAATTTCAAAAATATACCATATCATAACCCTTGTCTCACACCGTTCCTAAGATATTGAATAAAAGTTTTAGTCAACATTTAATTAAAATCACAAATAATAAGGAATATAATATTACTTCACAACTATAAATGAATAATAACTTTTGTTCGAATTGTCCACCACTATTTTGAATACATAATATGTATAATCAGAAATGGCTTGATTGTTCACATTTAGATTATTTATTTCGAATTGAATTATATGGCCACTGTGAATCGCCGGTGAGCTAGAGATTAAAATATAATAGACTTCATATGAACCACCCATGATGCACGTGGCTTCAATGAATATGTCACCTGTGAATCACGCATGATTCACGTGGCAGTTAAGGTGTTAATGACTTATGTCTTTTGAAAACCTCCAAAAAAATGAGTCCATTGGGGACTGTTAGGAAGCTATGGAGGCTTTGGTACCGTTATTTCCTATCCACACTTAAAACTCATATTCAAATGTTCTTTAACATGTAGGACATTATGCGGAGCTGCCCCATCCTTTATCCAAATCATATCCTCAAGCTGAACATCCAAAAAATTCCTTTGATATCTTGAGAATGGTGTAAGACATGGGTATGATATAGTGTATTCTTCCAAAAAATCAATAATATACAGGGTGTTTCATTAAAAAAAAAACGAATAATGTTTTTGTGTCTCCTAAACTACGCGCGCCACTGTACTGATGTTATAATGAAATTAGTTTATAATCACATAACTGTTATTTCGAAAAAAAAATTGTTCATGTAATAATAACTATGGTAATGACTGGGACATTTATAATGAATAACCCTGTACTTTGTATAACGGTAGACGGCTGTTTGCATTATTATTGATCAGGTTCTGCTGATTAGTTACAGACCAGTTTTCTCAAGTGTCAACTTTTTTGATATCTACATTGGTCCTGATTGCAAATTTGTACATAATTTCTATTTCAGCATTTTTCAATTTTTTTATTTTCAAATCACTCAAATCTTTGTAGTTTTTTTTATAATAAATTTTTATATTGTTAATATGAGTGATCATTATATTCCAGTTCTGAAATTTGTTGTGTTGTTGATTTATTTTTAAATATTTTTTTAATATCATATCCATTTATGTTTAAATTGTGATATGAGTTTGTGAATATTTTTGCTTAGCTCGTTAAAGTGTGATTTCAGCTCATCTGCATCATTTTTTTAAATATCGCTTCAGTTTAATTAATGATAATATAATTGTTGAGATAATGCCATTGAAAGGTACTGTGTGAATCAACCCTTACTTTGTTAAATCTACTCATATTACCTTTTTTAATTAATTCAACTGTTTCCAAAGAAAGTTAATTTTATCCAAAAACTAGTGTTTTTCTTTGTATTGGTAAGTTTTCTATTATTAATTCAGATAATGTAGTAAGAAACTTTTCAATATAATATGGACAGATGACTTATTTACATTTTGATATACTAGGCAATTATTAATGTAAGGATTGAAATCCAACTGTAAAGCAAGACGGTCGCTTCCCAGATCGGGGGATAAAAGTACGTTTGTGAAACCATTTCAATTATTTTTAGAGCATATTATATCAGGAGTGGTGCAATACTGGGTGTTCCATGGCGAAATACTTATAGTAAAATCATGAAAAATTCTACTTTTGGGTTTTCGGATACGATCTTTTCAACTAAAATATTTTCAAAGATAGCCGACTTCCGGTAGAACCTGTAACTTTGTTATTTGGATTGAACACCCTGTATATTGGTACATTTTTGAAATTTACGTAAAATTTTAGTTTACATTTTTCGAAAAATGCACACTTTTTGAGATTAATTTTTTCATAGAAAATTTGACCGTTGAAGAACCTTATAAATTATTTTTTTACGAGGAGGCTCTTGAAGACATGCGAATGGTTTCTGTTCGCTTGTCTTAAGCAAGATCAAACGTATTTAAATATATGTTGAAAAATTTTTCATTTTATACAGGGTGTGTATGAAAAGTATTAACTTCATAAATATCGAATTTCTTCATTTTTTCAATAGAACCACCATGTTTTTTTCTATTTTAATGCATTCACGGTAAAAAAATAAGGCAAGTTCATGTATACATTTTTAGAGATGCAGGTGTGATCTAAATTTTGATACAAGCACTAAGAAATGAAAACTATCATGTGAATTTACTTTTAATACATGGTAAATATGACAAAGTTGTTACAAAAACATGGGCTTTATTTGCAGTAAGATATCCAGATTGACCACGATCGAAATGGCACATTGTTAAAAGAATACTTAACAATTTGAAGCTATTCGGCTCTTTTTAAGCAAAAGTTAATTTAAATAAACCATTTGTGACAATAATAAGATATGCTACAAAATTTTATGAAAAAGCCAAAGAAAAATATTCTGATGTTTTAAAGTAAATGTTCAAAATTACTCCCTTGAACTTCAATGTATTTTTCAACCCTTCTCAGTATGCCTTCATTCGTCGCACTGCTGATCATCATCTCAGGAAGGGAATTGAAGGAATTTCGAACTCTTAGCTCACAATCTTCTCTAGATGTTAAGGCTAGTGAGTAAACCTCTTGTTTTATGTGACCCCCATATAAAAAAATATAAAGGCGTCATGTCGGGAGAACGAGGGGGCCACCGAAAAGGACCATTATTTGCTAACCACCTGTCTTCAAATTGCTCTTCTAAACATGTATTTATGACGATTGAACTGTGAGCAGGAGCACGGTTATGAATAAAAAAAAGTTTGCTCAATTCGTCTGGTGGCAACCGGTCTAAATAATTTTGTTTCAAACTTCTTAGAATATCAAGATATCTTTCACCTAAAAATACAACAAAAAACGTAAAAAAATACAAAAAAAGTGTTTTTAACATAATTAATTAGGAATAAATTAATTGATTGTGTTTCCTAACCATTCAAATTCCCATCGTAAAAATGAAGTGCTATTATTTGATTATTTCTAATAGCACAAAAGACATTTTTCGTGAATTTCGATTCGTCGCAACAAATTATGTTTTTTGAAAAATCATCGTCTTCCTGGCATTTTGTTAGTTGAAATTCAGCAAACCATTCGTTAAGTAAAATCGGTTGTTTTTAAATTTTTTACACAAATTGTACGAATAGGGATGCATTTTATGTTTTCGTAAAATACGGTGTATCGACGATTTGCTTACTCCAAGATCTCTTACGGCAACGCGTATTGATGCTTCTGGATAAGCAGTAAAATAAGCAATAACATTAGTTTCGGCATTATTATTATCAATAACTGGCTTAATTCGATTTACTTTTGTTTCAAATGAACCGTATAGCTTTAAATTGTTGAGGATTCTTTTAACAGTATGCGAGTTTGGTCGTGGTCTATCTGGATATCTTGCAGCAAATAAAGTACATGTTTTTGTAACAACTCTTACCGGTGTGGAGTTGGCAACCAAAAGTTAGCAACCGAAATGGCGGAAATACCCGAAGGATCAGTGGCGTACTGTGATAGATAGCAGAAACAATTGGGTATTATCTTGTGAATATTTCCAAAAAAACAAAAATAAATTACTAGAACACACACTGAAAGCACAACCCCCTCGAAAAGGTCTCTCTAGGGGTATCAAAATGGTCAAAACTACCCCAAAAGTATTAAAAACACATAAAAAGCATGACGGAAACGGAGTATCAACTCCTGGATGGTCTCAAAAAATCAAAAATACATCACTAGAACACATACTAAAGGCACAACCCTTTCGAAAGGGTCTAAGTGTATCAAAATGTTCAAAAACTACCCCAAAAGTATTGGAAACACATAAAAAGCATGACGGAAACGGAGTATCAACTTCTGGATAGTCTCAAAAAATCAAAAATAAATCACTAGAACACATACTGGGAGCACAACCCCTTCGAAAGGGTCTAAGGGTATCGAAATGTTCAAAAACTACCCCAAAAGTATTAAAAACACATGAAAAGCATGACGGAAACGGAGTATCAACTTCTGGATGGTCTCAAAAAATCAAAAATAAATCACTAGAACACATACTGAGAGCACAACCCCTTCGAAAGGGTCTAAGGGTATCAAAATGTTCAAAAACTACCCCAAAAGTATTAAAAACACATAAAAAGCATGACGGAAACGGAGTATCAACTTCTGGTTGGCTCAAAAAATCAAAAATAAATCACTAGAACACATATTGAAAGCACAACTCCTTCGAAACGGTCTGAGGATATCAAAATGTTCAAAAACTACCCCAAAAGTATTAAAAAAACACATAAAAAGCATGACGGAAACGGAGTATCAACTTCTGGATAGTCTCAAAAAATCAAAAATAAATCACTAGAACACATACTAAAAGCACAACCCCTTCGAAAGGGTCTAAGGGTATCAAAATGTTCAAAAACTACCTCAAAAGTATTAAAAACACATAAAAAGCATGACGGAAACGGAGTATCAACTACCCTCAAAAATTGAAATATTGAATATCATTTATGTGAATCTTACATAGGTCAATAACTCTACATAAGTCACACATATCATTAATCATTTTTTCTTCTATCTTAATATTCATGCTAATCTCTTGAACGGTTAATAAGCATTTGAAGTGAATGGATCTGAAACAAATTCTGCACTTGAAATAATTTTCATCATTCTCATCTATCCGTTGAGAGCAGAATAAACATCGGAATTTCATATCGGTACTAATTTCCAGAAGACTATACTTCAGCTTTTTTCTGTAATCGTCAAAGTTCACATTATCTGTAAGGGCTCCTCCTTTGATGATTTTAGAAAAGAAATATATGACATACACACCGCAATTATATCCATCCATCTGTTTTAAATGATCTGGAATTTCGACAGAAAAATCGTTGATCTCCACATTCTTCAAACCCAAGAATTCTTCCAACTTCCTAGAATAAGTGCGTTTGGATAAATTCTCATTTCCCATCGGATCAATGAATATAATTCTTCTCATTTCCAAAAATACGATTATTAACACATAATGCTGATGTTTATTGACGGGCATCACAATAATGTCTTTGGTCAACTTGATATTTTCCAAAAATGCTTCGGTCAATTCATTATTACCGAATATGACGGAAGATTTCCCAACGGAAATGATCTGATACGAGTTGTTAGCGGCATTCACTATATTGAGACAATGATCGACAATGAAACTGCTCACCCAATTTTTATCGTTGAGTGTAAGATAGTCGTCGGACAAGATCTCTCGAATGGAAAAATCTATGTTGCAGTCCGCGCTCACTACATAACCCCTTCTATTCGGCAATTTCTTGTAATAATTAATATCTCTCACTAAACCATTTTCAAAAAAACGCAAATCAGTCAAAGAAGTCCATTTTCTGTCTATTTAAGAAATATCAGGACTACCAGAAACAATACATGGGAGCATGTGATAAAAAGATTTCAAATGGTCAATCATTGTCTGCCAGAAGCTATCCGACTTGCCAATTCTCATAATTTTGATACCTTTCAAGGTGAATATAACCAAATCACACCACTTTCTTTCAGTTATTTCTAGGATACCTTGGATTTGATAATAGTAGTTATGTGTCCTGCATATTGACTCATCCACGTTTAAAAAATCGAACTTATATTTTTCTGGATCATGATTCCGGGCGTTGAATGTACATTTCACTTCTATTACACCATCGTCATCCACAAGCCCGTCGGGAGAAGCTGCTAAGTAAGGATGTTTATATAATAAATAAGCCAGCTTCTTTACATATTGAATTTGTTTGTTTACTATACATTGAAATTGCTACTCTCTCATGTTCAATGCCATAAAGAACTGCTTGAGATTTCAGTTGTTTATCTGTTCTCAAAGTCTTTATGATGTTTGGATAAGACGCAGTACTTCGTGTCTTACAAATTCTGCCAAAATTGGATGAGGTTACTCTAATTTTCCTTTTACTCATCCATATATCTCTTTGTTATCGGGTGGTGGATTCTATTTTATCCCTCTCGTTTTGTGACAGATTCAAATTGTTCATGAATGACTGACACTTTTCGTACATTTGTCTTTGGTTTCTAAAAGGATACTTTGTCACGTTGAGGGTGCACATTTTACAAACTAATTCACCACTATACGTTTTATTCTCGTCTGTAGATCTGTCACACTCTTGGTGAATCCAGCGATTACAACGATCACATTGAACCCAAGTTGTTGTCTCCTCTAATATTCCATGCCCACAGTAAGCACACTGGGGCAAATCTTCGTCATCTTCGGGACAAATTATCTTGTTTAAATCGACCTTATTTTCATATCCTTTCAAATATCTACCAGTGAAATGAGCATCCAATTTTCTCCCTTTATGTGACCAATACTCTTGGAAACATTTCTCATCTGCAGCATCTTGTTTTGTTAAACGGGTCTTGGATATTTTCAAATCGCTCTCAACTTTGAGGGACAAAACGTCGGTTCTTAATTTCCGCTAAAATTGTGAGCATTTCAGATTCCTTTGAGAATTTAAAGTGATTTTTTTAATTTGTCCAAAGTAATTTTCAACCATTGCATCACTTGTAATGGGTTTGCTCTTTAAGGTCAGTCTACTCCAGAGAGAACAGTATGGTAGGTATTTATTGAAAACAGTATCAAGAAATTCTTCATTAAAGTATGGATTTTTCTGAGCGGAAGAAATTTCCACGTTCATATTTTCGCATAAGGTGTTAAATCTTTTATAAAAGGGACTGTGTCCTTACGAGCTATATCAGGAATTATATCATTTAATATATTTAATTATATCCTGTCGTAAAGGAACCGTTCTCACTGATAGATTCAGCTCTACACAATGATGTCATGAATTCTTTCGCCGTTTTGACGCTTGTAGTAAAAAAACTGGATTTTAAAATGGTATATAAATTCAAAACAAATGCATCAAAAGTCTCAATATTATTTTTTTCTACTGTGCGTTTTAACCCACTTTCCCGCACGCATTTTAGTTTCGAAAGTGTCACTAGTGCGGAAAAGTAATAAATGCGTGCGGGAAAGTAAAATTATGTAAATTTTAACCTTATTAGATAGTTTTTTACTTCGGAAGTTATAACTATTGCGACTACAGGATAATAAATATTCACAAAATAATCCATCAAAAAATATTTTTTAGCTTTTTGTTGCATTTTCCATTTTTTGGAAATATAAAATAATGAAGACATTTTTATACAACCCTAACAGCAAATAACTCCACTGTACCGGCAATTTTAAGTAATTTACAGAATGCAAAAAAATTCTGTTTTAATATTAATATTTATAATAATTAGTAGTTTTTAGTGAAAGTTTTGTAAATGTATGTTGAAATGAAATAATTTTTGAAAAATGCGTTGGTATACTTTTTTGCAGGTACCTATATACGGTCGTAGACAAAATAATGTTCCTAACTCATGCGTAAAGTGTCTTTACCGCACTTGACCGCTTGCCCGAACTCCGCTCTGCGTCGTTCGTGTCAACTGCAGTCGCGTGCGGGAAAGTATCACTTTCCGCACTTGTTACGAAAATAACTAATTTCTACAGCAGCAGTAATCAAATCTTTGAAATAATTCAATGGCTCCGTGTTTTTGGCTATATTATCTACATCTTTACAAACCATTTTCATAAAGTGGGCACAGCACATATGTATTCCTATTAAATTTTCATCGAGTAAAGATCTATGATTAACCACTAAATGATAGGTTTTTTGTAAATATTCATAAAGAGTACATCTGTTCAGGACGACTAACTGTTCAACACTGTATACTTTTACATTGAATGGAATGCATATCTCCTTTATATATTCTGGATGAGCTTGTTGCATTAAAATCAGATCGATTAAATCATCTTTACTTTGATCTAGTTCACCTAGAGCTTCGGATTTAATTTTCCTGGGGGTAGGATCTGATTTGATATTTTGCAGATTTCGTCCAATTTCTAACAATGATTTATTAGCTTTCAATGAAGTTTGTTTTTTGTATTGAAATGGTTTCATGGAAGAAATATTTTTTTTAGCGATACCCGTTTCAACATCTCTTACGTGATGGGTTAGAAAGCCTTTGTGATGGAAATCAACAGATGTACTATAAACACTCACTGTGTCACCAACAATGAATATTTTAAATTTTTTGCAATTATTGTTATTGTGCTTGCATTGAGCAAAAATGTGTACGACATTGGTCTTTTTCAAATATTTGATACTTTTAAACACAATCAGACATGTATTGTTCACAAATTTTGCAATCCGATTCCTTCGGTAATAAGGATAGTACCTCTTATTTAATTTATTACCATCATATAAAATATTCCACGTCTTCTTACCAATACGAAAAGATCCTTCGAATACTTGACAGTCTTTATATGACAGCAATGTAGTATTTGAACAAGTTCTATTCACTGAGTTAAGAGGCAGTACTTCGGCTGACTTAATGGGACTGGAAAGATTTAGTAAAGTTTTGGGAACATCAAAATTTTCTGGAGTTATTTCGTTTTTTATATTCTCTGTTTTCGTATCAACAGACTGAACTGCTAAACCTCCCGTGACAGTTTTATTGTAATTAGTGAAATTGACTATTTTTGTATATTCCGAAACTACCTTATCGGATTGTTTGGGATGTGTAACATATATTGTCAAATGCATCTTGAATATTATGAATGAAACATCTATCAATATTTCCTACACTCAGAGACAGATCCTCTTTTTCCTCCATTACCTCTGTTATTTGGCCGGAATTCATACTTTTGTCATTAGTTGACGATAAAACCAAATTTCTCCAGGTTTTGTGAATCCTATTTCTATTTTTGAGGGTATTCTTGATACTCAATTTGGCGCACAATATTCGATAAGTTGAACAGGGGTTTCTATATGATTTGCAATGATTAAATATGTCCAAACCCAATTCCAACAAAAGTATTCTCAAAGTTTGCTCCGTTAACTTTTTATTTTCGTTAACTTGAGAATTTGCAAAACTTTCGAGACAATATTTTCTGAAGGAGCCACATTCATTCACAATGTGAAAAACTTTGCTACAATATCCGTACTTTGTTCCCTTCAGTGATTCAGCTATTTTTTTGCACAGCTTTTTATCAACTGGGGTCCGGAATTTCAAGGTTTTATCAAATTCAACCAAATTTGAAGCTATAATGTGATAAGCATCTTTGCACGAAATTTTTTTCAAAACCATGATAGTGATTTTTTTTCAGATAGGGAAAAACCAATTCCAAAAGTAAGGATGTAAAGGATGAAAAAGATTTATTATACAATCAATCACGTATGTGCCTCAAGGTATCTATTTGTAATGGTTTGAAAATTGTGATAGTTTTCAACCAAAAAAAATATTGGACTGTTTTCTCAACAACCAAATGAACTAAAAAGAATAGATCAACTGAATATTGATAAAGATACAGAATATTCCAATGCAGCTGATTAACAAAATGTAAATACCTATTATCAGAGTTCAAACCAAAGGAGTGAACATTGGAAAAAACGGAAGGATCGAATGAAATAACGGTAAAGTGAAAGTGAAGGAGTTGTACAAACTAAGAATCATTTCTAAAAACAGAATGAACTTCTCCGTATGTCCTCTTTTACGTATTAAATATTGATGGAACAAAAACCTATATTATACTTAAATAAGATTAAAAAGTTCCACCAAAAAAGGATAATAATAAAAACGATAGATCCTGACAAATGATAAGGACTAGTGAAATTTAATTCCGACGTAACAAGTTATATGAACCAATTCGGGCTATAGGCGAATTGATACTCCATTTCCGTCAAGCTTTTTATGTGTTTTTAATTCTTTTGGGGTAGTTTTTGAACATTTTTAGACCCTTTCGAAGGGGTTGTGCTTTTAGTATGTGTTCTAGTGATTTATTTTTGATTTTATGAGACCATCCAGATGTTGATACTCCGTTTCCGTCATGCTTTTTATGTGTTTTTAATACTTTTGGGGTAGTTTTTGAACATTTTGATACCCTTAGACCCTTTCGAAGGGGTTGTGCTTCCGGTATGTGTTCTAGTGATTAATTTTTGATTTTTTGATATCATCCAGAAGTTGATACTCCGTTTCCGTCATGCTTTTTATGTGTTTTTAATACTTTTGGGGTAGTTTTTGAACATTTTGATACCCTTAGACCCTTTCGAAGGGGTTGTGCTTTCGGTATGTGTTCTAGTGATTAATTTTTGATTTTTGAGACCATCCAGAAGTTGATACTCTGTTTCCGTCATGCTTTTTATGTATTTTTAATACTTTTGGGGTAGTTTTTGAACATTTTGATACCCTTAGACCCTTTCGAAGGGGTTGTGCTTTCGGTATGTGTTCTAGTGATTAATTTTTGAGTTTTTGAGACCATCCAGAAGCTGATACTCCGTTTCCGTCATGCTTTTTATGTGTTTTTAATACTTTTGGGGTAGTTTTTGAACATTTTTATACCCTTAGACCCTTTCGAAGGGGTTGTGCTTCTAGTGTGTGTTCTAGTGATTTATTTTTGATTTTATGAGACCATCCAGATATTGATACTCCGTTTCCGTCATGCTTTTTATGTGTTTTTAATACTTTTGGGGTAGTTTTTGAACATTTTGATACCCTTAGACCCTTTCGAAGGGGTTGTGCTTTCGGTATGTGTTCTAGTGATTAATTTTTGATTTTTTGAGACCATCCAGAAGTTGATACTCCGTTTCCGTCATGCTTTTTATGTGTTTTTAATACTTTTGGTGTAGTTTTTGAACATTTTGATACCCTTAGACCCTTTCGAAGGGGTTGTGCTCTCAGTATGTGTTCTAGTGATTTATTTTTAATTTCTTGAGACCATCCAGAAGTTGATACTCCGTTTCCGTCATGCTTTTTATGTGTTTTTAATACTTTTGTGGTAGTTTTTGAACATTTTGATACCCTTAGACCCTTTCGAAGGGGTTGTGCTTCCAGTATGTGTTCTAGTGATTCATTTCTGATTTTTTGAGACCATCCAGGAGTTGATACTCCGTTTCCGTCATGCTTTTTATGTGTTATTAATACTTTTGGGGTAGTTTTTGAACATTTCGATACCCTTAGACCCTTTCGAAGGGGTTGTGCTTTCGGTATGTGTTCTAGTGATTAGTTTTTGATTTTTTGAGACCATCCAGAAGTTGATACTCCGTTTCCGTCATGCGTTTCATGTGTTTTTAATACTTTTGGGGTAGTTTTTGTACATTTTGATACCCTTAGACACTTTCGAAGGGGTTGTGCTTTTAGTATGTGTTCTAGTGATTCATTTTTGATTTTTTGAGACCATCCAGAAGTTGATACTCCGTTTCCGTCATGCTTTTTATGTGTTTTCATTACTTTTGGGGTAGTTTTTGAACATTTTGATACCCTTAGACCCTTTCGAAGGGGTTGTGCTTTCAGTATGTGTTCAAGTGATTTATTTTTTATTTTTTGAGATCATCCAGAAGTTGATACTCCGTTTCCGTCATGTTTTTTATGTGTTTTTAATACTTTTGGGATAGTTTTTGAACATTTTGATACCCTTAGACCCTTTCGAAGGGGTTGTGCTTTTAGTATTTGTTCTAGTGATTTATTTTTGATTTTTTGAGACGATTCAGAAGTTGATACTCCGTTTCCGTCATGCTTTTTATGTGTTTTTAATACTTTTGGGGTAGTTTTTGAACATTTTGATACCCTTAGACCCTTTCGAAGGGGTTGTGCGTTTAGTATGTGTTCTAGTGATTTATTTTTGATTTTTTGAGACCATCCAGAAGTTGATACTCCGTTTCCGTCATGCTTTTTATGTGTTTTTAATACTTTTGGGGTGGTTTTTGAACATTTTGATACCCTTAGACCCTTTCGAAGGGGTTGTGCTTTTAGTATGTGTTCTAGTGATTTATTTTTGATTTTTTGAGACCATCCAGAAGTTGATACTCCGTTTCCGTCATGCTTTTTATGTGTTTTCAATACTTTTGGGGTAGTTTTTGACTATTTTGATACCCTCAGACCCTTTCGAAGGGGTTGTGCTTTTAGTATGTGTTTTAGTGATTTTCACAAGATAATACCCAATTGTTTCTGCTATCTCCTATCACGGTACGCCACTGATCCTTCGGGTATTTCCGCCATTTGGGCTGCTAACTTTTGGTTGCCAACTTCACACCGGTACAACTCTTTCACATTCATTCATGTATTAAAAGCAAATTTACATAATCTTCTTTATTAAATTGGTAACGAGCCATTTTAACGATTTTCGAAAGTATCAACAATTAACTAATGCCAGTTAAATAAGTGTCATTTATTAAAAGCCTACTAAAAGTATACATAAAAAATTTAAACTTGTTAAATAATATAATAATAATTTGAAACCTCAAATATCTCGGAAACAACTGAAAGTTGGAATAGGATTGATAAATACAGTTTGATTATATTTTTTCCAAGGACAGAGGAAGAGAAAAAGACTTCTTTAGTTCTTAGTGCTTGTATCAACGTGTCAAAATAAAATTTAGACCGCACCTGCATCTCTAAAAATTTACAGAAAACATTTAATATCTGGATAACGGTATGGTTTAGGTATAGGAAAGTATACATGAACTTGTCTTATTTTTTTACCTGAATGCATTGAAATAGAAAAAACAGGGTAGTTCTATTTAAAAAAAATGAAGAAATTCGATATTTATGAAGTTAAACTTTGAATACTTTTTATACACACCCTGTATAAAATGAAAAATTTGTCAACATAGATTCAAATACGTTTGATCTTTCTTAAGGCAAGCGAACAGAAACCATTTCCATGTCTTCAACGGTCAAATTTTTTTCAAAAAATCAATAACTAAAAAAGTGTGCATTTTTCGGGAAAAGTTTCCAGACAAAAGTATACTAGATTTTTACGTAGATTTTAAAACTGTATTAATATACATAGTATTCCATTTAAAATAAGCTACAGTCGACTTCCGGTAGAAATTTTCGTGATTTCACTATGAGTGTTTTGCCATATACAGATAGTTTTCACTCGTCGTGGGACACCCTGTATAAGTAGGAAGTGTAGATAGTTGTTCGGCTCCGACGACGACGAGGTCATGACTTAGGATTAAAGTCGCTAATGATTTTCAATTATAAATAGTTGCCTCATTCAGGGTGTTTTCAAATGACATGACATGTAGAGAAAAATGATATGAGGATTGATGGGTCAGGCCTATTAACTTTTCGAAATATGGGGCGTTGAAGGTATGAAAATTTTAATGTTTCAATTTGATAACTTATAAAATGGATGAATGAATTGATTTGACATTTGGCAGGTTGTTTTTAAATGTAAAAGGGCATATTTGGATGGACATTTTTTTTTCAATTATTGATCCAGTGGTGTATGTTTGGAATAATAAATAAACCTTTCACCCCCTATTTTTCACACCACTAGTATTTGAAACTATTTTCATCTTATTATGTGTTCCTCATTGGTATCAACAAACGCATTACCTTCACATAGCGAAAAACTTATAGGTATTTTCAAATCTGCCAGATCACTTTTCGATAAAGTAAAAAAAATATATTTTTTGTTTATTTCAATAACTACCAAACTACTAATAGACACTCTGTAAAACTAATAAATCTAAAAATGCCTCGGTTATCGGTAAAACTCGTGTACTTTCTGAACGGCTGGTATTAAGCTACGAATCTAATAAAATTGTTTCGCTACGAGAACCTTTTCTTGTTCACATGTATTATGTATAATGCTGTAGTACCGAGAAGGTAGGAGAATTTAGGAAATTTGGACGTACTTCCCTTATTTCACTCACCATTGTGCTCGACAACTACAAATTACCAACTGAAATAATTTGAAAGCTAGATTTTAATTGTTTTTATATTACAGTTATTTTTGGATATTTTGAATTTTATATTATTGGATATTGTGGTATGACTGTTTTGGAAGCCATCTTTTCGATAGCAACGGGGAGAAGGTGATACAGTTTGGAGAACGAAAGGTTCGGTGCTTAGTGCGAATTATTTTCTTAGTTTAATTTTCGATAAATTACCCTAATTAGGAGATATAAATTTTCGTAAATTGCTTAGAAATCCGACTGTTTTGAGTAGTTTGTTTGGAAGTCGTTTTTGCGTCGTTAAGGGATTATTTTACACCACAACCACGATTCATTAAGATCGAATCAACCTCCTTTCAACAACTGCCAGAATCCACCATTTTGTGAGCCTATCCGCGGAGGTTTTCTATTGCTTTTATTGTTTTTCTATTGCTGGTTTCACGGGTTTGGACATGGGAATTTTGCAAACCCTCATTGATAAATTGAGGTAAGCTATTTTTAGTTTGCACATAACTACAACTTTCTAGATGGTGAGATTGATTATTTTCTCTCTCTCCTTGTTATAGGTTTTTTTTGCGTTCCTTACTTCTATGCTTCACTTTCCCTTCGACTGTTGGGGCTTTAATTTGGAACCCTTTTGGTTGTCTGGATTGGATTTTGTCCCAAATTGTACTCCCGGTTTTATTATCGCTTTAAGATTTTTTGTGATTTTTAAGTGATTATTAGTTATAGTCAAAGGCACTCTTAACGTGCGGGTCATACGATTCAACAAAGACATACTCACAGTTTTTGTTTTCTTTTATTACGTTAAATTATAACTTCCAAATGAAATCCGTTAGATAAATAAGACAGACTTATGCAATTTTGACGGGAAAAAGAAGGATATGTATTTAGTTTTCAGCGATTCTAAAAAGTCTTTCACCAGCAGAGTTTTTATTTCAATATGTCAGTTTTGTCACTTTGACAATTCAAAGTGAAAATATGAATAATAAGTAGCAATTTTCAGTTTTTTTGTACTTAGTTCGATGGATTATTTCGAGAATGAAAGAAGAAGTGGAAATTCGTCAATCTGCAGTGTAATCTCACATTTTGGTAACCTCTGTGTTTTCTGATTTGATACATATGGTTAGTGACCTTTGAACCCGCACGTTAAGAGTGCCTTTGACTATATATCACTTTTTATTAGACAATGGTTATATCAAATAATTTCAATTTGGACATTAGTAAAATTGCTTATTTTGAAGCTTGATTAGGATTGAAATTTTAACTCAAAGCTTGATAAGTAGCAATTAACCGGTTTTTTGTATCCGGTGCTTAGTTTGATATGATATTTCGAAAATGGAAGAAAAAGTGGAAATTCGTCAACCAGTGTAATCTCACATTTTTGTAACCTCTGTGTTTTCTGATTTGATACATATGGTTAGTGACCTTTGAACCCGCACGATAATAGCGCTTTTGACTATAGCTGCATGGATTCTTCCTATATTTTTTTTGGTAATAAATCTACAAGATTGGAAAAATGATTTCAACAATCTTCTCCCAATTTCTTGGATCCATTGCTGTTCCACAAATTAGGCTACAGATTTTAACCATAAGTAGTTTGGTAGATATTGAAACAACTACAAATAAAGTCAGAGAAGCTGCTGGACTAAAAATTTTTGGAACCAGTGACACCTACGGCCTGACGACTTCGACAATTGAGGAACTAGCCAAACGTTACACCCATGCTCAATACCTTGAGAGATGGGAGGGAATCAAAGGATGCAGTTTTGCCAGGATCACCCTGGGCGACCCTGGGAGGATGGCGCTGAAGAAATATTTGGCGATGACCAGGAAAAACCTACGTATAACAGTGGGATTTCTGACTGGTCACTGTCAACTAAGGAAACACCTCCATACTATGGGGCTAGTGGACACACCTCTATGCAGGAAGCTGAACAGGAAGATGAAACTGTCAGGCATGTCCAATGCGAGTGTCCGGAGTTATCGTCAATAAGAGAGTGTGTGTTCGGTGAGTCTTGGCCTACACCTGCCGATATAAAGGAGATGTCTCCTAGTGACCTGTCCACCTTCTCGAGAAGGATAGGATGGTCGATGACCTAGGAGGACAACTCCTCGGGAGAATGTACAATGGGTCACATGTGGCCTAAGTGCTGTGAGCCTACACTCGCCCTCCCTACTCTACAGATACAGAACTACAAATAAAATGTATTTCATTATTGAAAAGTAATCTTGCAATGTTCATGAAAACATTGAATATCTTTGAAACTACAAATTTTTTTTATATGTATAGGTCATGCAAATGTGAAAACACTCTGTATAACCTTTTTGTTGGATTATAGACCAGTCGTCAACACTTTGATTTTTGTATGTAGTTGTATATTAACTACTTTTTGGTTAAGAACTGTTTATGTTAAAGTAGAGATATCTTAGGTTATGAACCATAATCCTGCATTATTGTGAGTCCTTCCTGTGGCCTTGTGGATTATTATTTTTAGTAGTATATGTTTCTATAATATGATCGTGATATGTCCGATGATTTATTCCACTTGTGCTAGTAATTTCTGATGGAATTTCAGAAGATTCAGGTTTAATTGGTCTATTGGAGAAAATATTTTCTCTCTCATTGCCCGTACCTACTTAGTAACATTCAACCTTATTAATAATAAAACTTAGATTATTCTAACATGACTTTAAAACTAATTTAGTAAAAAGCATATTAATAATACATTTAACATTATTTTAACACTAGAATGATACTAAATACTTAGTAACATGTTGGGGTATGTATCAAACCGTGTTTAAGTTAACCTAATCTTTTTGCTCAAATGTCAGTTTGATTAATTTTCCTTCTGTGGAGATTATAATAGAAAAATGTTTATACAAGTTACTTGTACTTGATTATATGTACATTGTTATGAACCCCGATAGGAGAGAATTCCTGAAAATCCTAAGTCATATTTAAGAAAAATAAATCAGTTTAGATAATATGATGATTCGAAATATATACAAATTCACAGAATAAACAAAAATTTAACTTAAAATATAATTAATATGTGACTATGTGACCATTAAAGGGGAACTTTGATAATATATTATTACAATATTTTGTAATATTTTAATTTTATTTCAAAAAAGTTATAGAGATCATAGTAATATAAAAAAAATTAAATTAAGGTTGTTATAATATCAGAATTTATAGTTTAATGATTTTACTTAAATTGAAATTGTTAATTTTGTTTAGATCTAGCTCACTTAAAAAAAAAACAAGCAAAAGACTTATATTCCTATCAGGATGAACAGGTAGTAGGATTATAATTTTAGAATTCGTGCAATTTCCTTGAACCTTTTATACCAGTACTCCCAACATAAAATAAAAAACCAACGAAAATTAAAATGACAATTTATTTATCTAGTTGTTCTCTAAATGAAAATGAAGTGGAACGAAACATACGCAAATGAATAATAAATGAAATAGTTACTAAAATTGAATAGTACTATTTCTTAATTTAAATATGATATGAGATACCTAATTTTAAACATAAAGATATTTTTCTATGGTACATCTAGATAACGCACCTACAATATTCTATGAACTATGTCATTTGTCAATGAACAATTTAGTTCTATGGTTCAAATCAAAGTTGGAATATTAAAGTAAAAAGCAACCTACATAATAAATATTGTGATACAAATAGTATAAAAATACCCAACCAAAATTATAACACATTTACCAATAAAATGCACTTACAAAAAAAAAAAACTCAAATTTTACAAGGGCTCAGTGAGAAAATCCTCACCAGCAACATCAGACGAAGCAGGGAAAATTGTAAAGAAGCCTCCAAGCCTCACAGCAACACGAAGATGGTTTTGATATCTACTTTGGTTATTCCAATAACCAAAAACGGACAACGGTACTTCTTAAAACTGGATATAAATACCCAAAGTAAAATAATATGTAGGTATATTTACCAAATACAAGTTTGTTGAAACTTGTACAGTTTTTCTTTGGAAAACTCTGCTACATTTCCTTGGTAATACCAAGGAAAAACTCGCTATTGAAACTTTTCTTTCTTTTTTCAAGAAAAATCACCAACCTTCACGTTTTGGCTTCCCAACTCAAAACAAACCCCTTTTATTTTTTATTTCCATGGTAACCGTACTAAAAAGTTCTGGATTGGATATTGGATTACAACAATTTTCATTGGTAAGTTTTTTACTCTTAAAGTTTAATTTCTACCTTTCCACAGATTTCCATAGAACCCTCTAAATTTTATGTTTCCTTATAAATTAATTTAAAATATTTTTACTTGTGACAGAATGCTATCTATAGGATGTTTTGACAGTTTTATACAATTATTTAATGAAAAATCATGGTTGTAGATACATTCTGTTACAATATATCTGCTATTTATACTGATGTACTACTTTTTATTAGATGATAAACATAATATAGGTACACCCATTACCATTACAGTATCAATTTTTTTCAGTCGTGTACAAGGTATGCCAAAAAATATGAATTTTACTCAAGAGTAAAGTACCTTTATTTTTCAGAATATTGACAATTGTTATCAAAGTTGATTATAATTGAAAGCTTTTGTCAGATATCTAATATTATCCATCAGCCATGGAATAGCCATTTATGCCATCAGTTACGAAATGCCTAATTTTCTAAACTCACAAGTTACACAAAATTTCATTTCGTAACGTATTGTATACAAGATTTTTTCTAATTTTGAAGAAAGTAATAAAAAAATAAAATTTAATATAATTGATAAAGATTTGGAAAACATAAATTTAGTTTGTTGCTGTTACTTCATGCTAGTTGTCAGTTTGACATTTTGTGAAAAAGTCTAGCAAGTTCGAGCAATGAAAAAAATATGTCGTCGGGAATTAATTTGAATAATTGCAATAATTGTATTATCAATATTTATAATAATTAATGTATGTTTTCAACTTTTATTACAACAGTTTAATGAATAGAATAATTCTTTTTGTCACTAATTTTGAAATACATTTTTCGTCACCAGTTGCATAAAATTTTACTTTATGTAACTAGTTACAAAAAAACAAGCACAAAACCTATTTTCTCAAAATAAATGAATGTAATTGCATATTTGAACATAGTTTTTGGTACTGATGAACTGTTTTTAATAACATTTTTCGATATTGTCAAATTTAGAGGTACTTTACTCTTGAGTAAAATTCATATTTTTTGACATACCTCGTACACAATTGAAATAAAAATTGATATCTGTTGATTGTATTTTAGATCTTAGAACATGCAGAACTTTTTATGAAAAATACATTTTTTTCCTTAAATTAATAATAAAAAAGTTTCCCCCATATGGTTCAAACTTACTGAGACATATTGTATAAACATATTGTTAGTTACATGTTTCTAAGTATTCAATTATTAATATGATTTGCTTAGCATGATCTAAGTACTCTCTTAGTAGCCATTAGTTAGAATGCTTTTATCGTGTTTATTATTAAAACGGCTGATTATCTTCTGTATGTTACTTGTGGCATATTATTTATTTTTTTCGAAATCCAACCACAATAATGCTTTTTTATGTTTTTTATTTCGACGTTTTGGTAGCGTTCCATCTACCGTTGTCAAGATGAACTAAATATTATATTAGTCCCTCTCTGACACAACGAAAAAAATTTTATAACTAGACAATCAATAACATTTTGAAGTTTAAAACTGCAAAAAATTGTTATCAAATTTTTATTGAGGTCCATTCATAGTAGATCATAATATATCTCTGGTAAAATGTGAAATGAAATATTTCATTTCATGACATAAAAAAGCATTATTGTGGTTTGATTCCCAAAAAATAATATAAAGAAAAATTAGTAACATTAATTCCATGGTTCCTACAAGAAGCTCTAGATCAGCTATGTTCTATCAATAAATCTCTCACATGGCCACATAGGCCATAATTCACATATTTCCAAAACAACACGTTTGGCAATTAATTAGCTTACCAGAATGAGATTTCTTCTACAGTTATGAGCGTTTCATCAGGTCCCTTTTTGTGTAAAAAAAGAGGAGGGAAACGTTTATTTTAGATTGGATAGAATGGATATTGATGTATTGTACTCATGTCACTTCCTGTGAATAATAATTCACCTTTCCCATTATTCGACTATTTTGCGGTCATAATGCGCGGACACTTTTGGCACGAACCCCACTCCGTTCAAATCTAGTGATAAATCGACCTCTCTCCTACTTGTCATTTGTCACAATAAAAACAAAAATCACTAATATAAAATATTGTTTTGGTTTGTTGATTGTTTATTCTTTGCATTGTTGTGTTTGCTGTTTTATAATTTCTGAACTAGGTATACTCCTTGTATCATCTTTGATTGAACTCTATTTATTTAGTTTTAAACAGTTTAAGTATGCGTTGTTGTGTTCCTAATTGTCCTAATTCGACAAAAAGAGTTACAAGCGTATCACTTTTTTCGTTTCCTAAGTCGAATGTTCGAAATAGTTGGATTGAAGTGATAAAGTTAGATCCTCAGTCAATCAATAACTCAACCAGGGTAAGTACTCAGTATCATGATAATTCAAAAATATAATATTAATATTTTTTAGGTATGCATAAGACACTTCACTGAAGATGATATTTATAGGTTTGCCACAAGATGCAAATTAAAACCTAAAAGAGTACCATCCATCGACCTTTCTTGTGTTCCACAAGTTGTTGATAATGCTGATGAACATCAGGCTGACACAGAGAAAAGCCAATTGGAAGAAACTAGATCCAACAGTCCAGCAAAAAACAAAAGGACACACTTTAGAGTAATAAAATCAAGATTTTATGTCGAAAATTTCATGTATAATGATAAAAAGATATTTTATTATAGTGGAATACAAACTTATAAATTATTAACGGCTTTGTTCAGATTTGTGTTTAAATCTGAAAAAGAATGTACAACTGGTGTAGTCCATCAGAAAGGAAATATTTTGAGAAAGAAACATACACTAACTCCATTAAATGAAATGTTTTTAACATTAATGAAATTACGACGGAATTTTGACTATGAAACATTGTCAGATATGTTCCTAATATCAAAATCAGCTGTGGGAAGGATATTTCTAGCATGGATCAACTTATTATATTTAAAATTATCTGACATGAATATATTTCCACATAGAAGCATAATATTATCTCATGCACCTCCAAATTTTCTTGAAAATTACCCAAATGTTATAGGCAGTCTCGATTGTACAGAATTTAATATACAAACACCATCATCTTTAATCAGACAATCACAGTGCTACTCCCACTATAAAGGAACTAATACTTTGAAAGGATTAATTATGATCAATCCAATTGGAGCCATTATATTTGTATCAACGTTATATACTGGTGAGAACTAAAAATTGAATGTTACATTTTTCTTGTTTATTCTTAAGTGATTCCGATTACATACATATCAAACACATCCTGGAATTAACAGTATACTTTTTTTAGGCTCAATATCAGACAAACAAATTATTAAGGATAGTGGACTTCTAGCTCTTTTGAAGCAAAAAATAGAAAATGGACAGTTGAGGACTGGAGATAAAATACTGGCAGATAAGGGATTTGAAATTGAAAATATTTTAGAGAATGTTGGAATAAACATCAATATTCCTACATTCAAAATAACTGGATTACAGTTTCAGCCACAAGATGTGGACTATATAAGAAAAATAGCACACGAAAGAGTTCACGTAGAGAGAGCCATAAGAAGGTTAAAAACATTTAAAACTTTATCAAACACTATACCAATTTCTTTATTAGGCTGTATAAACCAATTATACACTGTTTGTGCCCTACTTACAAATTTAATGCCTCCATTGAGAAAATAAACACATAATAAAATTTTAAAGTGATTTTTATTTATTACAAACTTAGATATACATTGTACATTTCAGTTAATTTGTCAAACATTTCATAGCAAAATGCTTCATCGAAAGGTATCCGAACAATACAAATTTCGTTGTTGTTTTTAAAGTATGTGCATAAGTCGCACCACTTTAATCCAGTTATTAACATTTGCCCTTGCACCTGATAATAATAATTATGTTTTTTATTTGGTACAAGTTCATTGTCGTTTTCCTTCAAATGAAAATTTTTTTGTTTCAATGCTTCTTTCAATGTCCCACTTTTTGAACCATAGGGACATTTAAATTCCACCAGTCCAATATCAGACTGTGTTACCACAATGCCATCTGGACTTGTTCCTAGATAGGGGGCATAGGGATGGATGATTAAACCACAGCAGTAACACTTATTTTTTGTTGTTTTTTCATAAAGTTCTCTTGCATTTTTCTCCTCTTTTCTGCCATGCTCAAGAGATCTCACATGCCCCAAATCTTTCTCTACCCATAAATTATCGAAAAACTCTCTTCCAAAAGCTTTGGTTCTTTTACACAACATACCTTAAAAAAGCAGTGTATTAAAAATCTTTTTAAATCCAAAATATTCGTTTCTACTAACCAAAATTTGAAGAAGTAAATATAAATTTCCTGTTCTGGTGCCACTCTTTACTAGTGCCCTGCAACCTTGTTTTAGCCTCTAGTGTTTTTGCATCATCCATTGTGAATTTAAGAAAACGATCCTCATCTGGTAAAGGTAAACTTATTAAAATATTAGTAGTTGTGAGGTTTAAAATAGGCAACTCCACAGGTAATTTATCAACTACATCTCTGGCTATGGCTTGAGTTTTAGTTTGAATTGCTAAAACTGTCATGCTTTCATCTGTAAATAATATATTAGAGAAAAGAAATCAAAATGTATAGTTTGAAATTACCAGTATCATTTGGATCAATTAAATATGACAAAGGTATAGTTTCATCAAGTTTTTTCACAGTCTTTGTAAATTTAGTCAGTCTTTCTTGTTTTGACATACTACAAAGACTTTTTATTGTGGTTTTAGGCCTTAGAAGCTTATAGCTTATAGGATTTTTCTTCCTTATTAATTTAGAGGGTTTTCCAAATGATATGTTAGTAACATTTTCTGGCATCACTTTAGTACCACGCGGTATATTCCATTTCATTGGCATTGAAGTTGACGCCGTTGGTTCTAGCAACTGCTGCTCACCCCTTAATACCAGATCTTGCAAATAAAATGCCAATCCTATTGAATGATGGCATGACTGGGATAGCCTACAATGTGCACAATGAATTAATTACATTTAGTTTAATAAATAAAATAACTCACCCCACTTCACAAGAACAGTGACATTCCACAACTGTTAACGTTGGTTCTGTTTTAAAACACATCGAAAGTGTGTGAGGTTTTTGATTTTTTTTCTGGCTATGGTACGATTTGGCTTTTAAAACCAAATCCTGTTCTTGAAACCATAAATCGTGTAAGTAGCCTTCCAAAAAAAATTTATATCCTAAAATGAAAAATATATATTGAATTGATGAGGCTTTTACTTGATATAGATCCATAGTAACTTATGAAATCAAACAATTTTAATTTGTTAAATCTACATTATATTAAAACTTAAAATGACGCATTTCGCTAACACAGTAGCTTTGTCAAACAAATGAAGGTATAATGAAAACTTTTCAATTTATACAGTGCCTTAAAACTAAATTATATGGATATTTCACAATAAAATTATAATCTATTTCCAAGGAAATGAAATAAAAAAGGGAATAGAATTTGTCTAAATATGGGATTAACTATAAAGTATTTAACAAGTTTACCTGGAAATTCATTGGAAACTATCCCACAGGTACATTTCTAGGTAAAAAGCTTTACAGGGAGAATTGTTATTATCAAGTTGGTCGTTAAGAAGATTATCTTAATATTTGTTTTTATTTAGACAAATTATTTTTTCTTTTATTTCTATGTAAATAGATTTTGTTGTGAAATATCCATATAATTTAGTATTATGGCACTGTTTAAATTAAAAATTTCTCATTATCCCTCCATTCGTTTGACAAAGCTACTGTGTAAGCGAAACGTGTCACATGGTTTTAATATAATGTAGATTTAACAAATTAAAATTGTTTGATTTCATAATTTGAAAAATATATACTTATACCACTTAACAGAGAATAGCAATAAACTTAGCTTACCTCTAGAATTTTGATTACTCAAAACACCATGTTTTTTAAAAAAGTCTGTAGCAATGTCTATAGTAAAATCACTAAGTAATGTAATGTCCTTACTCCACATCTTTGAATTCTCACAATAAACAAATTAACCAACGATATAAACACAAACAGCACCAACAACAAATGAATAACAAATGTCATTTCTTTCTACTAGACCTAGACATTAGACATTTCGGACAAGTCACCAACCCTAAAAGGGAGAAAGGGAAATAGGGGAGGTGCGCACGCATTATGACCGGGCACTCTTTAATAATGAGAAAGGTGAATTGTTTATGATTGAATGGCAGATTATATACACGCATTGTATAGTCGTGGTACCCAACCAAAGTATGCCTGGTACATGCACGAAAAAATCGCCCAATATTTATATTTAGTTACCTCTCTACAGTTGGTTCGTTGGATCTTTTCCCATGCGTCATCAATAATATACACACGCAATACATCAATACATTAAATAAAACGTAGGTCGTAGTTCAATGCTGTGGATGCCGTCAATTGCTTGTGGATGTGGCTAAAATTACGATGCGCGTTATTTATTATTGAAGCTGGTGTGATAGATTTTTGTGAATATTTTATAGCCATTTAGCAATGTGCTACCTAAACCTTTAGTTTGGAAAAACTGTTAGAATTCCATAGTTTTATGGGGTTACTTGCACAAGAATTAGTATTAATAACAATTTCCTAGGTAGAAACTTTGCAAATCAGATTGCCCTTTTAGGGTTATGGCTGGCAACCATTACTATTGGGCCGTCCCACCCATACGGTTCAACAATGGAAAATAAAAATATTCTAGGATGTGAAAATAAAAAATAAATATTTTAAATATATATATTTAAAACTCATTTGAATATAGTTACATATTTGCCGAATAATAATGTACAAGGACAGGAATATTGGGGAAATCAAAATTATTGTTAGATGTATTTACCATTTAAAACAACTTGTGATACAATCTCAAATGCTATCCTTGAAAATGGAAATAAAGATATTCCAAAAGATTGGAAAATGATGTAAGAAAGAGTAAATTTTTACAATTTTGCTGTTTCCCTAATACTCCTGTCTTTGTATATATATATTATTTAATCTTCCTCATAGTCAGAATCAGAACTATCACCAGTATTTATTTCGATGGTTATAGGTTGAATGCTAAAATCAACTATATTCTGCTCTCGGACATACCACTTTTCTATAATTTCATGAGTATGTCTAACACATTTTTCCCAAATTTGTTGATCACATTGATCCAGTGCCTCTTTCCACATATTTATAACAGAACTATCTGAATATCCATCTCTACCAATATATTTATTGTAATATGACTTGCAATTAGCCCAAATCAATTCAATAGCATTAAATTCACAATGATATGGTGGTAGTCTCAGCACTTCATGACCATGTTCTCGTAGTAACTCATCAATTTTATACACATTTACTTTTCTATTCATTTTTGCAATTTGTAGCAGTTCAGGTTTTATAAGTTTTGTATCAAACTTAATGTTGTTTGTTGTCAACCATGTAACAATCTCATTTTTTGTCGATATAGTAGAAGGTTGCTTTTCTAAAAGGACACTATGATATGGAGCCACACTATGATATGAAACCACAGCAGTAACACTTATTTTTTGTTGTTTTTTCATAAAGTTCTCTTGCATTTTTCTCCTCTTTTTTGCCATGCTCAAGAGATCTCACATGCCCCAAATCTTTCTCTACCCATAAATTATCGAAAAACTCTCTTCCAAAAGCTTTGGTTCTTTTACACAACATACCTTAAAAAAGCAGTGTATTAAAAATCTTTTTAAATCCAAAATATTCGTTTCTACTAACCAAAATTTGAAGAAGTAAATATAAATTTCCTGTTCTGGTGCCACTCTTTACTAGTGCCCTGCAACCTTGTTTTAGCCTCTAGTGTTTTTGCATCATCCATTGTGAATTTAAGAAAACGATCCTCATCTGGTAAAGGTAAACTTATTAAAATATTAGTAGTTGTGAGGTTTAAAATAGGCAACTCCACAGGTAATTTATCAACTACATCTCTGGCTATGGCTTGAGTTTTAGTTTGAATTGCTAAAACTGTCATGCTTTCATCTGTAAATAATATATTAGAGAAAAGAAATCAAAATGTATAGTTTGAAATTACCAGTATCATTTGGATCAATTAAATATGACAAAGGTATAGTTTCATCAAGTTTTTTCACAGTCTTTGTAAATTTAGTCAGTCTTTCTTGTTTTGACATACTACAAAGACTTTTTATTGTGGTTTTAGGCCTTAGAAGCTTATAGCTTATAGGATTTTTCTTCCTTATTAATTTAGAGGGTTTTCCAAATGATATGTTAGTAACATTTTCTGGCATCACTTTAGTACCACGCGGTATATTCCATTTCATTGGCATTGAAGTTGACGCCGTTGGTTCTAGCAACTGCTGCTCACCCCTTAATACCAGATCTTGCAAATAAAATGCCAATCCTATTAAATGATGGCATGACTGGGATAGCCTACAATGTGCACAATGAATTAATAGTACGAGAGCCCACGACCAAAATTTTTGTCTCATAGCAATACGGCCAAAACCGCATCAAATCGATAGATACGATTATCTTGAACTCGAAAATACCAATATCAGACATTTTCCGCGTAGCGTTTGATCTGACCGAATTTTCAAAATTGTCAAAGAATTTTGCCGAACTGCATCATAGCAATATGTCTGATTTGCAGACTGTAGTTGAATGGTAGTTTTGAGATACCGGAAACATATTTTTCAGACGTTAGTGGTGTAGCGCAAACCCGTAAAATCACTAACAAAAATAAAAAATGAGACAAAAAAAATGTCTCATAGCAATACGTCTGAAAATCTTTTTTATTAGTAAATTTTGGTTATTTGATGCGAACAAAACAATTTTCAGACGGAAATGTGAACGCATTAAATTTTGAGACCGTTTTGAAAATGTTAACAAATTTGACCGATCGGTATCATAGCAATATGTCTGAAAATTGTTGGACATGATAAAATAAGTTGTCCACATGTGCAAAAAATGTATATCAGACAAATTAAGTGTAGTACCTTCTCTATCAGACAACTTTTCGATACCCAGATATCATTTAAAAATCGTATTGAGGCATCTTGAATTTTCTGTTACAAATCAATGAATACGTTGCGACCCTGAATTTATTAGATGATAATTAACAAAGAATTTACCCGAAACCGTAACATTGAAGTTGAAGGACTGAAATAAATCGCACAAAAGGAAACTAGGATGAAGTTGAAAAAAAAACGGTTTATTTAAAGTTACAAAATATTATCGTATTCAATCGCTGTCGGATTCGGAATCGTCGTCTTCAAAATCACTCTCGACGTCGCTCAGGAGATCTTCAACGTCCTCTTCTGTAAAATAAACATCTTTAGTGAAAATCACGAACTTATTTATGAAATTAACAGCAAAATCCATGTAAACTGTACCTGTTGTGGATGATGATTTGTCGTCAAAAATAACGTCGCTCAACTCAGGTAGTTGGTTGCCAGAGAACCACGAAAACTGAAATCGTCCCTCGTCTTCATACCATCCGCAGTCTGCAGGGTTCAGTTCGGTTGGGGTTTTGGTATGAGCGTTGCTCCAGACTTGTGCAATATATTTTGTTCGTAATAAATGTTTCTCCAATTCCGTTTTGCATGGTGGTAGATTGCTGGCGTCGTAATTGGATAACTGAAGATTCAGAGTTGTCGAAGCCTCGGCGTTTTTAATTTTATATGTCTTCGAAAAAATGTTGAGTCGAGCTAAATCGACGTTATTAATTTTTTTTTCGTTGTACAATCTGCACGTGAATTCTTCCAAAATGGGGAATACCCTGTCACTATCAGAAGTATAGCTGCCCAAATCACCGAAAGCTTCTTGATAGCGTTTCGAATTTTTTAGCATCGTAAATGGTCTTTTTTTACCTTTGCGATATAACGCGGGATTATAATCGCAGCCGGTCATTGCATGGAAAGCAGGTAAAGATTTTGCCAGAGGGGATCCCAATGTCTCGTATAAACGTGAAACATCAATGTAACGCCGGGAATTGCCAACACCAACATCCATAGAAATTTGGACGCCAGTTTCTACAAATTCCATATTTCCGAGCATTATTATTAATATATCGGTGTCTGAACATCGAATCGTTACGTTACCCCGTTGTTTCATTTGGCAGACATGGTAAACGATCTTCGTATCTGCCTCTTCGTGTTCTTGGCAAGTGAAATCTTCATTGATTGTTTGGGTAACTAAACCATCTTTCACCGAATATTCATAACACATGTCGTGATTGATGTTGATGATTTTGTTTGCGATTATGTGCGCCATGTCTTGTTCTGACCAATTGTTGATAATAAATTTGACTAGAGCATCTTTAAATTTGATGTTTTTTAATTCTTTAGCGAAATCGGACGGTCGAACTTGTTGCGGTCCTGAGATTCGAAAATCGGCCGATTTTACGTTTTGTCGCAATCCATGCTCCGTGTCCTTGATCGACGGGCAGAAATACCTGTCGAATATCAGATCGATCCTCTCAACATTATGTTTGCATAAAATGTGCAAAATTTTTTTCGAGACATCTCCAAATGTTCGTGGTATGTCTTTTAAGGTGTGCAGTAAAAAGAACCCATCGATAATCAAAACATCTGTAGACTCTGGCTCCGTGCTCTCGATTTTTTTTTCAAGGTCTCGCATCAATGCTGATTTGTCGGTTTTATTCATTGTACCGTCCATGTGACAAAGTGATAGCGGCATTGGGGTTATCGGGTAACACAACACTTTTTCGATATTTATTTATTTTTCTAAGGACAAAGCTAAAAGCCGCCCAAATAAGTCTCTTTGTAGCCTCAATTCTTGAACCTTGCCACCGAGTACAACTTTTTTCTTTTTCTTTACCGTGCTGAATGTGAAGACTGGATTCTTTTTTATTGGTTCTTGAAAACGTGCATGTCTCTCTTCTACCTCGGTTATGAAATTATTGCGCAAAGTTTCTCCTAGAGATTCGACGTTGAGCAGAAAGTCAGTGATATTTTGTGCAGCAGCTTCTCCAGTTGTGATGTTGTACAACTTATCAGCGTCTAACGAATTGTCGAAAGGATTCATGTATTGTTGTAAAGTCTTTGTAAATTTCTCAACTTGCTCGTGACTCTTTCGAATGCGAGAACTCTTCAGTTCCGAGGTGATATCCTGATTCTTGGCGATTCCAGCGGTTTTCAGCACATGTGATATTATTCGAGCTCGAGCACTGTGATTTATTGCCCAACGTTGCCTTGCAGCCACCGAATTTGTCATGTGAATTATTCCGATTAGCTTCCGAGCTGCTTCGCCGTTTATCGTTTGTTCCAAAGTCAGGTCAACAGGTATTCTGGAAAAAGATTTCTCCGTTCTTCGTACTCCGAAAGATCCTTGTTCTAATGAGAAACGCAGTCCTGGATGGGTTTCGTCGATCTTGCACAGCATTTGCATTTTGGTGATTGAACGCGAAGAAAAAGTTTGTGATTTTTGCAAGAATGTAAACATACATTTTAAGATTTCCGGTTCTGATACTCTTGTTCAGCATGTCATAATAGGACACTAATCGGATGTAAACGGCGTAAAACTGAGCAGTTAGTCCATGCTTTCCTTGCAATGTTTGTTCGGTAAAGTTGTCATACTTCTCGAACAGTTCGAGAGTTGCTTCGTGTTCTATTGTAGGCGTCGTTGAACGTTGCTTTTGTAATTGAAACAAATAATCTTCAATTGATTTCTCGATGACAATTTTTTCACGGTCGACGAAGCTATTGAAATGCAGTTTTTGTAACGCGAGTGATACAAGGGGATGTAGTCTTTTGCATCGATTGAAATTTGTACCTGAAATGAAACCCTTCAATGAACCATTCGCCAATATTTCACTGTCCACCAGAACATTAGTGATACCGCAATCCTCAATGAAAGAGCCAATAACTTTAAAGTATGACATCATTATGTGAAATCCACCGAGATGTATGAAAACGTTGTCGAATTTCGGCGCTTCCTGGAACTGAATTCCGAATGCAATTTTCGCAATTGCTAAATCGTACGTTACTTGCATGTATTCCGAACTGCATTCTTCAGCAACTTGTTGAGCCATTTTCAAAGTTAGGTGTACTACGGAATTATCTGTAGGAGATGCATTGATAGGCGTCAAATACGATACTTTCTGCAAAGCAGAGGTGTCTTCAGTTATGAGGCTATTAAACCCAGTCCACATAGGGGTATCGGGAACGTCCAGTGTGTGTGAAAAAAGCCAAGCAATATCAAGGTTCCTCCACGTCTGAAAAACTTCAGGTTTGATTGAGATTTGACCGATACAGGGAGTTGAGAAGTAGGAATCTATTTTTGGTTTTTTAGTGTACGGCACGATTTCGTTGACGATAGCGTCGAAACATCTTCTTCTTTTTCGACGTCGCGGCGTTTCATCTGTAGAAACAGCTGCAGTATCATCACTTTGTACAGAAGCGTCGGTTGGAGCTGTAAAATTTGCGTCACTAGGTACATTTTGGTAAATTATCCCGACAGTGTCGTGGAGAGTATCTTTACCAGTGAGAGTATCGACAAACCGATCGAAGTTATCGAACGCGACTCCAGTACACAAATTATCGGCGAGAATTATGTCTTCGGGACATAATTTGTTCTGTTGCGTTGATGTGAATGTCAGCTCAGTCTCTAGCTCTTCGATGACATTGTAGCTACAACAGTGACCGTATTTGTTGACAACGTCGATAATTTTCCTGCTGCTCGAGAGACTCTTTAACGCCATTCCCAGAGTGACATGTTTCGAGGTTTTAATACTGCCGTTTGTAACTGCATAAATGATGTCCTGACCGAGGGAAAACATTTTCAAGTCGCGCGAGGATTTCTTTAATTCATGACGGGATTGACTTACGCCTTTACTATCACCGCAAATGATGCACTGCAAGAGATACGATAGCAACGGCGGCACAGAATCGCACTCACCCCGGATGAGATCTTGCACCGTTATATCCTCCGGTAATTTTGTCTTGTCCACGTTAATTATCTCTCGTCTGATTATCTGCCCGATGTTGTATATCGCTTGTCTGGTTTCGATGTTTTTGAAAAATTCTTGATTGCTGACGATGTGACCAGCGTATGGAGCGATATACTTTCTGTTGTCCGAGAAAATGATTTTTATTTCAGCGTCGAACGTTACCAATAACTTCTTTTCCAAATGACGCGACGAAAAAAAATCAGGTTTTTCGACGTTGGAGACGTTGTCAAACTGTTCGTGCAGGAACTCGATGTATTTTTCTGAGATGAAATTATAGAAGAGACATTCGTTGTTCTCAACAACGCGTTCGCGAATAAGTATGCAAATTTTGTCGTAGGCGTCAGTATGACATTGTCGTTTTTTGTGCCAAGTTTTTTCGTTTTTTGTCTCGAGATTATTCTTACAGTGCCATTCAAACTTTGTTTTGCAATGTTTGTGATAGAAGCAGTTGTCATCTTTGAGAGTTTCGATTTTACGCAGCATCTCGATGTTGTTGTACTCTGTGGACACGGCCTTAATAAATTCGATGAAAGTGTTGGTCGCTTTTATCAAACATACCGCGCGTCTTTTCACGTATATCCTGCATTTACCGCAAATAATACAGCTGTGTGTATTTTCATTGGCAGTCGAATCATCAGTTGCCGTATTGTCAGCAACATCAGTCACCGTACTGTCATCAGGTATCCTATTGCCGTCAGCTACCGTGCTGTCGTCTGCTAACGCACTGTCGTCCGCTGTCGTACTCTCATCCGCTCCTCGATCACCTTCAGGTTCTTCACTGTAATATGACAAATTCTAAATTGGGATGTTTAATTTAATTATCGGATTTCGTTCTTACAATTATATTTTAATTCCTATTTATTTAGACACGCAAGGAAAAAAAATTCTATAAAGAACAAGAAGAAATTATATACAAAAGTTCAGAAGTACAGAAAAATTTATAAAATAAATATTGAGTGAACGTATACAATTTTTTGAATATCCATTCTGATAATTGGTTCGTTCGTTTGAATTTGTGAGCATTTGTATAAACAAAATTCAAGAAGGGGGAGGGGATAAGGGTAATGCACAATAAAAAAGCATATTATCAATACTTTTTGTTGACGACTCAGTTCATATATATTTATTTGAATGATTAGTATCAAATAAAAGGACATTCGAAGACTATTGTGTGAAATTTTCATTAACAATTGTGCAGAAATGATTCAATGACAGCCAATCTCTCAGACGCCGCAAAAAAAGTTACATTGCGATGAACTGTGTCACTCATTTCTGGATAATCTCGGAAAAAAAATTCTAAAAATTTGTATTTGTCAATAAGTTTATTGAGATAACGCTGTCGAGTTTTTATTTTTTTTTGAATTATTTAAACTTTTAGTCACAATTTTTAGTCCATTATTATTCGCAGTTCAGTTCTAATTTTTTATTTCGAAAATTGGAACCTTCATTATTGTAAAATGAATTAAAATAATAAAAAATAATTTCTTCATAAAAATATTACAAAATGTGATTAAAATGTCCTTTTACTACATACTTTTTACATAAATAAATATATATTAAACTATGTCGCCAGAAAACTATCGTAAACATGCTTCTTTTCATAACGATATAGCCTTTATCCCCCCCCCCTGTTGTTATAACTACCAGGGAAAATGAGAATTGATAAAGTACTGTTACAGAATAGAAGCGGGAGACTTTTTCGAGTATACAGAATATTAAATATGCACCAAAATAAATATTATCGTGAAAATAAAATCAACTTAATTTAAAATAACAAATAAGATGCAATTTCTTGGCGATTGTTGGCTTGTGTGCGATGCGGGCACACAAATGTGCGAGGCTCACCGATACAGCAACCACGTGGTGTACAACGCACTTTATACCAACGCTCCTCAAAGATATATTGCATATATATTCCATTCTTACCTCGCTCTGGATGTCGATGCACTGTCATCAAAAACATTACTGACGACATTGTCGTGAGAAATATTTGAATCCTTCGGAATCCTTACAGCCGTAAAATTTTTGTAGCACGCCGAATGGTATCCTATGTCCGTGTCGATACCACGTGGCAACTCGATTTCGGAGTAAATAGACTTCCTGCTTACTCTCTGCTTTTTACTCCGATATTCGGCCACTTCTTTGCACTTTTTAAGCGTCTCTTCTGTAAATTTTTTCACTTTCTCATTCGTTGTTTCTTTACAAAACACACAACTCAGGTCCGACATTTTACACCATCACAACCGCACAACGTATTACAACTAAGTGAGCGTCATTCCAACGTTTGGAGCAGCTGGCGAGTGAGCTGTATAATACTAAGAAAGAGACAGGAGCGTATATAACAGAGGCCTATAACAGAGGCGTCGGTCAGGCGACTCCGAAACGTTATTTTCGTTTTTGGGAGTATATGCTACACTGAAAGTGTCTGAAAACAGGTTTTTGGTAATCCTGGCAGCAATACAAAAAGTTGAAAAAAAAAATTATCCGTATTGCTATGATACAGGTCGGCTAAATTTTTTGACATTTTCAAAAATGCGCTCAGGCTATATGCTACGCGCAAAATGTCTGAAAACAAACTTTTTCGTAATACAATTATAAAATCTATGTACATTTTCACTATCAGACGTATTGCTATAATACCGACTGTCTTTTTTTATTGACACAGCAGAAATGGCCTCCCACGCAGTTGCTACACTTTCGACCGTTACTACACGCCTAGTCGGGTTCAGAATCATACAATCTAACGATTTTATAGGGTTTTTGCCGTATTGCTATGAGACATGGTTTTGGTCGTGGGATCTCGTACTATAATTACATTTAGTTTAATAAATAAAATAACTCACCCCACTTCACAAGAACAGTGACATTCCACAACTGTTAACGTTGGTTCTGTTTTAAAACACATCGAAAGTGTGTGAGGTTTTTGATTTTTTTTCTGGCTATGGTACGATTTGGCTTTTAAAACCAAATCCTGTTCTTGAAACCATAAATCGTGTAAGTAGCCTTCCAAAAAAAATTTATATCCTAAAATGAAAAATATATATTGAATTGATGAGGCTTTTACTTGATATAGATCCATAGTAACTTATGAAATCAAACAATTTTAATTTGTTAAATCTACATTATATTAAAACTTAAAATGACGCATTTCGCTAACACAGTAGCTTTGTCAAACAAATGAAGGTATAATGAAAACTTTTCAATTTATACAGTGCCTTAAAACTAAATTATATGGATATTTCACAATAAAATTATAATCTATTTCCAAGGAAATGAAATAAAAAAGGGAATAGAATTTGTCTAAATATGGGATTAACTATAAAGTATTTAACAAGTTTACCTGGAAATTCATTGGAAACTATCCCACAGGTACATTTCTAGGTAAAAAGCTTTACAGGGAGAATTGTTATTATCAAGTTGGTCGTTAAGAAGATTATCTTAATATTTGTTTTTATTTAGACAAATTATTTTTTCTTTTATTTCTATGTAAATAGATTTTGTTGTGAAATATCCATATAATTTAGTATTATGGCACTGTTTAAATTAAAAATTTCTCATTATCCCTCCATTCGTTTGACAAAGCTACTGTGTAAGCGAAACGTGTCACATGGTTTTAATATAATGTAGATTTAACAAATTAAAATTGTTTGATTTCATAATTTGAAAAATATATACTTATACCACTTAACAGAGAATAGCAATAAACTTAGCTTACCTCTAGAATTTTGATTACTCAAAACACCATGTTTTTTAAAAAAGTCTGTAGCAATGTCTATAGTAAAATCACTAAGTAATGTAATGTCCTTACTCCACATCTTTGAATTCTCACAATAAACAAATTAACCAACGATATAAACACAAACAGCACCAACAACAAATGAATAACAAATGTCATTTCTTTCTACTAGACCTAGACATTAGACATTTCGGACAAGTCACCAACCCTAAAAGGGAGAAAGGGAAATAGGGGAGGTGCGCACGCATTATGACCGGGCACTCTTTAATAATGGGAAAGGTGAATTGTTTATGATTGAATGGCAGATTATATACACGCATTGTATAGTCGTGGTACCCAACCAAAGTATGCCTGGTACATGCACGAAAAAATCGCCCAATATTTATATTTAGTTACCTCTCTACAGTTGGTTCGTTGGATCTTTTCCCATGCGTCATCAATAATATACACACGCAATACATCAATACATTAAATAAAACGTAGGTCGTAGTTCAATGCTGTGGATGCCGTCAATTGCTTGTGGATGTGGCTAAAATTACGATGCGCGTTATTTATTATTGAAGCTGGTGTGATAGATTTTTGTGAATATTTTATAGCCATTTAGCAATGTGCTACCTAAACCTTTAGTTTGGAAAAACTGTTAGAATTCCATAGTTTTATGGGGTTACTTGCACAAGAATTAGTATTAATAACAATTTCCTAGGTAGAAACTTTGCAAATCAGATTGCCCTTTTAGGGTTATGGCTGGCAACCATTACTATTGGGCCGTCCCACCCATACGGTTCAACAATGGAAAATAAAAATATTCTAGGATGTGAAAATAAAAAATAAATATTTTAAATATATATATTTAAAACTCATTTGAATATAGTTACATATTTGCCGAATAATAATGTACAAGGACAGGAATATTGGGGAAATCAAAATTATTGTTAGATGTATTTACCATTTAAAACAACTTGTGATACAATCTCAAATGCTATCCTTGAAAATGGAAATAAAGATATTCCAAAAGATTGGAAAATGATGTAAGAAAGAGTAAATTTTTACAATTTTGCTGTTTCCCTAATATTCCTGTCTTTGTATATATATATTATTTAATCTTCCTCATAGTCAGAATCAGAACTATCACCAGTATTTATTTCGATGGTTATAGGTTGAATGCTAAAATCAACTATATTCTGCTCTCGGACATACCACTTTTCTATAATTTCATGAGTATGTCTAACACATTTTTCCCAAATTTGTTGATCACATTGATCCAGTGCCTCTTTCCACATATTTATAACAGAACTATCTGAATATCCATCTCTACCAATATATTTATTGTAATATGACTTGCAATTAGCCCAAATCAATTCAATAGCATTAAATTCACAATGATATGGTGGTAGTCTCAGCACTTCATGACCATGTTCTCGTAGTAACTCATCAATTTTATACACATTTACTTTTCTATTCATTTTTGCAATTTGTAGCAGTTCAGGTTTTGTAAGTTTTGTATCAAACTTAATGTTGTTTGTTGTCAACCATGTAACAATCTCATTTTTTGTCGATATAGTAGAAGGTTGCTTTTCTAAAAGGACACTATGATATGGAGCATTATCCATAACAATTAGAGATGGCTCTTCTAGGCTGGGAATTAATTTAGTACTCATCCATTCCATGAAAATTTCATTGTTCATTTCTCCATGGTAGTCAGCTACTTTAGATTTTGAACAGAATACTAGACTTGCTTCAGAGACAAAACCTTTGGTAGAACCAGCATGAACAATTATGAAACGTTTTCCATCATAACCATCTGGTTTACGTACACTTTTAGTGCTGTTGTCTTGCCAAGAATATGTTTTATTGCCTTTTGAATAGATCCATGTCTCATCCAAAAATACAAGTTCTCTTGGGTGAGTACTTGAGAGGTTTACCATATATTCACGCAGAAAATTGGCTCTCAAGGCTGCAATACTGGTTCGCTCCATTAAAGCTCTTCGATTGTCATCTTTGTTATATTTGAATCCCAATGATTTCAACAAAATGCTTAGAGATGTTTTGCCAATAGATACAATTTCTCTGTCCCTTAATTCACAATTTAATGTAGTCAAAGTAACATGCTTCTCTAAAACAAAAATTATAGTAGATTCAATTTCAACTAATACTATATAATATATTTTTAATGATATTTTGATTGCTCATTCCATCAATGTTTCAGCCCTGACTGTTAAAAAATAAGATAAATTCAATATTTAAATTGAATTTGTAATGTAATCGCAAAACTACTAAAATCTATACAAATACCTTCCTTAAGTTTTCTTTAATATACTATGATTTGAATATACTCATTACAAAATACCTACACCTACATTTTACCAAAAGACTTTAATTAAATAATAAATAAATAATATTTACTTTGTTGGTACATATCGTATAATGTATTCCGTACTGCCATCTTAGCTCCCTCAGGTAGATCAGTTGTCTTAGATTTAGAACGAGTTCTGGTTTTGCCTGGGCTTGAAAGTATTGGATTATTTTCCTTTCTTGTTTTTATAGCATATACTGTCCGGCGAGATATTTTCAAAGCAGCAGCTACCCTCTAACATGAAAAAAATTATTAATAATAAGTATATTCCTAAACAAACATGCACTTAAGTATTTATGTTACCTCTTGAACACATGAAAGTGGTTCCAAAGGTCCTCCATTTCTTTTTTCCAACTCAAAATACTCCAACACATTTAGGACCAGCTCCTGTGCTTGCGAATTCAACCTCTTTCCAGGCATATTCTAAAAATAAAAATCATTCATAAATAGTTCTGGTCTTTCAGAAAATAAAGTCAATATTTTCTACATTGGTGGAAGCAAAATATGTTTCATATAATTTAGTTTGATGGAATTCTATCCAGAATCATATTGAAATGTCAATTTAAGGTTAGTTTTCATTGCGAAGTAAATAATAAGAAATAATATTTACTTACCTCAATAATTTGAACACTAAGGTAAAAGTTAGTCGTTATAACAACTGTTTTTGAAATAAATTTATATGCAAGGGGCGAAAAGGTGAATAAAAATGTAAAATAAAAATGTAAACAAAGTCTTTGGCTGTCAACGACGTCAAAGTACTAATTCGCGTTAAACGTATCGCCGACATTCATCATATGGCTATCTCTGTTTGTTATATTACGCTGTAATGGAACAAACGGTTCCATTTCGGGGATTAAGATTCTGTGAGTAGGAAAGAGACGGAATACAAAAAGTAGTATGTGAATTATTTCATACATGGGAAAAGATTCAGCGAACAGACTGTATCTTGTTTCAGTATTCTATGATTGGCAATTGACATTTCTGAATATTTAGATTTGATTTAACGTCAATCATTGCATTTTTAATATGGCGTGGCGTCTTCAAAAAAAAATATCGCTTAGCTTTTACTTTTTACTATTTTTGTGCAAACATTATGGGGCCATCCATAAAGTACGTTAAACGTTAATGGGTAGGGTGAGTATCACCGAGGTGTGACAAGGGGCATGTGGGGGTCAATAGATTTGTGACGTGACCGTGTTAAAATTTAAAATACTAAAACTCAAAATTTGGATGTGAATTAAAATCTTGAAAAATTTACGAACTTGATCTATATTTATTATTAATTTAGCATTCTCGCTATGAGATTATCTCTCATAAAATGAAAATAGCTGTTTTCTCTCGACTATTTTGAAATACATGCATAAATTTAAAAAATGTGTGACGTACATCAGGAGAAGGAGTTATAAAAAATGACAACCTGTGACGAGGGGGGGATGGGTTCAGAAGTCCTAAAATTCGTGTGACGTACTTTTGGATGGCTCCTATTCCCATTAAATAATTTCTCAGTAGGTAAAACTTGATAGAATGGTCCAAAGGCGGTAGAAAAATAGAAAGGTAGGTATGTTGAAATTGACGTTAATTTTTCTATAAAAACTACAATATACAATATCATCATACCAGTTAACAATCATTCACACCGTTTTATAATAATGTGAAAATTGATGTAATAATAAATAGCAAAAGGAAGAAATAAAGTCTACTGAACTATATTTACAGTTGAAATTATAAGTTTCCACAAAATCCAATTGGCAATTTGTCCTTCCAACATGATATCTTTGTAGTAGAACTGTAGAAGTAGTTTGTGCAATTTGTGTGGATATAGACAATCCACACGAGTCGAACAATATATTTTTTCCACGATCCACCTAGGAGAAAACCTAGAAAATAAACATTTTAATAAATTGTAATATAACTTCAAATTAAAAATTTCAGAATAGTTATCTAGAAATAAAATTAACAAAAAAAATATAGCAGAGTCAGGGATGCCTACCACTCCTGACAGCGCATATGCAAATTTATTTTAATTTTAGCATGGGAATAAAAAAGTTTCTGATTGAGAATAAATCAAGATATATTGAAATTCGTTTTGTACATCTACTGTTTATTTTAAAAAAAAAATTACAAGGAAAATTTTAAATATGCCAATATGGCAAAACTAACTTGAAAAATGCATCAAAATAGTGTAAAATCGAATCGATGTTTCTTCATTTCATCATTAACTTTTAGCTGCTATGGTTTTACCCGTCGTTGGCGATTGGTTTGAAGAAGTTTTATATGTTGGTGTAGAAGAAAAAGAAGCAAACGAGATTATTAAGAAATACAATGAAGATGGTAGAGCAGCTGGATTTCCAGCAGACAAACGTAGAGATAACCGTAGTAAGTAAATCGGGTTAATTTCTAAAAATATAAGCTTTAAATGGTCCTTTTCCGTAGTTTATACTTAATTCTCAAAATAAATATGTATTCAATAATAGTATACAGTGTGTAAAAGCCAAATGGAATAAATTCATTATTTCGGTTACTGTACATATTTATAAAAAATCCCGAAACACGTCAAATTTAAATTATAACTTGACATTCTTTAACGTGAAAATGCAACCCCTACCTTCAACCCCCTTAGAATGACAGGTACAACCCCCAATTTTTTAAATGGGAAGTATAGGCTTGTGATATATCATTTGAAAGGTCTCTTCATTCTCTATTCAAAATTGTTATTGTTTTTAAATTTAATGCAAAAATTAACATAAAAAAAATTAATATCATGTTGTTACCGAAATTCGCTACAATACAATCAAAAACTAAAATGTAATGCAAAACGTAATAAAATGTAAAACACGAAAAAGAACTATGAATGTTAATGAAGTAGATGTTCAAAATGTTCTCCGCGAACGTCTTGGCAACATCCTAATCTCAAATAAAACTGTCTTCTAACATTATTTAACATATCAGGCGTGATCGACCTAATCGCAAGCGTTATTCGTTCTTTTAAGTCATTTAAATCAGAAGGTTTAGTATTGTACACATGGCTCTTCACATATCCCCATAAAAAGAAATCTAATAATGTAAGATCAGGTGATCGCGCTGGCCATTCAATCGATCCTCGCCTCCCTATCCACCGATTGGGAAATATTGTATCGAGGTACTGCCGGACATTAAGTTGGTAATGTGGTGGTGCTCCATCCTGCTGAAACCATATCGTATTCGCTGGAACTTGAGGATTACCTGGATCAGGATATAAATTTGCCAACGTTGGAATGACATCATTTTGAAGTAGTGCCAAATAATTGTTGCCATTCAAGTTGCCCTCAATAAAAAAGGGACCAATTATATTGTTCCCTACAATCCCTGCCCAAACATTAACCTTTTGAGGGTATTGAGTGTGTTCTTCTCTCATCCAGTGAGGATTTTCCGTGGACCAGTAGCGGCAATTTTGCCGATTAGCATGACCGAAAAGTACACTCATCAGAAAACATAACGTCTTCTAATTGGATAATATTGTTATCCAACATGTCCATCATTTGCTCACAAAAAAAAGTTCTCCTATCAAAATCGTCTTCCATGAGCTCCTGAGTAGGTATCATCTTATACGGATGCAATTTATTTTCTTTTAATATGTTTGCTATCGATGTATGGCTAGCATTGAATGTAGTGGATGCCTGTCTACTCGATGTATGTGGGTTTTCCTGAAACTCAAGCAACACATCTAATTTGAGTTCATCACTCAGTGCATTAGCAGCTGCTTTTTTTATCTGCCTTACATGACCAAACTCGCGAAACTGCTTTTCTATTTTACTTATTGTTCCTTGGGATATAGGCGGTAAATTAGGAAATTTCTCATGAAATAGGCGAGTTACTTCCTGTTGTGTTCGGATGTTATCTCCGTAACCAATCATTTGTAAAACTGTTATTTTATGCATTTCCGTTAATCTAACCATTTTTCAGAATTGAATTGAACAAACTTTATACTTAAATTACAACAATGACAACTTAAATAAAACAATTTACTACTGCTTGTTAAAATAGCGTTGCCACGGAAATTCTTTAAAGTTTTTTAATGGTTACCATCTAAAAACCACATTGCTACGGTATTTGTTAACTTTCTCATTATCAAGACCTAAACGGGAAATAAGTTTTAAGTAATATTGTAATAAGTTCCGAGTATATTTTAGCGAATTTCGGTAACAACATGATATTAATTTTTTTTATGTTAATTTTTGCATTAAATTTAAAAACAATAACATTTTTGAATAGAGAATGAAGAGACCTTTCAAATGATATATCACAAGCCTATACTTCCCATTTAAAAAATTGGGGGTTGTACCTGTCATTCTAAGGGGGTTGAAGGTAGGGGTTGCATTTTCACGTTAAAGAATGTCAAGTTATAATTTAAATTTGACGTGTTTCGGGATTTTTTATAAATATGTACAGTAACCGAAATAATGAATTTATTCCATTTGGCTTTTACACACTGTAGGTCTTCATTAACAAAATTTTATAATTGTAAGAAAAATTGAATTAACAGTCGAACGAGCTTGAACCATCCACTCGTGACAGCATTACTATTGTGCCGTCCCACCCATACAGCTCAACAATGGAAAATAAAAATCTTCTGGGTTGTGAAAATAAAAAATAAATATTTTAAATATATAAATTTAATACTCATTTGAATATAGTTACAGTAGATATTTGCCCAATAATAATGTACAAGGACAGGAATATTGGGGAAATCAAAATTATTGTTAGATGTATTTACCATTTAAAACAACTTGTGATACAATCCCGAATGCTATCCTTGAAAATGGAAATAAAGATATTCCAAAAGCTTGGAAAATAATGTAAAGAGTAAATTTTTACAATTTTGCCGCTTCCCTAATATTCCTGTCTTTGTATATATATACAATTACCTCATAGTCGGAATCAGAACTATCACCAGTATTCATTTCAATGGTAATAGGTTGAATGCTAAAATCAACTATATTCTGCTCTCGGGCATACCACTTTTCTATAATTTCATGAGTATGTCTAACACATTTTTCCCAAATTTGTTGATCACATTGTTCCAGTGCCTCTTTCCACATATTTATAACAGAACTATCTGAATATCCATCTCTACCAATATATTTATTGTAATATGACTTGCAATTTGCCCAAATTAATTCAATAGCGTTGAATTCACAATGATATGGTGGTAGTCTCAGCACTTCATGACCATGTTCTCGTAGTAACTCATCAATTTTATGCACATTTACTTTTCTATTCATTTTTGCAATTTGTAGCAATTCATGTTTTGTAAGTTTTGTATCAAACTTGATGTTGTTTGTTGTCAACCATGTAACAATCTCATGTTTTGTCGAATTAGTAGAAGGTTGTTTTTCTAAAAGGACACTATGATATGGAGCATTATCCATAACAATAAGAGATGGCTCTTCTAGGTTGGGAATTAATTGAGTACTCATCCATTCCATAAAAATTTCACTGTTAATTTCTCCATGGTAGTCAGCTACTTCAGATTTTGAACAGAATATTAGACTTGCTTCAGAGACAAAACCTTTGGTAGAACCAGCATGAACAATTATAAATCGTTTTCCATCATAACCATCTGGTTTACGTACACTTTTAGTGCTGTTGTCTTGCCAAGAATATGTTTTATTTCCTTTTGAATAGATCCATGTCTAATCCAAAAATACAAGTTCTCTTGGATGAGTACTTGAGAGGTTTCCCATATATTCACCCAGAAAATTGGCTCTCAAGGCTGCAATACTGGTCCGCTCCATTAAAGCTCTTTGATTGTCATCTTTGTTATATTTGAATCCCAACGATTTCAACAAAATGCTTAGAGATGTTTAGCCAATAGATACAATTTCTCTTTCCCTTAATTCACAATTTAATGTAGTCAAAGTAACATGCTTCTCTAAAACAAAAACAAAAATTATAGTAGATTCAATTTGAGCAAATACTATATAATATATTTTTAATGATATTCTGATTGTTCATTCTATCAATGTTTCAGCTCTGACTGTTCAAAAATAAAATAAATTCAATAGTTGAATTGACTTTGTAATGTAATTGCAAAACTACTAGAATCTATACAAATACCTTCCTAAAGTTTTAATATACCATGATTTGAATATACTCATTACAAAATACCTACACCTACATTTTACCAAAAGACTTTAATTCAATAATAAATAAGTATTTACTTTGTTGGTACATATCATATAATGTATTCCGTATTGCCATCTTAGCTCCCTCAGGTAGATCAGTTGTTTTAGATTTAGAACGAGTTCTGGTTTTGCCCTGGGCTTGAAAGTATTGGATTATTTTCTTTACTTGTTTATATAGCATATACTGTCCGGCGAGATATTTTCAAAGCAGCAGCTACCCTCTAACATGAAAAAAATGATTAATAATAAGTATATTCCTAAACAAGCATGCACTTAAGTATTTATGTTACCTCTTGAACTCATGAAAGTGGTTCCAAAGGTCCTCCATTTCTTTTTTACAACTCAAAATACTCCAACACATTTAGGACCAGCTCCTGTGCTTGCGAATTCAACCTCTTTCCAGGCATATTCTAAAAATGAAAATCATTCATAAATAGTTCTGGTCTTTCAGAAAATAAAGTCAATATTTTCTACATTGGTGGAAGCAAAATATGTTTCGTATAATTTAGTTTGATGGAATTCTATCCAGAATCATATTGAATTGTCAATTTAAGGTTAGTTTTCATTGCGAAGTAAATAATGAGAAATAACATTCTTACCTTAATAATTTGAACACTCAGGTAAAAGTTAGTCGTTATAACAACTGTTTTTGAAATAAATTTATATGCAAGGGGCGAAAAGATGAATAAAAATGTAAAATAAAAAATGTAAACAAAGTCAACGACGTCAAGGTACCTACAAATTCGCGTTAAACCTATCGCCGACATTCATCATATATGGCTATCTCTGTTTGTTATATTACGCTGTAATGGAACAAACGGTTCCATTTCGGGGATTAAGATTCTGTGAGTAGGAAAGAGACGTAATACAAAAAGTAGTATGTGAATTATTTCATACATGGGAAAAGATTCAGCGAACAGACTACTAAATATACCAACAGCCTTATTCATAGTCATATTTAGTGGCTACTAACACACCACTAACATCCCACTAAAGAAATTCGTATTCATAGACGTATTTAGTGGCTACTAAGATCTTACTAATTTTAGTGGGCAATACATTTCTTAGTGGCGTTACAACGGGTATTTAAGTTACTTTTAAACCTAACCTAAAAAGTCAACAAACGTCAAGCACGTGAAATCGAGCGTTCACTTCGTGTTTGTTACTGTATACCTACCTATTTTCCAAATTTGTATGGAAATAATTCCTGATATAAGTATATATTTTGGTTGGCAGTATCTGCAGAATATTTAATCAATTAATATAAGTTATTATTATTATGAACAGTTAACGCATCTTTAACCAAACCTATTAAAATATTGACCACTTCTTACTCCATACGGTATTTTGTAAAAAACTGTTTATTACTATAAACAACCAGTGCAGGACTGTCCTATCTTTGCCAAGTGACATTTTGAAAAATTGGGGCTCCCAATTACCAGTTTCATTCTATTTCATGAGTCGCATACGGAAATTTCAACAAATTATTGGTTTTCGTACTATTAATGATTAATGAACACAGAAGACAAAATTAACAATTTTTATACAGTGAGCTTTCTGCAGCCAGGCGCAAAATAATTTTTTCTGGGTCTGCATTAAATCTAAGCCTCCGGTTTGTAAGTATTTAGAAGCCGGATTAAGATATCCAAACAATTCGAGAAAAACGAATGACATTAATATGGTTCCATACTGATAGAAGCTTTTCAACAAGGAGGTGGCTTCTGAGCAGGTTTTTGCATCATATTCTAAATGAGCACTAAGGGGTCTATTCTGTAACTAGTCCTTTAAAATTTAGAGGCCGTTAAAAATTTAACAGGCGCTGAAATCACATCTACAAGTAGGTAGATGCGATTTTAGCGCCTGTTAGGTTACAGAATAGACCCCTAAGATAGTTGAGGGCTTGTAAAATCGTTTGCCATGTTTCTGGCAATAACCAATTTCGAAATTTGACCTTTTTTCTTAATTAATTTTAAATTATTGTTTATATGTCTGTTTTCCATATTGCTAAATTAATTACCTATGTTAAACCACTATACCTATAATTTTAATTCATTTACTTATCTTTAGATAATTATAAACAATATAATAAGTATAAATAAGACTTCTAATAAAAACGTAACAACAACCACTTCTTCAGATTCTTGGCCTCTTGCTTTGCAGCATCCGGCCATCCCACAACCAACATCTCAGATACAAATTAAAATTTCCATTGTTGCCGCATTCATTTTCCAGCTGATATTATTTTAACTAGTGGAAAACAAATATGCGACTATGAATAGATAACTTTAGTGGCTTGTTAGTATGATGTTAGTGGCCACTAACTAGTGGTGTTTTAACATTATTTTAAGTAGACGACTATGAATAAGGCTGTAAATGTTTATCTTTAACGTCAAATGTATTACATAATTTTATAAAAACTGACGTCTATCCCATTAAATACCCAATTTATTCTGTTTTTAGTATTCACTGCTAATTGCTAGGGATTATTTTATTTAATAATAAATATTCTTGATCCAATGCTTCTAGGAGTATCTTTTTTTACAAGTTATTTTGGCGCTTCTTTGGAATTGAAAAAAAGATGAGTGACGGGTACTAAACGCGAATGCTGATTGATGGATTTCATATACGTTCTAGGATGTATATATGAAATCATATCCATTTAGTTAACCAATATGGCCTACATTTCCATTCTATAAATTGTGCTGAAAATGGATAATATACATGTGGGTGTAGAAAAATATTTTTTTCTTTCTCAGATGATTGTCGCTTGATGTTGTGGATACAGCTGCTTTAATAACTAGAGTACCACTTTCATTGGACCAGTAAGGTATTCTAGAACAGAATATTGATCTTATGTGCAGATTAACAATTAACAATAGGACTCCTCCAAGCTTAGCTACTCGTATTATCTGAATCAGTCCTAGTCATTGGTAAGTCTAAGTTAAATAAATTTGAGTATGTAGTTCAAATGAACACACTACTGCCTGTTGAAATTATTTTAATATTTGTTTGCTTTTCAGTAGAAGAATACAGAATATTATTGGAACATGGAAATTATGAAACATCAATGTTTTAAAAATCCTAGACTGTAAGTACATGCAATTATTATGTGTATTTCAATGTTACCCCAACGTTAATTGAGCGGCAAATAGAGGTTGTTTATCGAAAAATACATCTTGTATCAGAATATAATTTTATAGTTTACCAGTCTAGTCACTTGATTTTATGAGATCCTCTTCAAATTGCCCTACTGATGATATAAATGCATGTTACCATGGGGAAAACCGGTGACATATTGCTTAAACAATCGCAAGGAATTGTTATTTTCCAACCTGACAAATTTTCTTATATTCTTTGTTGAAATGCCAAAACAAAGATCTCATGACTTTTCACGATGAAGTTAATATTTTCAAGGATATGAAATTTAAAGGTTCAAAAAATCTCAAATTTGGGTCCTCTCGATCCATGCAAAATATATTTAAAAAAAAGTAAGCGACGCATACACTTGTGAGCGCGCGAAATTAACAGTTGAAAAACAGGTATAAACAATGAGATTTTTTAAAATTTGCATTAACAATATTATTATCTATTGTATAAAGAATTGAAAAAAATATTAATATTTTATTATTATTTTCAATATATTTTGTTACGGTTCATCCTAAAATGAAAATACTTTATTAATAACAATGGTTTGGATACATGAAAGATTTATTTCTTCATTTATTCATTACATCGATATGGTGATAGGACCAGATATACCTCAATAAAATATTGTTTTGGAAAAAGAAGTTGGAATTGATTTTTTTTTCGTTTTTTGTTGATAATTTCACTGTATATTTATCGATTGTTATCAACATCAGCACAGAGGCATGATTTTATACAGGCAATATTATTTTATGTATTATTTGACATTTTGTTACAGGGGGAGTCTCGAAAAGGATTTCTGATGATGCAATTGACCGGTAACTTTTTGGACGAAACTTTTTAGTGATTTTTATCAGAAAGTTAGACATAAACATCATTTCTATGTAATATTGTTACTCTTGTTTAAACGCGATATTCTCATTCGTTTTCGAGAAAAACGCAATTGAACAGTTCAGAGTATCGGAAGGGGATTTCAAGTAACGAGCAATAAAAAAACTTGTATCAAGGCTTCTATTTCTACAATAAAGCATAATTAAAAACAATGTAAAATAAGAAGAGCCAACTCCAATTAAATATTCTACGTGGCCTCCTCCGACTTTCATGCCTTTTCTAATTCTTTTAATAAAGAACTTCAAAGAACATATTACTCTGTCCCCTTATAAAGTTTGCCGTACTTTGTATTTTCCCCTAGAGTTCGTCTCTCGAATCTCCATTTGGCAGAACTGTAACCGTCGTGGGAGATCTATTGGGCGCATATTTTGAACAGGGGTGAAATGATAAGGGTGAAACTTTTCTTTTTTCAGAATTCTAATAATAGACGACTGACTTACACCTGTTGCTGATGACAAATGTCGTGAACTTACTGTAGGATTTTCAGCTATTCTTGATTAAGTGAATTTTTTTTCGGACGACCACCTCAATTTTTATTGTGAAATGACCCGGTTTCACTCAAACGATGAAATAGATTTGTGATTTGGTTGCCTTCTGCCTGGATCTAACAATTCATACCTTCTGGCTGCAGAGCGCTCGCAAAAATGTTCCTGTGCGTATAAACAAATCATATCCCGCATTTCTTCATTCGTAAAATGATTGTGACGAGGAATTTCAATCGAAAAAGTATACCATAGCTTTAAAAAATGCAACAATTCACCATAAACTCGCAGCCAAAAATATTCACTAACAAGAAATGTCATTTACCAGCAACAATTATCTGACAGTCAAATGCACACTTTTCATATATGAAAAAATATTTGAAATCTCCTTCCGATTCTCTGAACTGTTCAATTGCGTTTTTCTCGAAAACGAATGAGAATATCGTGTTTGAACAAGAGTACCTACCAATATTGCGTAGAAATGGAGTTTATGTCATATTTTCTATTGAAAATCACTAAAAAGTTTCGTCAGAACAAGTTACCGGTCAATTTCATCATCAGAAATCCTTCGCGAGGCTCCCCCTGTAACAAAATGTCAAATAATACATAAAATAATATTGCATGTATAAAATTTTAACAATCGATGAATAGACAGTGAAATTATTACCAAAAAACGAATAAAAAATTCAAATTTAACGCCCCTTATCTTTTTCCACAGCAATATTTTATTGAGGTATATTTGGTCCTATCGCCATAATTTGGTCCAAACAATCTACCCTCAGCCTATGTCCCAATAGTTATGAATTACCCTGTATATTATATACTGATACGCGAGTGCCCCAGCGAGATTCCCGTATGAGACGACTATGACTGTGAGCTCAGACTGCCATCCCCTCCCCTCACCTCTAGCAGAGAACATTCCAGAGACTACGAGCACATTCCAGAGACTACCGGCGACAGAACACCGAGAGCACAGTATACCTAACAAACAGTAGTGCATCTTGGACAAGCGGCAAAAGTCGCGCAGATTTAACTGCGCATACTAGACGCCATGTTCTGAGGATAAAATATTTAGACCAATCAAGAAGAAGGAGTGCGGTGCATTCTCCTGTCACTGTCTGGTTTGAATCCAACCAATGGAATATGTACATTCGAGCTATTTGACAGTTCTGACTTCTGACATTACTCAGCACGATGAACGAAGGAAGAAGAATACGTCAAGAACAGATGTTAATGGCATTATTTTGCATTCTTATGTGTGACTGTGAACACGTGTTTTGTAAATTGTTTTTTTGAGTGATATTAGTGAGAACATTTAAAAAGTAAAGCCTTATTTTACTGAATTTAGATATTTGTGACTTTTTTAATAATCTTTTGCAATGGCAGGACATGTATGTGCAGTGAAAGGTTGTTTTAATAGTAGAGCGAAGACAAACGATAGCTTCTTTTCATTTCCTAAGGATTCACAAAGGTATGTTTTTCTTTGGTGAAAAATGATGAACAAAATTTATTGATTTTTAATATAATAACGGATAATTATTTTAATCTTTCCAGGGCAATCCTTTGGCTACATGCAATTGGAAGAGATGATCTTGAGGGAAAAACTGATACTTTATACAAAAGTCATCGTATTTGTGGAGCACATTTTGAAGACAAATGTTTTTTAAACGATTTACGTAATCGACTACAACCAACCGCCATTCCAACATTATTGCCCCAGTTAGAAGGCTATGTTTTTACTGAACACAATTATGCAGTTTTAGGTATGTATTAACCCAACTTCCGTGCAGTTTAGATCAGCATTTAGAAAGTTGCTATGCACAGACCTATTAAACTCAGGTTCTGAAAATTGTCAGGGCGATTCTGATGAAATTTTAATTAAAATTGTAGATTTCAAAGACACTCCAAGCACGTCGGTCCTACAAACAATGTCAGATAGGCTGCCTAATATTGATTCAGATCACCACTCTATTGATATTGTCCACCAAAACAGTATTCGTTATATCTGTGGATACTATATTAATAAATGTTTGCAAGTTCATACATGCGACATATGTGAACATTTTTCAAGTAGCGTTCATACTTTAGATGACTCTGCATTTTATTGTTTTTTTAGAGCTTACGAAAATAAAAATATGGATACATTTGGAAATCTTAAGATGCCCGATAATAGTTTTATTAAATATGTATTTGCATTAGAACAGATTTTTCATGCTAATTTTGAAAAAATCATTGTTGGTAAAAAAGTTTTACATAATCTTATTGATTTATATGATAAAGTAGAATTTACCCATCCTTGCCAAAACTTCCCCTATAAATATTTTTTAAAGTTATATAGTAGAGTCAGACTATTTTTTACACTTAAATTTGTGAACAGGAATTTTAAAAACCAAAAGTCTGTTGCCAATAAAGCAATGAAGAACAAGTTGATTATTTGGAAGCATGAATAAGTATTTGTTTGTATTAAATCAAATTTTGAAACCAGATCTAAGGAAAATAAATATTATTATACTTAGTTATGATTACTTAGGTATTATTCTCTAAATCTCAAATATGTTTTTAGTTCTGGTACAGTATAAGTTCCCCTGTTGTTGTTTAAAATCGGAGGATTAATTTTCATGATTATTTCGCTAAGCTCGTACCAGATACAATCTTCTTGTTTTGGCCACTTCCAGTTACAGCCACTGGGAATCATAACACTAACAAAAGCTTCATTATCACGTTGATCTTTAATGATTCCTGGATATTTGATACCATCATATGTAACAACCACATAATCGTCAATACTGAACTGTTGCTCGCAGTTAGGGACAGATGATTCAGTTGACGGCTTTGATTCATCATCAGAATCTGAATCAAATACCCTTCGATTTACTTTTTCTTTATTATCTTTTGATTTGACAATTCTTGGCTTTTTTACTTTTTGTTCTGCCTTTTGTTCTCTTAATCTCTTACGTTTCTCCTTTTCCTCCTCTTCCTGTCTCTTTTTTTCTTCTTTTTTTTATAGTAGTTTTTCCACTGCTCTGAGCTTGCTACACTAGGTAATTTTTCTTTAGGATTCCTTTTTTTCTCCGACTTTTGAACGGTTGGCCAGAATAGTATAGTCTTGAATGGGGATGGCACATCTGAAGGAATATGACTTGTTGATTCAGAAGTTATTGTTGAGGTAGGAATATGACTTGTTGAATCAGAAGTTATTGTTGAGGTAGGAATATGACTTGTTGAATCTGAAGTTATTGTTGAGGTAGAAGCTGATGATATGGAAGCAAGAGTCGTTTCAGAAGTTTTAGGTCTACACTCAGTTTCTCTAATGTCATGCTCATTAGATACTATTTCTTCATTTTTGCTCCTATCTGTCACTTGAATATGTTTGTTGCTTCCTTCGGACTCATTCATTTCTAAAACAATATTAGATAATATATTTATTTTTGGATTGGATATGTCGGTGGTTTTTGCTGGGGATTCTGTAGTTCGTTCTTCAGGTGAATATGTTTCACTATTGTTAAATAATAACTTGTCTTGGTCCAAAATCTCGATTTGATAATTTTCAACAGTTATGTTCTCTATCGGGTCTTCTATTTCCATAAAAATGACATTTTCCAAATGTGTTTCTTTCACTAAATGCTCATCTCCTTTTTCTTCAGTCAACACTTCCTCGATTCGTTCTGCTTCTACCAGTAAGTTTCCGTCATCTAGATAAGAGTATTCTTCACCATCTTGAACTTGCACGATTGATTCATTAGGATTTTCGTTTTCCTTGTTGTTCAAACATCTACTGAAATTGCACCAAAATTCAAACAATGACGTGTCTTCGATTTTCCCATTCCAATTATTGGTTTCCTGGCAATTTTTAAATTTTTCTGTTCTTTCCTTTCCAATTAACTCTTCAATAGATTCTATTTGCTCCTCATTGAATTTACATATTTTTTTTATAGGGTTCACGATTGTGTTGTTCGTATGTTGGGCTGAAGGGGCAGTCACCAGTTTCTCAAAGCTTATTGCATTGGGGTTGAATGGGCAAAGGCCGCATGTCCTGAAAGCGTTTTTTAACATTTTTTCATTCAAAGTCTCCTTAATGACTTTGTCTAGAAGAGGAGCAAAATTTTCCTTTCTCAATTTTTGTCTGTTATTATCAATTTTGTATTGATCTGTTGCCTTCTTCCAACCATTTTTTAAGGGACGGAAAACCCCCACGTCCATGGGTTGGAGCATATGAGTGGAATTTGGTAAGAGGCTGATCAAGATAATTCCTTTTTCAGAACAGAATTCGCTTAATGGAAGTGTCAAATGCGATTTATGGCCATCCACGTAAAAAATTATTGGCAAGGAAATGTCATTTTTGAGAATCCACGGATAAAAAACGTTGCACATGTACTCGAAAAAACTTCCACTGGTCATCCATCCTGATTCTGATTTGCCAAGTCCCCATCCATTAGGCATTAAAGTAACTATGCTTTGGGGAATCCGCTCATACGAGTGCATTACCATTGGAGGGGCTACGTTACCGGCAGCATTGGCTGAAAGAAAAGAATAGCTAATGTTTGTTTTATAAAATAGGTACCCATTAATAAAAATATTAGGAATAAAAAGTAAATACCTGTTACCAAAACTGTAATACATTCCTTTTCGTCATTGCTTGTGTGGCTGTACACTGTTTTGCTTCCTTTAACTGTGAGGACCTTCTTTCCTTTTGGACATAAGAAAAAGGCAGATTCATCTGCGTTAAACACTCTTCTTGGATCGGAAGCTACTTCATGTAAATTGTTTTCATTGAAATAGTTCTCTAATTCCAAAAACCAGTTTCTTATGGCGGGTTCAGTTACCGCTGCACGTGAATTTATCAAGTTTTGACACATTCTATTGGAAATTTTAGTATTACGATGTAGGAACGATTCATACCAATGTCTCCCAGGTCTATTTTCACGAAACGGGTTTGGACGATTGTTCTTTTTAAGTAGCATTGCCACGCTATCCAGCAAATGGTCTTTACTAACTGGAAATCCCATTTTGGCAACGTGAATTATCCACTTCACCAATGTTGCCTCCTCTTCAGGTGTTAATACTGTTGGAGCACCAGGCGAACATTCTACAGGATATTTTGCTGTTTTTTTATAATGTAATGTAGTTTTTGGAATTTTATAAATATTACTTGCTGTTTTTACGGGCATTCCATTCTTTATTGATTCAAGTGCCGATTTCAACGTATCTGGATCATATCGACGATTTTTCTTCTTTCCCGACATTCTAAAAAAGACAGGAAATTCCTATAAACCATCATTTATCCTAAACCTGACACACGAGTTCCTAATTGTGACACCCCCTGTCCGAATTAGGATGTACCATTGAGAAGTTACATTTTGCATATTTTGAGCATAGTATACAACACCATCATCATTTCAGTACGAGCAAGAGAGAGAAAGATATTTCAGGTCTTTCACCTAATTCTGACAGACGTGTCAGAATTAGGAAATGTACTTTGAAGTCGTACATAATTATGACACCTCCAAAATTTGTTGGTTATAATTTAAAAAGTTGTATATTTCTTGAAATATTATATGGAATATACAATACAAACACATTTGTAAACTATCCATACTTAAAATTCACTGTTTTAGACGAAAAAACTTACCTGGAAGTTGAGCCTCAACTCAAGAGTCTTATAAGAATTTGCACAAAAAACACAAGAGGAAGGTAACGGTCACTTGAAACGGGTATACATGCAACAGTAATACACTTCGCTCTGTCAAAATAATTTTTAGACAGAAAAATGACATTATAGTTTCTGTGAATGTTGGCGGTAATTTTAAAAACATGGTAGATTTCTTATTTATCTCACATAAACAAGAGTGTCAGTATTAGGTGCTGTGTCAGATTTCCGTACATTTACCTTACTCACTATTAAATAAAAAGAATTAGTTTTTTTATAGATACTTCAGAAATGATAACTTTGAATCTAAATAATATCCGAATTATTTATAGAAAAACTTGCAGTTTGTTTATTTGAAGAAAAATACGAAAAAGAATGCTGCTGAAAATTATGGAGGAAGGAAGACTAAGAAGTACCACTAGATCCAAATGGTCAAAATAGAAGGATCACTCAAGTTAGCTGGATTCAAATATTTTCTTAATATTGAAAATCAAGCAGTGGAACTAGTGCTGTGAGCAGATCTAAAAATATGGAATAGGTTAGACAGTTGAATAGTTGGACTTCTGCAAAGTTTTCTAAACTTCTCTAGCTCTTCACTTATTGTTTTTCGAAAGGTACATTCCAAGAATTATTGGAAATGTTAAAATATGAGAAGGGTGGTGATTATATTCATAGGAAGTGTTTTAATCAATAATTCTTAGTCACGGAACAATCATCATTGCTTGAGGCATTAACTTAAAATTTAGAAGTTGATCGATGGTTGTCTCCATTACTACATTTCATTGAACTTTTTGGAATAATCAACCAGAGCGTCCGACGAAGTTTCTCGAATCGCCATGTTAATTCAGAAATCATCTTATCAATTGCTTCATACAAATTTATTCAACAACTTTGTTGTGATGTAATATCGTATCCGGCGTCTAAGCTTTCTCTTGAGCCGAGTATTTTTGTTCGCTTCTTACGTTTTTTCTCAACCCTTCACTGCATGATTTTTTTAATACTGTAAATTTGTTTTCTATCAAACAAAAATAATACTTTGGGGAAAATACTCAAAAAAATATATTTTAATTATTTGCAGTCGGAAAAATTGATATTTTGGTATTTTGCTTTTTATTCTACATAAAAATTCCGAGAAGTTTCTTTATTCAATCAAAATCGAATATTACATTTTTCACAAAATATTTGTGATTTCCCTTTTTATTACGGTAATTTGTAACGTTGACAATCATCATGAATTTCGGGAAGTAATTAATTGAGACGTTTTTTACAAAAAATTGATATTTTGGTATTTTGCATGATGTGTATAAATAAAACAGCATTAGCAGTTGACTTTTATTATTTATTTAGTTGGAGTTAAGGTTTTTTATTCCACATGAAAATCTCGAGATCAGTTTCTTTGTTCAAACAAAGTCGAATATTACATATACAAAATATTTGTGATTTGGATTGAAAGTTTCTTCAGAATTTCAGCCATATTGGAAAAATCTTTTTGGTCTGCTTTCACAATCTTAAAAAGAGAAGGCTTCTCTCTTGCTGCTAATATTAATTTATTCCAGTCAGACTGTACTTCTACAGTTTTTTTCCTTTTTTTTTGCTTCAATTGAACTAAAATCTTGATCGTTGGGAAGTCGGGAATGTCCTCGAATAGGAAAGTAATATTGGTTTTAGAAATTTTAAAAAAGTTAGCTACGCCATAAAGAAATCTATTTATCAAATTATTTTTTTTTGCCCTGTGCATCCATCACTAAACAACACTAAGTCTTTGTGGCTCATATATGTCCTGTTAAAATGATGCAACAACAAAGAAGTAACACCTTTCTGGCCTTTCTTGCCAACAGTGTCATCGCACTCTAACATAGTTGCATCATTGGTTGCCAAATCATGCACCCCAAAAGCATAGTACCAGAGCTGGCTAGCAAAAAACAGTGAAACCAGTTTGAATGTGGGGCAATGGCAAATTGTTCATGTAATCAAACGATAAGCACATAATAAGGCATTGCTTTGCTTCAAGTTTACATTGCCTTTTTATTTAATAGAATTTATCAGCCTTACATATATGATGATTTTTTTAACTTGAATAATGTTGCCGAGCTTTAAATGACTGGATATGGGTTTATATCAAATTCGCTATAGGCTCCGGTATTTTCTTGTGCCTGTTATTATGCTTTCCTCTTCTATCGTGTGGTGATTTACATTGAGGTTAATGATCATTCTTCGTACTCTCTCTAGTAACACCAAATATGGTTGAAAACGCCTTAAATCATATGGATATTCTTTGCCTTCTACTCTTATCTTGTAAGAAAACATTGCACTCTTACTAAACGATTTTATTCTGCCATTTCCTTCTTTCGCATTTGGTTCATCATCACTTGTATTACCTACTAACTCTTCTGGATTTAGTGCGAAGCGGAGCACTTATGGATATCAAGCCAAATAAATAAGAAACTCGTTCATCCTTTTACGCCATGTTATTAAACAGAGTTATCAAAGTCTGTCGACTATTTTCGTTAATATTTTGAAAGCGCTTTAAACGCGACCACCTAAAACATAAGATCTACTCAATAATAACGTGAATACCTGTAAATATATTCAGTTTTTGACATACCTACAATCAGCGCCAGTAACTCTAGCCGGAACTTGTTTTTCTACATGATTTTTATGTGCCACACCACGTAATTTATTTTCCTTGATAACTGTTCCTTTCTTTACATATTTTTTCTTTTTTTTCTGCCTATTTGTAACATTATTTGAATCACAAATATCGTTTACACTCGCCATACTTACTAATCAAACAGACTAAAATAATAACCCAACAAATATAAAAAGCAATCGACGATGCGCGCGGCGTCGCCAATATGCACATACACAATCTACAATTCCGACAAAACAATGGTGCTTTTTGCAGGATTTCGGTTGGACCATGGCCATTTTTGTAGAACTACTTGATCTTTTGGCGGCTGGAAATTCGTACTATGGTTCTTTTCGTAGAATCTGACATTCCCGGTAAAACAGGTGGCACCTGATTCATAAGTGTGTACTAGTAAGTATTAGCTCGTTACAGAAATTGAAAACTGATTATTAAAATTTATTTTGAATATACAGCACTTAGGGGAAAATGGAAAATTTAATACTCCGGATACCTCTTAAGAATTGCATAATATTTGCATTTGGGCTTTTAAGATAATCTTCGGCCAGTAATTTCATTCTCCTATCAGGCTGGATATACTTCCATCTTTTTGGAGATGGCTCGTTTCCAGCAACGAAATGTTCATTGGCAACATCTCTGCTTCGTTGTATAGTTTGAAGGCTGTCAATGAATTTCCAAATGGTTGGATGGTCCATTAACAGCTGTCACTGCGGCCCGGCATGGTTATTGGTACTATCCGTGTTTTTCTGGACTCGATTGTGTACAGACTGCATCTCTGGAAGAAATATTGCCTGTCGGCGACCATTTCCTCTCCTCTTTGGACGTCCTACATAAGAGTCCTCAAACCACTGTGAAGGGGGCTTCAGTTTCATGGTAGTTACGGCCTGCTTCACTAAATATTAGAACTGCTTCACATTTTTCTGCTAAACCACGAGGCTGTACCATTTTTATTGTTGTGAATAAAAAAGTCACCAAATTGCAAAAGTCAATTTAACTTTTATTAACAAGTTATTAAAAATTTATTTTTCCGCAAATCGCTAGGAAATTTTGACATTCCTGTCAAAATTTCTTGAAGAAAAAGTCAGGACTTCCTTACTGTAAGGAAATGATATTTCCGTACAGTTGTTAGTGTTCTACATAATCCATAAAACGTCTGTATGCATTTTCGTACTTTTCTCTTGATTTCTTTGGCAATAATTCTAATGAAGCAGTATTCACTGCCTAAACCAGCTCTGGAGGAGTCCCAGGAATGGAAATTTCATCATCACTTATCATTTTACTTTCGAGAACACCAGCAATTAAATTTATAAGCGTCAAGTTTGACAATTCAACCTCAATACGTTTCCATAGTAACCCAAGTAATTTTATTAGGAATTTCAAAGCACCATTTATTTGGGAATAAAATTATCGCGTTTTTTTTTTTAAATCTATCAATATCTGTCGAATTTTAAACGATTTGCGGAAAAATAGTATGTTTACCTCGTAGGAAAAGCCACATTCCTGGACGACTGTGAAGATTGCTAAGTCGAGGCGCAAGCCGAGATTAAGCTTTTCCTACCCGGTAAACAATGTACTATTATTATACAAAGTGAGTTGAAACCCATCTTTTACCAAGGGTAATAATAACTAAAAAAACCTAATTCGAATAGTTTTATTGATCAGAATAGACATCAATTGAGGAGTGTAGTTCCATAGCCCGTCTAATCGATAATATCTGATACTTCAGAAATCGGAAAAATGGTCTGTTACAAACGTAATCACTACAATAAACTACAAATGTTATCATTTACAATCGGTTACACATAGGAAGCTGTGATGATAATAAAAAATAATTTCGTCTAAAACTGTATTCAAAATTTTTTTTTTATTTTGGAAAAGACTAGTTTTGGAGAATCATTGTGGATAAGACTGTTTTTGGAAGTAAATAAGGTTTCAAAACTCAACATTATTGTTGTTGTTGAACTTGTTTTTTTAAAGATTTTGTCAGTCTTTTAGTTTTTTCACATTTACGGCGTGACCAATGGGAATTACCTCAGGATTTATGTTGTTTAAGCTTTTTTTCAGTATGGATTTAGATGCGCCACTGTCGTTATTGTAAGCGACCTCACCTCTGACCAATATGTTTTCCTGTAGCGATTTTTTTATTGAAATACGTTTGGAAGGGGCAAATTTGAAATGCCATTGACCAGATGACAAATCAGTTATTGCTTCTTTACATTCCATAGCTTCAACATTTCTTCCTAAATTAAACACTGTCCCAAATTCACCAAAAATCTGTTCATATTCTTCTGGTTTGATTATAGTATCCCATTTTCTCACCCTCTTTTTTATTCGGCCAAAAACCCTATCAGGGGGAATATAGGAATGTCCAGGTACTGGGAGAATGAACAGCCGAAGCAATTTGATTGGGTCCTTTTGCTAATTCAGTCTCCAACCAGGTGTAAATAAAAACAGTATCTTTATTTTGGGGTGAACCTGAATGTCCTTGGCAAACTGTGAAGCTGTAATAATAGAGTTGCCTACTATAATAAGCCGCTTGATCTGAACCATGTTTTTTTGGCAATCGAACGAAAATTTAAAACCTCTTTCTTAATCAGATTTTGAAAATCTGCAAAAAGATTTTAATTTTGAAGTCGCAGTTGCATCATTATGCGATTCTTCCCATGAACAGTACTTTTCTTGACTCTCTCGTTTAACTCAATGCTTTTTGAACATGCATCTGAGGCAGGCATGCCAAAACCGATATTATAGTCTTTTACAAAGATGTGCCGAAAATAGTGATATTTAACGTTTAAGTTATCAGGTGATTTTGCATTATACATTGTCCACATTTTCTTCACAGACAAGTCGCTAGATAAATATTGCCTTGATGATTTGCCACGACTATAATGGGAATCGACTAGTGGTGGAGAACTATCGATAGTAGTCGATAGTCAAGGATCGAACTATCGATAGTTGTCGATAGTTTGAAAAAAATTCAGTCTCATTATAATTATGACATTAGACGAAAAAGAAAATGATTCAATAGATTTTTTCTCTAATGAGGATATAATCTCAACAACAATTGCGACATTTTCAAGTTAAACAATATAAATACAATTTATCCAAAATTTAACTTAACCTCACTTCTGTTATTATGAATATTAAAAATCTTGAAAAAACAAATAAACAATATTATTTTAAGAAAAAGTATATTATTTTGTAACTAGCCACCCATTTTTGTTGATAAAAATTAAGACATCAACATTTTTGGCTTTCAGTCTTGACCGTCTGTCCGTAACAATCTGCCCTGTCATACTAAATACACGTTCTGATTCCACTGATGTTGCTGGTATGCCCAAGTATTTTTTTGCGCAATGCTGAAGTGGATGTAATTCGTTTCCATTTATCTAAAACAATAATATGTGTTACTAATAATCATAATGTATAAGCAGTTTAAATTAACTTACTTTCCAAAATAGTAGGGGATCACTGTTTTGGTTTGTATTTTGTCTCTCGAAGTATTGCCTTTTGAATATTATGGCATCCACTATTTTAGATTTTATTTTCTGATTGGTTCTTTCTGTCATAAACGAAAATAAAGATGAAGCTCTCTCTGATGAATCTAAATCATCTTTATCATTGCTTATGCTTCCCTTACTGTCTCGCTCTTTAACATCTTTATTCAGCATTACTAGCATCTCATTCTCCAAAAATTGTCCAGCTGCTTTTGCATTGTTTATGATTCGGAAGCCCTCTTGTTTAAATGCGGGATCAAGCAATGTACTCATTCGGGTCACAGTCCTCTTTTCATAAAGGAATAGTCTGGATTGAACAGAGTTAATAAGTTTCTCACACATGATTGTTCCTTCTTCACTTCCAATGTTATTTTTTAAGTTTATTAAAGAATTGTATATTCCAAATGTTGAAGGAATTATCATAGATATGGTAACATAAGCTCTGACACCTTTAAAGTTGCTTCATCAAATGGTTTCAAAAGTTTCCCATTTTCACCAAGAACAGTTAATTCATCAATGCTCAAAGGTACTGGAGCTTTTTTTATTTTCAACAAGGACTTGTTAACAAAAACGCTAGTTTTCAAAATCCTCTCTATCTTTTATATGCACTGTTCCACCTGGTTGGAACCTCTTGCAAAAGTTTTAATGAACTCTTGGTATTTTGTTCATTTTTAAAAATCTCTGTCGCAATATTACTGCTTTTGAAAAAGCGAACAATTTCTTTGCATCTATTTAAAAAATTTTTCACAGGTTCCAGAGATAAGCTGTCTTGCACAACCAAATTAATACTGTGTGCAAAACATGGAAGGTGTTTTTTTTAGTATCTCACATGTCTTTATCATGTTAGCTGCGTTATCTGTTACTATACATGATATTTTGTTTTCAATATCCCAATCATTAAATATTTGACTCAATGCATCTGCCAAATTTTGTGATGTATGATATATTCCATTTTCTATGGGTTTTGTTGACAAAACAGCTGACTTAATTTGGAATTCTTCTATTATAAAATGACAAGTCACAGTTAAATAGGATTCATTTGTCACAGATGTCCATGAATCAGAAGTAATGGCAATGAACTCAACAGTTTGTAATATTTCCTTTAAGACTTTGCACGCATCTGTATATATTTTCTTCATTATTGTCTCCCATACAGAGTATTTGCTAGGTATGATATACCTAGGGTTTGAATGATTAACAAAAGATTTGAATCCTTGATCATTCACAACATTATAAGGTTGAAAATCTTTTGCTATCATTTCCTTATTTTTTGGAGAATCACTGTCATATTCATTTAGGCGCTTGAAAAATGGACTGATTGACCGATTACTGGACCTTGCCGAACTTGAGGCAGTAAGATTTTCTTTATCACTTCCATCTACATTAGCTCTGTCATAGTCATGAGGCTTTCCCAAAAGCCTGGGGTGGTATCTTTTGAGATGGTCACTAAGATTGCTTGTATTACCGCTTGTCTTATACTCCTTGCCACAATTCAAGCACTTGGCAAATTTTTTATCACCAGATTTCTTAAAAAAGTTCCACACTTTTGAAACCTTCGGTCTTTTCCTTTTTCTATTATCAATTCTTCTTCAACATCTGTATCCTCTACCAAATTGTCCGCTCTTTCCTCATTCTCATCCCTAGCTTCATCTTCAATATTAGCATCTACAAAAAATATACATAATCCTTTATTCCTTTATTAATTCTCAACACACCTAAGATAGGTAGGTACCTAATTTAATTATAATTCTATATTTTTTCAATACAAACTTACCTCTTTCTCTTACCTCGTTCTTCTCTGGTAGTACCACTACACTAGTACTAGGACTAGGCTCTAATTGACTCCGATTGATTGTGATAAACTTTTTCATGTCGAATAATATTATTATTATAATCCAAAATTAACTACTTCTCTAGACAACAAATTAAACAATAACCTGACAATAACAATAGATGAACGGAATAAATTTTATTATTCAATAAAAAATAAAACATCGAATGTCAATTGTCAAAGGCATGGGCGCAACTATCGAAAACTATCGATAGTGACAAAGAACTATCGATAGCGTCTCGATAGTTAATACTATCGATAGTTGTCGATAGTGCTATCGATAGTTCTCCACCACTAGAATCGACAGCTTTAAAACTTTCTATAAAACGTCTTACTTCCCTTTCTAGACGTGTATTTTCTGCTACGTGTATCGCCACCCCTGTTTTCTTTGGTATCACAGCAGGTTTCCAGATGCTTCTTCACAATTCGCTGTACCCTGTCCTTCAAGACACCCAGTATGGGTGCCACCAAAATTGGAAATTCATTAATTGTGTAGGTGATATATCGGCAGGATTATGTTGACTGGGAATATAATTCCAGCTTTCAGCATTAGTCAGTTGTATTTTTGAAATTCTATTTGCAACAAATTGTTGAAGTCGGGATGGTTCAAGCTTTAACCAAGCTAACAAAACTTGAGAATCACTCCAATAGATTGTTGGAATTGAATTAGATAACAGGAGCTACACCTGCAATGACCCAACCTAATTTTGTATTTTGCAGTGTTGGCAAATGCTTGCCAAGTTTTATTCGTCCTTGATAAAGAAGATTCCAGAATTCACTTGCTCCAATTAATATGTCAATATCTCTTGGTTCATAAAATTGATGATCAGATAACTTGATGTCACTTGGAATGCTCCAATAGGAGTGATAAATAAATTGAGATGGAGTACTGTTACTAATTGTAGGAACTACTAGACATTCAATGGTACTGGAGAAATTAGAAATATTTGAGCAGAGTGTGATAGAACATTTTTTGTATATAATAGATATAGTTCGGTTTATACCCATGATTGAAATATTAGCATTTGATAATGGTAATTTAAGTTTGTGACAAAACTCTTGAGTGATTAAATTGGATTGGGTCTGAAATTGCTCTGGATAAGTGTGAATTATTACTTTTGTCTTTGACTTGAAAAGTGACAGTGGACAATAATACTTGAGAGGCTTGTATTCTGTGTTTAACTAAGAATTGCATTTGGTTTTCAGCTGGGTAGCCATTAATTATAGTTTGAGAATTGGTTGAATTAGATGCTTCATTATTGTTGGTTGAGTAATGAGAATCGTTATGTAATAAAGTACTTTGTTTTTGAGGACATTTTTTTGCATTGCCCTAGTTTACATTGATTTTTGTTATGACCTGTTCTAAGACAATTTATGCAGAGTATTAACTCTTTTACCTTATTGAATCGTTCTGCTGGTGATAATTGTAAAAAATCGTAATTGTAAAAAAAGTATATATAGTGTGATCTCCTTCACACAAATTACATTTAATTGAATTGACTGGAAGATTACACCCCACACAGCACATGTTTGTCCATTGGATATACAATGTACGTTCGTTATCGACTTCCATTGGACGTCCTTGATTGGATGTTCAATGTCCGATGGACATCTACTGGATGCTCTGATGTCACCACTTTGGACATACAATGGTTGTCAATTTAAGGACTTCTATTGGATGTACACAAAAAGACGGCAAATGGACGAATACTTGTGAACGTTCAATGAACGTAGATGGCCAATGGATATATATTAATATATATATATATATATATTAAGACGAATTTATCGTCTTATAAATATAAAATGAATCCAAGCTTTTGAAAAAAAAAATATAGTTTACAATTTTAAAAAAAAATAATTATTATATTTGCTTATTGTGATATATTTTTAGACAATAGATAAGAAATTGTATGTTTAAATATTAGAAAGTGAGTTAATGTATAATGTGAACATACAGAATAATGTTAAAATTAGTGTTTTTTTAATTTCATTGAAAGAAAATATGAAATTTAAAAGGTTTAAAATTATGAACTGTCAGGTGTAGGTGAAAAATTGAAGTTTTGAAGTAAATAATAACTTGTGAGGAAAAAGAAGACTAGTTCCAGACTCAGGAGATGAAGCTCTATAAAATGGGGCCAAGCACAGGTGTCCCAGCTAGAATAAAAATTTTGAAAGGTAGCATTTTTGATGGTGATGTCATCAAAAATGTCAGATGGAGTCTGTAATTTGATGTGGCCAGAGGAGCACGGTAATTTTTTTGCTGTGGTACTCGTTTGTTTCCGAAAACTAGAGACCAGGTTGCCCAGGTAGCTGAAAAATAAATAAGAAGTGAAGAAAAAAAAAATTTTTGGAATATTAAAAAAGATTGTCAAAGGTTAATTTAAATTGAAGAAAATTTTGATTTATAACGACTAAAGATAATTATTAATTATCTGGAATAGAAGAAGTAAATAGATACATACCCTTAGAATTGTTTAAATGGCCATAAAACTATAATAGGACATAGTTCAATCAATCCATACAATACATGGTTTATGGACGAAGCAATTCCTTATATTGAGAAGATGTAAGGTAACAAACATTCCATTGGAAATAACCTTCATAATATCCTAAAAGTTTTTGTAAGAAGTAATAGTTTATTTGTTTTGAACAGTTATTGTATAAAATTGAGGGTCCGGTAAGGTTTGCGACCCTCGGAATTTTGCAACGATTTTTTTTTTAATAGAAAGCCCTATGGTTTCGTGAATATTTGACATTTTTTGACAATTATGTCTAGATATCGGATGGTCACAAATTTTAGATGGAGCGGCGAATGAGCTATGCTGCCAGTTTTCATTTCTCTAACTATCGTTACGGCTTGAAAATAACACCAAGGTTTTAGATTTATATTTCATTCTCACATAACACCGATGTATATATCAATATTTGTCCTATAAAAACATAGTATTGCTGATAATATAAAAGAAGGGTTTTTAAAATAATCGCGAGACCACAGTTCCAGTGGATTGCGCTATTCAATTTAAGCTATATTTTATATTTATATTGATATTATTTCACATTCGACAAATGTTCACTCGAATAAATGGGAAAATATAGTTTTCATAAAACGATCGATAGATCGGAAAAAAAAACAAGAAGTGATTTATTCATGTTAATCTTTGAATATAAGAACGACTAAGCTTAGGTTAAACGACAAAAAATCAACATATAATACGTAGCCTAAGTGTGTATTAATAACCATTACATGAGAGTTACATACACTTTTTTTTTCTAGGAAAAGAAATTTGATTTGAAAAAAAAAATTAAATTATGTACTTATCGTGACTCGAACCCGGCATGTACAGATCGAAAATAACCTTATGCGGCGCTTTTACACACTGCGCCACGGAATTTCTCCTTGGAGTATAGCATAAAGCATAGGTATATAGGTGAACAAAATTAGTGATCAATCATTTTAAACAAAAATTAATAAGTTTAAATATGTATTTATCTTGGTCATTGAGAATTTTTCGACTCGACATTTCTTTTGAAAACTCACACAAAAGATTAAAACTGTCGAACTGTCAAACATTCTACAGAAAATATTGGGTTTGCATACAATTAACAAGTTATAGTATAGGAGTAGAAAAAAATTATTAGATGCTTTTTCGAGAAGGGGAAGGGAATGTATATAGATAGACATGAATATCAAATGATTTTTATTTCATATGTTTTTCAAAAAAGGGAAAGGAAGTCAGTATGCTTATTTATGAATTTTCTAATGCAGAGATCTAGATTGACCGATTGCGAGCGCGCCGGGTCGACGTTTCGCAATTCGCGCGCGCGAATTATATAAAAATAGAATGCACTGAATTTATAAAAATTTGAAATTTATTCACCTTGAGAACTCTTGAGCGTTAGCACTCTGGGCGTACGATTCGATCTTTATGTTTTTTTTCTATGATAGTCGTCACAGAACTATCAACACACTATCTACTGTAGAAAACAAATTGATTTCCTAAATAGAAGTTTATTGAAAACAAAGTTGATTTTTTCAATTACATTAATATAGGATCAACAAATGTACCTATCTACTAATTTATTTTTTTTTAATGATATTTGCCTATTGGCTGAATAGCGTAGAATGCATTCTTCCACTCAAAAAAAAGAAGACTTAACTAAGTTAACCTACAAATACATATAAAGTCAAAAAACGAATTAAATTATACAATAATGTGTGAAAAGTTTGTAAAGGATTTTTGTTATACCTCTATCGATCAAATATTTATGAATATAACCTTTGGTAAGTCAATTTTGGTTCTGGTCGACTTCGCGACCCTCGGAATTTTGTGATAATTTTAAATTTGTTTGAAAGCTTACCTTAAATAAAGCAGATTAGAACAAAAATTTCCTTGGATCATCCAGAAATTACTTCAAAAATCACGATTTTAGTTCAAAAAGTGGTACTTTTTCGAGGGGCAATCCGCTGGGGCATTGCGGTGTACAAATTCTGGGAATTACTGGGCATTACTGGGAATTACAGGCATTACTGTGCATTACTGGGGAATTAGTGGGAATTAGTTGGCTTCAATGGGGAATTAGTGGGCATTACTAGGAATTACTTTGCATTAGCTAGGAATTACTGTGAAAAATGACCGCCAAAACTCGTCGCTAGAACAGACTAGGCAATGCAACGCATGCGTGACAATACAAAAACCGTGAGGAGTGTGTGGTCACAATCTTAGGTAAACGATTCGTAAAAGAAGTACGTAGAACAAGGAGAAAATAATTTGTTGGAAATTTTGTGTTTGTTTGTGTGTTTTGGTGTATATATTTATATACACTGTGTTATTTATAAGATGCGACATGTCTAAAAAAGATTAAATTTAAAATGAAGCAAAGTTATTTGTTTCAAAAATTGTGAAGAAAGAACTAAAAACAAAAAGAAAAATATTTCATCTCCGCGGAGAACCCATCCACCATACTACAGGTTTGAGTTTTAAATTATCCCCTGCACTACCATGTCAGCCATCACGTAATCGATAAAGATCATCCAATAGTTATGAAAATAGAGTTCAACTTTTTGAAACATAAATATCCATTTTTTTATTGAACCAGAGAACTAAAAGTGCATTTGAACTTATTTTTCAACGACCTTTCCAAATCTGTCATTATTTTTCATGAACGCTATTTGGTAAAAAAGTTAGTTCGCGTTTGACAGTTTTGTACAGGAATCTATATGTCGGATCTGATAAATAACACAGTGTACTTATACAATACTTTCAGGGTAAGTCTAACAAGCGGCGTGTAATAATAAGTATTTAGATTTCAAAGTTTGATGGGATCGATAGTAAATAGGCAGCACCGGTTCTGGATCATGACGTAGCACGTAACGATGTGACGTTTGGTCCACCCCGCGCACATGCTTTACCACCACCACTTTTAGAGTCAATTTTGACGTTTTCAGACCTTGGCTTTTTTGGTGATTTTCTTATGGAGATTCCCATGTTAGCGCCTCCGCCATGGTCCAGAACCGGTGCTACCTATTTACTCTCGATTTTATTTGATCCGAGCTAAGATCATAATATATTTATCGAGACAAAAAAATTATAAGTCTTAATTAAATGTAATTCCGTGTTCAACCGTTAACCCGAAGAATTAGTTTAAATATTTATTAGCTTTAAAATGGAAATATGACGAATACATTTTATCAATAATGCCATGTACAATAAACAATAAAATAGAGTAGTAATAGTAAGTAAAATGTGAACAATCAAAAGTTAGAGCTGCTGGATTTTGCCATGAGCTACCGTACATCAGCACTGTGTGCGATAGAAGCTGAAAGTTGACAGTAAATAGTATTTTATGCAACTTTCATGTAAATGATAGCCATTAAGACACGAGCATGTTGTAGGATACGAAACGAGCCGCAGGAAAGTTTCGTATATAATATGCGAGTGTATTAATGGCCATTACATGAAAGTTGCATAAAATAATTTTTCTACTCCGATTAATGAGAATTATTAGTTTAAATAATTTTAAATATAGTTACTTCTGAAAATCAAAATTATTCGACAGCTGTCAAATTAAGTGTCACTTAATAAGTCTGTTCGCCTGCAATAAAAGTGTAGCACGGAGCTATATAATTTTGAAAAATTCAGGTCTATCTGTGAAAAAATACGTATAAAATTACTAAATTAGGGAATATCTATGTATATTGCATTTGTATACTGCAAGAAGCATTAGAACATAATTAAAAGAAATAAAATCGTATAGCTCAGTGCTACACTTTCATTGCAGGGAACAGACCTAATATAATTAATTTCAGAAATGTCAACCAGGTATCCATGGCTATATTAAATATTGTGCGAATGTCGCATTCCTATTGGTTTAAAAATCTGTATCATAATGAATATCATGACACAGATTTTAGTCTTTTAATAAGTATATTATAAAACAGGAGTAGAAAAATCAGTTTTAAAAACATTGAGTAGGTAGATATAAATGTAGCTCGGTAGGTAGGTAGTTAGGTACTTCATGTCAGTGTCGTGAATTATGCTAAGGGTTGTTTTCTTTTACAATTTAAAAGTTAAATTAATAAAATATTATAGTAGGGGAGCCCACGATGCTAAATGGGGATTTACTCGAGCGTCGTAGAGACCTATTGGGAAGCAAAGCTTGGATGATAAAAAGAAAAAAATGTTATATGATGTATACCTTTACATCGGTGGGGGAAGCGGCTATAGATTTTTAAATATGTAAAAAAAAACTGTTGCATGGACATCCTCGAGCGCGTCAGATATTGATAGCATCAATGCCCTACGTATTTTTAATAATGTACGTATATTAATCTGGGACACTATCCTCGGCTGTCGTTTATTAGAAAACGTGTACGCTTTAGCAATATACGAGCGATTCTATATTCTCGAAATGCGTTTTAAACTCGTATACTTTTTTAAAACGGGTAATTTGCAACGAGCGGATTTTCTAACACGTTTTTAATAGGACTTGTATGTTTTAAGAGAAATGACACTTCTTTTCATTAGATATAGGTTAGATATTTATATTTTTTTGAACAATTAAATGCTTCAAATTATTAAAAAACGTAATGGCTGAGAATTTCTTTCAATTACTCTTAATTGAACAATTGGAAAACTTGGAAGTTCGGAATCGTAGAAGATTCAGATAAAGGGAGAATCCATTTTTGGAATTGAATAATAGGGAATTTATAAGAACATTTAGGCTTTCAAAAGAATTAGTCGAGTCATTGGTTCAAACCCTACGTCCTTACATGCAACCTCAACAAAGAGGCACTGATTTAGAACCAGAAATAAAGGTAAACATTTATGCAAATAAGTAAGTAGTTTAAGTACAAATATTAATTCATAATTTTACAGATATTAATTTGCTTGCGATTTCTTGCAAGTGGTAGTTATCAACTAGACATTGGAAGTAATTACCATTTCAAAGTGTCTCAATCTTCTGTGTCACGTTGTATCCATGAAGTTGTGAATGCTATAAATCAACCAGAAATTTTTAGACAATTTGTAAAATGGCCTCAAAATATTCAAGAGCTGAATGAGATAAGAAGAGGGTAAAATGTTTTAAATTAAATTTTGTTTATGTAACAACAAAAACTATTTAAGGTTTTTTATGAAGTATGACTTCCCTGGAATCATAGGTTGCATTGACTGCACCCATATTGCTATATTTCCGCCAAAGATTCATGATCCAGTTTATCCTGAATATCTATACGTGAATAGAAAGAATTATCACTCTATAAATGTACAATTGGTTTGTAATGATTAAATTATGTATATGTTAAATTTAGTATAAAAAACTCATTTTAGATTTGCGATCATAACTTGAAAATATTGAATGTTAATGCTCTCTACCCAGGAAGCACTCACGATTCCTTTGTATGGAGCAACTCAAATGTCCAGCAAACTTTAAGGACTTTGCATGAACCAGGAAATACTGATTACTTTTTACTGGGTAAGTCTGAAACTTACGTGAAGATATATTTTCTAGTTTATTAAAACAAAATTGGAAACTCAATTAAAAATATTGTTTTTTAGGTGATTCTGGTTATCCATTAAGGACATGGTTACTTACCCCTTTGGAACATGAACCTCAGCCAAATACACCACAAGCAAGATATGACACTAAGCATAAGACTATAAGAAGTTTAATTGAACGTTGTAATGGGGTCCTAAAAATGAGGTTTCGCTGTTTATTGAGACACAGAGTGCCACATTACACTCCAATTGTAGCTACTCTTATTTTTGCTTCACAACTTTGTTCTTTTGCATCAGCACTTCTCTCCTGTGATAAAGCTATTCTCTCTAAAACTTGCAACTTTCTTTCATAATATTGTTCTTTCAATTGTGTTTTTGCAGCCAAGTCTACACGCAGATTTTCTGCTGCCTTGGCTGTATAGGACAGTTTGGGATTTTGTGCTTGGTCCTTTTTAATATCAATTTTTTTTGAAGAATTAGAACTCATAGTTTCTAGTTTTTGCTTATTAGTAACTGCTTCGTCTGTTTCCTCAATGACTAGCAGAATATTTTCATCCTCTGTATTCAATGAAAATGTGGCTTCTGATTCTTGAACACCTCTGTGCCCTTCAAAACTAACAGGTTTAATAATTTCCAATATACTTTGTTCTTCTTCTGTAAAATCATTTTCTGGTTTATGTGGACCACCTCCTGTACCACACGCATAATTTTTACTTTGACTAGCCTTTTGCTTTGTTCGGGCCTTTGTGTCTTGCCATGTCTAAAAATAAACAATATAATAATTATTTTTCTATTAAGTTTGCATTAGGATTTGACTACTTTGTGAACTTGTAACTAACAAATTATATAAAAATATGTTTTTGCTGCCCGTACGTTGAAAAATCATATTTTCTGAATATTTAATTTACTTACTTTCCTCCAACCTTTCCAATCCCTGGAAACACCTGGCATGGCATTGAGGATGTCTGTTAATTCCATCCATTTAACTCTAGCATCTTTGAAAGAGAAATTGTTGGAAAATTTTCCAGATTGTAAATTTTCGTTTTTCTTCAAGAATTCGATAAGTGTTTTTTTTTGATTCTCAGTGATTTGTTTCTCTTTCATATTCAATCGCTTAATTATTTTTTTAAAGAATCCAATACAATTTCTATGCACTATTCAAACGATATGTGGCTGTAAAATCACAAATCTTCTTCTATTCCAATTATTTTGTCGCCATCAACATTACTTGAATTCAACTAAAATGATCATTTACAGTGGTGCCAGATATATTATTTGCATGTTAAAAAACGTACACTTCTTGAAAAACGAGTAGTCGGCAAGCGTAAGTCAAGAATATGTATTGTGAAAACTATTCGTTTTTCAACCACTTGCTTTCGAAAACGATTCGCTTTTTAGAGATAGTCGAGGATAGCGGCCCTGATCGTTTGCATGATGCGGGTGGTTGTATTTAAGGGTTGAAAATGAAAAAAAAAAATGAATCGAGCGCGTCAGATTTTCTAAGTGAGTGTTGAGTGCACCAAAAAAATGGTCTAATTCACTAATCTGACGATTTCGATGGGACGCAAACTCGCGGCCATTTTCATAATGTGCAAAAAACAATCGCCATTTTGAAATACTCAAGCGCGTCAGATTAAGATATATATGGTTCATCTTTATGTTCTGAACGTACTGTCTCATAATCTGACGATTATCTAGAGGGATTCGCCTGATCTGACAAAAAAAAAATTAGAAAAACGGTTCACATTAAAGGCCATCCCTGCAACTTCCCTCTAATTCTATTCCTTGGCGCTTAAAATTGTACTTATGACATTTTTGAGCTCAAAATATAATTTATGTGATATTTTGAGCTCACTGAGTTCAAAGAAATAATATTTCCATGCATTTGAGCTCTCCCAGCTCGAAAGTCTGATAGAAGTTTCATAGAACACTATTTTTGGAATCTTCAAACCGCAATAACTTTTGAATAGATCAAGCAATTTTCACGCGGTTGGCGGCATTCGACGCAGTTTTATCATCCTCATAAGTAATTTTGCAATTTCAATTGATCGAACCACAAATTTCGGAGTAATCCCGAAAAAACACTTTTTCGGGTTTTTTTCGTTCACGATATCTCTTGAACGAATCAACCAATTTTGACCAGCTAGGTGGCGATCGACGTGGTTTTTCAAGCTCAAAGACGGATCAGTTTTTGAAGTTAATCAATAAACCTGGTTGAAAGATATTCCAAGAAAACCACTTAAAAAAAAATTCTTATTTTTTTTGAGATTTATCAAAAATTTTCAAATCTATCAGTCCGAATCGGTTAAAATTCACAGCAAATCTAATTTTTAGGGAAATCTTTAGAACGCCGTTTAGTAGATTGCGTTCGGTTTAGTCGTTCAAAAGTTATAAGCGAGTCACACACACAAACACCCACATACATACACACACACAACCACACATACATACAGACTTAGTGACAACATCACGGGAGTAGTCAGGGAAGCTTCCTATGACCTTAAAACGTCAAGATCTGATGAAAACTCGATTTTCGTAAAACGGGGTAAAACCAATAACTTCCCGAATTGTTTAAAATTTTTAATTTTTCTTAGCGGGAAGTCAAAAAAATTTTTATTTTTTAAATCATTGAACTTAATTAATTGAAAAGTTCAGGTAATAGCATGCAAATAAATAAGTGTATGCTTTTTTAGTAAAATACATGTATTTATAAAGAAATTACTTAAAAAAAACTTAAACGCGGGGAAGGAAAAGTAGGCATCACGCAGCTGCACATTCGTCGATAAATTTAAATGCTTAAATTTATCGACGAATTTCTGTTATTTCGGCTTGCGGAAATCGTCAGATTATATATTTTTCATTATTCTTGAATTATTTCCTTCAAAATAAAAAAAAATTTAGCTACGCTCGAGAATGTCGAGATGGCGTTTTTTTTTACAACTTTGTTGCCCTCCCCTTTTTTTACGTCACTCTCAAATATACACTTTTTAGGATGTAATTAACTCACCCTACCTTAATCTGACGCGCTCGAGAATTTCTGATGGTCAATTTTTTTTTACTAATCTGATCCTATATCCTTCACGGGCGGCCTTATATATGGGCCTCTTGTTTTGTGGAGGTACTTAACCGGGTACAAGGTATCCCTCTGTATATTAATCTGCCGCGCTTTAGTAAATCCCGAAATCCCCGCTTGGGCTCCCCTACTATTACAATGGTAATGTATTGTCTTGATGAATATTCATTATGTATATACAAATTATTGCTTATATCTAAAATTTGCTCGAAGTTTATATCAAAATAAACATAACTAATTAATTACCAATTTATGTTGCAGATGCTGAATACTCACCAATAATTATGAAAAGGAATAATATTTTTCATCCATGCTTTTACTCTTGTATTGATGTATTATACACTTTTTTACTTTTCAGACATGGAGCCGATTTTAGAGACTAAAGTCATTTCTGCTAACCCAAGCCCTACCTCCATGCCTATTTCTCCAGAACCAACTCCTTTGACTGTACCAAACCCAAAGCCTCTATTCCGTGCCCGGCAGAATAAAATTAAAAATGATAAGAATATCAGTTCGGAGGCATTGAAAAAAAAATATTTCATGCAAAAATTAAGAAATGCCCAGTATGAAGCAATGTCCCAAAAATCATTATATAAGCTACAAAGACAAAGCTTAATGTGGGATTTGAAAATTAAGAAAAAAAAATATGCATTGTTATTAAAAAATGAAAATTGAATTAAAAGAGTTTTATATCATTTACTAATGCAGAGTTTTATTTGTAAACAATGTCAGTATGAGAAAAGAATTGAATAGATAATATAGTTTCAGATAAAATACAGTTCTAGAAAATTATTTTCAGGTGAAATAACCTTCAATAATGGCATTTCTAACTGTTGTATTCACATTTGGTTGGCGAATGGGTGCAATATCATTATTTTCAATTACTTCCAGATATTCATCAGGATCATGTTCAAAAAAATCACCAAGATCAATGGCTATATTGTGTAATACAGCACAAGCAACTATAACTGCTGCTGTGGTATCCACGTGTGTTCTTAATCCCACTGACAAGCAGGCAAATCTTCGCTTTAGAACTCCAAAACACCTTTCCACTGTATTTCTTGTAGCAATTTGGGCTCTGTTGTACTCTTCTTCAGCTGGAGTTCTTGGATTTAACACAGGTGTTAATAGATATGCTTTACATGGATATCCACTATCACCTAGGAGAAAATTGTTCCTACCATATCTTCCACGAGTCAAATCAACAACCAAAGGGCTATCATTTAATATCGTTGAATCGTGTACTGAGCCGGGCCAACGTGATATTATGTGTCTAATTTTTAAATGTGCATCACACACTACTTGTATGTTTAAAGAAAAATATCCTTTTCGATTGCGATACAGTTCTGCGTCTCTTCCACCTGGAGATAATATTTTTATATGTGTACAATCCACAGCACCAATGACTCTTGGGAAATTCCTTATTGCATAAAATTGGGTACACACTTCTACAATTTCTTCCCGAGTCGATGGCATTCTAATTTCTTCTCGCCCTAACAGGGCAATATAGTGCGTAACTCTTTTGATTATTCGTGACACTGAGGGCTGCGAAATATTGACAATGTCTCCAATACAATTTTGAAATGCACCAGTTGCATAAAATCTCAATGCAAGAAGTAATTGAGCCATTGGTTCTATGGATCGGTTACCATGAACTTTTGGCTCCAGATGATTACCGATTCTATTCAAAATATTTATAACAATGTCTTTACGAAAACGAAATCTGGCCTTGAAATCAACATCGTCATATTTCTCAAATACATTAATTCGAGGTCTTATGAATCGAATTCTTCGATATCTTGGTACCTCTTCTACATCACTGTTCTCCGATAAAGAAGAAAGGTCTGTATCCATTATTTATTAACTTTTTAATAATCTAAAATAAAATTAGTTTTAATTTCCTATTGTATTCAATTCGATAATTTATTTCAAAGTCGTTCTTTAAAACATGTAAAAATGTTCAAATGTAATGTCAAATTTAAATAAGAATATTATATGGAAAATTGAGATCTTATTTTGATGAAAAATAGATAGACAGTTACTAATTATATTTATTTACCTTTTAAGTATTTCCAAGAGTAATCTCGAACAATATAATAAAGGTTTTATTAGCAATAACTTTTCTCAATTTGACAGTAACAACAATTTAACCAGTCGGCGAGCACTGATTATATTTCAGCTTGATTACGTCAAATATAACGGTGCCGTTAGAGGAAAATTTGGTTTCTGAATACCGTTTAGCGTATAACGGTCCGTTATATCATATAACGGCTGGTTATACTGACGGCTCCGTTATAAGAATTTAACGGAGAGAACTGTCAAAATAACGGCACCGTTAAAATATAACAGTCCCGTTATAATTTAATCGAGGTTTCTGAATACGGGTGTAAGAAGTGTAATTCATTAACCGTCGGTGTATATAGCCCGGGAAGTAGATGTTTTTTGGTTGAATGGTTACTGTTTTTTGGAAAATATTTTCCAAAACTTATAAATCGTTGGAATAATAATAATTTTTTCTACTAGCGTGCGGAAAGTAAATTTGTAGAGTTTTTGTGGAGTATACTGACATTTGAATATTTAAAATATGTATTTCTATGGTTGTAGTTAACCAAATGACTGAAAAGTTAAAAAGAAATTTTAGAAATCTGTAATAATTTTTTGATAAAAAAAAAAAAAATTTTTTTTTCAAAAATTTTTCATGTTCCTGGTAAAAGCATTATCAAATGGGTGCCAAATAATAATAATTAAGTTGCTGATATGTATTTAATAATAAATGTTTCTTTATGTTAACTTTTGGGTTTTTTTCCGGATGCTAGTAGAAAAAATAGTGTACCTAACACGTGCGTAAAGTGACTTTTCCGCACGCGATTGCAGGCGGAACTCCGCTAGCGTCGTTCGGCCATCTGCAATAGCGTGCGGAAAAGTATCACTTTCCGCACTAGTTAGGTAAACTACTATTATTTATTCTGGTATTGGTAGCGCACTTTATTAAATACGACAATGACAATATTACAGGGCACTGTAATAATACTTTATACCGAATATACGTCATACATCCATCTGAATTGTTACCCGAATAGTTCTTCACTCGGTTCCTCCCGAGCAGATCAAATTTGTCGGTTTGTGAATTTGTTTTTCTCATTTTGGGTAACGCACTTATTTAGTGTTTATTTTTCTGAATATTTTTGACATCATATTTGGTTTGATTTTTATTGTGAATTCTGCTTAAATAATTTATACACAGTAATAGTAGGGGAGCCCAAGCGGGGATTTCGGGATTTACTAAAGCGCGGCAGATTAATATACAGAGGGATACCTTGTACCCGGTTAAGTACCTCCACAAAACAAGAGGCCCATATATAAGGCCGCCCGTGAAGGATATAGGATCAGATTAGTAAAAAAAAATTGACCATCAGAAATTCTCGAGCGCGTCAGATTAAGGTAGGGTGAGTTAATTACATCCTAAAAAGTGTATATTTGAGAGTGACGTAAAAAAAGGGGAGGGCAACAAAGTTGTAAAAAAAAACGCCATCTCGACATTCTCGAGCGTAGCTAAATTTTTTTTTATTTTGAAGGAAATAATTCAAGAATAATGAAAAATATATAATCTGACGATTTCCGCAAGCCGAAATAACAGAAATTCGTCGATAAATTTAAGCATTTAAATTTATCGACGAATGTGCAGCTGCGTGATGCCTACTTTTCCTTCCCCGCGTTTAAGTTTTTTTTAAGTAATTTCTTTATAAATACATGTATTTTACTAAAAAAGCATACACTTATTTATTTGCATGCTATTACCTGAACTTTTCAATTAATTAAGTTCAATGATTTAAAAAATAAAAATTTTTTTGACTTCCCGCTAAGAAAAATTAAAAATTTTAAACAATTCGGGAAGTTATTGGTTTTACCCCGTTTTACGAAAATCGAGTTTTCATCAGATCTTGACGTTTTAAGGTCATAGGAAGCTTCCCTGACTACTCCCGTGATGTTGTCACTAAGTCTGTATGTATGTGTGGTTGTGTGTGTGTATGTATGTGGGTGTTTGTGTGTGTGACTCGCTTATAACTTTTGAACGACTAAACCGAACGCAATCTACTAAACGGCGTTCTAAAGATTTCCCTAAAAATTAGATTTGCTGTGAATTTTAACCGATTCGGACTGATAGATTTGAAAATTTTTGATAAATCTCAAAAAAAATAAGAATTTTTTTTTAAGTGGTTTTCTTGGAATATCTTTCAACCAGGTTTATTGATTAACTTCAAAAACTGATCCGTCTTTGAGCTTGAAAAACCACGTCGATCGCCACCTAGCTGGTCAAAATTGGTTGATTCGTTCAAGAGATATCGTGAACGAAAAAAACCCGAAAAAGTGTTTTTTCGGGATTACTCCGAAATTTGTGGTTCGATCAATTGAAATTGCAAAATTACTTATGAGGATGATAAAACTGCGTCGAATGCCGCCAACCGCGTGAAAATTGCTTGATCTATTCAAAAGTTATTGCGGTTTGAAGATTCCAAAAATAGTGTTCTATGAAACTTCTATCAGACTTTCGAGCTGGGAGAGCTCAAATGCATGGAAATATTATTTCTTTGAACTCAGTGAGCTCAAAATATCACATAAATTATATTTTGAGCTCAAAAATGTCATAAGTACAATTTTAAGCGCCAAGGAATAGAATTAGAGGGAAGTTGCAGGGATGGCCTTTAATGTGAACCGTTTTTCTAATTTTTTTTTTGTCAGATCAGGCGAATCCCTCTAGATAATCGTCAGATTATGAGACAGTACGTTCAGAACATAAAGATGAACCATATATATCTTAATCTGACGCGCTTGAGTATTTCAAAATGGCGATTGTTTTTTGCACATTATGAAAATGGCCGCGAGTTTGCGTCCCATCGAAATCGTCAGATTAGTGAATTAGACCATTTTTTTGGTGCACTCAACACTCACTTAGAAAATCTGACGCGCTCGATTCATTTTTTTTTTTCATTTTCAACCCTTAAATACAACCACCCGCATCATGCAAACGATCAGGGCCGCTATCCTCGACTATCTCTAAAAAGCGAATCGTTTTCGAAAGCAAGTGGTTGAAAAACGAATAGTTTTCACAATACATATTCTTGACTTACGCTTGCCGACTACTCGTTTTTCAAGAAGTGTACGTTTTTTAACATGCAAATAATATATCTGGCACCACTGTAAATGATCATTTTAGTTGAATTCAAGTAATGTTGATGGCGACAAAATAATTGGAATAGAAGAAGATTTGTGATTTTACAGCCACATATCGTTTGAATAGTGCATAGAAATTGTATTGGATTCTTTAAAAAAATAATTAAGCGATTGAATATGAAAGAGAAACAAATCACTGAGAATCAAAAAAAAACACTTATCGAATTCTTGAAGAAAAACGAAAATTTACAATCTGGAAAATTTTCCAACAATTTCTCTTTCAAAGATGCTAGAGTTAAATGGATGGAATTAACAGACATCCTCAATGCCATGCCAGGTGTTTCCAGGGATTGGAAAGGTTGGAGGAAAGTAAGTAAATTAAATATTCAGAAAATATGATTTTTCAACGTACGGGCAGCAAAAACATATTTTTATATAATTTGTTAGTTACAAGTTCACAAAGTAGTCAAATCCTAATGCAAACTTAATAGAAAAATAATTATTATATTGTTTATTTTTAGACATGGCAAGACACAAAGGCCCGAACAAAGCAAAAGGCTAGTCAAAGTAAAAATTATGCGTGTGGTACAGGAGGTGGTCCACATAAACCAGAAAATGATTTTACAGAAGAAGAACAAAGTATATTGGAAATTATTAAACCTGTTAGTTTTGAAGGGCACAGAGGTGTTCAAGAATCAGAAGCCACATTTTCATTGAATACAGAGGATGAAAATATTCTGCTAGTCATTGAGGAAACAGACGAAGCAGTTACTAATAAGCAAAAACTAGAAACTATGAGTTCTAATTCTTCAAAAAAAATTGATATTAAAAAGGACCAAGCACAAAATCCCAAACTGTCCTATACAGCCAAGGCAGCAGAAAATCTGCGTGTAGACTTGGCTGCAAAAACACAATTGAAAGAACAATATTATGAAAGAAAGTTGCAAGTTTTAGAGAGAATAGCTTTATCACAGGAGAGAAGTGCTGATGCAAAAGAACAAAGTTGTGAAGCAAAAATAAGAGTAGCTACAATTGGAGTGTAATGTGGCACTCTGTGTCTCAATAAACAGCGAAACCTCATTTTTAGGACCCCATTACAACGTTCAATTAAACTTCTTATAGTCTTATGCTTAGTGTCATATCTTGCTTGTGGTGTATTTGGCTGAGGTTCATGTTCCAAAGGGGTAAGTAACCATGTCCTTAATGGATAACCAGAATCACCTAAAAAACAATATTTTTAATTGAGTTTCCAATTTTGTTTTAATAAACTAGAAAATATATCTTCACGTAAGTTTCAGACTTACCCAGTAAAAAGTAATCAGTATTTCCTGGTTCATGCAAAGTCCTTAAAGTTTGCTGGACATTTGAGTTGCTCCATACAAAGGAATCGTGAGTGCTTCCTGGGTAGAGAGCATTAACATTCAATATTTTCAAGTTATGATCGCAAATCTAAAATGAGTTTTTTATACTAAATTTAACATATACATAATTTAATCATTACAAACCAATTGTACATTTATAGAGTGATAATTCTTTCTATTCACGTATAGATATTCAGGATAAACTGGATCATGAATCTTTGGCGGAAATATAGCAATATGGGTGCAGTCAATGCAACCTATGATTCCAGGGAAGTCATACTTCATAAAAAACCTTAAATAGTTTTTGTTGTTACATAAACAAAATTTAATTTAAAACATTTTACCCTCTTCTTATCTCATTCAGCTCTTGAATATTTTGAGGCCATTTTACAAATTGTCTAAAAATTTCTGGTTGATTTATAGCATTCACAACTTCATGGATACAACGTGACACAGAAGATTGAGACACTTTGAAATGGTAATTACTTCCAATGTCTAGTTGATAACTACCACTTGCAAGAAATCGCAAGCAAATTAATATCTGTAAAATTATGAATTAATATTTGTACTTAAACTACTTACTTATTTGCATAAATGTTTACCTTTATTTCTGGTTCTAAATCAGTGCCTCTTTGTTGAGGTTGCATGTAAGGACGTAGGGTTTGAACCAATGACTCGACTAATTCTTTTGAAAGCCTAAATGTTCTTATAAATTCCCTATTATTCAATTCCAAAAATGGATTCTCCCTTTATCTGAATCTTCTACGATTCCGAACTTCCAAGTTTTCCAATTGTTCAATTAAGAGTAATTGAAAGAAATTCTCAGCCATTACGTTTTTTAATAATTTGAAGCATTTAATTGTTCAAAAAAATATAAATATCTAACCTATATCTAATGAAAAGAAGTGTCATTTCTCTTAAAACATACAAGTCCTATTAAAAACGTGTTAGAAAATCCGCTCGTTGCAAATTACCCGTTTTAAAAAAGTATACGAGTTTAAAACGCATTTCGAGAATATAGAATCGCTCGTATATTGCTAAAGCGTACACGTTTTCTAATAAACGACAGCCGAGGATAGTGTCCCAGATTAATATACGTACATTATTAAAAATACGTAGGGCATTGATGCTATCAATATCTGACGCGCTCGAGGATGTCCATGCAACAGTTTTTTTTTACATATTTAAAAATCTATAGCCGCTTCCCCCACCGATGTAAAGGTATACATCATATAACATTTTTTTCTTTTTATCATCCAAGCTTTGCTTCCCAATAGGTCTCTACGACGCTCGAGTAAATCCCCATTTAGCATCGTGGGCTCCCCTACTATAATAGTCAGCAGCGGAATCATACATATTGGGATTTGGTTTTATATTACCTCCCAATATGCTCAATATCTGCTGACTAGTGTTACTGATTTCGGGAACACAGCCACCTCCCCCAGTTTTCAAGATTTCTATCTATAAAGCAAATATAAGAAAATGGTTAAGAAAATTTCAACTGATACCTGCATGAATTTATATTAGATTGATTCTCTGGAACCATAGACAAGAGAAAGATAGGACAAACTTATTTGAGATGTATTTGCACCGAAGAATGTCTTCTCCCTTAAATACATATAATTTGAAATAATTGTATAAATTACAAACATTTGTGTGAAATATTGTATTTATTGAATGATAAGCACATATATTTCTTAGTGAATTTTCAGCTATTCCAAACATTTTTGATGTCTACAAAATATTTTATTTTATTGATGGTCACAAAACATTTTCTCACCTTTTGCAACTTAGCTTCTTCTTTTGCTAAGTGTATTGCAGCTTGTGCATCCTCCTCCTCAACATTAATTTCCATGATGACAGCTTGTTCATATTGCGCTCTCTGCAAAAGATCCCAAATACATTAACTTATTGCAAAAGAGTCTCTGCAAACAATTTAAAGTATATATGCAGAATATGAAAATTGTTGACAGAACAAAAAAGTAGTAGTTTCCTTTTCAAACTTGCACACTTTGGACACTGTAAGAATTCTGTTTGAAATGCAGAAGTATATATTATTATCATTTCAAACTTATACTTATGGAAATAATAAATAATTATTGAGTAGGACTTACATTCTCTTCTGCAACATCCTTCCTAGCTTTCCTTTTACAGTTTTCATAAAGGTTTTTCAATTGCCTCACATCTCTGGGCTCTTCAGCACAAGCATTAAATTCCTTGGCAATGGTCTCCCAAGCCTCCCTTTTCCTCTTAATCATGCTAGCATTTGTAAACTTGCTTTCCACAGTGTCTTTTTTTCTGTATAGTTGAGGAATTTAGGAAAAGGATTAGGTTAGGTAAAAATGGGTATTCTCTTGCCAAGACATTTATATTTTTTGGTATATTTATCAATATTTGGCATGTTTGCCATAGGTATATTTATCAGAGGATAGTAATATTTACATATTAAACTAATTTTATTCAAAATCTGAATACTGGAAATTAATAAATTGATGAAGTTCTGGAGTATAGTTTTTTGTAGGTTATGTGTTGGCAAAAGGGATAAGAACAAAAATTTTATGATTGATAATAATTCTCTATCTTAATGTTACAAGGAATTTCCTTTATGTCCTAATTTCCTAACACCTTAAATACTTACGATTCTACGATTCTCAAAAACAACTCTTTTTCTTGTTGAGTGTAATTTTTTGTTTTAATTCGTCTACCGGCCATAACTATAAAATAACTATGTAAAACAGTAGCATAAAAAATATTTAATCCAACTCACTGGGAACACACGTATATATTTTTTAGATATAATTCTTCAAAAATGAAAGAAGGAAAAAAAGCATAAACTAACAAAAGCGGGAATCGAACAACTTTGAAGTATGATTGACACTTACATTACAGATTTAGTTACCGACACAACGTTGCCATAGTGTGTCCGGCCGTTTTGTAACGGTGCCGTTATATCTCGTCTGGTTAAGTTGTGAATACCAACTTAAATTTAACGGACCGTTATCCTGACGGCGCCGTTATCGTAACGGCTCCGTTATTTGATATTTCTGAATACCGGTGTTAGTCTAACGGGGTCGGTATGATCTACACTACAAGATTTAACCAATCAATGCGCTTTATTAAATACGACAATATTGCTGTAATACTTTATTGTTTCAAGCTCAAGTAGCTTGTTGTCAGATTTTCGAGTTTTCGTTTGCATTTGGAGGTGACGATGATTAACCAGAGATTTACCCTGATAAAAAAATAGCTCTCTATTTTTTATAAACTGTAACCAAATACTTTTTCAGCTATACTCTGAAGATTTTAGTGTATTTGCGGTACGTTCATTATATTCAGTAATGGAATTAATTGGAAATTAGTGAACAATGTTAGGAATTACTGGGGAATTAGTAGGTGTAACGGCTACTCAGATAAAGAGCTGCTCAGGCGTGAATTCGGATACCAAACTAATAAAAATTCAGGGAGTAGTCTTACCGGTTCGCGGGTAATACTACTTATTTAAATTATTGAAGTTATATTGAAATAATTGAATTTAATAAGTTAACAAAACAATCAATAAATTACGTTAAGGAATTTAAGTGAAGTTAAGGTAAATGGGCGCCACCCTGAATAATATTAGTTGACTTGTTTCAACACTCTCTATCAACAAACCTGGAAATGTTGGAAGGGAAGGAATATGGACTACGTTGTTAAATTTACAAGTTGTATAATGACTTTAAAAAAAAAAAAAAATATCACAGTTCGAGTACTCTGGTTGCAACAATGATTGTTAATAGTGACGGTACTTTCCTGTCTTCTTCTGACTTCAAGTCTGGCGTCTTTTGGTCCGGTGTCTTTGGAGGTCCGGTGTCTTTCGGAGGTCCGGTGTCTTTCGGAAGTCCGGTGTCTTTCGAATCCGGCCGTTTATTGCCCAATGAACATGTTGAACATGTAGTAGTAGTAGTTGTGGTGGTAGTAGTGTATATTGAATATATATATATATATATATATATATATATATATATATATATATATACTCCTCCATCCATCTACTTTCCAACTGCACAGCACTCCAGAATCCTAGAGCACAGTACCTGGGAGATTACTGGATAGAAGAGGAACATTTACCTAAGCTGAAGCCTGCAGATATCCTAAAATTCCTCCGGGAAATAGGACTAAAGGAACTACTAGTTTCAGAGACTCTCCTCAGAAACTAAGTAGAAGTAAGGGGGCACAATAGACCTTTTAGGTCTCAGTGAATGTTACCCCAAACAAACACACATACACATACAAAGAAGAGGCAAAAAAAATTTTGAACGGTATAATTTTATGAGGAAAGGAACCAGTACCAGGTATATACGAATCGTTGAGAGGATTTCTTATAAAAAAAAATACTGATATACTTATAATCAGTGAATTAGTAATTTACTAAAAATAAGGAACCCGAGATTTAATAAACGAAACAAATAAATTCTTGTCTGATGGATCGATTGTATCGATTATCAGTCAGTAGTTAAATAAAAATTTAAGAGAATAAAAAAAATAAACTATCGATATCACTGAATCAGTGAATAGCTTAAAAAAAATTTTTCACCTGATATCAGTCGATAGGTAATAATAATATAAACAATATAAGGAAGTAAGTACTAATAATAATATAAGCAATATAACTAACTTACTAAGAATATCTTGGCCCAAAAATATGAGAAAATGAAAGGAAACAAAATAAAAAAACTTCCAAGTATCTTTGGTCCAAGAAGAAAATTAGAAAATAACGTAATGCTATATGATAATTTTTTTTCCGAGCTCATACCAGGGAGGTTGCCAGTTAGCGTCCGCAGTAGCCATTGGTCATCGCGCAGGTATAGCATTCGAAAAAAAACATCACACAAAGCAGCAGACAATTGAACTAACAATTAATAACCATAGCCTAAGATGTTAAACCTCTTAACGATATAAAAAATAGTTCTCAGATGAGAAGGAAACAAAGCAAAACAATAGAAATAGTGACAGATATAATTTAGGAGCAAATCCAAGGAAGCTTTATATGACTCCCTAACAGAATAAACTGTCAACCAAAAAAAAATTTCCATTATATTATACTACATAATATAATGATAAACAAAAAAACTACCAATATTCCAGGCTCAACATGTGCCCTATCACAGCATCCCAGATCAAGAGATCAACCCCCACCTAACGAGAAGGACCTCGCGAGAGATGTTAAGTCGCGTCGTGGTCTTCAATCTCAGCTTCAGCAGAAATCTCAACCTAAAATACCATGACAACACACATGAATCACCCAAAATGAAGAATTTATCGATAAGAGAAAACGAAAAGAAAAAAAAAATGTTTTTGAATTTTGGAGCTAGTTACTATAACTAGTCCAAGGAGGCTCGATATACCCCCTAACAGAGTATAGCCCCTGTCAGGCTGAAATTTGAGGGAGGAAAGAAATTGACAACGGCATCCCACAACAGTACTGTTGGAAAATCCTCAGAGCGATATGCGAGCCATGTTGGCACAGACGCAGTAGTTAACCCCCCAAGTAGATTTAACTAATGACAGCAGACCTCAGCCACCTCTGCCTCCCAGGCTGATTAACCCCCCGACGCTGAACCCTGAAACACATTCCAGACCACTCTGAGTTCCTCCAACACCCACTATTGAGAAATCCAACAAAAAAATTCAAAGGGAAAGGTATACAATAAAATATAGACAAAATAAAGGTATGTCTACAAGTGAAATATCTAGATCAATCTTTCGGAATGATCATAGATAGAGATAATGAAAAAGTAGATAAAAAAATTAGGTAGACAAGATATTAGGTAAGGTATTGAATGTAGATAAGCAAAACGAATTCTTTTTGTAATGTAAGTTGATATCTCGAGCATGTAGATAAAAATGTTTAAAACAATTAAAATACTATAAAATTTTCAACATAGAGGTAATGAAAATTTTAGGATAATTGAAATTTCAAACTTTCAAGATAATAAAATTTTAAGATAGTTGAGATAATATAAAAGATAATAACTTTCGATATCCCATGATATATCAGCTAATATTCCACTAATTGCAAAGTCAAATTTCCAATGGTCTTCAAAAAAAAATTTATATACCCTCTCGGTATATAAATACAGACAAGACATTATCTGCCTGCAAAGATAAGATAAAGATAAGTACTATAAAATATAGTACAGTAGACAAGTTACATCCCTTTGAAACCTTCTTTTTGTTTATGAAACCTCTTATTTTAATAATGTTAGATGTTAAATGAAAAGTACTTGGGAAAGAAAAAATAATTGTACTCTAAAATGATTCTCAGGGGTGGTTTCCTCCGAACTTAAACAATAACAGAACTATAGCTTGAAATAACGTAGTTAATAAAGTTGAGCGCCACGTGGTTTTCTTTCTTTTTTTTTTCATACAAAGAATAGGTTAACCACGAAACTATGAATATATAGTTCTGTCCAGTTAGTTAAGCATTCACTAAATAATCCACTATTTGATATTTTGAATTGTGTGTCTATAAATTTAGTAGGAAGGAAGTTGAAATAAAAATTCCACAAGTTAAGCAATAACAATAAATATGGATTTAATGAGTGTAAAATGTAAAAATATAAAATTTATGTCAAATCTATCCTAAAAATAAATATATCAACTATGTTAGTGGGTGAAGCCCTTAAGTTTACAATTTAAAAAATTACAATGGGTGAAGCCCTTAAATTTACAATTTAGAAAATTACAATGGGTGAAGCCCTTAAATTTACAAATGATGCGAGATACGAATTTTCAGCTTGAAAGGTTGACTTTGGTGAAAACTTCTTTATATACTTTAGGTACTTATCTTAATGGAAGTACTAGTCTGGAAGCCTCCCTGCCTTCTTGGGTATCAGACCAAATTAATGTTCCCTCAGCAGTGGAGGTATGCCTCGAAGTCCATAAGTTCGTATCACACCATAAAATTGGTTTAAAGGTAGATAGGAATTTTGATACTTATTCCATTTTCAGTTGTTTTGTGCAACAAAAGCTATGAAGCCAACCGCTAAAATAATTCACAATAAATTACTTACAGTGATTACAATGATCACATCATCAACTCTCTGTGAAGTTAATTTTTCTATCTTTAAGAACAAGTACATTTTTGTTGTTTTTTTTTTTAGAGCTCATGAAATTAGCTAAAGAAATATTAAAATAAAATAACTTCACCAGAGAATTGTTGAAGAAAGGGAAATAATTATGAAGAATTATTCAAGGAAGGGAAGGAAATAATTTAGGGAATGTGAAGGTAACACGAGGTCACGTGTCCTAGAATGTTAAATAAATTCCAGAGATTTTATACAAAATCCGTTAATAAACATTAAAACTATTAGAAGGAAAATATGGAATCTTACCTGTAGGAATATAATAATTAATGAAATAATTCGATTCTTAAAAATTATGATTGATATTTGAAGATATATCCCACAGCGGTTGAACTGTTAACGTCTTTCTTAGTAGACAACTTAGATAGGAAAGAGAGCTTGCTGTTTGCGATCACAGTTCACCTCCACTTAGGACAATATATGTGACAGTAATTAACATCAAGTCCCTGGTTACACGATACGGCAAAGCAACCGGAAGAATATCAAAGGCGACTGTGAAACTTCACGTTTCATTCCCTTAATAGCCGAAGAAAAAAAAATTGAAATAATTTTTTTTCAAATAAAAAAAAACAGGGTTAAAACCTCAAAAAAAAAATGACCAGATTTTTATACAAGGTACTGGACAACCAAAAAAAAAAATCACAAAGGTACATGACCAGATTTCTAAACAAGGTACTGGACAACCAAAAAAATCACAAAGGTACATGACCAGATTTCTAAACAAGGTACTGGACAACCAAAAAGTCACAAAGGTACATGACCAGATTTCTAAACAAGGTACTGGACAACCAAAAAAAATCAAAAGGTACATATATGACTTAAGCCATAAAGAAAAAAACTACAGAAAAAAGAAATCCGGAAAAAATTACTAGAATACTAAAAAAAAATACTAAACTACACCCCGCTGTTTAATATGATTGAGATCCATCACTACCACCAAACTACATGATCCAAATAAATCCAGCCTGATATCAAGATAGAGAGGAGTCAAGATGAAAAAGACTACCCAAAAGTTGAAATTGCACCTATGTAGCAGCAAAATAGGTCTCGTCTTCCAACTCATCTATAATGACACCAGAACAAGAATAATCAAATCACTTCACCTAATGACAATAACGAAACCTCAGCCATAGGAAACGTCCAGTTCAGAGTACTGCTTACTCAATGATATTATAGCATATCATTAACGCTGAAAAGAATAACCTGAAGGGTTATTTCTGAGATATTATTAACACCTACTGGTGTTAAAAAAAAATGTCATAATAGGGAGAAGAAAGAAAAGAAAAAGAAAAAGCGTAAAAGTTGGAAGGTATAAAGATGGTCCAACATTAGCCATCCATTATTTGCACCGGGAATAGGCACTCATCACGAATCTTATCTGCGCAGTATACATTTGTTGTGAGGTAAAGGGATGTGGGAAAGAATATTGAACAGAAGTGTAATTTCAGTGCTGTCCCTCGTTACCCTCAGGCCGAACTGAAAACAACACAGGAAAGTGATTTCGAAAAATCACACCCCATTCAATTTCTTTGAATAATAAAAACGCAAAAATTAACTAAAAAAGAGAGGAAAGGATAACAAAGTATATCTTTGCAGATAGATCGATAGATTTGCGTCTACTATCAGTAACAAATAACTAAGGAAAAAAATATAAGAGATAAGAAAGAAGAAAAGGTAATATTCTCAAAGAGAATAATCGTCACAATAAGGTATTTGTTTTTTTTTTTTTTTAAAAAAAACCGTCGTAATCGGTAAGAGGATTTCCTACAACATCAGAAAGAATAAAAACAACGACAAAGAAATACTACAAATACGGTACTAAAGGGAACAGGCCATTATTCCGACACTAACATGTTACAAAAGCATGTCATACTCAAAGGTGTGGTAATAATTCCTGAACTTATCTGTAGCCTATCTGAAGTTATAAGGAAAACCTAGACAAGTCTTGAACCTACTAATAGAAAAGGCTCCGATATAAAGATACTATTGATAAGATAAAGTTAACTACCAGACCTTATCGAGATAAAGTACAATATCCAATGATCATCATCTGCTAAATAAAAATTGTTATTTAAATAAAATCAACAACTTAAAGGTAATAAGATAATTAAAGATTTGAACACATTTAGTACTAATTCAAAGGAACAGTCTACTTTACAAGGCAACTGAACTTACTAAATATATTCGTAACCACTAATAAACGAGAAGGTACAAAGAAATTGAGAGATAGATAAGTTTGGAAAGGAAAATTAAGTAACACAAGTAAAAATTATGTATGCTCCTCTGTCTTGTAATGCTATAACGATTGAAATAATTTTCAATAAATCTCATTCTATTCAGATAACCAAAAAAAAACGGTACTCTCAACTTTTGAGATAGATATTGTCAATTGAGACAAAGATAAGATACGATAAGAGAAACTTTACGTCACTATGTCGAGGTCTTCTCTGGAACTCAACACGATAGATAAGTGAAACGTAAAAAGATAAGATAAAGATAATTTAGTCTTTGTCATATAGGACAAAGCTAAAAGTAAAATATATTCTCAGGAAAAAATATCCCAAAGAATTCATCACATAAAACTATAATTAGGAACACCAACATTCATAGGTTCACGATATTCCCTTTATGCATAGTTTTCAAATTTAAATAATCATATAGAAAGTATGAATTAGTCAGACTTTCCCAAATTTCTAATTGCAGCAGGATCTCAGATAACCTATAGTTACCTCTAATTAATCCCTCATTGAATATATATAGCAAATCAAAACAGAGAAGGAACACAACATGTAAGATATTAATAGGAAAGAATTCCAAACTTATAGGTAATAGATAAAACGAATTAGCAGATAATTAATCAGAAGATATTTCAGAGTCAGATTCTGAATTTTCCACCTGGTGGTCACTTGAGTCAGCAGAAGATAAGATATTTTCCTTCAGGTCTTTGATATGCCAACGACCAATATTTTTACCATTTAAATCTTTCAGTTCATAAATCAAGGGAGAGATAACTTTCTTTACTACACAATGTATGTATTTAGGCATGAATTTAGCAGAAATATATTGAGCTTTATCAGATTTAGGATATGTTTTTTTCCAAACATGATCTCCTGGATGGAATTGAATGTTCCTCTTACGGAAATTGTAACGTGCACTTGTTTTCACATATGCTTTATGAAGGCGCTTCCTAACAGATTCAAATATAGAAGGCATGGTTTGTGTATCCTGTAATCTATGAATCTTATCAGATATTTGAGGTTTATTAATGGGATTATCTACAATTTTTCCATAGAAAGAACCTACAACAGGTACGTTACGAGCAAATACTAAAAATGATGGTGTAAAATCAGTAACTTCGTGCTTAGAAAGACGAATTGCCTGAGCTATTTTATGTATTTCTAAATCCCAAGATCTATGATCTTCATAACAATATGAGCGTAAAGCAGTAACGATAGATTTATTCACACGTTCTGTATGATTAGCTTGTGGTGTAAAATTTGACGTATACCAAATATTTTGAACTTCAAATTTAGTCATTAAGTTTTTAAATAACTGACTGGTGAATTGTTTACCATTATCAGTGGCTATAATTTGAGGTACTCCAAAAATTAAAAAGACATTATTTTCTAAAAATTTACAAATGGCTGGAGCGGTAGCTTTAGGCATAGTATGAATTAAGGTAAACTTAGTGAACCAGTCAACAACTACTAAGGCATATTGATTACCTTGACGGGATCTAGGATAAGGTCCTATCAAATCACAAGAGATGAGTTGAAATGGAAATTCTATGTTGCGATATTGTCCCATTAGTCCAGCTTGTGGCAAATTTGTAGGCTTACATGTGGCACAAACCTGACAACGCCTTACATATCTGCGTACAGACTGTCTCATATTCGGCCAATAATACAACTCAGAAATTCGCTCTAAAGTTTTGAATACACCAAAGTGAGCTGAAGTTGAGTCATCATGAAATTTAGTTAAAAGTTCAGACCTATTTGGAGTTGGAACCACAATTTTCCAATCAGTAACGTTACTCATATCGGCATATTTGGTAAATACATGTTTATACAAGACATTACTTTCTACCTTGAAACTGGGATAACTATCAGGATCACTGGTAACCTTTTTAATCATCTCCTTGTACCAATTATCAGGCTTTAGTAAAGATAAATCTAAGACATTTACATCAGGTATACGAGAAAGGAAATCTGCAGGTACTGTTCCTGTAGATTTTCTATGAACGATAGAGAAATTATATTGAGACAATTGAAGAATCCAGCGAGCGAGACGAGGGGATGGTTTTTTCATATTATTTAACCAGACAAGAGAAGAATGATCTGTTATGACAGTAAAGTGTCTACCTAAAAGATAATATCGAAAATGTTCTATCCCTAAAAGAACAGCTAAGGCTTCTTTCTCCGTAGTAGAAAATTTCTTTTGACCTTTCGTAAGTTTTTTACTCATGTAAGCTACTGGATGCTCTAATCCATCTTCAAGTTGAAAAAGAACACTACCGACTCCTACATCACTAGCATCACACATTAAAAAGAATGGACGATCAAAATTAGGACTACAAAGTACTGGTGCAGAAGTTAAAGCAACCTTGATATCTTCAAAAGCTTTCTGGGCTTCTGGAGTCCAAATAATGGGAGCATGTTTCTTTCGGTTAGTCAAAAGATCAGAGATAGGTGAAGAAAGAGTTGAGTAACTTTTTAGGAAGCGACGATAATAAGAAACGATACCTAGAAATCTGCGTACTTGAGTAGTAGTTTTTGGGACAGGATAGTTACAAATGACACTAGTTTTCTCACTGTCTATACCTAAACCATTTTTATCCAAAGTGTATCCTAAATATCGAAGAGAAGGGCGACAAAAGTGACATTTATTAATATTAATAGTTAAATTGGCATCTTTCAACTTATCATGAACTTTATTCAATATCTCAAGATGTTTTTCAAAGGTAGGGGTACAAATTATAATGTCATCTAAGTAGTAAAAACAGTAAGGTTCTAAGGAAGGTCCTATGACTAAGTCCATTAGTCTACACATGGAAGCAGGAGCAGAAACTAAACCAAACGGAGTACATGTGAATTGAAAAAGTCCTTTAGATCGAACTGCAAAAGCTGTCTTAGGACGAGAGGATTTCTCTAAAGGTATTTGATAGAAAGCATGTTTCAAATCGATACTAGAAATATATCGAGTATCCCTAAGTTGACTAAGAATAACTTCAATATTAGGTAAAGCATATGAATCTTTATTTACGGTAACACTATTAAGCTTTCGACCATCAAAACAAACTCTATATGAACCATCAGATTTTTGAGTTAAACAAATAGGTGAACAATATGAAGATCTGCTTTCTTCAATAACTCCTAATTCGAGTAACTTATCAATTTCTTGGTTTAAGTATCCTTGTAAAGCTTGAGGTAATGGATATTGACTTTGCTTAAAAGGTGGAGAATCTCCAGTATCAATAAAATGTTCTAAGAGATGTGTTTTACCTAACCTATCCTTAGGACTAAGAGATTTAAATTTTTCAATAACCTGATTAAGTTTATCAGTTTCCGTTGAAGTTAAATTTGAGACATCCTGTACGGTATTAATTACATTCACAGATAAAGAATTTAAGTTCATAGTGAATTTAGAAAAATCAATTTTAATATTAAAAATTTTAAGAAAATCTATACCAAGTATGACTGTATGTTGTACTGAAGGTAAGATAAATAATGTAATTGCCCGAGATATCTTATCTAATGTGACATAAGTTTCCACTGAACCAACCACATCATGAAGTTTTCCATCAGCGGTGGACACCTTGTTATATTGTCCCTTTAGAATGGGTAAAGATAAATCCTGAAGAAAATCAAGTCCTAACGAACCTATCAAACTTAAGTTACTACCGGTATCAATTAAACAAGAAAATGTTTTCCCGAAAATCTGTACATCAACATAAGGTCGATTGTCATGTCCCTTCCTATACAACAATGATTCCACACAACCAAAAGGTGAATTGTACTCAATTTCAAACCTTGAGCTATCAGAATTCTTATAAAATTTTCTAACAAAGTTAAGCCAAGAATTCCAGTCTTTTCTATCAAATTTAGATACTGTACGAGAAATAGGTGGTTTATGGAACTGGGTTAAAACATTGTCATGCAGAGAAGAACAATTAGGAAGTTGATTTATTGACTTTTTGAATTGTTTGAATTTTGTGTGTTGGAATTGGATTTTATTTTGCTTTTGTCTTTGTTTTTGTTTTTCTTGGATGAAGAAGTCCCTGGTTGATTTTTTTCTGCGGTTGGGAGAGATAGGGACGATACTCGACCGCCTTCGCAGTTTTTTTGACAATTAGTACATTTAGTTTTAACCACTCCAGGTGTACCACATCCATAGCAAAACAATTTTCGAGGCATAAGGCACTGACTATAGGTATGATTCTGATTGTTACAATTCCAACATACAATATTCGTATTCAATGCAGATACTTGACGGGAAAAAGTATTGTGCGGACGGTAAGAGGAAGTATGAGGTAAGCTTAAGTCAGGTTCAAGTAAATTTTGTTTTCGAGAACCAAAGTTAGAGGTATTTGAGTGTTGTGAGTACATGAATGTTTCCTCAAGTTTTTTACATTTAGTAGTTAAATCCGAAATTGTTAAAATATCTAGTAAAGCTAATGGTTGAACAAAATTTGGTAACAAATTGCGTTGAATGATTCTAATTTTAGTTGACTCATCTGGTTTGATGTCTAACCTATTAAATAAACTACACATAGAATTTATGAAAAGGGTAACTTTCTCATTAGGATGTTGTTTACGATTTTTAATTTCCTCTAATAAATCTTCATGGTAGTTATAAGGAAGAAAATCTGATTTTAATTTAGTTACAAGTTGACCCCAATCTTGAAATTGTGTCCTATTATTCAAATACCAAATACCAAATACCAAAAAGCTTGATCGGTAAACAAGTCAGCGGCACTAGAGAAAAGTTCAGTATCGCTAACTCCCCTAGATATTTTTAAACATTCTACTTTTTCTAAAAAACTTGTAAGAGACTCTTTAGGAGAAACCCCAGAGAAATGTAACCCCCATTTATGAACTGGTACTGGTTTAGAAAAAGAAAAAGATTGATTGTCATTGACAGGTGTCGAATGAGCTTGGCTTGTACCCGATAATCGTGAATCTAACTCTCCTTCCAACAAGAGTATTCGTTGTGTGAGTCTTTTTTTGAAATTTTCTTGTTCAGTCGTGAACTCATTTAAATTATGATTTAATCGAGTAGCTCTTGCATTTACATGACCTAACCGACAAGTTAATCTTAGATATTCTGTATCTCTGACAGTTCCTACAAAATCTTTAATTTTTTTGTCAAGATCCGCTAATGTGGTTTCAATACCAGCGATTTCTTGATCAATTTCTAAATTATCAACATAATAAAGAGAACTTCTACCAGAATATTCCTGTGCTAAAACACCACGTAGTATTTTCCTACGTTCAGCTGAAGTAGCTAACACTGATTGACCCCGGTATGCTAATTCATGTTCGAGTTCATGATTGAATAGATAATCTACGTTCAATTTGAAATTTTGAGACATGATTTATTTTATTTTTAAAATGTAATTAAGGTAGAAACACAACAATAAAAAAAGATAACAGGTAAGACAACTTCGACACTAAACCTCTAAATTTGGTACCACTCGAAATGCAAATATTTAGGTAAAAAATAATCAAAATATATGTAAGGTATCAAGATAATAAGTTCACAAAAGAGTTCTTGAAAGTGTAAAAATATTTATAGGAACACAAGGTATTTTGTAAGATAACTTGAAAAAGAAACAATACACTATCAAACACTATTTGTAAACTAAGTTTTCACCTCTGGTTTTCTGTATGTTAGATATCAATCTTTCATAAGCCCTTTACAGAAATATAAATATATTCAATCCTCCTGACCAAATTTATACACACTTCATATATTATAGTATTTTCCCCATAATAGGCAAAGAAAAAAAAGATATTTAAAGGCAAGCTAAGTGATTACTGAAAGAAATAAATATTACAAGAAAACTATAGTGAATAACACGTTGGGCGCCAAATGAAACCTTCTTTTTGTTTATGAAACCTCTTATTTTAATAATGTTAGATGTTAAATGAAAAGTACTTGGGAAAGAAAAAATAATTGTACTCTAAAATGATTCTCAGGGGTGGTTTCCTCCGAACTTAAACAATAACAGAACTATAGCTTGAAATAACGTAGTTAATAAAGTTGAGCGCCACGTGGTTTTCTTTCTTTTTTTTTTCATACAAAGAATAGGTTAACCACGAAACTATGAATATATAGTTCTGTCCAGTTAGTTAAGCATTCACTAAATAATCCACTATTTGATATTTTGAATTGTGTGTCTATAAATTTAGTAGGAAGGAAGTTGAAATAAAAATTCCACAAGTTAAGCAATAACAATAAATATGGATTTAATGAGTGTAAAATGTAAAAATATAAAATTTATGTCAAATCTATCCTAAAAATAAATATATCAACTATGTTAGTGGGTGAAGCCCTTAAGTTTACAATTTAAAAAATTACAATGGGTGAAGCCCTTAAATTTACAATTTAGAAAATTACAATGGGTGAAGCCCTTAAATTTACAAATGATGCGAGATACGAATTTTCAGCTTGAAAGGTTGACTTTGGTGAAAACTTCTTTATATACTTTAGGTACTTATCTTAATGGAAGTACTAGTCTGGAAGCCTCCCTGCCTTCTTGGGTATCAGACCAAATTAATGTTCCCTCAGCAGTGGAGGTATGCCTCGAAGTCCATAAGTTCGTATCACACCATAAAATTGGTTTAAAGGTAGATAGGAATTTTGATACTTATTCCATTTTCAGTTGTTTTGTGCAACAAAAGCTATGAAGCCAACCGCTAAAATAATTCACAATAAATTACTTACAGTGATTACAATGATCACATCATCAACTCTCTGTGAAGTTAATTTTTCTATCTTTAAGAACAAGTACATTTTTGTTGTTTTTTTTTTTAGAGCTCATGAAATTAGCTAAAGAAATATTAAAATAAAATAACTTCACCAGAGAATTGTTGAAGAAAGGGAAATAATTATGAAGAATTATTCAAGGAAGGGAAGGAAATAATTTAGGGAATGTGAAGGTAACACGAGGTCACGTGTCCTAGAATGTTAAATAAATTCCAGAGATTTTATACAAAATCCGTTAATAAACATTAAAACTATTAGAAGGAAAATATGGAATCTTACCTGTAGGAATATAATAATTAATGAAATAATTCGATTCTTAAAAATTATGATTGATATTTGAAGATATATCCCACAGCGGTTGAACTGTTAACGTCTTTCTTAGTAGACAACTTAGATAGGAAAGAGAGCTTGCTGTTTGCGATCACAGTTCACCTCCACTTAGGACAATATATGTGACAGTAATTAACATCAAGTCCCTGGTTACACGATACGGCAAAGCAACCGGAAGAATATCAAAGGCGACTGTGAAACTTCACGTTTCACCTTGTCCACTTAGATACGATAATTAAGATAAGATAATGAAGATAAGATAATGAAGATTTAATATCACCCTTAACACTTAAGGTTTCTTCAAATCAATAAGACCCAATATTTAATAACCTCAATGCTTGTGCACCAACATGTTTATTAAACTCAAATTGATTTGACTATGCGTTTTCCAAAATTATAATATTTATGGATATTTAAAAATTTTCTAAAAAAAATTCTCAACGGATTTTGTATTATAATTCTCAGATTAAAATTCCATCCAGCTAAGAAATATTTATTACTTTACTTATTTTACCTAGAACATGAATGCTATTTTGCCAATCAATAGGGAAAGAAAGTGAAGTCATCATCACATTTATAATTAGAGAAAAAGGAAATCTCTACGATAAGAGAGATAAAAAAATATTCGAGACACCAACACACATCACAAAAAAAATTACAAATAGGAAAGATATAAGTATAAATGGCTACGTTGTGGTTAAATCGGATTCATCGATATCAGAACACTCATCATCAGACAAGATACCAGCTTTAAGGTCTTTTATATGCCATCGACCAATGTTTTTTCCCGTTTCATCCTTTAATTCATACACCAAGGGAGAAATAACGCGATATACGGTACATTGTGTATATTTTGGTGAAAATTTAGCGGAAATATATCTGGCTTTGTCCGATTTTGGGTAGTTCTTCTTCCAAACCCGATCACCTACGTAGAACCTATGATCTCGTTTGCGCAAATTATAACGTTGACTACTCTGCCGATATGCTGTTTGCAAATTTTTTCTCACCACTTCAAAAATTTTAGGCATTTCTTGTGTATCCTGAATTCGGTGGACTTTATCGGAAATGGTAACCTGATTATTTGCATTTTCTGCAATTATACCATAAAAATTTCCCGAGACAGGAACATTTCGAGCAAAGGTAAGGAAGGAAGGGGTGAAATCGGTAACTTCATGTTTCGACAGCCGAATTGCTTGAGCAATTTTATAGATCTCTTCATCCCACGTTCTATGATCTTCATAACTATAAGATCGTATAGCTGTGACAATGGATTTGTTTACGCGTTCAGTGTGATTAATTTGCGGATGAAAGTTAGCATTATACCAAATCTTTTGTACTGAATATTTGTCCATGAGGTTTTTGAACAAATGACTCGTGAACTGTTTACCATTATCGCAAGATACAATTTGAGGGATTCCAAAAATAAGAGAGACATGATTTTCTAAGAAATCAACTATAGAACGAGCGGTAGCCTGTCGTAAGGGATGAACTAATACAAATTTCGTGAACCAGTCAACTACAACAAGTGCAAATTGATTACCTTTACGAGATCGGGGATATGGCCCTAAAAGATCACACGATATCAATTGAAAAGGGAAGTTAATGTTACGATATTTTCCCATTAATCCTGCTTGTGGCAAGTTAGATGGTTTACAAGATGCACATATTTTACAACGAGTAACATATTTATAAACTGATTTCCTGAGATTAGGCCAATAATAAATTTCAGAAATTCTCTCTAATGTTTTAAAAACACCGAAGTGAGAAGAAGTTGGACTATCATGAAAATGATGTAAAATTTCACTTCGATTTTTAGTAGGAACGACAATTTTCCAATCGGAAACATTGCTAATTGGTCCAAATTTATTGAAGACATGTTTATATAATATGTTATTTTCAACTCTAAAACTTTGGTATTTTTCTGGAAAATCTTGAACATGAGAAATCATGTCATTATACCATTTATCGGGATGTAATGTAGATAAGTCTAAGATACTAACTTCAGGTATACGAGATAATGCATCTGCTACCACAGTTCCGGTAGATCTACGGTGAACGATAGAGAAATTGTATTGCGACAATTGCAATATCCATCTAGCTAAGCGAGGAGAAGGTTTTTTCATATTATTCAACCACACAAGAGAAGAATGATCAGTAATTACGGTAAAATGACGACCTACAAGATAATATCTGAAATGATCAATCCCTAACAAAACTGCTAACAGTTCCTTTTCAGTAGTACTAAACTTCTTTTGACCCTTTGTGAGTTTCTTACTCATATAAGCTATGGGATGTTCGAGTTCATCTTCCAATTGAAAAAGAACACTTCCTACCCCAACATCACTAGCATCTGTCATAAGGAAGAAAGGTTTGGTGAAATCGGGACTACTCAAGATAGGAGCGGTAGTTAAGGCAGTTTTCACCTTTTCGAAAGCCTGATTTGCCTGGGATGTCCAAGTAATAGATTGATGTTTCTTTCGCTCACTAAGAAGATCAGAAATTGGAGCAGATAAGGAAGAAAAATCTTTAAGAAACCGACGATAATACGAAACCATTCTCAAGAATCTACGCACCTGAGTGGCAGTTTTCGGAACAGGGTACTCACAAATAGCAGAAACCTTTTCAGGATCGGTACGAAGACCATTTTCATCCACCACATAACCTAAATATCTAAGGGAAGAACGACAAAACTGACATTTATCTAAATTTACCGTCAAGCCGGCATCTCGTAGTTTCTCGAAAACACTCTGAAGAATTTCCATGTGTTTGTCAAAATCAGGAGTACAAATGATGATGTCATCCAGGTAATAAAAACAATATGGTTCCAAGGAAGGACCAATGACCAAATCGATTAAACGACACATGCTAGCAGGAGCAGAGACTAACCCAAAAGGAGTAGTGACATACTCGAATAAACCTTTACCTTTTACTGCAAAAGCTGTTTTCTCCCGAGATGATTTCTCCAACGGAATTTGATAAAATGCTTGCTTTAGGTCTATAGTAGATATATAACGAGTATCTCGAAATTGACTCAGTATAACTTCGATTGAAGGTAAGGGATAAGCATCTTTATTTAAAGTCACACTATTTAGTTTACGTCCATCAAAACACATTCTATATTTACCATCTCCCTTTTGAACCAACCAGATAGGACTACAATATGAAGATTTACTTTTTTGAATTACACCTAATTCTAGCAAAGTATCTACTTCCTTTTCCAGGTAAGCTTGCATAGCTTGAGGTAAGGGATATTGGGTTTGTTTAAAAGGAGGAGAATTTCCGGTATCAATAAAATGCTCTATCAAATGAGTTTTACCTGTTTTATCTGACGGACTAATAGTCTTAAAGAGATCAATAGTTTGATTTAACCTACTTGTTTGATTAGGAGTTAAATGAGATATATCCCGAATTGTATTTACTACAGCTAACGAGAGTGAATTTACAGTTAAAGATAATTTAGAGAAATTAATTTTTACGTTAAAAATTTTGAGAAAATCCATACCGAGAATAATATCATGTTTGACTGAAGGTATTAAATAAAATTTCATAAGCCTAGATACCTTGTCTGTGATGACATATGTTTCGATATAACCAAGAACGTCCTGCAATTTACCATCTGCCGTAGATATTTTTAAGTTATCATCGTTCAATATAGGTACTGATAAGTTATGAATAAAATCTTATGCACGAGAACCAATCAATGAGATATTTGAACCAGTATCAACAAGACAAGAAATTGTTTTATCAAATATTATGATATCGACAAAAGGTCGATTATCATCTTTAACATTATAAAGCAGTGATCCTACATTTGCTAAAGGCTTTGAGTTTGAAACAATTGAATTTGATCTTGAATTAGTTTTATAGAAATCTTTAACAAATAAAAGCCATGAATTCCAGTCGGAACGACTTACAGTAGGAACCTTTTTTAAGATAGAACGAGAAAATTTTTTTACAAAACTGGAATTTATAGGATTTATTTGAGGTAACCTTAATTTTCGTCTTTTGCTGGTTTTTCCTGAGAGTTTGCATTTGTTTTGATGTTTTTGGATTTTCCTGATGTTCCCGGTTTTTGAGCAAGTGTGGTAGAGTGGGAAGTTCGACCACTGCTTGGTTCGTTTTTTGAACACTTTGGACATTTAGTTTTTACAGTATCAGGATGTCCACAACCAAAACAAAACAATTTCCTAGGAATTTGACAGTTATAATACATATGACCTGCTTGTTTGCAATTCCAGCAAGTCCAAGTAGACGATACTACCGATATATTTTTTCGTGTTTGTTTAAAACAAGAATTATCCTTAAAAGAGGTACTAGGTATGCTCAAATCTGGTTCAAGTAAGTATTGACTATTCTTATGATTTGATGTGAATTGTTGATCCCAAGTTAATGTTTCCTCAAGTCGTTTACATTTTTCCGTCAAAATATCAACAGTATCAATATCGATTAAAGCTAAAGGTTGTGCATAATTAGGTAAGAGATTTTTACGAATAATACGGATCATGGCACTTTCGCTTGGCTTGTCGTCAAGACGATTGAACAAACCACACATGGCGTTAATATATAGGGTAACTCTCTCATGTTGACCTTGTTTTCTAGCCTTGATTTCCTCTAGTAAATCATCTTGATAGTTATAAGGTAAGAAATCTGATTTCAATTTGGTCACTAATTGTTCCCAATTTTGAACTTTGCATCTGTTAATTAGATACCAGTTAATAGCTTGATCACTAAACAAATCAGCTGAGCTAGAAAACAATTCAGCATCTGTGATACCTCTTGAAATTTTAAGACAATTTACGCGTTCTAGGAAGCCAAGTACTGATTCTTTGGAATCAATTCCTGAAAATCTTATTCCCCATTTGTGTACAGGTACAGGTTTAGAAAAAGAAAAACTTTGATTTGCATTTACCGGAGTAGATTGTCTATCTGCATCAATAACATTGAGCTTGCCATCTAATTCTCCTTCTAAGAACAATATTTCTGATGTTAGATGTTTTTTTACTTTTTCATGCTCGTCTTCCTCGCAATTCAAACGAGAAATGCGTTGCGTAAGGTGAGTTAGCCGACAAGTCAATCTTTTATACTCTACGTCAGAAGAAGTTCCAACGAAATCTTGAACCTTCTTCTTCAAGTCGGCAAAAGAAAGCTTAATTCCTGTAATTTCGGTAGTAAATGGAAGATCGACATATACGATCGAACTCCGCATGGATACCTCTTGAGTTAAAACACCCGTAACAATTTCCTCTTCTCTGTAACCAGTGAAGGTATTTCTAAGCCACGATAAGAAATTTCATGATCTAATTCATGAGTTAAAAGATAATCAACATTTAGCTTAAACATTTTTGCCATTTTAGTATACGGTATCTGACGAAATTAAATTATAAGATACGAAAATTTAAAAAAAAATTGAGTACTGTTGATATTGACGATTGAGAAGATATTTATATATACGATACGTGAAGATATAAGATAAGAAAAAATATTATATAGATATAGATATTGTCAATACGATAATGAAATGAAATATTGCAACTCAACTGTGAACGATATGATACGATAAGTGAACTATAGAAAGATAGATACTGTAATCAGTGAAAGATATTTACGATAATAAAAAGATAACTACTACTATCCAAACTTCCAAGTTTCAAGATCTACCCCACGTTGGGCGCCAATTTGTAACGGCTACTCAGATAAAGAGCTGCTCAGGCGTGAATTCGGATACCAAACTAATAAAAATTCAGGGAGTAGTCTTACCGGTTCGCGGGTAATACTACTTATTTAAATTATTGAAGTTATATTGAAATAAATGAATTTAATAAGTTAACAAAACAATCAATGAATTACGTTAAGGAATTTAAGTGAAGTTAAGGTAAATGGGCGCCACCCTGAATAATATTAGTTGACTTGTTTCAACTCTCTCTATCAACAAACCTGGAAATATGGAATATGAACTACGTTGTTAACCCTTCAGTGGTGACGTAAACATCCATAACACGAGTAATGACGCCGGTCTGGTAGACCACTTTAAGAATTTCTAATATATTTAGTTCTGAATATATCTGAAGCTGTACCATTCGTTTTGAAAAGGTCTTCAGCATTTAGATGACTGCATTTTTTCACTCCAGCTAGAAGCAGCAATGCCAATAACGCCTCGATCTCTACTTTATTAGTTGGTCGGGTGTAAGTTGCTACTTCTTCCTCCTAATCATTGAAAACATCATTCATAAGCTTCTCAAGTCTTTTCTTCTCCTGTTCGTAGCTTGCCATTGTTCTTAAATAACGAGGATGATCCAAAAATAATTAAAACGCATTAATTAAAAAAAATTAACAAAGTAAAATTTCGGTTGGACCAGTAATGACCCCGGTCTAGGCGACCGTAAATAAGCATACACGTTAAACTACTGATTAGCATAAACAGTCCATACACACTAAAATTTGTCGACCCCTCACGGATACACTCATAGCGCGAGAGCCTCCCACCCCACCCACAAGAATTTTTATTAATTATAATTCATGCATGGGGTCTCTGTCTCCGTGCGTCACCACTGAAGGGTTAAATTTACAAGTTGTATAATGACTTTAAAAAAAAAAAAATAAATATCACAGTTCGAGTACTCTGGTTGCAACAATGATTGTTAATAGTGACGGTACTTTCCTGTCTTCTTCTGACTTCAAGTCTGGCGTCTTTTGGTCCGGTGTCTTTGGAGGTCCGGTGTCTTTCGGAGGTCCGGTGTCTTTCGGAAGTCCGGTGTCTTTCGAATCCGGCCGTTTATTGCCCATTGAACATGTAGTAGTAGTAGTTGTGGTGGTAGTAGTGTATATTAAATATATATATATATATATATATATATAACAATCTACTAAATTATTGGGGATTCCGTCACAATCTGGGCTGGTTAAGAAATTAAACTCTTTTTTACTACTTACTAATTATAAATTTATAATTTACTTTTCAAAATGTAACCTTTTTATCTACCACTTATAGTGGAAAATCTATTCATGTTTTTTAATGATGTTTTACTTGATTTGTACAAACTCACTTTGCACCCTTGATAAAGGATTCAAATAAATCCGAAAGCTTGGAAGTAGTAAAAAAGTTTAATTTCTTAACCAGCCCAGATTGTGACGGAATCCCCAATAATTTAGTAGATTGTTTTCTAACTAGCCGTCAAGACTACCCTTTACTTCTTTATATATATATATATATATATATATATATACAAACTCCTATCATTGTTTCGTCCGTCAACTCCCCCAACACATACACTATTGCGTCCGAATATCGGACGCAACAATGTAACTTCACGTATTTGTAGATTCCCGCCAAGTTTCATTCAAAATTTTATCACGAGCAGCTGACCAAAGTCTCTAGATATCCAATACTCCAGTAAATTTGGCATCATCTAGTGAGATGTCTAAGATTATACTGAATTATTATATGTTGGTGGACGCAATACTGTTGGTGTTTTGGATAGAAATGTATACTATTAGTTCATCGATTCTCCACTGGAAGCGCCAAAATTATATACGGGCACATGCATACATTTTACAAACGTGGAATGTTATTGCGTCCAGAACATGGCAACATTGTAATCTTGGTATATGGTCACTAGAAATACAAATTTGATCTGTTTGCCTCTTGTTAGTTTATCAAAAGCCTTTGTTGCGTCCAGTACGAATATGTCGAGGCGCATTGATAAAATATTAAGTTCATGTCGGTGGGAAACCAACGAAGAAGGTGAGTCAATACAATAATATATTAATAATTATAAATATTGTTGGGCGGTTTATGAAGTTTAATTATCGTTCAAATTATATTGTTGACTGATAATTTATATGTATCATAGGTGAAATGCCTTCTACTCTACCCAACGTCCACAAAGAATCAGATTTTTCGGATTTTTCAACAAATGGTTATTTGGAAGTAGATGTGAATACTTTTACTCATTGGGATAATGTTTCAAGAATCCAAGATTCATGTAGGTATTTCAAAATAACTATTTTATGGATTTTTATATTCAGGTACTTAGTTATTATTCCACCATTTCTACTTTTCACAGGTGATAAAAGTGATCCTTGTTTGAGGAACAAAACATCAAATGGGTTTTGCAATCGAGGATTCGCCTGTCCGGTAAATACTGAAAGATATTTAAAATAAATTATTATCGATTTGCACAACATTCAAAAATTTTCAAATATTATTGAGTATAAACGAAATATTAAAATCAGTTGCAAATTATTTTAGGAAGCTGCAGTCTCTGAAAAAAATAATATAATTGTGCACAATACTACAATAATAAAACCATCTGACTTGGAGTTTAATAACTTAAGAAATGATAATTTTTTGGAAAATAAGGTAATCTGCATTCTCAATAAAACGAACTCAACATTTGATAATTTGATTGTTTTTTCTTATTGTAAACTCATGTTTCAGTCACAACTTGATTTATCCGCGAAAAAAAATTATGAAAATCTGGAAAACCAAAGCGATCAGGAATTATCCCCGGAAGATCCATTTCATGCATCATCCAGTGACGATTCGCTATATCATCCTGACAGTGAGGAGGTAAGTTATGTATCTACTAAAAGTACGGATCACCAATTAAATGAAGTATTGGGCATCGTTCCTTATCTCACTTTGTTTTATATTATCCCTAAACGGAATTATGAAGTTTTGGGTTTCTGTTAAATATACAAGGTTTGGCATTAAAGCGAGGAAGTCAACTCACTTGTCATGAGAGATGAAGAACTTCATTTAGATAAAAGTTAAGCCATACATAGGATAATATTTTGAAAATATTTTCAAATATACAGGGCGACCCATATTGGCAGGCTGAACCTAACTTATCTTTTTAAATGGAACACCCTGTATATTTCCACATTTTTTTATTCCTCTCGATTTTCTTGTTTCTGTGATATGAGGTATTGCATTGTTATACGATGTAATTCAAAAGATATAAGCACTTTTATATTAATTTCTTATTAACATCAACACCCTGTAACATTGTATAAATTTGATATCAAAGAATCCATTTCCGTTCAAACGATTTCTAATATAGTTTACCATTGTCCAAAATTATCAACATAGCGCGATATTCGTTTTGTATATAAAGGGATGGTTATAAATCGAAATGATCATTTACTGGGTTTTCTTAAATGGAACACTCTGTATTTTAGCATCGTAATGAAATAGCATTGTGTGGCACCTTACCATTTCTCAAGCAATTCCCATACCTAAATTCCTAAGCTCGTGGGTTATTGATGAATACTTTCGGTCACACATTATTTGAAAGAAATATTAGGTGAAATTTTATTAGTTTGGCGATCGAAATATTTAACTTCCTCGCACTAATGCCGCACCCTGTACCTATATGAAAATTACATTAAATTATTTTTCCGGTTTCCCATTTTTAAAATTTTGATTAATTTTGTTCTCCTTTCATGCTGCTTTCCCCTTTGAGACTTACATTTTTCGTAAACAACAGCAATCTTATAGTTTTCGAAATTATCGTAAAATTATTACTTACATCATTGTCCCATATATTTCATGTAATATTTCTTTACCAGGATAGCTGTTCTGATGATTATGAAAAACCAACTCAGAAGAAGATTAAGAAACTTCAGATCAATAGAAACTTCAGTCAAAATAAGATACTTATTGAAAATATAAATGAAAATATAGTCGAACAAAACAATCACAATTCAAATTTCCCGAGTTTTTCAAGTTGTACTGATGTCGTTACTGATAAAAAGCCGTATAAGAGAAAACCAGATCATTGTTATTATTGCGAAACTAAGGTTCTAAACTTTGGTCGCCATGTCATAAGAAACCATTCAAACGAATTGGAAGTAGCAAAAATTTTGGCGATGCCAATCAAAAGTAAAAAAAGAAGAGACCTATTTAATGTTCTCAGAAGAAAGGGAAATTTTTTGGCCGAGGGTGGAGTCTGTTTTAAACCAGTTAGAGAGGGTTATGTACCAGAAAGAGATAAACTTCCTTGTAATAATTGCTTAGGCTATTTTTCATCGAAACTTTTATATAGACATAAGAAAAAATGTATACAAAAAGTTGGTTCTGAAAACTCGAAACAGTTCAACATATTTTATAATGCTAAAGTAGACCGTCGACTACGGGAGGAAGTATTTCCTCGTATGAGAGCAGACAAGTTATCTCTCGAGGCTCAAAAAGACCCACTTATTTGTGAATATGGATCAAGATACCTAAAAACGCACCGCGAAAAACATTTTGTTCATGTAACATCTCGCAAAATGAGAGAACTTACCAAAATCCTTTTGGAAATGAGAAGGTTGGAACCATCCATAACTACATTCATTTCAGCCCTGAAGCCGAAGTATTTTGACCTCTTCGTGGAAGCTACAAAACGTATTGCCAAATATAATCCTGAACGAGATATTTATTTGTCACCTACATTTGCCATGAATATCGTAACATCTCTAAAACAGTGTTGCGATATTGCAATTACTTTTATTTACACTAAAAATATTGCCTACACATTGTCGGCTGCAGCAATAGAGGCCGATTTAAAAACATTGATTCGTCTGTTTGAAACTAATTGGAGTTCTGAGGTATCTTCACAGGCTGCAAACAACCTTAATCTAAATAAATGGAATAAAGTAACTATTGTACCCCTTGCGAGTGATTTGCGTTTATTAAGGCAGCATCTTATTAATTTAGCTGAAGAATCTGTAAGAGTCATAATTAAAGAAATTGATCGGGCAAAACATACCATACCAGCAGAAAATGATATCCACTCTCAGCTTAATATGAAGAACCATAAAACTATTCAAGCATTCAATAATCTAATAGAGACAATATACTGTAGAGTAATTTTATTGAATAGAAAACGTTCAGGAGAACTGCAACGAATGTTTCTCCATACTTACCTAAACGCGTCAACAGATGCTCAGAAATATGAGGAATTCGACAATGTTGTCTCTTTACCAGAAAAAGTGCTTTTGAAATCCTTAAAGAGGGTAGTTATCCGAGGAAAACGAGGCAAAGGTGTTCCTGTTTTGTTTCACTCTGATATACAAGACAATATTAAAACAATATTAGAAGTCAGGGACTATTTCGTTCCCAAAAACAATCCATATCTTTTTGCGATGGTGAGCTCTAGCTCACATTTAATAGGTTATAAAATTTTAACCAAACATGCTAAGTTATGTGGTGCACAAAACCCATCATCGCTCACCTCAACTCGATTGCGAAAACATCTCGCAACGTTATCACAATTATTTAACCTATCAGATGGAGAAATAGAACAGTTAGCTACATTTATGGGACATACCAGCGGTGTTCACAGAAATTCTTATCGACTTCCGGACGATGTGTATCAAACGGCGAAGATATCTAAACTATTAATGGTAATGGAGAAAGGCGGGGCAGATCAATATAAAGGAAAATCTATAGATGAAATCGATATCGACATGGAAGAAAATCTTTTAGGTGAGAAAGATTGCGATGACGATAGTGATGAGGATGGAAACACAATTGTAGATGAACTGTTAGACACCTCTAAGCCCTCAAATAGTAGCAACCAAGGTTTTGCTAAAGACGAGGCTAATGAGCATGATATTAAGTCCAAAAAGAAGAATACTCGTAAGCTGGTACCTTGGACAGATGAACAAAAAACATTTACCTTGAACTATTTTTAAGATTACATTAAATTGAAAAAGCCTCCCAAAAGACATGAATGTGAAGACCTAAAAACAAAATATAAGGAATTGTTAAATAATAAAGATTGGTTAAAAATCAAGATATTTGTCCAAAATGCATATTATACTAAAGGTAGAAAGTAGATTTTATAGTTCAGATAATTCAATTTTACATTTTAATCAACGTTAAACTCCATTTATACAGGGTGTCCAGGAACTTGATGCCAAAAATTCGGGAGCAAATAGAAGAGGTCAAAATAATGTTAGAAGTTCAAATAAATTTTTGTCATACGAGCCTTCGTTTCCGAGTTATAGACCTCTAAAGTTTCGAAATAAAAACCTTTGTTTTGTCATAATTTCTAAACTAAACATTGGAATACTATAAAATTCCAGTGACGGATTGCATACATCCATGTCCTGTGTTTGACGGTATAAATGAATCTACATTACGTACAGATAAGCAGAGACGGCTTGTGCCCATTGGTTAATAATCCGTAATTTTAATAGGGACCATCTGAATAATATTTAAATTTCAAAAATAAATTTTCCAATCCATTTACTAATGAAAATGTACTCTTGTTTGAACTCGATAAAATTAAGGGTTTAGGAGAAATTTGAACTTTTAGATCTGATCGCCATATTTTGTAAAGACAGACATTCTGAAGAGAACTATCAATAATTGTCACAACTTATAATTAAAAATTCCTTAAGATTGTATTTAAACACAATAAAAAAATTGCTTTGCAGTTTTAGTTTTAGTTCAAGCGTTTAAAGTCTGACCATGGGACTGGCTTAAGAAAAAGTAAAATTGAACTGTTTTCATCAAGAAGGCTGCTGTCAAATAATGAATAGCCGGCAAAACGTATTGTATTCTTAATTTACATCGAGTTAGTAGGCGGCTTCATTTATGTCAGCTTGTTGTCAAATTTTTAGAGACTTTATCAAAAATTATCTTTATTATTGTGTTTGATTGTTGATATGGCACAATTTACCTTAAATGAATATGCAGATATGCATTTAATGTACGGTTTGGCTTCTGGTAACTCGTCAGAAGCAAGAAGATTGTATACTTTACGCTTTCCTGGGATAATTATACCCCATAGAAGAACCTTTGAACGAACCGATCGTAGCTTACGAGAGACAGGTATTTACATAAGCAAAATAAATTATTTTCTACTAGTTTGCATTAAATAATAATTTTAGGAAGTATCATACCAAGAAAAGGTGGCGAAGGTCAACCAAGAACTGCACGTACACCAGCTGTAGAACAAAATGTATTGGATGCAGTCGATGGTGATCCCACAACCAGTGTACGTAAGCTCTCAGCACAATTTAATTTGTCAAAAACAAATGTTCACAATATTCTCCAGGAGCAGCTTCTTCACCCCTTTCATATCCAGAAAGTACATGCCATGGATGTAGAAGATTATCCAGCAAGACTTGCCTACGCTCGCTGGTTTTTAGATAAACAACGGAATGATAATGCATTTGTTGGAAAAGTTTTGTTTACGGATGAAGCCGGTTTTACACGGGACGGCGTAATTAATTCACATAATTTACATTTATGGGCTGATGAAAATCCGCACGGTATTGTTGAAACCAAAAATCAACGACGATTTTGTGTAAATGTGTGGGCGGGAATAGTGGGCAATAATTTAGTGGGTCCATATTTTTTCGATAATATTTTGAATGGTCAGATACACTTAGAATTTTTACAAAACGATTTTCCACCGCTTTTAGACGATGTTCCTTTACAAATTCGAAAAGACATGTGGTTCATGCACGATGGAGCCCCTCCCCACTATCTCATTGATGTACGAAATCATCTTAATAACATTTATTCCAATAAATGGATTGGACGAGGAGGTCCAGTTCCATGGCCAGCTCGTTCCCCAGAATTCAATAGCATGGATTCATTTTTTTGGGGATATCTTAAAAGCTTGGTTTATTCATCTCCGGTGCAAACAAGGAACGAAATGGTGGATAGAATAAGGTTTCATTGTAACGTTATAAAACAGAACCAGGGAATGCTCTACAAAGTACAAAGAAATATCCTTCGCAGACTCAGAAAGTGCGTCGAAGTGCAAGGTGGTCAAATCGAACATTTATTGTAGCAGTTTTAGGTTTTGGTTCTTATTTTCTTACCATTGCATTGTGAAGTATTAAAATTTATAGGCAACTACAATGGCCTAACATGTACGTAATTGTTTTATTGCGTTTAAATACAATCTTAAGGAATTTTTAATTATAAGTTGTGACAATTATTGATAGTTCTCTTCAGAATGTCTGTCTTTACAAAATATGGCGATCAGATCTAAAAGTTCAAATTTCTCCTAAACCCTTAATTTTATCGAGTTCAAACAAGAGTACATTTTCATTAGTAAATGGATTGGAAAATTTATTTTTGAAATTTAAATATTATTCAGATGGTCCCTATTAAAATTACGGATTATTAACCAATGGGCACAAGCCGTCTCTGCTTATCTGTACGTAATGTAGATTCATTTATACCGTCAAACACAGGACATGGATGTATGCAATCCGTCATTGGAATTTTATAGTATTCCAATGTATAGTTTAGAAATTATGACAAAACAAAGGTTTTTATTTCGAAACTTTAGAGGTCTATAACTCGGAAACGAAGGCTCGTATGACAAAAATTTATTTGAACTTCTAACATTATTTTGACCTCTTCTATTTGCTCCCGAATTTTTGGCATCAAGTTCCTGGACACCCTGTATACATAGTTGGGCTTTTGATTTTGTAATGGTTTTTTTTCGCTAGCCAACTTTAAAAATTAGTTTTATAGTCAAAACGACAATGGTATTTGTGAGTAACTATTTAAAATCAATTGTTAATGATAAGGAAAGAACATTCTGAATAAAATATGTTGGGAATTATTCGTGAAATAGCACACCACATGTGATTTTGCGACATCCCTGTTCATTAATTTGTTTTGTAAATTAATAACAAAATATTATAACCTTATAAGATTAGCATACAGGCTCCGGCAAACCTCCGTTGTAGTTCTACAACTCTTATTGTATATAGCTTACATGATTATTTGATATGTATATGTCAAGGGTGATTAAAATCAAATACTTTCGAATAAATAGGTAAGTTATACATAACTAAAGTTATAGAAGCACAACAGAGATTTGCTGTACCGTGTATATTTTCAATTCGCGATAATTTTCAGGAATGTTATGATACCTATGCCTGAAGTTGATTTTATGTAGACTTTTACTGATTTACTCACTAAAATCTTATGTCTAGATATCCTAGGTCCACAAACTAGGATCAGGTGATACTTCCTAACGGCGTTGTCAAATGGTCTTTATTTTCTTCCAGCTGAATTATTTATACATTGTTATAGATTAGGTACATGAATATAACAATATAAAATTATTTGCATTTATATCATGAAATTTCAAATAATAAACATTCTTTTAATGTAGTGATTACCTTATATTTGTTTTATTCATTAAATATAAGAGATTAAAACAAACTTTTTCCTGGACCACAGTCTGTTTCTTTCATCACGAATTTTAGTTCAATATGATAGAGGTTATTTTTCCTATTCTAACCTTGCTATTTCTTTTGTAGAAAGCTTATTGTATAGTAACTTTTCTTGATTTAAACAATTATCACTCTCATTTATAATGAAATCAACAATAAACGACAGTTTTAAAATTTCTTATAGCGATTTTCATACAATATCGATTTGTTTTGAAAAGTTTGTAGCCAAGATCCACTCGTTTCGGGTTGCGGTTGCGCCAATTTACAGCTGTAGTAGTCTGCGCATGCGCATAAATAACGTCGGCACGCCGCGAAATTTTGATTTGGGTATTCAATAAATTATTCCTTTTCTTTCAACTACAATACGCGTGAAGACATGTTATTTCTATATGGATTTTCCTTATAAGTATAAGTATGATATTCTAGTTACACTTTGATCTGTGTCAGTTGGTCGGGAAGCGATATGTGTTGAATTATGATAAACATTTTGAACACTTTTTGAACTAAAATCGTGATTTTTGAAGTAATTTCTGGATGATCCAAGGAAATTTTTGTTCTAATCTGCTTTATTTAAGGTAAGCTTTCAAACAAATTTAAAATTATCACAAAATTCCGAGGGTCGCGAAGTCGACCAGAACCAAAATTGACTTACCAAAGGTTATATTCATAAATATTTGATCGATAGAGGTATAACAAAAATCCTTTACAAACTTTTCACACATTATTGTATAATTTAATTCGTTTTTTTTACTTTATATGTATTTGTAGGTTAACTTAGTTAAGTATTCTTTTTTTTTGAGTGGAAGAATGCATTCTACGCTATTCAGCCAATAGGCAAATATCATTAAAAAAAAAAATTAGTAGATAGGTACATTTGTTGATCCTATATTAATGTAATTGAAAAAATCAACTTTGTTTTCAATCAACTTCTATTTAGGAAATCAGTTTGTTTTCTACAGTAGATAGTGTGTTGATAGTTCTGTGACGACTATCATAGAAAAAAAAACATAAAGATCGAATCGTACGCCCAGGGTGCTAACGCTCAAGAGTTCTCAAGGTAAATAAATTTCAAATTTTTATAAATTCAGTGCATTCTATTTTTATATAATATAAAGAAAAAAAATAGAATTAAAATTAAAAACTAATTAAAATTTCATAAATGGCGCTCAATGATATATAATATTCGAAAGCTTGGAATAAATTTTAAAAAGAGTACTCTCTGGTATTTTCTTGCCACATCCCCACATAAATCTTCTATATATATATATATATATATACAGGGTGGCGCACCGAAAACGAAACAGATGCATTTACTGGCAGATGATTCCTTTTTAAAAAAATCCCTCGGACCCGTCGATTTTGTTTTCGAGGGGGACACAAAATTGGCATAAAATCACAGTAACATTTGCAGCCCCCTAAGCGGGGGTGGCACCATCCCTAAAATCTTAAATGGAAAGGGGGGTCGAAATAAATCTCCAAAACTACTGAATTGAAGTACATGAATTTTACATCATTGTAAAGGGAGTTGAAAGACCTTTTAAATGATGGATCATTCGACCCCCCTTTCCATTTAAGATTTTAGGGATGGTGCCACCCCCGCTTAGGGGGCTGCAAATGTTACTGTGATTTTATGCCAATTTTGTGTCCCCCTCGAAAACAAAATCGACGGGTCCGAGGGATTTTTTTAAAAAGGAATCATCTGCCAGTAAATGCATCTGTTTCGTTTTCGGTGCGCCACCCTGTATATATGTTGGTATATATATGTTGGTCAAACATCAAGATCCGTTGGAGCTAGAATCACCTCACACAAAAGTGATTGCAGATTACATCCTGAAAGATGTGCTTTAGCATCACATGCTCACAATTTTGACCACCATATTAGTTATGATGATTTAAAAATATTATCAATAGAATCGAATTACAAGAAAAGAACTTTTCTTGAAATGGCACACATTTTTTAACAAAATGACTGTATGAATAAAAGAACTGACATAGACCATCTAAGTGAGATCTATTCATATTTATTAACAATAGATAAACATTTACATAGAAATGATAATTCCATCTCTCAAACATAGATATTTATAGTTTTAGTACCAACTTCAATGTAACATATGACATAAGTGTCAGTCAGTTTGATTCTAACCTGTGAAATTAATGACTGTGCTATCCACGTGGAAGTACTACAAATTTTAACAATTTTAACCATGTACTTGTAATTTTAGTAATGTTCTTTTTATATATTTTAATTTAGTATTGTATCAATCATTAAACTATGTGTCATCTAAAATATTTTATGTACATCTTAGTAACCATTCTCATCAAAGTTGTAAGTTAAAATTCATCCAAGTTTTTATGAATTTGTTGATTTATACCATAATTTTGTAGTTTCCCTGATGATGGAAATAAATAATTCCGAAAGCTTGGAAAACCTTTAAAGAGTTCTCTTTTACTTTGCTGCATTCCCCACTATTTACTAGTTCGTATATATATATATATATATATATATATATATATATATATATTTCAAGTCCAACTCAATTTCATTTGCCCTCCTCAACCATCTCATAATACAATCTTCTATTTCTTTTTTTGTTGTTTTTTCACCCCCAAATATTTCTGCGGCACCTGTAAATGTTACATTTTCATCACACTGGAAATCCAAAAATGATCAGTTATAATGCATGAAGTTTGTATACATTACTGAATAATGATAATAAAATAACCCCTGTTTATTTGAAGACTTTCAAGTTAATTTAAAAAATCACTATATGCATGCATATACTAAATAATTCTAAAATGGTACTCCGAACATGAATTGATATTTTACATACCCATTACCAAATCTGCTAATTCCAAATTCAAGAATTTTTTCTATTTTTTCTTCAAAATAAGCTAAATTCAATTGCGAATGAGTTGGTCAACAACTGTGACATGCATCTCTTTATGAACTCATACATGCTGCTTCCACCCATTTTAGACAAATCTTTACACTAAAGAAAGTGATAATAGTTATTTATGCAACAAGTGCAAAAAGTGAGTGTTTTTTGCACGCGACGTGAAATTGTCCAACGAGGTCTTTAGGCCGAGTTGGACAACACGTCAAGTGCAAAAAACACGTTTTGCAAGAGTTGCATACAATATTTTTTCTAAATTCATGCAAAAACTGGAAAATTAGAATATAAATATGTCAAGAGCCTATCCTACCTAATCAAAGTCAACCCGTTCGTCTTTTTTTGTATCTTTATGGCCTCCACCTTGTCAGCACTCAATCACAGCTGGTTTTCGCCTTGACCATTTAAATTTTAAATAATTAAAGATTTTTGCAATAATTGTAACTCGTTGAGACTAAGTAGTAAGATATACATATATTATTGTTGTATTAAAGCAGGATCAGATACTTGCTATGGATTTTTATTTAATTTAAATGTTTATGTTTGTCATTAATCATCACTGACTGACACAAGAATGACAGATGAGTGCAATAAAATATTTTATTGCACTAGTGCAATAAAGTACCACTTTTTGCATTAAATGTGGTTCACAAAAGTGTTGTTTTTTGCATGAATGTAGAAAAACATTTTTACAGTTCATTTTATGTTTTTACTTACTGCTGCTTTGAAGTTGTTAGTATCTTCTCTGGAATGTTTATTGGAAAAATTGAGAATCTCACAAAAAATGAATCTGTGTCATGTAAATCACTATTCTGATTTATATTGATACACTGAGGAAAATCACCCAATACAACTTTTATTCTGACCCAAGTTATATAATCACAAATTAATATTCTAATATTGACAAAATACAATTATATTGCAGCAAAAACTGCTATACAACTTTTTTTCTGTAGTTACATACCGAATCAAGTTGTATAAAATAATCATATACTCTTTATAGGTCCACAAGTTTGTCACAAATTATATAATCAAAATACAAAAATTATATACGGGTTACTATACCAGTTTCTTAACACAATAATACCGCCTTTATATGAATTATATGGTTAGTTGTATTGGTTGTATAATATGTATCTGACTTGTTGTATAAAAACAAATTTCGGTTATATACGTACAAAATATCTATTGTCTTAGTTTTAAAATTACCGCTAATACGCACCAATCACCAATTAGCTATTAGCGAAGAGGGAGGGATTATGCCTGCAATGACATGAACACGTTTATTTTTATCGATTTTTGGTTAAGATGTTCAGAAAGGACCATCACTGTTTAGCTTTTAACAGCGGAAGTGTGTGTTTATTATTAGTTAGTGCCTATATCGATTAAAAAAGGATGCTTTTGAATTGTCAGAAAATGATATTAGAATTAGAAGAATTATTCAGAGGTAAGCTAAACTAACCTGTAGTTATTTAATTATTTAAACCATCGTTTATTATTAAAGCACTAAAGCGTGTGTAGGGTCGTTGGCCGGCGTCCATGCATGTCGGTGCGAGATTTTTTTCGCAAAATCGCCAAATTTTATAAAAGCTAAGTTCGTTATTTGCGTATGATCAATCTTTTTAGTCTGAATCGTTCGTTTATTACATATAGAGCATGGAGACTTTCAGTAATAGCAATTTGCTCATATTAATTAATCTGTGATAACGTGACAAAAAAATCCGTCGCCTCTGCGATGCATATAACGAACTCAGCTGAAAAATACTCTTATCCTTTCTGATATCTCAATTTTAAAATTTCAGATCTTACTGTAGAAACAGTATTAACGTTGCTGTACTTGGTAGCACCAGTAACGTCAAAAAACAAAAGAAAAAGTGGGAATTGGAGACCCTCATGGCAAGAAGTGTGAAATTTCTGAAAGTTTTTTTCTGCGCTTTGTTCATTTTTGTTTATTTGTTTGTTTGTGGAAAATATAATTTTGTTTATTCGTGTCTATTATATCCTTATCCAAATTGTATACAAACATTTTATAATATTCAATGACCACTTGTATAAAGGTTATATTATCTTGTTAACTAGAGTAAAACAATGTCAAATAACGATTATCTAGAAATTGTATAACTGTCATACAATATTATTATTGGCCTGAAAACAGGTGTTATAATGATTATACAACATTTTTATTGGCTTAAAAATACGTATACTTATAGTTATACAAAATGAGAGTGATAGTTAATCAAGTGAATTTTAATGCATATATTCTAATTGTATAACCAATATACAAAGATGTTTAATCGTTAAACAATCCAAATTCAGTTTTATAAACACAAAATAATAGTTGATTTGTCACAAATAGTATATACCTTTTGTATAAAGATGATACAAGTTTTATATTATGGTTAATGATTTTTCTCTCAGTGTACTTTCCAATCGGCTGGATATGTCCTTTAAAATATTGTTCATAAAATAATACTGTTTTGTTATTTTCTTCATGTGTTCATCTGAAATAAAATAAAGGTATATACTATATATAGATAGTTGGAAGCGAAAAAATCAAAATTTCAGTTGTCTTATGAAAATAAAATAAGAGCTGTATATAGTGGCAAACCCACAGAAGACAATATTTAATTTGTCATACCCCACATTAATTGGTATTTTTTATAAAAAAAACTTTCTGAACTTTCTATAAAAAGGCATGTTTATGCATCAAATCAGAAATTCCAAAATTATACTAAGGGGTACATTTGTACTTTTCACTACTACACTTGCCAGGTTAAGTTACCTGATGGTTCTTAATATTATTCTCTTTCAAATCCAAAAATGTTTATTGTATACATTTTCTATCCAAATATATAGAATGAAGAAACAATTTATCAGTTTGGGTAAAAAGTTAATGAATATTAACTGTTTTAGCAAATAGGTCAATTATGTTTGGTGTTTTTGTAAATAATATTTTTTAATCATCTGTATTCTCACCTATTTCTTGTCCTTTATGAGTTGGGCAACAACTGCAATAGCAGCTTGTTTTGTCTTTATCTGGTAGTTCCAGTGGAGCTGAAATACATGACTATTTAAAAAAAAAATTAACAGAAAAGAATTGCATATACCTATACATAGGAAAATTATGTTTTGTAACACCAAGCTTTAAAAAGAAAATGACATTCACACAATTTCGATGAGAAACTTGGCATTTACAATATTGGTGAGGAGAGTAAAACTTTCATCATGAAAATTATTCAATGCACTGTTTTCAAATTAAGTTTAATTAAAAAACTTCAACGTTAAACAGATTGAATTGTTTTTATTATTTGTTATAAAGTAACAAAACTATAATGAGAAAATATTCCTTTTTTTTTAATTCAGAATAGATTACATAGATACCTGTATTGATTATTTACTTCCCAAATACTTCGAAGGATATAATTAGGGTAAGAATATTTAAAATATAGGCTGTAATTCGTAACATATAATTTGTTTAAAAATGTTGGAAAGTGTGAAAGAAAAATATAAATTTAAATGAGGATGTGGACTATAGTGGTGGGTGCAAAAATGTATGTGATGGGGAAAATCTTTGTTGTTTGATATATATTTTTAAAATCAAATAGTAGACCATTTGTTACTTTGCATTAAAAAATACTGAAAATTATCTACTTTGATTATTAGTTTGAAGTGGAGGTTTAAATCCAGTTATTTTGGATTTGGGTTTCAATGGAGGAGAAGGCAACTTGCCAGTATACTCTACCTCACTTTCATAAGAAGATATTGTGTTATTCTTTTTCTATCTATATTTTCTGGATTTAGCATCCTCATCATTAATATCACTAGTGTATACTGCAATTTTCGTTTTATTTCTAGCTTCCAAATATTTATCTGCAAAAGTTAAAATTGGGAGAAATTATCAATAATTCATTCTTGAAAACATTGAATCAATATTACTTACTGAAAGTTCCATTGCTAAATATGGATATTTTATAACTGGGCCAGCAGGTGTTTGGTTCATCATAATTTTTTATCGAATATACGAGTTTTTCCCTGGAGTATGGTGGCCAGTAGCAGTGGTCCCCAACTAACCAATTTGATGGTACTGCTTCAACAGTATTTCCCTCTATAAATTTGACAATTGTCCAGGTCTGCTCCATTTTTTTGGACAACCTTAACGAAGAAAATTAACTTATTAGGAATACTATTAATTCTAAGAGTCAAACTAGGCAAAATCTGTAACTCACAAGTATGATGCAAAAATCTACCTTTAAAAAAAATATATTTAAGTTATTCTTTGATTTGATACATTTTGGTTATTGAAGAGATAATATACATTTATAATTATAAAAATGAAATCCTAATATTCAGTTGGTGATGAGTTTAAAAATGGAAGAATTCTACTACTTTTATGGGTATTCATCATTGAAGATTTTCTTGGAGTATCACATCAATATACTATATAGCCACTTTAGCATATATTATGTCTCCCATGTTTCAGAAATTTCAACTATCCAGAATATAATATTAGGTGTTATATTGTCAGGAGTAATAAAAATATTTAAGTGCACAAAAGGTGATTGAAAATGCATGGGAAACTTCTATAGAAGAGATTGAGTCACACTGTATATTTATCGGAACTTTGTCTATTTATGACATCTATGAAAGCTTATGATGAGTATTCCAATGGGAAAATAACTCAGTTTCTGCCGAAAAGATAGTTTTACAAAAGACGCAATTATATTTCATCTCGCCTTCTAGATTTATGGTGGTTAGAGTGCAGCAAGAAATGTGGTGTCTTTGTAGATGATATTTTTTCTTGAAAATCTTTCCGCAATTTTGACACTCGTACTGTTCTCTGTCCATGAATCCGTGTACCTCCAACAAGTGCCGTTTTAAATGATCTTTTCTAGATAGAACTTTCTTACATACGGGACATATCTCAGATCGGTATTGTCTTCTAACTTAATAAAAAACAATATCTGAATCATTGGTTCATAAAAAAAAGTCTTGAAGGACATTATACATATCATGAAAATAAAATTTCCTCCCATCCATTTAATTATTTTTCCAAGTTTTGATGATGATGAGATACTTAGGAGATAATTTTGAATAAGAAAGTAAGGAATACAATTTTGCAAAAATCAAAACAGATGCAGTAATGGCATTATTACACTCTTATCTTCAAAGGGTAATTTCATACATTTGTGTTTTACATCAGTTATTTTCCATAATTGTAGTGGGCTAAAAGACACAGTTAGTTCTAAAAAGATTCCCAGGTCTGAAGATTTACAAGGTGAAGCATAGAAATCTGTTAAATTCAAGAATTCCTTAGCCAAAATCATCACATGTGAATCAACACTTATAATATTTTCAACAATAACAATATTATTATTTTCAAGACAACAGCAATTATCAGGTTCAGAATTAGTGAGTAAAAAATTCTTATAGTTTATTTTTTTGTACTGCCTAACTGATTTTAAACTTGGAATAAGTGGACCACTAAAATGTTCAAGATGTGGATCTTCACGTGCAAAATTTTGTATATTAGAGTTTGTGTTCAATATTTGTGATCTCTTACTAAGTCTACATATAATTTGTTGTAATGGTTTTTCACTTTTTCTTATTAGTTTCTTAAATGTCTGCATAAAGTTCTCAAAAGGAAAAGCACTGAAATGATCTAAAACTCCAAAATTCAAAACATCTTCACAAATATGCAATAAATTGTGAACATTGTGTGAAACATGTTGTTTACCATATAAAGTCACAAAGGTTTCCACAAAATATTTCATTAAAGAGCTGGCGTATTCAATATTCTCCTTATAGTTTGAAGTTGATAAAAGTGTCATAGCAACATGAAGGCTTAAAAAATTTCTATATATATCAGGATCAACTTGATTTTTAAGGACAATTGAACCAGAATAAAACAAGAAGAAACCAAACTCAGTTGCTTTCCAACGAATTGCTTCCTTCAAGGCACGTGGCTTGCGACAAAATTCCTTAGGTATATAAGGAATCAACTTAAGAAGGGAATCGGAAATAACCATTGTTTGCCTAAAGCAGGCGTTCCCAACCTTTTTTTGTCTACTGCCTACTTTAAGAATAAATTACTTTTTAACGCCCCCCTTTTTAAACATACTTAAAAACCGCTGAGTACTTATAACTGATTATTGACACGCAACTTTATAGTATCTTTTATTGAAAATAAAACAAACATAATCAATTCTTATATAAAAACTAATGTGAAGGTATGTTGGCAAGTCGCCACGTTCGGTAACACGCAAACGATTCCTCTTTTTAGTAAGCTGCGTTGCCACGGCACTAAATCCACGTTCACACAAATATGACGATGGAAATGCTATCAAAAATCGTTGAACAATTGACTACAATCCAGGGTACAATTGCGGGATCGGTTTTTGTAGCCAAAATTCTTGATATCCATTTTTGAACTTGATTTTTATTTCTTCGTTTGTTGTCAATTCTATAAGTTCTTCTTCCAGCTGAGGTGACATTGCTGTGTTGACATTTGAAAATGGATCCAACACCCAGTCTGGTATTTCCAAGTTTAAAATATCCTGGTATCGTTTGGTGAAGTCAATGTGGAGGTTTTCCAAATGTTGGCAGTAGGCAAACAAGTCGTCGTTACTGCAGGATACTGATAAATTCAGAAAATTGTGAAACTCACGTCTGCCCATATTCTTTTTGTACAGAAGCAGTTTGGCTGCGAAAGCAGCAACGACATTTTTTGTTTTGATTAAATTTAGTTCATCGCCTTGCAGTTGGAGGTTCATGTCGTTGAACAATTTATACAGGTCTGTCATGTAAGCTATATCATTCTTTGATGTTATGAGCTTGTTGCGCAGTTCTGTATCTTTAGTTTCCAAGAACTCTATCACAGAGTCAAACAGGTTGTAAAATCGTATCAGACAATTGCCTCTTGACAGCCAACGAACTTCAGTTTGAAGCAACAAACGGTTGAATTCTTCGTCATTAGTAACACAAAGCTGATGAAATAATCTATCATTCAAAGGGCTGCTACGGATTTTATTGACTGCTTTGATGACATATTGCAGTGATTGAAATAGTCGTTCACTTAAATTTCTAGCAACCAAATGTTGTCTATGAATAACGCAATGTACAGCAAGGACATCTGAAATTTTATTTTTTAAGTACGCTATGAAGCCTTTATGGCGCCCTGTCATAGCCGGAGCGCCATCCGTAGCAACTGATATAATATTTTCTCTTTCTCTTCACAAAACTTTTCCAATGTATTGAATATGGTTTCGCCTTTTGTATCTGTCTCCAAATTTTTGGCAAACAATAGTTCTTCACGTATTTTCTCATCTTTAATAAACCTCACGTAAGACTAGTCCTCAGATGATTGCACAATGATTCTTCAATATTTTCAGCCATTTCATCAATTCTGTCTTTGCACAGAATTATTACTCAAAGGAATTTTTCGGATAATATCTGCTGCCGGTTTATGAAGCACAGTAGTTATTACTTCCTTTATTGCTGGCAAAATTAACTCTTCTCCGATGTTGTGTGGTTTGCCTTTTTGAGCAATTAACAAAGAGATATTGTACGAAGCTCGAAGTCCGTCGTCATCTTGCTAGCAGCCGCCGAAAATAGTTTTGATACACTTGGCTGAGTATTATGCTTCTTCTCTAGGTCTTGAAAATATGCTACATTCTTGTCTTTCTTATCTGAATGCATTTTATTCGAATGATCTTGCAGTCTTGAAGGCTTCATTGCTTCGTTCGAAAATGTTTTTAGACATAGAAGACACAAAGGCGACGACGGGTTTGTGGGATTTCCAATAAATCGAAATTTATTATATTCCGCAGAGTATTGCCGTCTCTTCTTTTTTACTTCCGACATTGTTTTGTTTTGAGAAATACGTTAGTGTTGAAATCAAGTACTGCTTATCTATTATGCGCGAAACCGCGAATGAAAATAAAATAATTTTACGTCGTTTATATAGGATTGCATAAGCAGCAGTCAGCACGCACCAACAGGAATAAGACAAACGTACATAAACTCGTTTATCTCATTCCACGCCCAATCGTACTCTACAAGCAAGAACAAGTATTATAGAACCAGCCGATTGATACAGGAATGTACAAATCGGATTATTTAACAAAAACTTGTTAAAACATGATTGCTCGCTGTCTACTATATCGAACCGAGCTTGAGCTATATCTTAATTAATATTAGTTGATGTTCACAAGATGTAGTCGAGAGTCGAGAGCTCAGTCGGTGTCTAAGAGTCTTCCTAGCTAGGTAGATGAAATTATAAATCGACCCCAAAGCCCTACACAACACCCCCTATTTTTTCTGGGTCTCTTACCGCCCCTCTTTAGGCCTGCAGCGTCCACAAGGGGGCGTTATCGCCCACGTTGGGAAAGACTGGTTTAGATCCTGGTGATATTTTTGGGTGAAAATAAAACAATCACTTACAACAGTTACACATGTTCAATACTCTTAAATTTTTAAATAATCACAAATTTTGATAATTTACATTTGCTTGTTCAATAATTTTTTTGAGATACAGTACTAAAACCACAAAAATTTCAAATAGATATTGTAAAAATTTGATTTTTTCGGTTATTTTTACAGATCTGTGAAATTTAAAAAAAAACCGAGGGGTTCACAAATAAATTATGCGCCTGAGTGAACCATAAAGGTCCAGCCATTTTATCCCTTTTCCAAGGCTCGGGAACAGCTACTTTATTGGCAGTGACATACTGGAATGCTAGCTTTCTAATTTCCTCAGGACAAAGTCCGAAATAAATATTTGCTGATTCGAGTAGGTATGTTTTTGAATCCATTTCCATTTCTCGGCTCAATACCATGCGAGGTTTGCCATATCCCACGTCTATATTTAACTGATCTGGATTAAGGTCCTCTGCTGAAAGCTTTTTGCAATAGCGCCCCACTGTTTTATAATATAAATCAAATTTTTTTGCTGCTTCCCTATAAGAAATATTTTCATTTTTTACTTGTAACACCGCTCTCCTTATTGTTTCCTTATCAAAACTCCATCGATTTGTTCTTTTTCTGTATTCCTGCACCATCTAAAAATTAAATCCGATTTAGAGCTTTACTTCTTTTAATATCTTATGAAGCACAGTAGTTATTATTTCCTTTATTGCTGGCAAAATTAACTCTCCTCCGATGTTGTGTGGTTTGCCTTTTTGAGCAATTAACAAAGAGATATTGTACGAAGCTCGAAGTCCGTCGTCATCTTGCTTAGCAGCCGCCGAAAATAGTTTTGGTACACTTGGCTGAGTATTATGGTTCTTCTATAGGTCTTGAAAATATGCTACATTCTTGTCTTTCTTATCTGAATGCATTTTATTCAAATGATCTTGCAGTCTTGAAGGCTTCATTGCTTCGTTCGAAAATGTTTTTAGACATAGAAGACACAAAGGCGACGACGGGTTTGTGGGATTTTGAATAAATAGAAATTTATTATATTCCGCATGAAACGTCAACTTTGTGAGTTAACATTTCAGGTATTAATAATTGCTAAAATCATTTTAGAATTTTGGTTTTTGGTGGAATGGTTTATAAATATTTCCAAAAAAATCTTTCATTCAAATAATTAATAAATTATTTCTCTTTTCTGATTCGTGATGGAATAAACTACGAGACCTAAAATCAAGATTCTTAATGTATTTTACCGCGAAATTTAAAATTTGAAATGATCCTTAAATAAGAATGAGGAAGGTCCCGGCGGGGCTTCTCACATCGTTTGTTGACGATACAACAACTGTGCAGTAATCCACGTGAAACTTTGTTAAAATTAAAATAATTGCTGTCTTTGATACTTGAGTATCTGGATTACTGCACAGTTTCTGAGGCATAGAACAGAAAGTTACTGGTAAATTGATAGTACCAATACCTGAAAGAAAAAAAAATACAGAACTGGAAAACTAGCAGTGCCTGGTAGACAGGGAGACCTGCCAGAAGCGGTTTCTTGATAAAATTAAAATAACCCGATATTGGGAGACCACCGTCCCAGGCAAAGTTGCGGATTACAGTTTTATTGGATCATATCTCCAACAACATCAACAACATCGACATCATCTACCACAGTCGCCTTTATACTCTAAGTATTCTTAATTATTTTAAAACTTACTAACCTTTTTTTTGTAATTATAATTCAATATATCCATTATTCTACTTCTTTAGTTTTATTTATTATACAGAAACGTACTTGTTAATTTTTCTCTCAACAGATTAAAGTTAGCTAGCCTTTAAATTTGATTTTGTTTCTAATTTTCTTTTAGGAAAGAAAATTAGTGGCGCCCTAAAACTGCCTTTTCTTTTTTTCTAATTTTTCTTGTTTAAGATCAATAAGTAACTAAGTCCTGCGAACTGGCTTAGTTGCTACCAAATTTAAGTGGTTAGTTAGGCAAGAACCTACATTACATCATAAAATCAATTTTTTTTCATCCAACCATAACTCGAGTGTTTCATTGGCACCCAACGTGTTATAACTTTAATCTGTTAATATCAATTTTTCTCTTTCAAAAAATTTTTTGTATCTAAAAATTTTGTTTCTTCCTGCTTTTTGGGGGAATTTGCATTAACTTCTCTTAACTTTCTTTCTTTTAAATAATATAAAACTGCTTTTTCTGTATAGTAAATATCTCTTTCTTTCTGGAAATCAATTGTATCGACAAAAGTGTAAAGCTTAAGGATTCGCATATTCACTAATTAGTCAATTCACTCATTATTTACTTAATTATCTATTTATCGTTATTTTTCAGTGACCTTCAGTCGAAACATACTTTTGAATAGTTTGCTGTGAGTTTGCTTAGAAATTTTTTTTGGTAATTTGAGTTTTAATTACTTTCTCTTTATTTTACTATTTAAAATTTCTTCTAAATAATTGTTTAAGATGTCTTTGCCTTACAAATTGAAGGTTGAATATTTATTAAGCCATGAGTTAGAACATGAAATAGCTTATCGTAATGTTGAAGTATTACCGACAGTGGCGGAGCGTAGAAAATTATTAAGAGGAATTTTAGCTCAAGAAACATCCGGCCGTAGTTCTATTTTATTAGGAGATAGTCATTTAAATTTTGAGAAAGAAGTAGATGGTATAGAATTAACTTTAGCAGATTTGAATAAAAAAATTTCCGAATTTGTTGGATCAGTTAGGGATCAAGAATATCTTAGGTTAACCTGTAGATTGGCTCATGTGAGTAATCGGGTGTCGCGTTTGTCATGTAATAATGAAATAGAGGACAATAAGAAAAAACAATTTTCAACCCAAATTTTGTTATTAGAGGGCGAACTTGAAGATAGATTACCGGGTAATAGTCAAGCCCATTCAACTCCGGTAGCCCAAAATCAAAGTTTTACTTTCGCGAAACCGGTACCTATTTATAAATGGGGTATACATATTTCAGGAGTTTCCGAAAATGAGTCTCTGGCAGGATTTTTAGAACGTGTTGAGTGTTTGAAGATTTCTCGAGGTGTAACTGATATCGAATTATTTTCTAGCGCTGCAGATCTTTTCACAGATCAAGCATTTTTTTGGTTTTTAAATAATAGAAGTCAATTTCAAAACTGGTCTGATTTAGTCACTAAATTAAAATCAGATTTCTTGCCGTACAATTATCAGGAAGATTTATTAGATGAAATTAAAAATAGAAAGCAAAATCAAAATGAAAAAGTTACTTTATTTATCAATTCAATGTGTAGCCTCTTCAATCGGTTAGAAATAAAACAGGATGAATCTTCTAAAATTAGGATAATTAAGAGAAATTTACTTTCAAATTATGTTCAACCTTTGGCTTTATTAGATATTAATAGTATCGATGAATTAACTGATAAATGTAAAAAGTTGGAAGAATCTTTTGCATTCTCACAACAATCTAATATCTCAAACTTTGGCTCCCGAAAACCTAAAGTTTACCTAGAACCTCAATTAAGTAATACCTTTACCTCTCCTTATCGATCTAGAAATAACAATAATTATAGACAAGTTTCTGCTATAAATTCACATAAAACTTGTTGGAATTGTGGTGAGCAAAATCATTTTTATCCACAATGTACTTATGCTTTGAAAGTGTTTTGTTATGGATGTGGGAATCCAGGATATGTAAAATCAAAATGTCCTAAGTTCAAAAAACGAACATGGCGGTCAAGTCCATGCTTTGGTAACTCAAACCGCTACTCAAAATTCTGGAGGAAACACAAACCCAAAGCAAAACAAGTCAAAATGACAAACAAATTCAGTTTTAGAAACACCACCTTCCACAAGCAATCAATAAATGAGACTTTTTCTCTTCAAAATAATAATTTTCAAAATAACTTATCTTTTTTTAATAAACATGATTGGTTAACATGGTTAAAAGTAGTAAGATCTTTTTATAAACAAAATAATGCACTTGAATGCCAGGAATCTTGCAATATAAACTTATCTAAAAATTTCTTTGTAGATTCGTTATATAGGAAGGATAATGACAATAGACCATATGTGGATGTTATTATTTTTGGGGAAGTATTTTCTTGTCTGATTGATACAGGTAGTAACTTGGGTGTTTTTGGTGCTCTAGGTCTTGAATGTGTAAAAAAATTATCTATACCAATTTCTAATACCGAACAATTTCAAATATCTACAGCTGATGGTACTTATCATGAAGTAGGTGGGTTTGTAGAAACTTACGTAACAGTAGATAAATTATCTCGTGTTTTAAAATTATATATTTTACCTTCAGTTACTCAAACTGTTATCTTAGGAATGGATTTCTTGAAGACATTCAATATAAAAATAGATTTTTCTAAATTTACAATGAATTTAAATGCTTTATCTTTAAATGTCATCAATACTGTTAAGGATGTCACTACCTTAACAAATGAGGAAAGAATTGAACTAGATGTTATTATCGAAAAATTTAAACAAATCAGCCCTAAAGATAAAATTGGTAGGACGCATATCTTAGAACATTATATCGACACAGGAGACGCTCCTCCATTCAAAATTAAACAGTATCCATTACCTCAAGCTATGGAAGTTCATGTAAATAATGAAATTGATAACTTATTGAAATTAGGGGTCATAGAACCAAGTAAATCACCTTATTGTTCACCTATCTGTTTAACTCATAAACCAGATGGCAGTATAAGATTACTTCTTGATGCTAGATATTTAAATAAACAAACTAAAGCAGATTCATATATGATTCCAAATATTGAGGTAATACTAAGTCAACTTAGGGATACACAATATATATCTAGTATTGATTTAAAACATGCTTTCTATCAAATTCCTTTAGAAATGTCATCTCGTCCAAAAACTGCTTTTGCTATTCGTTCTAGAGGTTTGTTTCAGTTCACTAGCACACCCTTTGGCTTAATTTCGAGTCCAGCTTCCATGTCACGTTTAATGGATCTCGTAATAGGTCCATCTTTAGAGCCTTACTGTTTTTATTATCTTGATGATATTATAGTTTGCACATCACAGTTTGATAAGCACTTAGAAATTTTAACTAAAGTTTATGAGAAATTGAAAGAAGCAAATTTAACGATTAATATAGATAAATGTCATTTTTGTCGTCCTTCTCTGCGTTATTTAGGTTATACTTTAGATAAAAATGGCTTGAGTATTGATGGGGAAAAAACGAAAGCTATCAGTAACTATCCTGTACCTAAAACAACAACAGAAGTACGTAGATTTTTAGGGGTGGTATCATATTATAGACGTTTTTTAAATAATTTCTCAACATTATCGGCTCCCATTTCAGATCTTTTATCTAATAGAAAAAAACATCAACCAATAAGTTGGACACCAGAAGCTCAAAAAGCTTTTGATGACATTAAAACTGTTTTAACTACCGCTCCTGTACTTTGTAGTCCTGATTTTAACAAATATTTTTATCTTATGTGTGATGCAAGTGATGTAGGTATTGGAAGTGTTCTTTTTCAGTTAGAGGATGGCTTGGAACATCCAGTTGCTTATTATAGTAAAAAATTGAACAAATGTCAAAAGAAATACACAACTACTGAGAAAGAGGCTCTTGCAGTCCTACTATCTATTGATCATTTCCGTTATTATCTTCTTGGACGACATTTCACTGTCATCACTGATCACTCTTCTCTTATTTGGTTAAATAATATGAAAAAACCATCACCTCGATTAGCTAGGTGGATTCTTCAATTATCTCAATATAATTTCTCCATTGTTCATCGTAGAGCAACGGGTACTGTTCCTGCAGATTTTTTATCTAGATTACCTGAAATTAATGTTTTAAATTTAGCTATATTAAAACCCGATGCTTGGTATCGTGACATGATCTTAAAAGTAAAATCAAATCCGGATAATTATCCAACTTTCAAAGTGGAAAATAATATCTTATATAAACATATCTTTAATAAGTATGCCAATATCTGTAATTTAACTGTTGGAAAATTGTAGTTCCCACAGGAAATAGATTAGATTTATTATCTAAATTTCATGACGATCCAACAGCAGCTCATTTCGGAGTTTATAAAACTTTGGAAAGAATCTCAGAATTGTATTATTGGCCTAGAATGAGACAGAGTGTTCAAAAATATGTTAGGGGTTGTAAAGTTTGTGCTGCTTGTAAGCCTACAAATTTACCCAGGGCTGGTCTTATGGGTAAATATCGAAATATTGAGTTTCCTTTTCAGCTAATTTCTTGTGATTTGATAGGTCCATATCCTAGATCTCGTCAGGGAAATACTTGTGCCTTAGTCATTGTCGATTTCTTTACTAAATTTGTTTTAATACAACCTTTAAAACAAGCAACCTCTTCTGCCATTGTTAAATTTATCGAGAACAATGTATTTCTGATTTTTGGAGTTCCTCAAATAATAGCTGTAGACAATGGGAAACAGTTTACTAGTCAGTTGTTCAAAAATTTGATGTCTAAATATGATGTACAAAGCATTTGGTTCACTTCAAATTACACTCCTCAAGCTAATCATACTGAGCGAGTAAACAAATCCATAGTTACTGCAATTCGTTCTTATTGTTTTACCGATCATAGATCTTGGGATGTAGAGTTACAGAAAATTGCTCAAGCAATTCGTTTATCTAAACATGAGGTTACAGAATTTCCGCCATCTTTTCTGGTGTTTGCTAGAAATGTACCTGTTTCGGGATCATTTTATGGGAATATTGTAGATAATGCAAATAATCATCCTGCAATTTCTGATAAAGTACACCGATTACAGGATACGCAAGAATTGCCAAAAAATTTTTGAAGATGTTAGGAAAAGATTACACAAAGCTTACATAAAAACAAGTAACCGGTATAATCTTCGAAAACGCAATATTAAATTCCATGTAGGTGATCATGTTTGGAAAAAGTATTATCAAAAATCAGATAAAGCTCAATTCATCTCTGCTAAATTTATGCCAAAATATATACATTGTACTGTTAACCGTGTAATATCTCCCTTAATTTATGAATTGAAAGATGATAAGGGTAAAAATATAGGACGATGGCATGTTAAAGATCTTAAAGGATATAGTTTATCTACTGTTGACGATTTAAGTGATACAAATGATAATGAGAGTAATCCCGATTCAGAATCCTCTGATAGTGAATAACTATTTGTTAGATAAACACACTTTTTACTTTTTTTATATCTGAACAGTTATTTTATTGAATATTTTACCAGTTATATGATGTGCAGTGAGTAAAAATTATCAAAATTTAATTTGTTGGGTAAACTATGTTTATCTTAAGTTAATCAAAATAAAATTTTCAAGTATTATGGAAATAATATTTGTTGTTATAATCAATTAGAGGTATATAATGTGGAAATGTTGCTTAGTATCACTAAAATTAGAATGTTCCATATTTTATGTATCTGAGTTGGATACTCATCTTTTCAGTGAAATATGTGGTTACACATACTGAAAAAATTACCTTATCTTATCGTTTTCAGAGAAGTTGTGTCAAAAGTCACAATCTGGAATACTTTATCTTTCCTAGGGTTTTTGTGTGCTGTAAGTGAATGCATACCAAAAATTTATCTTTATCTTATCTTTTTCTGTGTCGAAGAAGACACGTTGTTTAGGTCTAAATAGACCTGTATCTTGTTTCAGCTTTTATCTAATAAATGTCAAAAATTTTACTCTTATCTTTTAGCGCACAACAAAATATTTGCTTCACTGGTGAAATTAGTATCTTAAAAATAAGTTTTATCTTTATATTTATCTAATTTTCATATTCCTGATGAATCCATTTTATTATGAGGAATTATTATTAGTGTGTTCAGATTGAAATGTTTACCTATATCTAACAAATAGTTGTTTTTACTATTTAATTTATCTACAAGTATCTTGTATATCTTATCGTATTAATGGAAATTTCTATTCAAAAAAAAAACCTATGTTTTTTATCTTAGGAGCAGGAGAATTTGGGAGAAATTGAACAAATAAGTTTGGAGTTTATTGCCTCATCATTGGAATGACATGTTGATAGATATGTTAATGTAGGAATATTCGTCCATACCTTTGTTACAGTATTTGTTCTTCTTATTGTCTCTGAGGTTTCTTATGAATTCTTATTGTTATCTATTACGAAAGTAACAAATATTTTTTTTTTTGACATGCCTTTACCTGACTTGACTTGTATATTCTTTAGTAGAATATTTATCTGTTTATCGAAAACACTTTATCTAGGTTTTTGAATCTTGGAGTCAAGAATGATTGAAAGAAAAATACAAATTAGTTTGGAGTTTCTTACCTCACCTTTCGATTATGACATGTGTTAATATGTTAGTGCAGGAATAAACGTCCATTCCTTTGAACAAGTATTTGTATTCTCTTTAAGTTTTTCTTTTATCTTTTCTGAATTTTTTTAGTGTTTTTGATAACATACCTGATTGTGACTTATCTATTCTCTTCGAGAATACTTTTCTTTTCTTTTTCTGTACTTTCTTCTTTCCTTAGTTATATGTTACGGCAATTAGTCATGAGTTTTATCGATCTATTCACTGAGGCATATTATGTTATCCTTTCCTTTTCCTGTTATAATTTTTATTTAATATTTTTTATGATTTAAAGAATTTGTCTGGGGTGTTATTTTTGTGGTTTTATTATCACCGGTGTTGTTTGCAGTTCGGTCTACGGATAACGAGGGGCAACACTGAAATCTCATTCCTGGTCAAACGTCTTTTCCTATATACCTTACCCTCAGAACAATGATATGCACCAGTTAATAAGATTCGTAACAAATACCTAATCTGTCTGGCATATAATGGATGGTTGTTGTTGGACCATCATTTTAAAATTCCAACTTTTAATCTTTTTAATTTTTATTTTTTTTTCCCAACTGTGACATTGTTTATCAATTCCTGGGTAACCCTTCAGGTTATCATTTCAGCGGTAATGGTATGCTAAATTATCATTGAGTTTGCAGTACTCTGAACTGGACGTTGTGTATTGTCTGAAATTGATATCCTTTGCGGTGTGGGGTGGCTGGAATTGTCATGGTTTGGTAAAGTAACAGCTGTATCGAAAACAGAGGCTCCCTTTGCTTCTAAGGGAACGCGATTTCGATTTTGTGGTGCCATTTACAACTAGGCTCACCTTCTGTTACTGTATTGAACTATGATGGTTTTTGTCATCGTGCATGGCGGTGGATGTCGGGATCAGACAGTGCAGAACTTGTGTGAGGGTGTGGTTTTCTTTTCGTATCTTTACCTTAGAACTTTCCATTTTTTCTTTGTTTTCTTTATTTGTTGTCGTAGTTTGTTATGGCTTTGAGTGAGTTCAGTTGCTGGATAAGTAGACTGTTCCTGAGAATCAGCGCTTGAAGACATTTACAAAATTTTTTTTTTTTCTCTTGATTGTGTCGTATCTAAGAGTTCCATTATATTAAATAAGTTCAGTTGCTAATTGGGTGGACTGTTCCATTGGTAAAGTATTTAATATAATAGGAATCTTAGTTTTGTCTCTTAGTATCTTAAGAAAATAGAACTGTCTGGGATGGGGATATAGGGATATATAGGGTTGTTAGCTTATATAATTTTTTTTGTGGATTTTACATTTTAAAGATTTACTTATCCACTTTAGAGTGGACTTCAAGATATTTGATTTGGGATTTAAATAGTTTTAAAGAAAATATTTAAAAAAAAATTTTTCTTTGCAAAAATTTTTTTCTTGGCTGTTGGGGGTATGAAACGTTAACTTTGTAAGTTAACATTTCAGGTATTAATAATTGCTAAAATCATTTTAGAATTTTGGTTTTTGGTGGAATGGTTTATAAATATTTCCAAAAAATCTTTCATTCAAATAATTAATAAATTATTTCTCTTTTCTGATTCGTGATGGAATAAACTACGAGACCTAAAATCAAGATTCTTAATGTATTTTACCGCGAAATTTAAAATTTGAAATGATCCTTAAATAAGAATGAGGAAGGTCCCGGCGGGGCTTCTCACATCGTTTGTTGACGATACAACAACTGTGCAGTAATCCACGTGAAACTTTGTTAAAATTAAAATAATTGCTGTCTTTGATACTTGAGTATCTGGATTACTGCACAGTTTCTGAGGCATAGAACAGAAAGTTACTGGTAAATTGATAGTACCAATACCTGAAAGAAAAAAAAATACAGAACTGGAAAACTAGCAGTGCCTGGTAGACAGGGAGACCTGCCAGAAGCGGTTTCTTGATAAAATTAAAATAACCCGATATTGGGAGACCACCGTCCCAGGCAAAGTTGCGGATTACAGTTTTATTGGATCATATCTCCAACAACATCAACAACATCGACATCATCTACCACAGTCGCCTTTATACTCTAAGTATTCTTAATTATTTTAAAACTTACTAACCTTTTTTTTGTAATTATAATTCAATATATCCATTATTCTACTTCTTTAGTTTTATTTATTATACAGAAACGTACTTGTTAATTTTTCTCTCAACAGATTAAAGTTAGCTAGCCTTTAAATTTGATTTTGTTTCTAATTTTCTTTTAGGAAAGAAAATTAGTGGCGCCCTAAAACTGCCTTTTCTTTTTTTCTAATTTTTCTTGTTTAAGATCAATAAGTAACTAAGTCCTGCGAAGTGGCTTAGTTGCTACCAAATTTAAGTGGTTAGTTAGGCAAGAACCTACATTACATCATAAAATCATTTTTTTTCATCCAACCATAACTTTAGTGTTTCACGCAGAGTATTGCCGTCTCTTCTTTTTTACTTCCGACATTGTTTTGTTTTGAGAAATACGTAAGTGTTGAAATCAAGTACTGCTTATCTATTATGCGCGAAACCGCAAATGAAAATAAAATAATTTTACGTCGTTTATATAGGATTGCATAAGCAGCAGTCAGCACGCACCAACAGGAATAAGACAAACGTGCATAAACTTGTTTATCTCATTCGACGCCCAATCGTACTCTACGAGCAAGAACAAGTATTAAAGAACCAGCCGATTGATACAGGTATGTACAAATCGGATTATTTAACAAAAACTTGTTGAAACATAATTGCTCGCGGTCTATTATATCGAACCGAGCTTGAGCTATATCTTAATTAATATTATTTGATGTTCACAAGATGAAGTCGAGAGTCGAGAGCTCAGTCGGTGTCTAAGAGTCTTCCTAGCTAGGTTGATGAAATTATAAATCGACCCCAAAGCCCCACACAACGCCCCTTTTTTTTTCTGGGTCTCTTATCGCCCCTCTTTAGGCCTGCAGCGCCCACAAGGGGGCGTTATCGCCCACGTTGGGAAAGACTGGTTTAGATCCTGGTGATATTTTTGGGTGGAAATAAAACAATTACTTACAACAGTTACACATGTTTAATACTCTAAAATTTTTAAATCATCACAAATTTTGATAATTTACATTTGCTTGTTCAATAATTTTTTTGAGATACAGTACTAAAACCACAAAAATTTCAAATAGATATTGTGAAAATTTGATTTTTTCGGTTATTTTCACAGATCTGTGAAATTAAAAAAAAAACCGAGGGGTTCACAGATAAATTATGCGCCTGAGTAAACCATTAAGGTCCAGCCATTTGATCCCTTTTCCAAGGCTCGGGAACAGCTACTTTATTGGCAATGACATACTGGAATGCTAGCTTTCTAATTTCCTCAGGACAAAGTCCGAAATAAATATTTGCTGATTCGAGTAGGTATGTTTTTGAATCCATTTCCATTTCTCGGCTCAATACCATGCGAGGTTTGCCATATCCCACGTCTATATTTAACTGATCTTGATTAAGGTCCTCTGCTGAAAGCTTTTTGCAATAGCGCCCCACTGTTTTATAATTTAAATCAAAATTTTTTGCTGCTTCCCTATAAGAAATATTTTCATTTTTTACTTGTAACACCGCTCTCCTTATTGTTTCCTTATCAAAACTCCATCGATTTGTTCTTTTTCTGTATTCCTGCACCATCTAAAAATTAAATCCGATTTAGAGCTTTACTTCTTTTAATATCTTATGAAGCAAAGTAGTTATTACTTCCTTTATTGCTGGCAAAATTAACTCTCCTCCGATGTTGTGTGGTTTGCCTTTTTGAGCAATTAACAAAGAGATATTGTACGAAGCTCGAAGTCCGTCGTCATCTTGCTTAGCAGCCGCCGAAAATAGTTTTGGTACACTTGGCTGAGTATTATGGTTCTTCTATAGGTCTTGAAAATATGCTACATTCTTGTCTTTCTTATCTGAATGCATTTTTGCAGTCTTGAAGGCTTCATTGCTTCGTTCGAAAATGTTTTTAGACATAGAAGACACAAAGGCGACGACGGGTTTGTGGGATTTTCAATAAATAGAAATTTATTATATTCCGCAGAGTATTGCCGTCTCTTCTTTTTTACTTCCGACATTGTTTTGTTTTGAGAAATACGTAAGTGTTAAAATCAAGTACTGCTTATCTATTATGCGCGAAACCGCAAATGAAAATAAAATAATTTTACGTCGTTTATATAGGATTGCATAAGCAGCAGTCAGCACGCACCAACAGGAATAAGACAAACGTGCATAAACTTGTTTATCTCATTCGACGCCCAATCGTACTCTACGAGCAAGAACACGTATTAAAGAACCAGCCGATTGATACAGGTATGTACAAATCGGATTATTTAACAAAAACTTGTTGAAACATAATTGCTCGCGGTCTATTATATCGAACCGAGCTTGAGCTATATCTTAATTAATATTATTTGATGTTCACAAGATGAAGTCGAGAGTCGAGAGCTCAGTCGGTGTCTAAGAGTCTTCCTAGCTAGGTTGATGAAATTATAAATCGACCCCAAAGCCCCACACAACGCCCCTTTTTTTTCTGGGTCTCTTATCGCCCCTCTTTAGGCCTGCAGCGCCCACAAGGGGGCGTTATCGCCCACGTTGGGAAAGACTGGTTTAGATCCTGGTGATATTTTTGGGTGGAAATAAAACAATTACTTACAACAGTTACACATGTTTAATACTCTAAAATTTTTAAATCATCACAAATTTTGATAATTTACATTTGCTTGTTCAATAATTTTTTTGAGATACAGTACTAAAACCACAAAAATTTCAAATAGATATTGTAAAAATTTTCGGTTATTTTCACAGATCTGTGAAATTGAAAAAAAAACCGAGGAGTTCACAGATAAATTATGCGCCTGAGTGAACCATTAAGGTCCAGCCATTTGATCCCTTTTCCAAGGCTCGGGAACAGCTACTTTATTGGCAATGGCATACTGGAATGCTAGCTTTCTAATTTCCTTAGGACAAAGTCCGAAATAAATATTTGCTGATTCGAGTAGGTATGTTTTTAAATCCATTTCCATTTCTCGGCTCAATACCATGCGAGGTTTGCCATATCCCACGTCTATATTTAACTGATCTTGATTAAGGTCCTCTGCTGAAAGCTTTTTGCAATAGCGCCCCACTGTTTTATAATTTAAATCAAAATTTTTTGCTGCTTCCCTATAAGAAATATTTTCATTTTTCACTTGTAACACCGCTCTCCTTATTGTTTCCTTATCAAAACTCCCTCGATTTGTTCTTTTTCTGTATTCCTGCACCATCTAAAAATTAAATCCGATTTAGAGCTTTACTTCTTTCAATATCTTATGAAGCACAGTAGTTATCACTTCTTTTATTGCTGGCAAAATTAACTCTCCTCCGATGTTGTGTGGTTTGCCTTTTTGAGCAATTAACAAAGAGATATTGTACGAAGCTCGAAGTCCGTCGTCATCTTGTTTAGCAGCCGCCGAAAATAGTTTTGATACACTTGGCTGAGTATTATGGTTCTTCACTAGGTCTTGAAAATATGCTACATTCTTGAGGGCTTCATTGCTTCGTTCGAAAATGTTTTCAGACATAGAAGACACAAAGGCGACGAGGGGTTTGTGGGATTTTCAATAAATCGAAATTTATTATATTCCGCAGAGTATTGCCGTCTCTTCTTTTTTACTTCCGAAATTGTTTTGTTTTGAGAAATACGTAAGTGTTGAAATGAAGTACTGCTTATCTATTATGCGCGAAACCGCAAATGAAAATGAAATAATTTTACGTCGTTTATATAGGATTATATAGGTAGCAGGCAGCACGCACCAACAGGAATAAGACAAACGTGCATAAACTCGTTTATCTCATTCGACGCCCAATCGTACTCGACAAGCAAGAACAAGTATTATAGAACCAGCCGATTGATACAGGAATGTACAAATCGGATTATTTAACAAAAACTTGTTAAAACATGATTGCTCGTGGTCTATTATATCGAACCGAGCTTGAGCTATATCTTAATTAATATCAGTTGATGTTCACAAGATGTAGTCGAGAGCTCAGTCGGTGTCTTCCTAGCTAGGTAGATGAAATTATATATCGACCCCAAAGCCCTACACAACGCCCCCTTTTTTTTTCTAGGTCTCTTACCGCCCCTCTTTAGGCCTGCAGCGCCTACAAGGGGGCGTTATCGCCCACGTTGGGAAAGACTGATTAAGATCCTGGTGATATTTTTGGGTGAAAATAGAACAATTACTTACAACAGTTACACATGTTCAATACTCTAAAATTTTTAAATCATCACAAATTTTGATAATTTACATTTGCTTGTTCAATAACTTTTTTGAGATACAGTACTAAAACCACAAAAATTTCTAATTTTGTGAATTTAAATCAAAAACTGTCCGTTCAGGCTTATTTTCAAAATTAAGTGGCAGCAGCAAATAAATTTGTTTATAATTGTAAATTAATTAATTAATTACTTGTATCTCGAAGATGGATTGAAAATTTGTGAACTGGTGAATTTTTACTCCTACCTTAAGTATATTGACTAAAAATGGCACATTTTATGCTCAGCATAATAGTGATAAATTTATAGTATTCCAATGGGAAAATAGCTCAGTTTCAACGGAAAAGGTAGTTTTACAAAAGATTTATAGTGGTTAGCGTGCAGCAATAAATTTGGTGTCTTTGTAGATTATTATTTTCTCTTGAAATTCTTTCCGCAATTTTGACACTCGTACTGTCCTCTGTCACACCCATCCTTGTGGAACTGGAAGCACGCAGCGGATTATTCCGAATTGTCGCTTGGGTTGGTTTCGGTTAATTTATAATACCTTCTCCGAATACTTTCTGGTGTTCTACTTGAGAGAATACCAAGATCCCGATTGGGTGCCTTTGATTTACTCTTTTCCATGAATTTAATGATTTCTTCATCTTCTTTCCGTGTGAATCTAAAAAAAGGTAATTTTGAATCAAAACGTTTTTTAAGCCAGCCATTATTTAATAATACCTTTCAGTTTTGATGTCATTATCTCGATATATACGTTGGAACCTACTATGTACATTCACTGGAAGGCGATTATTTAATTTATGAGATAGATATTGTAAAAATTTGATTTTTTCGGTTATTTTCACAGATCTGTGAAATTGAAAAAAAAACCGAGGAGTTCACAGATAAATTATGCGCCTGAGTGAACCATTAAGGTCCAGCCATTTGATCCCTTTTCCAAGGCTCGGGAACAGCTACTTTATTGGCAATGGCATACTGGAATGCTAGCTTTCTAATTTCCTTAGGACAAAGTCCGAAATAAATATTTGCTGATTCGAGTAGGTATGTTTTTAAATCCATTTCCATTTCTCGGCTCAATACCATGCGAGGTTTGCCATATCCCACGTCTATATTTAACTGATCTTGATTAAGGTCCTCTGCTGAAAGCTTTTTGCAATAGCGCCCCACTGTTTTATAATTTAAATCAAAATTTTTTGCTGCTTCCCTATAAGAAATATTTTCATTTTTCACTTGTAACACCGCTCTCCTTATTGTTTCCTTATCAAAACTCCCTCGATTTGTTCTTTTTCTGTATTCCTGCACCATCTAAAAATTAAATCCGATTTAGAGCTTTACTTCTTTCAATATCTTATGAAGCACAGTAGTTATCACTTCTTTTATTGCTGGCAAAATTAACTCTCCTCCGATGTTGTGTGGTTTGCCTTTTTGAGCAATTAACAAAGAGATATTGTACGAAGCTCGAAGTCCGTCGTCATCTTGTTTAGCAGCCGCCGAAAATAGTTTTGATACACTTGGCTGAGTATTATGGTTCTTCACTAGGTCTTGAAAATATGCTACATCCTTGTCTTTCTTATCTGAATGCATTTTATTCAAATGATCTTGCAGTCTTGAAGGCTTCATTGCTTCGTTCGAAAATGTTTTTAGACATAGAAGACACAAAGGCGACGACGGGTTTGTGGGATTTTCAATAAATCGAAATTTATCATATTCCGCAGAGTATTGCCGTCTCTTCTTTTTTACTTCCGACATTGTTTTGTTTTGAGAAATACGTAAGTGTTGAAATCAAGTACTGCTTATCTATTATGCGCGAAACCGCAAATAAAAATAAAATAATTTTACGTCGTTTATATAGGATTGCATAGGCAGCAGTCAGCACGCACCAACAGGAATAAGACAAACGTGCATAAACTCGTTTATCTCATTCGACGCCCAATCGTACTCGACAAGCAAGAACAAGTATTATAGAACCAGCCGATGGATACAGGAATGTACAAATCGGATTATTTAACAAAAACTTGTTAAAACATGATTGCTCGCGGTCTATTATATCGAACCGAGCTTGAGCTATATCTTAATTAATATCAGTTGATGTTCACAAGATGTAGTCGAGAGCTCAGTCGGTGTCTTCCTAGCTAGGTAGATGAAATTATATATCGACTCCAAAGCCCTACACAACGCCCCCTTTTTTTTCTAGGTCTCTTACCGCCCCTCTTTAGGCCTGCAGCGCCCACAAGGGGGCGTTATCGCCCACGTTGGGAAAGACTGGTTAAGATCCTGGTGATAATTTTGGGTGAAAATAGAACAATCACTCACAACAGTTACACATGTTTAATACTCTAAAATTTATAAATCATCACAAATTTTGATAATTTACATTTGCTTGTTCAATAATTTTTTTGAGATACAGTACTTACTAAAACCACAAAAATTTCAAATAGATATTGCAAAAATTTGATTTTTTCGGTTATTTTCACAGATCTGTGAAATTTAAAAAAAAACCGAGGGGTTCACAGATAAATTATGCGCCTGAGTAAACCATTAAGGTCCAGCCATTTGATCCCTTTTCCTAGGCTCGGGAACAGCTACTTTATTGGCAATGGCATACTGGAATGCTAGCTTTCTAATTTCCTTAGGACAAAGTCCGAAATAAATATTTGCTGATTCGAGTAGGTATGTTTTTAAATCCATTTCCATTCCTAAGGCTCAATACCATGCGAGGTTTGCCATATCCCACGTCTATATTTAACTGATCTTGATTAAGGTCCTCTGCTGAAAGCTTTTTGCAATAGCGCCCCACTGTTTTATAATTTAAATCAAAATTTTTTGCTGTTTCCCTATAAGAAATATTTTCATTTTTTACTTGTAACACCGCTCTCCTTATTGTTTCCTTATCAAAACTCCCTCGATTTGTTCTTTCTCTGTATTCCTGCACCATCTAAAAATTAAATCCGATTCAGAGCTTTACTTCTTTTAATATCTTATGAAGCACAGTAGTTATTACTTCCTTTATCGCTGGCAAAATTAACTCTCCTCCGATGTTGTGCGGTTTGCCTTTTTGAGCAATTAACAAAGAGATATTGTACGAAGCTCGAAGTCCGTCGTCATCTTGCTTAGCAGCCGCCGAAAATAGTTTTGATACACTTGGCTGAGTATTATGGTTCTTCTGTAGGTCTTGAAAATATGCTACTACTAAGTTTGCTACTACTACTAAGTTTGCAGGCGAACCTTGTCCTGGACAAACTCAAGCCAAGGTTCCGGCACTGAGGCCACTGGCGGGCCCATTGTCTTTTTCAATGGATGCTTGCTTGTGTCTCCAGGGGCCAAAACAGGGACTCCGAAGATTCGCCTGCGTAGTACAGCCCAGTGTGAACACTCTAGGAGAACATAGACTGACGTTTCGTCAGTCATGCCGCAACCCCTGCATAGGGAACTTTCCTCTACTCCTTAGTTGTGGAGGTGTTTCATCATACAGCAGTGCCCCGTTAGGAGTCCTGCTATCTTCCTTAACCTACTCCTTGGTAGTTCAGTAGCTGCTCTAGCGTGTCCATCAGTCCATCCCTTCAGTAAAAGTTTGGATTGGCTAGGACCCTGCAGATCATTCCAATGAGCGAGGTGCTGATTCTTCAGCCACTTCTTCAGCCACTTCTTCTTCTCCTTGCGTATTCTTTGTTTTGTTAGGCCCGGGCCGCAGAAGGGAGCTGCCGACCCTCCCGCAGCCAGTGCATCCGCCATCTCGTTGCCTTCAAAACCAGAGTGGGCTGGAATCCATTCTAGCCGCACCACATTGCGCCTTGCAAGATTAGCAAGTCGTTCTCGACATTCATTAGCGAGTCCTGAGTTGCTGGTGCACCCACTCAGGGCTTTAATTGCTGCCTGACTGTCGGAGTATATGGTTATGCGTCGATCCACATAACCTCTGTCTAGGTTTATCTGCGCACATTCCAATATAGCATATATCTTGGCCTGATATGCAGATACACCATCACCCAATGGTACACGAACTTGTGTTCTTGGGTTCCTAGAGTAAATTCCAGCTTTGCTCTATCACCGGAGCATGAGCCATCTGTGTACCAGACAGTCCCATTAGGCTGTGTATTCCTCTCTTTTTCCCAGGATTCTCTATCCCGGATCATGGCCCTGTAAGTAGTACTTACTCAGGCATTCGTCAGGTGCTCGAGCCAGAACTGGAATATCTTCCAGAAGCCGGAGCTTCTTGACGTGCCTGCACTCTTCCCCCCTTTGCACTTATCCCAGCTGTTTTAAGCGCAGAAAAGCCATCCCCGCCTCAGCCTCGATCACATGGTGGAGAGGCCGAAGACCAAGGATCACTTCCATCGCAGCAGTTGGTGTAGTTCTCATGCAGCCAGTTGCCCCCAAACTGACCACCCTTTGGAGGCGTGTCAGTTGCGATCTAGCCGTGACCAAGGTTACCCTCGGCCACCAGAACAGAGCCGCATATGTGAGCATAGGCAGCATGATCACTCTATAGAACCATATGATCGTTTTGGGGGTCAGTCCCCACTTCGGACCAATGGCTCTCCTACAGGCTCAATACGTGTTTGTCACCTTGCTTAGGCGACTGTCAAGATGAGCCTTCCATGTCAGTGATTTATCAAGGATCACTCCCAGATACTTCACCTGCTCAACCACAGGCAGTGGTACTCCATCAAGATTTAGACCCTCAGGTCTTATACCTCTTTTTTTGGTGAAAGCAACTATCTTAGCCTTGGCAGGATTTACTGCAAGTCCGTGTTCGTTACACCACCCATGTACCCTATTCAGAGCCCTTTGCATGAGGTCCCTGAGAACGGTAATATGCCTTCCAACAACAAGGACATCGGCATACCCAATCGTTAGAAAGCCCTCACCGTTTAATAGAGTTATCAGCTCGTCAATGACTAGGTTCCACAATGTGGGCGAGAGAACACCCCCTTGCGGACATCCTCTAGCGACGATCACTTTTGTCACATGGTCTTTCCATGTGGCCTCTACTGTACGATTGCCCAACATGGCCCCAAGCCAGTGAGTGATCATTGGCTCTATTCCATGATTTGTCGCAGCCCTACAAATAGATTCTACAGGGGTACTGTCAAACGCCCCCTGTATATCCAAAAAAGCTCCTAAGGCGATCATGCCATTTTCCAGCGCCTTCTCCACCTGGGTTACCAGTTGGTGTAAGGCACTTTCAGTTGACTTGCCACACCTGAACGCATGTTGATTGTTGTGCAAGGGATACCTTAGCACAACTTTTTCCTTTATGTACCGATCAGCCACCCTCTCCATTGTTTTCAACACAAAGGATGTTAGGCTAATGGGTCTAAAGGATTTAGCCACCGTATATGTGGTACGACCCGGTTTGGGTATGAAGACGACTCTCACCTGCCTCCACTGTTCAGGGACATACCTGCGTGCCAGACAGGCCCGAAAGATATGCACCAAGATTGTGCCAATTGCATCCCAGCCCTGTTGAAGCAGAGCCGGGAAGATTTGGTCTTTTCCTGGAGACTTGTACGGTCTGAATGACCGTATCGCCCAAGTACACCGCTCGTATGTGACTATTTCTTTTGCTAGAAGATAGTTCTCTTTACATGGTCGCTGTATGTCGCTTCCATGTCAGGACACTCCCGCTCGATTCCCTCACAACCGGGGAAGTGTGTCTCTAGTAGATGCCGCAAGGTATCCACCGGGGTTTCGGTGAAAATACCCGGTTCGACTTCCATGCAGCCTATAGCACTGTCCGGTGATTTCGTTAAGATCCGGCGCAGCCTTGACATTTGAGGTACCGATACGATATCCTCGCAGAAGACCCGCCAGGCATCTCTCCGAGTAAACCATTTAGGTAAACCATTTAGGTCCAGCCATTTGATCCCTTTTCCAAGGCTCGGGAACAGCTATTTTATTGGCAATGGCATACTGGAATGCTAGCTTTCTAATTTCCTCAGGACAAAGTCCGAAATAAATATTTGCTGATTCGAGTAGGTATGTTTTTAAATCCATTTCCATTTCTCGGCTCAACACCATGCGAGGTTTGCCATATCCCACGTCTATTTAACTGATCTTGATTATGGTCCTCTGCTGAAAGCTATTTGCAATAGCGCCCCACTGTTTTATAATTTAAATCAAAATTTTTTGCTGCTTCCCCATAAGAAATATTTTCATTTTTTACTTGTAACACCGCTCTCCTTATTGTTTCCTTATCAAAACTCCCTCGATTTGTTCTTTTTCTGTATTTCTGCACCATCTAAAAATTAAATCCGATTAAGAGCTTCACTTCTTTTAATATCGGGGTAAAAAGTCACACATGACAACTTGCCCCACAACGTGTGAGACAACCCACCCCAAACAGTACTGCCATTTTCTTTCTAAAAAAACTACCTAACTTAATTTTATAAATTAATAAATTTATAGTGACTTTATGGAGAACACCTAGGGGTATCATAAATATAACACGGCATTTTTAAATTCTGGCACTAAGATAAAATATACGGTTTGTATTATTAATCCAAAAAATTACTTACATTGGCTTTTTCCGTAAATTCACTCATAAACATATACACATGCGACTTATACGAATGGCGAATATGGCGGAACTAACTAGCATTGAAATAGTTCCTGGCGTATGAATATGCCGACGTTGTCATATTTACTTTGCGCAGAAAAGGGTTTGTGACTTCAAACCCGTGAGACTTTAAGCCCTGGTCTCCCCTATATTTCTTACTTAAATAAGTCAAATTATCCCTGTTAAGTAAATTTATCATTTGCAGTGTTGGTGTATTCAATTTCTCGCATCTTCTATAATTTTATCAGTTGTTACCCCTGAGTGCAATTTATCAATTAACAACTTTCTTTCTGAATTTGAAAGATGTTTACTCGTTAACTCATTTGTATTAAGACCCACATGTGTCCTCCAGAAAACCACACAGACTTTCCCATTATTATTATTTCTATAATTGGGATTTATATCCTTAAAATATAAATATTTGTATAAACATATCTGACTATGAATGTGGTATAAAAATTCACCTCTATTTTCACTCCTATTACAAATACAACATATTTCCTTATATTCTTTCCTTTGTCTTGTCCTTTCCAATGCATAAATAGCACGAAAAGAATTCGATGACATGATACAAGCTGGCACAACTCGCCCATCCGAAAGTTCCTGGTTCTCTCCTTTACACTTGGCACCGAAGAGTGACTCAACTTGGCGTCCCTGTGGAGATTTTCGCGCGTTGATCGCTCGAACAATACCAGATCGTTATCCTGTCCGTCACATTTACGATGCCACCTTCTTTATTGATGGATGTAAGATGTTTTCGAAAATTGATTTAGTAAAGGCATATCAACAAATTCCAGTTGCTAAAGAAGATATTGGGAAAACCGCCATCATTACACCATTTGGACTTTTTGAATTTCCATTCATGACGTTTGGACTTCGAAATGCTGGTCAAACTTTTTAAAAGGTTTATGGATGAAGTTTTGCGCGGTTTGGATTTTTGTTTCGTTTACATGGACGACATTCTTGTTTTCTCTCGTTCTAAAGAAGAACACGAACGTCATCTAAGAATTATTTTTGAACGTCTCTCGAAATACGGTTTAGTCATCAATCCAAATAAATGCATTTTTGGAGTTGATGAGATTAATTTTTTAGAGTACACTATTTCTTCTGCTGGCATCCGTACTCCAGAAGAACGTGTTCGAGCAATTAATAATTTCCCTCTACCAAAAACAGCAAAGAGTCTTCGCCGTTTCTTGGGAATGTTAAATTTCTATCGCAAATTCATACCTCACGCCTCTAAATATGAAGCTCCTTCACATAACGCAATAAGCAATCCACTTCTGAAAGGTACTCAGCCGATAGACTGGACACCTGAATTAGAAGAAGCTTTCTCAAAATGCAAAAACTGCATCTTCTGCTTCACTTCTGGTCTTCCCTCGTATCGGAGTGCCACTTGGCTTATTCACAGATGCTTCAAATCACTTTGTTGGAGCCTGTTTGCAGCAGCTCGCTGATCATGTTTGGCAACCACTTGCGTTCTTTTCAAAGAAAATGTCTTCGGAAGAAAATTCTTGGCCTGCTCACTATTGTGAACTTCTTGCTATATACGCTGCAATTCAGCATTTTCGTCATTTTTTGGAAGGACATCCATTCACGATCTACACAGATCACAAACCGTTGGTTTACGCTTTTCAACAAAAACGTGATAAACTTCCACCAGTTCCACTCAATCAACCCTCTTTCATCGCGGAATTTTCAACTGACATTCAATATATTAAAGGTGCCAATAATATTGTAGCCGACACCCTTTTCCCTGCTGTTTCTGCACCACTTGATTACGAGTTACTGTTTAAATCTCAAGAAGAAGACGGAAGAACTCAAGAAGACTATTCAAGAAAATTCTTCTCTCCACATCGAACGTGTGCCAATTCCTGGATCCTCACTTACTGTGTTTTGTGATACATCAACAGGAAAACCACGACCTTTCATCACACCTTCATTCCGACATCTCGATTTCAATCAACTTCATAGTTTGAGTCATCCCGGGACCAATGCTTCACTCAAGTTAATTAGCGACCGATTCGTTTCGCTATGAGCAAAGATTGTTGAAATTGGGCTCGTGCTTGCACTGAATGTCAATGATCGAAGATTTCTCGTAACGTTCATGCTCCTATTGGAAATTTCAAAACTCCCACACAAAGGTTTTTTCATATCCACATCGATTTGATTGGGCCACTTCCACCTGCACAATCTTTTCGATATTGTTTGACCATCATCGATCGTTTTACTCGATGGCCCGAAGTTTATCCTTTACGAATATAACTGCAGATACAGTGATTTACGCTCTTTTGGATTGCTGGATATCTCGTTTTGGTTTTCCTCAAACTATAACCTCAGATCGTGGGGCTCAATTTACTTCTCATGTTTTCAAAAATTTCGTAAAGTTTTTTGGAATTCGACATAACCTCACCACAAGCTGGAATCCTGCTGCGAATGGTTTAGTCGAACGTTTACACTTGAAAGCTGCAATAATGGCTCATTCTGACATCGACTGGGTTCATGCTTTGCCCCTCGTATTACTTGGAATTCGTTCAACTTTTAAAGAAGATATCAAGGCTGCTTCTTCTGAGATGGTTTATGGAGAAACTCTACGTTTATCTTTTGAACTTTTCTCTTCAAACACTGAAAACAGGAATCCCGACGATACGAGCAGCTTTCTCTCGAGCTTAAGAGAATGCATGTCACGCTTACGACCAACTCCAGCATCAAGACATTGTCAACCTGGTGTTTTTGTTTCCAAGGAACTCTCGAAATGCAGTCATGTTTTTTTGAATGAAGGACCCATTCTCAAAGCACTTCAACCACCATACACTACTGGTACATACGAAATCATTGATCTCGACGAAAAGACGATGACACTCTTGATACATGATAAACCTACCAAAGTGTCGATCGATCGAGTGAAACCTGCATTCATTTTACAAGATGACCCGACACCCATCTCTGTTCCTGTCCCAAAACATGCTCCTGTTTCCACTCCTGCTGTTGAACCTGTACCTGAAGAGCCCATTCCTGCCCCCGAGTATACAACGCGGTCTGGCAGAAGAGTTAGATTTAAAAAAAAACTTTTGATTAGCTGTCAACCAGTCAACATTATTTTATAATATATTCATAAATCTAAAACTTAATAGCATATATTATTTATCAAAACCATATTTAATTTGCTATACCACCTTACCAAAGCAATCTGGGTAAGCAATCTGGGTATTTTGTTCAAAACAGTCGTAAGTACCTCTCGGCGTTTTTTCGGATGTTGTAGGGAACATCCTTCTGTTCTATTATCTCTAATAGTGCCTGTTGCAAAGAAACCTTCTTCTTTCAATGTTCTAAATAAATCATAGGATGAAAAAGGTTATGAGAAATTGTAGACCGATGGTACTATTATTGCGTCAACGCACCATCTTTGTTTAGGCTTGAATTACAAAAATTCCAGTTAATATATTTTTTACGTCATACTAGTTCATTATTTTGTTTTAATTGCTTAGTTATTAACTATCTAATGTCATACTTTACACCCGTGCGGTCATTTAAGCATGTTACTCTTAGTTACATATAACCTTACTTTATTTTATATTATGAATCTTATACTTTGTTTCTTTTTTCTTTGTTACATTATTATCCATGTAATTAGACCCTAGTGGTCTTTTTGGATATAAATAAATAAATAAAGAGAAATAATTTTCTACGTAATTTTCTTGCATCCAATTTCCAATTTTTCGTATTCCATGTCGTAAGCTTATTTAGATTTTTTTGGCAACAGATGTTCAGTTGCTCTCTTTACTTTTTCGATAATTTTGTCCGGAATTCCAAAATTTTCGTTCCTTTTGACTTTGACACATATAAAAATTATTGATATTTTATGACATTTACGTTTGTCAACATTCACATAGCAACAATAGTGTCTACTTCCTATCATAAAATGACCATAGCTATTTTCGCGAAGCAGATCCTGATCACATCCAGAGCACAAACCGAGTATATACTGGATTTCTTAAATGCGCAAGCGTGCCTACAGACTCGTTCCGAATTTTAAAGGTAGAGCGAACTCGAATTTGAAGTGACACGAAGTTGAGTTAACACAAAATGTGCGAAAAAGAAGAATAACCTTTTATTGGAGGTTAATTATGAATAAAAACCTTACCTTTTAGCAAATTTGTTTATAAAATAAACGAAGTCTATAATAAAGTAAAAATAAAAAAAAAAAAAACAACTCAACGAACACTGTTTATCATTAAAATATATATATAATCCAAAAGTTTTTTAAAGGTTTGAACGCAAATTAAAAAGTAATCAAACCACTATAAAGTCATACAACCGCATACAACCAAAATTTTGAGGTTATAATCTGTTCGGAACAAAAAATCCCAGCTATCATCCTAGGATTCATCGAGCACGCTCCGAGCATACTCGAAATTGAATCTAAGTTCATCGAACACTGGATTTTTTTATCCTGAACACATTCTGAAGCACTCCACGAACACTCAAATTCTAATTGCGCATGCCAAGTCTCTCCGAATACGTTCAAGATGTGCTCCGCGAAAACAGCTCATGTTATTAATTCAAACCGGATTTTTTCAAATACTGATTTGTTTTGAGATTGGATTGCAATAACGAACTAGCGTTACATAAAAGTTTGTATTTACTAAATCTATGTACCTCGTATGATACATAGATTTTTAACAGTTCCATTAAATATTGACAATTACAACAATGAAATATAATAAAACTAATAGCTGTTGATGATAATTACGATCGAAATTTAATTGACAATATCATAAATAAAAAGATACTAAAACATACTCTAGAACAAGTATTTCCTTCTGATAAAAACAAAAAATTACCAATTTAGAAGCTGAACATACTTTGGAATACTATCCTTAAAAATCAAGTAATTTTTAAAAACTTTGGAATTGAATAGTTGCTCCAAAACTGATAACAATTTATCCAAATCCATTAAAAACAACAAATCCAAATCTTCAAAACTAAATAAATCAGGAGTTTATAAATTAAAATGTGGTATTGAAATTTGTAACAAAATATGAATAGGTAGAGCTTTTAAGAATTTTAAAACTAAAATTTCAGAACACAAATGTAGCTATGACAATCAAAAATAAGATTCCAACTACTCAAAACAATTATTAGCAAACCAACACACTTTCGATTCAAATTTTGAAATTTTGCATATAGAACCTAAATCCTTCAAATTGAATAATTTAGGAGCCCTTGAGATGAATAAAAACAAATATTCGGATAATCTTCTTGACGACCAAATAGATATCAACAATTCTCCCTTATTGAACATTTTTACCTGGAAAGGCTTCTGTAGGATTGTCGTGAATGAGTTTTCAGGTAAACTTGTTAAATACTCCAGTTAATCCCATAACTAGACAAATTTTTTTTCTTTTTTATTTTATTTCCATGTAAGTAGATCATAATTTTATTGTTAATATCCGTATAATTTAGTATTAAGTCTCATTAAAATGTCTCATTATACCTCCATTCATTTGATAAAGCTACTGTGTTAGCGAAACGCGTCACAATTCTAAGTTTAAATATTATGTAGATTTAAACAAATTAATTGTCTTATTTCATAATTCAGTATAGATCTACATCAAGTAAAAGCCTCATCTATTCAATAATAAATGGCTCCAAAGCAAGCGCAAACGTCAAGAAGTTGACATCAGTGCTATTGAAAGTAGTGGAGCTGGTTCTTCAATTAACACTAAAAATACAAAAGAAAAACTATATCCAGCACAGTCTTTTAGTCTAATCGTGGCCTTCGCCAGATAAACATAGACAAATAATGGAATAAATGTACATAGATCCTTCTTCGTTTTTTTTTTCATTCTTCTGTATTATCTATATTGAACTTTCCTATTATGTTGCGATAAAACACTTTGAACGGATCTTTTACAAAAACTAGCTGCTCTTCAAAAATTCAATTTTTTTTCCGTCAAAGGGTCAAACCAATATGGGCTCAGGATGTGAAATTTACTCCAGATCGCTGAATCTAAACAATACATGGGCGATGGGCTGTAATGTTAGCGTTGCTCAAACAGAGCTCACTGCTATCTACATCGCCACAAAAGAGATTATCAAAAGAAACACCACAAGTAATAAAATTCACATCCTTGCGGATAGTAGACAAGCACTACTAGCCCTGAACAGAACACGTAGCACATCAGGTCTAGTTCTGGAGTGTCACATGTACCTGATCGAAGCCTGTAGCAACAACGAAGTCACTTTAGGCTGGATCAAAGGCCACAGTAAATCGAAAGGTAACCACATTGTCGACTCACTAGCCAGGAAAGCAGCATCCCAAAAACTCTTCACTTTGTAGAGGATGTGAACAGGTAGATGAGACTGTCGAACACATTCTTTTTGAATGTCCGACACTCTCTCCACTTAGGTTTTCTGTATTCGACGAGTACAGGCTAACAAAAGTCAGCATCAGGGAGCTTACTCACTAAGTGCTGTGGGGTCACCCACCCTTCAAATTCTTACAGATGCAGATACAAAATGTGTGTTATCTCGAATGTTTGTAAGTTCATATTCTCCAGGCTGAATTTTGTTGTGGCCTGCTTTTAGAAGATATACCTTTAGGAATGGTGAATAATCATCCAAACAAGTCTCATGAATATATCTACCATATTCTTCAACTCGAATCCACACCACACTATCTCTGAAATCAAATTTCTCATTAGGGTATTTTTGGTTCTGTTTGTTAAATGTAGGTTGAGGGTAATTTCCTCTACATTTTGAAAGTGGTTTGTCATATCGGTAACAATGCAACCTTTCATACTTGCAGACCTCATTATATCCCAATAATGATCTGGTGAGACTACAGTTTCTGTTTTTCTGAGCAAGAAAACAGTTTTGTTTTTTGTATTCTGTGTAAAAATTTTAATTTTAAAATTGCAAAGCGCTTTCGTCTGTTACGCCATCATCGTCAGGTAACTACAAAAAAACCCATATCCAGTAAAAAAATTCACAACACATTTATAAAACAATTGAAAACTTTTTCAATTCCGCCAAAGTCTCTATCAGAATCTAAGAAAGGGTGACCAACCACGGGAAATTTGTGGTCAATTTTCGTAGAAATTCCTTTCAAAATAATATTTTGATATAGCGTAATAATGTTGAAATTTTTATTTTGACCACTACAAGAATCGGACCATAATATCAAATGGGTTGGCGTTATGTCACTTTGTAAAAGCTTGGCAAAGGTGTAAAAGGAACTTATAACTTCTACTTCCTTTTCAAGCAATATTTTCGGTCCAAGTGAAAAAGTATGCTTTTTCGCCACTGGAAGTTATGGAATGTACGTTTTGGTTATAAAACCAAAGTTGTCGAAGATAAAAAAACCTTTGAAGCTGTTAACCTTGGTAAAGGCATTATTTGTTGCAGATCCATTGTTGCATAACATACATATTTTTTAAAACGGACTTTCTCTTTATCTCTTTTTTGTTGTTCGAACGCAAACTTATACGATTCCCGATGTTCATCAATATTGACCCCTGAATTACAAGTACGCAGGTATTACTACGTGGTTGCCCAAATGCAAGATTAAATCTACTTGAAAATATGTTGTAAGAACATTTTTTTATCGTATACGCCTCAGGGAGATTCTGCTCTTGACATTCCTCGATATAAAGTTGCTCAGATTTAGATGTGGGGATAAGTACTTCCTATTGATATTTTTATTTCTCGAATTATGAGTTGTTTCAGCTGGAAATTGACTAATGTGACTTTCAACAGCAACGGGAATTTTATTTGGACGACTTGTGTGGTGACCTCTTTTATCCGGGGATGGTGCAGAAATTCCGATTCGAGTTTACGCTGTACAAGTTGATTTTTTTTGCGAAATTTGAAACAGCCAACCAAATGCAGTTTTGCACACTGTGACTATTCTTTTGCAACAGTCACTGTATATTTAAACTAAAAGCCCTTTGGTCTTCTGACGTTCTTCTTATGACTGGCAACAGGTTGTGAAAAATAATTTTGAAAAGTTGTCTATTTTTTGAATTTATATTAAGATCATAAAACTTATATTAAATATTGCTGTTCTGTTTTCGGCATCAAATTTAGTATCACATTGTAGCTTACAATTTCTTCTTTCACACAGGGAACCATTGATCTCTAGTGTCTTTTGTGGCATCTGTTTACCTGACTGATACAAAACACTCACCTTTAGCTCTTAATATTGCAGCCTTTCGCCTATTCCAATTTTCAAGGCTTCTTATTCGTTTTTTCGAAATTATTTCCGGAAGTTTAAATATTTTCTTCTTTTCAACTTCTGATCTTATCATTCTGATTGCCTGGAATTATATCTTTGTGGTGAGTTTGAGATGTCTACAACTTCTTCATTTTTTTGAGTCTCTTGAAATAAATTTTCCTCAATGATAAACTATAATTTTCAGGATTTTTTAAGTCTTTACCGGGTTTCGGTATGAGAATTATATGGGAAGTTTTCCATACGTTAGGGAAATATAATAACGAGAGGCAGGCGTTTGTTAGGTTCTTTATTTGTGGTGGAATGCAGGAAGGGAGGTTTTTTAGAGCTTTTTTAGAAATTTGGTCAGGGCCGGGAGCGGTATTTTTGCCTTGGAGACAGGCTACCAGAGAAAATGGCTTTGAAAGTGGGTTATTTGGGTCTAGTTGAGTTATTGTATGAGGGCTTCTCGTAATGTTCGAGGTAATGAAGAAGTCGGGTAGAAAAAGTGGATTTCCAGGAGAGAGTAGAACACTGAAGTTGTATTTTGAAAGCTTCTGCTTTTTCTTCAGAAGTGTGTACGATTTTATTTTGTACGATAAGACTTGATTCTACTCACTTCCGTTACTTTCACTCGGCAATGCATACAGTGAAAATCCAAATTCAATAGCTTATTCCGTTCCAAATTTATAACTACTGAAATGCAAAATGTTGTGACTTCCACCAAACCCCATTCGGTTTGATACATTTATCGTATCTCTTTTATATATAACTTTTGCCGTTTTTGACAAATAAAAAAACATAGAGTGCTTAGGAAATTGATCTAAAGTTATGAAAATTTGTGTGCAGATACAGTTTTTAATCCTCAATATCCAAAGAAAAATTCTTGAGATTGATTGAAAAATGCGTATTTTTTAAAGGTGGTTCTATTTTAAATGGGTCACACTGTATAATCATTTGTTTATTTCCACCACTTTTTATCCTCACGTAACTACACAAATTATTTGAGGTTTTTTCCACAAAATAATTTAGAATTAATGGATGATAACAAAAGAAGTATTTTTAACATTTTATAATACATAATACTTTAATTTAAAACCAATTCTCAGCAATTTTATCTATCAACGATTACCGGTTTTCCAGATACAGCCAGCCTTCTTTAGTTGTACAATCGATATGAAAAAATTTTAAAAAGTAAAATATTTGTATATATCTTTGTATTTAAATCTGACCAGCTTTGTTATAGCAAATTGTATATGGTACTATCATCCACAAACATGCAAAAAATGATGATGATTGAATAAAATTTGTTATAATGGCTTTGGTTCAGTTTTAAAAGAATGCAAGAATGTTTCAAACAAAATTACTCATTCTCTAGGAATAATAATAAAAACATTATTTGTCATCACACACTATTATATAATTAAACTATGTAAAAATACTTACATTCTGGATCCCTATATAAAGCCCTATTTAATATTCTTTTAGATCGAATTGACATCATGGACCTTCTCACACAATACAGTGAACAATGATACAATAATTGTTTCGAACCAGGTGCCTTGTACAGAACAAGTTGTACTACATTGGAGCCGGAAGTAACCGCTAAATATACTGAAAATATATTACGCTGTTTCAACAAAATATTTTCTCAACATTTCTTTTTTTCTATCGTTTAAAATGACCCGATTAAATATAACCATACAGACCTGCAAATTATAAATTTCCCATCTGGGGGCTTATTTTCGTTTCAATCGAATTTGATTCGAATGCGACCTTACGTCAAATTTTCGAATGAAACGCAAAAAGTGTATTTTCGTGTCATAGAAATTGGTCCCTATGGCCGAAAGACACAGCACGGTCGAGTATTAAACGAGCAAATTGACCCATTGAAAGTCTTGTAGAAAATAAATTATTAAAAATTTATAGATTGAACAAGGCAACAGCTCTGGGTGATCTAAGAGGAAGGCAACAAGATGTTCCTTTTGATTTGCAGTGAAATGACCGCTTCTTTGCTTTTCCATTTTTAAAAATGTATATTCTGCTAATGATTGAAACTGACACTTCAAAACTTCAAACTTTAAGCACAAGGCAGGAATATTGCAGGGTTATTAGAAATCTACAGCTGGTACCGTATAAATTGCGACGTTGTCACGTATGGTCAATCGAATTTCAATTCCGCATACGAATTTTAATTCGATGACGTCTCGAAAATACGTTAGGCCAATATCAATCGAATTGTTTCATTCGAAATCATTCGAACACGAAATATTTCGACTGAGAACGAAAATACACCCCCTGATCCCATGACCAATTTCTACGGTGAATAATTCCTAATTTTCAGTATTTCTTCAAAATTATTATATTTGGAAACGTGCCCTAAGGAAGATATTGTAGTTTCGGAAAGCGGTTTTTATAAGTATAATGATGTTTTGAACAGGTACCACACTGTATATAAATCTTCTTCCTTCTAGATTTAGCGAAAATTATACTATTATTGTTCATTCAATTTTGTTGGATCGTTGCAAATTTCGAATAAATTGAATTAAAAAAAAGTAATTTTTGTCATGAATAGAGGTTCATTTGATCTACCACAATCTCAAGTACCACACCACACTTATATTGTTATATTCAGTTTCAAATATTGAATTTGTTTGGAATAAAAAAAAACGATTAAATTTTCTGCAGCAAGATAAATTACAAATCTATATATTTTGTTTGACGATCTACGCGATCTACAAGCTAATGAGTCTATATATTTGAAACGTTCATTTCAGTATCTGATTCGCTTTCCATATTAAATTATCTTGTAATTTAAATTCAGTGTTATAGTTAAACTTCTAGCTATCAGCTAAATTATAATCGCTGAAACTCGCCTTGTGGCGGCCGGTCATTACCTCACCCCTTAGATGCGGATACGCCCGAATCTCTCAGCAATTGTCCTTCTCTCTTGAAATATAGACCGATATGTTGTTAACGAAAAAACGCTTGATAAAAGGATGTATTTTTTTATGTAAACAGGGAACAATTTTATTTTGTTTTCTGTAATCTACTGATTTAAGTTGCCGACTCATTTAATTACTTTTATTATTAATATAATTTCTTTATTATGAAATAAAAGGAGATTACAAACCTATTCAAAAATTCAATTGTTTGGTCTCAAATTTGATATACATATAATTGAACAATAGATAGAAGAACTTTCAACTGTATAGGGATTGTCCATTGTCCACGTGACGTCACAAACTGCCTGGTGGTGAAGCAATAAACAAAGCGTTCAGAACACGTGGTACTTAATAGTGAGGTCATAATGCTGATTTATAATGATAGATCTTTTTTGGGTTTAGTTGGTTTTGCTGCAGTGTACTTTTAAAATTATTATAATTGTGGAGCTGGCATATTAAATCATATAATATAATATAGGTTAAAAGTTTTTTTGTTATTTGATCATTGTTCATCGTGCCTATTGTTTATTGTTTTACCACCAAGGTATTGTCATTATTGTCAACTGTGACTGACATGCCTTATTCTGTAACAGCTTATGCAGGATAATTCATAAGTAATGTATTGTAACCATATGTTCAGAAGATAAAAATAAAATTATTAGACCAAATAATGGGTCATTTCTTCCTGAGATACGGGGTGCTGAAGTTGAAAAAAAACCATTATATTTTTGTAAATTATTCAACAATTTTTTTAGATAAAGGCAGGAAAATGCTAGAGCTATTTTTTGTAACGACAAATAAGAATATGATAGTATATTCAAGGTATATTTCTCTTCTGACACTGTATTGAGTGAAAGCCATCTTCTCTGCTATCGACTAATATCAGTCTCTATCTGTGAGTAACATAATATTTGGTTACATTCATACAGTCTATGTGAGGACGATTAGGTTAAAATGAATTCAATATGTTTTTGTCTAAAGTAATTATAACAGAATGTTTGCATGGGTTAATTTTTGTATTCAATTGCGTATCGTACTCTATCATTGGAAGTACGAATTACGTCACTTTCGTTTTGGACTTAAAGTCCAAAGCATTGGAATGTTAATTAGTGAAAATATGTATCAAGAATTCATTATCTATTGATAAAATAAAAATACTATCGAAGATACAGAAGATATTCATTACCATAGTTTTTTTGAGTTGAATTGAAATTTTATTTATGTCAAGAAACCAGCGGGAAGTTTTTGAATTGTGAAATGATAAATATCCATATCGATCTATTAGTCAATCCACTGTATCGAAAATAGAAGAAAATTTGGAGAATTTGGTAACGTGAGAAATAATTATAAAGGCAATCTGCAATCGGTGGTGACAAGCAGTTGGATTTGCTTAAGTTGTGCAAAACATTAGAATGGCGGTGTGGAAGGACGCATTTAATGAGCTTCCGAGAAACCCACTCATTCACAAACAAGCGAACATTCCCTTCATAAAAGAATACGTATACGATGTGGCAGTTGCATATTATAACTATTGTCTGCCAGTTAGTATAAAATACAAAATAAAACAAACACGCACAAGAAGATATGAAGGCTATAATCTCTTGCACGTGGCTCTACCAATAGAGTTCCTACCGGAGAATAGCAGCAGCTAAATCACTAGCACTTCTTGTAAATTTGTGAATATTTTACAAATTCAAACATCCTTATCGGTAGGTATAATCTATAAACCTAAGGTAAAAAAACGAAATTTATATGGAAAATTGAATCCAAACCTTGTAAGGAACAAAAAGTCAATGGAAAAAATAACAAAATAATCGATCTCTCATCCATTTTTAAAGCCAAGAAAAACTTCATCTGCATCAAACCAGTAAAATTTTAATTCGAACGAGTAGATTATTAATTATACTTCGTTTCATTCCATCAGTCTAGAACACAAGTGGCAACGTTGCATTTGCAGTGGGATACACACTAGTTAAAAGAAAAAACGAACCTGGATCGCCAACCTGGCAAACCCTTCATTCTTGCTTTTAGTGTGATACGCGTAAGTTATCTGTGTTTTGTATGTTAGTGAATTATGTCGAAACGAAAAGCAATAGCTGACATTGAAAGGCAACTAAGAGACATTCAAACTGCCGTAACGAAGCTTTCGGAAAAAGATTCCTCAAGTAAGTTATCAAATAATCTTTATATTCATTATAGTATCATAGGTATAATTCACATTTTCCAATAAAACTCAGTAAAACTATTTTACCTGCCAACCCGTCTCTTATCTATATGAGGGTTGTTTTGTTTACACTTACAACCGGAGGGCTGTTTTTGGAATATAATATTTTTATATTCTTTGTGGTATCACGAAACTGTGATATATATTTTAAAAATAAATGAAGAGAAGAGTGTGTAGGGATTTACCTTCTATAGGCCTTACAGCACATTATTTTCTTTCATTATAACAAGTAGTTGCATAATACTTTGTAAGGATTTACCTTTTATAGGCCTTACATCGCATTATTTTTGATATAGCATATCAGCTAGCTACGTAATGGTGTGTATGGATTTACCTTTTATAGGCCTTACAACACAACAATATTCCCAATATATGCTGGTGAATTCAAAAAATTATCTAGAAATTGTTCTAAGGGATTTACCATTTATTGGCCCAATGTCATGAACAAATTTGGTTTTCATATGGTATCAGAGTCTGACGTTTTGTTGATATTTCAGACCCTGGTTCCAGCTCTGAATCGGACACAGACCCTCCGGCGTCTTTCAAGAGGATTCGGGTAAACCCTCTAACATCAGAATCCTCATCGGATTCCGAAGAGGAGCAAATAGCGGGTAGCCAGCCTGACCCAATCGATATTGCCTTGGGCGAGGACCCAACTGTTGCTTGTGCTCAAGGAATAGAAATTGACGGGAAACTTGTTTCACGTTGGTCTAGCTACCTTACGTCTGGGTTGCCAAAAGAAACAAGAGATAGGTTGATTAGTGAGTGGACATACCCAGACAACTTAAAGAGCCTCAGCCCGCCCAAAATGAATGAAGAAGTGAGATTATTAGCCACGGCTGATGATGTCAAGAAAGATTCATACTTAGAACACATACAATCATGTTTGGGTAAAGGACTAAGTGCTGTTGGAGCGGCATTCAACCAAATCCTGAAAATGCCGATAGACAGTATTACTGAATGTGTAGGACCTTTGGCAGATGCTGCTAAGCTCCTTACGCACTCTCATTATTTATTATCTCTCCATCGTCGTCATGAGCTAGAACCCAGGCTCAACCCTGAAATGAGAAGAATAGCTAAGGATGGTAAGGTAGAGCAAGAGCTATTCGGAGTAGACCTAGCTAACAGGTGTAAAAACGCACAGGCATTGAAAAAATCAAGTTTTGAATTAAAAGCCTTTGTAAAAAGAACGAACACTTCTTTAAACTGGAAGCCACAGCCTCAGCGAGGAAGGATGAAGTACAATCCAAACAGATACAACGTGGGTCTTGGAGATCAATCAAGAGGGAAAAGAAATCACTACTTCGTCGACGATGGAGACAAGCCTTACAACAGAAGACAGAACAAGAAGAATTACAAGAGGACTCTATATCCCAGGAATCAACCACGCCACAATTAGAGGTAGAATATGCAGGTAGACTCAAGAGATTTGTAGCAAACTGGAGTAAAATCACTCAAAATCGGTTCATTTTAGATGCTATTAAGGGTTACAAAATCCCGTTTGATCTAAGACCTTGTCAAAATCAGGAACTGTATTTCAAACATTACCGCCATCTTAACAACGAGGCAATGACGACCGCTATTAATAATTTAATTAGAATTGGTGCTGTATCACCATGTAAGTCAAATGAGAAAGACTTTATATCCTCATTTTTTCTGGTGCCGAAATCTAACGGCGGAAGTAGATTTGTACTGAATTTAAAAAAGTTAAATTCCTTCATCACAGCTCCTCATTTCAAACTCGATGATTACCGGTCGGTCAAGAGTTTAATTACTCCAGATTGCTACATGGTCTGTTTAGATCTAAAAGATGCATACTTTGGCGTACCAATCAATGAGAAATATAGGAAATATTAAAAATTTATGTATAAGGGAAAAATATTTCAGTTTAACGTTCTACCATTTGGTTTATCAGTTGCGCCATATTTATTCACAAAAATTTTGAAGCCTGTAACTCAATACCTAAAAGTAAGAAATGTCCTAATTCTCAACTATTTAGATGATTTTTTATTGATAGGAAGCACAGAATCGGAATGCATTAATAATCTAAAAATCACGATTGAACTATTTCTTCAATTAGGATTTTCAATTAACTATAAGAAAAGTACTCTCCTTCCAACTCAAAGAATTACATTTTTGGGATTTACATTCAGCAGCATTGATATGTCTTCATCTTTACCTCAGGCGAAAATTAATAGTATTATTGCAAAAATTCGTCCAATTTTAGGATCCAAAATTTGTAAAATCCGACGATTTGCTAGAATTATTGGATCTCTAATATCCATTTGCCCTGCTGTTAAATACGGTTATCTCTATACCAAAATACTTGAGAGGAAGAAATATTTAGCATTAAAAAAGGGTAGGGGGAATTATAATGGACATTTATTAATAGATGATGAAATCAAAACTGAATTAAAATGGTGGATGGAAGCCATACCTAAAGCTAGAAGTTCTCTGCTGCAACCTACATATAAATTAGTAATTTATTCGGACGCTTCCTTGTCGGAATGGGGTGTTTGTTGTAATGGAGAAAAAATTCATGGGTTCTGGTCACAAGATACAAAAATGTTTAAAATAAATTATTTAGAATTACTTGCCGCCTTTATGGGGCTTAAAAGCTTCGCCAAACATGAAAAAGATTGCACCATTCTTTTAAGAATTGATAATACCACTGCTATTTCTTATATTAATAAGATGGGTGGCATAAAATATCCGAATTTAGCCGCGTTAGCTCGATCCATATGGCAGTGGTGTGAAAATAAGAATATTTTCATTTTTGCATCATACATAGAATCAAGACATAATTCAGTAGCAGACGCGGAATCACGTTCAATAAATATTGATACGGAATACTCATTAAATCAATTAGCATACGGAAGAATAATTAAAACATTTGGTATACCGCAGATAGATTTATTTGCCTCAATATCTAATGCTAAATGCCCAAAATACGTATCCTGGAAGAAAGACCCTGATTCATTCGCTATAGACGCTTTTACGATAAGTTGGACTAATTTCAAGTTTTACGCTTTTCCTCCGTTTTCTTTGGTTATGAGGGTACTTAATAAGATAATATCAGATAAAGCAGAAGGAATTCTTGTGGTTCCACTTTGGGAAGCTCAATGTTGGTATCCAGTTTTCAAAAAGCTGCTTAGATTTAAACCCATTATCTTTGAACCAAGAGAAAATTTAATTATATCTCCCTTTAATTGCAGTCACCCCATATGGACGAAGATTACCCTGGTGGTAGGAATTGTATCCGGCGCGCTTATCTAAATCAAGGGTTCTCTATAGAAGTAGCGGATATAATGTTAGCGTCTCTGTCAAATTCTACAATAAAACAGTACAGTGGACCTACTGCCAGGAAAACTTATCGTCATACTTTGATGTTTCCGATAAAGAAGTTATCCAATTTTTGTTAACAGAATATAATAAAGGGAGTAGTTACTCTACTTTGAATACATTCCGATCAGCTATTTCCTTAATAGCACCAAATATTAAACAATCTTCTTCACTTGATAGATATCTAAAAGGCATTTTCAAATTGAGGCCATCATTTCCCAAATATACCAAAACTTGGAATCCTGATAAAGCTCTGCAATTTTTGTCAACATTATTTCCTCTACAAAATCTTACATTGGAAAAATTGTCTATAAAGCTAGTCACCATAATGGCTTTGTGTACAGCGCAACGAGTCCAAACTCTCAACAAGATCCATCTTAATAATATTTCCGATCTAGGTGACAGAATTGAAATAATAGTAACGGAATTGCTGAAAACTTCATCGCCTAATAAAAGTCAACCTAAACTTTGCCTACCATTTTTTGGTAACAAACCAGAACTTTGTGTGGCCTCCACGTTACTACATTACATTGATACTACTAAACCTTTGAGGGGAAATATAACACAATTGTTTATAACTTACAAAAAACCACATCGGGCTACATCTACCCAGTCGCTTTCTCGATGGATAAAATCAGCACTAAAAATGAGTGGTATTGACATAAGTACTTTTTCCCCATATAGTACAAGACATGCGTCATCCTCAGCAGCTCTTAGATCAGGAGTGTCAATAGATACTATAAAAGCTGCTGCAGGATGGTCTAAAAATTCGGAAGTATTCTTCAAGTTCTATAATAAACCAGTCGACGACACTACGGAATTTGCGAGGAATATTGTTAAAATGTAGAGATTATAGGATATAGAAATAGAGTTCCTTATTATTAAGATTAAGTACATATGCATTGTGTAACTTGGACAGTAACCTTTTTTATCATTTATTTATACTATAGTTAGCTTGATCTAATAAATGTTGATACTAAGCATTCTATAAATTATTAAAAGCCTAGTTGATCAAGTAAATACTCTAAACATCTGCCACTTGTGTTCTAGACTGATGGAATGAAACGAAGTATAATTTAAGATTAAACGACTTACCTGTAAGGAAGTTCAATCGTAATTATACGAGTTTCATTCCATCAGTCTAGAACAGCCCACCCCTCCAAAAGCATAATTTTCCTCCCCAATTACATAATCGACTATCACTAACGCAAGAATGAAGGGTTTGCCAGGTTGGCGATCCAGGTTCGTTTTTTCTTTTAACTAGTGTGTATCCCACTGCAAATGCAACGTTGCCACTTGTGTTCTAGACTGATGGAATGAAACTCGTATAATTACGATTGAACTTCCTTACAGGTAAGTCGTTTAATCTTAAATTTTACACTCTCTAATTTCAATATAATGAAAAATATTTCTATTCCCGAGTCAGATTTACAGTGTAATTGAGAAGATTTTGATATTTTTATTAAACTAACTTTAAAGATTAAAAATGATGGAGTATGTTATCTAAACTGATGGAAGTGACTATAATTTAAATTCATATTTAAAAAGAAACAGCCAACTACAAAGATCTCCTGTTTCTGAATCGTTCCAATCGCGTGCAAGGGGTCCTGTATGATATAACTATAATGAGCAATTACCAATGCTGTAATTCTTTATCCATTTAATGAAATACCACTAGAAGGAGCTTACTTTGACCGCTTAACTGATGGTGTATTCAACTGCGGCGGTGCCAGCGTTATCGGATCCTACTTCGACCTAGATATACAGGGTGTCCCACGACGAGTGAAAACTATCTGTATATGGCAAAATACTTATAGTAAAATCATGAAAATTTCTAGGTTTGGGTTTTCGGATACGATCTTTTCAACTAAAATATTTTCAAAGATGGCCGACTTCCGGTTCTACCGGAAGTCGACTGTAACTTTGTTATTTTAAATGAAACACCCTGTATATTGATACATTTTTGAAATATACGTAATATTTTAGCATACTTTTGTCTGAAAACTTTTTTCGAAAAATGCACACTTTTTGAGTTATTGATTTTTTTGTAGAAAATTTGACCGTTGAAGACCCTTATAAATTATTTTTTTACGAGGAGACCCTTGAAGATATGAAAATGGTTTCTCTACGGTTGCCTTAAGGAAAGTCAAACGTATTCGAATCTATGTTGAAAAATTTTTCATTTTATACAGGGTGTGTATAAAAAGTGTTCAAAGTTTAACTTCATAAATATCAAATTTCTTCATTTTTTTAAATAGAACCACCCTGTTTTTTCTATTTTAATGCATTCAGGGGAAAAAAATAAGGCAAGTTCATGTATACTTTCCTATACCTAAATCTTACCGTTATCCAGATATTAAATGTTTTCTGTAAATTTTTAGAGATGCAGGTGTGGTCTAAATTTTGATACAGCTGACTTGGTAAGTTAGGCTCCGTATATTGTAGCCCATTTTACCGCGGAGCTCACTTTTACCTCAGATTTAACATAGGAGGAGGCTACCTTGTATGTTAACTAAATATATATATATATATATTTAACTTAACTATTAATTAACTGAGTGTTATATACTAATTAGTTTATAAACCGTAGTTTCGTAGTTATAGTTATGGTTTTCTTGATTGATAATATTTGTCAATAATTCTGTCAAGTTATGTGAATTAAAGCCTAATTGTGTGAAAGGTTTTTTATTACAATTTAATTCACATAAAGAAAATGGAAAAGTATTTCCGACCTGATAAACTAGAAGCTGGTCCAAACTCCGCAACTGCTAGTAAAGAATTCAATCACTGGTATGAAACATTCAAAAATTTTCTGGATTGTAACTCGTCAAAAGAGAAACCACTTGAAGATAGAGATAAGTACATGCTTTTAGTAAATTCCGTATCACATACTGTTTACGAACATATAAATGAAGCTACAACATATACTTCGGCTTTAAAAATTTTGAAAGAACTGTATGTTGAACCTACAAATGAAATTTTTGCAAGACATATTCTAAGTACCCGGAAGCAAGACATTAATGAAACCATTGATCAGTATATTCAGGAACTAAAGATATTAGCTAAGAATTGTAACTTTAAAGCTGTCTCCAGTGAACAAAACAAAAACGATTATATCAGAGATGCATTTATTAGGCGGCATTTTGCAAACTAATATCCGACAACGTTTACTTGAATTTAACAATTTATCGTTAGAAGATGCGGTATCTACATCCAGATCTTTAGAAGAATCTCAAAAGCAGTCAGATTCATATAAGTCACAGTCAAATTTTGCAAATAATGTAACACGTTCAAATTTTAATGACGCAGTCCAGGTGAATTCAGCTTCGTTTAGACAAATATCTACTCAAACATGCTATTTTTGTGGACATCCTAGACATCCACGATCTCTCTGTCCAGCACGAGACGCTATTTGTAAAAACTGCCAAAAATCTGGTCATTGGGCTAAAGTGTGCTTAAAATCTAAGAGAATTTCAAGTATATTCGCAAAACCAACATCCGCACCTACGTTTTTCATCGCTTCTTCATCAAAAACACCAAGTTTACTCTCGAAAGCTATTATTAATGTACAATTAACGAAATCAATGCGAAGCCCTACTAGATACTGGAAGCTCTGACACTTTTTTGGATTACGACTTTGTACTTAAAAACAGAATACACATATTTACAGCTTCAGCGGCTAAAGCTGCTATTCGGTCATTAGCGCCTATATGGGAAGAACCATCGTCAGCCATATGATTGAAATGAAGAGAATCTGCTTAGTTTTGTTCATCTCTTCCAGGCTACTCTGCAGGAACATGGCTTGAAGTTAGCTGATTTAATGGGTCATTTTCTGACACTACCGGCTCGTTCACACGGCACCGAATCGGTATAATTCCCGAATCGATTTTTTACTGAGAAAAATACATTTGATGTTCACACGGGTCATCACGGGTAGATAGTTTACAATTATTGACGTTTGGCAATTAATAGGCTTATTCTGTACATTTATCTGTAACAGCTGTAAATTTAACATCGATGTAGTTAAAATCGCGATGTTAAATCAAATTCAACAGCGCGGTTGAAAATCGTATTCTGAACTGCCCGATGTAAAATAATTTTTGACAGCGCAATATTACATCGCAGCTAACTTAACTTATATTATGTTGTGTAGTAGAATTTGTATAATTTTCAAGTTATTGGACCGATACTGTAAAGCAGGAGGTCAAAGTAGTCAAGGTAACAGAAGAATTTCAGGTTATTATTTATTAGTGGGTGTAATCAGGTTTATTTATTCATAATTATTATTTGAAAAAATGATGAATTTGCATAAGTTCTCGGCTCATAACAGTGCCGTACAGTGATGGAGGTGAATAATATCATCGTTATATATTGTTTCCATCGTCGTCGCCGACGTAATCGAAACAGATTTTGGATACATCCAATTGTGAGGCAGCGATATAATTTTGGAACTCATCGAAGACTTATGGATCAACTGAGGATGGACGCAACAAAATATTTCCGAATGTCGAGGTCCACTTTTTACGACTTTTTGAACAGAGTGGAAGGAGATTTGAGAAAGAAAGAGACAAATACCCAGATAGCACAATTACAAGAACAGCATATGCTTTCCACATTCCTTTTGGAAGGACCATGTTCCAAGAATATTCATTTTTTAGACCAAGTAGGTAAATGGAATGTGATCAGAAAAGACTAATGGGCACCTAAATGTGTTCTCCACAAGTACTAGGAATGTGCCTCAGCACAATCATGGCATATTCCTGGGACAAATTTATTATGTTCCTTCTTATTTATGTGAAAGCATGTAATTGGAAGGTTCTTAGCACTTGCTACAGAATATACCATACATTTGTTAGGGATATTTCTCTATATTCAAGATTATGGTAAGAATGTTCTCTACACATTCCAGGGAATATGTCATGAAGGTATATAGAATGAGATAGACAATAAACTGGCACCTACGAGGAATTAGCTATAGCACCACCGTGGCATACTTCTTGGACCTCTATTATGTATCTTTTTTTTTGAGAAAGCATACAATCAGAAGAAGCTTTGCACTTACTGTTCCTGTAAAATGTATCATGTTGAGGATTTACTCTGTAGTCAAGATTATGGTAAGAATGTTCTCCACACATTCCATGGAATATGGTTTTCGTTGATCCAGTATGAATTTTAAAACAGCTCAAACTTATTTGATATAGTACTCTGCACATACTATAAATACACGATCATTTACGACGAGCTTCCATTAAAATGGACCATATTCGTTAAGGAATGTATTGGAGGCACATTCATTTTCTCTGTGATGGCATTCATGAATATGTAACAATATCATATGTTCATGATTGCCAATACGGTAAAAATTAACGTGCCACCAATTCATTCCTTAACTAATATGGTCCATTATATAGAAAACCAGATTCGATCACTTTCTGCACATGACTTCCCTATACCTACTGATGTGCAATAACACAATCGCTAGCTGCAATCTTTGTTAGGTTGTGGTGGCCTTTCGTCTCTTCATCATATACAGTGTCCTTCATATTTCATATTAAAATTATTTTTTGAATTCGTTCAGAACCGCTTTGAATATCCAAATAGGAAAATTCTTTGAAAACAATAACTAGAATTTACAGAGGATTCAGTGTGACTCCTGCAGCTTATGGAAAACTGTCAAATGAAATTGAAAGTAACTTAGGTACATATAATCATATACAGACATAGTATACAACGAGCTTTGTCGGCAAATATTATTTGAAAAACTATAGTAGGTATACTAGTTTTTGCAGCAGATTCGAACAAAGTTCGAAATTTTGATGGAGAATAATGCATTTACCAAGTCGAAGTACACTTATCTCCAATTATATTTCCACCAAGTGGAAAATATGAGGCAAACATCTGACTGAAAACAACTACTTCCCTGGTATTAGTCAGGGAAATAGTTGATGTTTGCCTTATATTTTCCACTTGGTGGAGAGAAGGCCGGGTACTTCGACTTTGTTGATATTATCATATAACTTAGTAATATCCAATTAAAAATGTAAATAATATCAGTAGGACAAAATTTCACAAATAAAAAACACATTGTAGTTTCAGCAGTTTTAATATAGGTATGTATCAAATTTTTAAACCATCATTTGTTGGCCTTATCCTACAAAGGAATGAATAAATTAGTTTTTGTAAAAATATACTTTGCATAATTGGCATAGATTGTTTTGTATAATACAAAATCGTTCCTTCCCCTGTACAAAAATAAAGTTATTATTCTGTGAAATATTGTGGTAATTCTAAAATGAAATACAAATAAGTTGAAATATCAATAATTAGCAACAACAAGCAAAAAATATATGCTGTGAAAGTTAAAGCTGATATTTCTGATTGCAATACACATATGCTAAAGTTAATTAATAAGTATATATTTATATCAAGGAAAATACCTTGTCTTACTTCTACTAAACAGCTTTGTTCAAAAATGAATACAAAGTGAATGTACATAAAATTTTTATTTCAGTAGGTACACATAGTAATAATTTTTGAAATAAACTCAAAAAAATTTATGATATTGAATTATGAACAAAGCTGATTAAAGAAATAGTAAACTATAAAAAAACAAAAAAGAAATATCTTTGGTACAGCTCGACATATATGATATAATGAATAATAACCTGTTCATTTGTTACTCTCTGTGCTCTCTCCTTTGCTTTAACTAGCCATGCTTTTATAACCTGGATACACTCGTATTCTGTAGAGTCGTTGTATCGAAATTTGATACTTTCTGAAAAACAATTTAAATTGGAAGGGATTTTTGCAAGTTTCCCGAAGATAAGTTCATAAGGGGTGTATTTAGTTTCTGTATGGACCGTCGTGTTATAAGCAAAACACCAGTAGGGAACCCAAGAACTCCAAGAATTCTCAAATTTTGCAACTTGAATTCGTAAATATGCTCCCAGATTTTTATGAGAGTTCTCAAGAGCGCCTAGTGTCTCATGATGATATGCTGTCGAGTTAAGTTTTTTAATGTGTAAAATTTGACAAATTTCTTTAAAAATGCATGCCAAAAATTAAGTACCCTGATCTGAGACAATTTCGTCTGGAATGCCGTAGCGTAATATAATAGTATATTACGTAACGTGTGTGGTAAGAAGCATTTTACGCACGAATGGAAAAGTTACGCACGATGCCGCGTAGCGGCGAGTGCGTAATTTCGTGAGTGCGTAAAATGCTCTACAACACCAGTTACGTACTATACTTTACCTACGACCTACTTCTACATGTATTTATACTCTTATTATTGATAATATTTGAACAACATCAACAATATTTGGCTATTTCTGCGATTTCCATGATAATATTAAATCCATCTCACTTTCACTCGACATTTTTTAATTGAATAAAGCTTTACACAAAATACACAAACCAGTAATAAGTTATAAGGATAATAAAAAAGTGTTTTAAAAGTTTCTTGACAGTTCTTACGCAAATCGCTATTGCAGCCTATACTTAAGTTTGATGTTTTGACGGCTTATGTCAGATTTTTGAATAAAATGGCGACGTCTATTGACAGTTGCTAAGATGTTGCTAGGGAAGCCGTGCGATTTACTTTACAGCTGTGCGTTTTTTTTACAGTGCGTAATAGACGTCATTACATTAGCGCCGACTGTGTGTTATTGACTGATTACAGGGGGGGTCGTAGGTAAAATTATTAATAAGTGCAGTTGCCACTGTATAAGCTTCCTTGTTTTTCAATGGATATGCTTCTACAAATTTGGTTAATTCGCATTGTATCGTTAAAATATATTTATTATTTTCTACATCTTCTTGTAATGGTCCAACTAAATCTATAAAAATTTTTTGAAATCCTGACGAAGCTGTGGTGGTTATAGATAAAGGTTCTTTATTTGGTATAGAATGCTTACACCGTTGACAATCGTCGCATCTTATTACAAAACTTTCTACATCCATGTAACTTTTGCCAAAAGTACCTCTTTTTTATATTATTGTACATCCTATTTACACCTGCATGTCCTCCAGTAGGAAGAATATGAAAATCGTTTAGGATAATTTGTTTAGTTTCACTGTCTAAAATATGTTCTACATCTTTAACAATAGATATATTCATACCTATATTTTTTATGTCATTACGCAACTTCATTAGTAATTTAATTAATTGTGCACAATTTTTATTCTTTAAAATAATTAATTCCGGAATTTTGTATTTATCATAAATACATTTCAGGTCTCTCAACATCGTACCTAAGTCTGATGATGATCGAGGATCCTGATAGAAATATATGATTCGCGAATCTTTATTATATATCAAGTTTCCAACTATCGTACAATTATCCTTTTTATTACAACGTTTTATTTTCTCAAATTCCTTTTTTGAAATTATATCTAAACTAAACGAATCTTTAGGCGGTTTGAGTAATTCTAGAACTCCAGGGTGATCAGTCCTTTCGTTAGAATTATCTTTGAAGCTGCCTAATGGCTTATTTTCGATATTTTTTGACTGTGCTCTTGTGGTAACAAAAATTAAATCGCACACTTCTTTATTCAAATTTTTTAGTTCGTCTGAAGATATGATAGCGCGTCCGCTACAACATTATGTTTGCCTTTAATATATTCTACTCTAAAATCGTATTCTTCGAGAGTGAGTCTAAATTTAATTAATCTACTACTAGGATTTGTCATACCAAATAAGTAAACTAGAGGTCTATGGTCGCTTAAAATTAAAAATTTTCTTGAAAATAGATAAGGTCTAAAGTGCTTTACTGCGAAAACTATTGCTAGAAGCTCCTTCTCAATAACACTATAATTTTTCTCAGCCTTATTAAGAGATCTACTTGCAAATGCAACAGGCCTATCATCGGAATTAGATAGTACAGCACCTAATGCATAATTTGATGCATCGGTTTTTAGTATAAATTCATTTTCAGGTGCAAAGTTTGGATACTGAAGAACTGGTGGGTTAGTTAATGCCTCTTACAGATTTTCAAAAGAATTTTGACAATCGTTATTCCAAATGAAAGGGACATTTTTCCTTGTAAGACAATTTAAAGGTTGGGCAATTTCTGCGAAATTTTTTACATATTTTCTATAATAGTTAGCGAAAGCAACGAATCTTTTAACTTCTTGGGAATCTTTGGGAACTGGAAAATTTTGAATTGCTTCTATTTTAGAAGAATCTGGAGAGACACCTTCTGCTGATATTTGGTGACCTAGGTAGAGAATTTCTTTTTTCAAAAATTCGCATTTATTCGGGTTTAGCTTTAAATTTACCTGTCTCAACCTCTGAAAAACTTTAACCAAATTTTTATTATGATTAATTAAATTATTTGCAAAAACTACTAAGTCATCTAAATAAACGAAACAACATTCGTAATTTAGCCCGGACATTGCAATTGTCATTGCACGTGAAAATGCACTGGGACTTGTTTTTAATCCCATGGGTAGTCGAGTCATTTGATATTGACCCCTATCTGTTGCAAAAGCTGTGTATTTTCTGCTATTTTGATCAAGCTCGATCTGATAATAGCCTTGAGATAAGTCAAGATGGGAAAAGTACATTGCCCCTGATAATGAATCCAAAATTTCTGCTATACAAGGCAATGGAAATTTATCATCTTCTATTCGCTGATTTAATTGTCTATAATCTATTACAATTCTAGCCTTCCTAACACCATTTTCATCAAAACCCTTTTTAGGAACGATTAACAAAGGTGATTGAAACTCTGACCTACATTCTTCTATAATTCCATCGCGTAACATTTTGTCTATTTCTTGATGAATTTGCATTTTTTGAGCATGGGGTAGTCTATACGGTTTAATGAACTGTGGTTTTGTTGATTCTTTTAGTATAATATTTTCTTTATAAATATTACACATCGTAAACGGGTCGTTTTCAAGATAAAAAACATCGGAATATTTGACTAAAATTTTTTGTAGAGAGTCTCTTTCATCTGAATTCAAATGCGAGATATTTATTGAATTTAATAGTTTGTCTGCTCTACTAACAGAATTGGTTGGTTTGGTTATAAATTCGCATACATTATAGCAATTTAATTTTTCTAATTTTGGATTAAAATTTTTTAAGATAACCTCCTGTTCTCTGATATTTAAAATTTTAATAGGTATTATATTTTGGTTAGATCTAACCAAAGCTCCCGCTACAAAAACTCCTTCACATAATTCACCCGGCAAGACAACGTAGTCTTGATTAACTTGAACTTTAAAATATTTAACTATTTCGCATCTACCCGGAATTGAAGTGTACATTTGCTGTTCCGACACTATAGGAATTACTTGTCTGACATTACAAAAATTGAATGAAAATAAAAACTTTTCGTAATCTAACGTAGCTCCGTAATCATAGAAGAAATCTGATCCCAAAATACCGTGCATTTCAATGTCGTTAAAACAGTTAGGTTAGGTTAGTTCAACAGTTAATTGATACTATTGAATTGTACGATTCCATGCTTGATGCAAATGGTAGGTTATTACTAACCACCTATATTTTAAAGAAAAGTTTAAGTGAAAATGCAAAATTAAAATTAAATAAAACTTATACTGATAATGGGTCTCTAATAACTGACTTAAAGAAATATTTTATTACCAAAAAATCTGCAACAGCTTTAGCCAATCAATTACATAATGCAAAACAAGGGCACAAAACTATTGATCAATTTGGGAAAACGTTAGAAGAGCTTTTAGCGGATTCAACGCTTGCCCAAGCTGGCGATAATTTAAATGACAGTAGGATTTTAAATCAAGTTAACGAAAAAATCGCAATCAATACTTTTGCAAATGGGCTCAGAAATAATAATTTACAAATTATAATTAAAGCACGTAATTACACAAATTTAAGTCAAGCAATTCAAGGAGCGAAAGAAGAAGAAATAAATAACTGTTGCAATAGTAATGACCAAATCTATCAGAATATAAAAATTTTAGAGGAAATAATTTTAGAGGAAATAAATTTTTATCAAATAACATTAGAGAAAATAACTTTAGAGGAAATAATAATGATAGAAATTCTTATAGGGGTACTAATTATAGGTCAAATAATTTTAGAGGCAGTCATAATAATAATAATAGATATAATTCTAGAGGTAGTAATAGAAGGGTATTTTATATGAATAGTTCTAATTCTAGAGTAAGTAATGAAAGTTCAGAAAATCCTCGTATATAGGAACCATTTTTTCGTGGCCAACCCTAACTCACAAACTTGCCACAATATTTTTTCTCTGAATGGATTGAATTTTGTAGAATTATTTTATAAGAATAATAAATTAACATTGTTATTAGATACAGGCGCTAGCGTAAGTGTAATTTTTAAAAATAAAGTAGTTATTAACGAAACAATTAATTCGTCAAAGAAAATGCGTATTAATGGTTTATGTGGGTCAGTAGTATCAGATGGCACGGTACATCTACCATTACAAATAAATAAAATTAAACTTCGTCAGGAATTTCAACTCTTAGACGGCCTTGCGAGCGACATTGAAATGCACGGTATTTTGGGATCAGATTTCTTCTATGATTACGGAGCTACGTTAGATTACGAAAAGTTTTTATTTTCATTCAATTTTTGTAATGTCAGACAAGTAATTCCTATAGTGTCGGAACAGCAAATGTACACTTCAATTCCGGGTAGATGCGAAATAGTTAAATATTTTAAAGTTCAAGTTAATCAAGACTACGTTGTCTTGCCGGGTGAATTATGTGAAGGAGTTTTTGTAGCGGGAGCTTTGGTTAGATCTAACCAAAATATAATACCTATTAAAATTTTAAATATCAGAGAACAGGAGGTTATCTTAAAAAATTTTAATCCAAAATTAGAAAAATTGAATTGCTATAATGCGAATTTATAACCAAACCAACCAATTCTGTTAGTAGAGGACACCTGAAATGAGATGTGTTCAAATAAACTGCCATTTTAAATATATATATATATATATATATATATATATATAAGAAAGTAGTTCGTTGCCAAAACTAGATAGGTTTCAAATTTTGTGGGGAATGCGGCAATGTAAATGAAGTGTACTCTTTTTAGTTAATTCTGAGCTTTCGGTTTATTATTCTAACCATTTTCAAAGAAAACTAATTGAGATTACTAATATCTATAAATTGTATACATGGAGAATATATTCATTTGTAAAAAAATATTGGAAAAAATGTTATATGTATATATATGTATAGGTATAAATTGAAAATATAAAATTAAAATGACAATTGTGAAAAATTTGTCAATTTATATATATATATATATATAACAATCTACTAAATTATTGGGGATTCCGTCACAATCTGGGCTGGTTAAGAAATTAAACTCTTTTTTACTACTTCCAAGCTTTCGGATTTATTTGAATCCTTTATCAAGGCTAAAATATGAACAAGTTCTTATAACAGGTAAAAATTATAATAAATTTAAACTTACGTGCAAAGTGAGTTTGTACAAATCAAGTAAAACATCATTAAAAAACATGAATAGATTTTCCACTATAAGTGGTAGATAGAAAGGTTACATTTTGAAAAGTAAATTATAAATCTGATTGAAGTCGAACATGAAGACAAAATTTTTGTAATTAAAATTCTTAGTTTCTTATATCTATAAAATAATATTTCTTTTCTTTATTGACCTGCGTACCATTAATATTTAATAAACAATCTGAAATCATTAGTTGTATTGGACTATGAAAGTTATTTACGAGGGCTTGTGAAATTTTTAGTATGAAGATATTTACAAATGTATAAAATATTTTTATTTTTTTAAAACTTGAAAGAAAAAAAAAAAATTATTAGAAAACCCTAACTTTATTACCCATTTAACCCTATCAATGACAAAACCATGGCCCATGCAATGTCTAATTCTTACATCCACAAGTTTGCCATTCTTATGAACATAAAAACCAAACATCACCCTTTTACCATTGTTCTTAAACATTATCTATCGCACATCTCGCACAAAATAATGAAATCTGGTTAGATTGGTATAGAAAACCAATGAATTCAGAAAGGTTCATTAATTTCCACTCATACCATACTAAAAAAATCAAAATAAATGTAGTTTTGGCTATGAAAAATAGGGTAGATAAGATCTGTCATCCATCAATGGTACAAAATAATTATAACAAATTATACAATATTTTCTTAGAGAATTCATATCCGACTAAGCTATTAAAAAACTTGATATTTAATACTAGAAGACAGGAGTCACGAACATCTATTGTAAATACTCAACAACTTAATGAAAATATACTAGTAGAAAGAGTTAAATATGTCACAATTCCATTCATTAAAGATATTTCAACAAAAATCATTAATGTTTTCAAAAATGAAAGTACAATCAAAATTACACACAAATATAATAACACAATTGGTAAAAAATTTTTTTCAAAATTAAAAGCTAAAGATGACATTTTAAAGAAATCAGGAGTTGTATATAAGATACCATGTGAAGACTGCGATAAAGTATACTATGGTCAGACATCGAGAGTACTTAAAAGTCGTGTCACTCAACATCAAAGTGATATTAGGTTAGAAAAACAAAGTTGTGCCTTAGCTGAACATAACATTTTATTAAATCATAAAGCTAACTTTAAAGACATTTCAATTGTATATAGTGAATCACATAACTTTAAAAGAAATTGCTTAGAGATGTTCCAAACAGTGTTGGATATTAACTCCTTAAATAAAAAGAGAGACACACATCATCTAATACATACTTATTCCTTTTTACTTAAAATGAATGAAGATAGTAATAATTTCAATAATACATCATCAGAGTCAATATAATGAAGTGAATTTTATAGTCTTGTTTATTTAGAATTTAGCATAATCACATCATCAATAGTTTCCGGTTATTAAAACCTTCTTTTTAACAAGACCAATTTTTCCTTGTTGGTATCACATGTTGCATTGTCTTTATTGGTGGCAAAGTAATTGATTGTGTGATGTGTGGTAGTCAGTGAGATAAAATAATGGTAATAAGAGTGATATTTGGGTTCTATCTTTATGAGAGTGACAAACTGATGAATTTAGACGCTGAATGTCACATGAGCCATGGTTTTTTGTTGATAAGATTGTTGCGAATGGCTAATTTTGTTATGTATTGTCCTGGGATATAATAAAAATCTCGAATTTTAAAGTACATTTTTACAATTTATTGACCTTGTTAACAATTTAGATTAACACTACTTACAATAGTTATTACTCATTTTGGCTTTGTCTTTGACATGTCCATTTTCTTTCAGATTGGATATCGCATATCTTTGGATCCTTATTGGTGGCAAAGTAATTGATCCCGAGATGTGCGATAGATAATGTTTAAGAACAATGGTAAAAGGGTGATGTTTGGTTTTTATGTTCATAAGAATGGCAAACTTGTGGATGTAAGAATTAGACATTGCATGGGCCATGGTTTTGTCATTGATAGGGTTAAATGGGTAATAAAGTTAGGGTTTTCTAATAATTTTTTTTTTTTTTTTCAAGTTTTAAAAAAATAAAAATATTTTATACATTTGTAAATATCTTCATACTAAAAATTTCACAAGCCCTCGTAAATAACTTTCATAGTCCAATACAACTAATGATTTCAGATTGTTTATTAAATATTAATGGTACGCAGGTCAATAAAGAAAAGAAATATTATTTTATAGATATAAGAAACTAAGAATTTTAATTACAAAAATTTTGTCTTCATGTTCGACTTCAATCAGATTTATAATTTACTTTTCAAAATGTAACCTTTCTATCTACCACTTATAGTGGAAAATCTATTCATGTTTTTTAATGATGTTTTACTTGATTTGTACAAACTCACTTTGCACGTAAGTTTAAGTTTATTATAATTTTTACCTGTTATAAGAACTTGTTCATATTTTAGCCTTGATAAAGGATTCAAATAAATCCGAAAGCTTGGAAGTAGTAAAAAAGAGTTTAATTTCTTAACCAGCCCAGATTGTGACGGAATCCCCAATAATTTAGTAGATTGTTTTCTAACTAGCCGTCAAGACTACCCTTTACTTCTATATATATATATATATTTCAAATTTTGTGGGGAATGCGGCAATGTAAATGAAGTGTACTCTTTTTGACATTTCAATTTTATATTTTTCATTAAATTTATACCTTTACATATATATAACATTTTTTACAATATTTTTTACATATGAATATTTTCTCCATGTTTAAGATTCAAAGATATTATCAATCTCAATTAGTTTTCTTTGAAAATGGTTTGAATAAAAACCGAAAGCTAAGAATTAACTAAAAAGAGTACACTTCATTTACATTGCCGCATTCCCCACAAAATTTGAAACCTATCTAGTTTTGGCAACGAACTACTTTCTTATATATATATATATATATATATTCAGCTTCCGTACAAAGTCAGTCCAGAGATAGTAAGATGAATGCACAATCCCGAGCCAGCAAAACAGTCCCGAACCATATATGTGGCTCGGGTTGGTTTATCGCATTTTTCTTACCTAATATGCCTTATTTTTTCATCTAAAGTGAAAGAAAATGGAAGTCTATGATATCATCTACCGCAAATGATACAAACTTGTCTCTATATGAGCTTTACATAGCCAAAAAGTGGAAGACAAATTTGAAAATAAGTGGCTCCACTTTGTACTAAGAATGTATTTGTTGGTTCCAAAGAAATCCGTACAAAATGATATACGAGCGCTTGTGTGTCCATTTGTATACTCTTTTAACCGCACAAACCCAAACCAAAACATTTGGCAACAGCGCTCGTTATCTGTAGAAATAAAATATTGTTTTTGAGTAGCGAAAGGAATATATCTTGAAGCGAAAGGACAATTTACCGAGTACGAGTATCAAAAAATTGTTTTTGACGAGTAAATTACTTTATTTTTTCTACCACCTGTACTAATATACAAAAGAACAACAAATGATGAATACATTATTATAAATTGAAATTAAAACAATTAACATAAAGGTTAATAATTTTTTTATTTTTATTTAAATATTGGTTAATTAGTAATACATATAATCAAAATTTAAGACTAGGTTAAATATTCGGCCGGGAAAAGTCGAACGACTTTATTGCTTTCACCCATAAGTGATATAAAACTCCTTACTAACCTATGGGTCAAGAGATTTAATTTGATATCAATATTGTAGCGCTAGCTTTTGTAATAACGGAGGAAATGTGATTACAGACAGACAGACAGACAGACAGACAAACCGATTTCTAGGTTTTCACATTTTTTGATATTTGATGTGTAGGGGCGAAAACAATAGTTTGCATTCGATATGATTAATTGTAAGTTAGATGTCAATGTCAATTACTGAAAAGTAGATTTTGCAAGTGAATTTATATTAATTTCCGAAATAAACAAATAATTTAAAGATAATTTAGTATAAAACCTTTTTTTTATTGATATTCGTACAAAATTTGATGGCTCGGAATAACATATTTTGTCTAATGGACTTACTTTGTATAAAGGATATAAGTATACATTCCGTATGCAGTAGTTCCTGCATGAAGCTCAAAAGAGGAATATTTTTTGAAAAAATAATAATTTGGCAAATCTGTCGGAAAAAAATTATATATTCAACTTGGATTGTTTAAGTTCACTTCCCTGAATTGTAAATTATTAGCCTTGTACCTACTATATTTTGCTGCCTGGATAGATAAAAAGCTATTATTTAGATTAAATTCTTTTACATATAAATTTATAGTTATTTCCAAAATTTACAGATATATCAAAGATAATTCTGTACCTATAAAAATTTTTTTGTTTTGAAAAATTGATATTCGGTTAGAATTCGATGGCTCGGATTAACATGTTTTGTCTAATGGACTTACTTTGTATGAAGGATATATTATATAGTATATATTACATAATATACACTGACAAGGGGAGTGAACGAGTGTTGCACCTTACAGGAATTATAGTAGACACTTGGTATATTATAACCCTGAAATATTAGCGCCTAATGTCCAGCCGTTTCGGAGAAAAAGTGCTTCAAAGTTTTCGGTCTTTGTTTATATACCATAAAGAATCCGTATTTGTAAACGCAGAGGGTTGAGCGCCGGTCATCGGTGCGGATGGTCGTAGGTTTGAATACTATATTGTTGGACAACCTTTTTATTTTTTTTTTATTTAATAATGAATATTATTACTCAAATTTTAATTATAATTTTTTAATTACTCGTGTACTGTTGTTATACTACATTAATGAAATATTTTGCTCGTGTTATCCCTTTGCATGCAATAATCAAGTAGTTCTGCTAAACGTCGCACGTTTTGACGAACAAAATCTTAATTTCCTTCACTTTCACGGCCTTTTATATAGTAATATGCATATTGACATATCAAAAAATCTTTTTTCGCAATAAAATTAATTTTATCAGGTCTCATTCGGGGGAAAAGTTCCTTATATAGTAAATCATCAAATTTGGAAAATTTTTCTAGTAATCTTTTTTAGAAGAATCCATACTTTTCACACGTTTTACAGGTCTTATTGAGTCGTGAGAACTATTGCGGATGAAATTACCCTGCTTTTTTAATGTCCCAATTATAACACGCCTCTTTTTTGACCCCTTCGGCAAAGCTAGAATATTTTGTACTTTAGTTTCAGTCTCATGCCACGTTGTTAAATGGCGAACAAAATGAGATACATCTTTATTCCTAAAAATGTTATTTTGTTATATATTATAATAATATTAAAAAAGGCATATACAGGGTGTTTCAGAACTTATGGGACAACTTTAACCAGATATTAAGTGGTATGAAAGAAGTTGATTTATGAAAAAATATTATAAAAGTCCAAAAGAAAAAAGTATAAACCTAAGTTTTATTAATTATTATAATAAATATCTATATTTTGCGTTCATCGTCGTGATATTAAAACACACATTAATTATAATTTTTTGTAGAAAATGTGGTACCAAACAAAAGTTTTTTGTTTTTTTATATTGATAAAACCGTGTAAGTTCTTCATTCAGATCACCTACGATAAAAATTATTAATGCGTGTTCTAATAGTTAAGTTCTGATAGTTAAGCGAGATGAGTGTCAGATATGTTTTTAAAGTATAACTTACTGCATACAAAATATTATTATCAACTATGAAAATATTGTATTAAAATATACTAACCTCTTTATATTCAATGTCTGAAGGAGTAAAACACGGATCCTTTAAAAAATCGTGCACGTTGGATGTACTAGTCGCATAATAAATAGGTACTTTTATGTGTACTTTCCGAAGTTTCGTCAATATTAAACGTCTTTCTGGACAGATAATTCTATTTTGGTTTCCAAACCTTCAAGTAATTTTAAATCAGCTTGGCATACAAGATAAAAAAAAATGTTAAAGATAAACCTACCTCTATAAATTCAGAATCTCGAGAAAACGTATATACACCTTCATCCATTTGTTGGTCTTCAACATTTAATTCAGAAGTCACCACATTTGTCTGAATATTATATTCTTTATCTATTTGTAGATTATCAAAATTTTGTTCAGAAGTCACTACATTTGACAAAACGGTATTCTCTTTATCAAATTGTAGATCATCAACATTTGGTTCAGAAATCACCACATTTGACAAAATAGTATTCTCTTTATCTATTTGTAGATCATCAACACTTGTTTTAGAAAGCACCACGTTTGACAAGATATTAATTTTGCTACATATATTTTCAAGTGGTTGTAATAGTGGAGGTGGAGTTTCAATTTTGTTCAGCCATTCTTGTACAATACATAAAGATTACTCCTTCTTTGACCATTGTTATAATCGTTATTTACTGAACATGAAGAGTTACATCTCGGTTCATTTTCTAAAAAAATTCAACTGCAGATTTAAAAAAATCGAAAATCCAAAATGCAAAATCCAAGAAAAAATCAAAATCAAAATTAATTAATTAAGTTAATTATCTGTAATAGATGATAGATTTTTACACATTGAAAACATTTTTTCGCCTCTTATTTTAATACGTTTGTCTGTATTAACATTTACATTAGTGCACACTTTAGACATGTAAACATATCTTCCAGAGAGATCAGAAACTAAATTATTAAATATCACACTATAACGAAAACGAAACCCAGTTAAAATTTTCCTTTGCCAGATCTCATTCATGATATACTTATTAGGTATATACAAAATATGTGTGTATTTATTTTATTCGTGGCATAATAATGAGTTGATTGGAAACAAAAATACGAGTAATTAAAAAACTATAACTAAAATGCGATATAATATTATATATATATATATATATATATATAGGCCAAGCATTCCGTGTCGGAATAGGGCCTGCTTCATGTCAACTTGAAGCTCATAGATTCTATGTTTGCGGTGAATCACTCCGCATTGATTTGCATACTGGATATAAAATGTGTTGTTCCGTTAGAATAAGTTGAGTCTCTTCGCGCTATTTATTGTTTTGTTCCACAGCACTCTGTCCTTAATAGTCTTCCTCTGGTCATTGAGGTTTAGTCTTTTCAAATCTTCGCATACCTGCTCTAGCCATCTGAGTTTTGGTCTTCCTCTTGGGCGATCTATTGTCGGGGACCAGTTTGTAACTTTATTTAATACGTTTTCTGGGTCTCTTCTTTGGATGTGTCCGTACCATCTGAGCCGCTGTAATTTTATAAATGTGATTATATCTTCCCCCGCTAGTACGTTTTTAAGCTCCAAATTTGTTAATTGTCGGTATTCTCCATCTGTAATCTTTTTTGGTCCCATTATTCTCCTAATAATTTTTCTTTCGTAAATTCTCAGCTGTTCTTCGTCCCTTTTGGTTAGGCACATGATTTCTGCCCCATAGGTTACTACTGGTCTAATAGCTGCTTTGTAAAGGTTTATTTTCGTTTTTCTGCTGAGATGTTTATCCTTTAAGATTTGTTGGTATTTCCAGAAAGCTCTGTTTCCTGCTTGTATTCTTTGCTTTATTTCAATACTTCTATCATTTTTGTTGTTAATGTTGATCCCCAGATATTTAATTTGTCCACTTTTTGATAAGTTTTGTCTCCTATCGTGACCTTCTTTAAATTGCAGTTTCCGCTTCTGGAGATTAGTAAGTATTTTGTTTTATCTTGGTTGATGTGCAGACCTCTTTTACGAGCTTCGTTTTCTAGCTTAAGTGTAATTTCTTCTAGAGCTTTTTTTGTTCTTGCGATTAGGGCTATATCATCCGCGTAGGCTATGAGTTGAACCGAGCTTTGTGCTATGGTCTTCTGGGTTCCCAAGACCTTGATTGCGCCTTCAAGAGCAATATTGAATAGAGTTGTTGAAAGAGCGTCACCTTGTCTAACTCCTTTTTGTATATCTATTTTATCTGTGACATTGCTAGGTGTTAACACTCTTGCTCTCGAATTTTCCATGGTCATTAAACACAGTTGAATTAGTTTTGCGGGTATTTTCATCTTAATCATATCGCATACTAGTTGCCCTCTGTTTATGCTGTCGAACGCTTGTTTGAAGTCGATAAATAGTATATGAAGGTCAATATCATATTCGTAACATTTTTCTGCAGTTAGAGTGAGGATGTGGGCTGCGTCAATCGTCGATCTACCCTTTCTGAAACCTTGCTGATACTGTCCAATTGCTGACTCCGTGTATATTTCTAATCGCAGTCGGATGATCGATGTGAGTATTTTGTATGCGGTATTTAGCAGCATTATTCCCCTATAGTTACTGCAAATTGAAGTGTCACCTTTTTTAAATATGGGTACTAGAAGCCCTTCTTCCCATTCTTTTGGCATTTTTCCTTCTTGCCATATTCTACTTATTAGAGAGTGGATTTCCTCTACCAAGGAGTCACCTCCACATTGAATCAGTTCATTAGGGATTTCATCTGTACCTGCGGCTTTTCTTGTTTTTAGGTTTTTTATAATTTCAGAGGTTTCTTCCAGTGACGGTATGCCTTCAATTTCTTCTTCCTCTTCTACTATCACTTCGACCTCTTCTATAGCCTCTTCTTTGTAGAGTGTTCTGAAATACTCTTCCCACGTTGTGTCGTCTATTTTTGCGGTTGTTTTTTTTGTAGTGTTGTGTGATTTAATGTAGTTGTATAATTTTTTATTGTCTTTATTATTGAATTCAATCTCCTGCATTAACTGTGCAATCTATTCTGCTTTTTTCTTTTTACAATATTTATTCGCATTTCTTCTTTCTTTTCTGTATTTTTCTAACTCATTCTGGCTCCCTGTCTTTAGCCATTCATGTCTTGTTTGGTTTTTTATTTTAATTACGCGTTCACATCCTTCGTCGAACCATTCCTTGTTGGCACGGGTATTTTTTTGTCCAATTACTTTCTCAGCTGCTCGTATAATACTGTTTTTGATAGTCATCCAACTCTGCTCAATGTTGTATTCCTGGCGGTTCGTCAAACTTTTTTGTAATGTATCAATATATGCTTGTTTTATGTGTGGTGTCATTAGTTTCTGTGTATTCCATCGCTTTCTGTATTGTTTCCTATCACTCCATCTAATTATTTTGTTCTTCATTTTTGTTATTACTAGGAAGTGATCAGAGTCTGCGTTAGCTCCTCTGTATGTTCTGGTATCCTGTATTGTGTGTCTCCATTTTTTAGATATAAGTACGTGGTCTATCTGATTTCCATCTCTACTCCCTGGGAATGTCCAAGTGATCTTGTGTTCTCTCTTGTGCTTGTACATCGTGCTCATGATAGACGTATTTGTAGACATGGCTAGATTGCATAACCTTTCACCGTTGTTGTTTGTACTGGTATGAATTGTCTCTGACCCTGCGACTTGTTTGATATACTCTTCTTGGCCTATCTTGGCATTAAAATCTCCCAGAATCACCATTATGTCATTACGCGGAATCTCGTAGCAAATTTCTTCCAATTTTTCGTAGAAATCGTCCTTTATTTCATCACTTGCATGTTCTGTAGGTGCATACACATTAATTATACTTAGGTTGGCTTGTTTACTTTCAATTCTGATATGTGAGATTCTTCCATCTATCGCATTAAATTGGATAACCTGTCGTAACTAGTTGCCCTATAAATAATAAATAATATTCATTATTTAAAAAAAATTTTACTATCAGTAGGATTCGAACTTACGACCATCCCCTCTCATCCCATATATGGCTCGGGACTGTTTTGCTGGCTCGGGATTGTGCATTCATCTTACTATCTCTGGACTGACTTTGTACGGAAGCTGAATATATATATATATATTTATATATATGGCAAACTTGTGGATGTAAGAATTAGACATTGCATGGGCCATGGTTTTGTCATTGATAGGGTTAAATGGGTAATAAAGTTAGGGTTTTCTATATTTTTTTTTTTCAAGTTTTAAAAAAATAAAAAAATTTTATACATTTGTAAATATCTTCATACTAAAAATTTCACAAGCCCTCGTAAATAACTTTCATAGTCCAATACAACTAATGATTTCAGATTGTTTATTAAATATTAATGGTACGCAGGTCAATAAAGAAAAGAAATATTATTTTATAGATATAAGAAACTAAGAATTTTAATTACAAAAATTTTGTCTTCATGTTCGACTTCAATCAGATTTATAATTTACTTTTCAAAATGTAACCTTTTTATCTACCACTTATAGTGGAAAATCTATTCATGTTTTTTAATGATGTTTTACTTGATTTGTACAAACTCACTTTGCACGTAAGTTTAAATTTATTATAATTTTTACCTGTTATAAGAACTTGTTCATATTTTAGCCTTGATAAAGGATTCAAATAAATCCGAAAGCTTGGAAGTAGTAAAAAAGAGTTTAATTTCTTAACCAGCCCAGATTGTGACGGAATCCCCAATAATTTAGTGGGAGCTTATTAAGTGCGCCCTTCCACACCGCCATTCTAATGCATTTGCTTTACACAACTTGCATGTTGTTGTATGGTGCATTAATGGTTTCCCAGAAATCTGGGTAGCCGTATGTCATCGTCGGTCAAGTATTTTACCGAAGTTTTAGGTTCTATCCGTTCGTTCTGTATCTTGATCATTCCACTAAGGTTTGTGTTGGAACGGAATTGACCTCTGAGGACCATATATTCCGTTTTTGGAGGTATTAATTACCAGCTTGTTTTCAATAAGATATTTCAGTTTTAAGATGGTTTTCAACTTTTTTAAGAGCAAGGTCCGCTGTCTTCGCTGTTTGTACAAGACACACATCGTCTGCGTATATAGTAGTTAAGAGAGAGCTGTCCGTTGGGAAATCAGCCGTGAATAGCGAGTACAGGGTAGGTGAAATTACCGAGCTTTGCGGTACCCCAGCCTGCGTAATATATTGTACTTCTTCTGAGTTGCCAATTTTAGTGTATAATCTCCTGTCTTCTAAGTACGAGCTTTACCTATCCACCTGTTGAGAGAAATAATCACGCACCATTAGCGCATAATAACCATAACCATATCAAATTGCTAGGAATGTTTGGATTTTGATTTTCTGGATAAAACGCGGCAATGGCTGTAATCATATAATTTTCTAGCATTTCCGAATATTTTCCAAGAGTCAACGTTCCTTCAATAAAAAATGGTCCCAAAATGTTGTTGCCAACAATTCCTTCCCAAACATTAACTTTTTCAGGATACTGAGTGTGGGCCTCCATCATCCAATGAGGATAAGTGTCTAACTAGTATCTACAGTTTTGCCTGTTGACAGTACTAGTTGAACAAAATGTTGCTTCATCTGACATGCCCTACAAATTGTGGATCATTATCACATTGCTCCATCATCACTTCACAAAATTCCATCCTTCAATAAAAATCATCATTGTTAAGTTCATGAAATAAATTAACTTTGTACGGGTGGAATTCATTTTTATTCATATATTTTATAACTGTAGATTTACTCAATGAGTTTACCGTCGCGATTTGTCTACTGGATATGTGTGGATTCTCTTGAGCAGTTGGAGCAAATCCAACTGCTCGTCACCACCAATTGCAGATTGACCTTTATAATTATTTCTCACGTTACCAAATTCTCCAAATTTTTTTTCTATTTTCGATTCAGTGGATTGACTAATAGATCGATATAAATATTTATCATTTCACAATTTACAAACTTCCCGCTGGTTTCTGGACATTAATAAAATTTCAATTCAATTCAAAAAAACCATGTTAATGAATATCTTCTGTATGATCAATGGTATTTTTATTTTATTAGTCCAGTCATTTCAATAGAATTATAAGAATGAAAATTCCTGATACATTTCACTAATTAACAAACTAATGCTTTGGACTATAACCCCAAAGTGAAGGTGGTGACGTCATTCGTACTTCCAATTATTGAGTACGATACGCAATTGAATACAAAAATTAACCTGTGAAAACATTCTGTTATAATTGCTTTAGACAAAAACATATTGGATTTATTATAACCTAATCGTCCTCACATAGACTGTATGAATGTAACCAAATATTATGTTACTCACAGGTGAAAACTGATATTAGACGATAGCAGAGAAGATGGCTTTCACTCAATACAGTGCATATACCTTGAATATACTATATTCTTATTTGTCGTTACAAAAAATAGCTCAAGCATTTTCCTGCCTGTATCTAAAAAAATGGTTGAATAACTTACAAAAATATAGTGGATATTTTCCAACTTCAGCGTATCTCGGGAAGAAGTGACCTATTATTTGGTCTAATAATTTTATTTTCATCTTCTGAACATATGGTTACAATATGGCCCATTACTTATGAATTATCCTGCATAAGCTGTTACACAAATATAGGGCATGTCAGTCACAGTTGACAGTTGACAATACCTTGGTGGTAAAACAATAAACAATAGACACGATGAAAAATTATCAAACAACAAACAACTATTAACCTGTATTATATATTATTTAATATGCAAGCTCAACAATTGAAATAACTTCAAAAGTACACTGAAGCAAAACCAACTAAACTCAAAAACGATCTATCAAACTAGCATTATGACCTCACTATTAAGTACCACGTGTTCTGAACCCTTTGTTTATTGTTCCACCACCAGGCAGTTTGTGAACTTCAGGTGGACATGCCCTATACAGTTGAAAGTTCTTCTATCTATTGTTCAATTATATGTATATCAAATTTAAGACCAAACAATTGAAGTTTTGAATAGGTTTGTAATTTCCTTTTATTTCATAATAGGGAAATGATAATTAAATGAAAGTCGGTAACTTAAATCAGTAGATTACAGATAACAAAATAAAATTGCTCCCTGTTTACATAAAAAACTACATCCCTTCGTCAAGCGTTTTTTCGTTAACAACTTATAGGTCTATATTTCAAGAGAGAGGGACAATTGCTGAGAGATTCGGGCGTATCCGCATCTACAGGGTGAGACAATGACCGGCCGCCACAAGGCGAGCTTCAGCGATTACAATATAGTGATAGCTAGAAGTTCAATTATAACACTGAATTTAAATTTAAATTACAAGATAATTTAATATGGAAAGCGAATAAGATACTGAAATGAACGTTTCAAGTATATAGACTCATTAGCTTGTAGATCGCGTAGATCGTCAAACAAAATATATAGATTTGTAATTCATCTTGCTGCAGAAAAATTTATCGTTTTTTTTTAAATCCGAACAAATTCAATATTTGAAACTGAATATATCAATATGAGTGTGGTGTGATACTTGAGATTGTGGTAGATCAAATGAACAACTCATCCATGACACATATTACTTTTTCTTATTCAAACGAATTCAAAATTTGCAGCGAAGATGGAAAACAATTACTATTTCTAAAAAAAAAAGAGAAAAACGATTTATAAACTATGGTGCGTAAAGACTGTTGTAGTTGATTTTCGTAATAATTCAAACGCGCATTATGTTTGCAACAAAATTAAATGAGCAATAATAGTATATTTTCCGCTAAATCTAGGAGGAAGAAGATTTATATACAGAGTGGTACCTACAAACTGTTTAAAACATCATTATACTTATAAAAACCTTCCGAAACTACAATATCTTCCTTAGGGCACGTTTCCAAATGTTATAATATAAAATAAACCAGCAAAAACAGCCTATTATTTTTTTATATTCCTTATTTCTGTCATTAAAAGCACTTAAATATTTTGTTTCAATTTTTCCAAAAACTATTCTACAATTCTAAGATAAAAGATGATCTTTTAAAATAATTTGAACACCAAAAAAGTCTAGTTGGAGGTTTGAGATACAAGACTTTTAAAGTTGGAAAATGGCGGTTTTCCAAAAGTAATATTTCGTTTTAAAAACCCTCTTTATTATAAATGGTTTGCAGGGAAGTTAATCCTTACTCATGAGGCATTTGTTTTAGACCCATGAACATTGATAGTTAAAGGGTTAGTGAAAAAATATTTAAAATTAAATTTTTGATAACTCTCACTTTTTAGGATTCTCTGCAATACTAATTCATACAGTGTGAGACAAAAAATGGGTATGGATGAATATTCCGATTCCGATATTGCGATTTTATTATCAATCATTCTATGTTTAGAAATTTCGTCCTCAATTATATCGACAAGACAGGTATTTAATGTATTATGTCGGTATCCACCATAAAGTTTTGTTTCTGGATAATTAGTAGCATCAGAACAAATTATTCTTCGATTTCACGATGAAAAAATTGAATTTTGTAAAAACCTAGCGTCATAAATTTGTGGGTAGACATAATTTTTCTTTTGGTTTTACATATGTGATAGTGTATTACTAGCATAGATGTAATCATCTACATAAATTCAATTTTCAAGAGTAATCAGAAAATTAGGAGAGTTTCCAAATTCACCACATCGTATCTGAAAAATTTGTTTTAAAATTGAGTTGGACCTATTAACAATTTCAATCGATAGCCGATAGTGACAACGCCGCAAGGAGTCCATATTGCCTGAAATGTTTCATATATGGATCCTACTTTGTTTTGAAGTATACAAATATACACCAACGGAGCCTACAGTAGCCGCTACATATACCGGATCCCACTACGACTTCAACCTATACTTCAATATATATATATATATATATATATATATATATATATATATATATATATATATATATATATATATATATATATATATATATATATATATATATATATATATATATATATATATATATATATATATATATATATATATATATATATATATATATATATATATAAATTCTGAACATACCACTGTATTGTAATTCTCAGAGTTCTTCAGCCAGTCCTCGAAAGAATCCATACCAGTTTCATCGTTGATAGGAAGGAAATCATAAAATGTCTTCAAGTTTCTCGACAGGTCAATTTTTATAGCATTTGTTTCAAGTCTTTTTATTCTATTGATTGACGAAATGCTATCCATAACAGAATCTAGCCTGAAATTTAGGTGAGTCAGCTCTTTCAAAACCATTTTATGGAATTCTATAAAAGGAAAAAATGCATAGCAATTCACCATGGTACACCCCCCTTTTCTCATTTATTTCTCTGGCTATATTTCTGAAACATTGAATATGCTCACTAGACGGCACTTTTTGACATATTTGCAAAACGAATTCAACTTCCAGTTTTTCCGGAAATAACAATAACTTTTTGATTTTCAAATGGGACACCCTGTATATTATTACAAGATCGGTTAGGGATGATCGTGACGAATCGAACGATACTAGGTTTGATAGTATTATCTCTAATGACTACGGAGATATCGCCATTTATTTTATTCATAGGCTCAATGAGTGGGAGAGATAGTTGAATGGACCCCTTAGAAAAAGTTTCGTTCTCCTACTCATTGAGCTTATGGATCAAATAAATGGCAATATCTTCGTAGTCATTAGAGATAACACCTTCAAACTTGGTATCGTTGGATTCCTCATGATCACCCCTAACCGATCTTGTAATAATATACAGGATGTCCCACTTGAAATTCGAAAGTTGATGTCATTTCCGGAAAATCCGAATGTTGAATTTGTTTTACAAATATGTCAAAAAGTGCCTATTCAATGATCCAAATTTTTGAAATATTGCTAAAGAAACAGAGGAGAAAAGGGGGGAGTACCATGAGTCTGTGTCACATGGTATATCCGTTTCTTACCAGCATTACAATGACAGGGAAGTTCTTTTCGTGTTGCCAGTCCTAAAAAATTACCAATTAAAATGTTATATTTTTGTGAAAATTAAATTTGGTTATGATATTCAAAAAATCTTTCAGTTATAATATGATTATAGCCAATATATACAAAAATTGAGTTTTGCTTTTGTAATTGAAACTGACTAATGGTGGTATATCTCATCAACTACTAAAAGAATTTCAAGTTTTTCTTAATTGTTATTTATAGAAAATTTTGCAAATGTATATTCTTTTTGGTATTGAAAGTTCTCACATTTCTTATTCATATTGCAAGGTCTCTAATGACTTGACACTTTACCACTACCAGATTGTGAAAATTCTGCCAAAATATTTCTTCCTGATGAATCAGGGGGAGTACTTAGAGATCTTTTATTGGAACCCTCTGTGATACTCCTCTGAGAACTTCTACCCCTCTGAGTACTCCTACGTACCGGTGTTGAATCTGTTACTAAAAATTAAATTCTTCTGTAGTAGTCATCACAAACTTAATAATTTGTGGGTTTAGTGTAATTATTGAGTTGAATGTAATGATTGGCAAATGATTCTTTCAAAATATAATGTATTCAATGCATTAATAGTTATTTATGCAACAAGTGCAAAAAGTGAGTGTTTTTTGCACGCGACGTGAAATTGTCCAACGAGGTCTTTAGGCCGAGTTGGACAACACGTCGAGTGCAAAAAACACGTTTTGCAAGAGTTGCATACAATATTTTTTCTAAATTCATGCAAAAACTGGAAAATTAAAATATAAATATGTCAAAAACCTAATCTAACCTAATAAAACTCAACCCGTTCTTCTTTTTCGTATCTTTATGGCCTCCACCTTGTCAGTACTCAATCATAGCTGGTTTTCGCCTTGACCATTTAAATTTTAAATAATTAAAGATTTTTGAAATAATTGTAACTCGTTGAGACTAAGTAGTAAGATATACATAATATTATTGTTGTATTAAAGCAGGATCAGGTACTTGCTATGGATTTTTATTTGATTTAAATATTTATGTCATTAATCATCACAAAACTGACACAAGAATGACAGATGAGTGCAATAAAATATTTTATTGCACTAGTGCAATAAAGTACCACTTTTTCCAATAAATGTGGTGCACAAAAGTGTTGTTTTTTGCATGAATGTAGAAAAATATATTTTTAAACTAACATGAACTACCATAAACATATGAATGGATGGAAAATCATGAAGTACTGAGTACTGAGATATCTACCAAGAATCTGAACTTTAGAAACCATTACTTATATAGGTAAATATTGTTTTGCAAAACTCACCAGTTACATTTTCTGATTCAACCAATTCTTTGGAACATTCTGTGTAGTCTGAAACAAACCAACTTCAATATTTATTTGCAAAATTTCATCAAAGGTTTACCTCCTTGATTTTCCCTGCTACTCATTCCCATTCTTGCCTGTTGACTGTTGGTATTTGCGCATACCGATTTTGGAGAAGTTCCTATGAATAAAATAACAGATTAAATGTTTTATCCAGGTTTTGTGAGTTTTCATCTGACCATAGTTTTTAAATCAGCTAAGAAACAGCTTTCATATGAAGTTTATCTGTCGGACCCTATATTCATAGAGTAATGACTAATAATCTTGAACTGAATATTCAATGCTCTACCTCACATACGAGTGAAAACCTTGCACTATCTCACAGAATAATATAAAGTTTACACTTTCCATACTTACTACTCTCGTTTTCAACAGCACTTGATACAGAAATGTGTGGTGATTCTTCAGGAATAATTCGAGATTTGTGTTGATAATTCAGGGAATTGCAGTCAATCAATTTCTGTGGGAAATTTACTGTAAATAAATATATGAAATGAGTGATATACATGGCCTTTTGTTGTGATTTACGTTATATGATGAATATCAATTTTTTATTTATTACAACACTTACTTCCCAAACCATTTCTAGGCATTGATGGGAACTCTTCATCATCTGATGACTCTATTTCTTCATCAGAACTATGATTATCTACGCGATATTTTGGATTTTTCTTGGATTTTCTGAATCCCCTCCCTTTAGCTAAGCTCTCTGAATTTGACGATAAGTCACTTGTAAATACAACTTTTTGTACTTTCTTTTTTGCTATATTAAGATCATCTAAAAACATAGTATTGGTACTATAGGTCAGATGTACAATACACCAAACTTACCATATTTGGCTGGATAAATACCCCAGCCTGATTCTGGCTCTGAACAAGTTTCAATGAGTTGTACAATTTTTGATTTCTTTGTAGATGAAGGTGGCCAAAAACATTCTTTCGAAACCTCCACATACCAACTAATTGGAATGACTTCAACAGCCTCCTCCTTGCAGAACTTCACAATTCCCCAGCAAGCCATTTTTCCTTTAGATTTGTGTAGAAATATTTGAACCGACAACAAAAAAAAAATATTAGAATTCATTGCAATGCAAAATATAGAGAAACCTGTTTTCTATGTACATTTGGAATACTTTGATCAAAATTCACGAAAAAAATTCCTACATTAATAATAAAATCAGACATTCACCAGTGGAACACCAGAGGAGCAGATTTGTTCCACATCAAACCGTTCAAATTTATCGAGGTTAGAGTACCATTCAGATTCTCACATTCATAACTTATACTTGATATTTTGAATGCATATTCCAAAAAAAATATATCAAACTAAATAATATATAGGTGGCTGGAAAGAGAATTCAATTATCTTTTGAATGTGCCACTTGTTTCCCCATGCCTTTTAAAAATTCAAGTTGATGTGCCCCCCTATGCCATCTGTCGAGCAATTCCCATGTCTTCGATTTCAAAAAGTAGTATCATGATACCATTCAAAACTGTTTTGTTCCATGTTTGTATGTCAAACCCTTCAAAAGTTAACAGGGGGGGGAGATCTGTAAAAAGCTGCACTGTATATTTTACTTATTGATACATTCTGTATTTTACAACTTTTGCAACTTGTGATTTGTCATAAATGCATTTTGCATGCATATCATAATTAGGTAATAAAGTATCTATCTATCTATCTATCTATCCATCATATGGTACATGAAATAAAGTATGTGGTGTATGTGACAGAATAGGTGAGGGTTCAAGAATAAAAAACTATCAAACATATCTACAAGTGTAATAATGGAAAACAAACAAATCTACCTTCAGAAGGCAGAATCAATAATTTTCTGTTAATGCTAGCACAAGGGTGCATTTTATAAACAGAACTTGATTTGGATACATAAGTAATACCAAAATAAGATGAGTCGGTGGGTAAGTTGTAGAAAGGTTCACATCTTTTGTATTCTATACCGATTAAAAACATCTGACCCTCATTTGTAGCAAAATCTAATACTTCAACAATGATATTTCCAACTAGTTCAACAAAACGGTCACAAAATTTGGCAGTATTGATTCGAAAATCACTTTTTTCAAAAATTTTGTACTTTGGATCACTACATTGGGGGAGCAATGATGGGGAGTGGTGTTGAAAACGAAATGTTGCACTATTTTTCATTGGCTTAACTATTTCTCTTTTGTTGCTTTCAATTGTCCTACGAACAATTTGTTCAATTGGTAATGAATATTTTCTTACTTTTTTTGTTATCTGTGGCATGAAATTTTCAAAACAGAAGGCACTGAAATTGTCTAGTGGTCCATATATTTTCACACAGTCAGCAATATGTATCAAGTTATGAACATTAAAAGAGGCAAAATCAGGGCCATACAATTTCACACAACTTTTAACAAAGCATTCATACAACTGGTGGGCATAGTTTATAAGAGATTCATTTTTAGAAAATTCCACACTCACCAATATTGATGTTGCTAAACTGAGACAAACAAAATTGTTGTAAAACTTGATTGGTACATATTTTTTGAACACTATTAAACCTGTGTAGAGTAAAAGGAGTCTAAATTCTGTAGCCTTATATCTTTTGCATTCTATGATTGATCTTGTCTTTCTAGAAAACTCACATGGGATAAAATTTCGCAATTCAGCCAGTTGATTGTCTAAAGAAAATATGGATGATGCTCTCAATTTATATGGAGGTCTACCATAAACCCATCCAAATCTTTTATTACACAACAATCTTTTCATCACGCCCAATAATATACAATGCATATAATCAATGGGTATACCTTCAACAATATCAAAGTTTGGTATATCTTCTATAATAGACCTACCTTTGTGATGTTCAGCTTGCAGTTTACATCTGAAGGAAACATCAGTCCTTTTTGGACAATTATTTTCAAGAAAACAAACAACATTATTTTCAAAATCACCTTCCACCATACATTTGGTGCAACTAAAAATGCCTGTATGATTTTTTATATTCAATATATAAGATTTAGGAGGAGCATCGCAGATTATTGATTCCACCTTAAATTGGTACACTTGAGAATTTACACATATACCATTATTAACAAGATTAGTGATTTCATTCACCATATCTTTCAAAAATTGATTTCCGTCTGGTTTTTTACTACCTTTGTAAATTCCCACACAAAAAACTTGCTTTCTCAACTTTTCAATGGACTGGATTACACAAAGAATTGGCCATAAAGATTCGTTTGTGCTCTTAAATAAGGGTACCCCATCTATGTTTATCACAATATGAAAAACACTAGTCTGATCCAAACTCACATTAGTACATTTATTGAATAAATTCCTCACAGACAGTTCTATGCCAAAATAATAGTACTGGCCTGAATTTAACACTGTCACTTCAGTACTACGTGGTGTTGAAAGTAAAGTTCTTGGATCATCTGGCAACATTTTCAATTCAATTTCAGAGCCCTGTTTTGAAATAAAATTAAATTGAAATGCGTACCGTTAGTTTAGGTCAGGTTTAGGAGTAGGATAGTTAATAATTCACTCATTTTCAACTGCGTTTGTATGCAGATCAGCAGATGTCTTCAAAATAAAAAAATATTCCACTGTTATAAATTTGCATGGCCATACAGAAAAATAATATTTCGGTTCAGGATGTGCAAAGAATGTATTGACTAGGTGCAAACAAAAAAACTCATTTCTCCTGATAGTTTTCAAACACACATATATAGGTATAATTCGCATATACCTTCGCTACAAAAATATTCTGTTTGGTACCTATGCACAAAAGATACGTGAATATGAGAGAAGGGATGAACGTAGAATATTCTTTCAGATATATTTTCGGCATCAGTACGTATGCAGAATATTCCAAATTCATGCGAGATGGAATCATGAAAGTGCATCCTTCAGGTGCATTCTTGGAATATTATTTTAAAGAAAATACCGGTTCAATACCTACAGGTGTATTCTTGGCATAAGTGGGTATGAAACATATAAGAACAATACTTCTGTCATATGCTTAGCACATACAACAGAAGAATATTCAGTTTCAGGATTTGCATGTAATGTATTAAGTACATACGGAAAAGAAACAAAGAAGTATATTCCTCTTGATACATTCTAAACATATACGTTTCAAGTACATTCTGTTTATACGTATATATAATGTTCCATGAATATGAGAAAAAGAAAGAATGAAGAACATACTTATTGTTTTATTCTTGGCATATAATTTTCAAGAACATTCGGATTCAGTACTTGCCAATGATGTTCTATACATAGAAGGGAATATTCTCAGTCGGTATATTAACTGCACATAATCGGCAATTCCAAGATGCCGTTGTTTCTGATTCAGCAAGTGACAAGAGCATTCCATGGATATTTCGTGGAATATTCCTGAACAGCATATATTGAGAATGTGCCCAGCACCACGAATGTGCCGTTGTGTTATCTGGGTATAAGAAAAAGTCAGCCCTGAGGAGCGATTGGGTATATGTATAAGGTAAGTAATAATATTGATTAGAAAAAATGCCAAAATTCTCAGTTTCAGTCATAGTATTCTATTTTGTATTACACTATATTTAAAGATTAGATAATTCAAAGTAGTCCGAATCTTGTCTGTCCAACGAACCAGGAGTGGGCGGTTGAGTATAAACACGTGTTGGAGCCTGAGTAGAATAACCATAACTTGATTGCGAAAAACTTGAAGATGGCTGAGTAAAATAAGCAGGTATTTCCTGTTGAGCTTGGGCTGAGGAAGAATTGTAATCATTTTGTGGGTTATTATGAAACACTGTTTCTTTTTGTTTTTTGATTCTTTGTATCAAACATTACGTTTGATTGAAATTCCAACGTTTCATTATCATCAAATGCTGATGGATGGTATGATGCTTTTGAAAAAGGATGTATGACGATTTTCGTACTATTCTCCTGTGGGCTCTTTGGGTCCCTTCATTTGATAGTCTAGAAATGACAACAGTTTTGAATCAACTTCATTCAGCTTCCTTTTTTGTCTCGTATCAGAAATTTTCTTCGTTTCCATCACCTGCTCTTGATTATTATTCGGATTTTCTGAAATTTTCATATTTGTAGTTTTAGCCGTTTCAATATTTGTTTTTTCGTTTTTTTCTTCGTCAATGATACTTTCATGAGAAACACTTGAATCGACGATTTTTTGTAAAAACAGCATTTTCTCGTGAGATATATACAGCCGACAAGATTTGGCTGCAGCCCCAGATCTTTTAATTTCTTTCTGCTTTTCCATCGACCTCATCCATGTATCTCTAGTCTGTGTCCATTTTTTGACAATTAATTTACCTGCAACAAATGTGTAGGTGAGTATATATCATTTTTGTTTCAGGTACATGGCTTCTGGGATTTCATTTAGAGATAGAGAGATAGAGCTATATTATCGAAGAAGTTACACAGGCCATATGGAATAATTTACATTTTGCAACTGATTTCGATACATATTTTTGACCACTAATTTTTATATATACAATATAATAATACGACATTAGCCAAGGCAAGCCTCTCGTAATCTCCCTGCACTAGCGGGACCACGTAGAGGTAGTACACACAGTAACTATATTCTTCTGACCCGAAGCAACCAACAAGTGAAAAGAAATGGCCACCAAAGAATAAACTTTGTTGGCCAGACCCTCTCGTCTCAAAGAGAGTCATAGTTACTCCCGCCAGAGAGTCTCATCTACTCCCACCGTCTACCCGCGCTTATGGTGTATTCAAGTGAGAGATACATCTAATCCCGCCGTTTACTATCGTCATCTTATGAGTGACGCGCCTGGATGGAATTGCCACATAACTCGCTTTCGTTACGCATTTTTAGCAGTAGGTATCAGATGCAGACGAGTTGCTTTGAGACAAACTGCTTCTTGGAATTCAAGAATTCCTGCAGTTTAGCAATCTCATGTGCCGGTTCATAATTTAGTTTTTCGGAAAGACGAGATTACCACCACCATACACATATCTATACTGCGTAGTAACCCCCTCCCCCTACCGTAATAGACGGTCAACCGCCACCGGAGCTGCTGTGTTCTCAGCACCCCGTCCCCATTATTGGTAATAATGTTTTCATTGTAAGCCGCTACGAAGTACGGCAGGGCTTGCGCCCGATGTTCTACTAGTGCTAGCAATAGGGATCTCCCGAATAACCTTGGCAAGGTCCGATGCCAGAGACACCAGTCCCTGCGAGACCCCTTTCGTACCGATGTTTACTTAGCGTGGACGAAAACTAATGTTAGTCATCTGACCCCACCGTAGGCGATTAGTGTATGACCCACGGAGCACCATTGAGGGGATTCTCCCCAACAGTGTGGTGGTCAGGCCGATGCTTTCTAGAGAGTCCACGCTCTTTGGTGACCAGACTCCACGCCAAGACAGGGTGGCAGCCAAGAACCGCAAATCAGACAGATTCATACGTTTCCACGTCACATGTCGAACCGCTTGACGCTGATCGACAACCATACTCGCGATACCCGCCGTGCTGTATTGATTGATCTTATCGCTATCAACCCGATCCAAGTCCGCATCGGCAGCAACTTGAGCATCGATGACCAAATAGGTGTTCTGGTCATCCTTCCACGCACAAATATCAGGTTTCTTGACGCCATTTGGTGTGTTGAAAATCCTTTCGTATTGCACATTATACCCCTTTCCCCTCAGATCGCTACCAATAGCCTTTACAATCGCATCATGCCTCAAGATGCGCCCGCCATGCGTACGGAAAAAGCGTTGGACGATGTGTGCAGCTGTCTCAGGTTCTCCACAACCAGCAACCCGTGTGGCCGCCTATTAGCACCACGAGAGCATCTCATGGCGGAAGCAAGCGCATTGCACTGGACCCAGCACTAATTTTTATATATACAATATAATGATACGACTGTCGATGATAACGAGGCGATAATATCAAATCATTCACCTTCAAGAATCGCCTTGATAAATTATACAGCATCCATCCTCTTAATACCTAACCGATTATACAAATAATAAGTTGACTACTATTTCTTCTACTTATTTATTATCGCTTTCAATACACATTTTCAACAATACTTCAAGAGAGTCTCATCTACTCCCACCGTTTCCCAGCGCTTATGGTATATTCGAGTAATCGCTTTAACGACGCGTTTCTATTGAGAAAGTTACATATCTACTTCTGCCGTTTACTCTCGTCATCTTATGAGTGACGCGCCTGAATGGAATTGCCACATAACGAGTTGTTTCGAGACAAACTGCTTCTTGGAATTTAAAAATTCCTGCAGTTAAGCAATCTCATGTGCCGGTTCATCATTTAGTTTTTCGGAAAGACGAGATTACCACCACCATACACACATCTATACTGCGTAGTAACCTCCTCCCCCTACCGTAAGAGACGGTCAACCGCCACCGGAGCTGCTTTGTTCTAGACACCCCGCCCCCATTATTGGTAATAATTTTAAATTGAAAGCCGCTACCAAGTACGGCAGGGCTTGCGCCCGATGTTCTACTAGTGCTAGCGATAGGGATCTCCCGAATAACCTTAGCAAGGTCCAGTGCCAGAGACACCATTCCCTGCGAGACACATTTCGTACCGATGTTATCTTAGCGTGGACGAGAGCTGATGTTAGTCATCTGAACCCACCGTAGGCAATTAGTGTATGACCCACGGAGCACCATTGAGGGGATTTTCCCCAACAGTGCTGGGGTCAGGCCGATGCTTTCAAGAGAGTCCACGCTTTTTGGTGACCAGACTCCACGCCAAGACAGGGTGGCAGCCAAGAACCGCACATCAGACGGATTCATACGTCTCCCCGTCACATGTCGAACCGCTTGACGCTGATCGACGACCTGATCAGAGACATCATCAGTACGACTGCTAGCAATCAGCTCCCTGATGAACAGACTTCGGTCCCCAAGACTTTCGTCGCTAAGCTCCTCAGCCAAGGAGTCAATAGCATCGAAAAAAGTCTTAGTTTCCGTTGTGGAAATATCAGGATCCTCGACTAAAGGCGCCAGTTCTGGCGATGGGGAGCGTTGATTCTTAGAAAGGGTTTGAATAAACTCTCGAACCAGATCCCGGTAGGCGGTACTTCTCCGCTTCCCTTTCACCGCTTGGAGAGTTCTACCCGGCATTAACGGCGTTAGATGTTCGTACATTGCTTGCGGCAGTGACACTGATGGTGGCCTCTACTTCAAACCGTGCCATCATCCGCTCCTCCTCGGCAGACCAGCGCGCCTTCACTCGTTCCACAACAATCTCATCATTGGCGGATACCGTATGTGTTCTGTTCTTATGCACACCCAAACTCGTCTTCGCCGTAAAATCCCGATCACACCATGGGCATTCAAATAATGGTACAGGGTCTCGGTCACCCGGAGGATCCCAATCACTACCACCTTTATCAATCTCACCACCGCGCTGCGCGGTGGTGTTCCGAGGCTTATTATTTTTATTCGATTGACCTATTCTGATTTTAAGAAACACAGCTTGTTAGGCTAATGTCCTCGAGTCAACAGCATTTAGAGTACCTTGAGCCTAGGTGGCCAAACCCAAGTGAACCCGTGAGCCCACGACGATACGTAGCTGTTGACATGCAGAAGTACGGATAGGTAAGCTGTTAGCAAACTTTACCGTCCTACCCGCAAGGGTTCCACTATATCCCATCCCAGCGCCCCGTAGCCCGCCACCAGAATACGACGCGATCACATACACACCAGGAATTGAACACCCATCAGCTTATTCAGCTTATGACTGGAAAAGCAATCCCCGGAGAATGTGGTAAGAGAGACAACCACAGAGGACACCGAAGGAGGGCATAGACCCCCGAATCCCGTCATGGCAAACATGTCCAATACGGTAGCCTCCCCTTTCCTGCCCCATGGAGAATTTAGGGTACCTGTGCATGGACAGACACTCTGCTCTGACTGGTGACGAGAACTTATGCAGTTCCTCAACACCATCCACACAGATCCCACCATTGAGAGAGAACCAGCAAATGGCGCACCGACGGAGAATAAACCTCAGCTCCCGCCGTGGCAGCTATGCCCCATTAGCAAGACCTCCCCAGCACAACCCAGTGTACTTTAGTCAGGAGATTACGACCCACATGGCACCGCTCGGTGATCACATGGAGGCATTCGCCAAGGCAAGCCTCTCGTAATCTCCCTACACTAGCGGGACCACGTAGAGGTAGTACACACAGTAACTATATTCTTCTGACCCGAAGCAACCAACAAGTGAAAAGAAATGGCCACCAAAGAATAAACTTTGTTGGCCAGATCCTCTCGTCTCAAAGAGAGTCATAGTTACTCCCGCCAGAGAGTCTCATCTACTCCCACCGTCTACCCGCGCTTATGGTGTATTCAAGTGAGAGATACATCTAATCCCGCCGTTTACTATCGTCATCTTATGAGAGACGCGCCTGGATGGAATTGCCACATAACTCGCTTTCGTTACGCATTTTTAGCAGTAGGTATCAGATGCAGACGAGTTGCTTTGAGACAAACTGCTTCTTGGATTTCAAGAATTCCTGCAGTTTAGCAATCTCATGTGCCGGTTCATAATTTAGTTTTTCGGAAAGACGAGATTACCACCATCATACACATATCTATACTGCGTAGTAACACCCTCCCCCTACCGTAATAGACGGTCAACCGCCACCGGAGCTGCTGTGTTCTCAGCACCCCGTCCCCACTATTGGTAATAATGTTTTCATTGTAAGCCGCTACGAAGTACGGCAGGGCTTGCGCCCGATGTTCTACTAGTGCTAGCAATAGGGATCTCCCGAATAACCTTGACAAGGTCCGATGCCAGAGACACCAGTCCCTGCGAGACCCCTTTCGTACCGATGTTTACTTAGCGTGGACGAAAACTAATGTTAGTCATCTGATCCCACCGTAGGCAATTAGTGTATGACCCACGGAGCACCATTGAGGGGATTCTCCCCAACAGTGTGGGGGTCAGGCCGATGCTTTCTAGAGAGTCCACGCTCTTTGGTGACCAGACTCCACGCCAAGACAGGGTGGCAGCCAAGAACCGCAAATCAGACAGATTCATACGTCTCCACGTCACATGTCGAACCGCTTGACGCTGATCGACAACCATACTCGCGATACCCGCCGTGCTGTATTGATTGATCTTATCGCTATCAACCCGATCCAAGTCCGCATCGGCAGCAACTTGAGCATCGATGACCAAATAGGTGTTCTGGTCATCCTTCCACGCACAAATATCAGGTTTCTTGACGCCATTTGGTGTGTTGAAAATCCTTTCGTATTGCACATTATACCCCTTCCCCCTCAGATCGCTACCAATAGCCTTTACAATCGCATCATGCCTCAAGATGCGCCCGCCATGCGTACGGAAAAAGCGTTGGACGATGTGTGCAGCTGTCTCAGGTTCTCCACAACCAGCAACCCGTGTGGCCGCCTATTAGCACCACGAGAGCATCTCATGGCAGAAGCAAGCGCATTGCACTGGACCCAGCACTAATTTTTATATATACAATATAATGATACGACTGTCGATGATAACGGGGCGATAATATCAAATCATTCACCTTCAAGAATCGCCTTGATAAATTATACAGCATCCATCCTCTCAATACCTAACCGATTATACAAATAATAAGTTGACTACTTTTTCTTCTACTTATTTATTATCGCTTTCAATACACATTTTCAACAATACCTCAAGAGAGTCTCATCTACTCCCACCGTTTCCCAGCGCTTATGGTATATTCGAGTAATCGCTTTAACGACGCGTTTCTATTGAGAAAGTTACATATCTACTTCTGCCGTTTACTCTCGTCATCTTATGAGTGACGCGCCTGAATGGAATTGCCACATAACGAGTTGTTTCGAGACAAACTGCTTCTTGGAATTTAAAAATTCCTGCAGTTAAGCAATCTCATGTGCCGGTTCATCATTTAGTTTTTCGGAAAGACGAGATTACCACCACCATACACACATCTATACTGCGTAGTAACCTCCTCCCCCTACCGTAATAGACGGTCAACCGCCACCGGAGCTGCTTTGTTCTAGACACCCCGCCCCCATTATTGGTAATAATTTTAAATTGAAAGCCGCTACCAAGTACAGCAGGGCTTGCGCCCGATGTTCCACTAGTGCTAGCGATAGGGATCTCCCGAATAACCTTAGCAAGGTCCAGTGCCAGAGACACCATTCCCTGCGAGACACATTTCGTACCGATGTTATCTTAGCGTGGACGAGAGCTGATGTAAGTCATCTGAACCCACCGTAGGCAATTAGTGTATGACCCACGGAGCACCATTGAGGGGATTTTCCCCAACAGTGCTGGGGTCAGGCCGATGCTTTCAAGAGAGTCCACGCTTTTTGGTGACCAGACTCCACGCCAAGACAGGGTGGCAGCCAAGAACCGCACATCAGACGGATTCATACGTCTCCCCGTCACATGTCGAACTGCTTGACGCTGATCGACGACCTGATCAGAGACATCATCAGTACGACTGCTAGCAATCAGCTCCCTGATGAACAGACTTCGGTCCCCAAGACTTTCGTCGCTAAGCTCCTCAGCCAAGGAGTCAATAGCATCGAAAAAAGTCTTAGTTTCCGTTGTGGAAATATCAGGATCCTCGACTAAAGGCGCCAGTTCTGGCGATGGGGAGCGTTGATTCTTAGAAAGGGTTTGAATAAACTCTCGAACCAGATCCCGGTAGGCGGTACTTCTCCGCTTCCCTTTCACCGCTTCGAGAGTTCTACCCGGCATTAACGGCGTTAGATGTTCGTTCATTGCTTGCGGCAGTGACACTGATGGTGGCCTCTACTTCAAACCGTGCCATCATCCGCTCCTCCTCGGCAGACCAGCGCGCCTTCACTCGTTCCACAACAATCTCATCATTGGCGGATACCGTATGTGTTCTGTTCTTATGCACACCCAAACTCGTCTTCGCCGTAAAATCCCGATCACACCATGGGCATTCAAATAATGGTACAGGGTCTCGGTCACCCGGAGGATCCCGATCACTACCACCTTTATCAATCTCACCACCGCGCTGCGCAGTGGTGTTCCGAGGCTTATTATTTTTATTCGATTGACCTATTCTGATTTTAAGAAACACAGCTTGTTAGGCTAATGTCCTCGAGTCAACAGCATTTAGAGTACCTTGAGCCTAGGTGGCCAAACCCAAGTGAACCCGTGAGCCCACGACGATACGTAGCTGTTGACATGCAGAAGTACGGGTAGGTAAGCTGTTAGCAAACTTTACCGTCCTACCCGCAAGGGTCCCACTATATCCCATCCCAGCGCCCCGTAGCCCGCCACCAGAATACGACGCGATCACATACACACCAGGAATTGAACACCCATCAGCTTATTCAGCTTATGACTGGAAGAGCAATCCCCGGAGAATGTGGTAAGAGAGACAACCACAGAGGACACCGAAGGAGGGCATAGACCCCCGAATCCCGTCATGGCAAACATGTCCAATACGGTAGCCTGCCCTTTCCTGCCCCATGGAGAATTTAGGGTACCTGTGCATGGACAGACACTCTGCTCTGACTGGTGACGAGAACTTATGCAGTTCCTCAACACCATCCACACAGATCCCACCATTGAGAGAGAACCAGCAAATGGCGCACCGACGGAGAATAAACCTCAGCTCCCGCCGTGGCAGCTATGCCCCATTAGCAAGACCTCCCCAGCACAACCCTGTGTACTTTAGTCAGGAGATTACGACCCACATGGCACCGCTCGGTGATCACATGGAGGCATTCGCCAAGGCAAGCCTCTCGTAATCTCCCTACACTAGCGGGACCACGTAGAGGTAGTACACACAGTAACTATATTCTTCTGACCCGAAGCAACCAACAAGTGAAAAGAAATGGCCACCAAAGAATAAACTTTGTTGGGCAGATCCTCTCGTCTCAAAGAGAGTCATAGTTACTCCCGCCAGAGAGTCTCATCTACTCCCACCGTCTACCCGCGCTTATGGTGTATTCAAGTGAGAGATACATCTAATCCCGCCGTTTACTATCGTCATCTCATGAGAGACGCGCCTGGATGGAATTGCCACATAACTCGCTTTCGTTACGCATTTTTAGCAGTAGGTATCAGATGCAGACGAGTTGCTTTGAGACAAACTGCTTCTTGGAATTCAAGAATTCCTGCAGTTTAGCAATCTCATGTGCCGGTTCATAATTTAGTTTTTCGGAAAGACGAGATTACCACCATCATACACATATCTATACTGCGTAGTAACACCCTCCCCCTACCGTAATAGACGGTCAACCGCCACCGGAGCTGCTGTGTTCTCAGCACCCCGTCCCCATTATTGGTAATAATGTTTTCATTGTAAGCCGCTACGAAGTACGGCAGGGCTTGCGCCCGATGTTCTACTAGTGCTGGTAATAGGGATTTCCCGAATAACCTTGGCAAGGTCCGATGCCAGAGACACCAGTCCCTGCGAGACCCCTTTCGTACCGATGTTTACTTAGCGTGGACGAAAACTAATGTTAGTCATCTGACCCCACCGTAGGCAATTAGTGTATGACCCACGGAGCACCATTGAGGGGATTCTCCCCAACAGTGTGGGGGTCAGGCCGATGCTTTCTAGAGAGTCCACGCTCTTTGGTGACCAGACTCCACGCCAAGACAGGGTGGCAGCCAAGAACCGCAAATCAGACAGATTCATACGTCTCCACGTCACATGTCGAACCGCTTGACGCTGATCGACAACCATACTCGCGATATCCGCCGTGCTGTATTGATTGATCTTATCGCTATCAACCCGATCCAAGTCCGCATCGGCAGCAACTTGAGCATCGATGACCAAATAGGTGTTCTGGTCATCCTTCCACGCACAAATATCAGGTTTCTTGACGCCATTTGGTGTGTTGGAAATCCTTTCGTATTGCACATTATACCCCTTTCCCCTCAGATCGCTACCAATAGCCTTTACAATCGCATCATGCCTCAAGATGCGCCCGCCATGCGTACGGAAAAAGCGTTGGACGATGTGTGCAGCTGTCTCAGGTTCTCCACAACCAGCAACCCGTGTGGCCGCCTATTAGCACCACGAGAGCATCTCATGGCAGAAGCAAGCGCATTGCACTGGACCCAGCACTAATTTTTATATATACAATATAATGATACGACTGTCGATGATAACGGGGCGATAATATCAAATCATTCACCTTCAAGAATCGCCTTGATAAATTATACAGCATCCATCCTCTCAATACCTAACCGATTATACAAATAATAAGTTGACTACTATTTCTTCTACTTATTTATTATCGCTTTCAATACACATTTTTAACAATACCTCAAGAGAGTCTCATCTACCCCCACCGTTTCCCAGCGCTTATGGTATATTCGAGTAATCGCTTTAACGACGCGTTTCTATTGAGAAAGTTACATATCTACTTCTGCCGTTTACTCTCGTCATCTTATGAGTGACGCGCCTGAATGGAATTGCCACATAACGAGTTGTTTCGAGACAAACTGCTTCTTGGAATTTAAAAATTCCTGCAGTTAAGCAATCTCATGTGCCGGTTTATCATTTAGTTTTTCGGAAAGACGAGATTACCACCACCATACACACATCTATACTGCGTAGTAACCTCCTCCCCCTACCGTAATAGACGGTCAACCGCCACCGGAGCTGCTTTGTTCTAGACACCCCGCCCCCATTATTGGTAATAATTTTAAATTGAAAGCCGCTACCAAGTACAGCAGGGCTTGCGCCCGATGTTCCACTAGTGCTAGCGATAGGGATCTCCCGAATAACCTTAGCAAGGTCCAGTGCCAGAGACACCATTCCCTGCGAGACACATTTCGTACCGATGTTATCTTAGCGTGGACGAGAGCTGATGTTAGTCATCTGAACCCACCGTAGGCAATTAGTGTATGACCCACGGAGCACCATTGAGGGGATTTTCCCCAACAGTGCTGGGGTCAGGCCGATGCTTTCAAGAGAGTCCACGCTTTTTGGTGACCAGACTCCACGCCAAGACAGGGTGGCAGCCAAGAACCGCACATCAGACGGATTCATACGTCTCCCCGTCACATGTCGAACCGCTTGACGCTGATCGACGACCTGATCAGAGACATCATCAGTACGACTGCTAGCAATCAGCTCCCTGATGAACAGACTTCGGTCCCCAAGACTTTCGTCGCTAAGCTCCTCAGCCAAGGAGTCAATAGCATCGAAAAAAGTCTTAGTTTCCGTTGTGGGAATATCAGGATTCTCGACTAAAGGCGCCAGTTCTGGCGATGGGAAGCGTTGATTCTTAGAAAGGGTTTGAATAAACTCTCGAACCAGATCCCGGTAGGCGGTACTTCTCCGCTTCCCTTTCACCGCTTCGAGAGTTCTACCCGGCATTAACGGCGTTAGATGTTCGTACATTGCTTGCGGCAGTGACACTGATGGTGGCCTCTACTTCAAACCGTGCCATCATCCGCTCCTCCTCGGCAGACCAGCGCGCCTTCACTCGTTCCACAACAATCTCATCATTGGCGGATACCGTATGTGTTCTGTTCTTATGCACACCCAAACTCGTCTTCGCCGTAAAATCCCGATCACACCATGGGCATTCAAATAATGGTACAGGGTCTCGGTCAGCCGGAGGATCCCGATCACTACCACCTTTATCAATCTCACCACCGCGCTGCGCAGTGGTGTTCCGAGGCTTATTATTTTTATTCGATTGACCTATTCTGATTTTAAGAAACACAGCTTGTTAGGCTAATGTCCTCGAGTCAACAGCATTTAGAGTACCTTGAGCCTAGGTGGCCAAACCCAAGTGAACCCGTGAGCCCACGACGATACGTAGCTGTTGACATGCAGAAGTACGGATAGGTAAGCTGTTAGCAAACTTTACCGTCCTACCCGCAAGGGTTCCACTATATCCCATCCCAGCGCCCCGTAGCCCGCCACCAGAATACGACGCGATCACATACACACCAGGAATTGAACACCCATCAGCTTATTCAGCTTATGACTGGAAGAGCAATCCCCGGAGAATGTGGTAAGAGAGACAACCACAGAGGACACCGAAGGAGGGCATAGACCCCCGAATCCCGTCATGGCAAACATGTCCAATACGGTAGCCTCCCCTTTCCTGCCCCATGGAGAATTTAGGGTACCTGTGCATGGACAGACACTCTGCTCTGACTGGTGACGAGAACTTATGCAGTTCCTCAACACCATCCACACAGATCCCACCATTGAGAGAGAACCAGCAAATGGCGCACCGACGGAGAATAAACCTCAGCTCCCGCCGTGGCAGCTATGCCCCATTAGCAAGACCTCCCCAGCACAACCCAGTGTACTTTAGTCAGGAGATTACGACCCACATGGCACCGCTCGGTGATCACATGGAGGCATTCGCCAAGGCAAGCCTCTCGTAATCTCCCTACACTAGCGGGACCACGTAGAGGTAGTACACACAGTAACTATATTCTTCTGACCCGAAGCAACCAACAAGTGAAAAGAAATGGCCACCAAAGAATAAACTTTGTTGGCCAGATCCTCTCGTCTCAAAGAGAGTCATAGTTACTCCCGCCAGAGAGTCTCATCTACTCCCACCGTCTACCCGCGCTTATGGTGTATTCAAGTGAGAGATACATCTAATCCCGCCGTTTACTATCGTCATCTTATGAGAGACGCGCCTGGATGGAATTGCCACATAACTCGCTTTCGTTACGCATTTTTAGCAGTAGGTATCAGATGCAGACGAGTTGCTTTGAGACAAACTGCTTCTTGGAATTTAAAAATTCCTGCAGTTAAGCAATCTCATGTGCCGGTTCATAATTTAGTTTTTCGGAAAGACGAGATTACCACCACCATACACATATCTATACTGCGTAGTAACACCCTCCCCCTACCGTAATAGACGGTCAACCGGCACCGGAGCTGCTGTGTTCTCAGCACCCCGTCCCCATTATTGGTAATAATGTTTCCATTGTTAGCCGCTACGAAGTACGGCAGGGCTTGCGCCCGATGTTCTACTAGTGCTAGCAATAGGGATCTCCCGAATAACCTTGGCAAGGTCCGATGCCAGAGACACCAGTCCCTGCGAGACCCCTTTCGTACCGATGTTTACTTAGCGTGGACGAAAACTAATGTTAGTCATCTGACCCCACCGTAGGCAATTAGTGTATGACCCACGGAGCACCATTGAGGGGATTCTCCCCAACAGTGTGGGGGTCAGGCCGATGCTTTCTAGAGAGTCCACGCTCTTTGGTGACCAGACTCCACGCCAAGACAGGGTGGCAGCCAAGAACCGCAAATCAGACAGATTCATACGTCTCCACGTCACATGTCGAACCGCTTGACGCTGATCGACAACCATACTCGCGATATCCGCCGTGCTGTATTGATTGATCTTATCGCTATCAACCCGATCCAAGTCCGCATCGGCAGCAACTTGAGCATCGATGACCAAATAGGTGTTCTGGTCATCCTTCCACGCACAAATATCAGGTTTCTTGACGCCATTTGGTGTGTTGGAAATCCTTTCGTATTGCACATTATACCCCTTTCCCCTCAGATCGCTACCAATAGCCTTTACAATCGCATCATGCCTCAAGATGCGCCCGCCATGCGTACGGAAAAAGCGTTGGACGATGTGTGCAGCTGTCTCAGGTTCTCCACAACCAGCAACCCGTGTGGCCGCCTATTAGCACCACGAGAGCATCTCATGGCAGAAGCAAGCGCATTGCACTGGACCCAGCACTAATTTTTATATATACAATATAATGATACGACTGTCGATGATAACGGGGCGATAATATCAAATCATTCACCTTCAAGAATCGCCTTGATAAATTATACAGCATCCATCCTCTCAATACCTAACCGATTATACAAATAATAAGTTGACTACTATTTCTTCTACTTATTTATTATCGCTTTCAATACACATTTTCAACAATACTTCAAGAGAGTCTCATCTACTCCCACCGTTTCCCAGCGCTTATGGTATATTCGAGTAATCTCTTTAACGACGCGTTTCTATCGAGAAAGTTACATATCTACTTCTGCCGTTTACTCTCGTCATCTTCTGAGTGACGCGCCTGAATGGAATTGCCACATAACGAGTTGTTTCGAGACAAACTGCTTCTTGGAATTTAAAAATTCCTGCAGTTAAGCAATCTCATGTGCCGGTTCATCATTTAGTTTTTCGGAAAGACGAGATTACCACCACCATACACACATCTATACTGCGTAGTAACCTCCTCCCCCTACCGTAATAGACGGTCAACCGCCACCGGAGCTGCTTTGTTCTAGACACCCCGCCCCCATTATTGGTAATAATTTTAAATTGAAAGCCGCTACCAAGTACGGCAGGGCTTGCGCCCGATGTTCTACTAGTGCTAGCGATAGGGATCTCCCGAATAACCTTAGCAAGGTCCAGTGCCAGAGACACCATTCCCTGCGAGACACATTACGTAACGATGTTATCTTAGCGTGGACGAGAGCTGATGTTAGTCATCTGAACCCACCGTAGGCAATTAGTGTATGACCCACGGAGCACCATTGAGGGGATTTTCCCCAACAGTGCTGGGGTCAGGCCGATGCTTTCAAGAGAGTCCACGCTTTTTGGTGACCAGACTCCACGCCAAGACAGGGTGGCAGCCAAGAACCGCACATCAGACGGATTCATACGTCTCCCCGTCACATGTCGAACCGCTTGACGCTGATCGACGACCTGATCAGAGACATCATCAGTACGACTGCTAGCAATCAGCTCCCTGATGAACATACTTCAGTCCCCAAGACTTTCGTCGCTGAGCTCCTCAGCCAAGGAGTCAATAGCATCGAAAAAAGTCTTAGTTTCCGTTGTGGAAATATCAGGATTCTCGACTAAAGGCGCCAGTTCTGGCGATGGGGAGCGTTGATTCTTAGAAAGGGTTTGAATAAACTCTCGAACCAGATCCCGGTAGGCGGTACTTCTCCGCTTCCCTTTCACCGCTTCGAGAGTTCTACCCGGCATTAACGGCGTTAGATGTTCGTTCATTGCGGCAGTGCCACTGATGGTGGCCTCTGCTCCAAACCGTGCCATCATCCGCTCCTCCTCGGCAGACCAGCGCGCCTTCACTCGTTCCACAACAATCTCATCATTGGCGGATACCGGATGTGTCCTGTTCTTATGCACACCCAGACCCGTCTTCGCCGTAAAAGCCCGATCACACCATGGGCATTCAAATAATGGTACAGGGTCTCGGTCACCCGGAGGATCCCGATCACTACCACCTTTATCAATCTCACCACCGCGCTGCGCGGTGGTGTTCCGAGGCTTATTATTTTTATTCGATTGACCTATTCTGATTTTAAGAAACACAGCTTGTTAGGCTAATGTCCTCGAGTCAACAGCATTTAGAGTACCTTGAGCCTAGGTGGCCAAACCCAAGTGAACCCGTGAGCCCACGACGATACGTAGCTGTTGACATGCAGAAGTACGGGTGGGTAAGCTGTTAGTAAACTTTACCGTCCTACCCGCAAGGGTCCCACTATATCCCATCCCAGCGCCCCGTAGCCTGCCACCAGAATACGACGCGATCACATACACACCAGGAATTGAACACCCATCAGCTTATTCAGCTTATGACTGGAAGAGCAATCCCCGGAGAATGTGGTAAGAGAGACAACCACAGAGGACACCGAAGGAGGGCATAGACCCCCGAATCCCGTCATGGCAAACATGTCCAATACGGTAGCCTCCCCTTTCCTGTCCCATGGAGAATTTAGGGTACCTGTGCATGGACAGACACTCTGCTCTGACTGGTGACGAGAACTTATTCAGTTCCTCAACACCATCCACACAGATCCCACCATTGAGAGAGAACCGGCAAATGGCGCACCGACGGAGAATAAACCTCAGCTCCCGCCGTGGCAGCTATGCCCCATTAGCAAGACCTCCCCAGCACAACCCAGTGTACTTTAGTCAGGAGATTACGACCCACATGGCACCGCTCGGTGATCACATGGAGGCATTCGCCAAGGCAAGCCTCTCGTAATCTCCCTGCACTAGCGGGACCACGTAGAGGTAGTACACACAGTAACTATATTCTTCTGACCCGAAGCAACCAACAAGTGAAAAGAAATGGCCACCAAAGAATAAACTTTGTTGGCCAGACCCTCTCGTCTCAAAGAGAGTCATAGTTACTCCCGCCAGAGAGTCTCATCTACTCCCACCGTCTACCCGCGCTTATGGTGTATTCAAGTGAGAGATACATCTAATCCCGCCGTTTACTATCGTCATCTTATGAGAGACGCGCCTGGATGGAATTGCCACATAACTCGCTTTCGTTACGCATTTTTAGCAGTAGGTATCAGATGCAGACGAGTTGCTTTGAGACAAACTGCTTCTTGGAATTCAAGAATTCCTGCAGTTTAGCAATCTCATGTGCCGGTTCATAATTTAGTTTTTCGGAAAGACGAGATTACCACCACCATACACATATCTATACTGCGTAGTAACACCCTCCCCCTACCGTAATAGACGGTCAACCGCCACCGGAGCTGCTGTGTTCTCAGCACCCCGTCCTCATAATGTTTTCAGGCCATATCCAAACATTAATTTACCCAAACCAACGCCAATGTCCACTAGTACACGAAATACATACCATAATAATCCAAATCAATCTACTTTTAAAAGAACACCGCCGTCTACAAATAATTTTAAACAAACTAATAAACGTCCGAATTTTACTTCTGAAGAACTTTATAATGTCGATACAGAAACTTATGATCCCGAGAATTGGGAATATTTAGATAATAAATACGAATATTTTGATCATACTGTTGATCAGTTATATACCAATAATGCAGCTTCAAATAATAATAATCGTTATTTTAATAACGATAACGATGACACAGATAACAAAAACGTTAATTTTTGTTAAGTGCCTCGGAAAACCGATATAACAGAAAGAAAATTAAAATAATACCTTCTAATAATGTAAAATCAAGTGAATTACCCTATATAATTTTACCTGAATACAATTTTAAGTTTTTAATAGATACCAGATCAAGTCGATCTTTCATAAATCCTGATTTAGCATTTAAATACCTATTATCGTAGTGGAATTAAAAATGATCCATTTGTAGTGACAACAGTATTTCAAAAATCTACCCACAAATATCGAGCAGATATCTTATCTTCAGAAATATTCAATCTTCCAAAACCAATAAAATTGAAATTTCATCTGTTTTCTGAAATTTCATAACGTTTTTGATGGTCTCATTGGACTAGATAATTTAAAAATATTACAAGCTGAGATAAATTTCCAGGAAGGATCTCTTATCACTCCTCATAATAAAATAAAATTACATTACCAGGAAGTTAACATTGATTTTAATCTTGTAACTGTATCCCCCAGATCCCAACAAGTTGTTAAAGTGAAAACAAGTGTTTCTCAGGGAGATATTATTATTCCTTATCAAAAATTATATAATTGTAAAATCCCACAATGTCTTACTACAGCAAAAAATGGTTATGCTCTAACTACAATACTAAACAATTCTGACAGTACCGTATCATTAGATTTCTCAGAACCATTCTTAGTGGAAAATTTGGAAGAAAACGAAATACAAAATATTGATTTAAATAATATTGAATTATCAGATGATAAACCCTTAGACCTTAATAAAATTAGAAAAAATCATATGAATAATGAAGAAAGACAAAAAATATTAAAACTATGCCAGGAATATAGCGATATATTCTATAAAGAAGGTGAGCTATTAACCTTTACAAATAAAATTAAACATAATATACATACAAAAGACGAAATACCTGTTTATTCAAAAACCTATCGTTACCCATTTGTTCATAAAAAAGAAGCTGCTAATCAAATACAAAAATGTTAGAATCCAATATAATACGTCCTTCAAGTTCACCATGGTCTTCTCCCATATGGGTAGTAAGCAAGAAAATGGATGCTAGTAATCAACAAAAATGGAGAATGGTCATCGATTATAGGAAGCTCAACGAAAAAAACTATAGAATATCGATATCCTCTACCTAACACTACCGAATTATAAAACAAACTAGGCAATTGCCAATACTTTTCTACTATTGATTTTTCCAGTGGCTTCCATCAAATCGAGATGGAAGAACAAGATATTCAAAAAACGGCATTCAATACCGAAAATGACCATTGGGAATTCCTGCGCATGCCTTTTGGTCTAAAAAATGCGCCAACTACTTTCCAACGTGTCGCCGATAATATATTACGAGGTATACAAAACGAAATGTGTCTAGTATACCTAGACAACATCATTGTCTATTCAACCTCACTACAAGAACATTTAGAACGTCTCAAAGCAGTTTTTCAGAGACTCCGAGAAGCAAACTTCAAAGTGCAGCTTGACAAATCAGAATTCCTGAGAAAAGAAGTGGCCTATCTTGGTCACGTGGTTACACCACATGGGGTCAAACCGAATCCCGACAAAATTCAAGCTATACTTGATTATCCGATTCCCAAAACACCTAAACAGATAAAGGGTTTTTTAGGATTGCTCGGATACTATAGACGATTCATAAATGATTTTGCGCGAATAACAAAGCCATTCACAAAATGTTTAAAAAAAGGAACAAAAATAGAACTTAACGATGAATACATAACTTGTTTTAACACTTGTAAAACCTTATTAACCAATGAACCTATATTGCAATATCCTGACTCTAACAAAACTTTTAACTTAACCACTGATGCTTCTAATGTAGCATTAGTTGTCATATTATCACAAGGTCCTATAGGACAAGACCTTCCCATAGCTTACGCCTCAAGAACACTTAACGATTCAGAACAAAATTACTCTACAATTGAGAGAGACTTACTTGCTATAGTTTGGGCAACTAAATATTTTCGACCATACTTATATGGACGTCAATTCAATATAATAACATACCACAAACCTCTCTTGTGGTTAAATTCATTAAAAGAACCAAATTATAAACTTTTACGGTGGCCAATTAAACTTGAAGAATTCGACTACCAAATTTTTTTTAGAAAAGGTAAATCCAATAATGTAGATTCTTTATCGCGAATAGAACTGCATACTAAAGATACACATCCAATTTTGAAAGACACTTCATTTTGGAAGAATGTCGATGAAATTTCAGGTGAAACCAGTTACTATAATAACTGAAATACGTCAGAACAGGCATACCAAACTTTAAATACTCCCTAACCAATTACCAATAGATTGACAAGCGAAATCCCAACCACATCAAGAAATCTTCTACAAGACAATGACAATTTTTCAATGATAGTAAACCTTGACGAAATACTTACAAAAGACAACATCCAATCACATAATTAAAACGATCAACAAAATCAAAATGTGACAGATGACAATACTGTACACTCAAATTTCGACGAAAACCCAATCATAGGTATACCCATAGTCGAATGTGCCGTAAATTACGGTAAAAATCAAATATTTATACAATCAGTCTTGAATTATCCCGCAAAATTAAAAAGAACAACTCTTTTCGAAAATAAACAACGACTTTCCGTCCAAATTTCTAAAAATAATTTTGATAATGATGTTATTAATTTCATTAAAGAATATATAGTTCCAGATGTTCAATACTATCTATATTTTGAAGATCCCAGTCTGTACGAACCGTTTTCGGTATACTTACAGAAATATTTCAGATCGTCATCTATAAAATTCAAAAGATGCACGACCAAATTATTAGATGTAACAAACAAAGACGATATACAAGAAACAATTAGAAATTATCATGAAAGCAAATCAAATCACCGTGGAATCAATGAAACCCTTCAAAAAATTAAAGAAAAATACTATTGGCCGGACATGAAAAAATCCATTCGAACATTTATCAAGGAATGTGAGATATGTCAACAATGTAAATATGATAGGCACCCATTAAAAGTAAAAATGAATTTGAAACTCACTGCAAGTAAACCTTTTGAAATAATTCATTTAGATTCATTTACATTCGAAAATCTTCTATTTTTAACAATAGTTGATAGCTTTTCCAAATACGCACAAGCATATCATTTAAATGCACTTTCTGGTACAGAAGTAGCTAACAACCTAATAAATTACTTTTCCCATCACGGTATACCAAACCAAATTATTTGTGATAACGGTACAGAGTTCAAAAACACCGTAATCACTGAACTATTAGGACTACACAAAATTAAAATTCATTTCTGTTCCCCCGAACACCCTCAATCAAATGGTATTATAGAACGATTCCATTCGACAATAATAGAACACTTGAGACTTTTGAATTCTCAAGGATTCTCTAACTCACCTATAAAGACTAAAATGACAAATGCCATTTTGGCATACAACAACTCCATACATTCAGCTACTAAACTGAAACCAATGGACATAATTAACGGACATATTACTGACAATGACCCATTTGATATCACAATCGATAAATTGTTAATCAACGATTACGTTAATAAACACAAAGAACGCTCTAAGCTACTATATGCAAAAATCAATTCCGACTTATCAAATCAAAAAGAAGACCGCTTAAAAACAATAAACGAAAACCGCGAAAGTCCCGAGGTATTTGTACCAAACCAAAAGGTATTTATAAAAAAGAAAAAGAGACAGAAAAATGCAAATAAATTTCATACGGCAGTTAGTATCAAATCAGTTAACACTAAACGTAGAACAGTTACAACTGCAAAACATGGAAAAATTCACATGAATAATATAAAACGCCCACTTAAAAGAATATATTCATTTGACACATAATTTATCATCATTTCAGATTCCCAGGAATCTTTGGATTCCAAGAAATAATTACCCTAAGAAATCTTCAGGATAACTCTGGTCTACTGCCTCTGAAACTTGGCACCGCAAAAGTAACTGAATACTATCACTCAATATTTTATTATTACGACATAAATCCTCTAGTAATACAAGTTGAAAAATTAAAATTCAAAACAGTTCAGATTTTCAACTCGGCATTTAAAAATAATATATACCGGGAAGAAATAACTAATCATAAACGATTTTTAAAATTCGCTGAAAATAAAATAGAAACTAAATTAACAGAATTGCTACCCCAATCAAATAGAACCAAGCGAGGCTTAATCAATGGTCTTGGCTCAGTTTTTAAAACAATTAGTGGAAATTTAGATGCAAGTGACGGTGAGCGTTACGATAACCTTATTAGACAGCTTCAACAAAACGAAAATCAAATAAAAACTCAAAATTCCGAAACAGTTTCCTTAATAGATGACTTTAATAAAACTATTCAACAAATAAACCATAATCAAATCTTATTAGATCACAAACTAGAAACTATCGACTATCTAAGTAATCAAGCTAATTTTGAAGCAAATACTTTTATAAGAGATGTAATTTTCCAAATTTTAAACACGTACGAAATGCTTAATTCAATTTTACAAGACATAGAAAATTCAGTATCATTTGCAAAAGTAGGAATTATGCATCCTAGCATAATAAAACCCAGCGAATTATTCAAACTTTAGAAGATATATTCAAAAATCTCAGAGAAAACCAGTTGCCCATACAATTAAAAATGAGCAACATTCCAATTTTTGAGAGTTCATATTACATGATAAAAAATAAAATAAGATATGTTTTACGTGTACCCATATCACATACTTCCAATTTAGATTTTTACCATTTGTATCCCATCCCCATTCAGAGGGAGAGTCAGTTAAAAGTGATAATCCCTCAAAATAAATTTGTAATTAAAAATTAATTGTACTACAAACTTTCGGACGAATCATGCACACAACTAGTTAGACAAGAATATATGTGTGGAGAAGTCAGCCTACTTCAAGTAAATTCCAATAACCCGTGTGAATTTCAACTTCTGGACCTCAAGATCACCTCCAATTGTGATCAAATGCCTATTACCAATTCTCAGCAACTATTCAAGATAGTCCAGCAGCCCACGCCTGAATTTTTTTTTGATTAACAACAGGCTAAATTTCCGTAAGCTCGTTCGGTTTGACGAGACGCCCACGTTGTTACTCCTCCGAAAATCTGGAGGAGGTATCTAATGTACTGCGCAGGCGTTGAACATGTCGATTTGGTAGGGAAAAAAAATTGATGACCAACAGCAAATTAGTCCTACGCAAGGATGTTGTCGATTCTACGGGGACAATTTTTTTATCAACAACAACCTGGTTTTGATTTTGTCCTGTCGGGAATGAAGTGTACAACACAATTGTACCACTGTCCTACACAAAAATTGGTATGTGTTTTCAGGAATCGATATATTCTGTCCACACTTTTCACGGCTCTCATCTCAGAAGTCAATGTTGGATCCCGGGGAGAGCAATTTTTTTTTCATTTGGTCGAAATTAATTATTAATAATGTTTGCAAAATTGATTTTCCTCAAGCATTGAAGCATTGATAGCAATTTTTGCACATGCTAAGAATGAATAATTCCTCTCTCTGATGAATACATTTTTTTAAACATAATAAATAATTGATTATATGAAACTATTGAAGAGGTTGAATATTGTTAAGTAATAATTGTTATTAATTGTTTACTTTTTCAATATATTTTTTTAATTTTTTTAATGAAGTCTAATTATATTAACATAATTGACTCGATGCAATCTTCTCAACAAAAAAATGTTTGCACATGTAACTAAATATTTATAATAATAGAAATAATACTGCTATTGCAAGTTAAAATGTTCGCGCTATAGAAAGGAGCCGAGTGGGGGCCTTGAATGAATTTTTCGGGAGAAACTGAGAGAGGTTTGAGGGGGAAGCCATGCCGGCCACGTGGCAACAATGCTCACTGCTCCGAATTTCGGGTTCCCTTCCCAAGCCAGTCGGTTACAAGCGTCCATACAGAGCAGACATATTTCTGTCGAAGTGCCGTTTAGAAAGTGAAACCTTAGTGACGTAATATGGATTGCTTTCTGTGCACTGTACTTCGGGAAAATCCAAAGTTTCGCGAAAAAAGAGAGGAAATAAAAAACTTTTCGAAGGAAATTCTGCTGGACTAAGACTAATACAAAAAATACTAAAACTAGAATATAACGGTAATAATGAAAAAAATAATAATTCGGTAAAAAAAGGGAATTGGAAAGTTAGTAACGAGTTATTTGAAAACAAGTCGTAACATAAAATAGTAAAAGAAACTAAATCGATGCAAAACAAAATAACTTGTTACACACCCCCTTTTCTTCGGTAAAAAAAATTAGTGAACGAAAGTCCAACTTTCGATCACTGTGGTTTATTATAAACTATATATAAAAATGATCAAACGCAAAAAAAAAACTTCGTATCCAGCGGTTTCAGCATCTAGAACGTCGGCATCGGAATGAGCAGTCGGGAAGATAAGGTCCTCTTCCTCGGGGTGAATGACGTCGATATGATCGGCTGCTGCGTCGTGGTGCTTCTGAAACGGGTGAAAGTCGTTCGGTGTTGATGTTGCACTGGCTGGTTGCATCCTGCATGAGTCGGGGTTGGCTGGAACGGGCGACCAGGTGGACATGGGCGGCCTTTGTTCGGGTACGGGGATTTTGTCTGTCACATGGGCATTCCTTGGACATCTGGCCCACTTGCCCACAGCGAGAGCAGAAAAAGATGAATGGTCGACTACAGCTCTCCCGACGGTGACCTGAGGCTCCACACCTCCAACAAATATCATCCGTCAGGGTGATTCAGACAGACAGGTTTTAATCAAAGCAAAAGCGGATTCTTGTTCTTTAGCCCACTTCCATCGCTGAGACTTACGGAGCAATTTTGTCAACGGAGCCACCTTTTGAGAAAACGATGGCACACACCTTCGATACCAAGATGCAACTCCTAAAAACCTTCTTAATTCCCGGATATTCCTCGGTGCTGCAAATTTGATTATACTTTCGACCTTTTCTGGATCGGTACGGATTCTATCTCCAGTGACTACATGGCCTAAGTATTTCATTGACGGTAAACAGAAATGACATTTCTCCGGATTCAGTTTCAGCTGTGCTCCTCGTAATCGGCGGAATACTTCGGACAGGTTTTCCAGATGCTGGTCGAATGTTTCTCTCAGAACGATGATATCATCCAGATACGCAAAGGCGTAAGGATCTAGATCTGGACCTATCAATCTATCATTCAGTCTCTGGAATGTAGCAGGTGCGGTTTACTCTCAGGTGTTAACGGAACTTGCCAGTATCCACTTATCAGATCCAAACTGGAAATGTACTTGGCTTTAACGAACCCTTCATATTAACGTCATCGATTTTCCAACTGAGCTTATAAGTATCGGTGATGGAGACTATATTTCCATTAGCTAAACGGGCCTTCGTACCTAGACGGGTGGCAGTTTGCTTTCTTTGAGAAAATGTCTTAGCTACTTGATCACCCATATATTATTTAGCTGCTCCGGTATCTGACAACGCTTAAAATTTGTGATTTCCTATTTTGACGTCTATGTGCGGTCGGGGGTCGTTCATTTCTGCCGACGGTGGTTCGGTATGAGACGCAAAGATTTGCGGAAGCTGTGTCGGCCTCTCCTCGGGACAGCTTCGGATTAGTTTTCCTGAATCCTGCAGGAACAATTTCAGGAGAATACTCCCTCCTTACGGCAACGAGAGCAGAATATTTTCGGAGGATTTTGACCACACTTACACGTCACTATGGACACCCTTGACGTAAAATCTTATAACGGAATGCTCGGGCGCCAGATTTTTAACCAGATTTTTAACGTGGTATCGTCAAGAGTTCCAGATAGCCTCAGATGTAGGTTACGGATAATTCCAGGGGTCTTGTTGAACTTATTTTGATCAGCTACTCTCAAATTATTAATAAAATATCGGTTTATTTTCAACTAACTATTAAATAACGGAATAAATAGAAATTTTTCCCTTGTTATAATTTCACTCTGTGGTTTATTGTAGTTATAAATCTACAGGTACTGACAAACTAACGGGAAGAAGAAAGGGGTGGACTTAATAGTCTGAGCCGATCAAACTACTAATACGGGATGAATCTGCCGGGTAAACGAACAAGCGTAACTGGGCCACATCCGAGTTCGAATATCCCTTTGGATCTAAATGTAATCCGGAAATGACACAAAAATTTATATATCGATTACTGATTAAAGGGAATACAGTTATAAATCTGCCGGGTAAACGAACAAGCGTAACTGAGCCACATCTGAGTTCAACTATCCCTTTGGATCTAAATGTAATCCGGAAAATGACACGAAAATTTATATATTGATTACTGAGTGAAGGAAATACAGTTATAAATCTGCCGGGTAAACGAACAAGCGTAACTGAGCCACATCCGAGATCGTATATCCCTTTGGATTTAAAAATTTAAAACGGTACACTACTTTTCAAATGAGAAAAAAGATTTATTTTTATCAGGTTCAAATGATTCTACTTATCGACACACAGAGTAGTAAACATAAAACTCGGAAGGAAAATTGAAATATTCATAGTAACTGTATATAAATGTCCGGTAATGAAAACACATAAAATCGTGAATTCCTGCAGGAACAATCTCAGGAGAATACTCCCTCCTCACGGCAACGAAAGCAGAATATTTTCGGAGGATTGTGGCAATCATTTCGGTAGTGTCCAGGTTCACCACAACGGAGGCGATCCAGACGGTGGCTGGGTCGAATTCGGAGGGGGACGGCGAGGATTATCGGACGGTGCCGGTTGACTGGAACTTGCAACGGGTACTCTGGACGGACCAGGAGTAGAGTTGTGAGACGGGTATCTTTGTGCTATTGGGTGCGGACGGGGATTTGATCCACGGTTCGGTCCGCTGTGGTTGGCTACTGATTGGAGTTCCTTCCTGAGGAGCTCATATTCCCTTACCACCTGACAAAATGAGGAAAAATCCCCAAAGTCCCCTTTTCGGACCTGTAGACGATATTCCGGCAACAGGTTGCGGTACAGCCATGCTAACTGTTGTTCGGGAGTTAGCTTACCATGGCGTCGCATCAGAGTTTGTAGCTCGGTTATGTTTGTTGCGGCGGACTCATTTCTCCTTTGTAGACGACGGCTTATCTCAGCCTCCAAGTCGTCTTCGTAATTAACGGGGTAGAAGAAAATTCGGAAATCGGTTTCAAATTCCTCCCAGGTCGTGTACCTGCTCCGGTTGTTACGGTACCAAAATGCGGGTTCACCTGATAGTAATTCCGGTAACACCGGTAGCAATCTATCTTTCTCTATATTCTTTGCCGTACATATCTCCTCAATTCTCTCTATAAACGAGGCAGGATCTCCCCGGTTTCCAAAGCACACTTTCCAATCGTGTACATTCAATGGAGAAGTTGACATAGCGGTATCGGGTCGGTCCGAAACGGGTCGTGTAGGAATATTCTCTTGTCTTGAAAACCTTACAAGTCTCCTTCTTTTCTCCGGAACGGTTCCAGAAACTGCTAGATTTCTCTTTGCTAGTTCGGTATTAAGACCCTCGTTTCTCAGTAAATATACCCAGCTTACTCGATGATCTGTACCTTCTTCCACGGAAGTTACGGTCGGTAACTGGGCCGGTGCTCCAGGAACAGATTCGGATTTTTTAGTTTCGTCCTGAGCGAACAAAACGGGCAATCCAAGATCTTCGGATTTTCTCCTTGACATTAGCCTTTCAACTCCTCCCAAGCTCTTTCTGCTTCCTTCTTCTTATTGGCAACAGCAACAACAAAAATCTAATATCGGCAAAACGTTTCCTCTCGAAAGAGAATTAACAGGTCACTCTCAATAATCTAGTCCCTTCTTAACTCGACTATACGACAGAGGAAAAAAAAACAATATAAAACGGTCCAGCAACAATACACTTAACTCAGAGGAAAGAATGAAAAATGGTTCTAACTATTATCAAATATCGGCTCTCTCTGCAACTATATGGCAAAACGGAATAACAAAAAAAATCTCTGCCCAAAACAACAGACAATATCAAAATAAAATCGAAAACGGAACAACGGTCCTTGTTCAAATCGACAATCAGCTCTCTGCAATCGCTATTCGCTATGTGCGAACCTACTGTCGCCCCCTCGCGGCTTAAAAACGCAAGTTACGGCGTAGACATTTACACGTAAAGCTTATGGAAGCAACAATTATTATAAAGATTGGGAGCCTTTTAACTTTTACAATGTGAATAATTTGAAAATATAAATGACATAATGTTCAGTATTATATAAGCGACTGGGTGAGTAATCGTTTTTAAAATGTATTTTTTTACGTTAAGTGTAGCTTTGTAGGTTAGAATCAACGGAGAAACGACTTTAATAGAAAAAAATTATTCCATTTTTCATTCTGCTAAATGAAAAGTGAACAAACTCATCTACAATTGCTTAATTAATATTTATGGCTTTCAGCTCTGTATATATTTGTTGTGGACTTTGAACTTGCACTATTTACAATGAAAATTATAATAAAAACTGGGTTTGAACTTATATCACACAGTATCAACTTTCATCCCAACTCGCAGCAAAAAGGTCAATCTCTGGTGGAATCTGGTTATGTAAGAGATGTACATGAATTCAGAGAAGATGGAAAAAGCTACTTGATTCAATCTAAAATCATCAGACAAACTTCAGTCACATCTACACCTTACACTACAAAACTCTTTGTAGTTCTATTCAATCAATTTTCAATTTTGCCTCTTTATGGTATTTTGCAAAATATATGATCATTGATTTTTTTTGTAGGTTAATGATGTACGACACGTATTAAATGCAACTTGTACTTGCTGTTACAATAAAAGTAAAGCATGCAAACATATTGCAGCTTTGATTCATTTTATAAATAATAAAGAAAGCAGATCGAACACTGACATTGAGCAGCAATGGGGAGGCCTGACTGCTCAGCAGTTTGCTAAGCAAAAGTATTCCAAAGGATAGTATTTTTATGAGATGTTTCCACCAAAAGAGAAGTTGGAGATTAGTCCACAGCCAGTGCATATTGCAGAGTTGAATGCTCTTTCACCATTGAAAATTATGTTGGCTACAGCAGAAGAGAGAATAAAAAATGCAACGAATAATGAAAAAAAAGAACGTAGAATAATAGATGCAGAATTAAGAGAGGCAGTTGCTGTATTGGAGAACAACAAGTTCAAAATTGCTTGAAGTTTCTACTCAAGCAGTTCGACCAAAAAGTTCATAAAAGTTCCACAACGGCAGTCTTAAAAGAACAGGAAGAATTTTATAATAAGTTTATTGTGCTATCAGAAGAACAAATAATTCAATTGTGCTCTGATACAATAAAACAATCTCAAGATAGTGAATGGTTCAAAGCTCGGCGTTTGCGAATTTCAGCAAGCAAAAGTGCCCATAATATAAAATCTAGGAAGTCAAAACCTATTGACAAACTAATTGGTGAAATGCTCCATCCTCAGAAAATAGATAATGCTGATACTAAGTACGGTAACAAAATGGAAGCATTAGCTCGTCAAGAATATGAACGTAAAACTGGTATGAGTGTTCAACAACTTGGAATAATTGTTTTTAAAATAAACCGTGGTTGTGTGCTAGCCTTGATGAAGTTGTTATGCAAGAGTCAAGTCCAATAAAAATTGTAAAAATTAAGTGTCCTGCAAGTTGCAAAGACTCTGTAATTTTTGATACAAATACGAATCAACCAAAAGTGAATTATTTGAAGCTAGACAATAGTAATCTAGTATTGAAATTAAGTTAAATATATTATACGCAGTGTCAAATACAGATGAACATTAGTGGATTTAATCAATGTGATTTATTTGTATACACATCTGTGATCAGTTACATAATTCCAGTACATAGAAATGAAATTTCCTTGCAAGAGGTACTGTGCAAATGCGAAAAATTTTATTTCCACCATTACCTTCCAGCATTAAAAGTATACATTGAAAATGAAACAAGTATTTATTGTAAGAAAACTGGAGAGCGTACATTTACTGGCAGAGATGTCAGTAATGTTATGCTTCAATCAAATTTATGTATCAAATACTAAAGTTGGGTATAAAGAGATTATTAACATTACATTTGTATTACAGGATATTTTTCTAAATAAATAAGCTTTCAAATTCTACATCATTTTTTTTTTATTACAAGCATCTCCTAGTACAATCATAAAATATTTCATAATGTGTCAAGTGAATATTCAAAAATACAAAATCAGTTATGATAACGTTATTTAGGCTTTTTTTTATTATGGGTGGTTGCAGATTGACTGAAACGCAAACAACGTGCACAATATCATCGATATATTTAAATAAATTATGTGTTATTTTGTTTAAAATTAAATACGTTCTTATTCGTTGCATAACTCGTTCTACATGAATTCTACACTTTGCTACTTTATAAGTTTCTTCAGTCTCTTCTTCGGTTAATTCAGGATTTTTGTCCAAGAATGGTGGCATTATTAGCAAAACTTTGGCTCCTTTTTCATCGATAATTTGTTGAAATTGCGGAAAACCTTTGTCGGCTAAAACGACATCATCATCTTCTAATAGGTTTATCAAGCCAGATTCTATAGTAATTTGCGAATCGCTTTTTCTGCCTCCAGCAACTTTTGATTTGAAACTTATAAATCCACTTGGAGTTATTCCTACCAAAAGTTTCGCTGTGAAACCTTTCTTGTAATGCGAAAATGTAAAAACACGGTTGTCCCCTCGAGGAAGAGATTCAACTCGAAACTCTGTGCAGTCTATTATGACTCGCGTGCTGCCATAATCCTCGCGAAAACAATCTGGCATGGTACTTAAAACGTCTGCTTTTTTTGGCCAAAATATGTAGTCTGCTGTTGCCCCAGCATAAAATCGTAAATTCAATAAAGAGCCGGCGAATTAATACCTATTAATTGTTTAGCAATAATAAAAAAAACCCAATTTTCTAGAATAAATTAACTTTTATTAAACATTTGCATTATCCCATGACAAATAACTAAAACGAGTTTCAACTCGACAGCACATGAAAATAAAAATCCGGAAAACAGAAAAAATCAAATTTCTTTACCATTAATAATTAATTTCTATGATGAAAATTCATTTCCTCAAAGAAAATTACAATAATTCAATATTGCCGGTTATTTACAAAACTGAACAAAGTAAAGTTTACACACACAAAAATCAACCGGTCGGGAAATGAGAAATATCAAACTATTACTAGCGTACGGAATACGGAGGTACGGAAATTGTTGACTATATGATGATCATTACAAATATTTCACCTTCTTGAATCGGCTTCGATATTCACCATTGTTAACCAAAACAATTATTGTCTTTTTAAACTAAAAAATCCGGGAACCGGATCGGATAACTAGTACTCACACGGCAAAACGGAACTATATCGCGAATATCGGTAACTCAGTAGAAGCTTAGAGCTGACGGCTGAGAAATACGAGTTGCTTTTTCAAATTCAACTCTTCTGTCCTTTTATATTCTCATTAGTATATTTTATTTCGGAACTACAAAAAAGTTTGTCATATACCAGACGTCTTTCGAAATTAATTAAATTAAATTAAATGGTATATATACCAAATGTCCTTTTTGATTGAAAAATTTTAACTTCGGAAATGACTGAATTTTATGATTGAATATAAATTTGCGTACATCCGGACTAATAAAAAAAATACTAAAACTACAATATAACGGTAATAATAGAAAAAATAATAATTCGGTAACAAAAGGGAATTGGAAAGTTAGTAACGAGTTATTTGAAAACAAGTCGTAACATAAAATAGTAAAAGAAACTAAAAAAAACTAAATCGGTGCAAAAAAATAACTCGTTACAATTCATAGCTAATAGAAATATTTCGAAGCCTCGTACAACCAATCTTTATGTGCTGTCAAGAGTGAGTATGAGTAATTTGTGGCGCTGTTTACTTGAGTGTTTCATAACAATACTTGAATGATTCCATCACTAGCGCTATCTGTTGCTTGGAAAGGAACTAAAATATTTATTTGACCTTGATTATCTACTTGAAATAGACGTGATGCTGCATGTTTACTATCAAGGTGAATTTCTCTTGTACCATCACCTGATCCTTTATTCAAAAATGAACTTTTCAAATGAAGAATCTCTTCAACGTTGGTATCTTTTATGCAGTAGGGGCACTTAACTTCTATGCAACCTTTTCCGCAACATTGACACTCTACCAATGAATCTGAACTTGCTCCACAATATGGCCATAAGGGATTGATAACGAAGCCTATATCCCATACTTTGACACCAGCATGATGCATTTCCAAATGAGTTGTGTAATCCAGTGCTTCCTTTTCATGATTACAGCCATAAATAGTTTGTTTAGATTTAAATGTGGCTTGCTTACGGTAGCATATTCTTTTGACTGTACTCAAACTAGGATTTTCCAACTTAGTGATGCAGGCATTTTTAGAAACTGATGCAGTGATCCTACCTTCACGAAATGTGAACCACTCTGGTGATTTGGCTTGAGCTTTTGTCATATTGGCAATTTCTTCATTTGTTGGCCCTGGGATGACACCAACAAAATTACTAGGTGTATCTTCTTCTGAATTCAAAGAATAATCAATATCCCTTATTCTCGAAGGGGTACCTAGCATTTGATGGTACTTTCCAGTAGGCTTTCACATCTGTGACACTCTGATCACTGTGATTACGTACAGCATCTTCAATTTCGTATCAAACACCTCCAACATGACTACAACACTCGCCCAATCCAGCAACACAATCACAATGAGCTGTAACTATTTCGCCATCCTTTTTTGCTATCACCCATGGGTTAAGTGGTGGTAAATTCAGCCTTTGTGAGTGCATCACCTAAAAAATAAAAAAAATGTCAGCAAAAAAGTTGTATTCTATGTTAATCTGACTTTCAGTTGGAGCAACATATAAAAAATAATATGGTACAGATCAATTTCAGAAATTCCAAAGTTGATAAGACTTTTGCACTTTCAACAGAGTTACTTGCCTAGTTAATTTTTTGAGACTATACTACTAAAGTTTTGACTGTGGTAGTAGGCTGCTGAATGTTCATTACTTTCGAGTTCATTATATTTTCATATTGGGGGTGAAGATAAGATGATTTGGTGGAAAACCAACTGCTCAATTTCAAGTATAACAGAATGGTTACTTACTTGGGCAATAATCAATACATTTTCAGTATTCTTCACAAGCTTCACTCCAATCCTCCTAATCCATTTACTCATGAAGATATTGTATGAATCCAAACTTTTATAGGCTTTGAAGTCTTTTCCTGTGTATGAACTCTTCTTATATACAAAATAATTAATAATGTAGTACATTGAAACTTTAGGAAAGTCCTTCAGAGCATCACTACAACTCCCAAATTTCAATAAATAAGGATCACATCCATTACTTTCTTTTATCTTCTCTAAATATCTCTTCTGGACATCCATAGACAAGGTGTTGAAATAATCACTTTTATCAGCCAACTCACAAACTATCTCGGTGCAAGCAGAAAGAATGATGTATACAATATCAAATTACGTTTCCCTCTTTCAGGTATACTAAGTAAAAATCCATAATTTTCTCAGAATTGCAAATTTAATCCCATTAAATTACCACTGTTGTTTACTGAAATACGGTTCGTTTGTCCAGCAGGCTGATTGACAGTTGGCGTGTGACGTCACATGTCCCTGACCTATATGTTGGGAACCTAGCTCAACCTAATCAAACTCAAACCGTTCTTCTTTTTTTGTATCTTAATGGCCTCCACCTTGTCAGTACTCAATCATAGCTGGTTTTCGCCTTGACCATTTGAATTTTAAATAATTAAAGATTCTTGCAATAATTGTAACTCGTTGAGACTAGGTAGTAAGATATATATTATTGTCACAAGAATGACAGATGAGTGCAAAAAAGAACCACTAGTTATGTGTGTAGACAACAATAGTTTCTATTATATTATAGAACACCTGCAAATCTGCTGAATAGACAATTATTTAGATATATAAGTTGAATTTGTTTATAATTATATGCATTCATTTATATAGTTTAGAATTATTATAGTTATAGTTATGTAGTAGTCCAGTTCAGATATAATTAATATTTTAAGTTTAATCCTTTTGATTCTTGATGTATTTGTAGTTTGTTTCAAATAAATACTTTTCTCTTTTTAAAAAGCAATTTTTGAAGAGAAAATATATAATTGGCGCAGTCATAGTAGGATTCGTGCGAGTTTTAAACGAAAGAAAATCCTTCAGTGAAATTTCGAAAGTTTAATAACTTTTAACGTAACGTGATAAGTTATCGTTTTTAGCGCGAATACGAACATTGTTTCATCGTGAAACAAGAAGCAACTACAATTCCATTCATCGGAACTTCAAGAATCGAGGAAGAAGAAAAGAATTTTGCCAGCCAGTTTCTTCAGTAAACGTAAGTGCCAAATAATTCATTTTCTTGCCCTCCTTAGCCTTTCTTCGGTCATTGAGGATAGTATAATAATTAATATTCAAATAAATAAGAAATAATTTATGAACAATTCACATATAAAAGATATTTTAGAAACATTAGTAGATTCAGTAAATTCACTTAATTTAAACGAAGAATCTGATATTGATATAAATACAATGCCTACTGTACCAACTACGATTAATTGGGACCTCTTTAAACAAAGAGTAAATAATATTAAACCTTTCAATGGTGATTGCGATTATTTAAATAAATTTTTAACAAGATGTGAAAGTTTAATAACTTCTTATAATGTTTTTAATGACCCTGAATTAAATGCTCATGTATTTGAATGTATACAGGAAAAATTAGAAGGACGTGCAGCTTTCATGGTAGGAAATAGGATTGAAATAAATAGTTGGGATAAATTAAAGCAAGCTTTGTTGCAATGTTTCTCAGATAGACGAGATTTAGATTGCTTAGTTCAAGAGTTAACTAGAAGTAGACCTCTTAAAGGTGAACATTTAATTGACTTTGGCGGAAGAATTCAATTAATTAGAAGTAAAGTAGTACAAAGAATAAGCAATGATATAAATATGAGTCAAGTTGAAAAAGAGTGTCAAACTAGTCATTATAATAAAACTGCATTAAATACTTTTATTGCGGGATGCAGTGGTACTTTGAAAAATAATATGCATCTGAAAAAACCAGAAACTTTGGAAGATGCCATGGGTTACGTAACAGAATTTGAAAATTTCGAAAAAATGTATGGAAATTTAAATGATCGATTTTATAATCAAAACAGATCAAATTTCAGAAATAATGAACAGTCATATAATTTTTCAAGAAACAATTCAAATAATTATATTCCAAATAATTTTCCTCAACGAAATAATAATAATAATTATTATCAACAAAGAAATCATAATAATTTTCAGAATCCTTCTCAAAATAGATCTTTCTCAAATTTTCAAAGAAATAATAATAATAATAATCAATTCCCTTCTCAACCTATAAACATACAATCAATTCCACAGAATAGGAAATATTTCACAAATCGTCAAGTATTCGGACCTCCTAAGAATGTTTTTAAACCGAATCCAATTCCAGAAAATCAATTGCCAGCACCAACACCAATGTCTACATCGACAAGAAACCCTTCATATCAAACTAGAAATCGTTATAATAATAACAATAATCATTTTAGAAATTTTAATCCAAATCAAAAATCGAATTTTATATCCGAAGAATTATATTCCAATCAATATGCCGATAATGATTTAGAACTTGAAAATAATAAACCAATCAAAGAACCAGATGAAAGAAACCGTAATGAAAATTTTTGTATACCAGGCCCATCCAACAGGAAAAAATAATTGAAATAAATATACAATCTGATAATGCTTTACCATACATAGAAATTGAAGAACCTAAGTTGAAATTATTAATAGATACAGGAAGTACTAGATCTGTAATTAAACCTTCAATAATTGAACAATTTTATCCAGAAACTATTTATCATTCTAATATTACATTATCTACTAGTTTAGGTAGTAAAACTATAAGATATCAAGCAGTAGTACCAGCATTCGAAGAATTTAAAGATAGTAATCATTTCATTGATTTTATTTTATATGATTTCCACAATTTTTATGATGGAATAATAGGATTACAAGATTTAATTAAAATGAATTTGAATATTGATCTTATTAATAAAAAGTTAATTAGTAAATCAGTAGTGATACCATTTAAATATAGAGAAAACAATAATATTGAATATTCATTCTCTATAAATGCAAATGAAAGATGCATAAGACAACTCCCTGTCAGTGTAAGTGATGGTGAAATTTTAATAGAATCTCAAAAGATAGATAGTATTGAAATCTCCCAAGCCCTTTCAATTGCAAAAAATGGAATGGCTCTTGTCGAAATACAAAATTATTCAGACAAATCAATTTCTACTACTTTGACAAAACCAATTAAAGTCAATACTTTCAATTCATCGCAGTATGAAACGGTTGAATTTGAAAACTACTAATCAATTCAATGAAAATAATCCAATGAAATCAAAAACTGATATTTCAAAATTAATTCGTACTGATCACATGAATAAAGAAGAAAAATATAATATTATAAACTTATGTAACGAATTTTCAGATCTTTTTCTTAAACCAAATGATAAATTAACGTTCACATCTAAAATAGATCATGTAATACGAACTAAAGATGAAATACCTATTTATTCGAAATCTTACAGATATCCTTATGTACATAGAGATAAAGTAAAACGTCAAGTACAAGAAATGTTAGATAAAGGAATAATAAGACCTTCATGTTCACCATGGAGTTCACCAATTTGGATTGTTAGTAAAAAATTAGACGCCTCCGGAAAACAAAAATGGAGATTGGTAATAGATTATAGAAAATTAAACGAAAAAACGATTGATGATAGATATCCCTTACCGAATATTTCAGACATTCTAGATAAATTAGGTCGTGCTCAATATTTTAGTACGTTAGATTTAGCTAGTGGATTTCATCAAATCCAAATGAATGAATCTTCAATAGAAAAAACTGCATTTAATGTCAACGATGGACATTACGAATTTTTAAGAATGCCTTTTGGATTAAAAAATGCACCGTCAACTATTCAAAGAGTAGTTAATGAAGTCCTTAAAGATTTACAAAATAAAATTTGTATGGTCTATATGGATGATATTATTATTTTTAGTACAAGTCTTCAGGAACATTTACAAAATTTAAAATTAGTCTTTATCAAATTGCGTGAAGCACAATTCAAAATACACTTAGATAAATGCGAATTTCTCCGTAAAGAAGTAGAATATTTAGGACACGTAGTCACTCCTCAAGGTATGAAGCCTAACCAAAACAAAATTAAAGCTATAAAAAATTTCCCTGTTCCTAAAACTGCGAAAGACATTAAGTCATTTCTAGGATTATTAGGATATTATCGGAAGTTTATAAAAACTTTTGCACAATTAACAAAACCACTAACTGTTTGCTTAAAGAAAGATAAAAAAATTGAATATACAGAAGAGTTTTTAAATTGTTTCAATCATTGTAAAAATATTCTAATTTCTGAACCAGTCTTAGCCTATCCAGATTTTGAAAAACCTTTCGAATTAACGACAGACGCATCAAACTATGCAATTGGAGCAGTTCTTTCCCAGAACAACCATCCAGTTTGTTATGCCTCTAGAACTCTCAATTCTTCTGAAATTAATTTCTCTACAATAGAAAAAGAATGTTTAGCCATAGTATGGGCATGTAAATATTTCCGACCCTATCTTTTTGGTGAACGTTTTACAATTTTCACTGACCATAAACCATTACAGTGGCTCTTTTCATTGAAAGAACCAAGTTCACGCCTTGTGCGTTGGCGTTTAAAATTAGAATTATGAAATAAAATATTTAAAAGGAAAAAATAACGTAGTAGCGGATGCCCTTTCACGAAACATATCAGATGTAAATGCACTTGAAACAGCATCAGTTGATGTTAACTTTGATGAAAATGATTTAATTGATATAAATCAAATTTTAGAAGAACAAAATTTCGAACAACCTTTACCTATTTTAGACGACGTAGAATTAACGGACATGTTAGACATTTATGACGAAAACAGAAAAAAAGAACAGAATAAAAAAATAAATATTATCTCTGACATAACAATAATACCAAAAACCTTAACGACAAATGAAGACGAAATAGAAAAAACTATAGAAACTATACATAGTGCAAAAGAAAATCCAATATTAAATATTCCTATTTCAGAAAAACCTTTAAATATGTATAAAAATCAAATTTATCTTACACTTGGAGAAATATATGTTCCTAAAATAATTCGTGGAAAAATATTCGATAATGTTAGACTATATGTAACGATACCAAAATTCAATAGCGAACAAAATATAATACGATTTATTAAAGATTATGTTGACCCCAAACAACATTATGCCCTTTATTTTCAAAATGATTTACTCATGAGAATGTTTGTAGTAACAGCTCAAAACATGTTTAGAAACTCAGCTTTTAAATTTACTCATTGTTCAAAATTTTTAACAGATATAGAAACCACTGAAGAACAGAATCAAAAAATAGAATATAGCCATATTTATAAATCAGGACATAGAGGTATTAATGAAGTAAAAAAATCTCTTAGTTTATCTTATTATTGGCCCAAAATGAATGATGACATTGAAAAATATATTAATAATTGTGAAACTTGTTTAAAAAATAAATATGACAGAAAACCCCCTGTAATAAAATTCAACTTAACACCGACAACATCAAAACCATTTGAACATATTCATTTAGACGTATTTTATATATCCAATAAATCATATTTAACGATTATTGATTCATTTTCACGATATGGACAAGCTTACCCCTTAGATACTATAACTGGTGTATCTGTAGTCGATGAATTACTAGACTTTATATCACACCATGGATTACCCCAAAAAATTACTACAGATCGTGGTAACGAATTTAAGAATTTCGATTTAAAAGATTTTTGTAAACTACATCATATCCATTTACATTTCACAACTGCAAAGAACAGTAATTCAAATTCCCCTGTCGAAAGATTCCATTCAACCCTAATTGAACATTATAGATGTTTACAGGAAGAAAATAAAAATATGCAACCTAATCAGTTAATAAAAAATGCCATCTTCTGTTATAATAATTGTATACACTCCGTAACGAAATATACCCCATTTGAAATAATTAAAGGACATATTAATAATCCAGATCCCTTTGATTTAAACGATCACCTTGTAATTTCAGCATATGTACAAGATCATAAAGAAAACACTAAGAAACTTTATGAAAAAATAAAGCAAAATGATGAAACTATTAAAGAAAGAAATATTCAAAAAATAAATGAAAAACGTAGTGATCCCCCTGACTTTTCAAACGAAGAAACATGCTATGTAAGAACTAAATTCAGAAACAAAAAATCAAAAAGGAGTACTAATTGAAACAGACAAAGGAACTTATCATAACACTTTAACACGTAAACCAAGACATAAAACAAAACAATTGTTACAGGAATCCGACAATGAACCTCCAGACATTACTGACAACGACATACATAATACTCCAGGTACTTCAAGTACACAGCACTGAAGAGGACTTAACAATTACAAAAATTGAAAACTTTCTCTTTCCTATCCAATTAGGAAATTCTAGAATAATATATAATAAGCATACTTTCTTACATTATGTAGATTTAGATTTAATTATTGAACAAGCAAATAATCTTATTAATCATTTTAATATAGTAAAAAATAGTATAACCATAGTTAATGTAAGTAATCCTATATCATATCATGATTTAGCACAAAACATGTTAACTAGAACCGAATATTTAATCAATATTATTGAAACTAAATTAAATAATCTCACTCCCCATATAAGAAATAAAAGAGGATTATTGAACGTAGAAGGAAAAGTAGATAAATGGCTTTTTGGAACCCTAGATGCAGATGATGAAATTAAGTATAATAATGCAATAGATTTATTACAGAAAAATCAGAAAAACATAATTCAAGAAGTAAATTTACAAACTTCTTTATATAAAAAATTAATAGAAAATTATAATAAATCTATAACTGTTTTAGGTAAAAATCAAGAGACACTTGAGAATAATTTAGAACAAATACAAGGATCATTTTATGAAACAATCAAAACTCTAGAAAGTTATTTAAGTTTCTAAGGTATTATTTCACAAATCAATATAGATTGTCAAACAACTATTACTTCAGTTGATAATTTAGAAAATGCTATAATATTTTCAAAATTAAACTCTCTACATAATTCTATAATTTCAAGTTCTGATATATTCGACATGATTAAATATTTACAAAATTTATATGATCCGAAACAAATTCCTAAATTTGAAAACATATTAACTTATTATCAATTCTTAGGCACTCAAGTATCAATATCAAAATCAAAATTAATTTTTGCAATTCATGTACCTATTTTAAAAGACCAAACCTATGAATTTTACCATTTATTTCCTGTTATCCAAAATCATAAAACATATACACCTTCTTTCCCTTATTTGGCACGCAAGAATGAAGATATTCAGTTCGAAAAAGAAGAATGCCCTTTGTTAGAAAATACTTATTATTTCCGACAGAATCCTATATCTCAAGATAATTGTACAATACAATTATTACAAGGAGAAAATCCGACACATTGCCACATCATAGAAGTAAATGATCAGCAGTTAATAGCAGTACAAGTTACCAAAAATGAAGTTCTCATTATACCAGAAAAATCACAACAAATATTTTCAAAATGTAGAAGTAATCAATATATTCAAGTCACAGATCCAATACTCATCAAAATACCAGATTCATGCGAAATATGGACCAACAATCAAAAATTCATTAACAAAATTCCAATTAGCAACGGTAAACCATTTATATTACCAAAATTAGAAACAAAAATGTTAACCCCTTCAAGAAACTATCAAACGCCAAACATAACGAAGATTGACTTCGAAGAACTTAGAGAAATTAGTCAAATTTCAAAACAACTTGAACCAATTACAGAAATTCGAGACAATCAGTATACAACAAGTTTATTTGGAACAATTTTCATATTAGTAATCACTTTCATTCTAATAGTTATTATAATTAAATTTAAAGTACAATTAAAAAATATTTCCAAAAAGAAACATAAAGAAGAAAAGAAGCATGAAGAAAAAGAAGAAACGAAGCATGAAGAAAAAGGAATTTCGAAAATACACTCCGTGTTTCTCGAAACTTAAAGAAGTGCTACCTCCTCCCCTTTCCTATTGCTGATTAAAAGAAGGTAGCTTGTTGTGTGCACAAAAAAAGAGAGGTATTTCTTCCCGGAATTCTCGGTTGCGGTGAGTGGGTGGGTAAAATGTACAGCAGGGAAATATTTATAATAATTCACCTCAATCTTCAACTTATGCAGTGATATTCCGTATTATTCTGTGTGATCTCTAAACCACAGACAAAGGGGGCGATGGGAGAATGGGTAGTTAATAACAATTCGCCAGGCGCTGGGTTTAATAAAGATCTATTTGTCTATTTTATACGTTCTGTGGTCCTACAAAAATGACATAGTTGACAGCGCTTGGCTTGCCTTCAAACAAAAAATTATGATTGAAAATATTGAAATGGTGATTTTTACAACAGTTATTATATTATGGAAAATTTCCACAAAAGTATACTTCTGGGATTACACGCGTTTCCTTGTAAGTATTATTTTATACATAGATATATTATGGTTACTTAGCTAAACTAATACTAATTACATTAGGGTTGAATTGATTATTTTAAGTGATAATGTCCTTGTTTTAGGTACTAAAATGTTACTCAAATTTAATACTATAGGAAGAACTATACAAGATATACTATGAATACCCTCATATGGACCTATCTAAGGTGGTAGAAGAAGATATATAATATCTGTGCGGGGTTCAATGTAACTTTTGAGGTAAACTATACTTCTAAATATTAATCTGTAAGACTGTCACTGTTTATGAGGTAGAAGGATGAACTCTAGGCTACACACACACTAAATTATAATTCGGAAAGGTCTTACTTGTGTTTTACATCTCCAAATCCTTGTGCGGTTTTACCTATTGAAATGGTACCCTTGCCTGCTGACGGAGTAGTAGCTGTAGGTGAAGCTGAGATGGAAAAGTAGCTACAATGTGGTAGTGGCTGTTGGAGGTAGAGCACTACGTACAACTATACTAGTTAAAGTCCAGTAGCAATCTCGATGAAATGGAACCAACCCAAGGAAGTAAGAAGTAGCAGAAGGAACCAAAGAAATAAAGTAAGAATAAGAAGAAGAATAATAATAGTAATAAGGTCTGAAAAGAAAATATAAATAAGAAACAGTGTTGGTAATTGAGTCCCAATAGGTACCATGTGGACAACTTACCCTCGATGGTGTGTGACCTTTAAGTGGTTTGATTTTGTATAATCAGGAATCTATATCCATGAAATCATGCACCTTTACAACCATTTGCATAGGAGGATCCCTGATTGTTAATTTTTTCCAAATTCTCAAAACCGTATAAAACGATAGTTCGACAACCATGTGAACTTGGGAAAAGTACCAAACAAAATGGTGGAGTTTTGAAACCAGTTGTATCAATGGCCTTGAAAGGTCAGGCGAGGTCTTTTACCTTTTCAGTTGGGGGTCAAGGTCAAGAAATTAACTGAATAATTAAAGAATCCAGACACCTTTGGGATTTATAGAAGACAATGTGTCAAAGTCAATATCTGTGAACCAGTTTTAGGATGTAAACATTTCATTGTTTCCATTAATTGAATAAGCGATTTGCAATGTATCCTATTTAATATATGTGTGGTTTTCTTTTTTTTGAAGGTAATAAATAAATAAATAAATGTATCTTTTATGCATCCAAACCATAGTTGTTAATAAACTATTTATTTTAGAGTGGAGTATAATGAACCGTAACAGAAGGGAGGAGTTATGTGTGTAGACCAGGGCTTCTTAAACTTTTTTATATAGCGACCCCCTTCAAGCATAGGAAATTTTAAACGACCTCCTCCTCCGCCACTTTTTTCAAAAAATAGTTATAATAAAACTACAATAGTATTTTGTACGATTTTTATTTGTATTTATATTTGTACGTAGTGTGTATACTAATTTTAAAATTTTGTTTATAATGATTGAAAAGTATCAGATCTTTGCGACCCCCTTTCAGTAGTCTCGCGACCCCTCTGGGGGTCGCGACCCACAGTTTAAGAAGCCCTGGTGTAGACAACAATAGTTTCTATTATATTATAGAACACCTGCAAATCTGCTGAATAGACAATTATTTAGATATATAAGTTGAATATGCATTCATTTATATAGTTTAGAATTATTATAGTTATAGTTATGTAGTAGTCCAGTTCAGATATAATTAATATTTTAAGTTTAATCCTTTTGATTCTTGATGTATTTGTAGTTTGTTTCAAATAAATACTTTTCTCTTTTTAAAAAGCAATTTTTGAAGAGAAAATATATAATTCACTTTTTCCATTGAATGTGTTTCACAAAAGTGTTGTTTTTTGCATGAATGTAGAAAAAATTCATTTATTCATTTTTTTTTAATGTAGTACCTATATTACTTGAAAACTGTGATTATGGAAATATTGTAGTAGGTATTTTGTGTTTTTTGCATGAATGTAGAAAAAATTCATTTATTCATTTTTTTTTAATGTAGTACCTATATTACTTGAAAACTGTGATTATGGAAATATTGTAGTAGGTATTTTGATGTTTCATGGAAGAATTCAGTATTTAGTTTTTTCATACCTTGAATAAATAGGTATTTAGAGATAATTAAACTCATTTCATTTGTCCAGTTTTACACAGTATTGGAAGTCAAACTTTGTTAATTAGAGTGGAAGTCTTATGATTCATGACTGGATTTGTGAATCATACATATGGACCCCTAACGAAATAAAATAATTAATCTTCTGAAAAATTATATCAGATATCCATATTCATAGATGAAATTTTGTTCACTACCCTTTAATGATAAATATTTATGTTATTTCTATCACAAAACAATGAAACAATGTTCCTATTCTTCGAAATCAAGGGTAAATAATTGAAAGAAATATTTAATATAAAGAACATTCATTATGATAGGTACAGTAAAAAATAAAGTGATTCATTCAGGTCTCCTACCAAAATCAACTTTTTCAAATTGCCATGGCACACTTCCCTCTTCTGATATAGAATAATCTGCTAAATTGTCCCTCATAATGTAATTCTCTTTAACATAATAATTTGCGAGTAGTCTATTTACAGACTCCAAACCTGCTGTTTCTTCTCTGTACTCTCCTAGATCTCCAGTACTCTCCTAGTACTACTGCTGCTTTTATAAAATGGTCTATATTTTCCACTTTTGCAAAAATTGGTTTTTTAAGAAATTGCCATATGGATACAACAATTCCAAAAGCATTCTCAATGCACACTTGAACTACTACCTTGAATACTCTTATTTATTTTAAATTTGGTAAAAACTGATCCAAAATTTAATGTTTTTCTTTAAATATTTTAAAACATTTTTGAGTTGTTTCCAATGTTGCAATTCATAACAATTTTGATATTCACTAAAGTAAGTGATAACAAAGCTAATATCAGGTCTACTTCCTTACATTAAGTACATTAATGAGCCCACTAGTTGCCTATAGGGCAATTTTTCTAAATCAAAATCAGAACTTTTGCTTTCACTTTCTTCTACTCCAATTTTTGGTTGAACAGGTATTTTAGATGCTTCACAGTTATTCATTTCAAAATCTTCCAACTCTAAGCAAATCAAATCTTTTTGTGGAATTATAACCCTATCCTGATTAAAAATAATATCTAATCCTAAAAACTACAAATTAGTATTATTTGACATATCCTGCGTGTCAAACATTTTCTCAAGATTTTTCTTGATTTCATTCATATTTTCAGAGAGTTTTGATACAATAATCAGGTCATCTACATGAACAAGAATATAAACTGAGTTTTTAAAATATAGACAAGGAACACTTTTGGATTTTATTTCTAAGGCGCGTTTACACCGGAGTTGACAACCAAAAATTGCCAACTTCGATTGCAGACGCTAGTTGCCGATGGAAGTTTGCAGCTTGTACTTGCATCCTGGGCACAAAGTTTGTTTTTATGTCTGCAACGTGCAACCAAAAAATCAGACAGTATGTAGAATGTCGAGTGCTGAAGAGGTTGTTCTTGCTGCGGCAGTGTGTGTTATTTTATCAAAATATAAAAGACCGAGAAGATACTGGGTTCGACCTTCATTGCAGGCAAGAGCAAGGTATAGCGGCAGCGATCTTTTAAATGATTTGAATCGAGATGATACAGATCCTTTGACGGGAGAATTGAGATGCGATGGCAGTATAAAAAACTTTTTAAGAATGTCGAGTGACGATTTTGAAAGTTTAATTGTTGGTATTGGACACATAATTAGTAAACAGGATACTAACTACAGGAAAGCAATTCCAGTGCGAGAAAGATTGGCCATTACATTGCGCTTTTTGGCGAGTGGCGACTCTTATACTAGTCTCAGTTATTTGTTTAAAGTTTCCAAAAGTGCGATATGTATTTTAGTGCCAGAGGTTTGTGAGGCTGTTATAAGTTTCCTGAAGGATAACATACAGGTGAGCAAAGAAAGAAAATTACTAAATATTGTTATTTTTAGATACCTTTTATTTGTTTACGTTGTGCACTGAGTTAATAAATCTAGACAAAAGTAGTTGCAACCTGGTAGTGACTTGTTAATGAAATATGAACACAAAGTTAAGTTAATGTTTCAAATACAATGTAGAATAATATTATAGTAACACAATTCATAAAATCAGAAATAAGTGTATAAAACAAAAAAAATACAAATCAAACAAAGAAACTCTATAGATTAATTAATGTATTGGCATCTTCATCACCCCATACTGCTTTGTCTGTAGACGTGTCCACCACCGGGTTCAAGATTGATAGGGAGTTTTCGAAGCCATCTTCATGATTTCCAGCCGGGCATGAAGACGACTCCTGTAGGGACAGTGAACTGGAACAGCCAGAATTTGATTGTGGCTGCCTATTAAATAATTCACAAGCAACAAGATCACCAAAAATGTCAAATTCGTCTTTTTTTTTAAATTGCTCCCCACTTCCTTCATTACGGAATAAGCTTCATCAGCCATGGTGTTGCGTCGTCTTTTATTTAAAGGCCTATGCTGGGCTACGCTCGGAGGAGGAGCACAGCTGATCGAAGTAGAAGTTTCACCAGTGGAACTTGAGGCTCGTGAAGTCTGAGTGGGCAATTCTTCGTGTAGGTTCACGTTAACATTGTTGTCTTCTGTTACCTGAAAAAAAAAAAACAGTTCAGAGGTTTAACTTCATACCATACTTTGTGTGTATTTTTACATAAATTCCCAATATTCAAATAATAGTTGTTAAAAGACGAATCCAAGTTGCTTATTACAATTTTGTGTTACTTGTTAAACTTATCGTGCATACTTTTGCATAATAGAAAACAGCTTTCCGCTAGTTGGATTCATTCATTATACTAACGATTAAAATTGAGATAGTTAGATAAAGCTGGAGAGAAACTGTCTACGTTTCCACGGGAATCGAAGTAGGGTGTAAACCCTGTTTGTATATACAAATCCATTAGTTTTGTTATGACCTCTGCAATATTTGATCACTGTATTTTCTCTGGTATTTTCAGCTACCTACAACTGAAGAGGAGTGGTTACATCACGAAAAAGAATACAATGACCTGTGGAACTTCCCTCACTGTATCGGGAGCATAGATGTTAAACATGTTAGTTTACAAGCCCCAATAAATACTGGAAGTGAGTATTTCAACTACAAGTCGTTTTCCGCATCGTCTTATTTGCAGTAGTTGACGCTAATTACTGCTTCACCTACGTTTCGGTAGGCAACCAAGGACGACTGTCAGACGGCGGAGTGTTTGGTCATAGCTCGTTGCAAAAACTTTTACAAAAATCAGCTTTACGTCTTCCAAAACCGAGATACTTGCCAGGTAGAAACCTTCCTGTACCCTCTGTGCTCCTGGCTGATGACGCCTTCCCCTTACAGCCATCAATAATGAAGCCATACCCGGGACTTCACGATAAGGGAAGCTTGGAGCGTATCTTCAACTACCGACAATGCCGTGGTCGACGAGTTGTCGAGAATGTATTCGGGATAGTATCGGTTGTATTCAGGGTTCTGAGGAAACCAATGCTTCTTGAACCAGAAAATGCTTCAAGAGTTGTGTTGACATGCTGTCATTTACATAATTTTTTACGTAAAAGTAAATCGTCGACTGCCTCGTACAGTCCATCAGGAGCTTTTGATTACGAAGACACGACCACAGCAACACTAGTGCCTGGAGAATGGAGAGTGGAGGGAATGCCTACTACTACTCTACTGAGACTGAAACGGATCCCTAAAAAACCCTCACACCTCGCAAAAGAAATTCGGAAGGAATTAAGTGCGTACTTCATGAGTGCTGAGGGGTCTGTTCCTTGGCAAAACAACTATTAAAGGGGAAAACTACCAACAAGAAATTAATCTGTTATTTGTCTGCTATACTGGTAAATCAGTTTACTTGTAACATTGAACAATATAACAATTTACCTATTTGTTACATTTAACAGGTACTCTTGAATGTTGTTGTAAATTGGGTATGGTATGTTCATTTTACTGTCATTAGTGTAAATATAATTATCTTACCTGTGCTTGTGTATTCCAGCGTCACGGCTAAATGTTGGAGTTGTTTTGTCTTGTAAGAACATGAGGTGGTCAAAAGCAAACCATTTTGATTTTGAGCCGGCTCCAGAACCACTTTTTCCCTTCTTAAGAATTCGTTGGAATGTTGTAATCAAATTCCTCATTTTAGACTGGACTTCAGGTTTGTTTACTTTTATTTCCTGGGAAATTTCAAATTTTTGTTTTTAAAATCCGAAAGGGCTTGGTTCTACAAGACAGGCTTCTCTCTAAACAACTCTATCAAAGCAATGACCTGATCATTTGTCCACTCCACTTCACTTAACAGATTTTCCATTGCACTAGCACAAACAACAACCAACTGGAACCCGCTGGAACTGAGGAACTGACGCAGCGCGACCACGTGGAGCCGACAGGCGGGAGGGGTAGCGGGGTTAGTTGCAGACTCAAGTCGCAGCTCAAGTTGGCGCTGCAACTCGCATTGCTGATCGGGGTTGGCATCCGCCTTTGATCTTTACCGACTCCGTCGGAAAACCAAATTTCGGTTGCCAACTCGCAAAATCGGTCTGCAACTACCGGTCGGCAATGCGAGTTGCAGTTGTTTTAATGCGTGCAACTCAAAATTGCCGATAAAGGTCGGCAATCATTGGTTGCCAACTCCGGTGTAAACGCGGCATGTAATTATTAAATTTTTCGTACCAACATTTTGGCGGTGGCCTTGAACCGTATAATGTTTTGTCTAGTTTACAAACAAAATCGTGACTCACATTAAGTCCTTGAGCTACTTTCATGCACACTGGCTGGCATTGAGAAATGCACTTAACGTCCAATTGATGTATTTTCATATTTTCCTGCACAGTTAATGATAACTTTCTTTCTTTCTCCCCTTCCTTATACCCTTTCAGGCGTCGGATTTGGGTTGGTTATGGGTTTTCATTAACCCATTTCTTCCATTCTTTCCTATTTTCTGTCATTATCTTCATTTCCTTTAATGTCTTCTCTCTTAAATTACCCGCTCCTGCTATTTGATGCATCCATTTTTTTCTTTTATCAATATTCTTTGTGTTATGATATTTGACTGGCCTATGTATCATCTACAGTGACTGGTCTACATATAGACGACACATGTGCACACCCACTGACATCGAGTGGTCAGTCAACTAAAGAAAAGTTAATAATAAAGACTTGTTGCTTTGATTTCTGTTGTTTGCATTTATAAATAACATAACATGGCGCTGCGAACTAAAAAAGGAAAAGAAAAAAGACAATTTATATGCAGAAATTGTGGAAACAAACATGGACTAAATGAGTGTCCCGCTTTCGGTAGAAAATGTCAAAAATGTGGGAATTTGCATCACTTTGCCAAATTTTGCAGGTCTGTAAAACAAATATTACCTAAAAATAAAAGTCTAGATTATTCTTCATATTTCTCGTCTGAATACGATTCTGATTCTGATGATTGTTGCATTGAGTAAATTGATTTAGTGCAAAAATACGATTGGAATGTAAATTTAAAATTCGAAAACCAGGCTAGTATAAATTTCAAGCTAGACAGTGCGCAGAAATAAATGCCTCTCCTGCGAAATTTTTAAAAACGATAGATTCACAAAAAAATAACCTTTTACCAAGCAATTTAAAAATATCAACTTATACTGGCTCGAAAATTGACATTTTGGGAAAATGCTCTCTTTTGTGCGAATGTAAAAATTTTAAAGATTATATAACTTTTTATATAGTAAAAAATGAATATTCACCCGCCGTTTTGGGTAAAGATGATTGTGAACGCTTAAATTTACTAAAATTCGTTGGTTCAGTGAAATCTGATAAAAGATTAGAAACAAATACCGAAAATTACCCTCGTAACAGCTCAAATTTAAAAACCAAGACCCAAAAATTTAAAAATAGATCTGGAGAAAACAAAAATTTGACAAAAAATCAAAACATTCAAAGTCTCGACTATTCACAAATGATTGAAAAATACAAAGACGTTTTTGAAGGTTTAGGAACCCGCAAATGTCAAAAATATCACATAAATATGGACCCGTCAGTAACACCAGTTATAAATCCACCCCGTAAAGTTCCTTTTGCAATTCAGGATAAATTGAAATCTCTCTTAAAACATCTTGAGGAAAAACAAACTATTGTAAAAGTAAATGAACCTACAGAGTGGGCTAATAGTTTAGTTTTAGTTCACAAACCCTCAGGTGACCTTCGAATTTGTATAGATCCCCAGACCTTAAATAAAGCGATCATACCCGAAAAGTACCCTTTAACTTCCGTAGACGAAATAACAACAAAATTGTCAGATGCAAAGATTTTTTCAAAACTAGACGCTAGTCAAGCCTTTTGGCAAGTACTCCTTGATACAGAAAGTTCATTTAAATGCACTTTTAATTCGCCCTTTGGCCGTTATCGCTTTCTGCGTAGGCCGTATGGCATAAAACCCGCCTCTAAAGTTTCTCAAAAATTAATACGTCAACATTTTGACGATTTAGACGGTGTGACGTCATACATTGATGATTTTCTAATATGGGGAAAAGATAAAATTGGGCATGACACACGTCTAGAACAAGTTCTTGAAAGGTGCCGTGAAATTAACCTAAAATTGAATATTTCTAAATGCGAATTTGGAGTCGAAAAAGTCATGTTTACAGGTCATGTTTTTTTCACAAAATGGCTTAGAACCTGATGAATCAAAAATCTTAGCTCTAAAAAATTTTAAAATCCCTGAAAACAAAAAAGATGTTGAAAGATTTCTCGGCATGATAACCTATGTATCAAAATTCATAAAAAATATGTCAATTGAGACCGAAAATTTGAGAATTTTACTCAAAAAATATATACCTTGGCACTGGGACCACTCCCAACAAGAAACTTTTGATCGTTTGAAAAACATATGACGAAAAAACCTATTCTACAATTTTTTGATCATAAAAACAGATCACATTATCAGTAGACGCATCACCAAACGCAATTGGGGGCCTACTATTTCAAAATAATTTACCCGTATACTACATTTCAAAAGCCTTCTCTGATAATCAGAAAAATTGGGCTCAGATTGAAAAAGAAATGTTTGCTATCACGTACTCATGTTTACGTTTTCACCAGTATATTTATGGAAAACAAATAATAATCGAAACTGACCACAAGCCTCTTGTTTCAATAATTAAATTCCTGCCCATTAAGACTACAGCACATGCTTATTCAAATTCAACCCTATCAAATTAAATTAATTTATAAACCTGGCACAAAACTACCTATTGCGGATGCCTTATCTAGGGCTCACGATATAAACAAAAATGCCGAAGATGAATTTTTAGTGAACGAGAAAATCGAATCACAAACTCTATCCATTCAATCTAGCATCCCGGTTTCTCAAAAACAAATTCAAAACATAAGAAACGAAACAAACATGGATCCAATATTATTAAAAACAATCGAATACATTAAAAACGGTTGGCCCATTAGCAAAAAATTGAATCAAGATTTAAAACCTTATAGATAATTTATCAGTTTCAGATGGTCTGCTGTTTTTTGATGAAAAAATTATAATTCCTAAAAACCTACAACCCTAGATGTTATCAAAACTACATACAAGTCACTTGGGTAAAGAAAAAACGAAATACCGGGCGCGTACTATTTTTTATTGGCCCTATATGACACAAGATATTGATAATTTTATATCAAATTGCAGGTCTTGTGCTATTTTTTCAAAATCACACCCCAAAAGAACCCATAATAAGCCACAAAGTGTCAAAAAGAGCATGGCAAAAAATCGCCATGGACATTTTTAAATTAAATGGTTTTTTTTTATATCTGCATAGTAGACTATTATTCAAAATTTACAGATATAAAATGTTTAAAAGACAACATCCCTTCTGAAAGTGTTATCTTATATTTAAAACATCATTTTTCTTTATTAGGCACACCTGAGAAACTAGTATCAGATAACGGACCTCAACTATGCTCTGCCTCATTTAAAAATTTTTCGGAAGAAAGCGGATTTGATTGTATTTACACTAGTCCCTATTTTCCGCAAGCAAATGGACAAGTGGAAAGGCAAGTAGGCACGGTAAAATCTATATTAAAGAAATGCTCTTACGAGAAAACCGACCCCTATATAGCTTTATTAGAATTACATAATAAGCCTATTGACAATCATTTATACTCTCCAGCCCAATTGTTATTGCACAGAAACTTGAAAAGTATTTCACCTGTCACTGATAAGCATCTAAAACCAAAAATAATCAGTTCGAAATTCCACAGAAACAATTTAAAACAAAAAACAAGCCAATTTTATTATAACAGAAAAACAAGAAAATTGCCTTCATTAAAATTAAATCAAAACGTTTTAATAACGGATACTTCGATCTTCGAGGTAAAATAATAAAAACTAACAAAAACCCGAGAAGTTATCAGATTAAATTGCACGGCTCAGAAAAAATTCTAACAAGAAATAGACATCATTTAAAAATTGATCTGAGACCGCCAACTGAATCAGACGAGAATGAGAATTTTAATCTGGACTTTGGCAATAGGCCTAGCAATTTGCAAACCGAGAGAACAAATGATGGCCTTTACAGAACAAAATTTGGTAAAGTTGTGAAACCAGTTGTTAGGTTTCAGGTTTAATTTTTCCCTATTGTTAAATTTTCATCACCTTGACATTTAAAGTAATGTAAAACCAAAGTTTTATTTCATTTATTTGCTTTATGAATAGTGTTTTACTTAGTTATATTTTGTATAATTTGCAAAACAATTTAGAATAATTTTTATTTAATTCCTGCTTAAAAAACGGGGGATGTTATGATATTTGACTGGCCTATGTATTATCTACAGTGACTGGTCTACATATAGACGACACATGTGCACACCCACAGACATGTACATCGAGTGGTCAGTCAACTAAAGAAAAGTTAATAATAAAGACTTGTTGCTTTGATTTCTGTTGTTTGCATTTAGAAATAACATAACACTTTGTTTCATGTACTCTTCTTGTTAATCTGTCTGGTTGCATTCTCACTTATTTCACTGCTGTGCCTTTTCTGAATTGTCCAGTTTTCACTTGCATATAACACTGTAGGTATCACTATTGCATTGTAAATTCTTGTCTTTGTTTTTTTGTGATAATTCTCTTTTTCCTAATATCGAGGATAATGCGTAGTACAGTTTGTTTGATTTTTTTCCCTATTTGTTAGTTCTGAATCTATTTTTTCGTCGTTGTTGATTATACTTCCCAGGTATTCATATGTTGTAACAGTTTCCAGTTTTAAATTTTTGTATTTAATTTTTGTTGTATCGTTTTCCTTTCCGTTAATTACCATTATTTTACTCTTTCCCTCGTTAATTTTTATTTTCAAGATCTCTATTTGTTCCACCCATACATTAAAAAACTTTTGCATTTTGTTCTCTGAATCTGCTATCAGGACTATGTCATCCGTGTACATCAATGCTTCTATCTTTACTGGTTGTAATCTATGATATACTATTGTTGTCTGTAGTTGGTTGGTTTTAGTTCTAGTATTCCTTATCAATTCGTTCATTACTATTATAAATAGCAATGGACTGAGACTGTCTTCCTGTTTAATACCTTTTTCCCATTCAAACTCTTCCGATCTTTCCCCTGCTATTTGTACTCTTCCTTTAATTACTTTACATACACTTCCTATCATTTTTATCAACGTGATCGGGACTTTCAATTTTCTTAGGACCTTCCATACTATCTTCCTTTCTATTGAATCGAATGCTGCTCTAAGGTCTGTAAATGTTAATAAAATTTTTTCTCCAGTATCCATGCTTCTTCCTATTAAGTTTCTAATTAAGTAAATATTATCATTTGTCTGCCTTTCTGGTCTAAACGCGGCTTGCTCTTCTTCCAGCTCCTTTTCTACAATTTGTCTCAGTCTTTTCTCTATAATTCTTGTGTATGTTTTAAAGCATACTGACTATAAGAATATTGCTCTGTAGTTTCACAGTTTACATGTTCTCCTTTTTTGTATATTGGTACTAATAGATTATTTTGCCAATCTTCAGGGATATCTTGTTTTTCCCAAGCCAATTTATATATTTTCCATAGCCAATTTATACCTTCTTCTCCCATGTACTTACCAACTATATCATCTTCTTTCCCTGCTTTATCTGTTTTTATGTTTGCTATTTCTTCTATTACTTCTCTAGTTATTTGCTCTATTTGTGCATTTTTCCCATTTTGATATAATTCATTATCATCCACTGCTATTTCTATACTAAATTTTTTCTGGTAGTTTTCTTTCCATACTTTAGCTATTTGTTCTGTATTTGGTTACTTGTGTCTCTCATTGCTCTAATTTCTTTTCTTCTTCCTCCCTTCATGTTTCTGAAAAAGCTTCTATTATTTGTTTTATAATTTCCTTCTAGTTCTTTTCCAAACTCTTCCCATGTACTTTTTTTTCTTTCTAACCGTGTTTTTCACTACTCGCCTTTGTTTATTATATTATTCTTATTTTTTTCTGTTCCCGTTTGGATATAATTTTCCCATGCATGCTTTTTCTTTTTTACCCCTTTTCTTACATCGTTATTCCACCATCTTGTTCTTCTGAATTGGTTATTACATTTTTTTGATTTCGCACACTTCTGCTGCTGTATTATTTGGTACTCCTTTCAATGTATTCCATCTTTCCTTCAGTGTCCTTGATTCTTTTTGGTATTCCAGTCGTCTTAGTTCTTCATCCGTTTCCTTTTTGTACCGTTCTTGCACTTTTCCAATTTTCAATTTATTCACCTTTATTTTGTTGCAACCTTTTCTTTCCACCTCCTCTATTCGCTGATCCTCTAATTTTACTGTGACCATTCTGTGTTGTGTAGATAGCTCCGGTTCCTTTTCTGTACAGACGTTTTTATGAGTTGCTCTAGATTTCTCGTATAGACTATATCATCTATTAAACTTTTTGCTTTTCTTTCTTCAGCGACATAGGTATATTTATCTTCATTTTTTTCGTTTCCAAAATGTATTTCCTATTAATAGGTCATTTATATGACAAAATTCTATCATTTTACTACCATTTCTATTTAACATTTCTTCTCCATACTGTCCTATACATCCTAACCCTCTGTTAATATCCTTTCCAACTCTTGCATTCCTGTGGTACCCCCGAATAGTATAAGCTATATCTTCCATTGAGTCTGATGTGTCCACTTCCTACCTTTTTTGTTTCTCTTACTCCCATTAGTTGTACCTCCATGTTTTCCATTCCTTCTGTTATTTCTAGCTCCTTTCCTGTCAATGATGTTACGTTCCGTGTTGCTATCCCTATATTTTCATATATGTTGTTGTGATTATCATTATTACTGTGTTCGTCTTTGTTTCCACTTAATTTGTGTTTTTTATTACAAGTATCAATAATTTTGATTTCCCTACCTTTCTTCACCCCTTTATAATTGTTTCTAAATTTTGTATTTCTCAAATTATTTACATTACCTTGAAACATTTCCTCACCCTTATTACTATTATTGTTATCTTCCATATCAGTATCCCAGTTTACTATCTTACAACTATTACAGTATTTATTACTAGTACAAATCAAATTAACATTATTACTACTACTACAGGTATTCTTAATTTCACACTTACAACTATTAATTATTAAATGTTTGTTTGTTATTAATATCTATGTCATTTTTTATTTCTTCTTTTCCTGATTTTTTCCTGATCTTTCCTTCATTCCTCTTCTGCACCTCCTCTAGTTATTTGAATTCGCTGATTCTACTACTTTGCCTTCTCTATAGTTCCATCTCCATTCTGTGCCATCTACCAAAATTTTGTTGTACCCCATTTTTACTGTTTTACCATCATCTTTCATCTCTTTTGCTTTCTCCCTTAATATTTTCATTTTTTCGCTCTCTCCCTTCGTGAGATCCTCGGCTATCCATATTTTTTCGGCCCTAACGTTTCTTAGTTTTCTTTTATTTCGTAGGATGGCTGTCTTTTCTTCCTCTTTTCCTAGCTCAATTAAACATGTTTTTATTCCAATTTTCAGTCCTCTGTTAATATTAGTTTTTAATCCCAAATAATTTTCTATCATGTTTGTCATTTCCCCTTTTAGTGATATTGGATCCTTTTTGTCTATCATTATTCCATTGATGATTAGGTTGTTTTCCTTTTTTTCTTTTTCTATTATTTCTAGTGTGCGTTTAAGTTCTTTTAAGTCTTCTGTCATCTTCTTGTTCTCCTTTTCAATCATTTCGTTTTCTTGTTTCAATTCTTGATTCTAAGTAGTCCATTCTTTCTCAATTTTTTGTATTTCTATGTTTATGTTTTTTATTTCTTCACTATTTTGTTTAATTTCCTGTTTTATTTCCTTTATATCATTTATAATTTTCTTTTTTTCCTCTTTTATTTCTGTCTTAATATCCTTATTCATATCTGCTAACATTTGCTTTATTTCTTCCATTTCTTGTTTTTTCATAGCTTTATAGTCTTTTGTAGGTGTTCTTTTTATTGTTTTACTCTTCTTAAAGGCTTCCTCTTCTTCGAATGAGTTTTTGTGTTCATTTATTTCTTTTACCGCTCATTCGTGTTGGTAATGCTAATTTTCTTGACAGCTTCTGCGTCCCGTATATTGTTTGAGTACCAGTATCCTACTTAGTTCGTATCCCGGCCCATATACGAACTGGCTTAGTCTGTCACCTCTTTTTTTTTTGTTCCAATCCGCAATTGTGATCGTTATTATTTATTAATTCTTTGTTCAGAAAATTTTATTGTCCGCCCATGGATTCTACCATTGGTTTAGTGTATACTTATTAGCATTCATTAGTTTGTTTTGGACTTTTTGTATTTCTCAGTTATTTCTACGTATTAATAGTTGAAATTATTAGTTATCTATCATACATTAATTACGTAAATTTTATGATTCAAGGAAAGTCTTAGTCCATTCACTTATCTGGAGAGTTTTTCCATTCACAAAACTCTAGGTTTCTGCTCAATTATCCGTTTTATACAGGAGCTCACAGTTCACGTTATATTCTTTCAATACCAGTTAATGACAAAATTCTTATAGTTACCATCCGGGCAACTGGGGTGTAAACTTCTTCTAAATTTAATAACTGATTGCCTCGGGCTACCAATCATGCTTTCTCCACTTTTTCACTACCACTGTCACTTATGATTTCTTGTTCACGGAAAATCCATTTTGAGCCAATCACTTTTCCATCTATACACTTGTTTTTGGCACTAAAGTCCATGTTTGCTTTTTATTTAAAGCATCCAGTTCCTTATTTATAGCTTCTTTCCATGTTGAGTCCAAATGTACAGCTTCTTCATAAGAACTTGGTGTTTCTGGCCATAAATCTTGCATTGACATTAGTTCTTCTTCGTCATTTAAATCGTAATCCTCTAATTTCTTGGGTAATGTCTTTTTTTCTTGTACTTTTTCTGGTTTTGATATGTTCTACTGTAGATTGTCGAACGCATCTCGAAGCTATTGTCATGTGTCACCGGATGCAGTAGTGGGGATGATCGGTGTGCGGTGTGACAATCTACACATGGTATATACACGTGTAAGATTTAATAAACAAAAATTAAATAAATAGTTATCAAGTTGTCTAAGTGTTAAGATTTCAGTAAATCTATAATCAAAGCAGTAAATACATAGCATATTTTGGCGACGAGCTCTGGAAACGACCCGTACGCCTTTGAAAGTTCGTCAGTTAGTGTCGTGTTTGAGGTCCTTAGTCAAACAAAATGTCCTTGATTGGAAGCATAGAACCTTTTAACCCAAAAGAAAGTGATATTACCACCTACATTGAAAGGTTAGAACAACTTTTTAAGTGTAATGATGTCACAAGAGAGAAGAAAGTTTTCTTGTTCTTAACATTGATCGGGGGAGAAACCTATGGTATATTAAAGGACCTCTTAGCACCAACGTTACCAAGTTCATTAAAATATGAGGAGTTAGTGAATGAATTAAAATTACATTATAGTCCAAAGCGTTTGATTATTGCTGAAAGATTCAAGTTCCATACTGCATTTCAAGAAGCCAATGAAGATATACAGTCATTTGTAGTACTGTGATGGCTCCTGGAATAGGAACTATTTTTCCTGGTATAAGAATAATCAACTAACTCGTACGAATGAATTTTATTGACTACTTTTATATAAAGACTCACTTATATTCATTAATTCTTTATAACAATATGTAAGAATTGCTTATTTTGCTTATTTGCTGTTTCTATGGGTCCGTAAGTGACTGAACTCTACTTCCTGTAACTCGTGGCCATAGAAACGGCATAATACATACCGATTAGGTCATTAACCTTATTATTCTTAAAACTATTTTATTACATTATATAATTTTATATTTTATAGTTTACCACTACATCTCCCTTGAAAAATAAAAGAATTTTCGTTATACAAAATGAAAATTCTGTTTCACTATAATTATTGAGGTGAAATATACTAAACTTTACTACTCGACTTATTACGAGAAATAAGGTTTTGTTCTGTTTTTATGAACAAGCACTTCCTTGCTCTTCCGGATAATCCTTACGTTTGGTGCTTCGTCATTTACCACTACATACGGTCCTTCATAGATACTAGACAGTTTATTTCCTACCTCACTTTTCACTAACACAAGATCGTCTTTTTTGTACGTCACTGGGTTTATATTTTTGTCATAAGTCTTTTTTCTTTCCACTTTACTAAAAACTAAATTATTTCGCGCATCTTCTTGAGCTTTTTGAAGTCTATATTTTAATTCTAGCGGGTAACTGTTATAATTATATAAAGGGTTAACAATATTTTGCAAATTGCTAGGTATGTTACATATTTTACCAAATACTAATTCGAAAGGAGTATATTGGGTTTCTGTATGAACTGTTGTGTTGTATGCAAAACATCAGTATGGAACCCACGAACTCCATAACGAGCTATTGTTTTTGCACTGTATTCTTAAATAAGCACCAAGAGCTTTATGAGTATTTTCTAAAGAACCTATGCTTTCATGATGATACGCAGTTGATTGTAGCTTTTTAATTTCTAAGAGTTTACATGTTTCCGACATAGTTTCTGAAATAAATTCTGAACCTTGATCTGTGGCAATTTCTTTAGGTATGCCGTATCTTAGAATAAAATTTTCGACAAAACTTCTAGCAACTGTAACAGAATCCTTTGATTTAATTGGATAGGCTTCAACAAATTTTGACACTTCACACTGAATTGTTAAAATATACACAAAATCCTTAGTATCTTTATCTAAAGGTCCAACAATATCCAAATAAATTTTTTCAAATGCTGTATTAGCAGTAGAAGTAATGACCATCGGTTCTTTTATATTTTTACAATGTTTTTGTTTTTGACAACTGTCGCATTTTTTAACGTATTCTCTGACATCCTTATACATTCCAGGCCAAAAGTAAAATGTTATTTGTCATTCTACGAATGCCTGCATGACCGCTTGTTGGTAGTAGGTGAAAATCATTTAATATACATTTTATCGTATCTTTGTTACTTATTCGTTGTACTCCTTTTATTACACAAACATTTATTTACAATTTATGTTCAGTGTTTTTGTCTAATTTTTTATTGAAAACAAGTTCAATCATTTCATGAGGCTTTTTGAGAACTTCTACAATATTGGGTTGATCAGATCCACTATTTATAGGAGTTGTCTCAGCTTTACTCGTATTTTCTTTTTTACTTTGAGCTCTCGTCAAAATGTTAACTATATTTCTATGCATATCTTTGAGTTCTTCTGAAGTGAGAATTATTCGAGATAATGCATCTGCAGTTACATTATCTTTCCCTTTAATATACTCTATCTGAAAGTCATATTCCTCCAATAGCAATCGAAATTTTGTTAACCGGCTTGACGGGCTGTTATGATTAAACAAATACACTAAAGGTCTCTGATCTGACAAAATTTTAAAGTGTTCTGAGAGCAAATAAGGCCTAAAATATTTTGCTGTCCATACAATGGCCAAAAGCTCTTTTTCTATGGTTGAATAACGTATTTCACTTTTATTTAGCGGGCGACTAATATATGCCACTGGTTTGTAATTACTATTTGAGAGCACCGCCCCTATTGCTACCCCTGAGGCATCTGTTTGTAATATAAATTGATTTTGGTCAGAGAAATCTGGATAATCTAATACTGGCAGACTTCTAAGCGAATGTTTAAAAATTTCAAATGATTTTTGACAGTCTTCCGTCCATAAAAATTGGGAATGTTTTCGAGTTAACTTATTTAATGGCAGTGCTGTCTTCGCGAATTTTGGAATAAATTTTCTATAGTAATTGGCGAAGGCAACGAACCTTTTAACTTCTTCTGCATTTTTAGGTACAGGGTAATTCTCTAATACTCTTGTTTTATCTGGATCAGGTAGAATACCTTTAGATGATATCAAATGTCCTGAATACAATACTTCTTTTTGTAGGAAAACACATTTTAAGGGATTTAATTTCAAATTTACTTCCCTGAGCCTATTAAAGACATCTAACAAATTTTTATTATGCTGTTCCAAATTTCTACCGAAAACTATTATATCATCTAAATAACAAAAACATTTATTATAATTTAGACCTGACATAGCAACTGAGATCATCCGCGAAAAAGCACTTGGACTGATTTTTAGTCCCATAGGTAATTTTTTCATTTGGTACTGTCCCTCATTGGTTGAAAATGCTGTGCAAGGCTTACTTTCTGGAGTTAATTCAATTTGGTAATACTCCTGGCTAAGATCAAGATGTGTAAAATAAATTGCGCCGGACAAAGAGTCTAAAATTTCGACAATATTAGGTAATGGAAATTTGTCATCCTTGATTTGTTCATTTAATTTTCTGTAATCTACCACTAATCTAGTCCTTTTTCAGTACTATTTGGCAATGATTTCTTAGGAACTAATAAAACAGGCGAATTAAATTCACTGACAGCTTTTTCTATAATATCTTCCTCCAGCATTTTATGTATATGCTTATTTAACTCTGCTTTCTGGGCATGAGGTACCCGGTAAGGCTTTACATAAACTGGTACTGCGTTTTCCTTGAGATGAATCGTTTGCTTATAAATATTTGTTATTGACAACTTATCTCCGGGTAGGTGAAATATATCGCTAAATTTAGCACATATATTTTCGATTGAAATTTGTTCTTCTAACTGCAAATGCTTAAAATCTAATTGTTTTAATAATGTTTTAATTCTCTCTGCTGTAACAGTAGCATTGAAAATCTCGCATTTATTATAATCATCAAGTTTGTGTATTTCTGGCGAAATATTTTTTAAAGTAACTTCATCTTCTCGAGTATTTAATATTTTTAATGGTATTTTCCCATTAACAGGTTTACATATAGCACCTGCTAAAAAAACTCCGTCACACAGTTCTTTCGGAAGAACTACACAGTCTTCCATAAAAGCAATAGGAAAGTATTGAATACTTTCACATCTAGGGTATAAAGAAATGTTATTTTCATGTTTTGAATTTAATTGTATCGTTACTTCGCTGTTGTTATTTAATAAAGATATTTTATTTTTCTCGAAATTTATTATTGCTTTATATTTTTTGAGAAAACTTTGCCCTAATATACCATTGTTCACACAAGGTAAATTTTTAAATACATAGAACTTCTGATAAAAATAATGATTATCAAATTTCAATTTTAAAACTACATATCCTTCGGAAGTCAAATTTCCACCTAAACCCTTAACAGTCAAATTCTCTTTATATATAGTGTCGTTAGCTGTTAGACAGTTATATTTTATTACACTTACGGTAGCACCGGTATCTATTATAAAGTTATAATTTCGTTCTTGTATGTAACAATTTACCCAGTTTAAACTTTCACAGGAATAAATTTCATTAATTGTCTCGAAAAAACTGAAAATTCTCGCTATTTTGTGAATTTACAGTTGAATTTGATGCATTGGCATCTTCCGAAATGAAAACTGGTTACTGATCTGTCGGCCTTGATAACGTCCGCGGCCTTGTCGTAACGTGATATTGTTATTGCGGTGAGATTCCCGTTGGTGTATATTGTTGTTTTGAAAATGATTGGAATGATTGAATCCTTTATTACCTCTAAAATTTGAATAACCATTATTTCTGTAATTGGCTCTGGTAGAAAATGACCTATTGGGATAATAGCGAACCCTTCTACCGCGATGGTATCCCCTTGTAAATGACATTACTTGCGGATTTTCAGAGTTTCTCTGTATATTTTCATCTAATGCTGATCTAATTGCGTCTTTTAAGGAGATAAAATTTCTAGCTGAAACAATAGTACTAAGTCTTTGATTTTTTAAGCCATCTGCAAATTGTTTGATCGCTAGTTTTTCATTAATAAGTTTTAGTATTCTAAATGCGTCATTGTTACCGTTAGCTTGCGAAATTGTCAAATCAACGAAAAGAGATTCTAGCTCTTTTCCAAAATCTTCGATTGATTTATCACCTTGCCTAGAACGCAAAATTCTTGATTGTAAAGCAGTATCAGATTTTCTAGTCAATAGATGTGTTTTTATATCAGAAACTTAATCTATAACATTAACATAATTTTGAGATAGCCTAAGTTTAGCGCTCGCTGATAACCGTGTTTTTAAAACAAATGATACTAACGATTTTTTACCATTATCATCAAGGATTGATTCGTATAATTCAATTGCGTCAATTAATTGATTAGTTGTATGTAATTTCATTATCATCCATTATAGGCAATAAATTTACGGCTACTTTTAAATCAAATGAAGCCATTTTTGTGTCAAAACTATAGCTCGTATGGACAAACCTTAAAATTTCTGAATACAATCCATTAATTTTATGTGTGTTAGCTTTTATTATTGAGATGTCCTCTTCCGAGTATTCAAAATTTTTAATTTTGTCATTAATTTCCAATAATATTGTCTCAAAATCAACATATATTTGCTTAGCTTCCCCAACTTTCTTATTTAAAATATCACCTTTTCTTCTTTCTGGTCCTATTTTAATTAAATACTTTCTTATTTCATGTAATTTGTCGTAAATTTCATTAAGTTTCGGCATAGTCATTTATATAAGATGTGAGGGAAGTTCGCAAATTAACCTTAATTGCAGTAATTGAAAAGTACATGTTAAATATATATAATAATTTTTTTTTTTTTACCAGTTACCCGTGCGTTCTTCTAGTGTTTAAAACTCACTGTTAGACTTCCACAGTTTCACACTTATGCGGCGGTTGTCTCTTTTAAACTATTTCTTGGCTCCTTGAAATCTCTTTTCTAATCCTATCCACCATTCTTCTTTTAACAAACCTGTACAGCATAACTACCAAAATGCACACAACTGCAATGAAAGCAACAACTCCTAGGACTTTAACAACATCACATTGATTTGTGTTTTGGTTTGTCTGGTTTGTAACACTTCCACTGTTTCCAGCTTGGGCTATTATACCTTCCTCCTTTACTTCCTTTGATTGATTAGTTCCACCCATAATTTTATTTGTGAAACTTTAATATTCTACTCGTACTTATTACAATCCCATTTCAGCTACAATACTTCACTAAACTTATTTTACAACACTCATGAAACTTAAAGGCAGGATCGCCATGTGATGGCTCCTGGAATAGGAACTATTTTTCCTGGTATAAGAATAATCAACTAACTCGTACGAATGAATTTTATTGACTACTTTTATATAAAGACTCACTTATATTCATTAATTCTTTATAACAATATGTAAGAATTGCTTATTTTGCTTATTTTGCTTATTTGCTGTTTCTATGGGTCCGTAAGTGACTGAACTCTACTTCCTGTAACTCGTGGCCATAGAAACAGCATAATACATATCGATTAGGTCATTAACCTTATTATTCTTAAAACTATTTTATTACATTATATAATTTTATATTCTATAGTTTACCACTACAGTACGTCTGAAGAACTTAGCCAAATCATGTGAGTTTCAAAATTTCCAAAATGAGGCACTGAGATATCGATTTGTGTGTGGGATCAGATCAGAGGCTATAAAACGAAAGCTGTTGACGGAGGCGGCATTAACATTCGATGGAGTTCATAAAATTGCAGTTGCGATGGAGTTAGCCGAGGGACAGTTGAAAGTAGTGGGTCCAGATATTGGTCAAGTCAATAAAATATAGGTATCAAAAAAGGTATATTTCAAAAGCCGGATTTAGTAAGTCAAACTCCAATCACGGTAAGTCCAACAATCAACCAATTGTGTCTACATCACAGTCCAGTAATAGAAAATCCAATTGTAAGAGGTGTAACCGATTTCACCTTGACTACAATAAGTGTCCAGCTGTGTCTTGGAAATGATACTTTTGTAACCAGATAGGTCATACTGCACAGTCTGCCATGTGCACAAATAAAATCCACGAGTTAGAAGAGGAGCAAAATTATGTTGTTGAGACAGAAGAGTCTGAATATGGATTCGAGTTAGGTGTGTTATCTGAGGACGTGGGTGAGTGTACTATTAAGTCTTTAACATCTGGTAGTAGTGACACACTAAGAGTCAGTATGTGAATTGACCATAGAAATGGAAGTGGATTCATTGGCTGTACGTCCAGTAATGCATTTTAGCGATTTTCTTGAAACGTTTCCAAATTTAGTTCTTGAAGCTGTTGATTTTAAATTGGTCAAAAAGCTGAGATTTTGGGACAAGTCTTTGTATATGTAACTTATTTAAATAAAATGTTTTATTTACCATTAGTAGTACTTGAGTAAGAAGTACATTTTGTACCCCTTTTGGGTAGAAATTGGCTAAATGTGCTTAATCTGAACTGGAAAAATAATGTCTTAGATAGTCAAATATCCGAAATCATATCAGAAGGCAGTAGAATTAAGTTGATAAACTCTATCAAAACTAAATTCAGAGACTTATTTCAGGATGAACCTAATTCTTCTACCAAAAACTTTAAAGCAGAGTTTGAGGTCAAGAATGGTTTCAAACCAATATTTCATAGGGCATATGAAATGCCTTTTTCTATGAAGCACGTGGAAGTGGAAAAGGAAATTGAAAAAATGGTCGAGTCTGGTATATTAGAAAAAGTAACACATATCAAATTATTGTAGTTCCAAAAATAATTCCAATGATATTAGGATGTGTGTGATTTAAAAAAAAAACATTAAATCGGGCTATCGATACCGAACATTGTGTATTGCCTTTGCCAAGCGATATTTCTGCTAGTTTAAATCGTAGTAACTATTTCTCTGTTGTTGACCTAAAGGGCGCTTACCAGCAGCTACAAATAAGCGATTCTTCACAAGAACTTTTCACAGTTAACACCCATATCGGTCTTTTCAGGTTTAATAGCTTAACATATGGAGTCAGTTCGGCTCTAAGCATTTTTCAATGTATAATGGATGCAATATTGGCTGGTTTATCCAAAACCAAGATGATATCCTGGTTCATGGTGAAACTATGGAAGAATGTTATGAGAATGTCAAAAGTGTATTTAAGAGATTACAAAAGTTCCACGTTAAGGTTAACAAGAATCAGTCTGTTATATTTTTAGACCATAAAATAGATTGTCATGGCATTCATCCTACTGATGGAAAGATAGAGTGCATAAATAAGGCACCTTCACCTCAAAACTTGACTGAGTCCTACTTGGGCTTATTGAATTACTATGGAGAGAATGAGAAAAAGTACTCAAACTTAGAGCGTGAAAGTTTGGCCATAATTTTCAGTTTAAAAAATTTTCACAAGTATATCTAAGGTCGAAAGTGTACGCTGATATCAGACCACCAACCCCTTCAATTTATTCTTGGCAAAAATAAAAATATTCCGGTTACCGCTGCTTCTCGATGGGCACTAATTCTATCAGCTTATGACTATGACATTTTTTATAAAAAGGTATGTCAAATACCACATGCTGATGGCCTGTCTCGTGTACCTATGAATTGCTCAACTGGAGTTTCAGATTAACTTTTTTCATTTAGTTTATGTTATGATGCTCCTTTAACTTATGAAAACATCGCGAAGGCTACAAAAAAATATATCACCCTTTCCAAAGTTATAGATCTCACCCTTTCTGGATGGCCAAATTATAATAGTGATAAAAATTCAAAACCTTATTTTGAAAAATGTTTAGAGCTTTCAGTGGAGAAAGAATGTTTATTGGTCGGAAATAAAGTGGTCATACCACAGCAGCTTCAAAGTAATATTTTAAAATTATTTCATGAACAACACGTTGGCATTGTTAGAACAAAGATGCTGATGAGATCTTATTGTTGGTGGCCAGGTATGAATGAGGCTATTGAAGCTTTTATTAGCTCGTGTGAAACATGTCAAATAACTCAAAATTTCACGAGTAGTAGTGTACTTCTTCCTTGGCCCTGTGCACCTAGTAATTTTTATGGGGTCAATATAAATTTTTTTAAGAAGTTTAATTTAGTCTCCTTGATTTTGGTAGATGATAAATCTAAATGGACTGAAGTGAAACTTATCAGGGATGGTACTAATATAAGAGAAACTATCCTGGCCCTTAAACAGATTTTTTCAGTGTTGGGTTTGCCAGCAGAATTGATATCTGATAACGGGCCTCCATTCAATAGTTTTGAGTTTACTGTTCCCTACTTGAAGAAAGGGAAAAACAGGTCAGCACAATCTAAATTCTAAATCTATAAATCAAAGCATTAAATACATAGCAGTTTTTGGTGTATCTAATTTAGATTCTACTTCAATTTGGTTGTCGATATTTTTTGGTTAGGTGTTTTAATAGGTGTATCTGATTCTGTCCCGCTTAAATTGTCCATTTCATTATTATTTTCCTCGTTAATTTTTAGTTCTCGTTGTTGTTTAATTTTTGGTCTTTCATTAAAGATAATATTTCTTCCAATAATTACTTTTTGTTTTTCTGTATCCCACAAACGATATCTATTATCTGTATAAACAACTAACAACATTTTTTTGCTTCTTGCATCCAATTTATTATGTCTTCCTCCTTTTGGTATGTGAAGATAGGCATCACATCCAAAAACTTTTATTTTTTCTAAATTAGATTTTTGATCATACCTACCCAATCTCTGCAGGTGTTGATTGATCTTTTATTACAGAGGTTTCAGTTCTATTCAACAAATAAATAGATGTTCTAACTGCATCCTCCCGAAATTACTTTGATAAATCATCTTTTAAAAGTGCCAGAAGAAAGAAATCGGTACATACAAACTATGGCAAAAGAAAATTAACACTTACCTGCTCAGAATAATTTAGAATTTATCCCTGGTAAGACAAAATTATTACCATACATAAAATCCATAAGGAATAGATTATTACCAGCCCAGGACAAGAATTATGACATTTTCATAATTATAGCCGTATTTTATTGTTGAAGATTTCAAAATTTTAAACCTATATGAATTTGCAGTGAACTTTCTTAAATTTTTTGTGGTTATAACCTAGAAAATCAAACAATTTCGTTTAAACACTTATCTATTGGACAAATTGTATGTTCAACTTGTGTTTAGGATAAGAAAATTCATAATTACCTTCATATATACTATTTGACTATCAAAATTATTTAATAATAGTACGTTATAATACATGATGGACAACATGTGCATCATAATATTCATAATTTAGGAATTTAGAGGTTAAAATTGACCTGGTCGATATATTGAATTTCTATGTTTCAAATAGTATCGATTCTAAACAGAATTGGACAGTACCGTATTTAGGTTTAGTGTAAACAATTTATTTATGATAGGTATACAATTGAAAATAGCATAAAAAAAATATATTTTATTCATGAATAATTAGAAGTAATTTAATATTAAAATTCTTTAATTAAAAAAAAATAATAAAAATAATAATTTAATTATAAAATAAAATAATAATAAGATTATTTATGAATGAAAAGTAAGGTCGAGGAAGCTTCCGATTAAAATTAAAATATATATAAATTTTGATTATTTTCTACTTTTCAATACATTTCTTTTCAATTTTTTCTAATTAGTTTTATATGGTTTCTTTTTATTTCTTCGTTTCGTTACAATTATTATATATGAGACAAAAATAATATTCTGTATTAGTTTATAAAACAAAGTTTTGAGTTATTTAATAAAAATTTATTATAAAAAAAAAATCATTATAACAATTATTTGTCTATTTCTATAATATTCAATTAGGAACCGCCCCAAAAGATAGAGAAATATTCTTATAAGAAAAATATTACAATATATAGATATATATATATATATATATATATATATATATTGTTATGATTTTATTTTGTGCCTCTTTGTTGTTATGGCAAATTTTGATTATTTATATTTTTTTTTTAACTTATCCAATTTATTTTATTCAAATTTTTTATATTTGTTGGGCGCCAAATTGTTTATAAAAAAAAACAATTAATAATTAGTTACCTTATTTTTTATTATGAGAGTCTTTCAACCTCAGGGTCGAATAGTTCCAATGTGACAAAACAAACTTGCAAAAAAAATACTATTTTTTTTTTAATAAAATATCTATGATGTGAAACAATAATATTTTTATTTATTTTATGTCCAAATTTAAAAACAAACCTTCCTTAAATAAATTTTCATTTTACCTCTCGTACACTCTTATTAATGCCTTCAGATAATTTGTAATTATTTTATTTTTTTTAATTCTAATTATTTAAGTATTATTATTATTATGTAAGTATTATATTTTTTTATTTATTATTTTAAAGTTCAAACTATAATATTTTATATGCAATAAATTTAGCAGTTTAATTAATTAATCAAAAATTGTACCTAACCTCAAAATATCTTTTACTTAACGAACTAACTATATCTTCTTCTCTTCTTATTTAATTCAACTTTACCATAATTTTATCCTTTTAGATATCAGGAAATAATTAATAATCTCTTACCAATTTTTTTAATTGACAATCTTCACTATAAATTCTTTTCTCAAAAGAAAATCTGGTCTCAATTACCATGGAATAGAGCTTTTAGATGCTTTCTTCGCCTCTGTATGTCTTATTCAATTTCATATATTATTGCTTCACCTCCTTTCCTCAACTACAGCTTCTCTTTAACCAAATTTCTCAAATATTCTCCTCCGTCAAATATTGTCACCTTTTTCCTCTACAATTTATATTATGTTTTCAGTTTTCTTTTCAAATTCAAATTGATTTCTACTTTCCAAAATTTTAAAAAAATTGTTGATTTCTCTCAATTTTTTTTTATCTATCAAAATTGAAGTTTTTTTCATAAGCTTCTAATTTTTTTTTTTTTAATTGTCAAAATTTCTTACTGTCACCTATTCTATCAATAAATCAATCGTCATAAATTTTTAATACTTTCTTTCTACTTTTAAATTCATATTACCTTTTATCCCACCTCTTACAATTTATCTGATGGCTTTCACATATTTTATACATATAACAAAAAAAACTTTACTTTTAACATTACATTTCATTTTCTATTCCTAATATTTTTATACTTTATACATCTAATGATCAATCATGTTTTAATTTACAAATACAGTTTCTGATATTTTTTACATATATTTTTATTGTTTACACTTTAAAATATTTTGATCTTCAATATTATTATAGCTTGAACCTTTTCTTTTTTTGTTATTGGAATTTTATTGTTATTTTTAAATTCATATTTTGTCTATTTTTTTGGAATGTTTTAAATATTGAATATTTCATTTCATTTCAATATATATATATAAATTATTAGAAATATTTGCCAACTCAGTAATGGAGAAGATTTATGTGGGGATGTGGCAAGAAAATACCAGAGAGTACTCTTTTTAAAATTTATTCCAAGCTTTCGAATATTATATATTCATTCTCAAGGAATTATCTAAATGAGGATGTTGGTATAATAGTGAAAAATTGTATAAAAAATTGATATAAAATTCAATTTTTTATACAATTTTTCACTATTATACCAACATCCTCATTTAGATAGATAATATATATAACTCTGATTATATTTAGTGTTTTTTTTTTAGAGAAAAATACTTATTTTTAAAGTACACACTTTATTTTGTTAGGCTTTCGTTGCACTTCGTCAACTTCGTCAGAACAAAACTTGTGATTAAAAAATAAAATCTAAATACTCCACTGCAATAAAAATACAAAATACTTCCATGAAAAACACGTTCAAATTTTGAATATTTTACCAAACTAATGTCAAAATTGGAATTGACAAATAAAATGTTTATAAATTTGTGTTGGTAAATAGCAATTTCAAAGGTTGTATTTAATTGTCCGTTTGTTTATAGATTGATGTCAGTTTCTGTGTCAATGTCTGGACTAGTATTGGTTATAGAATGATTTTTATGTCTCTTCTTTTTCAGTTTTAAGTCTAGGTCCATAAGGTTTGAGTAAATTAAATTGAGTCCGTCAGTATCGGTCTTAGTATTCATTGGATGTTCTTCTTGGGATATTCTAGCCATTTCAATAAAAAGTCTTTCTGTATAGTTTTTACATTTGTCAAGTACTTCAGTGTTCTCAAAGTCTATACTATGTCCAGTCTTATGGGCATGTTGGGCTAATGCACATCGATTCACGTATCGTTTGCAATTACTTTTATGTGAAGTTATACGGTCTTTTAGGTGTCTTGCAGTATGTCCTATGTAATTTTGTTCACAATCTTTACAAGGAATATATATATATATAATTCGATCGGTTTCCCAAAATATAATTAAATCGTAAGGATTATAAACTAGCTATCATACAACATCATACACAGTATTTAACGCCTCAAGAGGATCCAAAAATCCACTAAGAAACTCCCGTTCATCTTCTTCGTAACTGCTGGTACTTCCGCATTTTAAATACTGTGATACAGATATCAACTTCAAATTATTTTTAACTTGTACCGCATTCGGTACTATTTATTCGCTTTTCAACACGCTAAATAAATTTTCGAGGCAGTCATGAGGAAATCGGCTAGTTAGAATAAACTGATAATTTTTTTGCTCCAATAATTCTGACTAATTCTAACATTGATTGTGTTGAGATTAGAACACCCGTTTGTGAAGATATCTGAATTTTTTTTTAGCCAAAAAATATACCAGAAAATAAACTTATTAATCCTTCCAAAAATGTTATTGTTTCTTTATAGATATCAATATTAAATCTGCCTTGTCGGGACCCCGTATAAAAAATTTGTTTGGAGGCCCTTATATGAGGGTAAAGATTTTTCACAGAAGAAAAAAAATATTGTGAAAAGAAATATTTATTTATCATAACATAATTTATCCATTTTACAAATAAAAATCAAATTTTTAATATTCGCTCTCCTTGCAAATATTCACTCTCCCTGCCTTTTTTTCGGCAAACTGATTTATTAAATCATTTATGGCTTATGTAATTTTAGTTTTTCTAAAGTTTCTGCCTCTATGGACAATAGTGAGAGGTCTGACAGACGTTCTTGTCCCATCGAAGTTCTTAAGTAATTTTTTATCAGTTTTAATTTTGAAAAACTTCTTTCAGCTGTTGCGGTTGTAACTGGAAGGGTCAAGAATAAAAAACATGCTGTGATTACCTCGGGAAAACTGGATGCAAGACTATTGAATTTTACTAGCAATAATTCAATGAGTTCTTCAAAGGAATAAATTTTTTTAATTTCAGATTTTAAGAATGTTTTTAGAGCCTTTAATTGGTCACAAAGATTAAGTTAGATGTCTTTACTGTATTTAGCAGACAGTTTTCCGGAAGCAATTAATATCTCTTCGCTTGAAAAAGATAGGAGTTTCTCCGGTTGTAATATTTCGAACATACTACTGGCAAATGCCTTGAAATCTTACTTTAGGTTGAGAAATTAATATATCTAAACAGTAATAGTATACATTGACTTTGAAATTGGATTCCGGTCGGAAATTCTCTCATCTTGTGATAACTCATCAAAAAAAAGCGATTCGAGTTAAGTATCCAGAAAAGCAGAATAAACAAAAAAGAAGTAAACAAGATAGAACAGTGCTATTGTTTAACGAATAATATAAATAGGTCTCAATCAACATTTGAAACGACTTCTAACTCACTTTTCATAGACTTCGAATTGACTTCTTGTTGTAACGTTAATATATCATAGTATTATTTTATAATTAAGTGTTTAAGTTAATCAACAATTGTGTTGAATCCTGTATGTGAATCTTTAAATAAATTTTTAAAAATAAACGTTTTAATTTCAAAGTTAAAACTGGCGCAGTCAGTAGGATACGTACGGTCGAAAAAGTGTCGCATTACGTCGGGAAATCTTTAATCGATCTTGGTATTTCAATACCTTTGTGCGTATTCTGGACTAAGTTCCCTTCGACAAAAATCAACGAGTTGTGCATCATCAAGAGTGATCAAGTTAGAAGCCCGAGAAGAAATTGCTGAACGAATTGACGACCAGCTGAATTCCTTCTGCCTATTTCTCCTAAGAACAAGGTAGGAATAGATAAATAAGTTGTAAATTGCAAATATTCATTTTTGTTGATCTTCTGAATGAACGAACTTGAAGAAGTTCTAAAACAATTTAATTTACTTGATATAAGCAATATAAACATGACTGAAAACAGAGTTAATTGGGATTTATTCAAATCCAAAATTGATAATATTAAGCCTTACGATGGCAATGTCAATACATTAAATAAATTTTTAGTGCGTTGTGAAAACTTGATTGTTACTTATCGTATGTACAACGATAATATTTTAAATGATCATATTTTCGAATGCATACAAGAAAAGCTAGTTGGACAAGCTGAAGCATTAGTAGGAAACCGCGCAGAATTGAATAATTGGAACTCTCTAAAACATGCATTAAAACAATGCTTTTCAGATAGAAGAGATCTTGATTGTTTGATTCAAGAATTAACTAGGGTTAAACCTAATAAAAATGAAAATTTAATAGATTTTGGAACAAAATTACAATTACTTAGAAGCACTATAATTCAACGTATAAGTAATGATACAGAGTTGTCAGCAAATGACAAAACTTGCGAAATAAACCATTGCGATAAAACAGCATTAAATACATTTGTAGGAAGTTGTACAGGAGTATTAAGAAATAACATGCATTTGAAAAGACCTGACTCTTTAGAAAGTGCTATTGCATATGTCAAAGAATTTTATAATTTTGAAAAACTATATGGTAATTTCAACGATACAAAATATATTCCTAAAAATAATTCCAATTATCAAAGATTCAACAATAATAATGATAACTATCAAAATTATCAAAGATTTAACAATAATAATGATAACTACCAAAATTATCAAAAATTTAACAATAATAATGATAACTATCAAAATTACCAAAGATCTAACAATAATAATGATAACCATAGAAATAATTTTCCAAGTCAACCTATTCATATACAACAAAGACCTATACCACCTCGAAAATTTCCAACAAATGCACAAGTTTTTGGAAAACCACGAAATGTATTTAAACCAAGTCAAACACATGTAAATAATTTACCAAAACCTGAACCAATGTCTACAACCTCTAGAAATGTTACAAGCAACTCTAGAAATTCAAATAATAACAATAATTTTCCTAACAGAAGTAATAACTATTACAGGCCCCAATATAATAATAATTTTCGACAAAAACCAAATTACATAGCTGAAGAGCTATACAATAACAATTACAAAAAAGAGAGTAATGATTACAGCGATGATGATGACTATGAACCAATAGGAAATATTTCTAAACCTGTTGAAGAACGTGATTTAGAACAACATGAAAATTTTCACAAAAAGCCCCCAAAATTCAAAAAGAGATAGTAGAAATCAACATAATAACAAACAATCCACTCCCTTACATAGAAATTCAACAACCTAAATTGAAACTTTTAATAGATACAGGGAGTAGTCGATCTATAATTAAACCAATAATCGCAGAAACATTTTATAAAGGAAAAATATTTCATGATAATATAGAAATAAAAACTTCAATTGGTAATAAAGTAATAAATAGACAAGTAACAATTCCAGCATTTAAAGAATTCAATACTAATGATAATATTAATTATATTTTGTTTGATTTTCACGATTTTTATGACGGAATTATAGGTTTACAATATTTAATGAAAATGGAATTCAATATAGACTTGCAAAATAAAAGATTAATAAATTATAATACTGAAATACCCATTAAATTTCGAAAATCAGAAGAAACTGATATCAAAATTGAATTAGGACCTTTAGAAAGAATTTTAAAAGAAATACCAATCACAATACAGGAAGGTGATGTAATAATAAACGAAGTTAAATTACAAAATTTAAAAATACCTGCAACACTGACAAAAGCAAAAAATGGACATGCAATTATAGAATTAATTAATGAAACTAATAACCCGATATCAATAACTTTGAATAAACCAATTCCTGCTTCAATTTTTATTCCCTCTCAATATGAAATATTTAAATTTGAATATTTCAATAAAAATAAAAACAAAAATGATGATATAATTATTGAACTACAAATTAATCAACTTTTAAGAACAGATCATATGAATCAAGAAGAAAAAGATAATATCATTAATTTATGTAATAAATACTTTGATATATTCTATAAACCTGGAGATCCATTAACGTTCACTTCTAAAATTAAACATGAAATTAAAACAACAGATGAAGAACCTGTACATGGCAAATCATATAGATACCCATATATACATAAAGAAGAGATAAAGAAACAAATAAATGAAATGCTAGAGAAAAATATTATACGACCCTCTTCCAGTCCTTGGGGAAGTCCCATATGGATTGTTAGTAAGAAAATAGACGCCTCCGGAAAACAAAAATGGAGATTAGTAATAGATTATAGAAAATTAAATGACAAAACAATTAGTGATAGATATCCAATACCCAACATTAATGATATATTAGATAAGTTAGGTAGGTCACAATACTTCACAACCCTCGATTTAGCTGCTGGTTTTCATCAAATTGAAATGAGCCAATCATCGATAGAAAAAACAGCTTTTAACGTAGACAACGGTCATTACGAATTTTTAAGAATGCCCTTTGGTTTAAAAAATGCCCCTTCAACATTCCAGAGAGTAATGGATGAAATATTGAAAGATTTACAAAACAAAGTCTGCATGGTATACATGGACGATATAATAATTTTCAGTACAAGTTTACAAGAACACATTCAAAATTTAAAATTAGTATTTGATAAATTGAGAGAAGCTAGATTAAAAATTCAAATTGATAAATGTGAATTTCTTAGAAAAGAAGTAGAATTCTTAGGTCATGTAGTGACACCTGAAGGCATTAAGCCAAATCAAAAAAAGATTTCAGCTATTAAACAATTTCCTATACCCCGTACTCAGAAAGAAATAAAATCATTTCTAGGCTTACTGGGATATTATAGAAAATTTATAAAAAATTTCGCTAAAATAACAAAACCAATGACAACCTGTCTTAAGAAAGATCAAAAAGTAGTACATACTGAAGAATTTGTAAAATGTTTTGAAACATGTAAAGATTTATTAACATCAGAACCAGTATTAGCATATCCAGACTTTACTAAAAATTTACAATTAATTACAGATGCATCAAATTATGCAATAGGTGCAGTACTAATGCAAGAAAATCATCCAATATGTTATGCTTCACGCACTCTTAACGAATCAGAAATAAATTACTCCACAATTGAGAAAGAATTACTCGCCATAGTGTATGGTTGTAAATATTTCAGACCATATTTATTTGGCAGATCATTCCAAATATTAACAGATCATAAACCCCTTCAATGGCTTTTTTCATTAAAAGAACCCAACTCACGCTTAGTCAGATGGCGACTTAAGCTTGAAGAATTTGATTATTCTGTTCATTATTTAAAAGGTAAAAATAATAAAGTAGCTGATGCACTGTCTAGAATTCAAAATAATCCAAATTCAGATTTAAACGCACTCGAAACAGCATCTTTAGACGTTAATTTCGATGCAGATGATATAGATGACATAATAACAAGAGAAATATCAGATATACCTAACATTACAGAAGACGATTATTATAGAACATTAAACGAACTAGAATTATTAGATAATCCTCAAAGAAAATGTAACATTATATCAAACATTCAAATAAAACCACCCAATACTCAACCAGATGACACTGACTAGGAACAGTACATACTTCATTAGAAAATCCTATACTTTCAATACCTATAAGTGAAAAATCCTTGAATACCTATAAAAATCAAATATTGATTACTAGCGGAGAAATTAATGATATAAAAATTAAAGAAGAAAAGATTTTTGAAAATAAACGACTTTATGTAACAATACCCCAAAGAAATCTAGAACAAAATATTTTTAAATTCATAAAAGAATATATAGATCCAAAAAAGACGTATGCAATAAAGTTCAGAAATCAATTACTACCAGAAAACTTTATAACCACTGTTCAAAAATATTTCAGAAATTCAGCATTTAAATTTATACATTTTCCAAAATTATTAGAAGATATTTTACTAACAGAGGAACAAAAAGAAAAAATTGAATACTATCACATTTTCAAGAAAGGTCATCGCGGAATCAATGAAGTAAAAGCTTCTTTAGGAACCCGATATTATTGGCCCAAAATGAATGAAGATATTGAAAACTTTATAAACAGTTGTGAAACTTGTTTAAAAAATAAATACGACAGAAATCCGGCAGTAGTAAAATTTAATCTTACTCCCACAGCATCAAAACCTTTTGATCATATACATATAGATGTTTTCAAAATTTCTAATAAATCGTATCTTACTATTATAGATTCTTTTTCTAGATATGGCCAAGCATACCCAATTCAAAGTACAAACGGTATTTCCGTAGTAGAAAATTTATTAACTTATATCAGTCATCACGGACTTCCATATAAAATAACTGCTGACTCAGGATCAGAATTTAAAAACAATGATTTAAAAGATTTTTGTAAATTACACCATATCGAATTACATTTTACCACAGCAAAAAATAGTAACTCGAACTCACCAGTAGAACGTTTTCATTCTACGTTGATAGAGCATTATAGGTGTTTACGAGAAGAAAACAAAGAATTACATTCAGACCAATTAATTAAACACGCAGTTCTAAGCTATAACAATTCTATTCATTCAGTAACAAAATTCACACCATTTGAAATAATAAAAGGACATATAAATAACCCTGACCCATTTGACTTGAACGACAATTTAATATTATCTTATTACGTTCAAAATCACAAACAGGCTAGTAAGCAATTATATAATAAAATTAAAGAAAGAAATGAACAGGTAAAAGAAAACAACATAACAAAACTCAATACAAAACGAAATGATCCTCCTGATTATAAAAATCAAACCACAGCCTACGTACAGACAAAATCACGTGACAAAAAATAACCTAAATTTAAAAAAGTTGAAATAATCAAAGACTCAGGTGTAATACTTGAAACTAACAAAGGCAATTATCATAAAAGCATAATTAGAAAACCTAAAAATAATTACGATACATTGTTACAGGACGATGAAGATTACTTTGACGATACTTATGACGATATTCCTGACATTTCAAATCGGATGCCAGACAGAAGACATCCAAATAACTAATTTAAGAAATTTATTATTACCCGTTAAGCTAGGCTCTTGTAATAGTTATTTATGTAACTAGTGTGTAAAGTAGCCTTTTTTTTGACGAATGTGAATGTTGTCGCATGAGCCGCAGGCGAATGCGACAATCACATGAGTCGAAAAAAAGGTCTTTACACACGAATTACATACAAAATTTTTTCTACTATCGAAAACTTTATCAAAATACAGAAGTTTAGGTAATATGCCACTAGAACATTTTCGAAATTTATCATTTTATTTTTTCCACACTATTTGCGAAGTAATCTTCTGATAGATCCATCTTATAATTATAATAATATAAAATAACATCATAGTTTCCTAAAAATATTCAATACTTACATCAAAATACAATTGATTACCCTAGGTATAGTCGGAAGATCTCAATTTAAACTTTAATTGTCAGATTCAATTCACAATTAAAGAAATGTCAGTCACTCACCGCCAACTTATACCTATTCAGATACACATAACTACATACATAATAATATTGGAACTTTTACTTTACGCACTAGTGCGTAAAGAAAAACTCTTTACGCACTAGTGCGTAAAATCAAATTTTACGCACTCGAAAGTGTGTCTAAAGTACCTACTTTACACACGGTAGTAGAAAAAATGATTTATTCTAAACATACTTTTATACACTATTTAAATTTAAGTGGAATAGTTAAGCAAATTGATAATTTAAAACAATATTTTAATACACTAAGAAATAGTTTAGAAAGAAGTAATGCAACAAATCCAATTTCATATCATAATTTAGCCGAACAAATGTTAGAAAGAACAAAATTCTTGATAAATACTTTAGAGAAAAAATCAGAAAACATTTATCCACATATCAGATCAAAAAGAGGTATAATTAATGGCATAGGCAAAGCTAACAAATGGCTTTTCGGAAATTTAGATTCAGATGATGGAGAAAGATACGACAAAGCAATTGATATTTTACAACAAAATCAAAAACGTATAATTTACGAAACAAATTCCCAAATATCTCTGTATACAAAATTAATAGACCACTATAATAAATCATTAACAGATTTATGGCAAAATCAACAAAAGCTTCAAAGTAATTTAGAAAAATTCCATATATCAATAGAAAATAAATTAATAACGTTGAACAATTATATAACATTTCATGGGACAATCTCACAAATTAATTTAGACTGTCAAAATTTGATTACATTTATTGACAATATTGAAAACTCAATTATTTTTTCAAAACTGAACTCTCTTCATAGTTCCGTGGTTTCTAGTCATGAGGTAGCAGAAATGATTGAATATTTGAAAACAATTTACAATGAGGAACAAATTCCAAAATTCAAGAATTTGTTAACCTATTATCTATTTCTCGGTACTCAAGTTACCTTCTCCAAATCCAAATTAATCTTTGCTATACATATCCCTATCCTAAAACCTGAAATCGCAGAATTCTATCACCTTTATCCTATTATACAAAAACATAAAATGTTTATCCCCTCTCAACCCTACCTAGCAAAAGCTGAAGAATCGTCATTAATAAAAGAAGAATGTCCGAAATTAGAAGAAACATATTATTGCCGACAAGAATTCATATATAAAGACAATTGCACAACAGAACTACTTGAAAATCGTTTACCTATACAATGTTACGCCACTGACGTAAATCTTCAAGAACCCATCATAGAACAGATTACAAACAATGAAATATTAATTATTCCAGCCACCACTGTAAAGATATTATCAAAATGTAACTCAGAAAAATATTTAGAAATACACGATCCTTGTTTAATCCGAATTCCAGAAAAATGTGAAATAGAAATTGGAAGAAAGAAGTTTTCAAACAACATTCAAATTCAAAAAGGCAAATCAGTCATTTTAACAAAATCAGAAACTGTATTTTTAGAAGCTAAAACGTATCACCCTCTAAACTTAACTAAAATAGATTTTGATAAACTTTTTGAAATTAATAAAATTGCAAAAAACTTAAATCCAATTCAAGAAGTAAAATTTCCAGAAAAACATGTAATAATTTCTAGTACAGTTCCTTTAATCTTGATTACTTTAATTGCTTTAACCACATTTTGCATTATAAGAAAATATAAGAACAAGAAGACAAAAAGAAGAAATATAGAAGAAATCTCACTAGAAGAAGTAAAACCAAATCTCGAAAATAAATCCATTATTTTCTCGTCTTAAGGATGGAGGAGTTAAGTATCCAGAAAAGCAGAATAAACAAAAAAGAAGTAAACAAGATAGAACAGTGCTATTGTTTAACGAATAATATAAATAGGTCTCAATCAACATTTGAAACGACTTCTAACTCACTTTTCATAGACTTCGAATTGACTTCTTGTTGTAACGTTAATATATCATAGTATTATTTTATAATTAAGTGTTTAAGTTGATCAACAATTGTGTTGAATCCTGTATGTGAATCTTTAAATAAATTTTTAAAAATAAACGTTTTAATTTCAAAGTTAAAACTTTCGTTATCTTTCGTCTACTGTTTTTAAGAAACAGTCTATTTAAAAGATTACTTAATAAAATACTAGATTTCTGTAAGTCATTATTTTCATGCTGTAGAGCTTAAGAAACAGGATTAATAATTTCAAATAGTGAAGAAAAACATAAGCACTAAGAAATCATAACTCTCTAATATATTAATTATACTTTTATATTCTTCACTTTCATCTTTTTATTTGAAATTAAATTTAGTTGGTACAAAGTTTTCATGATTAGTAAAAAATTTGTCTTTACCGCTAATAAAGCGTCGTTCCTAGAAGACCATCTGGTAGGACATACCTTTTTAAGGGTAATCGAATATTTTTCAGATGAATACACGTACATCGCGATATCAATGAAGGATTCCCCGCCGAGTTGAAGATGAAGTAAGTAAAACGGGGAAGTCCCGCAGCCCCCTATAACGATGTAGTGTTGCCAACTTTTGAACGCACGCTTAAAGCGGGAAAAAAAGTAATTGCTTTATAGAATTTTGTCATTTGTAAAATAAAATAAATAAGAAAGTTTTTATTATAATTGATACGGCAGATACGGCGGTAGCTACGCCCCTGATTTCATTTTACCCTAGCATAGGTTTAATATTTTTAAATAGATAAGGAACATCTGCAAAGACATACATTTTTGTCAATGTTCAATGGGTGCGGTATCTTGCATTTTATGGGACTGTACTTTCTAACTTTAATATCCCAAGCTTTCCACAAATTCTTATTACAAGGACCCATGTCTGACGTAATACTAAGTATATTCAAATTAAGCTGTTCGGCTTTTTTAAATATATTCATGACAGCTCCATTGACAGAGTCACTGGTGAATAGGCCACAACCTGTTTCCATCGTCCTGTAATACCCCCCAGCATAAACACTAAGATGTGTGTTGCTAAACCTGAATGCGCAGGAAGTGTAACATCACCAAAATATTTATTCAAGGAGGTATCATATGTTTTTCCTGGAGTGATAGCCATTGAAAACCGGTCCACTTCCAATTCTAAAAATAAAAACAGCTCATTTAGAATACCCGAATCAAACTTAAAGTTCTGGAGTCTTCTCTGTAAAGTTCTAGTTGATGGAAAAGGGTATCCTTGTTTGTTAGTTCAGTATATCCACTACTACCACAACTAAATTTAATTTCTTTGTTAAAGCTTCCATTTGATCTTCGTTGAATATTTGCTTCAGTAGTTCACAGTCTCAAGAATTGGGTGTTTTTTATATTAGCTTCTTTCGTGTGGCTCTTACAGTTTTTTTGTATCGATTAGCTCTACGTTTTTCTCTTCCATACATACAACAACAACAACTTTTTGTACTTGCTTAATTGAAGCTGTAACTGAGCTTTTTCACTCATTGGGCCAATTGCTGATATTACCGGTGAGGGAGCTGTACATAAACTGTCTTCACTCAAACTGCTTTTAGATATTGACAATTGTTGACCAGATTCTACCTCCAAAGCTAAATGTGAAATTCATGGTTCTGGAAATTCCTCTGGCACTGTGTTGAATAAACTTAATAATTCCTGAGACTATATAACATGCGACTGTGCGTGGCAACCCTCTGAATGTGTTCACCCTCGTGCCCAGTGCTTGTGCGCAACAGACAGTCAGATCTCAAATTGTTAAAGAGACACACGCAATTATTCATTACAGATATATCAATCATTATACCTCTATGCATTATCAACCATTTAAAATTTCAAAATACAGTCCACTTATTGTCACCCAGTGATCCAATTTACAACATAATTTGGTCCGACGAGACGGATAAACAGTGACAACAATTGAAATCGATATACTATTGTGCCCGGTCGCTACGAAGCGGGAACCTGCCTATTTACTACTGAAAGTCAAATCGCCAAGATTTGCACCCTGTGTGGAGACTAGTTGATCAGTAAAAGGTCCATTATCTTCTTTTTCCTACTAAACAAAACAATCACTTTCTATTTATGCATGACAATTCGTTCACAATCAATCAATTTCAATAACTATTTCATTTGAAATTAATAAAAAAGTGGTGTTTTATTTGTTTACTGCCCATCCTGTAACAATATTGATTATTTTGACACAAATATTTGAAAATTACTTATCTTATATAGAATCCATTTAACATAGATTTAATTCAATTAGTCATTTTATTAGTGGAACTGGAAGATTTTGGTCTGTTGAAACAGTGCTATAAAGTATTCAATACTCCTATTAAGCAAAATGTCGCAAGATTTAAAAGAAGAGAAATTATAGTTAGTGTGTTAAGTGTATGATATGAATTATTAAATTAAGGACAGTATTACATATAAATCTGTATAAATTAAGTAGTTGTAAATATAAATTAAAATAAACGTTACAATGGTGTCAGAAGTGGGATTAAAAAAATATACAGGAAGATGGCGAAGAAACTTTGTGAATTAAAAGTTTCAGACCTTCGAAGAGAGTTGGAGGATTACGAGTTGGACACAAGTGGTACCAAGTCGGTGTTAGTGGATTGACTGAAAAATGCTATGATTAACAATGTCCCAACTTCCACGAAATTCACTTGAAGGTTATGCTAAACGATTAATCAGCTCAGTACAAATTGATGAATCTGATCCATTTGGCCGAGCTTGGCAAATACTTATTGACAAATTTGACAAAAAACGATTGTTAGTGAATAAACATATAAAAGGTTTATTCAATATTAATACAATTCGTTAAGAAACTTCAAAAGGCTTCAAAGTATTTATACACAAGGTTTCTAGCAATATCTAAAGAAAACTTATGTGATGCCCTATTAATTTACATCATTCCAAACAAACTCAACCTTTAAAGGAGGAAAGTGTAATTTTTGTTACAAGGACCATTTAATATATTCATGCCATGGATTTCTTAAATTAGATATAATAAGCAGAGAAGCAGCTGCTGCGAAATTATCACTATGTAGAAATTGCCTTGGAATAGGTCATGCTGTAGACGCATGCACTTCAGGTCCATGCAAAAAATGCCAATTGAAACACAATTCATTATTACACTTGGATATAAATCCAGGTAGTAATAGTTCCACTAACCCAGTTGTGGAAAATAGTGGACCTATTCACTCAACTTTTCTAGTAAATCCTTCCAATTATCAAGAAAGCTGCTATCAAATATTGTTATCTACCTTTTTTGTTCAAACTGCATATGGTGAAAAAATTCAATGTAGAGCAATACTTGACAGTGGCTCACAAAACAATTTGTTAACTGAACAATTTGCCAAAAAACTCAATTTAACATTGATAACCACAAATCTGTCTTTTTCTGGAATAAACCAGACAGTGTCTAGCAGAACAAAAAAATGCCTACTGAACCTACCCCTATAATGTCGAATAATGCCTTGTGCAATTTTACTCAGACAATTCCTGAAGACCACGATTTAAAAAAATTTTGGGAGCTAGAAGAATTATCTACAGCACCTAAGCAGGCTCAAGATGATGATGATTAGTGTGGAACCATATTTCAATCAACCACCTATTATGATGAAACTGGAAGATTTGTTGTCTCAATACCCTTCAAACATTCACCCATTTCATCAGGCGACTCATTGTTATCTGTCAAAAAACAATTCTGGTCATTAGAACGCAAGTTTGCAAAGGACCAAGACCTAAAATCCAATATTCCACATTCATTCATTCATTTGACAACCATACTTAGAGTTGTGCTCAATGGTTCGCATCCTACCGATAGTGGATGGTCACTAAACGACCTCCAATTTGTCGGTCCTTAATTGCAAAATGGAATTTTTCCAATTCTGCTTTGATTTCGGACATACACCTATGTTGTGTCTTCAGACATCATGAAGATGTACCGTCAAATACTTGTTCATCCAGACCACAGGTCATTACAACTCATTATGTGGAGAGAAGATCCTAATAAAAACCTTGAAACTTTTCCATTGAATACCGTCACATATAGCACCACATCAGCACCCTATTTGGCACTGAGGTGCTTAAAACAATTAGCAACTACGTGCGATGATCCACTAGTTTCAAATATTATCAACGATTTCTATGTAGATGACTTGACTCGACTGGTCATAACAATTTACAAACTTAACAAGGTGTTTGCAAGTCCATTTATGATCACCTATCATCAGCTGGTTTCATTCTAAGAAAATGGATATCCAATCACGCTCAAGTCCTCACCCATTTAAACACAATTGGCGATGATTGAACGATTTTAAATCTTAGTGAAGGTGAAAGCTCCAAAACCCTGGGCATTCAATGATTTAGCAAAGCTAATCAACTAAATTATCTCATTTCTGTATCTCATTCATCTCAACCATTGTCAACACGCCAAATACTATCTGAAATAGCTCAAATATACGATCCCTTTGGTCTGCTGAGCCCTACCATAATTCTTGCCAAGTACAGCCAACAATGGAACCACTTTAGAAATCAATCAATAGTTAATCTTTATCAATTAAATATACCAAGACATGTGAGAAAATTCTAAGCCAATTTATATTCCCTTTTTCTCCGATGCAAGTCAACATGCATACTCAGCGTGTTGCTATATTAGAAGCCAATATGCTAATAGCCAAATGACAGTTCGACTACTCTGTTCAAAAACTAAAGTATCTCCAATTGAAACCGTATCTATTCCACGATTAGAATTATGTGCAGCCCCATTGTCATGTCAATTATCAGAACAAGTTTTGGAATCCCTCAATCTTAACATTCCTTCTTATTTTTGGACTGACTGTCAAGTAGTCCTAGCTTGGCTAAAATTACTGCCAAATACTTCAGAAGTTTTTGTTAGTAACCGCGTCTCCAAAATACAAAACCTAACTAACCCAGACCAGTGGCATTATGTTTCCACAAAACATAATCCAGCAGATATTGCTTCTGGGGGAATTTTACCCGATAGTCTGATTAAGTGTAATTTTTGATGGCAAGGTCCTAGCTTCCTAAAGGAAACCCATGAATCTGAAATTACGCGATTATTTCAATCAAAAGGTCCCAGTTTAACTGATATTCCTGAAATAAAGAAAAATGTTCAAAAAATATTTCATGTTCAAAATCGAGAGCAAATATCATTTGACATATGTGACAGATTTTCAAACCTTACCCGTTTGAAAAGAGTAATTGCTTTATGTACACGATTCATTATGAATCTCAAATTTCTTGTCAACCAAAAGACACCAATTTCACTCGAGGTGAATAATCAATAACCCACTTCCAAGGTTACTGGAGAACTTTCTGTTGAAGAAGTAAATTCTACATTTACAAAATTAATAAAGGTCGCACAATCCAGTTGTTTCAAAAGAGACATTGAAAACTTATCAAACAATAAACCTGTTGATAGAAATAGTAAACTATTTCATATGTCGCCATTCATTTATAGTCAAGGAATTCTACGAGTGGGGGGACGATTAAAACATACCTCCTTACCAGCCAATGAAAAATACCCAATTTTATTATCAGCCAACAATACGCTAACACAATTAATTTTTAAAAACACTCACATTAATCTACTTTATCCAGGCCCTCAATTATTATTAGCAAATGTTAGACAACTCTATTGGCCTATCGGTGGACGCAAATTGGCTAAACAAATTGTTCATAACTGTATAACTTATCCTTAAATGCTATGTATCAATTTTTGTGTGCTTTGTTACAAAGGCAGTGCATCTTGAATTACTGTCTGATTTAACCACTGAATGCTTTTTTGCCTGTTTTAGACGGTTTGTTTCCAGACGAGGCTATTCAGATAACGGCAGTACCTTAAAAGATGCATGCAATTAACCCAAATTTCTTGCAGATTTCATACAAGAAAATCAAACTAAAATTCACACTTTTGCAACCAATTTAAATTTATCATGGAATTTCATTCTACCGTATAGTATCGTGGATCCCTATACCTAGATTCCTCCCTGGGGATGGTCACGGAGCTGGAAACACCTGTCTGAATCTGACAGTCCGGATCGGTGTCAGCAGATGCTCCGTGACGTCGCTAAGGCACTCAGAGAGGTCGTCCACGGTGAAATGTCCTTCCATCTAGAAAATATAATAGTAAGAAAAAAATGGAAACAAACTACTGTCTAGATTAAGTAATCCCCTTATTGTCTAATGTCAATAGCTGACTTGAAAAAAGTTTAAAAAAAATTGTTCCTGGCTACCTGTAGCTTTATTTAAACTAAATGACCCCTTCTAATTTCATCTAACTAACTAGTTTAAAACAATTAAATTAAAAAAAATGTCCTTGGTTTCTGTAACCTTACTAATCTTAGTTGAATAACCCCCTCTAGTTTTCTTCAAATAAATAATTCAACAAAAATGAATTGAAAAAAAATTATAATAAACAAAATTGTTCATTGTTTCCTGTGTTACCTATGATAAACCCCTTCTAGATTTATCTAACAGGTTTGCTTCACTCTGTATCATGTTCTCCTTGCTATATATGTATAGTATATTTGTTATTTAGTTTCTAACCTGGATGTAGAAACGTATTTTATCTATTAATTTTCCAAATCACCTGCTCCGATTTTTTCCTTTGAAATTATTTGGTTTCCCCATGTACGAGGGAACTGCTGCGCCATTTAACCTATCTAGAGATAACTGACGGGAAACCCCAATTTTTCACTTTGCGAAACCTCTTTGTACAGAGAATCAAAATATCTTATTAAGATAATGAACCGGTTGTCCTTGCTACTAGCGTTACCTTATCTTGGGTGCTTGCCTTAATGTAGTAGAGTGTAAATTCAACGTGGTTCAGGGATGTTGCCTGTTAGTATTCCACAGTAACCATAGGGCATCGCGCAGGTACGTTAAACTAACCCTCGTACTTTATTTTGACAGTTTTCCTTATTTCTGGTACGTGGAGCGTCGACCTACTACGGATTCGTTTGTTTTGATTGACATTTCTGTGTCGTGAGGGTGGGTTAATGCGTTTCTCTATTGTAGTAGACACTTTCCGCTATACATTTTTCTTTTTATCTACTCTCCTAGTAGTATTACCATATTATGCACCTTTTAATTTGGATTCATTGATCCGTGTTTTTTTCAAACTCTTTTTCTTTGAAATTTCGTTATAGAAATATTCACCTGTGTCGCTTCCGACATTTTAATCAGTATACAATCATTCCAGTCCGATCCTGGCGGACTTACGTTAATCGTAATCTCGTATTTTGTTACTGGAGCATCAGTAATTGTTTATTCAAATATCAGCTGCTTTTGTGTCCTTGAACTTTAACTTTACCATATATGCAGGTATGCAAGCGATATATACATAAACATTTGTTATTGTAGGTGTTGCTTCAAATACTTACAAAAAAAGTTTTTTTTCCGATCGTTGGAGAAGTTACACTATTTTGACCTGTTTTCCATGCGCAAAGCTCAACATTCCCGAATAGTGAGCAGTTGCTAAGCAATTAGAAAATAACAGTGCGGTAATATTCTTACCGCACTGCTGTAGCGTGCGGTAATGTTATCAATGGATTATTACAATAAAATGTAATAAAGTATGGCTTTGATTTTTATATTGATATAGCTGTTATGGAAGAAATGAAGGAAACATCTAATTTTAAGCGATATTTTTGAACACAAATTTATTGTTGTCAATATTTACATGTATTGGGCAGTTAGTATAATTTGTAAATTCTACTGAAGGGCGAAGAGAATTTATACACGTTGAAGCTGCATGGCTAATTATTTGGTTTATTTCGTTACCACCACTTGTATATTCCAATATGAACATGGAGAAATGTATCTGAGCTTACTTAATTACATCTTGAACGGAATATTTTTCAATTGATTTTTCAAATGTAAATTAACGATCGAAGAAAAAATAGTATGTATTATTCGTGGGAAAAGCATATTCCCAAACTCCTGTGTTACCAGACTCGTCGCTACGCTCCTCGTCTGGTAATCATCACAGTCGTTTGGGAATATGATGCTTTTCCCACTAATTATACAATATACTATTACTTTACCTGCCGTATAAAAGTATGAAATTTATTTTTTTATTTTTCTCCCTACCTATTTTTATACTATTTCCTGTACAACTTCTTGTTAGCCTTGCTTGGCATGTATTGTACGCTTTTTATAACTGTTTATTTTCCTTTTTGTGCACTTCCCCTTTTTTTGGGTTCATTATTCCTTCATTTGCCTAGTTTGGCAACTTTATTTCCTTCAATTCTTTTTTTTTCCTGCATATAGCGCTTCCCTTTATGGGGTAATCATTCTTTTATTTGCCTAGTTTGGCAATTTTGTTTCATTTAATTATTCCCTTTTTTTTCCTGCATTTAGCACTTCCCTTTATGGGGTATTTATTCCTTTATTTGCCTAGTTTGGCAACTTTATATCCTTTAATTCTTCTTTTTTCCCTGCATTTAGCACTTCCCTTTATGGGGTATTTATTTCACTATTAAATAGGCCATTATCATTTTCTCTTTGATACCTCGTAACACGTGTATTTACACGTTCAGCTTACTTGCCTGGCCTCTTGTTTGAAGCAAAACGGGTATCCTCTTGTAACTAAATTTTTCGCAGACACTGTGCTCTGTAGTTACTTATCCTGCAATTTAGTTTCGATTATTGTCAATTTTTGACACGTTGTCCCAAATGTACTTTTTCTTGTACCACTTATGGGTGCTTTCATATTTTATCTATTTATTCTTATAATCCGCCTTGTTTGGCGTATTTTATTTTATTCTCTACTTTTTCTTTGTTTTCGACCTTCCCTCTGTGTGGTATTTATTTCCACTCAAGCCTCGTCTAGACGTTCATTCCACAGTACTGACTCCTGAAGACGCCTGTGTTTCCGCTCTTAGCTCTTTTGCTAACATCTTGTTTGAGGATGAGGAGTGTGTCACCTTGTAGCACTCTCCTTTTTTATGTCAATCTATTGACTCGCTGCCCATATTTTGGAGCTGCGGGTTATTAACCTTGCATTTATATCGACATCTGAAAAAATGTCCGTATGAAACATATTATGTTTTATTGAAAAGAAAGGAAATTTGTCATATTTTATATGCACTTTAAGGTCAATAAGTACCTTCTTTATGCAAGTTTTCCCTATGTGTTTAAATCCACATGGGAACTAACTAGATAGTTTGTTGTACTATCAGAATCTATGTTTTCTATTTTGACTATACGGCTATGACCTCGCCGTTAAAATCAGGTAATGTTGCCGCAATTACCCCTAGTGGTTGTGGCGGCAATTGCACCACCAATGGTCCAGAAGCCGTTGAAGCTTCAGCTGCGAATGTGACGGCTGCTCCGGACGTTTGTTGATTAGCACCTATATTAGTGTTAGTAGGCATTTTTGTAGTTTGGGATATTTACTAGCTTACCTTTTTGTAGAATCTTCTGAAAAAAAATCAAAACAAACAAAAATTCCTGGGGGAAGGGGGTTGAGTTGGGTTGGTTGCGAGCTGGGGATAGTTGCGAGTTGGGTTTTTTTCCATTCTGCGGTTTAAGGTTATATATGTACCTCTAGTAATAGTCTATTCCTTTGTAATTGTGAGAAAAAAAAAGGGAATAAAATTTATTTTATTTATGGTCTAAAACCAATTAGTCACTAATTAAGATTTAAAAAAAATAATTTGCTGATATAATAGTGATTTACGAGTTATTTCTTTATGCTTAATTATTGTAACTTTGAATATAATAAAATTACCTTTTATAGCTAAGACAGAAGAAAAAATTGCAAATAATTAATTTAATAATTAACTAAATTCTAAGAGACGGCACTGTCTACTCAAATGATTTCACTCTCTTTATATTTCTTGTGACCTTGCATCCATAAACATTTCACAGAAAATAGTAAGGAATGATGTGACAAAACAAAGAAACCGCAGAAACCTATGTAGTACCGGCGGCCGTTGATAATCAATAACCTGTAATAGAGAAACTAAAAACTGCTGGTCCACCGTAAAAGCTGCTACTCCAGAGAACACCTTGGTGCCGAATTTCACGAGCCGGAACCTGAAAAAGTAAAATTCTCCTGGTGTGTCCCTGAAAATGACAAGAAGGCAGCGTAGCTGGCTGTCACCACCCACGAGTACGTGGGAAACAGGAATCAACGACTCCTGTAAGAAAAGTCCGAAAGGATAGATCCGGCCTCCGCTGCTATCAGTTGTTGTTGATAATGAGAGGTCTTTGTGTGTAGGGTTACGTCTGGTATAAGGTTCAGGATAAGGTATTACTACTAATTTACTAAGTTGTTTTTAGGGGATACCTGTGTATGAAAGCAAACTAAACGTTATCGAATTTAAATGGGTTCATTATAAAAAAAGAGAACCAAGAATAGAAATTGAATAATGAAATAATAATAATAAATACTTATTATATGAAACAAAAAATATGATTATGATAATAAATTCAGTTAATTGAAAATGGGCGAGAATCGTAATTATAGGTTACGTATGAAAACTCAATAACTTATATTGATAAATGAATTCTCTATTTGCAAACTTTTCGGTGTGGGCTAAATGCTCCTTACCCCTCAGTTTTGAGGATTACGACTGAATCCCTTATAACAGTAAATATCAAATAAATATAAAATTCCAAAATAAAATATAAAGAATAATATGTGCATTAGGTGGCAATTAAATACGGGCTAACCAAACTACAACAATATTTTTTCACAGTTAGTACAAGATTTAATCGGACTCACCAATGTGCAGGTAGGACGCTCTCCAAATATGCTGAAGACTAATTAACCGGCTTATTAGTTGACACCAACACACGTATCGGATGGGGTATACTTTTTATCGAACCTGTTTGCCTCTAGCAAATCTTATTTGGCCGTTCGCTACCCTCTTTACCGAATTACTCTTTAAGCGCTTACAGTAGACGCTCTCTCGAAGGAATCCTTCACGTGTCGAAACGAAACTTATTTTGATCTCAGCACTACTTTTGTCTTACAAGTCAAAATATAACTCTGGATTTTTCCAGATGACCGCTAACCGCGAGCTATATGGGGCAACCGCTCGCAACCGTAATCGGAACCCAACTAACTCGTCTTTTTTTCTATCTCGTCCAGCTTTGGGCAATTTCAGTCAGCTTTTCACCACTTTTTCATTCCTTGCTTTCTTATTGGACACACGTGTACTTTGTAACCCACGATCGCTTTGCTTCATCAGCGAACTCGTGTATTCGAAACTAGGCTCCTTTTGGGTTACTCAGTAATTGTGTCATTGTGCATTATCAGCATTGTTTAGTCTGATTGAAATTTGCTTTGCTACTTGAATCTAAATTATATTTTTATGAAATTAATTTTGTTTTGAATATACTTGAAATTTGTTATACAGGGTTATGTTTTCCATAATTCCACCCTTGGTACTTATTACAATACCCACATTCGTTGTTGAGCATGTCCAGAATTTCAAGGGTTGCCCGCAATGTTACTTTCAACCCAAGTAAAGTACTTCTCGTAACAGGTATTTTTTTTTCAATATTTTCCCATTGTTCTAGGAATTTTAAAAATTCAAGTATTGCCTGAAAAATGTAAATAAAACATATGGTAAAACATTGTGTATACAGTTGTCAAGATAACATGCAGCGCCTATTAGTATTAAAGTATTAACGAACGGCATGCAAGCAACTACAAACACAATAATTGCAAAAAAAACTTATCCAATCATTCAAACATTTTTGAAATGCTCTCCATCTGAAAAAGTTGTAATTATTAGTTTCTCCAAGCTACATTTGTATACATTGAGTATCTAACAATTTTTGAATTGTTTGGTTTTTATAAGTGGTCTGTTGAGAACCGTATACTGCACCACTTTTTATTGAGTCTCGATCGAAACATTACCTTTTTTGTTGGAGCTAGTGTTTTTTCTAGTCTCCTTAATATTCATTTTATAGTTTAATCAAGGTTATATTGATATATGTAATATGTTAGATAAAATGACAGTCAATAAAATATATTAATGAAGGAAAGTTGTCAATAATTATTATCCCAAATAAGTAATATATATCCATGAGAATCACCGTTTAATATCAATATTTTTAAGTTCAACCTTTGGCCGGCTGCACTAGCAACGGTTGCATAATCATCATGATTGTTGAGCTAGAACTTTCTGACGCGATTATATGACAATTAAACATATTAAGATTGAATTTTTCATTATTCACTTCGTTCTATAATTACGTTTACCTGTTTCTGACGGCAATTACCCCTCGCATACAGAGCATCCCTTGGTATTCGTGATGACATTGCTTGGATTAAATTGAATTGAATTCAGTGTCACTTCAATTACTGTTACACCGATAGGTGTACCTGAATATCAAATATGATAAATAGAAAAAATGCATATTAAATGACAGTACCCTAAATAAGGGATAATAGTTATTTATGCAACAAGTGCAAAAAACATGTTTTGCAAGAGTTCCATACAATATTTTTTTCTACATTCATGCAAAAACTGTGTCTAAGATCATGCGTCAAAATTATTCTAGTGATACTTTGTTGCTTACCTCTATAAGAAAACCTTTTTTTAACTAATAGTACTTTTGACGAGATAACCTCAACGAGCCAGGGGTATCGCATACATAGGAAAGCACCATAAACGGATAAGAAAAAGTTGTCGTTGTGTTATGTAATGTTGTGATAGGAATAAAATAATGCAAATCAGAAAAATATTTATTTACATAGGTTAGCATAATTACAATTAGTTTTTTACCGAAGTAATTTTAAAAAGTTTCCGTTCCGTTGCGTTGGTCTGGGCTTCCAAAGCTCTAGCCGATACGTCCGTCTGCATTTTTGTGATTCATTTTTCCGAACACGTCTGCACACAATAATGAACTAGATGTCGATGTTCTTCTTGAGCCAACATTCTTTACACCAAGCTGTGAACTTGTAGTATTCAATTCCTTTCCGGTCACAGTTGTACTCTTCTGTCAGCTCGTAGACTTCTTCTTTACGACAAAAAGAAAAAAAACTTGGTTTGCAGTCGCTGCAGTTGCACGCTCTTCCCCAAGTACAATTAGGCATCTTTACTTTAAAACAGTTGGTCATCAAATGATCTTACAACCTGTTGTTAACCACTTTTTATTAGCCCTTCTTCGATTATTTCGTTAAAGTCAATATTGTAACGTTTATTTTAATTTATATTTACAACTAATTAATTTATATTTACAGATTTATATGTACGGTCCTTAATTTACTAATTTATATTAAACACTTACCTAACTAACTACACTAATTTATATGAACGTCACTGATTAACACTTTATTGATCGGTTTGTCTTTAGTATAAGCACTACAGTGTCCATCTATGCGACTACGTTTCAACTATCTGATTATTGTTGACTGTTCACTGTTAAGTGTTTTTTTCGCCCTGTGCGGCGATGCTATTTATATCCGAAATGTAGGTCTCTGGAATGTTCTAGTCTTTCTGGTGGAGGCGCTAAATAGACTAGATTTCTCTAGGCGAATGGGAGGGGTAAGAGATAGGCGGTCTCTCGAAGTCTCTGGAATGTTTTCGTCGGCTAGTAGCGTGGAGGGGCATGAGAAGAGACGTAGGGCAGGTAATCTTGAAATGCTCGATTACGTCATAAGCGTCTCATACAGGAATTTCGCTGGGGCACTCGCGTAACAATATATATATACCGGGTGGTAACGCGACCTTAGGACCATAGGAAATTAACATGGGAAATTAGAAAATCCTAAATATTTGCTTCCCAGCAAAAGAGAACCTTATGAAATTTTGCGTGGACGTAAAGTACATTATTTCTGATAATATTGTCATAATATAATCAAAGTTTAATAGCAAATAAGTTTGAAAATTGAGAAAATAAATTTAAAAACATAACCTGTCATTCAAATATTTGAATTTGACAAATTGAGCCAAAGTCGGTTATGGCACAGAGATAGGAGAGGTCGGTTTTCACGCGAATAGCTCGGGTTCGAAACTTGCATGAAATTATTTTTTTACGTTTAAACTCAATAAATTTTTTTTTTATAGTTTTTTCAATAAAATAATTTTACAAGTTTTGTTAAAACGATATAAAATGAGTTTAGCAAAATATTATTGTAATATTCACGCAACAAGAAAAGATTATAATCAATTTCATATTTCTTTATTTCATATAAAACATTGCTACAAGTGAAATCGTTATAATATGTCAAAATAAATAATAATAATAATACTAATCGAAGGGTAATAGAATAATAACTATAATGGTTACAAAATTTATACGTCTAAAGTAAATGTTCAAACAAGTCCCCGTAATTTGCTAAACAAAAACCAAGTCTGTTGTAAAAATTACGCCGCATATTTGCTAATTGTCTATTGGAGATTTTCGCACATTCTTCTATAATTTTTTGCTTAAGAGAATCGATATCGGGATGCCTTGTTTGGTAAACTTTGGATTTTAAATATCCCCAAATATGAAAATCGTTCGGTGCCAAGTCAGGTGATCGAGCTGGCCAATGGATCGGTCCACCATGTCCTATCCAACAATTTCCGAAAGCGTTGTTTAAATGTAATTTAATTATATTGGATGAATGAGCTGGACATCCATCCTGCTGAAACCAAACAACATTGTCGCCAGCAACATTTGCGATCGCAGGTTCGATATAATTTTCCAATAAATCCAAATATTTTTCTGAATTTAGTTTTCCCTCGATGAAGAATGGACCTATAATATTAGCACCCAATATTCCAATCCAAACATTAACAGTTGCACGATATTGAGAACGATTATTATTGATTAAATGATGATTTTCTTGGTGCCAATTTCGAAAATTCTGCACATTCGGCTCTCCATTTATGCTAAATGTACTTTCATCGGAAAAACAAATATTCTTAATAAAATTTCTATCCCTGTGAACCCGATCCAAAATTTCTTCACAAAAAACCATTCTGTTGAATTTATCTTCTTCAAAAATTTGTTGGTGTGCCGAAAACTTATATGATTTATACTTATGTTTTTTCAATATTTTATGTGCGCTTGCGTGAGAAATTCCTAATCCAGAACTAATTTGCCTTAGACTAATGGAAGGATCATAATTCACAGCAGCGAGTACATTAATTTCATTATTTTGTAAATCACCTTCTCTTGGTTCCTCGGGTTCTTCATATGAATTTTTCTTGCAGGATTTGCATGGAACAAATACGGAGCCATATCTATTTTGATTTTGAATAACTCTTTTAATGGTGGTTGCCGAAGGGATTGGTTTATCGGGATATAAACCGGCGAAGATATCTCGAACTTGATTTATGCTATTTCCAATATAATATAACTTTAAAAATAAATTTTTTTCATCAATAGAATAAACCGATGCCATTATACTGCATGAAAATTTCTTGAAATATTCATATTGACAAATAACGATTTCACTTGTAGCAATGTCATGGAATAAACAAAAAAAAAATTGATAATCATGAAGTCGATATTACCATAACATTTGTTTTGAAATTTCTAGAACTTTTGAAATTATTTTATTTGAAAAACTATAGAAACAAAATAGCATAGAATTAATATTTGACAAAAAACTAGAAACCTATCTACGAAATTGAAAAATTCAGTTATTGTGCTATAGATAGCGCGACACGACTAAATTTATGTAATTAATATTGAAAGGTTTAAGCAAAAATCCGGTTTGCATTTTAAAAAATTCAGGAAAGTTGATATTCGCTCTTAATTTTATGATGATTTTCGATTTTAGCAGAGTCAAATTATTAGAAATTTATTCTCAAAATTTTGAACAAAAGTACGGTTTGGATTTTGGAAATTTTGACTTTTTTCAAAAATTATTCCAAGTCCTGACATTTGCGTTGTATAACTATGCAACACCCAAAACATCTACACCAAATAGGAGTTGCATAAAAAAAAACAGATTAATCAACTTTTGAACCTGATGTTTGCCCAAAGTTTTATAATAATTTTCGGATTCGACAGGATAAAATTAGCAAGAATTCATTTTTGAAAGTTTGGGCAAAAATCCGGTTTGCATTTTAAAATACTTTGGAAAGTTGATATTCGCTCTTGATTTTATGATGATTTTCGGATTCAGCAGAGTCCAATTCGTAAGAATCCGTTCTCAAAAGTTTGGGCAGAGGTCCGGTTTTGATTTTGAAAATTTTGGATTTTTTCGAAAATTATTCCAAGTCCTGAAATTTGCGTTGTATAACTATGCAACACTCAAGACAACTACACCAAATAGGAGTTGCATAAAACCGACAGATTAATCAAATTTTAAACTTGATGTTTGCTCAAAGTTTTACAAAGATTTTCGGATTCAGCAGGGTCGAATTAGTAAAAATCCGTTTCCAAAAATTTGGGCAAAAGTCCGGTTTGGATTTTGGAAAATTTAGAAAATTCGATTTCTACGATATGGATTAGTAACCTATAAAATCTAGGTATTGTATTATAACAGAAAAAGGTAGAATATAACGAAAGAATAAGAGAAGAAGTAAACAACTTTATTTGGCAAAACACCACGCCTTACAATCAAAAAGAATATAATATGATTTCAAAAGTTTATAATATTACTTATATTGATGAATTTCCCTCAAATATAGATAAAATTTATAGAAGTGAAGTAAGTGAGTATTTATATTAGAAACTTATTATAAAATATTATTTTTTTATTTATAAATTGAATAAAATGACACTATATTCGAACAAACTATTTAATATATTATATTAAATTAAATTTAGAATACGATAATTATAAGTACAGACTCTGTAAATATTAAAAGGAGAATTAAAACAATAAAGATTTGAACAACTAGATTTATTAACAAAACTTTAAAACATTTGAAAAAAAAACACAATAGACAAATGTTATACGAAATATAAAATAATTCATTAATAAATATTTGAAATTTAAATTGATTTGATATCACAGACATTATTAATAAGAATATTTGAACACATTTTATTATTATAATTTTAAAATATATATTGATTGCAACTTATTACGCAGCGAGAAAAATCGGCTTGAAACCAGACGTAATCAGTTGGAACATTGATGACGATAGGATTGAAACGTCGGAATCGGCATCGTAGTTGGCGTCGGAGTTGAATGCGTCGACATCGGAGTTGACGTCGAAGTTGAAATTGGCAACACACTGTAAATAGAAAAAAAAATTAGAAACACAAATATTTGAAAGACAAATTAAATTGAACATACATTATTTATATTAAATACCTCGAAGTAGATTAAACTGAAACAAAAGAAAATTTATTATTTGTATAAACAATTGAAACATTAAAATTCATATACTCACATATATAACAGCATATCCGTTATAATTTATTTGAATTGAAGTTGATAAATTTTCTTATATAAGCCTACGAAGATATACTTCAAATTTATTCCTAAAATGACTTTATAGCAATTATTAATAACTTTGAAAATTAACATACAACCACCTTAATTTTTACATATACACTTACGAAGATTTACATACAATGGCGACAGTAAATTTTAATTAAAAATCACATCAGTCGTCGATCGAAAAGAAAAACTATTTTAAATATCATATACTCACATAAAATAAATATAAATTGTAACGGGAAGTACGTGAAATATCACTACTTCCATGATAATCAGGATTTGTTTTGTCAAATCCAATATATAAAAGCAATCCAAAAGCTGATGATAATCGAAAAACTGGAACCTAAAATTAAAAAAAGATATATTTACATAACATTTCGTTAAGTTATCAATATAATTATTTATTAATAAATTAATATTAATACTTACTTAAAGGAATTGATGGAAGAGACATCCAGTCGTAAAAAACTTGATATTATATATAAAAATTATGAGGGAGGGAGGGAGGGAGGGTTAGTGATGAATTCTTTCTTCAACTTCTTTTCAACATTGTGAACACTTCTAAGATGATTTATAATGTTGATAGTAAATTCGAATCGTTTGTCACATAAATTGCATATAGATGAGGAAGTCTCAGAAGGCACCAACCAGAGAATCGGCGAAATGTCGAGAAGGAACGCTTTCACCAAACACAGATCGAAAAACTGGAACCTAAAATTAAAAAAAGATATATTTACATAACATTTCGTTAAGATATCAATTTATTAATAAATAATTATATTGATATCTTAACGAAATGTTATGTAAATATATCTTTTTTTAATAAATTGATATTATTACTCACTCAAAGGAATTGATGGAAGGGACATCCAGTCGTATAAAACTTGATGGTATATATAAAAATTATGGTGGAGGGAGGGAAGTGATGAATTCTTTCTTCACCTTCTTTTTAATATTATGAATCCTTCTGAGATGATTTATAACATTGATAGTATATTCGAATCGTTTTTCACATAAATTGCATTTAAATGAGGAAGTCTCAGCAGAAGGCACCACCTGAACATCGGCGGAATGGGAAGGAACGCTTTCCCCAAACACAGCAGCAATTTTGGACTGGAATATATGTTTACGAACTGTATTGTTATCAACTTCCGATGAGCTGAATCCATGGAAGGACACCTCCGGGGATGTGACCATCGATGAAATTGATGAAGAACTCGTTGAGGAAGAAGAAGATGGAGCAATACCTGGCGACGAAACTACATTCGATATTACGGGATGATGCGCAGGTGATGATGCCATTGATAAAGATGTTGTTGGAGGAGGAGAAGATGGAGCAACAACTGGCGAAACAACGATAATTGGAGTTACGGAAACATTTCGGGAAGGAATAACCTTTGAGGTTACAGAGATATCCTCTAAAATTTTAACCTTGGATGAAGGTAATAATGGAGTAGTTAAAAGATTTGGGGATACAGGAGGACAATCCTCAAGAGATACTGGTCGAGAGGAAGAAGTAGCAAATACTGCCAACGAAGAAGAGACTTTAGGAGTTACAAGAACGTCCTCGGGAGATGTATTCCTAGATGAATATGATATTGGAGAGGAGGAATTGACGGATACTGGCAACGATACATCGGTTGATGTCACAGAAGCTGGAACAGGCAATGGAACAGGAGATGGAATCTCGGAGGAATATTGACAATCCATCACATTCGACGAAACTGAAGTGTGGTAAGGGAATAACTTGTCGGGCACCATCACAGGTACATTGGACTTACGTCTATGGAAATCAGTAGCTGAGAGTGTAAAAACTTTCAAATGATCCAGAGGGAATGTATGAAGTGGTTCCAAATTGAAATTAAATTTACATTGTCGAAAAAAGTAGCTTTCGAAATACGGGGAAACAAAGTAGTCTGAGTGAGGAATAGAGCGTTGATATCCTTGATGGGAGTCGTCCTGAAAACAAAAGACAATCATTAGAAAAACAGTAATTATAAAACTTGAAAATAGATTTTGATATTCAAAAAAAATAAAAACTTACATATAGAGGTGTATCACTTCTAATATGGTTGAAGTCAAAGTAAATAACTTTTCCATCGGCTAACATGGCAAGAGGCTTCTCATTCATCTTGATTACATTTTGATAGCGCTTATTGATAACTGGATAATGAAAATCTGCATTGGATAAACCTGCACCATTATTAATGTAGTAGGCAATACACAAGGCTGGGAACTAAAATCAAATAAAAATTGTATATATATTCACATATTAAATTGCAGTTAAAGGTATTTATTAATAAAAATATACTTACAGAAAGAGATTGGAGAGGATGAGATTGCAATACACGACGTAACCTCCGTGTTAAGATGCGAATATCTTCAAATTGGTGACGGATTGGAGGGAAGTTTTTGACAAACGTTAACAACGAATAAATCGCCAAAAAATTGGTATTTTCATCCAAAAATTTCAAAATAATGAGAATCCGGAGGAATCTCTCCGACGAACATCGAGAGTTATTAGGGTAGTGATTACCCATAATATCACTTATTTTCACACACGCGGTACACGCCATGGTGAATAGCTACAAATATAAATAAACAAAATGTTAATATATCACTATATAAATTGTACACAAATTAACACAAATACTTTTGAAATAGTCACAAATGCACACGATGTCTATATCGAAACAACTATCGAATTAAACTAAAATTAACGGGGTTGTACAGTTCAATTTTACCTAAAAAATATTCAACAATAAATAATCCCCTCAGCTATCTATAAAGGTTATTATTTATTGTTAACTTGACTTTTAATTGTAAATAATAAACAATAAATAAGAAGTTATATAATAGAAGATTAATAATGCACTATTTCCATATATTGAATTAGCTACAATATAAAAGCAGGTAGAAAACAATTACCCCTTTACATGTTGAAAATAAAAAAAGAATTGTAAATAGCAATTTGATAAATAATTCATATCAACTTATTATTAACAAATATATGTCAATCTTTATAATATTAATATTATAGTTATGGAAAAATTTATGTAATATATAAAAAAACAATAAAAAAATGATATGTATGAACAATGAATATTATTTCAAATGAGTTACTATTATTAAGTTTTCCCGATAAACAGTACAAATATAATATTATATATCAAAAGCACCCCTTGTATATAACGAAAATAATTTATGACCATGAGAACAATAGTAAAAAGTATTTAATTACCTATGGAATATTCCTAAGAATAACTTAACTTCGCACAGTTAAATCTGTAAAAGAGTAATTTGATTTATACGTAAAATCTACCTACATAATATCGAAGTAGGTATAATCATTTAGAATCATCAAATATACAGCATGATGTGATATAAATACGTAATACAATAATCAACAAAATACGATGAAAAATTTACTGTCGCCATTTATGTATGTTATAATCCAACGTAAATGTACATACCTATATGAAAAAAGATCCATTTTTTATCGATACCTAAAGAAAGAAATATACCTAACCAAGAAATAGAGTGAGATTTGACTATAGAAAGAACAATTCACTTATTAAATTTACTACGTGTAGTTAAAAATGAAATTAATCGTCACTTGAAAGTAACAAAACTAACTATTATAATAAAATCAACTACATATACGAAAAAACCAAAAATCCATTAAAAAAATAATTGTATAAAGAAACAATAAAAGTAATTTACTGATTAAAATAAACAATTTATAAATTAATTCAACCACTCCTAAAATGAAAAAGATTAATATAATTAGGGATCTATGTTGTAAAGACTTACCTTCTCGAAGGCTGGCAAAACGAAAATGAAAGAGTTTATGGAAATATGCACTCCACCCCAAGAGATATTTGGCGGGTTTACACAAAACATAAAATTGAAAAGAGATACAATTCTAATTACTATCACACAAAAGATCAGATTAATTTAGTACAAATGATTATTGTGTGAAACACGTAAATTCCCTAACAACAAGAGAAAAAAGGATAACAAATATTTAGATTAAATGAACGAAGTGATAATAGTTGGAAAAATACGTTACAATAGAAATCTATGTAATTGTGATATAACATATATAGCTAAGTATATCACAGAATACTTGAAAAACGATATTGCAGTTAATAAACATCGCGAATTATTATAGAACTCTACGAAATAATAAAAATCAATAAACACCGAAAATATAGAAACCAATCTATAAATTAGAAAAATTCAGCTATTGTACTATAGATGGCGCGACACGACTAAATTTATTAAGTTATTGATTTTCGAGAAAGATATTGTGTATGTAATTTTACGACTATAAAACATAATGAATAAAATAGGAATTATTAATTATTGTATAATTGAAAATAAAACACAAAATGACCATGTTAATATAATGTATTTATAATCGTTTCAACTATATTATTCATTTCTCTTTTCAATAAATACCACTACACAAATACCTACCTAGAAATTAACATTTTAATTCTAAAAAATCAACAATATAATTCATTTAACAACATTGAAAAACTGATACGATATAATTAATCATGATATCATTAATAATTATAATGCAAAAGTACATCATTGTAATCGAACTATTATTACCTATGTGTAAAATGTTTATTTGATAAAATATTAAATAAGACAAGAAATATCTTTTGAACAATAATTAAATATAACATGTAATATTAAATTACATAAACAACAAATTACAATTATATTAATACACCATTGAATATATTGAACACCAAATAAAATAATTATATAATAATTAGTTACAATTATTAACCCCTGTATAATAAACGCAACAAATATCAAAACAAACTCCAACAAAAACAACATCTGGTTGACAACAAGATATTCTACAGAAACTGCGTAATTCACAAAACACCAGATGTATCACGAACTAATTAAAATGCGACAACAAACACATAGATAATCTTAAAACAAAATTACAGATTTCTACAAAATTCTACTACGTCACAACAAAACTTGAAAACCAATGTAAAAATGCAACGTGAAAAACAGGTCTGAAATTTTAACCGAGAACACAAAGCTAGAGAGAGCGGACAAAATTTGTGAAGTTAGGTACAAATGAAAAATTATTTTTTAGCACTTTTAAGGAAAAATATCAATTGAAAGTGATACAGCGACGGCCCCTGGTCCTCTCAGGTGGCCGTCGCGGCCACGGGAGGAAGGAAGAAGCTTAATTAATTAAATTTAATATAGAAACGAAGATACACGGATGCATCCGAACTCGTTCGTGTTATGTTATCCGGCTACTTAATAAAAATAGGAAAATAACCGGAATTCCAAGGTCATCTTAGTAACCGGATGCATGTTTGATCGCGATTAGACGTTCGAGAATTTCAATTTTTCCATAGAAACTGGGTAGTATTTTTGGAACGAAAAAGCAAGCTCGCCCATAAGAATAGCATAGGATTGGTATGTAAATAGTGAATATTTTGTAGAAATTATTGATATTTACTTATGTTTTAGGATATTTGAGGACATTTAAGGACATTGGAATATAAATATGAAAAAAGAAATTCGTATTTACGATTTTTTTGTCTATTTATATATAAAAATATGGGGCCCGACAAAAGAATGGGGCCCAAATGTGATGAAAAGCACACCAAACGATGATTGAAGGAACGATTGCATCAAAAAATGAACAGTAAGTATTTCAAATAGTATAGATTTTGATAAAAAACACTATAAAAAATATAATGGGGCCCAGATTGTAGATATTTTATACAAATTAATGATATTTACTTTTGTTTTAGGATCTCTTAAGACGTTTAAACACCATTGGAATATAAATATGACAAAAAAAGACTCGTATTTATGGTTTTTATGACTATTTTATATAAAAATGTGGGGCCCAACCAGAGAATGGGTATGCGAATGAAATTCCACTAGAAACTCTAATTTAATTTATATCTCGGATGTTGTAATTTCCAATTTAAGCCCAGTCTTAAAGTATAGATTTTGATGAAAATGCGTATAAGAAAATAATGGGGCCCAAAATGAACCCCAATAGTACTAAACACAAATAACAAAAATGACTTCATTCTAATGTAGTTGAAATCAAAACAATATCTTTTCCATTGGAGCACATGAAAAGCAGTTCCTGGTTCATTTCGATAATGGAATCGAAACATTTGTTTAATGGGGCCCAAAATGGACCGAAATAATACGAAATATGAATGACAATGACATGGTAAGTTCACAGTAAGATAAATTAACATGAATTTAATTCATTTAGTGGAAAATTTCAAAGATTAATAATAATTTGAATTTTAGAAAGTATTCACACGACTACTAAATGGGGCCCAAGATAATAATAAATATGAATGACAATGGCTTCAGAAGTTCACTATAAGATGAATTAACATAAATTTGATTCATTTAATGAAAAATTTCAAAAGTTAATGGAAATTTGAATTACGGTAGATTTACACGATTATTAAATGGGGCCCAAAATGGACCGAAATAATGATAAATATAAACGACAATAGCATGGTAAGTTCACAATAAGATGGATTGACATAAATTTGATTCATTCGGTTGGAAATTTTCAAAAATTAATAATAATTTAAATTTTAGCAAATTTACACGATTACTCTAAATGGGGCCCAAGATAATACTATATATAAATGAAAATGGCTTCATTCTAATGTGGTTAAAATCGTAAACTATATCTTTTCCATTATTGAAAACCGTTTAAAAGGATAAAACAACATTAAACTTTTGGCATATGGTTACCTGTAGAATATTCCTACGACTAATAACTTCGCATGAGCTAAATCTAAGGTGAAATTGAATTGAATAGAAACAAACGATTTATAACATATCTTTATTTTATAATTTTATAATAAAATGAACAAAGTACAAAAGTAGTTTTATTTCCATTATACGTACAAAAAAGAAATTATTTTATATACATATTTGTAATGAAAACGAAATGATTATATTCATAAAAACAATCAAAACAGGTATGTAATAGTTTGATATAAGTATTTGTGAGAAAGGCTGCATCCTTATTTTCCATATTAGATTTGAATGAATAAATAGTAATATGATATAAGTATTAGTGAGGAAGGCTGCATCCCTGTTTTACGAATTAAATTTGGATAGATAAATAGTAGTTTGAAGTAAATATTTGTGACAAAGGCTGCATCCTGTTTTTCCGTATTATATTTGAATGGATAAGTAGTAATTTGATGAAAGCATTTGTGAGAAAACCTGCATCCCTGTTTTCAGTAATAAAATTGGAAAAAATTAGTAGTAATTTGATGTAAGTATTTGTGACAAAGGCTGCATCCTTTTTTTCCGTATTATATTTGAGTGTATATGTAATGATTTAATGTAAATATTTGTGAGAAAGGGTGCATCCCTATTTTACGTATTAAAATTTGAAAGAATTAGTAGTAATTTGATGTAAGTATTTGTGAGGAAGGCTGCATCCTTATTTTCTGTATTATATTTGAATGTATATGTAATGATTTAATATAAATATTTGTGAGAAAGGGTGCATCCCTATTTTACGTATTAAATTTGAGTAGGTAATTGCAGTATTTTGACATAGATATTTGTGAGGAAGGCTGCATCTTTATTTTCCATATTAAACTTGAAAATATATATATATTAATTTGATGTACGTATTTTTGAAGAAGGTTGCATCATTTTTTTATGTTGTGGGTTTGCCTGTATATTATTCGATATTCCTTTTTTTTCTTATTATAATTTCATATAATAATAATAATATTTAATATTTTATTGCAGATTTTTGAAGGATGTCTAAATTCTTCTTTTTTAATATATCGAAAACTGTCAGAAACCAAAATGACCTTGAAAATCAAGCAAAGTATTGATTTTTCGAAACCATAGACGTATTCGATGGAATTACGAAATGAAAGTTATGCAACACTCATAACATCAATACGTAAAAACACTTGCATACTATACGTTCAAAATAGGGAAAAATTATATTAATATGGATTAATAACTTATATTGTCTAAGTATCCAATTAGTAACAATGAAAAAAAGGAAAATAACGAAAGGGAAGAAGTCAACGTTCTTTATTTAACAAGACCACGTTTCGAACAAATGACATTATGATCTCTAAAGTTTATTCTGCAATTGATAAATTTCCCATCAATATACGTGAAAGTTATACAAATAGCCTAAGTGAGTATCTATCTTAAAGACTTATCACTATATACTATTATACATACTATAAATCACCTACGTATATAATATATTCATAATCAAAGTATAAAAATCCAAATTATACCTACTACTAAAACCAGCAATTGATTATAATTTCAAATATAAATTAAATTAATATTACATTATTCCATAATAAATATACGAATTTATTTAATACTTACCTCGATATATAATGATATTGTCTAATTACTAATTAGACTGATATAACATTATGTAAACAGACTATTATAATATATAATATTAATTTAAATTTTAAATATATATTAATAATCTATTTGAAATCGGCGTTCCAACCAATTATATTCATAAACACAACACTGAAAAATGGAGAAAAAATAAAAGAAAATATAAATTTAAACAACAAAATATTTATTAGTATTAACATTATAATTAATTTAAAGAACATATTTCAAATATATATTTATTAAAATTAAAACAACAAAAGATTTATTAAAATTAAAACTATAATTGATTTAAAGAACATATTTCACATATTTATTAAAATTAAGGAAAACAAAAAATTTATTAAAATTTAATTTATGAAGTTGAAAAATATTCACATATATTTATTAATATTTAAAAAAATACTTTGTAGGAGACGTCGGCGTTGGCGTCGGAGCTGACATCGAAGTTGACATAGGAGTTGGCGTCGGAGTTGGCGTCGGAGTTGGCGTCGGAGTTGGCGTTGGAGTTGGCGTCGGAGGTGGCGTCGAAGTTGGCATCGGAGTTGGCGTCAAAGTTGACATCAAAGTTGGCGTGGGTCTTAGCGGTGGCATCGAAGGAGGTGGCATCGACGATGGTTGTGATATTAACATGGACTTGGCTGGTGGAGGCACGAACAAAGAATTCCTTAGGTAATTTCCTATAACTGGTGTTACGTAAGGAGGACACGATGATGAATCGCTATCCGTTTCTGAATCAGAGGAACAAGAAGAGCAGTCATCAATCATATAATTATCCACTTTGTGCATATCTGCGTACGGAATATTGCAGCTTGGTCTACCCATAATATGCATACGACTCAACACCTGTAAATATACACGATGTACAGGTCCTGTAAACCGTTTCAAGTTGCGGTACGACATTTCCTCCAAAGGTTTACTATTATAAAAATACATTAACACCAAATGTTCGATCTGAAACAATAGAAAAAATTTATCGTTAAAATTTCCTATTAAAAATATTATTAAAATAATTGTAAAAGATATTAAAAAATATTATTAAAAAACTCATTCAAAATTATATTAAACATTTATTAAGAAATCATTAAAAATATTATTTTTCGCAAATAATTAAAGTTAGAAAAAACTCCAAAAAAAATATAACAAAATTATACTTACACTTATATACTGCAAATCATGTTGATCCATAATCCGATAGAAAATTTTGTAGAATGTATTCATATGTCTACTGTGGATAGCGACTTTTATACTGCGAAATATGGTGTTAATTGGACGTAACGGAAGTTCTCTCCTCATGTGAACTTTCAGATGCAACATTATACGAATAAACTTTAAAATGGAAATTTTCGGGTAGTTAAATGTGAGATAGTGGTTTTCAAAAATATCTTCTACGTTATGGCAATCAAATCTGCACACATCATATCCTGAACCCATATTCTGTAACAAAAAAAAAAATTAAAATATAAAATAAATTAATATTATTTTTAAGACAAATTTAAAAAGACACCAAAAATACTCACCTAATAATTTTACTGGCAATTAAACGCAGCCGAATTTCACATTGACGTCGGAAAAAAAAATATACCTCCTACGATTATACTAGATTTGAAAAAATTTTAATTAATTAATTACTTCGAGAAAATACTCCTTCTCGACACAAACGATGAGGATGAAAATTTAAACATACGACTTTATGTTCTGCTATGCTATAATTGAAGTATTTGCATTTATGTTCCTTTGGCAATTTGTGGATATACTCTGCTGATTCACGAAGTTTTCTTTCTCGAATTGGAGTTAACGCCCGTTTATTAGTAACTCTCAGAATGTCAATTAAAAATTCAATATCAATTAAATTGACAATTCCGAAAGTTACTAGATATAAACGGTTGCCTCGATTAAGATCCACATTCCAGAATTTTTCTCTAGCAATCCGAGGTATATTTTCCATTCCGACGTCGTTATAAAAAGCGACCCACGCATTTGCAATTTTTGATAGTTTGATTGTTTTAGGTATAATCATCGATGTGGATGGAAATGTCGTCGACGTAGAAGGAACTGCATGAGAAATAGAAGGTTTTTCAACGGATATATCGGTGATCGACGTCGGTAAAGTTTTCTTCGAAGACGACGACGTCGTCGGTAATACTTCTTCCTCAATTTTCTTCGTAGAAAACGACGTCGACGGTGGTACTTCTTTATGGAATAAGTTCAAAGAAACCGACGTCGATGGTAATGTTATATCCTCCATTATGATTATGGACGGCGACGACGCCGGCAATTGTTTGATTTTTCTGTTAGGATATGTCTTTGGTGAGAGAGCTGTGGAAGAAGATTGTTCTGATTTTTCTGATCTTTTATTGTAAATTTCGAGAAATGCGTCCATGGTTTTGAGTCTTCCACGAGGAAAAGTTTTTTTGAAATTAAATTTTGAAGTTTTTTTTTGAGAAAATTTTGTTATAGGTTCATCGGGAGAGAGTTTCTCGGTCTTCACGTTGGCTAAATCAAACTCCGATAATGATACTTCTGGAGACGAGGACAGGATAATAACTTCAATATCATCATCGCTATTATCGATTATATCATCCTCAACAAAATCAGAAGAATTATTTGATGAATAACTTTTACCAGACTTTCCAGAACAATCTACAATTGCCGACATACTATCGTCGTCCAATTCATTTTCGACTTTATCGCATAATTTTAATATTCCTCCTTGAAAATCATCGAAGCCATCATCACAAAATTCGTCCATGTTAATATCTGTGTAAAATATAATTTTCCAAACAATAAACACAATGAAAAACTATAAATTGATAAATTGAATAAAACTTACCACAACTGCCAACCACGCCAACACAAAAGTTTAATTGAAAATACTAGAAGCTCTTCGAAAGTAAAATTTTGAACTGAATTTAAAATTTTAAGAAAAATGTACCAGCCCTAGCTAATAATTTTGTGGGGGTAAGTAAATAGCCAATAGAAAACCCTATTCTAAAAATCCTTACAAAATTGACCCAAATTTGAAAAAAAAGATTAAGATAAACAACATTTGGTATTTTACAAAAGATTAAATAACCGAAGAAAACAACAAATAAAAGATAGGCTATAAAATGTTTAGGGATATATTTATTACATTGTATTATTGAATGCCGACACTGCCAAAAAAATTGAAAATGATATCGAAGATCCCTAAACTAATTCAAATTATTATCACACCTTAAAAATATTTTGGAACAATATTATTACCGACAATATATAGGGTAATATAGAAAATAAAACTAAAACATACCAACTATTAATTTATTGAAATTAAATACAAAATAATCAAATAAACATGTAAATTACATTATACACACATCCACTAAAAGTAAAATATTATAAAATATAATAATAATAATAATAATAGTAATAATAAAAGTCTTTATTAACATATTTTTATAGTTACAAAAAAAACAATATAATTAACAGTCAGGAGAAGTATTAATTTAATAATAATATTATATAACTAACAAAACAATAATATATCGTATAAATTGAAATATTGTATATAAAATTTGTTATCCACAAATGAATTACCCTATATAAATAAGGGATACTTATCTTAAATAGCTGATTATCGAATATTATGCCGATATTCTTTTTGAACAATACTAACATTTGGAAAGATTTATAAACAGATGACACCACCGAAATGCTAGCAAGATTATTTTGAAATAACGAAAGACGCAAATTTTTACCATATGAATTTACTTTGACTGAAATGTATAATAATATTGAATAGAAATTACTAATTGGTATTTAAATTAATGTTATCATCAGTAATCATTTAATAACTGGAAATATTTTATATGTCATATGAATCCTAAAAGGATTCGCGACAATTCCAGTTAATTCGATCTCATCATTTGATACCTTTATTAAATACCAAAGAAATACAATTGTTACAAAAAAAATAATGACATAATATTTAAAAACATAAAACTAACATTAATGAGTACAATTTTTTTTTAATTAAAAAATACATTCTAATTAGATTCATCTTCAGATATTACAACTACCTCATTGCGAGTAGATGTTGATGGCAACATCATTGAACAATCTATCATAGATGCTTGGTAATATTTCGAATTGGCATGAACAACCTTTAACCTAACAAGAAACGCGGGATCTACATTCGCTCCTAATGCATAATTTGAAATCATTATAACGGGATAATTCCACTTAACTATCTCGCTGGTCTTATGCTTACGTCTAATCACTGTGTGGCTACCTTCTAACAATGTTTTTAATATTGATATATCGTAATGTTTTAGGTTGAACTCTTCGAAAATTATAATTTTGTGGTACAATGGATCCAATCCTTCTAAGAAGAAACAATCAGGAGAGGGATAAAACGCTCTTTCCATCAATTTTCTATTTAAAAGATCCTGCCTTATAAATGTTGATTTACCCATATTGGCATCCCCATACAAATATAATTGGGGACGTTTATGAACATGACGCGATTCTATAAATGAATTGTACCACATAACAATTTCAAGAGTCCAAGGAGTTTGTCTAACAATTTCTACTTTTTTAATGTATTTGCTATCAAATTCTTCATTTGAACGAATTAACTTATCTTTAACAAATTTCTGCTTATATCGTTCTAAAAATTTTACATGCGTGCGATTTGCTACTACGAATTCATCTAAACAATTAAATTTTTCATTGTTACTTGATACCCACTCATACAATTGATAATTGAAATGCAATTCAGATATGTGAACATTATATAAAGGAGCAGTATCCTCCTTAGTAATATATCTTAAACATGACTTCTTATTTCTACAGGAAGATACATTAATACTAGGATTATTATTGTATATATATGTAAGATAACGTTTTACCTCATTAACAAAACACGGATGTCTAAACTCTACAAAACCATGTATATGGAAAGCTAAATTATTAATCGCCGTTAATTCACTATAATCTTCTGAAGCAATACAATAATTTACTAAAGCTTGATTATTAACATAAAATTGATTGTTATCGTTATCATGTGCAGGAGGAACATATTCTACATCAAAACCATTCAAATTAAATGGAACTAAATTAACGCGATTTTGTTCAAACAAAACTTCATTAAAATATTCACTTCTATGTTTATCAAATTCAATAGGACCTTCTACATACGTTTCCAATAAAAAGAAATTTTTTAACGCAATTAATAGTTTTGATTTACATATTTCGCGACTTTCACTACCAATAGCAAACGGAATAGTAAAAAAATATTGTCTACCACCTCTAACACGTCTTACAATAACACGCTCGGCCATATCTAATATATTTTATAATTAGTATGAAAAAAATTTAAAAATAAAATTAAACTATAAAATGGAAATACTTAGCAAAATAACTACCAATCACTGAAAAGACTACCTTAAATGATGAATATATCTAGCTTTAAATTTTAATATAATACTACAGATTAGAACTGTAAATTAATAAAATCAAAAATTCAATATCTACTAAATATTATAAATGTTAAAAGAATTTAAAGTTGAAATCAAACTGTAAAATTGAAAAACTTGGCAAATTAACTAACAATCAATAAAAAGACTACCTTAAATGATAAATATATCTACTAATATCAAAAATTAAATCTACTAAATATTAAAAATGTTAAAAGAATTTAATATTAAAATTAAACTGTAAAATTGGAAAACTTAGCAAAATAGCTGCCAATCAATAAAAGGACTACCTTAAAAGTAAATATATCTAGTTTTAATTTCTAATATACTATAGTTTACGGTTTAAAATTACTAAAATCAAAAATAAAATATCAATATACAAAATTATACGATACCAAATAGTCACACACTCAATATTTAGAAAATGAACAATTCAAAAATTCTTACGAATAACATCCGAATCAACTTTCAAATATAAACTAAAATTAGCGGAGTTGTAAAGTCACATTTATACCAAGATCAATTCTAAAAGTCAATACTCCCTGTGGTTAATTAAATAAATGGTTATTGTATATTTCATCATAGTACATAAATTGTTTAGGGATTATGATTTAAGTACGCATACTTGGAAATAGAGATAAATAAATCAACAATTGACCAGATAGATTAGGTTAACCACTTTAAATTGCAGGTAAAAAGGATAAATCATTTACCTGTTAACAATGAGGAACAAAATTATAAATAAGAAATTTATACATTAATCCTTAACTTATATCCGAATATACGATCACAAATAAATAATTACATACATTTCTGTAATAATATTAATTAGTGTAAAATAATTATACATAATATATAAATTTTAAGTAATATGAATGTACTATTGAATAATGGTTAATTTCCAAAATAAAATTGTATAATCGTTCATACATTGTTTATTATTTAATACCCTTAACACTGTTTCTAACAAACCAAAAATTGTAAACTTCCGGTATAACCCAGGTTAGGAAAATTTATTTGAAGAAAAATCGACTTCTAACATTAAACCGATCAAATTTATAGAATGATTATTCAAATCAGCGGGATCAGATTAGTAAGAATACGTTCTCAGAATTGTGGACAAAGGACCGGCGAATCTTCAATTTGTTTGGGCAGATATTCGGTTTGGATTTTGAAAATTTTGGATTTTTTCGAAAATTATTCCAAGTCCTGAAATTTGCGTTGTATAACTATGCAACACTCAAAACATCTACACCAAATAGGAATTGCATAAAAACAACAGATTAATCAACTTTTGAACCTGATGTTTGCCCAAAATTTTATAATGATTTTCAGATTCTACATGGTAGAATTAACAAGAATTCATTTTCAAAATTCAAGGCAAAAATCCAGAAAAATAAAAATCCAAACCTGATGTCCGATTTAAATTTTATGATGATATTTAGATTCAACGGGGTCGAATTAGTAAAAATCCGTTTTCAAAAAATTGGGCAGATATCCGGTTTGAATTTTGAAAATTTTGGATTCTTTTGAAAATTATTCAAAGTCCGAAAATTTGCGTTGTATTACTATGCAACACTCAAAACAACTACACCAAATAGGAGTTGCATAAAAACAACAGATTAATCAACTTTCAAACTTGATGTTTGCCCAAAGTTTTATGATGATTTTCGGATTAAGCAGGGTAGAATTAACAAGAATTTTTTTTCAAAATTTAAGGCAAAAATCCGGAAAAATAAAAATCTAAACCTGATGTCCGATCTAAATTTTATGATAATATTCGGATTTAGCGGGGTCGAATTAGTAGAAATCCGTTTTCAAAAGTTTGGGCAGAAGTACGGTTTGGATTTTGGAATTTTGGATTTTTTCGAAAATTATTCCAAGTCCGAAAATTTGCGTTGTATATATGCAACACTCAAAACAACTACACCAAATAGGAGTTGCATAAAAACAACACATTAGTCAACTTTTAAACCTGATGTTTGCCCAAAATTTTATAATGATTTTCGTATTCAGCAGGGTAGAATTAACAAGAATTCATTTTCAAAATTCAAGGCAAAAATCCAGGAAAATAAAAATCCAAACCTGATGTCCGATCGAAATTTTATGATGATTTTCGGATTCAGCGAGGTCAAATTAGTAAGAATCCGTTTTCAAAAGTTTGAGCAAATAACCGGTTTGGATTTTGGGAATTTTGGATTTTTTCGAAAATTATTCTAAGTCCAAAAAATGAGACTGTGACACTCAAAAAATCGTAGAGACCGTAAAAATTGAGATAGAGACTAGAAATTTCCAGGGAGTACAGTCAGATGGTGGAAGAATACGAAAATAAATTGGCAACTTTCTAAGAGGAAAATTGTGAAAGCTCGGTAGGGGTCGAAGTCAAACTAAGATTTTTGAAGAATTTTTGAAGGTTAAAATCCAAACCTGATGTCCGATCAAAATTTTATGATGATTTTCGGATTCAGCAGGGTCGAATTAGTAAGAATCCGTTTTCAAAAGTTTGGGCAGATATTCGGTTTGGATTTTGGAAATTTTGGATTTTTTCGAAAATTATTCTAAGTCCGAAAAATGACACTGTGACACTCAAAAAATCGTAGAGACCGTAAAAATTGAGACAGAGACTAGAAATTTCCAGGGAGTACGGTCAAATAGTAGAAGAATACGGAAATAAATTGGCGACTTTCTAAGAGGAAAATTGTGAAAGCTCGGTAGGGGTCGAAGTCAAACTAAGATTTTTGAAGAATTTGTGAAGATTAAAATCCAAACCTGATGTCCGATCGAAATTTTATGATGATTTTCGGATTCAGCGAGGTCGAATTAGTAAGAATCCGTTTTCTAAAGTTTGGGCAGATAACCGGTTTGGATTTAGAAAATTTTGGATTTTTTCGAAAATTATTCTAAGTCCGAAAAATAACACTGTGACGGTTTAAATCCAAACCTGATGTCCGATCAAAATTTTATGATGATTTTCGGATTCAGCAGGGTCAAATTAGTAAGAATCCGTTTTCAAAAGTTTGGGCAGATAACCGGTTTGGATTTTGAAAATTTTGGATTTTTTCGAAAATTATTCTAAGTCCAAAAACTGACACTGTGACACTCAAAAAATCGTAAAGACCGTAAAAATTGAGATAAAGACTCGAAATTTTCAGGGAGTACGGTCAGATAGTGGAAGAATACGAAAATAAATTGGCGACTTTCTAAGAGGAAAATTGTGAAAGCTCGGTAGGGGTCGAAGTCGAACTAAGATTTTTAAAGAATTTTTGAAGGTTAAAATCCAAACCTAATGTCCGATCAAAATTTTATGATGATTTTCGGATTCAGCAAGGTCTAATTAGTAAGAATCCGTTTTCAAAAGTTTGGGCAGACATCCGGTTTAAATTTTGAAAATTTTGGATTTTTTCGAAAATTATTCTAAGTCCGAAAAATGACACTGTGACACTAAAAAAATTGTAGAGACCGTAAAAATTGAGACAGAGACTAGAAATTTCCAGGGAGTACGGTCAAATAGTAGAAGAATACGGAAATAAATTGGCGACTTTCTAAGAGGAAAATTGTGAAAGCACGGTAGGGGTCGAAGTCAAACTAAGATTTTTGAAGAATTTGTGAAGATTAAAATCCAAACCTGATGTCCGATCGAAATTTTATGATGATTTTCGGATTCAGCAAGGTCTAATTAGTAAGAATCCGTTTTCAAAAGTTTGGGCAGACATCCGGTTTAAATTTTGAAAATTTTGGATTTTTTCGAAAATTATTCTAAGTCCGAAAAATGACACTGTGACACTAAAAAAATTGTAGAGACCGTAAAAATTGAGACAGAGACTAGAAATTTCCAGGGAGTACGGTCAAATAGTAGAAGAATACGGAAATAAATTGGCGACTTTCTAAGAGGAAAATTGTGAAAGCTCGGTAGGGGTCGAAGTCAAACTAAGATTTTTGAAGAATTTGTGAAGATTAAAATCCAAACCTGATGTCCGATCGAAATTTTATGATGATTTTCGGATTCAGCGAGGTCGAATTAGTAAGAATCCGTTTTCTAAAGTTTGGGCAGATAACCGGTTTGGATTTAGAAAATTTTGGATTTTTTCGAAAATTATTCTAAGTCCGAAAAATAACACTGTGACGGTTTAAATCCAAACCTGATGTCCGATCAAAATTTTATGATGATTTTCGGATTCAGCAGGGTCAAATTAGTAAGAATCCGTTTTCAAAAGTTTGGGCAGATAACCGGTTTGGATTTTGAAAATTTTGGATTTTTTCGAAAATTATTCTAAGTCCAAAAACTGACACTGTGACACTCAAAAAATCGTAAAGACCGTAAAAATTGAGATAAAGACTCGAAATTTTCAGGGAGTACGGTCAGATAGTGGAAGAATACGAAAATAAATTGGCGACTTTCTAAGAGGAAAATTGTGAAAGCTCGGTAGGGGTCGAAGTCGAACTAAGATTTTTAAAGAATTTTTGAAGGTTAAAATCCAAACCTGATGTCCGATCAAAATTTTATGATGATTTTCGGATTCAGCAAGGTCTAATTAGTAAGAATCCGTTTTCAAAAGTTTGGGCAGACATCCGGTTTAAATTTTGAAAATTTTGGATTTTTTCGAAAATTATTCTAAGTCCGAAAAATGACACTGTGACACTAAAAAAATTGTAGAGACCGTAAAAATTGAGACAGAGACTAGAAATTTCCAGGGAGTACAGTCAGATGGTGGAAGAATACGAGAATAAATTGGCAACTTTCTAAGAGGAAAATTGTGAAAGCTCGGTAGGGGTCGAAGTCAAACTAAGATTTTTGAAGAATTTGTGAAGATTAAAATCCAAACCTGATGTCCGATCGAAATTTTATGATGATTTTCGGATTCAGCGGGGTCGAATTAGTAAGAATCCGTTTTCTATAGTTTGGGCAGATATCCGGTTTGGATTTTGAAAATTTTGGATTTTTTCGAAAATTATTCCAAGTCCGAAAATTTGCGTTGTATAACTATGCAACACTCAAAACAACTACACCAAATAGGAGTTGCATAAAAAACAACAGATCAATCAACTTTTAAACCTGATGTTTGCCCAAAGTTTTATAATGATTTTCGGATTCAGCAGGGTAGAATTAACAAGAATTCATTTTCAAAATTTAAGGCAAAAATCTAAAAAAATAAAAATCCAAACCTAATGTCCGATCGAAATTTTATGATGATTTTCGAATTCAGCGAGGTCGAATTAGTAAGAATCCGTTTTCAAAAGTTTGGGCAGATATTCGGTTTGGATTTTGGAATTTTGGATTTTTTCGAAAATTATTCTAAGTCCAAAAACTGACACTGTGACACTCAAAAAATCGTAAAGACCGTAAAAATTGAGATAAAGACTCGAAATTTTCAGGGAGTACGGTCAGATAGTGGAAGAATACGAAAATAAATTGGCGACTTTCTAAGAGGAAAATTGTGAAAGCTCGGTAGGGGTCGAAGTCAAACTAAGATTTTTGAAGAATTTGTGAAGATTAAAATCCAAACCTGATGTCCGATCGAAATTTTATGATGATTTTCAGATTCAGCGAGGTCGAATTAGTAAGAATCCGTTTTCTAAAGTTTGGGCAGATAACCGGTTTGGATTTAGAAAATTTTGGATTTTTTCGAAAATTATTCTAAGTCCGAAAAATAACACTGTGACGGTTTAAATCCAAACCTGATGTCCGATCAAAATTTTATGATGATTTTCGGATTCAGCAGGGTCAAATTAGTAAGAATCCGTTTTCAAAAGTTTGGGCAGATAACCGGTTTGGATTTTGAAAATTTTGGATTTTTTCGAAAATTATTCTAGGTCCGAAAAATGACTCTGTGACACTCAAAAAATCGTAGAGACCGTAAAAATTGAGATAGAGACTAGAAATTTCCAGGGAGTACAGTCAGATGGTGGAAGAATACGAGAATAAATTGGCAACTTTCTAAGAGGAAAATTGTGAAAGCTCGGTAGGGGTCGAAGTCGAACTAAGATTTTTAAAGAATTTTTGAAGGTTAAAATCCAAACCTAATGTCCGATCAAAATTTTATGATGATTTTCGGATTCAGCAAGGTCTAATTAGTAAGAATCCGTTTTCAAAAGTTTGGGCAGACATCCGGTTTAAATTTTGAAAATTTTGGATTTTTTCGAAAATTATTCTAAGTCCGAAAAATGACACTGTGACACTAAAAAAATCGTAGAGACCGTAAAAATTGGGATAGAGACTAGAAATTTCCAGGGAGTACGGTCAAATAGTAGAAGAATACGGAAATAAATTGGCGACTTTCTAAGAGGAAAATTGTGAAAGCTCGGTAGGGGTCGAAGTCGAACTAAGATTTTTAAAGAATTTTTGAAGGTTAAAATCCAAACCTGATGTCCGATCAAAATTTTATGATGATTTTCGGATTCAGCGAGGTCGAATTAGTAAGAATCCGTTTTCAAAAGTTTGGGCAGATATCCGGTTTGGATTTTGAAAATTTTGGATTTTTTCGAAAATTATTCTAAGTCCGAAAAATGAAACTGTGACACTCAAAAAATCGTAGAGACCGTAAAAATTGGGATAGAGACTAGAAATTTCCAGGGAGTACGGTCAAATAGTAGAAGAATACGGAAATAAATTGGCGACTTTCTAAGAGGAAAATTGTGAAAGCTCGGTAGGGGTCGAAGTCAAACTAAGATTTTTGAAGAATTTTTGAAGGTTAAAATCCAAACCTGATGTCCGATCAAAATTTTATGATGATTTTCGGATTCAGCGAGGTCGAATTAGTAAGAATCCGTTTTCAAAAGTTTGGGCAGATAACCGGTTTGGATTTAGAAAATTTTGGATTTTTTCGAAAATTATTCTAAGTCCGAAAAATGACACTGTGACACTAAAAAAATTGTAGAGACCGTAAAAATTGAGACAGAGACTAGAAATTTCCAGGGAGTACGGTCAAATAGTAGAAGAATACGGAAATAAATTGGCGACTTTCTAAGAGGAAAATTGTGAAAGCTCGGTAGGGGTCGAAGTCAAACTAAGATTTTTGAAGAATTTGTGAAGATTAAAATCCAAACCTGATGTCCGATCGAAATTTTATGATGATTTTCGGATTCAGCGGGGTCGAATTAGTAAGAATCCGTTTTCTATAGTTTGGGCAGATATCCGGTTTGGATTTTGAAAATTTTGGATTTTTTCGAAAATTATTCCAAGTCCGAAAATTTGCGTTGTATAACTATGCAACACTCAAAACAACTACACCAAATAGGAGTTGCATAAAAAACAACAGATCAATCAACTTTTAAACCTGATGTTTGCCCAAAGTTTTATAATGATTTTCGGATTCAGCAGGGTAGAATTAACAAGAATTCATTTTCAAAATTTAAGGCAAAAATCTAAAAAAATAAAAATCCAAACCTAATGTCCGATCGAAATTTTATGATGATTTTCGAATTCAGCGAGGTCGAATTAGTAAGAATCCGTTTTCAAAAGTTTGGGCAGATAACCGGTTTGGATTTAGAAAATTTTGGATTTTTTCGAAAATTATTCTAAGTCCGAAAAATAACACTGTGACGGTTAAAATCCAAACCTGATGTCCGATAGAAATTTTATGATGATTTTCGGATTCAGCAGAGTCGAATTAGTAAGAATCCGTTTTCTAAAGTTTGGGCAGATATCCGGTTTGGATTTTGAAAATTTTGGATTTTTTCGAAAATTATTCTAAGTCCAAAAACTGACACTGTGACACTCAAAAAATCGTAAAGACCGTAAAAATTGAGATAGAGACTAGAAATTTTCAGGGAGTACGGTCAGATAGTGGAAGAATACGAAAATAAATTGGCGACTTTCTAAGAGGAAAATTGTGAAAGCTCGGTAGGGGTCGAAGTCGAACTAAGATTTTTAAAGAATTTTTGAAGGTTAAAATCCAAACCTGATGTCCGATCAAAATTTTATGATGATTTTCGGATTCAGCAAGGTCTAATTAGTAAGAATCCGTTTTCAAAAGTTTGGGCAGACATCCGGTTTAAATTTTGAAAATTTTGGATTTTTTCGAAAATTATTCTAAGTCCAAAAACTGACACTGTGACACTCAAAAAATCGTAAAGACCGTAAAAATTGAGATAAAGACTCGAAATTTTCAGGGAGTACGGTCAAATAGTAGAAGAATACGGAAATAAATTGGCGACTTTCTAAGAGGAAAATTGTGAAAGCTCGGTAGGGGTCGAAGTCAAACTAAGATTTTTGAAGAATTTGTGAAGATTAAAATCCAAACCTGATGTCCGATCGAAATTTTATGATGATTTTCGGATTCAGCGGGGTCGAATTAGTAAGAATCCGTTTTCTATAGTTTGGGCAGATATCCGGTTTGGATTTTGAAAATTTTGGATTTTTTCGAAAATTATTCCAAGTCCGAAAATTTGCGTTGTATAACTATGCAACACTCAAAACAACTACACCAAATAGGAGTTGCATAAAAAACAACAGATCAATCAACTTTTAAACCTGATGTTTGCCCAAAGTTTTATAATGATTTTCGGATTCAGCAGGGTAGAATTAACAAGAATTCATTTTCAAAATTTAAGGCAAAAATCTAAAAAAATAAAAATCCAAACCTAATGTCCGATCGAAATTTTATGATGATTTTCGAATTCAGCGAGGTCGAATTAGTAAGAATCCGTTTTCAAAAGTTTGGGCAGATAACCGATTTGGATTTAGAAAATTTTGGATTTTTTCGAAAATTATTCTAAGTCCGAAAAATAACACTGTGACGGTTTAAATCCAAACCTGATGTCCGATCAAAATTTTATGATGATTTTCGGATTCAGCGAGGTCGAATTAGTAAGAATCCGTTTTCAAAAGTTTGGGCAGATAACCGATTTGGATTTAGAAAATTTTGGATTTTTTCGAAAATTATTCTAAGTCCGAAAAATAACACTGTGACGGTTAAAATCCAAACCTGATGTCCGATAGAAATTTTATGATGATTTTCGGATTCAGCAGAGTCGAATTAGTAAGAATCCGTTTTCTAAAGTTTGGGCAGATATCCGGTTTGGATTTTGAAAATTTTGGATTTTTTCGAAAATTATTCTAAGTCCAAAAACTGACACTGTGACACTCAAAAAATCGTAAAGACCGTAAAAATTGAGATAAAGACTCGAAATTTTCAGGGAGTACGGTCAGATAGTGGAAGAATACGAAAATAAATTGGCGACTTTCTAAGAGGAAAATTGTGAAAGCTCGGTAGGGGTCGAAGTCGAACTAAGATTTTTAAAGAATTTTTGAAGGTTAAAATCCAAACCTGATGTCCGATCGAAATTTTATGATGATTTTCGGATTCAGCGGGGTCGAATTAGTAAGAATCCGTTTTCTATAGTTTGGGCAGATATCCGGTTTGGATTTAGAAAATTTTGGATTTTTTCGAAAATTATTCTAAGTCCGAAAAATAACACTGTGACGGTTAAAATCCAAACCTGATGTCCGATCAAAATTTTATGATGATTTTCGGATTCAGCGAGGTCGAATTAGTAAGAATCCGTTTTCAAAAGTTTGGGCAGATAACCGATTTGGATTTAGAAAATTTTGGATTTTTTCGAAAATTATTCTAAGTCCGAAAAATAACACTGTGACGGTTAAAATCCAAACCTGATGTCCGATAGAAATTTTATGATGATTTTCGGATTCAGCAGAGTCGAATTAGTAAGAATCCGTTTTCTAAAGTTTGGGCAGATATCCGGTTTGGATTTTGAAAATTTTGGATTTTTTCGAAAATTATTCTAAGTCCAAAAACTGACACTGTGACACTCAAAAAATCGTAAAGACCGTAAAAATTGAGATAGAGACTAGAAATTTTCAGGGAGTACGGTCAGATAGTGGAAGAATACGAAAATAAATTGGCGACTTTCTAAGAGGAAAATTGTGAAAGCTCGGTAGGGGTCGAAGTCGAACTAAGATTTTTAAAGAATTTTTGAAGGTTAAAATCCAAACCTGATGTCCGATCAAAATTTTATGATGATTTTCGGATTCAGCAAGGTCTAATTAGTAAGAATCCGTTTTCAAAAGTTTGGGCAGACATCCGGTTTAAATTTTGAAAATTTTGGATTTTTTCGAAAATTATTCTAAGTCCAAAAACTGACACTGTGACACTCAAAAAATCGTAAAGACCGTAAAAATTGAGATAAAGACTCGAAATTTTCAGGGAGTACGGTCAAATAGTAGAAGAATACGGAAATAAATTGGCGACTTTCTAAGAGGAAAATTGTGAAAGCTCGGTAGGGGTCGAAGTCAAACTAAGATTTTTGAAGAATTTGTGAAGATTAAAATCCAAACCTGATGTCCGATCGAAATTTTATGATGATTTTCGGATTCAGCGGGGTCGAATTAGTAAGAATCCGTTTTCTATAGTTTGGGCAGATATCCGGTTTGGATTTTGAAAATTTTGGATTTTTTCGAAAATTATTCCAAGTCCGAAAATTTGCGTTGTATAACTATGCAACACTCAAAACAACTACACCAAATAGGAGTTGCATAAAAAACAACAGATCAATCAACTTTTAAACCTGATGTTTGCCCAAAGTTTTATAATGATTTTCGGATTCAGCAGGGTAGAATTAACAAGAATTCATTTTCAAAATTTAAGGCAAAAATCTAAAAAAATAAAAATCCAAACCTAATGTCCGATCGAAATTTTATGATGATTTTCGAATTCAGCGAGGTCGAATTAGTAAGAATCCGTTTTCAAAAGTTTGGGCAGATAACCGATTTGGATTTAGAAAATTTTGGATTTTTTCGAAAATTATTCTAAGTCCGAAAAATAACACTGTGACGGTTTAAATCCAAACCTGATGTCCGATCAAAATTTTATGATGATTTTCGGATTCAGCGAGGTCGAATTAGTAAGAATCCGTTTTCAAAAGTTTGGGCAGATAACCGATTTGGATTTAGAAAATTTTGGATTTTTTCGAAAATTATTCTAAGTCCGAAAAATAACACTGTGACGGTTAAAATCCAAACCTGATGTCCGATAGAAATTTTATGATGATTTTCGGATTCAGCAGAGTCGAATTAGTAAGAATCCGTTTTCTAAAGTTTGGGCAGATATCCGGTTTGGATTTTGAAAATTTTGGATTTTTTCGAAAATTATTCTAAGTCCAAAAACTGACACTGTGACACTCAAAAAATCGTAAAGACCGTAAAAATTGAGATAAAGACTCGAAATTTTCAGGGAGTACGGTCAGATAGTGGAAGAATACGAAAATAAATTGGCGACTTTCTAAGAGGAAAATTGTGAAAGCTCGGTAGGGGTCGAAGTCGAACTAAGATTTTTAAAGAATTTTTGAAGGTTAAAATCCAAACCTGATGTCCGATCGAAATTTTATGATGATTTTCGGATTCAGCGGGGTCGAATTAGTAAGAATCCGTTTTCTATAGTTTGGGCAGATATCCGGTTTGGATTTAGAAAATTTTGGATTTTTTCGAAAATTATTCTAAGTCCAAAAACTGACACTGTGACACTCAAAAAATCGTAAAGACCGTAAAAATTGAGATAAAGACTCGAAATTTTCAGGGAGTACGGTCAGATAGTGGAAGAATACGAAAATAAATTGGCGACTTTCTAAGAGGAAAATTGTGAAAGCTCGGTAGGGGTCGAAGTCGAACTAAGATTTTTAAAGAATTTTTGAAGGTTAAAATCCAAACCTGATGTCCGATCAAAATTTTATGATGATTTTCGGATTCAGCAAGGTCTAATTAGTAAGAATCCGTTTTCAAAAGTTTGGGCAGACATCCGGTTTAAATTTTGAAAATTTTGGATTTTTTCGAAAATTATTCTAAGTCCGAAAAATGACACTGTGACACTAAAAAAATTGTAGAGACCGTAAAAATTGAGACAGAGACTAGAAATTTCCAGGGAGTACGGTCAAATAGTAGAAGAATACGGAAATAAATTGGCGACTTTCTAAGAGGAAAATTGTGAAAGCTCGGTAGGGGTCGAAGTCAAACTAAGATTTTTGAAGAATTTGTGAAGATTAAAATCCAAACCTGATGTCCGATCGAAATTTTATGATGATTTTCAGATTCAGCGGGGTCGAATTAGTAAGAATCCGTTTTCTATAGTTTGGGCAGATATCCGGTTTGGATTTTGAAAATTTTGGATTTTTTCGAAAATTATTCCAAGTCCGAAAATTTGCGTTGTATAACTATGCAACACTCAAAACAACTACACCAAATAGGAGTTGCATAAAAAACAACAGATCAATCAACTTTTAAACCTGATGTTTGCCCAAAGTTTTATAATGATTTTCGGATTCAGCAGGGTAGAATTAACAAGAATTCATTTTCAAAATTTAAGGCAAAAATCTAAAAAAATAAAAATCCAAACCTAATGTCCGATCGAAATTTTATGATGATTTTCGAATTCAGCGAGGTCGAATTAGTAAGAATCCGTTTTCAAAAGTTTGGGCAGATAAACGGTTTGGATTTTTAAAATTTTGGATTTTTTCGAAAATTATTCTAAGTCCGAAAAATGACACTGTGACACTCAAAAAATCGTAGAGACCGTAAAAATTGAGATAGAGACTAGAAATTTCCAAGGAGTACGGTCAGATAATGGAAGAATACGAAAATAAATTGGCGACTTTCTAAGTGGAAAATTGTGAAAGCTCGGTAGGGGTCGAAGTCGAACTAAGATTTTTGAAGAATTTTTGGAGGTTAAAATCCAAACCTAATGTCCGATCGAAATTTTATGATGATTTTCGGATTTTCGGATTCAGCGAGGTCAAATTAGTAAGAATCCGTTTTAAAAAGTTTGGGCAGATATCCGGTTTGGATTTTAATAAATTCAGAAAAGTTGATATTCGCTCTTAATTTTATGATGATTTTCGAATTCAGCAGGGTCGAATTAGTAAGAATTTGTTTTCAAGAGTTTAAGCAAAGGTCCGGTTTGGATTTTGAAAATTTTGGATTTTTTCAAAAATTATTCCAAGTCCTGAAATGTGCGTTGTATAACTATGCAACACTCAAAACAACTACACCAAATAGGAGTTGCATAAAACCAACAAATTGATCAATTTTTAAATCTGATGTTTGCCCAAAGTTTTATAATGATTTTCGGATTTAGCAGGGTCGACTTAGTAAAAATCCGTTTTCAAAAGTTTGGGCAAAAGTGCAGTTTGGATTTTGAACAATTTTGGAAAATTGATGTATCCCCTGAATTTTATGATCATTTTCTGCTTGAGCAAAGTCCAATTAGAAAGAATCTGTTCTCGAAATTATGAACAAAAATCCGGGATCGATTTTGAAAAAAATTTTAAAAATTGATGTCTGCTCAAATTATAATGATGATTTTCAAATTTATCGGGGTCGAATTAGTGAGAATCCGTTCCCAAAATTATGGACAAAGATCCGGGAGAGATTTAAAAAAATAAAATAAGTAATTGTCGCGAAAAGTTACAGAATTCTACAAAATTTCATAATCATGAAAGTTAATGAACGTCCAAGAAAATAGAAACCTATCTAAGAAATGGAAACATTCAGCTATAGTACTATAGATGGCGTGACGCGAATAAATTTATACAATTATTGATTTTTCGAGAAAGATAGAATAAGTTACAGAATTCTACGAAAATTAATAAACGACCAAGAAAATAGAAACCTATCTACGAACTGGAAACATTTAGCTATTATACTATAGATGGCGTGACGCGAATAAATTTATACAATTATTGATTTTTCGAGAAAGTGAAGCAGATGTATGTAAGTCGCGATAAAAATTTTTGAAAAAAAAAATCAACTTCTAAACCCAATGTCCGATCAAATTTTTATGATGATTTTCGGATTCAGCGGGGTCGAATCAGTGGGAATCCGTTCTAAAAATCGTGTCAAAGAGTTTTATCAATTTCTACTACAACACACACACACAAACACCTGTTTATTTTCGTATTCTTCCATTATCTGACCGTACTCCTTGGAAATTTCTAGTCTCTATCTCAATTTTTACGGTCTCTACGATTTTTTGAGTGTCACAGTGTCATTTTTCGGACTTAGAATAATTTTCGAAAAAATCCAAAATTTTAAAAATCCAAACCGTTTATCTGCCCAAACTTTTGAAAACGGATTCTTACTAATTCGACCTCGCTGAATTCGAAAATCATCATAAAATTTCGATCGGACATTAGGTTTGGATTTTTATTTTTTTAGATTTTTGCCTTAAATTTTGAAAATGAATTCTTGTTAATTCTACCCTGCTGAATCCGAAAATCATTATAAAACTTTGGGCAAACATCAGGTTTAAAAGTTGATTGATCTGTTGTTTTTTATGCAACTCCTATTTGGTGTAGTTGTTTTGAGTGTTGCATAGTTATACAACGCAAATTTTCGGACTTGGAATAATTTTCGAAAAAATCCAAAATTTTCAAAATCCAAACCGGATATCTGCCCAAACTATAGAAAACGGATTCTTACTAATTCGACCCCGCTGAATCTGAAAATCATCATAAAATTTCGATCGGACATCAGGTTTGGATTTTAATCTTCACAAATTCTTCAAAAATCTTAGTTTGACTTCGACCCCTACCGAGCTTTCACAATTTTCCTCTTAGAAAGTCGCCAATTTATTTCCGTATTCTTCTACTATTTGACCGTACTCCCTGGAAATTTCTAGTCTCTGTCTCAATTTTTACGGTCTCTACAATTTTTTTAGTGTCACAGTGTCATTTTTCGGACTTAGAATAATTTTCGAAAAAATCCAAAATTTTCAAAATTTAAACCGGATGTCTGCCCAAACTTTTGAAAACGGATTCTTACTAATTAGACCTTGCTGAATCCGAAAATCATCATAAAATTTTGATCGGACATCAGGTTTGGATTTTAACCTTCAAAAATTCTTTAAAAATCTTAGTTCGACTTCGACCCCTACCGAGCTTTCACAATTTTCCTCTTAGAAAGTCGCCAATTTATTTTCGTATTCTTCCACTATCTGACCGTACTCCCTGAAAATTTCGAGTCTTTATCTCAATTTTTACGGTCTTTACGATTTTTTGAGTGTCACAGTGTCAGTTTTTGGACTTAGAATAATTTTCGAAAAAATCCAAAATTTTCAAAATCCAAACCGGATATCTGCCCAAACTTTAGAAAACGGATTCTTACTAATTCGACTCTGCTGAATCCGAAAATCATCATAAAATTTCTATCGGACATCAGGTTTGGATTTTAACCGTCACAGTGTTATTTTTCGGACTTAGAATAATTTTCGAAAAAATCCAAAATTTTCTAAATCCAAACCGGATATCTGCCCAAACTATAGAAAACGGATTCTTACTAATTCGACCCCGCTGAATCCGAAAATCATCATAAAATTTCGATCGGACATCAGGTTTGGATTTTAACCTTCAAAAATTCTTTAAAAATCTTAGTTCGACTTCGACCCCTACCGAGCTTTCACAATTTTCCTCTTAGAAAGTCGCCAATTTATTTTCGTATTCTTCCACTATCTGACCGTACTCCCTGAAAATTTCGAGTCTTTATCTCAATTTTTACGGTCTTTACGATTTTTTGAGTGTCACAGTGTCAGTTTTTGGACTTAGAATAATTTTCGAAAAAATCCAAAATTTTCAAAATCCAAACCGGATATCTGCCCAAACTTTAGAAAACGGATTCTTACTAATTCGACTCTGCTGAATCCGAAAATCATCATAAAATTTCTATCGGACATCAGGTTTGGATTTTAACCGTCACAGTGTTATTTTTCGGACTTAGAATAATTTTCGAAAAAATCCAAAATTTTCTAAATCCAAATCGGTTATCTGCCCAAACTTTTGAAAACGGATTCTTACTAATTCGACCTCGCTGAATCCGAAAATCATCATAAAATTTTGATCGGACATCAGGTTTGGATTTAAACCGTCACAGTGTTATTTTTCGGACTTAGAATAATTTTCGAAAAAATCCAAAATTTTCTAAATCCAAATCGGTTATCTGCCCAAACTTTTGAAAACGGATTCTTACTAATTCGACCTCGCTGAATTCGAAAATCATCATAAAATTTCGATCGGACATTAGGTTTGGATTTTTATTTTTTTAGATTTTTGCCTTAAATTTTGAAAATGAATTCTTGTTAATTCTACCCTGCTGAATCCGAAAATCATTATAAAACTTTGGGCAAACATCAGGTTTAAAAGTTGATTGATCTGTTGTTTTTTATGCAACTCCTATTTGGTGTAGTTGTTTTGAGTGTTGCATAGTTATACAACGCAAATTTTCGGACTTGGAATAATTTTCGAAAAAATCCAAAATTTTCAAAATCCAAACCGGATATCTGCCCAAACTATAGAAAACGGATTCTTACTAATTCGACCCCGCTGAATCCGAAAATCATCATAAAATTTCGATCGGACATCAGGTTTGGATTTTAATCTTCACAAATTCTTCAAAAATCTTAGTTTGACTTCGACCCCTACCGAGCTTTCACAATTTTCCTCTTAGAAAGTCGCCAATTTATTTCCGTATTCTTCTACTATTTGACCGTACTCCCTGAAAATTTCGAGTCTTTATCTCAATTTTTACGGTCTTTACGATTTTTTGAGTGTCACAGTGTCAGTTTTTGGACTTAGAATAATTTTCGAAAAAATCCAAAATTTTCAAAATTTAAACCGGATGTCTGCCCAAACTTTTGAAAACGGATTCTTACTAATTAGACCTTGCTGAATCCGAAAATCATCATAAAATTTTGATCGGACATCAGGTTTGGATTTTAACCTTCAAAAATTCTTTAAAAATCTTAGTTCGACTTCGACCCCTACCGAGCTTTCACAATTTTCCTCTTAGAAAGTCGCCAATTTATTTTCGTATTCTTCCACTATCTGACCGTACTCCCTGAAAATTTCTAGTCTCTATCTCAATTTTTACGGTCTTTACGATTTTTTGAGTGTCACAGTGTCAGTTTTTGGACTTAGAATAATTTTCGAAAAAATCCAAAATTTTCAAAATCCAAACCGGATATCTGCCCAAACTTTAGAAAACGGATTCTTACTAATTCGACTCTGCTGAATCCGAAAATCATCATAAAATTTCTATCGGACATCAGGTTTGGATTTTAACCGTCACAGTGTTATTTTTCGGACTTAGAATAATTTTCGAAAAAATCCAAAATTTTCTAAATCCAAATCGGTTATCTGCCCAAACTTTTGAAAACGGATTCTTACTAATTCGACCTCGCTGAATCCGAAAATCATCATAAAATTTTGATCGGACATCAGGTTTGGATTTTAACCGTCACAGTGTTATTTTTCGGACTTAGAATAATTTTCGAAAAAATCCAAAATTTTCTAAATCCAAACCGGATATCTGCCCAAACTATAGAAAACGGATTCTTACTAATTCGACCCCGCTGAATCCGAAAATCATCATAAAATTTCGATCGGACATCAGGTTTGGATTTTAACCTTCAAAAATTCTTTAAAAATCTTAGTTCGACTTCGACCCCTACCGAGCTTTCACAATTTTCCTCTTAGAAAGTCGCCAATTTATTTTCGTATTCTTCCACTATCTGACCGTACTCCCTGAAAATTTCGAGTCTTTATCTCAATTTTTACGGTCTTTACGATTTTTTGAGTGTCACAGTGTCAGTTTTTGGACTTAGAATAATTTTCGAAAAAATCCAAAATTTTCAAAATCCAAACCGGATATCTGCCCAAACTTTAGAAAACGGATTCTTACTAATTCGACTCTGCTGAATCCGAAAATCATCATAAAATTTCTATCGGACATCAGGTTTGGATTTTAACCGTCACAGTGTTATTTTTCGGACTTAGAATAATTTTCGAAAAAATCCAAAATTTTCTAAATCCAAATCGGTTATCTGCCCAAACTTTTGAAAACGGATTCTTACTAATTCGACCTCGCTGAATCCGAAAATCATCATAAAATTTTGATCGGACATCAGGTTTGGATTTAAACCGTCACAGTGTTATTTTTCGGACTTAGAATAATTTTCGAAAAAATCCAAAATTTTCTAAATCCAAATCGGTTATCTGCCCAAACTTTTGAAAACGGATTCTTACTAATTCGACCTCGCTGAATTCGAAAATCATCATAAAATTTCGATCGGACATTAGGTTTGGATTTTTATTTTTTTAGATTTTTGCCTTAAATTTTGAAAATGAATTCTTGTTAATTCTACCCTGCTGAATCCGAAAATCATTATAAAACTTTGGGCAAACATCAGGTTTAAAAGTTGATTGATCTGTTGTTTTTTATGCAACTCCTATTTGGTGTAGTTGTTTTGAGTGTTGCATAGTTATACAACGCAAATTTTCGGACTTGGAATAATTTTCGAAAAAATCCAAAATTTTCAAAATCCAAACCGGATATCTGCCCAAACTATAGAAAACGGATTCTTACTAATTCGACCCCGCTGAATCCGAAAATCATCATAAAATTTCGATCGGACATCAGGTTTGGATTTTAATCTTCACAAATTCTTCAAAAATCTTAGTTTGACTTCGACCCCTACCGAGCTTTCACAATTTTCCTCTTAGAAAGTCGCCAATTTATTTCCGTATTCTTCTACTATTTGACCGTACTCCCTGAAAATTTCGAGTCTTTATCTCAATTTTTACGGTCTTTACGATTTTTTGAGTGTCACAGTGTCAGTTTTTGGACTTAGAATAATTTTCGAAAAAATCCAAAATTTTCAAAATTTAAACCGGATGTCTGCCCAAACTTTTGAAAACGGATTCTTACTAATTAGACCTTGCTGAATCCGAAAATCATCATAAAATTTTGATCGGACATCAGGTTTGGATTTTAACCTTCAAAAATTCTTTAAAAATCTTAGTTCGACTTCGACCCCTACCGAGCTTTCACAATTTTCCTCTTAGAAAGTCGCCAATTTATTTTCGTATTCTTCCACTATCTGACCGTACTCCCTGAAAATTTCTAGTCTCTATCTCAATTTTTACGGTCTTTACGATTTTTTGAGTGTCACAGTGTCAGTTTTTGGACTTAGAATAATTTTCGAAAAAATCCAAAATTTTCAAAATCCAAACCGGATATCTGCCCAAACTTTAGAAAACGGATTCTTACTAATTCGACTCTGCTGAATCCGAAAATCATCATAAAATTTCTATCGGACATCAGGTTTGGATTTTAACCGTCACAGTGTTATTTTTCGGACTTAGAATAATTTTCGAAAAAATCCAAAATTTTCTAAATCCAAACCGGTTATCTGCCCAAACTTTTGAAAACGGATTCTTACTAATTCGACCTCGCTGAATTCGAAAATCATCATAAAATTTCGATCGGACATTAGGTTTGGATTTTTATTTTTTTAGATTTTTGCCTTAAATTTTGAAAATGAATTCTTGTTAATTCTACCCTGCTGAATCCGAAAATCATTATAAAACTTTGGGCAAACATCAGGTTTAAAAGTTGATTGATCTGTTGTTTTTTATGCAACTCCTATTTGGTGTAGTTGTTTTGAGTGTTGCATAGTTATACAACGCAAATTTTCGGACTTGGAATAATTTTCGAAAAAATCCAAAATTTTCAAAATCCAAACCGGATATCTGCCCAAACTATAGAAAACGGATTCTTACTAATTCGACCCCGCTGAATCCGAAAATCATCATAAAATTTCGATCGGACATCAGGTTTGGATTTTAATCTTCACAAATTCTTCAAAAATCTTAGTTTGACTTCGACCCCTACCGAGCTTTCACAATTTTCCTCTTAGAAAGTCGCCAATTTATTTCCGTATTCTTCTACTATTTGACCGTACTCCCTGGAAATTTCTAGTCTCTGTCTCAATTTTTACGGTCTCTACAATTTTTTTAGTGTCACAGTGTCATTTTTCGGACTTAGAATAATTTTCGAAAAAATCCAAAATTTTCTAAATCCAAACCGGTTATCTGCCCAAACTTTTGAAAACGGATTCTTACTAATTCGACCTCGCTGAATCCGAAAATCATCATAAAATTTTGATCGGACATCAGGTTTGGATTTTAACCTTCAAAAATTCTTCAAAAATCTTAGTTTGACTTCGACCCCTACCGAGCTTTCACAATTTTCCTCTTAGAAAGTCGCCAATTTATTTCCGTATTCTTCTACTATTTGACCGTACTCCCTGGAAATTTCTAGTCTCTATCCCAATTTTTACGGTCTCTACGATTTTTTGAGTGTCACAGTTTCATTTTTCGGACTTAGAATAATTTTCGAAAAAATCCAAAATTTTCAAAATCCAAACCGGATATCTGCCCAAACTTTTGAAAACGGATTCTTACTAATTCGACCTCGCTGAATCCGAAAATCATCATAAAATTTTGATCGGACATCAGGTTTGGATTTTAACCTTCAAAAATTCTTTAAAAATCTTAGTTCGACTTCGACCCCTACCGAGCTTTCACAATTTTCCTCTTAGAAAGTCGCCAATTTATTTCCGTATTCTTCTACTATTTGACCGTACTCCCTGGAAATTTCTAGTCTCTATCCCAATTTTTACGGTCTCTACGATTTTTTTAGTGTCACAGTGTCATTTTTCGGACTTAGAATAATTTTCGAAAAAATCCAAAATTTTCAAAATTTAAACCGGATGTCTGCCCAAACTTTTGAAAACGGATTCTTACTAATTAGACCTTGCTGAATCCGAAAATCATCATAAAATTTTGATCGGACATTAGGTTTGGATTTTAACCTTCAAAAATTCTTTAAAAATCTTAGTTCGACTTCGACCCCTACCGAGCTTTCACAATTTTCCTCTTAGAAAGTTGCCAATTTATTCTCGTATTCTTCCACCATCTGACTGTACTCCCTGGAAATTTCTAGTCTCTATCTCAATTTTTACGGTCTCTACGATTTTTTGAGTGTCACAGAGTCATTTTTCGGACCTAGAATAATTTTCGAAAAAATCCAAAATTTTCAAAATCCAAACCGGTTATCTGCCCAAACTTTTGAAAACGGATTCTTACTAATTTGACCCTGCTGAATCCGAAAATCATCATAAAATTTTGATCGGACATCAGGTTTGGATTTAAACCGTCACAGTGTTATTTTTCGGACTTAGAATAATTTTCGAAAAAATCCAAAATTTTCTAAATCCAAACCGGTTATCTGCCCAAACTTTAGAAAACGGATTCTTACTAATTCGACCTCGCTGAATCTGAAAATCATCATAAAATTTCGATCGGACATCAGGTTTGGATTTTAATCTTCACAAATTCTTCAAAAATCTTAGTTTGACTTCGACCCCTACCGAGCTTTCACAATTTTCCTCTTAGAAAGTCGCCAATTTATTTTCGTATTCTTCCACTATCTGACCGTACTCCCTGAAAATTTCGAGTCTTTATCTCAATTTTTACGGTCTTTACGATTTTTTGAGTGTCACAGTGTCAGTTTTTGGACTTAGAATAATTTTCGAAAAAATCCAAAATTCCAAAATCCAAACCGAATATCTGCCCAAACTTTTGAAAACGGATTCTTACTAATTCGACCTCGCTGAATTCGAAAATCATCATAAAATTTCGATCGGACATTAGGTTTGGATTTTTATTTTTTTAGATTTTTGCCTTAAATTTTGAAAATGAATTCTTGTTAATTCTACCCTGCTGAATCCGAAAATCATTATAAAACTTTGGGCAAACATCAGGTTTAAAAGTTGATTGATCTGTTGTTTTTTATGCAACTCCTATTTGGTGTAGTTGTTTTGAGTGTTGCATAGTTATACAACGCAAATTTTCGGACTTGGAATAATTTTCGAAAAAATCCAAAATTTTCAAAATCCAAACCGGATATCTGCCCAAACTATAGAAAACGGATTCTTACTAATTCGACCCCGCTGAATCCGAAAATCATCATAAAATTTCGATCGGACATCAGGTTTGGATTTTAATCTTCACAAATTCTTCAAAAATCTTAGTTTGACTTCGACCCCTACCGAGCTTTCACAATTTTCCTCTTAGAAAGTTGCCAATTTATTCTCGTATTCTCCCACCATCTGACTGTACTCCCTGGAAATTTCTAGTCTCTGTCTCAATTTTTACGGTCTCTACAATTTTTTTAGTGTCACAGTGTCATTTTTCGGACTTAGAATAATTTTCGAAAAAATCCAAAATTTTCAAAATTTAAACCGGATGTCTGCCCAAACTTTTGAAAACGGATTCTTACTAATTAGACCTTGCTGAATCCGAAAATCATCATAAAATTTTGATCGGACATCAGGTTTGGATTTTAACCTTCAAAAATTCTTTAAAAATCTTAGTTCGACTTCGACCCCTACCGAGCTTTCACAATTTTCCTCTTAGAAAGTCGCCAATTTATTTTCGTATTCTTCCACTATCTGACCGTACTCCCTGAAAATTTCGAGTCTTTATCTCAATTTTTACGGTCTTTACGATTTTTTGAGTGTCACAGTGTCAGTTTTTGGACTTAGAATAATTTTCGAAAAAATCCAAAATTTTCAAAATCCAAACCGGTTATCTGCCCAAACTTTTGAAAACGGATTCTTACTAATTTGACCCTGCTGAATCCGAAAATCATCATAAAATTTTGATCGGACATCAGGTTTGGATTTAAACCGTCACAGTGTTATTTTTCGGACTTAGAATAATTTTCGAAAAAATCCAAAATTTTCTAAATCCAAACCGGTTATCTGCCCAAACTTTAGAAAACGGATTCTTACTAATTCGACCTCGCTGAATCCGAAAATCATCATAAAATTTCGATCGGACATCAGGTTTGGATTTTAATCTTCACAAATTCTTCAAAAATCTTAGTTTGACTTCGACCCCTACCGAGCTTTCACAATTTTCCTCTTAGAAAGTCGCCAATTTATTTCCGTATTCTTCTACTATTTGACCGTACTCCCTGGAAATTTCTAGTCTCTGTCTCAATTTTTACGGTCTCTACAATTTTTTTAGTGTCACAGTGTCATTTTTCGGACTTAGAATAATTTTCGAAAAAATCCAAAATTTTCAAAATTTAAACCGGATGTCTGCCCAAACTTTTGAAAACGGATTCTTACTAATTAGACCTTGCTGAATCCGAAAATCATCATAAAATTTCGATCGGACATCAGGTTTGGATTTTAATCTTCACAAATTCTTCAAAAATCTTAGTTTGACTTCGACCCCTACCGTGCTTTCACAATTTTCCTCTTAGAAAGTCGCCAATTTATTTCCGTATTCTTCTACTATTTGACCGTACTCCCTGGAAATTTCTAGTCTCTGTCTCAATTTTTACGGTCTCTACAATTTTTTTAGTGTCACAGTGTCATTTTTCGGACTTAGAATAATTTTCGAAAAAATCCAAAATTTTCAAAATTTAAACCGGATGTCTGCCCAAACTTTTGAAAACGGATTCTTACTAATTAGACCTTGCTGAATCCGAAAATCATCATAAAATTTTGATCGGACATTAGGTTTGGATTTTAACCTTCAAAAATTCTTTAAAAATCTTAGTTCGACTTCGACCCCTACCGAGCTTTCACAATTTTCCTCTTAGAAAGTCGCCAATTTATTTTCGTATTCTTCCACTATCTGACCGTACTCCCTGAAAATTTCGAGTCTTTATCTCAATTTTTACGGTCTTTACGATTTTTTGAGTGTCACAGTGTCAGTTTTTGGACTTAGAATAATTTTCGAAAAAATCCAAAATTTTCAAAATCCAAACCGGATATCTGCCCAAACTATAGAAAACGGATTCTTACTAATTCGACCCCGCTGAATCCGAAAATCATCATAAAATTTCGATCGGACATCAGGTTTGGATTTTAATCTTCACAAATTCTTCAAAAATCTTAGTTTGACTTCGACCCCTACCGAGCTTTCACAATTTTCCTCTTAGAAAGTCGCCAATTTATTTCCGTATTCTTCTACTATTTGACCGTACTCCCTGGAAATTTCTAGTCTCTGTCTCAATTTTTACGGTCTCTACAATTTTTTTAGTGTCACAGTGTCATTTTTCGGACTTAGAATAATTTTCGAAAAAATCCAAAATTTTCTAAATCCAAACCGGTTATCTGCCCAAACTTTTGAAAACGGATTCTTACTAATTCGACCTCGCTGAATCCGAAAATCATCATAAAATTTTGATCGGACATCAGGTTTGGATTTTAACCTTCAAAAATTCTTCAAAAATCTTAGTTTGACTTCGACCCCTACCGAGCTTTCACAATTTTCCTCTTAGAAAGTCGCCAATTTATTTCCGTATTCTTCTACTATTTGACCGTACTCCCTGGAAATTTCTAGTCTCTATCCCAATTTTTACGGTCTCTACGATTTTTTGAGTGTCACAGTTTCATTTTTCGGACTTAGAATAATTTTCGAAAAAATCCAAAATTTTCAAAATCCAAACCGGATATCTGCCCAAACTTTTGAAAACGGATTCTTACTAATTCGACCTCGCTGAATCCGAAAATCATCATAAAATTTTGATCGGACATCAGGTTTGGATTTTAACCTTCAAAAATTCTTTAAAAATCTTAGTTCGACTTCGACCCCTACCGAGCTTTCACAATTTTCCTCTTAGAAAGTCGCCAATTTATTTCCGTATTCTTCTACTATTTGACCGTACTCCCTGGAAATTTCTAGTCTCTATCCCAATTTTTACGGTCTCTACGATTTTTTTAGTGTCACAGTGTCATTTTTCGGACTTAGAATAATTTTCGAAAAAATCCAAAATTTTCAAAATTTAAACCGGATATCTGCCCAAACTATAGAAAACGGATTCTTACTAATTCGACCCCGCTGAATCCGAAAATCATCATAAAATTTCGATCGGACATCAGGTTTGGATTTTAATCTTCACAAATTCTTCAAAAATCTTAGTTTGACTTCGACCCCTACCGAGCTTTCACAATTTTCCTCTTAGAAAGTTGCCAATTTATTCTCGTATTCTTCCACCATCTGACTGTACTCCCTGGAAATTTCTAGTCTCTGTCTCAATTTTTACGGTCTCTACAATTTTTTTAGTGTCACAGTGTCATTTTTCGGACTTAGAATAATTTTCGAAAAAATCCAAAATTTTCAAAATTTAAACCGGATGTCTGCCCAAACTTTTGAAAACGGATTCTTACTAATTAGACCTTGCTGAATCCGAAAATCATCATAAAATTTTGATCGGACATCAGGTTTGGATTTTAACCTTCAAAAATTCTTTAAAAATCTTAGTTCGACTTCGACCCCTACCGAGCTTTCACAATTTTCCTCTTAGAAAGTCGCCAATTTATTTTCGTATTCTTCCACTATCTGACCGTACTCCCTGAAAATTTCGAGTCTTTATCTCAATTTTTACGGTCTTTACGATTTTTTGAGTGTCACAGTGTCAGTTTTTGGACTTAGAATAATTTTCGAAAAAATCCAAAATTTTCAAAATCCAAACCGGTTATCTGCCCAAACTTTTGAAAACGGATTCTTACTAATTTGACCCTGCTGAATCCGAAAATCATCATAAAATTTTGATCGGACATCAGGTTTGGATTTAAACCGTCACAGTGTTATTTTTCGGACTTAGAATAATTTTCGAAAAAATCCAAAATTTTCTAAATCCAAACCGGTTATCTGCCCAAACTTTAGAAAACGGATTCTTACTAATTCGACCTCGCTGAATCCGAAAATCATCATAAAATTTCGATCGGACATCAGGTTTGGATTTTAATCTTCACAAATTCTTCAAAAATCTTAGTTTGACTTCGACCCCTACCGAGCTTTCACAATTTTCCTCTTAGAAAGTCGCCAATTTATTTCCGTATTCTTCTACTATTTGACCGTACTCCCTGGAAATTTCTAGTCTCTGTCTCAATTTTTACGGTCTCTACAATTTTTTTAGTGTCACAGTGTCATTTTTCGGACTTAGAATAATTTTCGAAAAAATCCAAAATTTTCAAAATTTAAACCGGATGTCTGCCCAAACTTTTGAAAACGGATTCTTACTAATTAGACCTTGCTGAATCCGAAAATCATCATAAAATTTCGATCGGACATCAGGTTTGGATTTTAATCTTCACAAATTCTTCAAAAATCTTAGTTTGACTTCGACCCCTACCGTGCTTTCACAATTTTCCTCTTAGAAAGTCGCCAATTTATTTCCGTATTCTTCTACTATTTGACCGTACTCCCTGGAAATTTCTAGTCTCTGTCTCAATTTTTACGGTCTCTACAATTTTTTTAGTGTCACAGTGTCATTTTTCGGACTTAGAATAATTTTCGAAAAAATCCAAAATTTTCAAAATTTAAACCGGATGTCTGCCCAAACTTTTGAAAACGGATTCTTACTAATTAGACCTTGCTGAATCCGAAAATCATCATAAAATTTTGATCGGACATTAGGTTTGGATTTTAACCTTCAAAAATTCTTTAAAAATCTTAGTTCGACTTCGACCCCTACCGAGCTTTCACAATTTTCCTCTTAGAAAGTCGCCAATTTATTTTCGTATTCTTCCACTATCTGACCGTACTCCCTGAAAATTTCGAGTCTTTATCTCAATTTTTACGGTCTTTACGATTTTTTGAGTGTCACAGTGTCAGTTTTTGGACTTAGAATAATTTTCGAAAAAATCCAAAATTTTCAAAATCCAAACCGGATATCTGCCCAAACTATAGAAAACGGATTCTTACTAATTCGACCCCGCTGAATCCGAAAATCATCATAAAATTTCGATCGGACATCAGGTTTGGATTTTAATCTTCACAAATTCTTCAAAAATCTTAGTTTGACTTCGACCCCTACCGAGCTTTCACAATTTTCCTCTTAGAAAGTCGCCAATTTATTTCCGTATTCTTCTACTATTTGACCGTACTCCCTGGAAATTTCTAGTCTCTGTCTCAATTTTTACGGTCTCTACAATTTTTTTAGTGTCACAGTGTCATTTTTCGGACTTAGAATAATTTTCGAAAAAATCCAAAATTTTCTAAATCCAAACCGGTTATCTGCCCAAACTTTTGAAAACGGATTCTTACTAATTCGACCTCGCTGAATCCGAAAATCATCATAAAATTTTGATCGGACATCAGGTTTGGATTTTAACCTTCAAAAATTCTTCAAAAATCTTAGTTTGACTTCGACCCCTACCGAGCTTTCACAATTTTCCTCTTAGAAAGTCGCCAATTTATTTCCGTATTCTTCTACTATTTGACCGTACTCCCTGGAAATTTCTAGTCTCTATCCCAATTTTTACGGTCTCTACGATTTTTTGAGTGTCACAGTTTCATTTTTCGGACTTAGAATAATTTTCGAAAAAATCCAAAATTTTCAAAATCCAAACCGGATATCTGCCCAAACTTTTGAAAACGGATTCTTACTAATTCGACCTCGCTGAATCCGAAAATCATCATAAAATTTTGATCGGACATCAGGTTTGGATTTTAACCTTCAAAAATTCTTTAAAAATCTTAGTTCGACTTCGACCCCTACCGAGCTTTCACAATTTTCCTCTTAGAAAGTCGCCAATTTATTTCCGTATTCTTCTACTATTTGACCGTACTCCCTGGAAATTTCTAGTCTCTATCCCAATTTTTACGGTCTCTACGATTTTTTTAGTGTCACAGTGTCATTTTTCGGACTTAGAATAATTTTCGAAAAAATCCAAAATTTTCAAAATTTAAACCGGATGTCTGCCCAAACTTTTGAAAACGGATTCTTACTAATTAGACCTTGCTGAATCCGAAAATCATCATAAAATTTTGATCGGACATTAGGTTTGGATTTTAACCTTCAAAAATTCTTTAAAAATCTTAGTTCGACTTCGACCCCTACCGAGCTTTCACAATTTTCCTCTTAGAAAGTTGCCAATTTATTCTCGTATTCTTCCACCATCTGACTGTACTCCCTGGAAATTTCTAGTCTCTATCTCAATTTTTACGGTCTCTACGATTTTTTGAGTGTCACAGAGTCATTTTTCGGACCTAGAATAATTTTCGAAAAAATCCAAAATTTTCAAAATCCAAACCGGTTATCTGCCCAAACTTTTGAAAACGGATTCTTACTAATTTGACCCTGCTGAATCCGAAAATCATCATAAAATTTTGATCGGACATCAGGTTTGGATTTAAACCGTCACAGTGTTATTTTTCGGACTTAGAATAATTTTCGAAAAAATCCAAAATTTTCTAAATCCAAACCGGTTATCTGCCCAAACTTTAGAAAACGGATTCTTACTAATTCGACCTCGCTGAATCTGAAAATCATCATAAAATTTCGATCGGACATCAGGTTTGGATTTTAATCTTCACAAATTCTTCAAAAATCTTAGTTTGACTTCGACCCCTACCGAGCTTTCACAATTTTCCTCTTAGAAAGTCGCCAATTTATTTTCGTATTCTTCCACTATCTGACCGTACTCCCTGAAAATTTCGAGTCTTTATCTCAATTTTTACGGTCTTTACGATTTTTTGAGTGTCACAGTGTCAGTTTTTGGACTTAGAATAATTTTCGAAAAAATCCAAAATTCCAAAATCCAAACCGAATATCTGCCCAAACTTTTGAAAACGGATTCTTACTAATTCGACCTCGCTGAATTCGAAAATCATCATAAAATTTCGATCGGACATTAGGTTTGGATTTTTATTTTTTTAGATTTTTGCCTTAAATTTTGAAAATGAATTCTTGTTAATTCTACCCTGCTGAATCCGAAAATCATTATAAAACTTTGGGCAAACATCAGGTTTAAAAGTTGATTGATCTGTTGTTTTTTATGCAACTCCTATTTGGTGTAGTTGTTTTGAGTGTTGCATAGTTATACAACGCAAATTTTCGGACTTGGAATAATTTTCGAAAAAATCCAAAATTTTCAAAATCCAAACCGGATATCTGCCCAAACTATAGAAAACGGATTCTTACTAATTCGACCCCGCTGAATCCGAAAATCATCATAAAATTTCGATCGGACATCAGGTTTGGATTTTAATCTTCACAAATTCTTCAAAAATCTTAGTTTGACTTCGACCCCTACCGAGCTTTCACAATTTTCCTCTTAGAAAGTTGCCAATTTATTCTCGTATTCTTCCACCATCTGACTGTACTCCCTGGAAATTTCTAGTCTCTGTCTCAATTTTTACGGTCTCTACAATTTTTTTAGTGTCACAGTGTCATTTTTCGGACTTAGAATAATTTTCGAAAAAATCCAAAATTTTCAAAATTTAAACCGGATGTCTGCCCAAACTTTTGAAAACGGATTCTTACTAATTAGACCTTGCTGAATCCGAAAATCATCATAAAATTTTGATCGGACATCAGGTTTGGATTTTAACCTTCAAAAATTCTTTAAAAATCTTAGTTCGACTTCGACCCCTACCGAGCTTTCACAATTTTCCTCTTAGAAAGTCGCCAATTTATTTTCGTATTCTTCCACTATCTGACCGTACTCCCTGAAAATTTCGAGTCTTTATCTCAATTTTTACGGTCTTTACGATTTTTTGAGTGTCACAGTGTCAGTTTTTGGACTTAGAATAATTTTCGAAAAAATCCAAAATTTTCAAAATCCAAACCGGTTATCTGCCCAAACTTTTGAAAACGGATTCTTACTAATTTGACCCTGCTGAATCCGAAAATCATCATAAAATTTTGATCGGACATCAGGTTTGGATTTAAACCGTCACAGTGTTATTTTTCGGACTTAGAATAATTTTCGAAAAAATCCAAAATTTTCTAAATCCAAATCGGTTATCTGCCCAAACTTTAGAAAACGGATTCTTACTAATTCGACCTCGCTGAATCCGAAAATCATCATAAAATTTCGATCGGACATCAGGTTTGGATTTTAATCTTCACAAATTCTTCAAAAATCTTAGTTTGACTTCGACCCCTACCGAGCTTTCACAATTTTCCTCTTAGAAAGTCGCCAATTTATTTCCGTATTCTTCTACTATTTGACCGTACTCCCTGGAAATTTCTAGTCTCTGTCTCAATTTTTACGGTCTCTACAATTTTTTTAGTGTCACAGTGTCATTTTTCGGACTTAGAATAATTTTCGAAAAAATCCAAAATTTTCAAAATTTAAACCGGATGTCTGCCCAAACTTTTGAAAACGGATTCTTACTAATTAGACCTTGCTGAATCCGAAAATCATCATAAAATTTCGATCGGACATCAGGTTTGGATTTTAATCTTCACAAATTCTTCAAAAATCTTAGTTTGACTTCGACCCCTACCGTGCTTTCACAATTTTCCTCTTAGAAAGTCGCCAATTTATTTCCGTATTCTTCTACTATTTGACCGTACTCCCTGGAAATTTCTAGTCTCTGTCTCAATTTTTACGGTCTCTACAATTTTTTTAGTGTCACAGTGTCATTTTTCGGACTTAGAATAATTTTCGAAAAAATCCAAAATTTTCAAAATTTAAACCGGATGTCTGCCCAAACTTTTGAAAACGGATTCTTACTAATTAGACCTTGCTGAATCCGAAAATCATCATAAAATTTTGATCGGACATTAGGTTTGGATTTTAACCTTCAAAAATTCTTTAAAAATCTTAGTTCGACTTCGACCCCTACCGAGCTTTCACAATTTTCCTCTTAGAAAGTCGCCAATTTATTTTCGTATTCTTCCACTATCTGACCGTACTCCCTGAAAATTTCGAGTCTTTATCTCAATTTTTACGGTCTTTACGATTTTTTGAGTGTCACAGTGTCAGTTTTTGGACTTAGAATAATTTTCGAAAAAATCCAAAATTTTCAAAATCCAAACCGGATATCTGCCCAAACTATAGAAAACGGATTCTTACTAATTCGACCCCGCTGAATCCGAAAATCATCATAAAATTTCGATCGGACATCAGGTTTGGATTTTAATCTTCACAAATTCTTCAAAAATCTTAGTTTGACTTCGACCCCTACCGAGCTTTCACAATTTTCCTCTTAGAAAGTCGCCAATTTATTTCCGTATTCTTCTACTATTTGACCGTACTCCCTGGAAATTTCTAGTCTCTGTCTCAATTTTTACGGTCTCTACAATTTTTTTAGTGTCACAGTGTCATTTTTCGGACTTAGAATAATTTTCGAAAAAATCCAAAATTTTCTAAATCCAAACCGGATATCTGCCCAAACTATAGAAAACGGATTCTTACTAATTCGACCCCGCTGAATCCGAAAATCATCATAAAATTTCGATCGGACATCAGGTTTGGATTTTAATCTTCACAAATTCTTCAAAAATCTTAGTTTGACTTCGACCCCTACCGAGCTTTCACAATTTTCCTCTTAGAAAGTCGCCAATTTATTTCCGTATTCTTCTACTATTTGACCGTACTCCCTGGAAATTTCTAGTCTCTGTCTCAATTTTTACGGTCTCTACAATTTTTTTAGTGTCACAGTGTCATTTTTCGGACTTAGAATAATTTTCGAAAAAATCCAAAATTTTCTAAATCCAAACCGGTTATCTGCCCAAACTTTTGAAAACGGATTCTTACTAATTCGACCTCGCTGAATCCGAAAATCATCATAAAATTTTGATCGGACATCAGGTTTGGATTTTAACCTTCAAAAATTCTTCAAAAATCTTAGTTTGACTTCGACCCCTACCGAGCTTTCACAATTTTCCTCTTAGAAAGTCGCCAATTTATTTCCGTATTCTTCTACTATTTGACCGTACTCCCTGGAAATTTCTAGTCTCTGTCTCAATTTTTACGGTCTCTACAATTTTTTTAGTGTCACAGTGTCATTTTTCGGACTTAGAATAATTTTCGAAAAAATCCAAAATTTTCAAAATTTAAACCGGATATCTGCCCAAACTTTTGAAAACGGATTCTTACTAATTCGACCTCGCTGAATCCGAAAATCATCATAAAATTTTGATCGGACATCAGGTTTGGATTTTAACCTTCAAAAATTCTTTAAAAATCTTAGTTCGACTTCGACCCCTACCGAGCTTTCACAATTTTCCTCTTAGAAAGTCGCCAATTTATTTCCGTATTCTTCTACTATTTGACCGTACTCCCTGGAAATTTCTAGTCTCTATCCCAATTTTTACGGTCTCTACGATTTTTTTAGTGTCACAGTGTCATTTTTCGGACTTAGAATAATTTTCGAAAAAATCCAAAATTTTCAAAATTTAAACCGGATGTCTGCCCAAACTTTTGAAAACGGATTCTTACTAATTAGACCTTGCTGAATCCGAAAATCATCATAAAATTTTGATCGGACATTAGGTTTGGATTTTAACCTTCAAAAATTCTTTAAAAATCTTAGTTCGACTTCGACCCCTACCGAGCTTTCACAATTTTCCTCTTAGAAAGTCGCCAATTTATTTCCGTATTCTTCTACTATTTGACCGTACTCCCTGGAAATTTCTAGTCTCTGTCTCAATTTTTACGGTCTCTACAATTTTTTTAGTGTCACAGTGTCATTTTTCGGACTTAGAATAATTTTCGAAAAAATCCAAAATTTTCAAAATTTAAACCGGATGTCTGCCCAAACTTTTGAAAACGGATTCTTACTAATTAGACCTTGCTGAATCCGAAAATCATCATAAAATTTCGATCGGACATCAGGTTTGGATTTTAATCTTCACAAATTCTTCAAAAATCTTAGTTTGACTTCGACCCCTACCGTGCTTTCACAATTTTCCTCTTAGAAAGTCGCCAATTTATTTCCGTATTCTTCTACTATTTGACCGTACTCCCTGGAAATTTCTAGTCTCTGTCTCAATTTTTACGGTCTCTACAATTTTTTTAGTGTCACAGTGTCATTTTTCGGACTTAGAATAATTTTCGAAAAAATCCAAAATTTTCAAAATTTAAACCGGATGTCTGCCCAAACTTTTGAAAACGGATTCTTACTAATTAGACCTTGCTGAATCCGAAAATCATCATAAAATTTTGATCGGACATTAGGTTTGGATTTTAACCTTCAAAAATTCTTTAAAAATCTTAGTTCGACTTCGACCCCTACCGAGCTTTCACAATTTTCCTCTTAGAAAGTCGCCAATTTATTTTCGTATTCTTCCACTATCTGACCGTACTCCCTGAAAATTTCGAGTCTTTATCTCAATTTTTACGGTCTTTACGATTTTTTGAGTGTCACAGTGTCAGTTTTTGGACTTAGAATAATTTTCGAAAAAATCCAAAATTTTCAAAATTTAAACCGGATGTCTGCCCAAACTTTTGAAAACGGATTCTTACTAATTAGACCCTGCTGAATCCGAAAATCATCATAAAATTTTGATCGGACATCAGGTTTGGATTTAAACCGTCACAGTGTTATTTTTCGGACTTAGAATAATTTTCGAAAAAATCCAAAATTTTCTAAATCCAAACCGGTTATCTGCCCAAACTTTAGAAAACGGATTCTTACTAATTCGACCTCGCTGAATCCGAAAATCATCATAAAATTTCGATCGGACATCAGGTTTGGATTTTAATCTTCACAAATTCTTCAAAAATCTTAGTTTGACTTCGACCCCTACCGAGCTTTCACAATTTTCCTCTTAGAAAGTCGCCAATTTATTTCCGTATTCTTCTACTATTTGACCGTACTCCCTGGAAATTTCTAGTCTCTGTCTCAATTTTTACGGTCTCTACGATTTTTTTAGTGTCACAGTGTCATTTTTCGGACTTAGAATAATTTTCGAAAAAATCCAAAATTTTCAAAATTTAAACCGGATGTCTGCCCAAACTTTTGAAAACGGATTCTTACTAATTAGACCTTGCTGAATCCGAAAATCATCATAAAATTTTGATCGGACATTAGGTTTGGATTTTAACCTTCAAAAATTCTTAAAAAATCTTAGTTCGACTTCGACCCCTACCGAGCTTTCACAATTTTCCTCTTAGAAAGTTGCCAATTTATTTTCGTATTCTTCCACTATCTGACCGTACTCCCTGGAAATTTCTAGTCTCTATCTCAATTTTTACGGTCTCTACGATTTTTTGAGTGTCACAGTGTCATTTTTCGGACTTAGAATAATTTTCGAAAAAATCCAAAATTTCCAAAATCCAAACCGAATATCTGCCCAAACTTTTGAAAACGGATTCTTACTAATTCGACCCTGCTGAATCCGAAAATCATCATAAAATTTTGATCGGACATCAGGTTTGGATTTTAACCTTCAAAAATTCTTCAAAAATCTTAGTTTGACTTCGACCCCTACCGAGCTTTCACAATTTTCCTCTTAGAAAGTTGCCAATTTATTTTCGTATTCTTCCACCATCTGACTGTACTCCCTGGAAATTTCTAGTCTCTATCTCAATTTTTACGGTCTCTACGATTTTTTGAGTGTCACAGTCTCATTTTTTGGACTTAGAATAATTTTCGAAAAAATCCAAAATTCCCAAAATCCAAACCGGTTATTTGCTCAAACTTTTGAAAACGGATTCTTACTAATTTGACCTCGCTGAATCCGAAAATCATCATAAAATTTCGATCGGACATCAGGTTTGGATTTTTATTTTCCTGGATTTTTGCCTTGAATTTTGAAAATGAATTCTTGTTAATTCTACCCTGCTGAATACGAAAATCATTATAAAATTTTGGGCAAACATCAGGTTTAAAAGTTGACTAATGTGTTGTTTTTATGCAACTCCTATTTGGTGTAGTTGTTTTGAGTGTTGCATATATACAACGCAAATTTTCGGACTTGGAATAATTTTCGAAAAAATCCAAAATTCCAAAATCCAAACCGTACTTCTGCCCAAACTTTTGAAAACGGATTTCTACTAATTCGACCCCGCTAAATCCGAATATTATCATAAAATTTAGATCGGACATCAGGTTTAGATTTTTATTTTTCCGGATTTTTGCCTTAAATTTTGAAAAAAAATTCTTGTTAATTCTACCCTGCTTAATCCGAAAATCATCATAAAACTTTGGGCAAACATCAAGTTTGAAAGTTGATTAATCTGTTGTTTTTATGCAACTCCTATTTGGTGTAGTTGTTTTGAGTGTTGCATAGTAATACAACGCAAATTTTCGGACTTTGAATAATTTTCAAAAGAATCCAAAATTTTCAAAATTCAAACCGGATATCTGCCCAATTTTTTGAAAACGGATTTTTACTAATTCGACCCCGTTGAATCTAAATATCATCATAAAATTTAAATCGGACATCAGGTTTGGATTTTTATTTTTCTGGATTTTTGCCTTGAATTTTGAAAATGAATTCTTGTTAATTCTACCATGTAGAATCTGAAAATCATTATAAAATTTTGGGCAAACATCAGGTTCAAAAGTTGATTAATCTGTTGTTTTTATGCAATTCCTATTTGGTGTAGATGTTTTGAGTGTTGCATAGTTATACAACGCAAATTTCAGGACTTGGAATAATTTTCGAAAAAATCCAAAATTTTCAAAATCCAAACCGAATATCTGCCCAAACAAATTGAAGATTCGCCGGTCCTTTGTCCACAATTCTGAGAACGTATTCTTACTAATCTGATCCCGCTGATTTGAATAATCATTCTATAAATTTGATCGGTTTAATGTTAGAAGTCGATTTTTCTTCAAATAAATTTTCCTAACCTGGGTTATACCGGAAGTTTACAATTTTTGGTTTGTTAGAAACAGTGTTAAGGGTATTAAATAATAAACAATGTATGAACGATTATACAATTTTATTTTGGAAATTAACCATTATTCAATAGTACATTCATATTACTTAAAATTTATATATTATGTATAATTATTTTACACTAATTAATATTATTACAGAAATGTATGTAATTATTTATTTGTGATCGTATATTCGGATATAAGTTAAGGATTAATGTATAAATTTCTTATTTATAATTTTGTTCCTCATTGTTAACAGGTAAATGATTTATCCTTTTTACCTGCAATTTAAAGTGGTTAACCTAATCTATCTGGTCAATTGTTGATTTATTTATCTCTATTTCCAAGTATGCGTACTTAAATCATAATCCCTAAACAATTTATGTACTATGATGAAATATACAATAACCATTTATTTAATTAACCACAGGGAGTATTGACTTTTAGAATTGATCTTGGTATAAATGTGACTTTACAACTCCGCTAATTTTAGTTTATATTTGAAAGTTGATTCGGATGTTATTCGTAAGAATTTTTGAATTGTTCATTTTCTAAATATTGAGTGTGTGACTATTTGGTATCGTATAATTTTGTATATTGATATTTTATTTTTGATTTTAGTAATTTTAAACCGTAAACTATAGTATATTAGAAATTAAAACTAGATATATTTACTTTTAAGGTAGTCCTTTTATTGATTGGCAGCTATTTTGCTAAGTTTTCCAATTTTACAGTTTAATTTTAATATTAAATTCTTTTAACATTTTTAATATTTAGTAGATTTAATTTTTGATATTAGTAGATATATTTATCATTTAAGGTAGTCTTTTTATTGATTGTTAGTTAATTTGCCAAGTTTTTCAATTTTACAGTTTGATTTCAACTTTAAATTCTTTTAACATTTATAATATTTAGTAGATATTGAATTTTTGATTTTATTAATTTACAGTTCTAATCTGTAGTATTATATTAAAATTTAAAGCTAGATATATTCATCATTTAAGGTAGTCTTTTCAGTGATTGGTAGTTATTTTGCTAAGTATTTCCATTTTATAGTTTAATTTTATTTTTAAATTTTTTTCATACTAATTATAAAATATATTAGATATGGCCGAGCGTGTTATTGTAAGACGTGTTAGAGGTGGTAGACAATATTTTTTTACTATTCCGTTTGCTATTGGTAGTGAAAGTCGCGAAATATGTAAATCAAAACTATTAATTGCGTTAAAAAATTTCTTTTTATTGGAAACGTATGTAGAAGGTCCTATTGAATTTGATAAACATAGAAGTGAATATTTTAATGAAGTTTTGTTTGAACAAAATCGCGTTAATTTAGTTCCATTTAATTTGAATGGTTTTGATGTAGAATATGTTCCTCCTGCACATGATAACGATAACAATCAATTTTATGTTAATAATCAAGCTTTAGTAAATTATTGTATTGCTTCAGAAGATTATAGTGAATTAACGGCGATTAATAATTTAGCTTTCCATATACATGGTTTTGTAGAGTTTAGACATCCGTGTTTTGTTAATGAGGTAAAACGTTATCTTACATATATATACAATAATAATCCTAGTATTAATGTATCTTCCTGTAGAAATAAGAAGTCATGTTTAAGATATATTACTAAGGAGGATACTGCTCCTTTATATAATGTTCACATATCTGAATTGCATTTCAATTATCAATTGTATGAGTGGGTATCAAGTAACAATGAAAAATTTAATTGTTTAGATGAATTCGTAGTAGCAAATCGCACGCATGTAAAATTTTTAGAACGATATAAGCAGAAATTTGTTAAAGATAAGTTAATTCGTTCAAATGAAGAATTTGATAGCAAATACATTAAAAAAGTAGAAATTGTTAGACAAACTCCTTGGACTCTTGAAATTGTTATGTGGTACAATTCATTTATAGAATCGCGTCATGTTCATAAACGTCCCCAATTATATTTGTATGGGGATGCCAATATGGGTAAATCAACATTTATAAGGCAGGATCTTTTAAATAGAAAATTGATGGAAAGAGCGTTTTATCCCTCTCCTGATTGTTTCTTCTTAGAAGGATTGGATCCATTGTACCACAAAATTATAATTTTCGAAGAGTTCAACCTAAAACATTACGATATATCAATATTAAAAACATTGTTAGAAGGTAGCCACACAGTGATTAGACGTAAGCATAAGACCAGCGAGATAGTTAAGTGGAATTATCCCGTTATAATGATTTCAAATTATGCATTAGGAGCGAATGTAGATCCCGCGTTTCTTGTTAGGTTAAAGGTTGTTCATGCCAATTCGAAATATTACCAAGCATCTATGATAGATTGTTCAATGATGTTGCCATCAACATCTACTCGCAATGAGGTAGTTGTAATATCTGAAGATGAATCTAATTAGAATGTATTTTTTAATTAAAAAAAAATTGTACTCATTAATGTTAGTTTTATGTTTTTAAATATTATGTCATTATTTTTTTTGTAACAATTGTATTTCTTTGGTATTTAATAAAGGTATCAAATGATGAGATCGAATTAACTGGAATTGTCGCGAATCCTTTTAGGATTCATATGACATATAAAATATTTCCAGTTATTAAATGATTACTGATGATAACATTAATTTAAATACCAATTAGTAATTTCTATTCAATATTATTATACATTTCAGTCAAAGTAAATTCATATGGTAAAAATTTGCGTCTTTCGTTATTTCAAAATAATCTTGCTAGCATTTCGGTGGTGTCATCTGTTTATAAATCTTTCCAAATGTTAGTATTGTTCAAAAAGAATATCGGCATAATATTCGATAATCAGCTATTTAAGATAAGTATCCCTTATTTATATAGGGTAATTCATTTGTGGATAACAAATTTTATATACAATATTTCAATTTATACGATATATTATTGTTTTGTTAGTTATATAATATTATTATTAAATTAATACTTCTCCTGACTGTTAATTATATTGTTTTTTTTGTAACTATAAAAATATGTTAATAAAGACTTTTATTATTACTATTATTATTATTATTATTATATTTTATAATATTTTACTTTTAGTGGATGTGTGTATAATGTAATTTACATGTTTATTTGATTATTTTGTATTTAATTTCAATAAATTAATAGTTGGTATGTTTTAGTTTTATTTTCTATATTACCCTATATATTGTCGGTAATAATATTGTTCCAAAATATTTTTAAGGTGTGATAATAATTTGAATTAGTTTAGGGATCTTCGATATCATTTTCAATTTTTTTGGCAGTGTCGGCATTCAATAATACAATGTAATAAATATATCCCTAAACATTTTATAGCCTATCTTTTATTTGTTGTTTTCTTCGGTTATTTAATCTTTTGTAAAATACCAAATGTTGTTTATCTTAATCTTTTTTTTCAAATTTGGGTCAATTTTGTAAGGATTTTTAGAATAGGGTTTTCTATTGGCTATTTACTTACCCCCACAAAATTATTAGCTAGGGCTGGTACATTTTTCTTAAAATTTTAAATTCAGTTCAAAATTTTACTTTCGAAGAGCTTCTAGTATTTTCAATTAAACTTTTGTGTTGGCGTGGTTGGCAGTTGTGGTAAGTTTTATTCAATTTATCAATTTATAGTTTTTCATTGTGTTTATTGTTTGGAAAATTATATTTTACACAGATATTAACATGGACGAATTTTGTGATGATGGCTTCGATGATTTTCAAGGAGGAATATTAAAATTATGCGATAAAGTCGAAAATGAATTGGACGACGATAGTATGTCGGCAATTGTAGATTGTTCTGGAAAGTCTGGTAAAAGTTATTCATCAAATAATTCTTCTGATTTTGTTGAGGATGATATAATCGATAATAGCGATGATGATATTGAAGTTATTATCCTGTCCTCGTCTCCAGAAGTATCATTATCGGAGTTTGATTTAGCCAACGTGAAGACCGAGAAACTCTCTCCCGATGAACCTATAACAAAATTTTCTCAAAAAAAAACTTCAAAATTTAATTTCAAAAAAACTTTTCCTCGTGGAAGACTCAAAACCATGGACGCATTTCTCGAAATTTACAATAAAAGATCAGAAAAATCAGAACAATCTTCTTCCACAGCTCTCTCACCAAAGACATATCCTAACAGAAAAATCAAACAATTGCCGGCGTCGTCGCCGTCCATAATCATAATGGAGGATATAACATTACCATCGACGTCGGTTTCTTTGAACTTATTCCATAAAGAAGTACCACCGTCGACGTCGTTTTCTACGAAGAAAATTGAGGAAGAAGTATTACCGACGACGTCGTCGTCTTCGAAGAAAACTTTACCGACGTCGATCACCGATATATCCGTTGAAAAACCTTCTATTTCTCATGCAGTTCCTTCTACGTCGACGACATTTCCATCCACATCGATGATTATACCTAAAACAATCAAACTATCAAAAATTGCAAATGCGTGGGTCGCTTTTTATAACGACGTCGGAATGGAAAATATACCTCGGATTGCTAGAGAAAAATTCTGGAATGTGGATCTTAATCGAGGCAACCGTTTATATCTAGTAACTTTCGGAATTGTCAATTTAATTGATATTGAATTTTTAATTGACATTCTGAGAGTTACTAATAAACGGGCGTTAACTCCAATTCGAGAAAGAAAACTTCGTGAATCAGCAGAGTATATCCACAAATTGCCAAAGGAACATAAATGCAAATACTTCAATTATAGCATAGCAGAACATAAAGTCGTATGTTTAAATTTTCATCCTCATCGTTTGTGTCGAGAAGGAGTATTTTCTCGAAGTAATTAATTAATTAAAATTTTTTCAAATCTAGTATAATCGTAGGAGGTATATTTTTTTTTCCGACGTCAATGTGAAATTCGGCTGCGTTTAATTGCCAGTAAAATTATTAGGTGAGTATTTTTGGTGTCTTTTTAAATTTGTCTTAAAAATAATATTAATTTATTTTATATTTTAATTTTTTTTTTTGTTACAGAATATGGGTTCAGGATATGATGTGTGCAGATTTGATTGCCATAACGTAGAAGATATTTTTGAAAACCACTATCTCACATTTAACTACCCGAAAATTTCCATTTTAAAGTTTATTCGTATAATGTTGCATCTGAAAGTTCACATGAGGAGAGAACTTCCGTTACGTCCAATTAACACCATATTTCGCAGTATAAAAGTCGCTATCCACAGTAGACATATGAATACATTCTACAAAATTTTCTATCGGATTATGGATCAACATGATTTGCAGTATATAAGTGTAAGTATAATTTTGTTATATTTTTTTTGGAGTTTTTTCTAACTTTAATTATTTGCGAAAAATAATATTTTTAATGATTTCTTAATAAATGTTTAATATAATTTTGAATGAGTTTTTTAATAATATTTTTTAATATCTTTTACAATTATTTTAATAATATTTTTAATATGAAATTTTAACGATAAATTTTTTCTATTGTTTCAGATCGAACATTTGGTGTTAATGTATTTTTATAATAGTAAACCTTTGGAGGAAATGTCGTACCGCAACTTGAAACGGTTTACAGGACCTGTACATCGTGTATATTTACAGGTGTTGAGTCGTATGCATATTATGGGTAGACCAAGCTGCAATATTCCGTACGCAGATATGCACAAAGTGGATAATTATATGATTGATGACTGCTCTTCTTGTTCCTCTGATTCAGAAACGGATAGCGATTCATCATCGTGTCCTCCTTACGTAACACCAGTTATAGGAAATTACCTAAGGAATTCTTTGTTCGTGCCTCCACCAGCCAAGTCCATGTTAATATCACAACCATCGTCGATGCCACCTCCTTCGATGCCACCGCTAAGACCCACGCCAACTTTGATGTCAACTTTGACGCCAACTCCGATGCCAACTTCGACGCCACCTCCGACGCCAACTCCAACGCCAACTCCGACGCCAACTCCGACGCCAACTCCGACGCCAACTCCTATGTCAACTTCGATGTCAGCTCCGACGCCAACGCCGACGTCTCCTACAAAGTATTTTTTTAAATATTAATAAATATATGTGAATATTTTTCAACTTCATAAATTAAATTTTAATAAATTTTTTGTTTTCCTTAATTTTAATAAATATGTGAAATATGTTCTTTAAATCAATTATAGTTTTAATTTTAATAAATCTTTTGTTGTTTTAATTTTAATAAATATATATTTGAAATATGTTCTTTAAATTAATTATAATGTTAATACTAATAAATATTTTGTTGTTTAAATTTATATTTTCTTTTATTTTTTCTCCATTTTTCAGTGTTGTGTTTATGAATATAATTGGTTGGAACGCCGATTTCAAATAGATTATTAATATATATTTAAAATTTAAATTAATATTATATATTATAATAGTCTGTTTACATAATGTTATATCAGTCTAATTAGTAATTAGACAATATCATTATATATCGAGGTAAGTATTAAATAAATTCGTATATTTATTATGGAATAATGTAATATTAATTTAATTTATATTTGAAATTATAATCAATTGCTGGTTTTAGTAGTAGGTATAATTTGGATTTTTATACTTTGATTATGAATATATTATATACGTAGGTGATTTATAGTATGTATAATAGTATATAGTGATAAGTCTTTAAGATAGATACTCACTTAGGCTATTTGTATAACTTTCACGTATATTGATGGGAAATTTATCAATTGCAGAATAAACTTTAGAGATCATAATGTCATTTGTTCGAAACGTGGTCTTGTTAAATAAAGAACGTTGACTTCTTCCCTTTCGTTATTTTCCTTTTTTTCATTGTTACTAATTGGATACTTAGACAATATAAGTTATTAATCCATATTAATATAATTTTTCCCTATTTTGAACGTATAGTATGCAAGTGTTTTTACGTATTGATGTTATGAGTGTTGCATAACTTTCATTTCGTAATTCCATCGAATACGTCTATGGTTTCGAAAAATCAATACTTTGCTTGATTTTCAAGGTCATTTTGGTTTCTGACAGTTTTCGATATATTAAAAAAGAAGAATTTAGACATCCTTCAAAAATCTGCAATAAAATATTAAATATTATTATTATTATATGAAATTATAATAAGAAAAAAAAGGAATATCGAATAATATACAGGCAAACCCACAACATAAAAAAATGATGCAACCTTCTTCAAAAATACGTACATCAAATTAATATATATATATTTTCAAGTTTAATATGGAAAATAAAGATGCAGCCTTCCTCACAAATATCTATGTCAAAATACTGCAATTACCTACTCAAATTTAATACGTAAAATAGGGATGCACCCTTTCTCACAAATATTTATATTAAATCATTACATATACATTCAAATATAATACAGAAAATAAGGATGCAGCCTTCCTCACAAATACTTACATCAAATTACTACTAATTCTTTCAAATTTTAATACGTAAAATAGGGATGCACCCTTTCTCACAAATATTTACATTAAATCATTACATATACACTCAAATATAATACGGAAAAAAAGGATGCAGCCTTTGTCACAAATACTTACATCAAATTACTACTAATTTTTTCCAATTTTATTACTGAAAACAGGGATGCAGGTTTTCTCACAAATGCTTTCATCAAATTACTACTTATCCATTCAAATATAATACGGAAAAACAGGATGCAGCCTTTGTCACAAATATTTACTTCAAACTACTATTTATCTATCCAAATTTAATTCGTAAAACAGGGATGCAGCCTTCCTCACTAATACTTATATCATATTACTATTTATTCATTCAAATCTAATATGGAAAATAAGGATGCAGCCTTTCTCACAAATACTTATATCAAACTATTACATACCTGTTTTGATTGTTTTTATGAATATAATCATTTCGTTTTCATTACAAATATGTATATAAAATAATTTCTTTTTTGTACGTATAATGGAAATAAAACTACTTTTGTACTTTGTTCATTTTATTATAAAATTATAAAATAAAGATATGTTATAAATCGTTTGTTTCTATTCAATTCAATTTCACCTTAGATTTAGCTCATGCGAAGTTATTAGTCGTAGGAATATTCTACAGGTAACCATATGCCAAAAGTTTAATGTTGTTTTATCCTTTTAAACGGTTTTCAATAATGGAAAAGATATAGTTTACGATTTTAACCACATTAGAATGAAGCCATTTTCATTTATATATAGTATTATCTTGGGCCCCATTTAGAGTAATCGTGTAAATTTGCTAAAATTTAAATTATTATTAATTTTTGAAAATTTCCAACCGAATGAATCAAATTTATGTCAATCCATCTTATTGTGAACTTACCATGCTATTGTCGTTTATATTTATCATTATTTCGGTCCATTTTGGGCCCCATTTAATAATCGTGTAAATCTACCGTAATTCAAATTTCCATTAACTTTTGAAATTTTTCATTAAATGAATCAAATTTATGTTAATTCATCTTATAGTGAACTTCTGAAGCCATTGTCATTCATATTTATTATTATCTTGGGCCCCATTTAGTAGTCGTGTGAATACTTTCTAAAATTCAAATTATTATTAATCTTTGAAATTTTCCACTAAATGAATTAAATTCATGTTAATTTATCTTACTGTGAACTTACCATGTCATTGTCATTCATATTTCGTATTATTTCGGTCCATTTTGGGCCCCATTAAACAAATGTTTCGATTCCATTATCGAAATGAACCAGGAACTGCTTTTCATGTGCTCCAATGGAAAAGATATTGTTTTGATTTCAACTACATTAGAATGAAGTCATTTTTGTTATTTGTGTTTAGTACTATTGGGGTTCATTTTGGGCCCCATTATTTTCTTATACGCATTTTCATCAAAATCTATACTTTAAGACTGGGCTTAAATTGGAAATTACAACATCCGAGATATAAATTAAATTAGAGTTTCTAGTGGAATTTCATTCGCATACCCATTCTCTGGTTGGGCCCCACATTTTTATATAAAATAGTCATAAAAACCATAAATACGAGTCTTTTTTTGTCATATTTATATTCCAATGGTGTTTAAACGTCTTAAGAGATCCTAAAACAAAAGTAAATATCATTAATTTGTATAAAATATCTACAATCTGGGCCCCATTATATTTTTTATAGTGTTTTTTATCAAAATCTATACTATTTGAAATACTTACTGTTCATTTTTTGATGCAATCGTTCCTTCAATCATCGTTTGGTGTGCTTTTCATCACATTTGGGCCCCATTCTTTTGTCGGGCCCCATATTTTTATATATAAATAGACAAAAAAATCGTAAATACGAATTTCTTTTTTCATATTTATATTCCAATGTCCTTAAATGTCCTCAAATATCCTAAAACATAAGTAAATATCAATAATTTCTACAAAATATTCACTATTTACATACCAATCCTATGCTATTCTTATGGGCGAGCTTGCTTTTTCGTTCCAAAAATACTACCCAGTTTCTATGGAAAAATTGAAATTCTCGAACGTCTAATCGCGATCAAACATGCATCCGGTTACTAAGATGACCTTGGAATTCCGGTTATTTTCCTATTTTTATTAAGTAGCCGGATAACATAACACGAACGAGTTCGGATGCATCCGTGTATCTTCGTTTCTATATTAAATTTAATTAATTAAGCTTCTTCCTTCCTCCCGTGGCCGCGACGGCCACCTGAGAGGACCAGGGGCCGTCGCTGTATCACTTTCAATTGATATTTTTCCTTAAAAGTGCTAAAAAATAATTTTTCATTTGTACCTAACTTCACAAATTTTGTCCGCTCTCTCTAGCTTTGTGTTCTCGGTTAAAATTTCAGACCTGTTTTTCACGTTGCATTTTTACATTGGTTTTCAAGTTTTGTTGTGACGTAGTAGAATTTTGTAGAAATCTGTAATTTTGTTTTAAGATTATCTATGTGTTTGTTGTCGCATTTTAATTAGTTCGTGATACATCTGGTGTTTTGTGAATTACGCAGTTTCTGTAGAATATCTTGTTGTCAACCAGATGTTGTTTTTGTTGGAGTTTGTTTTGATATTTGTTGCGTTTATTATACAGGGGTTAATAATTGTAACTAATTATTATATAATTATTTTATTTGGTGTTCAATATATTCAATGGTGTATTAATATAATTGTAATTTGTTGTTTATGTAATTTAATATTACATGTTATATTTAATTATTGTTCAAAAGATATTTCTTGTCTTATTTAATATTTTATCAAATAAACATTTTACACATAGGTAATAATAGTTCGATTACAATGATGTACTTTTGCATTATAATTATTAATGATATCATGATTAATTATATCGTATCAGTTTTTCAATGTTGTTAAATGAATTATATTGTTGATTTTTTAGAATTAAAATGTTAATTTCTAGGTAGGTATTTGTGTAGTGGTATTTATTGAAAAGAGAAATGAATAATATAGTTGAAACGATTATAAATACATTATATTAACATGGTCATTTTGTGTTTTATTTTCAATTATACAATAATTAATAATTCCTATTTTATTCATTATGTTTTATAGTCGTAAAATTACATACACAATATCTTTCTCGAAAATCAATAACTTAATAAATTTAGTCGTGTCGCGCCATCTATAGTACAATAGCTGAATTTTTCTAATTTATAGATTGGTTTCTATATTTTCGGTGTTTATTGATTTTTATTATTTCGTAGAGTTCTATAATAATTCGCGATGTTTATTAACTGCAATATCGTTTTTCAAGTATTCTGTGATATACTTAGCTATATATGTTATATCACAATTACATAGATTTCTATTGTAACGTATTTTTCCAACTATTATCACTTCGTTCATTTAATCTAAATATTTGTTATCCTTTTTTCTCTTGTTGTTAGGGAATTTACGTGTTTCACACAATAATCATTTGTACTAAATTAATCTGATCTTTTGTGTGATAGTAATTAGAATTGTATCTCTTTTCAATTTTATGTTTTGTGTAAACCCGCCAAATATCTCTTGGGGTGGAGTGCATATTTCCATAAACTCTTTCATTTTCGTTTTGCCAGCCTTCGAGAAGGTAAGTCTTTACAACATAGATCCCTAATTATATTAATCTTTTTCATTTTAGGAGTGGTTGAATTAATTTATAAATTGTTTATTTTAATCAGTAAATTACTTTTATTGTTTCTTTATACAATTATTTTTTTAATGGATTTTTGGTTTTTTCGTATATGTAGTTGATTTTATTATAATAGTTAGTTTTGTTACTTTCAAGTGACGATTAATTTCATTTTTAACTACACGTAGTAAATTTAATAAGTGAATTGTTCTTTCTATAGTCAAATCTCACTCTATTTCTTGGTTAGGTATATTTCTTTCTTTAGGTATCGATAAAAAATGGATCTTTTTTCATATAGGTATGTACATTTACGTTGGATTATAACATACATAAATGGCGACAGTAAATTTTTCATCGTATTTTGTTGATTATTGTATTACGTATTTATATCACATCATGCTGTATATTTGATGATTCTAAATGATTATACCTACTTCGATATTATGTAGGTAGATTTTACGTATAAATCAAATTACTCTTTTACAGATTTAACTGTGCGAAGTTAAGTTATTCTTAGGAATATTCCATAGGTAATTAAATACTTTTTACTATTGTTCTCATGGTCATAAATTATTTTCGTTATATACAAGGGGTGCTTTTGATATATAATATTATATTTGTACTGTTTATCGGGAAAACTTAATAATAGTAACTCATTTGAAATAATATTCATTGTTCATACATATCATTTTTTTATTGTTTTTTTATATATTACATAAATTTTTCCATAACTATAATATTAATATTATAAAGATTGACATATATTTGTTAATAATAAGTTGATATGAATTATTTATCAAATTGCTATTTACAATTCTTTTTTTATTTTCAACATGTAAAGGGGTAATTGTTTTCTACCTGCTTTTATATTGTAGCTAATTCAATATATGGAAATAGTGCATTATTAATCTTCTATTATATAACTTCTTATTTATTGTTTATTATTTACAATTAAAAGTCAAGTTAACAATAAATAATAACCTTTATAGATAGCTGAGGGGATTATTTATTGTTGAATATTTTTTAGGTAAAATTGAACTGTACAACCCCGTTAATTTTAGTTTAATTCGATAGTTGTTTCGATATAGACATCGTGTGCATTTGTGACTATTTCAAAAGTATTTGTGTTAATTTGTGTACAATTTATATAGTGATATATTAACATTTTGTTTATTTATATTTGTAGCTATTCACCATGGCGTGTACCGCGTGTGTGAAAATAAGTGATATTATGGGTAATCACTACCCTAATAACTCTCGATGTTCGTCGGAGAGATTCCTCCGGATTCTCATTATTTTGAAATTTTTGGATGAAAATACCAATTTTTTGGCGATTTATTCGTTGTTAACGTTTGTCAAAAACTTCCCTCCAATCCGTCACCAATTTGAAGATATTCGCATCTTAACACGGAGGTTACGTCGTGTATTGCAATCTCATCCTCTCCAATCTCTTTCTGTAAGTATATTTTTATTAATAAATACCTTTAACTGCAATTTAATATGTGAATATATATACAATTTTTATTTGATTTTAGTTCCCAGCCTTGTGTATTGCCTACTACATTAATAATGGTGCAGGTTTATCCAATGCAGATTTTCATTATCCAGTTATCAATAAGCGCTATCAAAATGTAATCAAGATGAATGAGAAGCCTCTTGCCATGTTAGCCGATGGAAAAGTTATTTACTTTGACTTCAACCATATTAGAAGTGATACACCTCTATATGTAAGTTTTTATTTTTTTTGAATATCAAAATCTATTTTCAAGTTTTATAATTACTGTTTTTCTAATGATTGTCTTTTGTTTTCAGGACGACTCCCATCAAGGATATCAACGCTCTATTCCTCACTCAGACTACTTTGTTTCCCCGTATTTCGAAAGCTACTTTTTTCGACAATGTAAATTTAATTTCAATTTGGAACCACTTCATACATTCCCTCTGGATCATTTGAAAGTTTTTACACTCTCAGCTACTGATTTCCATAGACGTAAGTCCAATGTACCTGTGATGGTGCCCGACAAGTTATTCCCTTACCACACTTCAGTTTCGTCGAATGTGATGGATTGTCAATATTCCTCCGAGATTCCATCTCCTGTTCCATTGCCTGTTCCAGCTTCTGTGACATCAACCGATGTATCGTTGCCAGTATCCGTCAATTCCTCCTCTCCAATATCATATTCATCTAGGAATACATCTCCCGAGGACGTTCTTGTAACTCCTAAAGTCTCTTCTTCGTTGGCAGTATTTGCTACTTCTTCCTCTCGACCAGTATCTCTTGAGGATTGTCCTCCTGTATCCCCAAATCTTTTAACTACTCCATTATTACCTTCATCCAAGGTTAAAATTTTAGAGGATATCTCTGTAACCTCAAAGGTTATTCCTTCCCGAAATGTTTCCGTAACTCCAATTATCGTTGTTTCGCCAGTTGTTGCTCCATCTTCTCCTCCTCCAACAACATCTTTATCAATGGCATCATCACCTGCGCATCATCCCGTAATATCGAATGTAGTTTCGTCGCCAGGTATTGCTCCATCTTCTTCTTCCTCAACGAGTTCTTCATCAATTTCATCGATGGTCACATCCCCGGAGGTGTCCTTCCATGGATTCAGCTCATCGGAAGTTGATAACAATACAGTTCGTAAACATATATTCCAGTCCAAAATTGCTGCTGTGTTTGGGGAAAGCGTTCCTTCCCATTCCGCCGATGTTCAGGTGGTGCCTTCTGCTGAGACTTCCTCATTTAAATGCAATTTATGTGAAAAACGATTCGAATATACTATCAATGTTATAAATCATCTCAGAAGGATTCATAATATTAAAAAGAAGGTGAAGAAAGAATTCATCACTTCCCTCCCTCCACCATAATTTTTATATATACCATCAAGTTTTATACGACTGGATGTCCCTTCCATCAATTCCTTTGAGTGAGTAATAATATCAATTTATTAAAAAAAGATATATTTACATAACATTTCGTTAAGATATCAATATAATTATTTATTAATAAATTGATATCTTAACGAAATGTTATGTAAATATATCTTTTTTTAATTTTAGGTTCCAGTTTTTCGATCTGTGTTTGGTGAAAGCGTTCCTTCTCGACATTTCGCCGATTCTCTGGTTGGTGCCTTCTGAGACTTCCTCATCTATATGCAATTTATGTGACAAACGATTCGAATTTACTATCAACATTATAAATCATCTTAGAAGTGTTCACAATGTTGAAAAGAAGTTGAAGAAAGAATTCATCACTAACCCTCCCTCCCTCCCTCCCTCATAATTTTTATATATAATATCAAGTTTTTTACGACTGGATGTCTCTTCCATCAATTCCTTTAAGTAAGTATTAATATTAATTTATTAATAAATAATTATATTGATAACTTAACGAAATGTTATGTAAATATATCTTTTTTTAATTTTAGGTTCCAGTTTTTCGATTATCATCAGCTTTTGGATTGCTTTTATATATTGGATTTGACAAAACAAATCCTGATTATCATGGAAGTAGTGATATTTCACGTACTTCCCGTTACAATTTATATTTATTTTATGTGAGTATATGATATTTAAAATAGTTTTTCTTTTCGATCGACGACTGATGTGATTTTTAATTAAAATTTACTGTCGCCATTGTATGTAAATCTTCGTAAGTGTATATGTAAAAATTAAGGTGGTTGTATGTTAATTTTCAAAGTTATTAATAATTGCTATAAAGTCATTTTAGGAATAAATTTGAAGTATATCTTCGTAGGCTTATATAAGAAAATTTATCAACTTCAATTCAAATAAATTATAACGGATATGCTGTTATATATGTGAGTATATGAATTTTAATGTTTCAATTGTTTATACAAATAATAAATTTTCTTTTGTTTCAGTTTAATCTACTTCGAGGTATTTAATATAAATAATGTATGTTCAATTTAATTTGTCTTTCAAATATTTGTGTTTCTAATTTTTTTTTCTATTTACAGTGTGTTGCCAATTTCAACTTCGACGTCAACTCCGATGTCGACGCATTCAACTCCGACGCCAACTACGATGCCGATTCCGACGTTTCAATCCTATCGTCATCAATGTTCCAACTGATTACGTCTGGTTTCAAGCCGATTTTTCTCGCTGCGTAATAAGTTGCAATCAATATATATTTTAAAATTATAATAATAAAATGTGTTCAAATATTCTTATTAATAATGTCTGTGATATCAAATCAATTTAAATTTCAAATATTTATTAATGAATTATTTTATATTTCGTATAACATTTGTCTATTGTGTTTTTTTTTCAAATGTTTTAAAGTTTTGTTAATAAATCTAGTTGTTCAAATCTTTATTGTTTTAATTCTCCTTTTAATATTTACAGAGTCTGTACTTATAATTATCGTATTCTAAATTTAATTTAATATAATATATTAAATAGTTTGTTCGAATATAGTGTCATTTTATTCAATTTATAAATAAAAAAATAATATTTTATAATAAGTTTCTAATATAAATACTCACTTACTTCACTTCTATAAATTTTATCTATATTTGAGGGAAATTCATCAATATAAGTAATATTATAAACTTTTGAAATCATATTATATTCTTTTTGATTGTAAGGCGTGGTGTTTTGCCAAATAAAGTTGTTTACTTCTTCTCTTATTCTTTCGTTATATTCTACCTTTTTCTGTTATAATACAATACCTAGATTTTATAGGTTACTAATCCATATCGTAGAAATCGAATTTTCTAAATTTTCCAAAATCCAAACCGGACTTTTGCCCAAATTTTTGGAAACGGATTTTTACTAATTCGACCCTGCTGAATCCGAAAATCTTTGTAAAACTTTGAGCAAACATCAAGTTTAAAATTTGATTAATCTGTCGGTTTTATGCAACTCCTATTTGGTGTAGTTGTCTTGAGTGTTGCATAGTTATACAACGCAAATTTCAGGACTTGGAATAATTTTCGAAAAAATCCAAAATTTTCAAAATCAAAACCGGACCTCTGCCCAAACTTTTGAGAACGGATTCTTACGAATTGGACTCTGCTGAATCCGAAAATCATCATAAAATCAAGAGCGAATATCAACTTTCCAAAGTATTTTAAAATGCAAACCGGATTTTTGCCCAAACTTTCAAAAATGAATTCTTGCTAATTTTATCCTGTCGAATCCGAAAATTATTATAAAACTTTGGGCAAACATCAGGTTCAAAAGTTGATTAATCTGTTTTTTTTTATGCAACTCCTATTTGGTGTAGATGTTTTGGGTGTTGCATAGTTATACAACGCAAATGTCAGGACTTGGAATAATTTTTGAAAAAAGTCAAAATTTCCAAAATCCAAACCGTACTTTTGTTCAAAATTTTGAGAATAAATTTCTAATAATTTGACTCTGCTAAAATCGAAAATCATCATAAAATTAAGAGCGAATATCAACTTTCCTGAATTTTTTAAAATGCAAACCGGATTTTTGCTTAAACCTTTCAATATTAATTACATAAATTTAGTCGTGTCGCGCTATCTATAGCACAATAACTGAATTTTTCAATTTCGTAGATAGGTTTCTAGTTTTTTGTCAAATATTAATTCTATGCTATTTTGTTTCTATAGTTTTTCAAATAAAATAATTTCAAAAGTTCTAGAAATTTCAAAACAAATGTTATGGTAATATCGACTTCATGATTATCAATTTTTTTTTTGTTTATTCCATGACATTGCTACAAGTGAAATCGTTATTTGTCAATATGAATATTTCAAGAAATTTTCATGCAGTATAATGGCATCGGTTTATTCTATTGATGAAAAAAATTTATTTTTAAAGTTATATTATATTGGAAATAGCATAAATCAAGTTCGAGATATCTTCGCCGGTTTATATCCCGATAAACCAATCCCTTCGGCAACCACCATTAAAAGAGTTATTCAAAATCAAAATAGATATGGCTCCGTATTTGTTCCATGCAAATCCTGCAAGAAAAATTCATATGAAGAACCCGAGGAACCAAGAGAAGGTGATTTACAAAATAATGAAATTAATGTACTCGCTGCTGTGAATTATGATCCTTCCATTAGTCTAAGGCAAATTAGTTCTGGATTAGGAATTTCTCACGCAAGCGCACATAAAATATTGAAAAAACATAAGTATAAATCATATAAGTTTTCGGCACACCAACAAATTTTTGAAGAAGATAAATTCAACAGAATGGTTTTTTGTGAAGAAATTTTGGATCGGGTTCACAGGGATAGAAATTTTATTAAGAATATTTGTTTTTCCGATGAAAGTACATTTAGCATAAATGGAGAGCCGAATGTGCAGAATTTTCGAAATTGGCACCAAGAAAATCATCATTTAATCAATAATAATCGTTCTCAATATCGTGCAACTGTTAATGTTTGGATTGGAATATTGGGTGCTAATATTATAGGTCCATTCTTCATCGAGGGAAAACTAAATTCAGAAAAATATTTGGATTTATTGGAAAATTATATCGAACCTGCGATCGCAAATGTTGCTGGCGACAATGTTGTTTGGTTTCAGCAGGATGGATGTCCAGCTCATTCATCCAATATAATTAAATTACATTTAAACAACGCTTTCGGAAATTGTTGGATAGGACATGGTGGACCGATCCATTGGCCAGCTCGATCACCTGACTTGGCACCGAACGATTTTCATATTTGGGGATATTTAAAATCCAAAGTTTACCAAACAAGGCATCCCGATATCGATTCTCTTAAGCAAAAAATTATAGAAGAATGTGCGAAAATCTCCAATAGACAATTAGCAAATATGCGGCGTAATTTTTACAACAGACTTGGTTTTTGTTTAGCAAATTACGGGGACTTGTTTGAACATTTACTTTAGACGTATAAATTTTGTAACCATTATAGTTATTATTCTATTACCCTTCGATTAGTATTATTATTATTATTTATTTTGACATATTATAACGATTTCACTTGTAGCAATGTTTTATATGAAATAAAGAAATATGAAATTGATTATAATCTTTTCTTGTTGCGTGAATATTACAATAATATTTTGCTAAACTCATTTTATATCGTTTTAACAAAACTTGTAAAATTATTTTATTGAAAAAACTATAAAAAAAAAATTTATTGAGTTTAAACGTAAAAAAATAATTTCATGCAAGTTTCGAACCCGAGCTATTCGCGTGAAAACCGACCTCTCCTATCTCTGTGCCATAACCGACTTTGGCTCAATTTGTCAAATTCAAATATTTGAATGACAGGTTATGTTTTTAAATTTATTTTCTCAATTTTCAAACTTATTTGCTATTAAACTTTGATTATATTATGACAATATTATCAGAAATAATGTACTTTACGTCCACGCAAAATTTCATAAGGTTCTCTTTTGCTGGGAAGCAAATATTTAGGATTTTCTAATTTCCCATGTTAATTTCCTATGGTCCTAAGGTCGCGTTACCACCCGGTATATATATATATATATAACAATCTACTAAATTATTGGGGATTCCGTCACAATCTGGGCTGGTTAAGAAATTAAACTCTTTTTTACTACTTCCAAGCTTTCGGATTTATTTGAATCCTTTATCAAGGCTAAAATATGAACAAGTTCTTATAACAGGTAAAAATTATAATAAATTTAAACTTACGTGCAAAGTGAGTTTGTACAAATCAAGTAAAACATCATTAAAAAACATGAATAGATTTTCCACTATAAGTGGTAGATAAAAAGGTTACATTTTGAAAAGTAAATTATAAATCTGATTGAAGTCGAACATGAAGACAAAATTTTTGTAATTAAAATTCTTAGTTTCTTATATCTATAAAATAATATTTCTTTTCTTTATTGACCTGCGTACCATTAATATTTAATAAACAATTTACCTTGAATTCATCTAATTTTTCATTCAATATGGAGGTTCGGAAGCATTTTAATAAATGATTGAAATCTGAAATCATCCACAATCGTCGTGAACTGTCACAAGGATGTTCGCAGCTAATGTTACTTTCGTCTACACCAAATACTTTCCATACTCCTCGATTCCATGGTGCACCATCCATTACAACTGCATCAACACAAATTCCACTGTTTTCCATCAGTACTGTACATTCCAAAATGAGATTATGTAATGGTTCACTTTTACAGGAATTTTTAGTGAGGAAGCAGCCTAAAGCTTGAACCCATCTACCTTGGAAAGGCACAAACTTAAAAACCAAAGCATGATCGGCAGTGTTATGTCTTAAATCCTCTGGGGTGTGCTGTCCCAGGTAAACAAAACCACTGAATTTAATTGATTGAGCATAAAAAAAACACCTCCACTCAATTTCATTTCGTCAACCAAAATAACTCCTCGTTTTTCCCCTTTTTTCATTGCCTTGCACCTTTCTTTCAAGCTATTAAAGATAGCTGGTTGAAATCCATAAGCAGAACAGCTAATTTTTCTTATAAATTTATTTAAAGTTTCTATAGATGGAAGAGGCAAAATATTTCTGGTACGTATAAATTGATACGTTTTTCTGCTTTTCAAGCGTATTAACAAGCACTCATAAATCCACTCTAAAGTGTAGCGTCGACCTTGTATATTTTTCTTTTTCGCGGCTTCAAAGCATGAATTTACTATATTATGAAATTCTGCTGGTAAATGCAAAATAGCTTTTTGCACTATAGCATCTGACTTCTTTGCACACTCAGCCCTGGTATTGATTATTTTTTTTTCTCAATTGGATTCTCTCCAAAAAAAATGATAAAAAACAAAATTATCAAGTTTATATACTGTATATCAGATGTTCTCAGTTGATATAAATTTGTGACCAGAGTTAATTAGGGCATCAGTGAATAAAAGGCATAGCAAAGAATGTTATAGATATAAGGAAGATTAAACAACTGTAGCATAAAAACTCATTTAATATTTCAATAGAATCATTTTTTTATATTTCATTTCATAATTTTTTGTAGCATTTAAATGTTTTTGATTCAATGTATTGCAGAACTTTTCAGCATGTGATGTGAAATTTTTAATATGTTGAATTTGGTTAATTAATGTGAGTATGAAATGTTACTTGAGCCAAATAAATTGTTATTCATAAAACTTACCATACTCTTCAGACGTTTCAATTTCTTAACTAGATTTGAAGCACGCTGTTTTGTTCCAGTTGTTGTAACTAACATAGATGTGGTTGAAAAATGACGCTTCAAGTGATTTCGTGAAATTCTACAAAATTTGCATCGTGGATTTGGTTGATTTCTTAGGTATGTATCATCACCAACAATCACACCTCTACAAGTTTTCGAATTTCTGAAAAATTGATGCAATTGAAAAAAATAGATTGATATCAAAACTGTCATTATTTGTTCATTATATGAAATAAATTGATCCTACTTGTTGTCAATTTGAGTGCCAACACATAATGGCCAGCTTTCTACATATTGAAGGTATTCACAAATCTTGTCATAGGAGCTAATTTTTTCATTTAGGGCCAATTCTTCATTATTAGGGAAAATACCCTGCAATTAGATAACAATTAATTACTGTTACAAATATATTTACTTGAGTATTCAAAAATACTTACAGAAATTGATAAATTTTCATTTAAACGTATATAGTTTTTGATCTGCTTAGTTGTAGGATCCATCCGAATAAATTCTAGTCCATTTGGTTTGTCTACATACAGCCAAAGCGGTGGCAGCAGTGAAAATTTCAGAAAATTGTTCCTAAAGCTCTCCAGGGATTCTGTAGCTGCTATTTCTTGATGACTCTGGTCTAATAATTCCTGTTGTTCCATATAGTTTTGATGAAGCTGATCCAGATCATTTATATTTGCTTCAAGCTCATGTGATGGAATGGGAACAAATTGATGATCGATTGTTGGGAAAGCTTCATCTCTCAGTACTTTTTTCCCCATAGGATGAATCTCGAGCTCTCCTTTGATATTGAATTGTTCATACATTTTGATATCACTCTCTTTAAAATGAAGGTGGCAAATATGGTCATTTTCTTTCAAAGCCATACCAAAAGTTAGCTTCCATTTTTCTAATCTTGCCGCTGTCTATGAATTAATATATAACCAAAGAAGAATTTAATGTGTTTGTTTATTACGGAAATTGAAGAGGTAAAAAATATTTACTTGAATAAAAATTAGTTTACTTACTGTTGGTCGGAAATAAGATAGTGACTGAGGTGTATAATTTTTTTTATTTTTAACTTTCTTTCTAGTTGGACAACTTTTCACCACACACGTTCTTCCCATTGTTAATTAATTTAAACTTTTTACAAAAGTAAACAAATTAGAGTTAGGTTAACTTGATTGGCCTACTTCACTCTATACCTAGACCAATTTGCTACTCTCGCGCCATCTACTATTCGTGCTTACCATTGGACACTTTTTCGACATTTTTCCTATACAAGTTTGTGCTCCTTATATCTAGTCTCCATGGCTGTAACTTTGATGTTAGTTGTAGGCTTGGATATGGCGAGGGCGGACGACAGCAAGCGTTTATTTTGTATCATAGCTGACTTGAGGGGGTCTTTGGAGATCTGTTTCTCCCTCCGATGTGCTACCTGATGGTTCGTCAGGCCGGTAGCCCGAGACAGGACCGTAAGGACCTGGCTATTTGGAGCCAGTTTTAACTACAAATCAACCATAATCTCTGCCTCCGATCTCCGTGCCTGACTTGCATCGGTTTGAAGTTACATCAAATCTGCGTGAGCCCGTTCTTCATGGGCTCGAACACCTCGGAAGGAATCGAATAAAAGTTTGCAAAATCGACACTCCCCTCTGTTCCGCACCCCGTATGTTTTTGAATGTTTGGCCAATCGGACTTAGTCTAATATGGTCTGTGGCAGGTGTTGCACTCGATCGTGGAGGCAGTGCTCTTACTCTGTCGTCATTGTTTGTCTTTGGCAGGAGTCGCCAGCGTTAGATGTTTTGCTGGGGTATGCCATTGGAGTCTTATGCGTTTTCTCGGGAGGAAGTGACATTGTTGGACCCTGCAATGAGTGGTTGTTATTACCATCCTTTGTCATTGTTGTCACCTTCCTGCTCGGTTGCAGAGACGCCCTCCTGTTCTCAATGGTTTTTGTGGTGTTGTTATTATGTGATGGTATATACCAGTTGCCGGACACGGTAACTTGCAATATTGATCAGGATTCCAAATCACCAAATCGCGAATTCTACAAGTTTCTTAAAATACGGAAACCTTTCAAGTCGATAAGGTTAAAGCCAAAATTATTCCAAATCCAAAAATACCAGAAACTTTTCAAATTCCACAAGTGACTACGTCTTTTGGTCGATTTAGACAAGAATTCAGTCAAAGTTGCAAAACATCGACTTAAAATTTGGAAATAACTAGAAAAATTTCAGTCTATCACCGATAGAAATATTCCCGAGGGTTGAACAAAAGGGTGGAAAGTGAAATTTTCAAGCTGTTCCCCATGTCGCCAGACACCCGAAAAACAACTTTTTTTTGAATTTGTAGGATGAAACTTGCGGTGTATTTTTGGGGTTAAAGCCGAAATTATTCCAAATCCAAAAATACCAGAAACTTTTCAAATTCCACAAGTGACTTCGTCTTTCGGTCGATTTAGACAAGAATTCAGTCAAAATTGCAAAATATCGACTTGAAATTTGGAGGGTTGGACAAAAGGGTGAAAAGTGAAATTTTCAAGCTGTTCCCCATGTCGCCAGACACCCGAAAAACAACTTTTTTTTTGAATTTGTAGGATGAAACTTGCGGTGTATTTTTGAGGTGATGGTTAGTTTTTTGTGATTTTTGTCGCAAGGTGAATAACTATGAAAACCAGTTTTTCGAAGGTCAGATTCCCGATTTAGTGACTTGGAAAAATTAATTGAATTGATTTTGTTGCCGTCGCAATACTATCAGTTGGTCCTCCTGTAGAAATTACGTTGTTGTTTTCGACTTACGGAAATGCGTATTTTTAGGTTAGATGTTGTTATCATAAATATATACTACCGTATCCTTGTTCCAGGTTCTTTTCACGCAGAGCTTTCACTACAAAATTAAGAACTTCAATTCGACGTCTGTCTGAAGACATGGTACTCCCACGGCTGCACGTATTATGACCAACGTGATGTGGCCTGTGGCGTTGGAGTTTTAAAAAACCTGATATATGGGGGGCTGAAAATGGCAGATCAACAATTGCGTAATTGAATAAAAAATGGCGTCTTCGGATCAAAGATGGCGTCTCTGTTGCTGGATTGAAAATCTCTCTCTCGCACCTCCACCAAAATGGGGCCTCTCTCTCAAACACATTGATTTCAATATATCTACAACGTAAGTTTGTGAAACTAGCCTTTCGCCCGGTGAGGATATGGTGTTGGTTTCCTCGGTAGTATCAGCCAGCCTTCTACGCGGTGGAGGCAGTGGTGTTGACCTACTTGCCGCCCTGCTGGTCGACAGTTCCTCGAACGGAGAGTCATCCTCTCACGCCCGCTTATTAACTCTCGGCGCATTTACAGTGTTTATTGCCGTGTCGTTGTTAGTAACTTTAACTTTCTCGGTTGCGCGCGATATTGTTGATGTTGGTGATGCTGTTGCCAATGGGGCTGCTTCAGTGGCTCTTCTGGGTACATGTTCATCTTCTACCGGATTGGCTTGGATATGACGAGAGCGGACGTCAGCAAGCGTTTATTTTGGATCATAGCTGACAGGTCTTTGTAGATCTGTTTCTCCCTCCGATGTGCTACCTGATGCTTCGTCAGGCCGGTAGCCCAAGACCGTTGACCGCAAGGACCTGGCTATTCGGAGCCAGTCTTAACTCCAAATTAACCATCTCTCACATAATCTCTGCCTCCGATCTCCGTGCCTTACTTTCATCGGTTTGAAGTTATATCAAATCTGCGTGAGCTGGGCTGGGCTCGAACACCTCGGAAAGAATCGAATGAAAGTTTGCAAAATCGACTGGGTCGTGCTGATTTTGGGAACAACGGTTACAAGTTCATCTTGCCTTATAGCCATGATAGATTCAATCAATAAAAATAAAACCTTGAAAGTCATTTTCTTTAGTACTTAGAATAATTCAAGAGTAATAATAATTGTTATTAGTATCATATTACCTACATTTCTCTTATATACCTCTAAAGAATGCTGCTATACAAAAAGCATACCTGGATATATTCATTAATACTGCTTATCTTATGAAATTAATAATAAACTAAAATATCAATCGAGTAAAATACAAATAAACAAATAATAGTAGATATATTCATTCTATTGTTCACAAATAATCGTGACAGGTTAACCTATCAATTTCTTAAATTGTCATTGTCATACTTCATAATGTTATCCTCATGAAAATCCCCAAATCACATGAACATTAATGACTGCTAAATCAATACCCTTCAATCAGTTTGACCAACTAAAATATGAATTCAGATTTAGGAGGGAATTTCTACCAGAAAAAGTTGGTTTTTTTTACTGTCCATGGATATGGAGTAGAAAGACTGTCGTGCTATACGGATTTCCTAACTTTCCACTCAGTATTTATTAGTATCTTTGGTAATTGTAACCATTAAAGCACCCTGAAGGGGATAAGCTCTGAAAATCAGCATGTGGGAAGTGAACAATCAAATTCCTTCAACCTGAGGTCATCCACCAACGAAAGGTACGTCTTTGAAACAAGTAAGCTTGAGTACTAGGCTAACTAGCTGTAACAATCAGTACCGCCATATCAATATAAGTTGCTAAACAGATATAAAGCTTGAATATTCCAAACATTTTTATTACCTATGCAAAGATGGGTTGTTGAATCCAGATAAAGAACACACTTGTGATTTCTTTCTTTTCTTTTTGTTAAACAAACTTTATACCTACATATCACGATCATTAAAGTATGCTAGATAAAATCTTATAGATATGTTTCACGCTACTTACATCCATTAGATTCAGCTCACCTCGGGTTAGCCTACGCTAACTCATTTACCTAATTTAATCCATCAATAGAAAATATATTAACAATACTCTTTTTAGACCCCTTTGGTGTACCTTCTTCAATCCATTAATCATACTTCATGAAGTTGAGCTGGTATTTCTGAGGATTCAAGCATCCGTATCATGGCTATAACCTACTGAAGGACTTGTGACCAACGACAGCTACTTCACTGCAACTTGTGAGGAATCTGCCTACTGGCTACTAGGAGTCATAACAGATAAGCAATAGATTAAGTTGTGTTTGTCCTTCAAGTTTACCCTTGGTTTACCTTAAGCGTTGAGTTCCACATTGATCTGGTCATTGGAAACAGGTTATCAGGAACATACATAGAACATATAGTTGAACAATGACATATGGAGTAACAAGACAGTAAAGAAGGCTCACACATAGTTGTATATTTTATGTTTAAAGGACAACAGCACGTGACAATATCCAAACTTGTTAGCTTCAATTCAATTCAAATAGCTTCATCAAAGTGTATAGTACCTGTAAATAATACATTAGGTTAGATTACCGGTCTCTAGAAATAGGTTGTAGGCTAAGGCATGCCCAATAGGCACATTTGATCATTATTTTATTTACTTACTGTATGTAAACGCAAAATATACTCTGCGGAAAACCAATTGTTACTATCATTAACTGTATCACGGCACTTGCCGACATTAAAGAGAAACTTATATATTAGCTTTGGGCACATGACCATTTTTTTTATTTTATTATTGGGATAGGACCAATGTCAGTTGTCTTGTCATTGATACTCTTGACAGACAGCTAGTGGTCTTCTGTGAATTAAGGAATCTAGCCACCTGCGGCTTTGTATTTGTAACCATTTATCTCCCAACCAGTGTAATAAATAATAATAACACCGAATAAATAAGTTTCAGTAATCCCAAATAAACGAACCCAATTACGAGGAAAATTTAGTTTAAATTGGAATTTAATTTAAAATAAAAGTGAATTGAATATTTTAAAAAGTAACAAAACAATCAATTTAACCAATGATTGTTGCCGCTGGAATTATGCAGGGGAATGCGAAGGCAACTCTTCTATTCATGAAATTGAGAGAAAAATAGCCGAGTCCTTTCTTGAAAAACTCCTCAAGATCTGTATGGAGTATATAAAATATGGGAGGGGTCATGTTGAAAAATCCGAAAAAAAGTCAAAACACCTTGTTGAATGAAAAAAAAAAAAATTTCCTGAAAGATACTCTTCACGCCCATGAAATTTTCCATGTTCGACTTCATCGGATATCATATTTAAAAAATGTGGCGCCAAATTTTCAGGTTGGGTAATTTTTTCTACTAATGTATCTATATACAATACCAACCGATACTTTGAAACATCATACGCCGTTTCCACTATCAATTCGGGGTTATATTTGGGAGATTTTGTCGAAAAAAAAATGTTGCATCATGGGCACCTCAAACGAGGAAGATTCTCAAAATATTTTCGTTCCGAGATGATCCTGATGAGAGATGATCCTGATAGGACCTGTACTTCTAAAAAAATTTGGGAGGGGCGGGAAAATTCGGTGACAAAGAAAGTTCGATACACCCCTTCACGTGGGCATCTTGAAAAAATTACTTATTTTTCACTAAACTTGTATATTTTTCCAGTTTGACCTCCCTTTTTCATGTCATCTTTAAGCTCGTACATTTTTTACAAATCGAATAGTTTTTGTTCCACTTCGTTCAAATAATAAAAAAGCTTGTACCGCATGATTGATAGAACTTTGAGGGGGGCGGTAGGGAAGGCGTAATTTTTTTTGGAGCCTAAAAACTTGTATGAATTCCATTTGAGGGTCACAATTTTTCCTGTCAAAACATTTTGGAGGAAGCTATATAGTCGAAGGTTGTACGTTGGGGGACGTAAAAATCGATGACTGATTTTTGTAGAAAAAAGCTATACGCTATACGCTCACATAATTTTTTTTGTCCAAGGATTCCGGGAATTTCTCCTTACGTTCCCCATTAACGGTAGAGACAATCCGACGCTTGACGAATTCTGCTTTGCAATGATGGGAAGAGCAACGTCACCATGATTGCTTGGCCGCCACAAATCAGTTATTCCTGTGGTAACTTCTCTGACACCTCTTGCTAAAAACTCTTCAAGCCAAAAGCATTGTTGGAATTTGCGGTTTAATTCCAACTGTGTGAAATACAAATTTAGGGACACCCTGTACAGCCACCCTGAAACCTGCGTAGTCGGTGACGCATCCCTACCAACAGCGAACCTCCGCGCGCGCGAACCCGGTTTCCCTCTCAGTTGTTCAGTAGCAACCGCAGCATTCAAACCTCTTTGTGAAAAACCTAAGCCAACAGTGCCTGCATAAAATGTTTGCTCACAGTCTCCTTTGACAAACAGCCCCAAGTGGAATCTATGTGATCTCCAACATTTATAGTGTGTGCGTGAAATAATATCAAGTATGTAAACATCTAGTTGCTACCTAACTCGTTTGTTGGTGCCGTGTTCTTCAGTCAAAAAGCCGGTACGTCTATCTCTCTCCAACCAAGTTGGTGCCGTGGTCTTTAGTCAAAAAGCCGGTACATCTATCTCACTTTAACTAACGTTAACTCCCTACATTGGATATTGATTTAGTTATTAATTCTCAAATTCTCAATTACATAAAAATCTCAGTGTTTAACATTTGTGTATATAACTCTTGCAAGGTGCAGTGCCTTTTTTACGTTGTATTATTTCTTCGCATATTAGGTGTTATTACATTTCTTCGCGTATTAGGTATCATTACTAGCATATTTAAGCGCGAAACTTTAATTAGTCAGTGTTGCCAAATAGTGGCTTCAATCATCGCTCTACATTTTCACATGTTCTATTTTCTTTCTTTTTTGTTAATGTTAAGATCTTTGGAATTCAATTCATTGAAGATGTATTGAAAATAAACTGGTTATTATTGACATCTACGTAGTTAGTTTACCCTTTCGTGGTCAGTGGAGACAAGGTAGTTATAGTCAGATGTCAACAAATAATACAGCCGACTAAAAATACTACTTGTCTACACTTCCCGACATGGTCCTTCGAGTCGGATGTTCCACGCCCGGAATCTTGGTGGTCTCGTACTTGGTGGGGCACAATTGCCTGTGATCCTTTAAAGGTAACTTCTTTTGGAACATAGGTGTTTATATCAGCAGACGTCTTCGATGTCCTTAAGATGATATCAATCTTGCGGAGAAGGTCGTACATAATTGGTACTCCGTTACTGTGAGTAACATTTCCGTTAGCCAGAATTGAAAAATAAATATCACCTGCACCACCTGCTCCAAGTACATCAAGGCGTTGTCTAGTTGATTGGGGGTCAAACCGTGAGCTCGTTTGTACCCAAGGAGATTTCTATTTATCTTAGCAGATGCCTGCTCTGGTCGGTTTTCCGCTGGCAGGTCCCACACTGACGGAGGTAGGTCAGCATCATTATGTAAACACGTAAATGCGGCGTCATACAAGACGCGGTAAGCTACTACAAAAGGTGAGACCATGGTCTCATACGAAATGTGTGTATGATGGTCCAGAGATCATGTTGCGCCGTAACTCGGCGTGACGCGAGAGGAAAGTCTGGCGTCCATTGAAATCTTTTATGTTGCCTATTCCGTCTAAATAGTGTCCGATCTCTTCGGGAACAGCCATTTGAGGGAGTTTACCCTCGAAATCTACGGCAATCGATCTATCAAGTGAAGATTCACTCTGGACGTAAAAGATACGTTTCCATAAGAGGACTATATTATAGTAGGTGTACTGTGAGTGTGACACTTGCTGTTGGAATAATTTGTCACGAGAAAGCGCGGTATATGAACTATTAATTGAGTTAATTATTTGCGAAAAATCTAGATTAACGGTGTTGGCTCTACTCGCAACTGAAGAAGTAACTGCATCTATTAACACTTTGTCCGTAAGTAAAGGATCGTTGACTTGATGACTATCCTTTGAGGACAGATTCTTGGGGGAAAACGCATCGTGCACACACTCGTGTCCGGTTCTTCGGCATCAAAGGCCCTAAATCCTCGGATGTGGCGGGGTGGACTTGCTGACACACCCGGAAGAACGAGTAAGTAAAGAAACTATGAAAGTAGTGGTATTTCACCAGCGATGTGGCCATCCCTCACTTATGTTACACCTCTCATGTCTCCTGACAATGCCAGACTAGAGTCAAGCTCAACAGGGTCTTCTCTCCACGTTAACTCCCCCAAGCCCGTTCCCTTGGCAGTGGTTTCGCTAGATAGTGGGTAAGAACATGTTTAGTGTTTTGACATGAATGCCTGCCCTCCTATCGTTAAGCATTGGACCTGTTCTTAACTATCTAGCGGAACCACCGTTGAACGAACGACATCCCAACTCCACTCTCCTAAAAATCGGCGGGGAAGACCTTTTTTTTTCTTCATTTATTTTAATTACAAACTCATATATTTATACAATATTTTGTTCAAGGAGGAAGTTGTTGAGGAAGCACCTGTCAATCTTCGTCATCGTCGTCTCTTATTATACTTTCGCCCCATTCATTGATAGCTGTAACGAGGTCCTTGTCCCTGATGTCGATGTCTGTAGGTGGGTAGTCCTGTCCTCTGTCTGTAAGGTACGTTTGTAGTGCTTGTCTAGCGTATCGTCGTAGATGGTCCGCACATTCGTTCACGATGTGGTCCAATGTGTCAGCTGTGTCGTCTATGTTCCCTGTTTTGCTAGTTGTAGCTCATTGATCATGTCTTCTACAAGTACGCCCTTTTGATCAGTGTCGTGAGTGCCACAAAACTGATTTTGCATTGGCATCTGCAACGACTATCACTGATTCATTTTGATAAGCTTGAAATATCCTTTTCATTTTTCCTATTCGCGAAATTTTTTCCGATAGTGGGCGCTGCAGTGTATGTCAAAGTTGTCAGTGGAATGGGGAAAACAATGCTAGCCCAGATAAAATATTGTGCTAACCCCCAATTGTTTCAATACACGTACTGTAGTGGCGATTTGGTTTGTTTTCCCCATTCCAATTTTGCTCGTTTTCGCGAATATACGGCTCAATTTGTTCATTGAACTGACAGTATAAATTTGCAATTTTATTTTTGCCAGCGGGTAGGGGGTAGGGGGTTTGGCCCGGTAGGGCCTGTCTATGTACCTTTCGGCATCAGACTATTTTCCCTCTCTCTAGCAACGCCACTGTCAAGGTGAACACCATCCCAACAACCACACTCCCAGAATTAGCGGGAGAGAGGAAGAAGAAGTTTCCTTCAATATTAACAGATAACATTTTCCCTTACAACAATAATAGAATATAGTAAAATAAAATATGTTTGTTATGGATATGGAAAATAATAATTATGTACAAATAAAGATGGAGAGAAAATAGATTGGTAAATGATACAATAAATAAATGAAAATATACAAATAAAAATTAAATAAAAATAAAATAATAATAATAATATAGATAGTATAAAAATAAGTAGAAATTATATACAAAAAGAAAAGAAAAATACATAAGTAAGTGTGAGACACAAAAAACATTATTGTTGATTTTGAATGTAAATGGTCTAGCACACATTGAAATGGGATAGAGTAGGTGAAATTTATGCTATGTAATCGTCATCCATTATTAACGTTGTTGCCCATTCGTTAGTCCATTTATTCATTGCTCGTTCTGTCATGTCCATATCGTTGGGTAGGAAGTCAATTCCTTCAGTCCTAAGTCTGTCCTTGTATTTGTGTATAGTTGAATTTCATAGGTGCTAGTCGTGTTTTAAGGTGCTCTGCTAAAAGTGTAGTGGTAAACTATAAAATATAAAATTATATAATGTAATAAAATAGTTTTAAGAATAAAATGGTTAATGACCTAATCGATATGTATTATGCTGTTTCTATGGCCACGAGTTACAGGAAGTAGAGTTCAGTCACTTACGGTCCCCATAGAAACAGCAAATAAGCAAAATAAGCAAAATAAGCAATTCTCACATATTGTTATAAAGAATTAATTAATATAAGTGAGTTTTTTATAAAAGTAGTCAATAAAATTCATTCGTACGAGTTAGTTGATTATTCTTATACCAGGAAAAGTAGTTCCTATTCCAGAAGCCATCACATGGCGATCCTGCCTTTAAGTTTCATGAGTGTTGTAAAATAAGTTTAGTGAAGTATTGTAGCTGAAATGGGATTGTAATAAGTACGAGTAGAATATTAAAGTTTCACAAATAAAATTATGGGTGGAACTAATCAATCAAAGGAAGTAAAGGAGGAAGTTATAATAGCCCAAGCTGGAAACAGTGGAGGTGTTACAAACCAGACAAACCAAAACACAAATCAAGGTGATGTTGTTAAAGTCCTAGGAGTTGTTGCTTTCATTGCAGTTGTGTGCATTTTGGTAGTTATGCTGTACAGGTTTGTTAAAAGAAGAATGGTGGATAGGATTAGAAAAGAGATTTCAAGGAGCCAAGAAATAGTTTAAAAGAGACAACCGCCGCATAAGTGTCAAACTGTGGAAGTGTGAAAGTGCACAAGTCTAACAGTGAGTTTTAAACACTAGAAGAACGCAGGGGTAACTGGTAAAAAAAAAATTATTATATATATTTAACATGTACTTTTCAATTACTGCAATTAAGGTTAATTTGCGAACTTCCCTCACATCTTATATAAATGACTATGCCGAAACTTAATGAAATTTACGACAGATTACATGAAATAAGAAAGTATTTAATTAAAATAGGACCAGAAAGAAGAAAAGGTGATATTTTAAATAAGAAAGTTGGGGAAGCTAAGCAAATATATGTTGATTTTGAGACAATATTATTAGAAATTAATGACAAAATTAAAAATTTTTAATAATCGGAAGAGGACATCTCAATAATAAAAGCTAACACACATAAAATTAATGGATTGTATTCAGAAATTTTAAAGTTTGTCCATACGAGCTATAGTTTTGACACAAAAATGGCTTCATTTGATTTAAAAGTAGCCGTAAATTTATTGCCTATAATGGATGATAATGAAAATACAACTAATCAATTAATTGACGCAATTGAATTATACGAATCAATGCTTGACGATAATGGTAAAAAATCGTTAGTATCATTTGTTTTAAAAACACGGTTGTCAGCGAGCGCTAAACTTAGGCTATCTCAAAATTATGTTAATGTTATAGATTTAGTTTCTGATATAAAAACACATCTATTGACTAGAAAATCTGATACTGCTTTACAATCAAGAATTTTGCGTTCTAGACAAGGTGATAAATCAATCGAAGATTTTGGAAAAGAGCTAGAATCTCTTTTCGTTGATTTGACAATTTCGCAAGCTAACGGTAACAATGACGCATTTAGAATATTAAAACCTATTAATGAAAAACTAGCGATCAAACAATTTGCCGATGGCTTAAAAAATCAAAGACTTAGTACTATTATTTCAGCTAGAAATTTTATCTCCTTAAAAGACGCAATTAGATCAGCATTAGATGAAAATATACAGAGAAACTCTGAAAATCCGCAAGTAATGTCATTTACAAGGGGATACCATCGCGGTAGAAGGGGTCGCTATTATCCCAATAGGTCATTTTCTACCAGAGCCAATTACAGAAATAATGGTAATTCAAATTTTAGAGGTAATAAAGGATTCAATCATTCCAATCATTATCAAAACAACAATATACACCAACGGGAATCTCACCGCAATAACAATATCACGTTACGACAAGGCCGCGGACGTTATCAAGGCCGACAGATCAGTAACCGAGTTTTCATTTCGGAAGATGCCAATGCATCAAATTCAACTGTAAATTCACAAAATAGCGAGAATTTTCAGTTTTTTCGAGACAATTAATGAAATTTATTCCTGCGAAAGTTTAAACTGGGTGAATTGTTACATACAAGAACGAAATTATAACTTTATAATAGATACCGGTGCTACCGTAAGTGTAATAAAATATAACTGTCTAACAGCTAACGACACTATATATAAAGAGAATTTGACTGTTAAGGGTTTAGGTGGAAATTTGACTTCCGAAGGATATGTAGTTTTAAAATTGAAATTTGATAATCATTATTTTGATCAGAAGTTCTATGTATTTAAAAATTTACCTTGTGTGAATAATGGTATATTAGGGCAAAGTTTTCTCAAAAAATATAAAGCAATAATAAATTTCGAGAAAAATAAATTATCTTTATTAAATAACAACAGCGAAGTAACGATACAATTAAATTCAAAACATGAAAATAACATTTCTTTATACCCTAGATGTGAAAGTATTCAATACTTTCCTATTGCTTTTATGGAAGACTGTGTAGTTCTTCCGAAAGAACTGTGTGAAGGAGTTTTTTTAGCAGGTGCTATATGTAAACCTGTTAATGGGAAAATACCATTAAAAATATTAAATACTCGAGAAGATGAAGTTACTTTAAAAAATATTTCGCCAGAAATACACAAACTTGATGATTATAATAAATGCGAGATTTTCAATGCTACTGTTACAGCAGAGAGAATTAAAACATTATTAAAACAATTAGATTTTAAGCATTTGCAGTTAGAAGAACAAATTTCAATCGAAAATATATGTGCTAAATTTAGCGATATATTTCACCTACCCGGAGATAAGTTGTCAATAACAAATATTTATAAGCAAACGATTCATCTCAAGGAAAACGCAGTACCAGTTTATGTAAAGCCTTACCGGGTACCTCATGCCCAGAAAGCAGAGTTAAATAAACATATACATAAAATGCTGGAGGAAGATATTATAGAAAAAGCTGTCAGTGAATTTAATTCGCCTGTTTTATTAGTTCCTAAGAAATCATTGCCAAATAGTACTGAAAAAAGGACTAGATTAGTGGTAGATTACAGAAAATTGAATGAACAAATCAAGGATGACAAATTTCCATTACCTAATATTGTCGAAATTTTAGACTCTTTGTCCGGCGCAATTTATTTTACACATCTTGATCTTAGCCAGGGGTATTACCAAATTGAATTAACTCCAGAAAGTAAGCCTTGCACAGCATTTTCAACCAGTGAGGGACAGTACCAAATGAAAAAATTACCTATGGGACTAAAAATTAGTCCAAGTGCTTTTTCGCGGATGATCTCAGTTGCTATGTCAGGTCTAAATTATAATAAATGTTTTTGTTATTTAGATGATATAATAGTTTTCGGTAGAAATTTGGAACAGCATAATAAAAATTTGTTAGATGTCTTTAATAGGCTCAGGAAAGTAAATTTAAAATTAAATCCTTTAAAATGTGTTTTCCTACAAAAAGAAGTATTGTATTTAGGACATTTGATATCATCTAAAGGTATTCTACCTGATCCAGATAAAACAAGAGTATTAGAGAATTACCCTGTACCTAAAAATGCAGAAGAAGTTAAAAGGTTCGTTGCCTTCGCCAATTACTATAGAAAATTTATTCCAAAATTCGCGGAGACAGCACTGCCATTAAATAAGTTAACTCGAAAACATTCCCAATTTTTATGGACGGAAGACTGTCAAAAATCATTTGAAATTTTTAAACATTCGCTTAGAAGTCCGCCAGTATTAGATTATCCAGATTTCTCTGACCAAAATCAATTTATATTACAAACAGATGCCTCAGGGGTAGCAATAGGGGCGGTGCTCTCAAATAGTAATAACAAACCAGTGGCATATATTAGTCGTCCGCTAAATAAAAGTGAAATACATTATTCAACCATAGAAAAAGAGCTTTTGGCCATTGTATGGGCAGCAAAATATTTTAGGCCTTATTTGCTCTCAAAACACTTTAAAATTTTGTCAGATCAGAGACCTTTAGTGTATTTGTTTAATCATAACAGCCCGTCAAGCCGGTTAACAAAATTTCGATTGCTATTGGAGGAATATGACTTTCAGATAGAGTATATTAAAGGGAAAGATAATGTAACTGCAGATGCATTATCTCGAATAATTCTCACTTCAGAAGAACTCAAAGATATGCATAGAAATATAGTTAACATTTTGACGAGAGCTCAAAGTAAAAAAGAAAATACGAGTAAAGCTGAGACAACTCCTATAAATAGTGGATCTGATCAACCCAATATTGTAGAAGTTCTCAAAAAACCTCATGAAATGATTGAACTTGTTTTCAATGAAAAATTGGACAAAAACACTGAACATAAATTTTTTATGTCTAACTTTGGTTATTTTTGTTATGTACCAGAAATATCTAGTATTTATGTGCTCCAGAAATCTCGATCAGCATTTACGCGAGTCGAAATGTTGAGAGATTTAATTACATTATGTAAAGAATTAAATATTAATGAGATAGCTATCCTTAAAAATGACGATAATGTCGCTTATATAAATAAAATAAAAAATGCAATTGCGAGAAATAGTAATTGGACCGGTCCACGTGTTTGTGTAATAAAAGGAGTACAACGAATAAATAACAAAGATACGATAAAATGTATATTGAATGATTTTCACCTACTACCAACAAGCGGTCATGCAGGCATTCGTAGAATGACAAATAACATAAAGAACTATTACTTTTGGCCTGGAATGTATAAGGATGTCACAGAATACGTTAAAAAATGCGACAGTTGTCAAAAACAAAAACATTGTAAAAATATAAAAGAACCGATGGTCATTACTTCTACTGCTAATACAGCATTTGAAAAAATTTATTTGGATATTGTTGGACCTTTAGATAAAGATACTAAGGATTTTGTGTATATTTTAACAATTCAGTGTGAACTGTCAAAATTTGTTGAAGCCTATCCAATTAAATCAAAGGATTCTGTTACAGTTGCTAGAAGTTTTGTCAAAAATTTTATTCTAAGATACGGTATACCTAAAGAAATTGCCACAGATCAAGGTTCAGAATATATTTCAGAAACTATGTCGGAAACATGTAAACTCTTAGAAATTAAAAAGCTACAATCAACTGCGTATCATCATGAAAGCATAGGTTCTTTAGAAAATACTCATAAAGCTCTTGGTGCTTATTTAAGAATACAGTGCAAAAACAATAGCTCGTTATGGAGTTCGTGGGTTCCATACTGGTGTTTTGCATACAACACAACAGTTCATACAGAAACCCAATATACTCCTTTCGAATTAGTATTTGGTAAAATATGTAACATACCTAGCAATTTGCAAAATATTGTTAACCCTTTATATAATTATAACAGTTACCCGCTAGAATTAAAATATAGACTTCAAAAAGCTCAAGAAGATGCGCGAAATAATTTAGTTTTTAGTAAAGTGGAAAGAAAAAAGACTTATGACAAAAATATAAACCCAGTGACGTACAAAAAAGACGATCTTGTGTTAGTGAAAAGTGAGGTAGGAAATAAACTGTCTAGTATCTATGAAGGACCGTATGTAGTGGTAAATGACGAAGCACCAAACGTAAGGATTATCCGGAAGAGCAAGGAAGTGCTTGTTCATAAAAACAGAACAAAACCTTATTTCTCGTAATAAGTCGAGTAGTAAAGTTTAGTATATTTCACCTCAATAATTATAGTGAAACAGAATTTTCATTTTGTATAACGAAAATTCTTTTATTTTTCAAGGGAGATGTAGTGGTAAACTATAAAATATAAAATTATATAATGTAATAAAATAGTTTTAAGAATAATATGGTTAATGACCTAATCGATATGTATTATGCTGTTTCTATGGCCACGAGTTACAGGAAGTAGAGTTCAGTCACTTACGGTCCCCATAGAAACAGCAAATAAGCAAAATAAGCAATTCTTACATATTGTTATAAAGAATTAATTAATATAAGTGAGTTTTTTATAAAAGTAGTCAATAAAATTCATTCGTACGAGTTAGTTGATTATTCTTATACCAGGAAAAGTAGTTCCTATTCCAGAAGCCATCACCCGTTTACTGCAGAAATAGTGACATCTGAGTTTTGAAAATTGACAAGTGAGTTACTTATATACTAACACACCAATCTGTGTAGGGTAAAGCGAGGAGAGATGGAACACGTTTTACAAAATATTTAATATTTTTTATATTTAAAAAAATTGAAAACTTAAAAAAATACAGTAAACTAATAACAACTTTGGCATTTTCTTGGTAGAATTGAAAAAAACAAACCACCTATCCTAATGGCATAAAAAATAAAAAACTGAAATGCTAAATTGGTCCGACTGTCCTACGTAGGGTAGGAGAGATGGCTCATTAGGGGTAGGATAGATGGACCTTCAACTTTTAACGTTTCTTTTTTGTTGCGGAAACTCCGCATGTTTGACAAATATTGTTATAAGATGTGCAGCCCTCGTGTAGCCATCTTGAATAAAATATGCACTTAATCCAATCATCCTTTTTCTTTGTTTTTCGGTAATCTTCGTTACACCCAACGCATTCATTTTCTAAATCGCTTAGATGTTCCTCATCACTCGACGAATCATTCAAAATCACGTCTTCGGACTCGGAAGAAGAAGAGTCGTTTTTGATTTTTTTTACTTGATTTCTGCTGTATAATGGTTTTCCATTCTTCTTTTTCTTTGGATTTGTAATTGACTCAACCCTTCTTTTCTTTTTCGTTTCAATATCTTTTCTTTTTTGGATGTACGTGGACGAAGATAGAACTCCGCCTAGATTGGCTCGTACTTTTCTCATACCTGGAGTAACATTGGGGACAGGCGAAATCTCGTCAAGGGTTTTTCCCGGTGTAATATCCGGCTCGTCCCTCTTGCGTTTTTTTTGGTTATTTGTTTGAGGGGAGTCTGGTTTTTGGGTGATTTTTTCCTGGTACTGTACTCCTGAGCATCCTGGTTGAGGATCAGGGACATGAATATTTTGTTCCACTATTTCGTTATCAGCAGTCTGATGAATGGGATCTCTTGTTTGCTGAAGTAAAAATGCATAGTCCGGTATAATATCTGGGTTGAATGGTGATATCCCTGTTGCTTTAAAAGCCGATACTGCATTGCTCACAGTTGCGGATTTTCCCCATGCATCCCCCAGGAGTTTACCAAATTGCAGCCTATTGAGTTTTTTATTAGGATCGGCTAACACCATTCGCCGGCAGGCCTCATAAAAGTATCCCTTGAGGCTCTTAAAGAATGCTCGATCTAGGGGTTGAAGATAATGGGTGCAATGGGGAGGCAAACAAAATATTATTATGTCATTTCTGTCTGCAAATTCCAAGGCGTCGATATTGGTGGTATGAGAAGTGTGACCATCTAAGATCAGCAAAACTTTTCCTGGTGGTTTGCGCGGGAAAAAGGGTTATGTCAACCATTCATAAAATATTTTAGAGTTGACATACGCGGACTTTTCGGACATGCATATTTGAGATCCTGGAAGCATCCCTTCAGCCCATTCACTTTTTTTGTTCTTCCCTTTAAAAATACAATAAGGGGGCAAAAACACCCCCTCTGCATTGCAACAAGCGATTACACTTATTGTTTCCCCTTTTTCACCAGGGCTTACGGCTGGTACGCTTTTAGAACCCGTTGCTGCAAGCACATGTTCAGCTCTAGTATTGAGTTGGAGTCCAGTTTCGTCGGTGTTAAAAAGATGCCCAGGTTTGTCGAATAATTCATTCACGGTAAGAAGATTCTCAAGTAATTTAAAGTATTTGAGCACAGTTTCCCTCGACACCCCTTTGGCTCTGGCTACAGAAGTGTTTTCTGCTTTACGAATAGTGATGTCTGGATTTCTTCGCAAGAATGACTGTAACCACACTCTGCCAGCTTTGCCTGAAAATAATAAAAATATAAAAACATTAGTCTAATATCAAAACATATTAGAAACTTCTTACCGTCCTTAAATTTATGTTTAATTCCGAGCTTCTCTGCCAGATTAAACGCCAGTCTTCGCACTTCTTGTCTTGTGGGGGCAAAGCCATGTTTCTGCAGTTTCTTAATATGTCTGGTCAGCTTTTCTTCAGTAGATTTCCCCAAACAACTATCTGGGCCCAGCCGATCTGTTTTTTCTAAGTTATTCGTTGAAATTCTACGTTTTAATGTCGTTTTTGGAATATGAAACGAATGAGCCGCTTCATTTAAACTCATTTCACCGCATATAACAGCAGTTATTGCTTGTTGTAAATTATCCGTAGACCATATTGCCCTTAAAGGTGTGTTTCGTTTTCTTGTGTACTTGTTCGGCATTTTTCTGAAACCATAAAACCTTATCCCATCTTTCCTCGCAAATGCTGGTCCATCTCTCCTAAAAGCGTAGGATAGATGGACCGGGCAATATTTACTAAACGAAGCTTTATAGACTCTTGTTTTGAGGTTATGTATGCACCAGAAAACGCCTCTTACTACTACTTTGCACTAAATTAGGCCAAAACTTACCTTAGAGTGAGTTAATTGAGGAAGAAAATATTCTCATCAAAATTTTTCGTGTCGCCAAAAAACAATGGCCCCATTTAACTAACAAAAAAATGATAAACAACGCAGCAAGTTGATTTAAAAAGCGCGACTGTGAACTACGGCTATGCCCACGTGACCAGATCGGACATTGTTGCCACGATCCAAAAAATTTCGCGAGTAGTCCGTCTCTCCTGCTGTGCCATCTCTCCTTGCTTTACCCTATCTACAAAAGTTACATAATCATTAGTTTTTCTAAAAACGCCAATAAACTTATTCCTACGGCGATCACATTCAATTAAGTTAATGGTCGCGTTCATGACAACATAGCGCTACCGTAGCGATCATTAATTTTTTGCTGAACGCGTGTTTTGTTGACTGATCAGATTGAGCGCTGTGGTATCAGTCGCCATTTTTTTAATATGAATTAAAATGCGCTACATGCTACCGATTGATGATGGTTAAAAACATAATGAAAATATTTTTGTTTGGAGATATTTTAGTTTGTATTTCAGTGAAAATGAATGAACAGATGGTGGTGATTTATGATTTTAATAATAGATAAGGAAGTTCCACTCCGAGGGGTAAACCACTGAAGAAAATAGTGAACAAATTAGAGAAAATACATTGAAAATACAGAAAATAATCTAAAATTATATCATTAGAAAATACTCCTGAAAATACAAGGAAAATGCAGTGGAAAGTACAGAAAATTTCTGTTGAAACATTTCTTAATCATTGTAATAACCTCTCAACTGCTATCAAATAATCTTTTTTTTTTTTTTTTTTTTTTTTTTCATGTGTATTTTAAATGATAAAGTGAACAAAATTAATCTAAACAGTGAGTATCAGTTGGCTCAGTCTTTCATCTATTGTACCCGGCCTCGGGTCTTTGATTCCCCTACCAATCTCCTTTAAAAACTTCTTGACCTTATTTGGCATTTGACCCTTAGAATTAGTAAGGAGTCCGTACCAGTCTACTGCAGACCTGGTTTTGAGTACTCTGTCTTCCATCTCCCCAACATTGATAAGCTCTTCGTCGGAACCAGAATCAGGAATTTCTCCAGACGGCGAGAAAGTCTTGTTAAGCTTATGGTTTTTCGCTCCCACATAAGCTAAAACTACCGCATTTATGAAGATGTTCATTGGTTGCATGTCACAGATGTGACGCGCGTTCATTGATCGAGGCTGTCTGAGTATCGCCCCCACGAGATGAACCCATTCGAAGAACTCTGGATTCGCTGACGCTGAAAAAGCGGACTTGGTAACTAGACCCATATCAACCTGGTACGGAAAGTACGAATGTACTATCCCAATCTTGTCGTCGGGGTTCATCATTCCTTCGACATTGTTTGCGATCTGCTCGACGAATATCCAATCAAGTATTTCGGCCAATTTATTAATCCCTAGGATGTTGGACAAATACCCGATAGAAAGAACTCCGGCACAATCCCGATATCTTGACCCTGTAGTTGCAATTCTGATGTTTGAAAACTTGTGATTCGGGAATTTGTAGAAGAACATATCAATTGATGCAACCAGCATGTTAAAGACTTTGTCGTGTTCCCAGCCTTGATACAAGTCAATCACATCAGTCATCTCGGAGGCAGAAGATTTTAAGGCCTTGAGTTGTGAAGTGATTCTTGTACTTATGGAGTTTCTGTACTCACTGACATTGGCCCTTATCATCCTGTATATGGAGAGGAGATACAGACACATCCAAGCATCATCGGTTTCATCTGCGGGTTGTCCCGGGTCTTCTCTCAGTCGATCTGATTCAGTAACACTCAGTAAAGAAAGAGGTGTTAAGATCTCACCTTTCTTCCCGATGTCTATTCCGTAGGAAGTCCAATCTTCAGATAACTTTGCATTGATAGTTCTTGAAAAGAGATATATAAAGGTTTGTGCTTGCTCAAGTGTGATGGACAAATTCTTTATTTGAGAGTTTATGATCTTTCTGCTCTTTGCCAAATCTCTCGTTGTTAATTCTATATTCAGAATCGGTTTTGAACCTGGGTTCTCTCGAAACCAACTACTTGGGTATTGAACCTCAATCCCAGTGGGAGTTCTGACCAAGGTCACAAGACGCTTGTTACTAGTTCTTATCATCTGATTGTCAGACATTTTGATTTTATGTTCTACATCTTTAACAATAGATATATTTATACCTATATTTTTTATGTCATTACGAAACTTCATTAGTAATTTAATTAATTGTGCACAATTTTTATTCTTTAAAATAATTAATTCCGGAATTTTGTATTTATCATAAATACATTTCAGGTCTCTCAACATCGTACCTAAGTCTGATGATGATCGAGGATCCTGATAGAAATATATGATTCGCGAATCTTTATTATATATCAAGTTTCCAACTATCGTACAATTATCCTTACAACGTTTTATTTTCTCAAATTCCTTTTTTGAAATTATACCTAAACTAAACGAATCTTTAGGCGGTTTGAGTAATTCTAGAACTCCAGGGTGATCAGTCCTTTCGTTAGAATTATCTTTGAAGCTGCCTAATGGCTTATTTTCGATATTTTTTGACTGTGCTCTTGTGGTAACAAAAATTGAATCGCACACTTCTTTATTCAAATTTTTTAGTTCGTCTGAAGATATATCTATACGTGATAGCGCGTCCGCTACAACATTATGTTTGCCTTTAATATATTCTACTCTAAAATCGTATTCTTCGAGAGTGAGTCTAAATTTAATTAATCTACTACTAGGATTTGTCATACCAAATAAGTAAACTAGAGGTCTATGGTCGCTTAAAATTAAAAATTTTCTTGAAAATAGATAAGGTCTAAAGTGCTTTACTGCGAAAACTATTGCTAGAAGCTCCTTCTCAATAACACTATAATTTTTCTCAGCCTTATTAAGAGATCTACTTGCAAATGCAACAGGCCTATCATCGGAATTAGATAGTACAGCACCTAATGCATAATTTGATGCATCGGTTTTTAGTATAAATTCATTTTCAGGTGCAAAGTTTGGATACTGAAGAACTGGTGGGTTAGTTAATGCCTCTTACAGATTTTCAAAAGAATTTTGACAATCGTTATTCCAAATGAAAGGGACATTTTTCCTTGTAAGACAATTTAAAGGTTGGGCAATAGTTAGCGAAAGCAACGAATCTTTTAACTTCTTGGGAATCTTTGGGAACTGGAGAATTTTGAATTGCTTCTATTTTAGAAGAATCTGGAGAGACACCTTCTGCTGATATTTGGTGACCTAGGTAGAGAATTTCTTTTTTCAAAAATTCGCATTTATTCGGGTTTAGCTTTAAATTTACCTGTCTCAACCTCTGAAAAACTTTAACCAAATTTTTATTATGATTAATTAAATTATTTGCAAAAACTACTAAGTCATCTAAATAAACGAAACAACATTCGTAATTTAGCCCGGACATTGCAATTGTCATTGCACGTGAAAATGCACTGGGACTTGTTTTTAATCCCATGGGTAGTCGAGTCATTTGATATTGACCCCTATCTGTTGCAAAAGCTGTGTATTTTCTGCTATTTTGGTCAAGCTCGATCTGATAATAGCCTTGAGATAAGTCAAGATGGGAAAAGTACATTGCCCCTGATAATGAATCCAAAATTTCTGCTATACAAGGCAATGGAAATTTATCATCTTCTATTCGCTGATTTAATTGTCTATAATCTATTACAATTCTAGCCTTCCTAACACCATTTTCATCAAAACCCTTTTTAGGAACGATTAACAAAGGTGATTGAAACTCTGACCTACATTCTTCTATAATTCCATCGCGTAACATTTTGTCTATTTCTTGATGAATTTGCATTTTTTGAGCATGGGGTAGTCTATACGGTTTAATGAACTGTGGTTTTGTTGATTCTTTTAGTATAATTTTTTCTTTATAAATATTACACACCGTAAACGGGTCGTTTTCAAGATAAAAAACATCGGAATATTTGACTAAAATTTTTTGTAGAGAGTCTCTTTCATCTGAATTCAAATGCGAGATATTTATTGAATTTAATAGTTTGTCTGCTCTACTAACAGAATTGGTTGGTTTGGTTATAAATTCGCATACATTATAGCAATTTAATTTTTCTAATTTTGGATTAAAATTTTTTAAGATAACCTCCTGTTCTCTGATATTTAAAATTTTAATAGGTATCATATTTTGGTTAGATCTAACCAAAGCTCCCGCTACAAAAACTCCTTCACATAATTCACCCGGCAAGACAACGTAGTCTTGATTAACTTGAACTTTAAAATATTTAACTATTTCGCATCTACCCGGAATTGAAGTGTACATTTGCTGTTCCGACACTATAGGAATTACTTGTCTGACATTACAAAAATTGAATGAAAATAAAAACTTTTCGTAATCTAACGTAGCTTGAAACATTTTCGGTGGAATAGTTTATAAATATTTCCTAAAAATATTTCATGTTTTTTTTATTGACTTGTTACCTTTATATTTCAATTTTTTCTCTGTATTTCTCTATCAACCAATAAGTAATTGTTTTTTTTTACAAAATGGCTACCCATTTTGGAAGTCACATTTTCTTTCCTATTCAGCCAAGGATATTTTTACTTTCATAAAATTGTTTTTTTGTATAATTCAGATATTTGTCCAGGATGAATCCTTAAGTTCAATCAGTAAATTGTAATATTTTGCACTGGACAGATATCCTTGTTAGCTTCATATTTTTTTTGTTACCTTTTTCTTATATACCGGTATGTTTTATAGCACAGTTGCTGGGATACAGTTTCTGGAGAACAGTTTCTGGGGCTTAGTAGCTGATAGTAACTGGTAAATTGATAGTACCTAGAATACCTGAAAGAAAAAATACAGAACTGTAAAACTAGCAGTGCCTGGTAGACAGGGAGAGCTTCCTTATACCTGCCAGAAGCGGTTTCATGGAGAAACTAAATAAACTCAATAGTTGGAGACCACCGTCCCAGGCTAAGCTGCAGATTTCAGTTGTATTGGATAATATCTCCATCAACATCTATCCATCGACATCACATACTAAAGTCGACTTTAAGTATTTTTTTTATAAATTATAATTTACTAACCCTTTTTATATAATTGTAAGTTAATATATACATTATTTTACTTCTTTAGTTTTATTTATTATACAGAAATGTACTTTTTAATTTTTCTCTCAACAGATTAAAGTTAGCTAGCCTTTAAATTTGATTTTGTTTCTAATTTTCTTTTAGGAAAGAAAATTAGTGGCGCCCTAAAACTGCCTTTTCTTTTTTTTCTAATTTTTTCTTGTATAAGATCAATAAGTAACTAAGTCCTGCGAATTGGCTTAGTTGCTACCAAATTTAAGTGGTTAGTTAGGCAAGAACCTACATTACATCATAAAATCAATTTTTTTTACATCCAACCATATTGTTTCATTGGTGCTAAACTTTACTTAGTGTTTCATTGGCAGCCCAACGTGTTATAACTTTAATCTGTTAATATCAATTTTTCTCTTTCAAAAAATTTTTTGTATCTAAAATTTTTTTTCTTCCTGCTTTTTGGGGGAATTTGCATTAACTTAATATTAACTTCTCTTAACTTTCTTTCTTTTAAATAATATAAAACTGTTGTTTCTGTATGGTAAATATCTCTCTTTCGTTCAAACTATAAATTGTATCGATAAAAGTGTAAAACTTAAGGATTCGTATATTCATTAATTAGCCAACTCACTCATTTTATTTAGTTAATTACCTATTTATTATTTTCTTTCAATGACCTTCAGTCGAAACAAATTTTTAAATAGTTTACTGCTGTGGATTTGCTTCCAGTTTTTTTGCTTTTATATATTTTTAACTTAATCATTATTTCCTATTAGTAAATTTATTCAACTAGTTCTTTTCGGTGATAACTTTCTTTCGATTTGAGATTTAAAAATCGAAATATCTTAAGTATGCAGTGGCGTATCTGCCTATTTTTTTTTCAAAAATATTTTCTCCTTTTCTATATAATTTGAGAATGTATCAAGTATACCTTCATGTTTTTTTTGAGTACCTATGTTTTTTTGACGTTTCGTTGTGCAAGAATCAATTCGTGAAGTACTTTTGTGTCTTATCTTATCTATTTGTGTTTTTTGAGTATTTGAGATACCAAAAACGCTGTTCTATTGAGAACAACTTCCCGTAAATGTTTTAAAGTTTCTGGATTTATCTGGCTTTATGCAAATTTCGAGTCCAGAATCTTTTGGAACAAAATATCATGCACAAACATTTTCTGAACTTCCTGCTTTATGCAAAATTTGGATTCAGATATGATTGTAGCATTCCCTTATCTATTTTGTATTGAGAAATTATCTTTGTTGTTTGCTTGGTAGCATTTTTATTCTCAATATATAATTTATCTTATTTCCATTATATATCTTTTGATACGAGTACAAATAACACATTGTTTTTTTTGCACAACAAAATGGAAAAAAAATTATCTCTTTCTAAGTACTGAATGATACATAGACAAAATAATACTTTATCGTGGCGATTTTCTCTACATTCATTGACTGAACTATTTTTTTTTTTCGTAAAATTTATATCTTGATTCTTGAAATTTCATTTACGTACCTATTTTTTTTTCTCAGTTTTTCGACAATAACACCAGTATTTTATTTTAGGTGTTTGCTTTGTCTTAAATCTTTTGCACTGTCATAATATTTGCTGTGTTTGTGTGATGATTTTTTTTCACGAATGTTTTACTTGCGCGATGACCAATGGCTACTGCGGACGCTAACTGGCAACCTCCCTGGTATGAACTTAGAAAAAAAATATCATCTAACTCTCCGGTGAAAATCTTTTTGGACTGTCTTTTTTTTCCAATTTTGTGTACTTTCTCATTTCGAAGTCAATTATTTATATCGAAATTTTGTCTTTCTTCAATCTATCGGTTATATTTTATCTCCATGCTTGACTTAGCTTTTCAACATTCTATTTTTGTTTTTAGGTCCATTTTTCTAGTGTTTATGATGGAAAATTCCATATATTGAATTTAGGGTTGGTTAATTATGTTTTTAATCAGTAAAAACTCAATTTTTTTCAATGACTTAAATAGCTTCAGGAATGTGTCTTGAAAATATGGTACTTAGTTTATTCAAATATCTTTATAGTATAACTTATTTATTGATAACTGTTAGTAGGAACTGTATCTTGGATTGCAATTAATTTGTCTCAGAATTTCCCTCATAGTATTTAATTATGTGTTAGATTATACCGTGTTGATTTTACTTTTCTATTTTTTTTTCTCTAATTATTTCTTTAACTTGACTATCGTTTTTAATATATCTCTGTTGTGTTATAAGCTTAATATAATTATGGTGGCAATTAGATTTATCTCTGCAATAACACAATTGCGACATTTGAGAGTATTATGGATGTAATACTTTAATTGGTTATGAAATTTGGGGTATATAATTTTGGAATGTTAATTAGTAGAAACTAAAAATTTGAATGTTCCATAATATTATATATCTATATCTTACCTTCCCTTATCTTTTTTCAGTTGAATTGTGTGGAGTACACAAACTGAAATATCTTACCTTCCCTTATCTTTTTTCAGTTGAATTGTGTAGAGTTACACAAACTGAAATACCTTATCTTATCTTTTCAGTTGAATTGTGTCAAATGACACAAACTGAAGTATCTTACCTTGCCTATGTTTGTCACGTCAAACGTCACGCTGTCACGTCACGTCACGTCAAACGTCAAACGTCACGCTGTCACGTCAAACGTCACGCTGCCACGTGTCGCGCTGTCACGTCAAACGTCTCGTTGTCACGCCAAACGTCACGTAGTCACGTCACGCTGTCACGTCAAACGTCACATCGTCACGTCAGGCTGTCACGTCAAACGTCACGCTGTCACGTCAGGCTGTCACGTCAAACGTCACGCTGTCACGTCAAACGTCACGTCAAGCGTCACGATGTCACGTCAAACGTCACGTTGTCACGTCAATCGTCACGCTGTCACGTCACGTCACGTCGTCACGTCAAACGTCACGCTGCCACGTGTCACGCTGTCACGCCAAACGTCACGTAGTCACGTCACGCTTTCACGTCAAACCTCACGTTTTCACGTCACGCTGTCACGTCACGTCGTCACGTCAAACGTCACGCTGTCACGTCAAACGTCACGTTGTCACGTCAAACGTCACGCTGTCACCCCAAACGTCACGTCATCACGTCAAACGTCACGTCAAACGTCACGTTGTCACGTCACGCCGTCACGCTGTCACGTCAAACGTCACGCTGTCACGTCAAACGTCACGCTATCACGTCAAACGTCACGTTGTCACGTCAAACGTCACGCTGTCACGTCAAACGTCACGTTGAACGTCAGGCTGTCACGTCAAACGTCACGTTGTCACGTGTCACTCTGTCACGTCAAACGTCACGTTGCCAGTGCCGTTCCGGATGTATAGAATTGTAAGAAAAACGGCGGTACGGTCATGGTGGTTGTGACAATCTGATACAATATTCAAGGACCAGCGGTCAGTGGAGATGATAATTATATAATTAGATAATAAAATCGAAGTCTTGCCAGTGCAGTACCGGATGTACAGAATTGGAAGAAAAAACAGCAGCACGGCCATGGCCGTTGTGGCAATCTAATAATCAAGGTGATTAAAGCGGACAGTGTGGAAATTCTAGCGTAAATGTAAAAACGATATCCAAGTGTTGTCTGAACACGTTGAACACTGGATGTCAATTAGGATATTTTATCTGATTTTTTTGTAAGCGTAGCGATATCATTACAAAAAAAAAACATACAGACTATAAGATATTATATTACGTAAATATTTTAGCTACAGTTTCATGAATATTTTCACGCACTTTCGATAGATGAGCTTTAGCGAAGTATTCAATCGTAGACTCGTTCACCATAAATTTTTCATAAATACCAACCATGACTATATCTTCGAGGGTTTTGCACCCAAATTCATCTTTTCTATGAGTAACTTCTAGATTATGGGGTATGTGGTGTTGCGTAACAGCTAGGGTGGGGTCATAGATTATATCATCGTGTTCTATCCAGAAATGTGGTGTAATTTTCACACCATTCGAATAGACCTTTGTACCCAGACATAGTTTGGTTGCTATTCCATATTTTGCAGCCACTTCGTGGAAAATTAAACTTCCCGCCAAACACACACCGCAATAGCCTGCTTGAATAAACTCCTGCTCGATACAACATTTAATGAGTTTGAGTTTGACGTACTCACACATGGAATCCATGTCTGCTCACGTCAAGTGATAAATGATGAATGATGAACTGTTCAGACATGTTAATGCCTTCACCAGCCAAACGATGCATAATTCTTCTATTTCGAAGTATGTCACAACTGGATATCCAATCAGGTACTATTAATGCACGCTGTATATGTTAAAAGAATGTTTCAACTTAGTGTCTTTGCCTCATTTTGATACATCCTGTATATGTTTGAAAAGAATGTTTAGTATAGTTAACGTTTATCAACGAATCTAAATGAAGTTGAAAGAATGTTTCAACTACTTGGTGTTTTTTGATACATCCTGTATATGGAAAGAATTTTTATTATTTATCGAAAAGAGGAAAAAAACCACCACAATACAGGAAACTTGCAGTTTTATTATAAGATTTTCAGACTACATTTATTGAAATTGCAGGAAATCACAATCCTTAGATAAGACGTTGAGATGATATAGATATTAAGAATTTATATTTTATTTAAAATAAAAAAGGTTTTATAGTGCAATGCTAACTATATTTATAAGTTGATCGACCCGAGTAGCAGGTCATGTGGCTCAGGTTCACATCAGGAAATTACAATAAAATATTATTTTGTAATATGTATTTGTCAAATGGTTTAAATGAAACTAACTGTTTCTAAATGACTCCACAATATATTTGAAAAAAAAATGTGTAAATTGAAAGTAAATTGACAATTGTTTCGATAAATAGGTATATCATCGTCAGAATGACAGAAGTTACTTTTGACATGATGTATACTTGATATATATTTGGCTAGTCCAAATAGTGCCTATCTGGTGATTGACTTAATATATATGAATAGAAAAAAGAAGAATTTTCAAATAGTAGCTTTGATATTATTAGCCCTATGGGGATATTCTGGATATCTTTGTCCCATTTAAGATCAGTATAACTGTGCAATGATATAGGAAACCAGGAAAACTATATCTGCTGATCTTTACAATTATTACTTAAGAAGACAGTTTAATAATGGAGAACTTCCTAGATTCAGCTGTTCATTGAGGACTTCATATTGTGGGTCTGCTAAGTGTCTTCTAATTTCTAATTCTTCAAGGAAGTCCAGTTCTTGCTTCCTATCACAAACATGTAGTATTTCTGGTTCTGTGTTAGGTGTTACTGAATGTTTAGTGTCAAGTAGGTGTTTTGCATAATGTGATTTATCTGGTTGTTTTAATCTGTATGCTCGTATGTGTTCACTGTACCTAATTTCAAAATTACGAATGGTTTGACCAAGATATACAGCATTACAATCCGGACATTTAAGTTTGTATATCCCAGACTTTCTTAATGGGGTTATTTTTGTTTTTACATTTAGCAAACTTCTACCTACATTGTTTTCTGTTTTAAAAGAAATTGTTGTATTTGTTGCTGAAGATATTATCTTTGAAATATTATTGGAAATATTACCAGCATAAGTGATGGTTTTGTAATTTGTCAACACGTCTATGCTGAATATCGAAAAATGGATAATGCTGTGTAACAGCATGTGCCGATTAGCAAACAGGAAATACGTTTTTGCTAATTCTTGATATTCAAAAACACAAACCCTGTAAATGCAGGAAATCTCTTATCGTGCGGTTAGTTTGGAAAAGCATATTTTCTTGCATTATCACTCTAAGAATCTGTCGGAGGGGAACCAATCATATTTTTTTTGTTTTATTCATTTAGGCGCGTTATTTATCAATTTGTGAAGTCCGGAGAGTTCAGTCGCAGTTAATAGACGTCAGTTAATAGTTTGTGTGTGTGTGGTAGCGTAAAATATTAAAAAGTAAGTTTATTTTTGAATTTTATATCTTCTATTATTTTTTTTCCACATTGATGCATTATTTCTTGTATCTCAAAAATATCTCAATTTTATTTTTCAATAGAAATTTTTAAACATTTTTGCGCTAGTTAATTATTGCGATGGGAGGTCAATCTAAAAATTATCATTTATATTGATGAAAATTCTCTATGGAAAATTTGAACTCAAAATTTATTCTCACACAACCAGATATACTTGATGATTATTCACCCAAAGAAGTTGACTCTATAATTCAGATTTTTCAAAGTTCTTTTGGTAATTTGATTGCAGTCAATATCCGTAAATAGTATGTAACAAATTTTCCTAGTTTGCAAATACTCAAGGAAGTTGATTTATTCGTACCTACACAAAAATTCTCGAATGAACACATTGTTTCAAAGCAATCATGTGAGAATATATGTATTTTATAATAATGATAATCATATTGAATATAACCAAAACTCTATCATCAATAGAGGACATATTTTCTCAGTGATACCAACAGATGTGACAGGAGCATTCCAGTTCATTAGCAGTCATATATTTTTTTAAAAACACTACCTACTGCAAATATAATGAATTTACTAAAAACTTTTTGCAGCTGGAACATTTAATTGAAACATCTTTGATATTCAATACCCCAATAGAAACCTTTTAAATCATCTGAAAATTTAATAAAAATTATTTCTTATTATCAATATTTTAAAAATAAACTCTGCAATTAGCTCATCTGTCACATAACACTTCCTTAGTTACAACAGATAAGAAGTTTTAACCACAAGTATAATTTTACATAAAACTACATAAACATGATAAGACGTATGGCCAGTGGTTCTCAACCGGATTTTGTTTTTTTAATACATATTGAACAATGAAACATAAATTTATTGAGGATTGTAACTGAAAAAGGTTGCGAACCACTGCTCTGTCATGAAGCATATTTACACACATACACACATAAGTCCATATAACAAGTTTATTCAACAGTTCATCAGACCTTATTGAAAGTTATTTTATACTGAATTAAGTGTATATTTTTCCCTTCTCCGGTTTTTCTTACATTTACGCTATTAACGTTTATGATTTTAAGTGTAAACCAAGGTTAAGAGATTCTATAGTGGGTAAGTATTTTTTTAATTCCAATCCTGTAGAATAAACCGATTTTTCCATTTTTTTGATTTTTATAGAGTGGAAAAATAATTGGAGAGAAAACATTGTTAATAAAACGAGGATGTTTTTTGATTAATTTGATAATTTCTTTGAATAAAGCAGGTCAGGTTTTTGAAAATATGTTCTCTGAAAAAGGTAAATATTATTCGATTTAAAAAAATAAATTGTTATCTAGTTCCATGTTAGTTCCTTATATATTTTTAATTTTTCACTTAATTAGATTCTGATTAAGAAATATTTCAGATATTAATAGTATTCTAAAAATTCATTTTGTCTGCATTTAAAAGATCGTTTTAAAACCTCTTCAATATCAATTAAACTGTTACAATACATGAATTTATAAGTCTAATTCTTTGAACTTTTGAAAATTATTCATTATCTAATTATCAATTTTCATAGTGTTGGGACCATAATCTAAAAAGCTCATTATTCTAACGGTAGCTGGAAAGTTGAAATAAAAATATTATAGTTTAATTATATAAAAATCATGAAAAAACTTTCAATTTCCACCTCAATAGTAAAGCTGTTAAATCGACTTGTTGAGAGTGTTGTGATTTTCATAATTCTCATGTTTAAAAGTAAAAAAAATATATAAGGTATACCTATAACTATGCTAACTAAGAAGATGTTACTATCATTATGGTAACTATACAGAACGGCAAATCTACAGATATTAAAAATAGCATACTTTAGTCTTGTACAATCAAAGTTATCATATGGGTTACAGTTTTGGGGTAATTCTGCCCATATGTATAAAGCATTTACAATGCAAAAAAAAATCATAAGATGCCTGACTGGTACACGGTATAGAGCGAGCTGTAAAGACCTATTTAAAAAATTGTCAATATTAACTCTACCCTGTTTATATATTTACCTCATAACCCTGAATATAAAAAAGAATGAAACAAATTATATTAGAAATAACATGATACATACACACAATACAAGAAAGGCTGGTGATCTTAGAGTACCATTTTCTAGACTAAATATTGGTCAGGACTCTGGAGGTTATCGGGGTGTCATATGTTTTAACCATGCATGTAGGACTGTTGATAATGGAACCTACAGTAAATTTAAAACAGAGCTACATAAATTTCTCTGTTGACGAGTTCCTACAGTATAAAAGAAAAATATAATAAGCTAACTACATTTTTTAAATACGTTAAATGCTAATGTTGTACATTATTATTTTACTGAGTTTTAATTACCCCATGAGAGATATGAATGCAGGTGAATGAATGACCGGCGTAATTGGCTGTATGTATGCGATTTATTTCAGTATTGTGACAAGTCTATGTAATTTTATAACTTGATGTTTTCTTTTGTAACACGTGTTTGTAGAATTCTAAGAGATGAATAAACGTACTTTCTTTCTTTCTTTCTTTCTATCTAGGTATCTTTAAATTATTAAAAATATTGGTTATTTTTCAATTAGATCCTTATTTATTTCTCTATTTATTTATTTTCTAAATATTTGTATAGGATAGTTGTACTGTTCCCTACATTTTCCTAATATATTATCCTCTCTCCATTCCACACTACTACCACTAGCAATAAATAAATACAGAATATTTAAAATATCTTGGATCTTTCATAAAATACTTGATAAATCATTTTCTAGCATTCTGTTTCAGAACTTTGAAAAGCAATCAGAATTATCCTCAGCCCCTATTTAGATTTTTATTATTTTTCAAGTCAGTTTTCAATTATTTCCATTTTTTTTTCAAACATGATATTTGAGGATATGTATTCAAAAAATAATCAACCGTTTTGTTTTCAGTGCGTCTAAAAGTATATTTTATATCTATGAATAATTATTTTTTCCCATTCTATTGTAGAACTTTGAAAAGCATTCAGGATTGTCTTCAGCTCCTATTTGGATTTTTATCAATTTTTTAAGTAAGTTATCAATTATTTCCATTTTTTTAAATATAATATTTGAGGTTTTTTATTTGAAAAAATAATTAGCCGTTCAGATTCTTATCCATGTAAAAGAGTACTTTTTACCTATTAATAATTATTTTTTTCATTCTATTGTAGAACTTTGAAAAGCATTCAGAATTGTCTTCAGCTCCTATTTGGATTTTTATCAATTTTTAAGTAAGTTATCAATTATTTCCATTTTTTAAACATAATATTTGAGGTTATTTATTTGAAAAAATAAATTAGCCGTTCAGTTTCTTATCCATGTAAAAGAGTACTTTTTACTTATTAATAATTATTTTTTTCATTTTGTTTTAGAACTTTGAAACGTTCAGAATTGTCCTCAGCTCCTATTTGGATTTTTATTGATTTCAAAGTAAGTTATTAATAGTACTGATTTTTACTGATTGACTACTCTGACTTATATTCAATTTTAGCTGAAAAACAGCATTATTGATAGTGGTTTAAATGGTTTTTACACTCATATTTTACACTGGTTTTATATTAACCTCCAATATTTTTGGAAATTGATTGAAAGCTTAATTTTTAAAACTTCAATATCTAACATGATATCCAATATTTAAGTCTAATTATTAAAAGTAATCAATTACTCCATCTGACTAAAAAGCGTTATGCTTAATAATAATTATTCACTTCAGAACATTAAAGCATTCCTCTTCATAATCATTTTTTATTAATTTAAAAGTAAGTTATCAATTATCTCCATTTTTGTCAAACATGATATTTAAGGTTATATAATTAAAAAATAGCTTTCCATCCATCTAAAAGTATATCTTTTAGCTATAAATAATAATTTTTTGCATTCTGTTTCAGAACTTTGAAAAGCATTCAGAATTGTCCTCAGCTCCTATTTAGATTTTTATAATTTTTTAAGTCAGTTCTCAATTATTACTATTTTTCTTTTAGCTATGAATAATTATTTTTTTCATTCTGTTTCAGAACTTTGGAGCATTCAATTGTATCCTCAGCTCCTATTGATTTAAGAAGATTTTCATCAATTTGAAAGTAAGTTTGAGGTTATGTTGTACTATAAATCACTAGTTATTCTCATTTTTTTTAGTATGAGTCTTTTCACGGATTTGGTTCGCTACATTGCAGCGTTGTTGGGATTGGTAGAAGCCAAGCACGATGATATAAAGATCCGAGAAGGGCTGATTGAATGTCAGAGGGGGATAAAGAGGATATTGAATTCGATGAGGTATGCTAAATCGATGGGGGAGAAGCAGCATTTGGAGGCCTGCTTAAGAAACATCAAAAGTCTTAGAGCTCAATTCAAAGCGGCTCAGAAGAAGGGGGCAGGGCTCACTATGCGTCCTGAAGGTGCTAGAGAACGTGTTCGATGGGAAGATTCAGACTCTGCATTCAAGTCCCGCATCAGTACAGGCGTAATATCGAACTTGAAGCATAAAGATCCTCATTCTTTCTTGATTGATGTTAAGTCGATATTTACACGCCGTATTCGAAACGTCTTGAAGAAAGATGCAGCAGTCAAGGTGAACATGACGTTTTGTGGTGAATTTGTAATAGTGAAGGGAGACTCGGTTCAAAATGATTATAAGTACTTCACCACCCCGAACTCTGCAATTTATAGAGAGACTGATGTAAACGGATGGTTCGACTCCAAGGTTACAGCACCGATATTGAAAGAACTTGAGGAGTTTCAGGAACGAGACTCAGGCTGGGCGCTGAAGAAGGTGATAAATCTTGGTGTCAACATCAACAAATACACACCTCAACTTGGCTCATCCTACATTGAGCTACCTGCACAAATTAAGAAGAAGGAAGCATGCATCAACGTCAAAAATGATGATAACGCATGCTTTGCATGGGCTGTAACGTCTGCACTATATTTCTGCGGAAACAAAAATTCCGATTTGATGACATCATACCCCCATTACTCTACCGTTTTGAAGTTGAAAGGTATACAGCTACCAATGACTGTTGGACAAATCCCAAATTTTGAAAAACAGAATGATGTTTCCATTGATGTTTACATCATCCAGAAGAATAAGAAGAGCTTTGAAACGCTTCCCACGTACCTCACGAAAGATAAAAAGGATCGTCATGTTAATCTTCTACTTATTCAAGACCGATATGATGATACAAAGGGTCCAGTCAAGTATCATTACGTCTGGATTAAAAATTTGTCACGCCTACTATCAAAACAGCTTAGCCTCCATAAATCAAAAAAGCTTTTCTGTGATCGTTGCCTTCATTATTTCTATTCCGAAGGAAAATTGTCTAAACACCTGGAAGACTGTCAAAAGATTAATGAAACCGCAGTAAAAATGCCTGAGCCGGGGAAAAATATATTAAAATTCAAGAATTGGAAAAACAAGGAGAAAGCTCCCTTCATAGTCTATGCTGATCTTGAAAGTGTGCTGAAACCTACTAATGATCCACGAAAACCTCAACATCACATACCCGCAGCTATTGGATACTATTTGAAATGCAGTTATGATGACTCTCTATCGTTTTATCGAGCTTACAGAGGTGAGGATTGCATGCAATGGTTTGCTGATGGAATGAATAGTCTAGCGGAGGATATGGCTACTGTATTTTGGTGCCCCTTCAACATCAACATGACTTGGGTTGAGGAAGTTCAATTTAAGCTTGCCACACACTGCCATATTTGCGAGCAGCCTTTCAAGCCTGAAGATAAGAAGGTTCGAGATCACAACCACTTGATTCCAGTCAACAACTATCGTGGTGCTGCTCATGAATCTTGTAATATTAACTATAAAGATAATCATACTATCCCCGTTGTCTTTCACAATCTTAGTGGTTATGATGCACACTTCATCATAACGGATATTGCTACGCGGATGAAGGGGTCCATTGACTTGCTACCAATTACCAAAGAAAAATATATATCATTCACTAAACACATTAATGATTACCCCATACAGTTTCGCTTCATTGATAGCTTTCGATTTATGGCTGGCTCTCTCGATAAATTAGCATCTTATCTGCAAGAGTTTCCAAATTTGAATGCTCAGTTTCAAGACTTAACTGAAGAACATTTTAATTCACTAACCAGAAAAGGTGTTATGCCATATGATTATATTGATTCTTTCAACCGATTTGATGAAACACAGCTGCCTTCGCAAGATAAATTCTTCAATAAATTGGAAAACAAGCCCTGCCCCCGAAGAATGTATCATCAAGCTCAGAATGTATGGAGCAGCTTTAAGTGTCAAAATCTTGGAGAGTATGTGGATTTATATATGAAAACGGATATTTTGCTTCTGGCTGACGTCTTTGAGCAATTTAGGGTAAGCTGCTTAAGGACATACAACTTAGATTCAGCATATTACTTTACATTGCCCGGTTTTACGTGGGATGCCATGCTCAAACATACAGGGATTGAGTTGGAGCTTCTGACAGACATGGATATGTTTTTATATGTTGAACGCGGTATTCGTGGCGGACTTAGTCAGGTGTGCTCGAAGAGGATGGCAAAGGCTAACAATCAATATATTAACTATGACCCCTCCAAACCGAAGACGTTCCTCATGTACTATGACGTAAATAACCAGGTAAGTTATCATGCTATTATCAAATTCAATCGCTAATCATTTTCTGTTTCAGTATGGCTGGGCAATGTCCCAATACCTTCCTTATGGATGTTTCGAGTGGGTGGATACAAATATCGATGTTACCGCTACACCTGACGACGCCGATGAGGGATATATGCTAGAGGTGGATCTCGAATATCCTAGAGAATTGCCTGATGGGCATAAAGATATCCCGTTCTGTCCTGAACACATAAATCCAAAGACTCTGAAACCCCCAACCAAAACATCACACATAAAAGTCCCATTCTTGCGAATGATACAAAACCAGACGAATTAATGAATCTATTAGCTTGGAGACTAGTGCTGTTTGAAAAAAGAGCCATGAAATATTACCTCAAAGTGGTTTTCCGTAGGCCTATAGGGGATGTATTCACCACTTTAAAAATCAAATACAACGCGCCATGGTTCTATCTCCTTATATCAATTATTGTGATATATAAGATGGTGTGGAAATGAACCGTATTATAACAATTTAATAAATTTTAAAAACTATTTGTTATTTTATTCAATTAACCCAATAGATTATCAAGTAAGGTGGTGTGTGAACATACTAAATCTTTTTATAATCATAGAAATTCATAAAACATTTAAATTTCGAAAATTAAAACAAAGATCATAGACTATCTCATTGAAAATATATTCACTTCATATAGGATGTATAATGACCTTAAAAATATATTTTGGAGTGATTAGTTTTTATTTGAAAAAACATATTAACACTCTGGAGACGTGACAACGTGACGTTTGACTGCTGTACCAACATCACTGTGGACAATACCTAGTATATGTCCAGTTTCATGAATTAATACCATAGGCTAGTTCGATCGCCTGAAATCCAAACTTAAACTTTTCATCACCATTGAATATGAAGTTCTATTTTAACGTGACAACGTGACGTTTGACAGCGTGACGTTTAACGTGACGATGTGACGTTTAAAGTGGCGATGTAACGTTTGCCGTGACAGCGTGACGTCTGACGTGACAACAAGACGTTTGACGTGACAGCGTGACGTTTGACGTGACAACGTGACGTTTGACGTGACAGTGTCACACGTGACGGCGTGACGTTTGACGTGACGGCATGACGTACAACGTGACCTTTGACATGACACGTGAGAGCGTGACGTTTGACGTTGCAGCGTGACGTTTGACGTGACACGTGACAGCGTGAGGTTTGACGTGACAGCGTGACGTTTGACGTGACGACGTGACGTTTGACGTGACATCGTAACGTTTGACGTGACAGCGTGACGTTTGACGTGACAACGTGACGTTTGACGTGATATCGTGACGTTTGACGTGACAGCGTGACGTTTGACGTGACAGCGTGACGCTTAAGACCATTGTAGACTTCTTCAGATATATATGGACACGTTTTGACATTTCCGCTACTCATGTTAAACCTAAGATGCGTTTGATCCACCTTGTATATGATTTTCGTAAGGATCTTCCGAGCAGGCGCACGTTAAGGCCTTTCGAGCATGTTACTTTTTATACACCCTGTATATAAAAATCGTTAAGGTGTCAAGCTTTGTTACTCACCCTATACATAATAGACGTTAAGGCCTTTCCAACGAGACGTCTATGATTGGTTAACTTTTAGTAAGAGGGATGATGGGGGATGAATGGGGGGTAGAATTTTTCTATTATTTTTCATATACACTAGACGTTAAGGCCTTTCGAACGATACATCGTTTGCTATGATTGGTTAACTTTTAGTAAGAGGGATGATGGGGGATGAATGGGAGTAGAATTTTTCTATTATTTTTCATATACACTAGACGTTAAAGCCTTTCGAACGATACATCGTTTGCTATGATTGGTTAACTTTTAGTAAGAGGGATGATGGGGGATGAACGGGGGTAGAATTTTTCTATTATTTTTCAAATACACTAGACGTTAAGGCCTTTCGAGCTGGCATGTTACTTTTTATCTACCATGTATATGATACCCCCACCACTTTTAGAGTAAATTTTGCCAGAACGAACCTTGGCTTTTTCGACGATTTTCTTATGGAGATTCCCATGTTAGCGCCTCCACTAATAGGCCGAATCCCCATAGCTTATTTACTCTTACGCTAGCGCCTGTATCTAATAACAATGTTAATTTATTATTCTTATAAAATAATTCTACAAAATTCAATCCATTCAGAGAAAAAATATTGTGGCAAGTTTGTGAGTTAGGGTTGGCCACGAAAAAATGGTTCCGATATACGAGGATTTTCTGAACTTTCATTACTTACTCTAGAATTAGAACTATTCATATAAAATACCCTTCTATTACTACCTCTAGAATTATATGTAATAACCTCTCAACTGCTATCGAATAATCTTTTAAAATTGGTGCTTCAGGTAATTCAATTGAAACAACTTCTTTCGTTAATAGTTTTTATTTCAAAAAAGCCCTGAATTACGATCACTCACTCTGGCGAGTTCAAAGGTATCGCTGAGTCGCCAGAAATGCGTGACGACATAAATTATTGCAATGATATTAATAATTAAAACAACCCTATTTTTATGAACCTCTATTATACGATCATTTATTTTTACAACAATATTCGGAGATTTCTCCTCAATGACACTATATGGGCCTATATAAAGTGGTTCTAATTTATTTTTAACTACATTCTTTATCAATACCTTATCTCCCATATTATATTTTACAGACTTTATTTCCTGATCATACATAGATTTTCTTTTACTTTTCGATATATTTAAATTATGTTTTGCGTCATCACATGCTTGTTGCAATCTATATTTTAATTCGTGAGGGTATTCGTCAAAATTATATATTGGATCTACCCAAAAATTTAAATTGGAAGGGATTTTTGCAAGTTTCCCGAAGATAAGTTCATAAGGGGTGTATTTAGTTTCTGTATGGACCGTCGTGTTATAAGCAAAACACCAGTAGGGAACCCAAGAACTCAAAGCATTCTCAAATTTTGCAACTTGAATTCGTAAATATGCTCCCAGATTTTTATGAGAGTTCTCAAGAGCGCCTAGTGTCTCATGATGATATGCTGTCGAGTTAAGTTTTTTAATGTGAAAAATTTGACAAATTTCTTTAAAAATGCATGCCAAAAATTCAGTACCCTGATCTGAGACAATTTCGTCTGGAATGCCGTAGCGTAATATAAAATTATTAATAAGTGCAGTTGCCACTGTATAAGCTTCCTTGTTTTTCAATGGATATGCTTCTACAAATTTGGTTAATTCGCATTGTATCGTTAAAATATATTTATTATTTTCTACATCTTCTTGTAATGGTCCAACTAAATCTATAAAAATTTTTTGAAATCCTGACGAAGCTGTGGTGGTTATAGATAAAGGTTCTTTATTTGGTATAGAATGCTTACACCGTTGACAATCGTCGCATCTTTTTACAAAACTTTCTACATCTCCATGTAACTTTTGCCAAAAGTACCTCTTTTTTATATTATTGTACATCCTATTTACACCTGCATGTCCTCCAGTAGGAAGAATATGAAAATCGTTTAGGATAATTTGTTTAGTTTCACTGTCTGAAATATGTTCTACATCTTTAACAATAGATATATTTATACCTATATTTTTTATGTCATTACGAAACTTCATTAGTAATTTAATTAATTGTGCACAATTTTTATTCTTTAAAATAATTAATTCCGGAATTTTGTATTTATCATAAATACATTTCAGGTCTCTCAACATCGTACCTAAGTCTGATGATGATCGAGGATCCTGATAGAAATATATGATTCGCGAATCTTTATTATATATCAAGTTTCCAACTATCGTACAATTATCCTTTTTATTACAACGTTTTATTTTCTCAAATTCCTTTTTTGAAATTATATCTAAACTAAACGAATCTTAATATTGTGTAATGAGCTACATCAATGGTATAATTGAGAACACTTGTGAAATTTTACTACTTAAACTTCCATAGTTAGTACTTTTTTGTTGTTAAATTCAAATATCCATCTTTGAGAAGTATATATCAGTTAAAATATTGATTACTTATGTCTTGAAAGTTTAAGACAATTCTAAAAAACAAAACAGCTAATTACATTATTATTGTTTATTGTTTGTGTACCTATTGTAAAGAAAATTGCAATAATATGTTGTTTGTCCTAGATCTCATCACTTTCATTAACTCTTTTTCAACCACTATTTTTTAATGTTTTTAATACTAGCCCAATATTTCTAGCGGTGTGAAGACAGCAGCCAGAATTGGCAGCCTAAAGTTCCGACCGTACCCGAACGTTCAGTGGCGTGGGTACTTGAAAAAATGGCGAATGATAAAAAAATATACAGGTTAATTGAAGGAAATATTTAATCTGACTTGACAAATACTTGGTATATTTTATTTCAATAGTTATTTCCGGAAATTATTTTACGAACATAATATTTTATTGATAAAGCAGTGACAAAGGTGGAAATAAAAAATAGGAGATGATACGATTGTTTTCACAAACGACAATAAAAGACAAAATTTGTTCGTAAGACGAAAGGATAACTTTTGATGTACACCTCAGAAAGTGATTTACGGGAATATTTTCAACTTTAATGGACTGCAGGGTCGTATTAGGCAAAATAGGAAATTTAAAAACTGTCATTTTTCAACAATTTAGCAAACGGCTGCCAAGTTTAAATATGTACATGCAGGTTGCTTTTGATGTATACTAACGTGTTTTCATAAAATAATACCTTGCTCGAGATGATAGCAGGGTCGTATTAGGTAAAATAGGAAATTTAAAAACTGTCATTTTTCAATAATTTAGCAAACGGCTGCCAAGTTTAAATATGTACAGGAAGGTTGCTTTTGATGTATACTAACGTGTTTTCATAAAATAATTCCTTGCTCGAGATGATAGCAGGGTCGTATTAGGTAAAATAGGAAATTTAGAAACTGTCATTTTTCAACAATTTCGCAAACGGCTGCCAAGTTAAAATATATACAAGCAGGTTGCTTTTGATGTATACTAACGTGTTTTGATAAAATAATTCCTTGCTCGAGATGATAGCAGGGTCGTATTAGGTAAAATAGGAAATTTAAAAATTGTCATTTTTCAACAATTTCGCAAACGGCTGCCAAGTTGAAATATGTACAGGCAGGTTGCTTTTGATGTATACTAACGTGTTTTAATAAAATAATTCCTTGCTCGAGATGATAGCAGGGTCGTATCAGGTAAAATTGGAAATTTAAAAACTGTCATTTTTCAACAATTTCGCAAACGGCTGCCAAGTTTAAATATGTACAGGAAGGTTGCTTTTGATGTATACTAACGTGTTTTCATAAAATAATTCCTTGCTCGAGATGATAGCATGGTCGTATTGGGTAAAATAGGAAATTTAAAAACTGTCATTTTTCAACAATTTAGCAAACGGCTGCCAAGTTTAAATATGTACAGGCAGGTTGCTTTTGATGTATACTAACGTGTTTTGATAAAATAATCCCTTGCTCGGGATGATAGCAGGGTCGTATTAGGTAAAATAGGACATTTAAAAATTGTCATTTTTCAACAATTTCGCAAACGGCTGCCAAGTTAAAATATATACAGGCAGGTTGCTTTTGATGTATACTAACGTGTTTTCATAAAATAATTCCTTGCTCGAGATTATAGCAGGGTCGTATTAGGTAAAATAGGAAATTTAAAAACTGTCATTTTTCAATAATTTAGCAAACGGCTGCCAAGTTTAAATATGTACAGGAAGGTTGCTTTTGATGTATACTAACGTGTTTTCATAAAATAATCCCTTGCTCGGGATGATAGCAGGGTCGTATTAGGTAAAATAGGAAATTTAAAAACTGTAATTTTTCAATAATTTAGCAAACGGCTGCCAAGTTTAAATATGTACAGGAAGGTTGCTTTTGATGTATACTAACGTGTTTTAATAAAATAATTCCTTGCTCGGGATGATAGCAGGGTCGTATTAGGTAAAATAGGAAATTTAAAAATTGTCATTTTTCAACAATTTCGCAAACGGCTGCCAAGTTAAAATATATACAGGCAGGTTGCTTTTGATGTATACTAACGTGTTTTGATGAAATAATTCCTTGCTCGAGATGATAGCAGGGTCGTATTAGGTAAAATAGGAAATTTAAAAATTGTCATTTTTCAACAATTTCGCAAACGGCTGCCAAGTTAAAATATATACAGGCAGGTTGCTTTTGATGTATACTAACGTGTTTTCATAAAATAATTCCTTGCTCGAGATGATAGCAGGGTCGTATTAGGTAAAATAGGAAATTTAGAAACTGTCATTTTTCAACAATTTCGCAAACGGCTGCCAAGTTAAAATATATACAGGCAGGTTGCTTTTGATGTATACTAACGTGTTTTGATAAAATAATTCCTTGCTCGAGATGATAGCAGGGTCGTATTAGGTAAAATAGGAAATTTAAAAATTGTCATTTTTCAACAATTTCGCAAACGGCTGCCAAGTTGAAATATATACAGGCAGGTTGCTTTTGATGTATACTAACGTGTTTTCATACAAATACAGCCACTAATATTACACATGACATTGTGAAAACATTATTAATTTCATTTTTTATTTCCTTTTCTGTTCTGTTGAACATGGTGTAGGTTGAATACGTCTTAACGGATAAGTAGTTTGCGGCAGTCTACGAGCTAACTGATGGATCTCTTGAGGTACTCAGTTTATACGAAGACTGCTCCACGTCTGTCCTACCTTATCAGATAAACTAAGATTCTTCATTTGTTTCATAACCTCACTTTTATCTTTATAGAAAGCAATATCTTTCTTTATTTCACCAATGCTATTAATAAACTCTTCAATTCGACGTCTGTACTCTTCTGAAGACATATTACGAAAGAGAACATACGTAGAACCGTTTGATGATCGTTTAACGACGTGACGTTTGACATAACGATGTGACGTTTGACGTGACGTTTGACATAACGATGTGATGTGACGATGTGACGTTTGACGTAACAACGTGACGTTTGACGTAACAACGTGACGTTTGACGTAACGATGTGACGTTTGACGTAACAGCTAACCTAACCCAAAGAGTTACTTTTAACCAACCTGGTATATCAGCGCTCTCGCTGTTATCGCAACGGGTCTCGATTACGTCACACAGCAAGAAGCGGTGCGCTGAGACCGCGCCGCCTCATCATCCTAACGGTAACGATATGCATGAGAGATCATGGCAGACTATGTTAGATGTATTGCTATGAACGCGTAGGTTCGGGGTTCGATCCACACTCAAGTCAAAGTTTTTTTAAAATTCGCCTCATGGGATGTCTCTCTCACACTCATTGACTAGCTGAACTTGCACATGCGCAGTCCACTTCCGGTCTAGAATTGGCTTTGTATATCTACTAGTATACATCAAAAGCAACCTTCCTGTACATATTTAAACTTGGCAGCCGTTTGCGAAATTGTTGAAAAATGACAGTTTTTAAATTTCCTATTTTACCTAATACGACCCTGCTATCATCTCGAGCAAGGAATTATTTTATGGAAACACGTTAGTATACATCTAAAGCAACCTGCCTGTATATATTTTAACTTGGCAGCCGTTTGCGAAATTGTTGAAAAATGACAATTTTTAAATTTCCTATTCTACCTAATACGACCCTGCTATCATCCCGAGCAAGGAATTATTTTATGAAAACACGTTAGTATACATCGAAAGCAACCTTCCTGTACATATTTAAACTTGGCAGCCGTTTGCTAAATTATTGAAAAATTACAGTTTTTAAATTTCCTATTTTACCTGATACGACCCTGCTATCATCTCGAGCAAGGAATTATTTTATGAAAACACGTTAGTATACATCAAAAGCAACCTGCCTGTACATATTTTAACTTGGCAGCCGTTTGCTAAATTGTTGAAAAATGACAGTTTTTAAATTTCCTATTTTACCTAATACGACCCTGCTATCATCTCGAGCAAGGAATTATTTTATGAAAACACGTTAGTATACATCAAAAGCAACCTTCCTGTACATATTTAAACTTGGCAGCCGTTTGCTAAATTATTGAAAAATGACAGTTTTTAAATTTCCTATTTTACCTAATACGACCCTGCTATCATCTCGAGCAAGGAATTATTTTATGAAAACACTTTAGTATACATCAAAAGCAACCTGTCTGTACATATTTAAACTTAGCAGCCGTTTGCGAAATTGTTGAAAAATGACAGTTTTTAAATTTCCTATTTTACCTAATACCACCCTGCTATCATCTCGAGCAAGGAATTATTTTATGAAAACACGTTAGTATACATCAAAAGCAACCTGCCTGTATATATTTTAACTTGGCAGCCGTTTGCGAAATTGTTGAAAAATGACAATTTTTAAATTTCCTATTTTACCTAATACGACCCTGCTATCATCCCGAGCAAGGAATTATTTCATTAAAACACGTTGGTATACATCAAAAGCAACCTTCCTGTACATATTTAAACTTGGCAGCCGTTTGCTAAATTATTGAAAAATGACAGTTTTTAAATTTCCTATTTTACCTAATACGACCCTGCTATCATCTCGAGCAAGGAATTATTTTATGAAAACACGTTAGAATACATCAAAAGCAACCTGCCTGTATATATTTCAACTTGGCAGCCCTTTGCGAAATTGTTGAAAAATGACAGTTTTTAAATTTCCTATTTTACCTAATACGACCCTGCTATCATCTCGAGCAAGGAATTATTTTATGAAAACACGTTAGTATACATCAAAAGCAACCTTCCTGTACATATTTAAACTTGGCAGCCGTTTGCTAAATTATTGAAAAATGACAGTTTCTAAATTTCCTATTTTACCTAATACGACCCTGCTATCATCTCGAGCAAGGAATTATTTTATGAAAACACGTTAGTATACATCAAAAGCAACCTTCCTGTACATATTTTAACTTGGCAGCCGTTTGCTAAATTGGTTAAAAATTACAGTTTTTAAATTTCCTATTTTACCTAATACGACCCTGCTATCATCTCGAGCAAGGAATTATTTTATGAAAACACGTTAGTATACATCAAAAGCAACCTGCCTGTACATATTTTAACTTGGCAGCCGTTTGCTAAATTGTTGAAAAATTACAGTTTAAATTTCCTACTTTACCTAATACGACCCTGCTATCATCTCGAGCAAGGAATTATTTTATGAAAACACGTTAGTATACATCAAAAGCAACCTTCCTGTACATATTTAAACTTGGCAGCCGTTTGCTAAATTATTGAAAAATGACAGTTTTTAAATTTCCTATTTTACCTAATACGACCCTGCTATCATCTCGAGCAAGGAATTATTTTATGAAAACACGTTAGTATACATCAAAAGCAACCTGTCTGTACATATTTAAACTTAGCAGCCGTTTGCGAAATTGTTGAAAAATGACAGTTTTTAAATTTCCTATTTTACCTAATACGACCCTGCTATCATCTCGAGCAAGGAATTATTTTATGAAAACACGTTAGTATACATCAAAAGCAACCTGCCTGTATATATTTTAACTTGGCAGCCGTTTGCGAAATTGTTGAAAAATGACAATTTTTAAATTTCCTATTTTACCTAATACGACCCTGCTATCATCCCGAGCAAGGAATTATTTTATTAAAACACGTTGGTATACATCAAAAGCAACCTTCCTGTACATATTTAAACTTGGCAGCCGTTTGCTAAATTATTGAAAAATGACAGTTTTTAAATTTCCTATTTTACCTAATACGACCCTGCTATCATCTCGAGCAAGGAATTATTTTATGAAAACACGTTAGCTTACATCAAAAGCAACCTGCCTGTACATATTTTAACTTGGCAGCCGTTTGCTAAATTGTTGAAAAATGACAGTTTTTAAATTTCCTATTTTACCTAATACGACCCTGCTATCATCTCGAGCAAGGAATTATTTTATGAAAACATGTTAGTATACATCAAAAGCAACCTTCCTTAACATATTTAAACTTGGCAGCCGTTTGCTAAATTGTTGAAAAATGACAGTTTTTAAATTTCCTATTTTACCTAATACGACCCTGCTATCATTTCGAGCAAGGAATTATTTTATGAAAACACGTTAGTATACATCAAAAGCAACCTGTCTGTACATATTTAAACTTAGCAGCCGTTTGCTAAATTGGTTAAAAATGACAGTTTTTAAATTTCCTATTTTACCTAATACGACCCTGCTATCATCTCGAGCAAGGAATTATTTTATGAAAACACGTTAGTATACATCAAAAGCAACCTTCCTGCACATATTTAAACTTGGCAGCCGTTTGCTAAATTATTGAAAAATGACAGTTTTTAAATTTCCTATTTTACCTAATACGACCCTGCTATCATCTCGAGCAAGGAATTATTTTATGAAAACACGTTAGTATACATCAAAAGCAACCTGCCTGTATATATTTCAACTTGGCAGCCGTTTGCGAAATTGTTGAAAAATGACAATTTTTAAATTTCCTATTTTACCTAATACGACCCTGCTATAATCTCGAGCAAGGAATTATTTCATCAAAACACGTTAGTATACATCAAAAGCAACCTGCCTGTATATATTTTAACTTGGCAGCCGTTTGCGAAATTGTTGAAAAATGACAGTTTCTAAATTTCCTATTTTACCTAATACGACCCTGCTATCATCTTGAGCAACGAATTATTTTATGAAAACACGTTAGTATACATCAAAAGCAACCTTCCTTAACATATTTAAACTTGGCAGCCGTTTGCTAAATTGTTGAAAAATGACAGTTTTTAAATTTCCTATTTTACCTAATACGACCCTGCTATCATTTCGAGCAAGGAATTATTTTATGAAAACACGTTAGTATACATCAAAAGCAACCTGTCTGTACATATTTAAACTTAGCAGCCGTTTGCTAAATTGGTTAAAAATGACAGTTTTTAAATTTCCTATTTTACCTAATACGACCCTGCTATCATCTCGAGCAAGGAATTATTTTATGAAAACACGTTAGTATACATCAAAAGCAACCTTCCTGCACATATTTAAACTTGGCAGCCGTTTGCTAAATTATTGAAAAATGACAGTTTTTAAATTTCCTATTTTACCTAATACGACCCTGCTATCATCTCGAGCAAGGAATTATTTTATGAAAACACGTTAGTATACATCAAAAGCAACCTGCCTGTATATATTTCAACTTGGCAGCCGTTTGCGAAATTGTTGAAAAATGACAATTTTTAAATTTCCTATTTTACCTAATACGACCCTGCTATAATCTCGAGCAAGGAATTATTTCATCAAAACACGTTAGTATACATCAAAAGCAACCTGCCTGTATATATTTTAACTTGGCAGCCGTTTGCGAAATTGTTGAAAAATGACAGTTTCTAAATTTCCTATTTTACCTAATACGACCCTGCTATCATCTTGAGCAACGAATTATTTTATGAAAACACGTTAGTATACATCAAAAGCAACCTTCCTGTACATATTTTAACTTGGCAGCCGTTTGCTAAATTGGTTAAAAATGACAGTTTTTAAATTTCCTATTTTACCTAATACGACCCTGCTATCATCTCGAGCAAGGAATTATTTTATGAAAACACGTTAGTATACATCAAAAGCAACCTGCCTGTACATATTTTAACTTGGCAGCCGTTTGCTAAATTGTTGAAAAATGACAGTTTTTAAATTTCCTATTTTACCTAATACGACCCTGCTATCATCTCGAGCAAGGAATTATTTTATGAAAACACGTTAGTATACATCAAAAGCAACCTTCCTGTACATATTTAAACTTGGCAGCCGTTTGCTAAATTATTGAAAAATGACAGTTTCTAAATTTCCTATTTTACCTAATACGACCCTGCTATCATCTCGAGCGAGGAATTATTTTATGAAAACACGTTAGTATACATCAAAAGCAACCTGTCTGTACATATTTAAACTTAGCAGCCGTTTGCGAAATTGTTGAAAAATGTTTTTAAATTTCCTATTTTACCTAATACGACCCTGCTATCATCTCGAGCAAGGAATTATTTTATGAAAACACGTTAGTATACATCAAAAGCAACCTGCCTGTATATATTTTAACTTGGCAGCCGTTTGCGAAATTGTTGAAAAATGACAATTTTTAAATTTCCTATTTTACCTAATACGACCCTGCTATCATCCCGAGCAAGGAATTATTTTATTAAAACACGTTGGTTTACATCAAAAGCAACCTTCCTGTACATATTTAAACTTGGCAGCCGTTTGCTAAATTATTGAAAAATGACAGTTTTTAAATTTCCTATTTTACCTAATACGACCCTGCTATCATCTCGAGCAAGGAATTATTTTATGAAAACACGTTAGTATACATCAAAAGCAACCTGCATGTACATATTTAAACTTGGCAGCCGTTTGCTAAATTGTTGAAAAATGACAGTTTTTAAATTTCCTATTTTGCCTAATACGACTCTGCAGTCCATTAAAGTTGAAAATATTCCCGTAAATCACTTTCTGAGGTGTACATCAAAAGTTATCATTTCGTCTTACGAACTAATTTTGTCTTTTATTGTCGTTTGTGAAAACAATCGTATCATCTCTTATTTTTTATTTCCACCTTTGTCACTGCTTTATCAATAAAATATTATGTTCGTAAAATAATTTCCGGAAATAACTATTGAAATAAAATATACCAAGTATTTGTCAAGTCAGATTAAATATTTCCTTCAATTAACCTGTATATTTTTTTATCATTCGCCATTTTTTTAAGTACCCACGCCACTGAACGTTCGGGTACGGTCGGAACTTTAGGCTGCCAAGTCTGGCTGCTGTCTTCACACCGCTTAAAATTTTTTATTTTTTGAAAATTTCAAGAAAAAATATATAGAAAACCCCAACTTTATTACCTATTTAACTCTATCAATGGCAAAACCATGGCCCATGCAATGTCTAATCATTACATCCACAAGTTTGTCATTCTTATGAACATAATAACCAAACACCACCTATTTACCATTGTTCTTAAACATTATCCATCGCACATCTCGAGATCAATTATTTTGCCACCAATAAGGATCCAAAGATATGCGATATCCAATCTGAAAGAAAATGGCCATGTCAAAGACAAAGCCAAAATGAGCAATAACTATTGTAAGTAGTGTTAATCTAAATTGTTACCAAGGTCAGTAAATTGTAAAAATGCACTTTAAAATTCGAGATTTTTATCATATCCCAGGACAATACATAACCAAATTAGCATTCGCAACAATCTTATCAACAAAAAACCATGGCTCATGTGAAATTCAGCATCTAAATTCATCAGTTTGTCACTCTCATAAAGATAGAACCCAAATATCACTCTTATTACCATTATTTTATCTCACTGCCTACCACACATCACACAATCGATTACTTTGCCACCAATAAAGACAATGCAACATGTGACCAACAAGGAAAAAATTGGTCTTGTTAAAAAGAAGGTTTTAATAACCGGAAACTATTGATGATGTGATTATGATAAATTCTAAATAAACAGACTATTAAATTCACTTTATTATATTGACTCTGATGATGTATTATTGAAATTATTACTATCTTCATTCATTTTAAGTAAAAAGGAATAAGTATGTATTAGATGATGTGTGTCTCCCTTTTTATTTAAGGAGTTAATATTCAACACTGTTTGGAACATCTCTAAGCAATTCTTTTAAAATTGTGTGATTCACTATATACAATTGAAATGTCTTTAAAGTTAGCTTTATGATTTAATAAAATGTTATGTTCAGCTAAGGCACAACTTTGTTTTTCTAACCTTATATCACTTTGATGTTGAGTGACACGACTTTTAAGTACTCTCGATGTCTGACCATAGTATACTTTATCGCAGTCTTTACATGGTATCTTATATACAACTCCTGATTTTTTTAAAATATCATCCTTAGCTTTTAATTTTGAAAAAAATTTTTTACCAATTGTGTTATTATATTTGTGTGTTATTTTTATTGTACTTTTATTTTTGAAAACATCAATGATTTTTGTTGAAATATCTTCAATGAATGGAATTGTGACATATTTAACTCTTTCTACTAGTATATTTTCATTTAGTTGTTCAATATTTACTATAGATGTTCCTGTCTTCTAGTATTAAATATCAAGTTTTTTAATAGCTTAGTCGGATATGAATTCTCTAAGAAAATATTGTATAATTTATTATAATTATTTTGTACCATTGATGGATGACAGATCTTATCTACCCTATTTTTCATAGCCAAAACTACATTTATTTTGATTTTTTTAGTATGGTATGAGTGGAAATTAATGAATCTTTCTGAATTCATTGGTTTTCTATACCAATCTAACCAGATTTCATTATTGTGTTGTCTGCATAATTTTGTATCTAAAAAGGGGATACTTCTGTCTATTTCTTCCTCAATAGTTAATTGAATATGATTGTTATATGAATTAAAAACTTGTAAAATATGTTGTGTGCTATTAATTGGAAAAACTAATATTCTCACCAATTTTTATCACAAACCTCAAAAAACAACATATTTTGATAACTTAGAAAAGAAAACACGAAGATTTTTGAAAAATAATCCTTCTCTTATAGTGTCCACATCCGATAAAGGTAGAGTCACGGTTATTATGAATAAACAAGACTACCATGAATTAAGTTTGAAAATATTACAAGATCAAAAATATTATAAAGTCTTAAAACATGATCCTACATCAACTATAGCTCAGCCTCAGCTGAACATAACATTTTATTAAATCATAAAGCTAACTTTAAAGACATTTCAATTGTATATAGTGAATCACACAACTTTAAAAGAAATTGCTTAGAGATGTTCCAAACAGTGTTGGATATTAACTCCTTAAATAAAAAGAGAGACACACATCATCTAATACATACTTATTCCTTTTTACTTAAAATGAATGAAGATAGTAATAATTTCGATAATACATCATCAAAGTCAATATAATAAAGTGAATTTAATAGTCTTGTTTATTTAGAATTTATCATAATCACATCATCAATAGTTTCCGGTTATTAAAACCTTCTTTTTAACAAGACCAATTTTTTCCTTGTTGGTATCACATGTTGCATTGTCTTTATTGGTGGCAAAGTAATCGATTGTGTGATGTGTGGTAGGCAGTGAGATAAAATAATGGTAATAAGAGTGATATTTGGGTTCTATCTTTATGAGAGTGACAAACTGATGAATTTAGATGCTGAATTTCACATGAGCCATGGTTTTTTGTTGATAAGATTGTTGCTGTAGTATAAGTAGTCTGTTCTGTCAATATGACAGTTGTTGTTATATCTGTTTCTAAAAGTTGTCAATAAAGTTTATACAGTTTCAAGTTGAATTATACTTTATCCTCTTAAATACATAACAACTAATTTGGCGACGAGTATTTATCGAGTCCCGCGGTAGTGTGTCTAGAAAGTCTTATCTAAAAAAGTCGATCGGAAAGTCTGTCCTTTTTTTTTCTTTTTTGCGGTAATAATTGTTAAGCAAAATGGCGTTAATTGGATCTATCGAACAGTTCAGTCCCAAACAATCCGATATTGATTCATATCTGGAGCGTCTTGAACAGTTATACCTAGTGAATGTAGTCGAAGAAGATAAAAAGGTTGCCATGCTTCTAACTCTAATGGGAGCAGAGGGATATAGTGTGTTGAAGGACCTGTTGTCACCAGATTTGCCAAGTACAAAGTCGTACGAGCAGTTGAAAAGATCATTAGTAAGTCACTATAGTCCTAAAAGATTAATAATCGCAGAACGATATAAGTTTTACAATACAGTGCGAGAGTCAGATGAGGATGTAAAATCCTTTGTAGCTAAATTGAAAAATATGTCACAACACTGTAATTTTGGAGTGTTTTTATCAGAGATGCTGAGAGATAGGCTTGTATGTGGTATCAAGTCTATGAATGTCAAACGGAAGCTGCTTTCTGAGGATAATATAACATTCGAGAGAGCAAATGATATAGCTTTATCCATGGAGTTGGCAGAAGGTCAAGTGAAGACAATGACTGGAGAAAATGATGTTTTGTCTGTTACTGAAAATGTGAATAAACTGTCCCTGAAGAATAAAAAATGGTCTAGTAAGGAAAATGAAAAAAGGGATGTTAGGGATTGGAAACCTTGTTTCCGTTGCAAGAGAAAGCATGATCCTGCAAAGTGTCCTGCCAGAGAATGGGCGTGTTTTAAATGTCAAAAAAAGGGTCATACTAGCCGTGTTTGTAGGAAAGAAGATGTTCGTCTGCTGGAAGAAAGCGATGGTAGTCAGTCAGAAAAAGAAGAAAGTGACTCATTGGTGCTTGGATTCTTGTCAGTCCTAAAGGCTAGTAAGGAACAAGCAGAAAAGGTATTTATTGAAGTTGAAGGTAAAAACATATGTTTCGAAATAGATAGTGGAGCTTGTCGTTCTGTAATTCATATCAAAGATTTTCGAAAGTATTTATCGGAGTTAAATTTGTATAATGTTCAATACGATCTAAGGGTTCTGACTGGTCAGGGAGTTAAAATTTTGGGAGAAACTGATGTTTTTGTTAGACATAATAACAAAGTTGTTAGTTTACCATTAGTAGTATTACATAGTAGTCATAAGTTTTCACCATTAGTAGGTCGAAATTGGTTAAGTGTGCTTAGTCCAGGTTGGAGAGAGAAGTTAAATTTTAATAATTCAAGTCAAACAGTAAATGTAAACAGTCAATCATCTAGTTCGTCTGGTCCTTATTGTAAGGTTATATCAGAAGGTCCTATAAATAAGTCGGACTACTCTCGAGATTATTCAAAAGTCCTACCAGAAATGGTGTCACAGCTTAAAAGTCAGTATAAAGAAGTTTTTAATGATCAATCTGATGCTTCCATCAAGAATTTTGAGATAGAGTTAAAATTGAGGGAAGGATATCAACCGATTTTCCACCGTGCTTATGATATGCCATATGCTCTAAAAGAAAAAGTCGAGTCTGAATTGCTAACTATGGAAAAGTCTGGTATTATAAGAAAAGTCAGTTTCAGTAATTGGGCTAGTCCAATCGTGATTGTACCAAAAAAAGAGTCGGATGCAATTCGTATCTGTGTTGATTTTAAGAAAACATTGAATACAGTTATAGATGCTGATCATTGTGTATTGCCCTTGCCCGAGGATATTTATGCTTGCTTAGGTGGTCATAAATATTTTACAGTATTAGATTTAAAGGGAGCTTATCAGCAGCTGAAACTAAGTAAAAAATCACAGGAGTTAATGGTTATTAATACTCATATTGGTCTTTTTGCATATACTCGCTTAACCTATGGGATTAGCGCAGCACCGGGTATTTTTCAATCGGTAATGGATTCAATTATATCTGGATTGAAAAATACAAAATGTTATTTGGATGACATTTTAGTATTTGGTAGTACTTTTCAAGATTGTTTTGAAAGTGTTAAGAAGGTCTTGCAGAGATTGATGGAATTTAATGTGAAAATAAATGAAAAGAAATGTAAGTTTTTTCAAAGGAAGGTAGTATTTCTAGGTCATGAAATAGATGTTAATGGTGTGCATCCTACTCAAGAAAAAATACAGGACATCAAATCTACACCTTCGCCAAAAAGTCTAACTGAACTTAAGTCTTATCTTGGTCTTCTCAATTATTATATTAAGTTTATTCCTAATCTTTCAAGTAAATTGAAATTATTATATGATTTGTGTAAGGCTGGTGTTAATTTTTCTGAAAATTGGAGTACGGAGTCTGAAGAGGTTTTTCAACATAGTAAAAACTTGTTAAGTTCAGATAGTGTCCTCACTCATTACAACCCTAAGCTACCGATTTTTGTCACCTGCGATGCTAGTAGTTATGGTGTTGGGGCTGTTCTCAGTCACCATATAAATGGTGAAGACAAACCTATAGTATTTGCATCTGCAACTTTGTCCAATTCAGAAAAGAAATATAGTAATTTAGAAAGAGAGGCATTAGCTATCATTTTTGCTTTAAGAAAATTCAATAAGTATCTATATGGTAGAAAGTTCGTCTTGATAACGGATCATCAACCTTTAAGGTTTATATTTGGAAAAAATAAGGGAATACCTGTGTCAGCAGCTTCGAGAATAACTCGTTGGGCCATAACCTTATCTGGTTATGACTATGATATCCAGTATAAGAAGGGGGCTTTAATTAATAATGCTGATGGCTTGTCTAGGTTACCATGTGAAAATCATACGGATGTCTCAGATTTTTTGTACTCTTTCTGTTTAATGGAAAAGATGCCATTGACATCCCTAGACATAGCAAAAGAAACAAATAAAGATTTGATTTTAACTAAAGTTAGAGATTTTACTTTATCTGGATGGCCTTCAGTCATAAAGGATGAAAATTTAAAACCTTATTTTAAGCGAAGAAATGAACTGTCTGTTGAGCAGAATTGTATTTTGATAGGTAATAAGGTTGTTATTCCAGAAAGTTTACAAAATGAAGTCCTTAATTAAGTTGTTTCACGAAGAGCATTGTGGTATTGTACGTACAAAGATGCTTATTAGATCTTACTGTTGGTGGCCTACATTGAATAATAATGTAGAAAAATTTATTTCGTCTTGTGATGTATGTCAACAACATCAAAACTTTCCAAATGCTGCTTCTCTACTACCTTGGACTAACGCACCACACAATTTTTATCGAGTGCACATTGATTTCTTTTTTAAAGATAAATTTGTCTTTCTCATACTTGTTGACCAAAAATCCAAATGGATGGAGGTGAAATTAATGAGAAATGGTACTAATGCTCATGAAACTATAAATGTCTTGAAAGCAATATTTTCAGTGTTTGGTCTGCCAGTGGAATTAGTATCAGATAATGGCCCACCTTTTAATTCGTCGCATTTTATTGCGTTTTGCCAAGTGAATGGTATCTCTCCAGTAAAGTCACCTCCATACCATCCACAGAGCAATGGTATTGCCGAGCGCGGAGTGCAAACTATAAAAAAAGGTCTGGAAAAAAATTTGTTTTCACAAGAAGGTGGAGATATTTCAGAAAAAACTGTATTGCGACAATTATCAAATTTTCTGTTCACGTATAGAAATACTCCTTCAACTGTTACTGGAATATCACCAGCTGAATGTATGTTAAAAATCAGGCCAAGAACTAGATTCGACTTACTAAAACCTTGCCACAATTCTATCAAATTACAAAGAAAATGTGACTCCAGCTCCGACACCAAAAGAAAACTAAATTTATACAAATTAAATGATAACGTTTTTGTTAAGAATAAATCAACAAAATTGTGGCAAAAGGGTAAAATTATGAAAATCTTAAGTTTCTGTACATATTTGGTAAGAGTTGAAAATGACATTAGGTTTGTCCATTCTGATAGCTTGCGCCCACAGTTAAATGTTAATGAACCATTGTTACCAACTATAACCCCTTCCCAATCAAGTGAAATACCAAATAACATTAATAATAATAGTGTCCCAAATATGACCAATATAATCCCGAAAGTGTCTATTGACAATCCGTTGTCGTCTAGAGTAGTAGAAAATGTTATTAAAGAAACAAATTTGGATGTAAAAGAAGCTGAAATTCCGAAAGCTAATGTGGCAAGCCCTTTGAGGTTGAATAAAAATACTAATAATGATTTTTCAAATGAAATTTCGGTTTCCCCAATACATCCCCATGTCACTCGTTCGGTAAGGCTAGTTAAACGTCCTTCTAAATTGAATCTTTAACATTAAAGATGGGGGGTAATGTAGTATAAGTAGTCTGTTCTGTCAATATGACAGTTGTTGTTATATCTGTTTCTAAAAGTTGTCAATAAAGTTTATACAGTTTCAAGTTGAATTATACTTTATCCTCTTAAATACATAACAGTTGCGAATGCTAATTTGGTTATGTATTGTCCTGGGATATAATGAAAATCTCGAATTTTAAAGTGCATTTTTACAATTTACTGACCTTGGTAACAATTTAGATTAACACTACTTACAATAGTTATTGCTCATTTTGGCTTTGTCTTTGACATGGCCATTTTCTTTCAGATTGGATATCGCATATCTTTGGATCCTTATTGGTGGCAAAATAATTGATCTCGAGATGTGCGATAGATAATTTTTAAGAACAATGGTAAATAGGTGGTGTTTGGTTATTATGTTCATAAGAATGACAAACTTGTGGATGTAATGATTAGACATTGCATGGGCCATGGTTTTGTCATTGATAGAGTTAAATAGGTAATAAAGTTGGGGTTTTCTATATATTTTTTCTTAAAATTTCTAAAAAATAAAAAAATTTTATACATTTGTAAATATCTTCATACTAAAAATTTCACAAACTCTCGTAAATAACTTTCATAGTCCAATACAACTAATAATTTCAGATTGTTTATTAAATATTAATGGTACGCAGGTTAATAAAGAAAAAGAAATATTATTTTATAGATATAAGAAACTAAGAATTTTAATTACAAAAATTTTTGTCTTCATGTTCGACTTCAATCAGATTTATAATTTACTTTTCAGAATGTAACCTTTTTATCTACCACTTATAGTGGAAAATCTATTCATGTTTTTTAATGATGTTTTACTTGATTTGTACAAACTCACTTTGCACGTAAGTTTAAATTTATTCTAATTTTTACCTGTAATAAGAACTTGTTCATATTTTAGCCTTGATAAAGGATTCAAATAAATCCGAAAGCTTGGAAGTAGTAAAAAAGAGTTTAATTTCTTAACCAGCCCAGATTGTGACGGAATCCCCAATAATTTAGTTGATTGTTATATATATATATATATATATATATATATATATATTGTGACATGTTACATTTAGTCATTATGACAGGAATATTTATTTTATTATTTATGTATCTTTACCAAGAAACGGTGAGAAAAAACGAATAAGAAATTACAATCTGCATCACGAGACAAAATTCTATTTTAAAATTGTTGTAATAAAATTAATCTTAAGTTTATTATAGGTATAGAATTTTTTTGATTGGTCGAAATAATTTAAATTCTGCATTGCGATAAAAAAAAAAAAAACCAACTGAGAATATAATACAAAAGTCAATAAGGGAGGCGGTTGCTAAGGGGAGAATAAATAAGTAAAAATAGACAGAAGGTGTCAAGAATTTTTCTAGAGAATTTTTTATAAAACTTTGAGTTTTAACTTACCTTTTAATACAATTAATTAAGTTTTGGATTGTCCCTGAGCACGTTATTGTGTTTGGTGCAAATTCTTTTCCAACGAGTATCATGGAGGGAGCGGATAGCGAATGGTTTCTTTTGGAACACCACAGATTCTTGTAGAAGAATTATAAGCAAGATATTTTATATATTTTGTCGAGAACAAATAAAAGGAAGACCTTCAAAAGAAAAAAAGTAAGGTTAGTTCTCATATTAAAGAAGTTTAGAAAGCATATTAAGTACCATATCTGAAGTATATTTCACGTAGCAGTCTACTTACCAGTTAATATAAACAGTTGTAAAATTTGTACTCGTAATCGGGTACCATAATAAATTTTTATTGGAAATCATACTATAAAACTTTATATAAACACAACGTGTTTCACATCAGTTGAGGTGGAAGAAGGTGGAAGTTCCCAGTTACACCACCACGAACAGTTACCTTTTTTTTTATTTTTCTAGATAACTTTAACTTTAACATGATTGGCATTGTAAAGAAATTAAGAACGTGATGCAGATTTAAATATTTTTTATTACCAATTACATAGAACTTATATAAATTATTTTTTTAAGTTTTTTATTTAAAAAACTTTCTAACTGTGTTTATAACCATTAATTATTAGTTGTCTTCCTCTAACTATTGTTGGTAGTTTGGTAAATACGTACAAAATTTTCAATATTTAATAATAGATGGCGCAACAAGTATTTTAAAATTATTATATTTTATTTGCTTGAAATTATTATAGATTTGATATTGAATTTGAAAATTCAATTTTAGTTTAATTGATTGATTTACATTAAAATTAATTTTCTAATATATTTTGCCTGAATAACAATAATTCAGGAATTACGAATAAATGTGTTTAGTGTTTTGTTAGGTATATAGGTAGGTATTTCTAGTTTGAAATTTATTATTTGATAAAAGGTTTTCTATGTGTTGAGGTGACACATTCTGTTAAAAATATTTGATCTTTTAGTGTACAATAAATTTATTTTGTCTTTACGAGTAGAACATTTTATTTTACCAATTTTCCATCTGATTATTAACACCAGTCACTTTAGAGAGTGCAACGAATGGATGCTGGCCACGTCTTTGAGAAGAAATACTGAGTTTCATGTCACATCAAATTATATTGTTTTATCTGAGCTAGCCATTATCAAATCCATCTAATTAATAAAATTAATGACAGCTGAACAATTTTTTTTTAAGAACACATAATAAATAATCTCACATACACATTGCCCACACAACATAAATAAACAAAATTGTCACAAATGGCGCCCAACGTGGGGCGAATGTAAACAAAGGTGGGATATACACTGAATTTTCCTAGGTTGCAATTTCTTCATTTGGTGTTTTAATAGTAATCAAAAGTTGGAAAATTGGAAAATAAATAAATAAAAATAAAAAACTTGTTACAAAACATTTTCAAAAGAAATAAAGATAATAGTTGTCGAGCTTAGACGTTCACCTGTAGAATATTAACACAGACTTTTACCGTTGACTACACTGAAACTAAACAATACTACAAAGATGTCTGATAAAAGAGAAATTAATTTAGAAAGTTGGAAGGTGGCAGACTTGAAAGCTGAACTAAGAAAAAGACATTTGGATGAAGATGGTAATAAAGAAACATTGTTGAGAAGATTAAAGGAAACCCTAGAAAAGGATTCAGGAGATTCAGAACAGAACAGAGATAAGGGGGGAAGGTTAGAAGTATCTAAACGGATTGGCATGCTGGATAAAAATGGAGAAGAAGAAGAATCGGTACAAATAATAGAAGAGTTGCATCACTATGTACCAGTACAACAGACACAGGAAGTAGGATCTAACTTAGATTTAACACATTTGATGAATTTTATGCAAACTATGAAAAGCGAAATAAAGAATAATATGGAAACGATGAATGAGAAAATGGAAAATAGTTTGAAACAAAGTATAGAAGGTATTGAATCTAGAATACAAACGAATTTAAGAGCCGACATTAAGAAATTGACTGAAAACTTAGAAAAGAAGTATGAGAGCCACCAAAATAAATTGGAAACGTTGGAGTCTAAACTGGAAATAGTAGAGACGGATTTGAACAACATGGGTGAAAATTTCGATAAAAGAATAGAATACTGGGAATTAAAAATGGACAAACAGGAAGAAGAAGTCAAACAAGGTTTTAAAGATGCAAAGAATAGAATGAGCAATGATTATGTGAAAGTCAATGCAAGAATTTCGGAAATTCAAGAAGAAATGAGAAAGGGGATTCAATTAAATTTGGATTTATCCGAAGAAGGAAACAAAATGACAGAACGATTACTGCGAAAGGAAATTAGTGAAAAACTAAAAACAGGAAATTCTAAGGAAAACCATAGCCTTGTGGAAGATATGAAGAAACAATTTGATGAAAAATTAATGAGTCTAACTAAAGAGATTTCTAAAGTAACAGATGCCAGAGCAATAAATGATATGAGTTTTCAATATTTGAATTATCAGGGGGGAAAATTTGATGAAGGAATGAAGTTCTGTGGTGACAGTAAAAGAATACACCCTATGAATTTCATTCAAACCGTCAAGAATAAGGGACATAGAATTAGAGATGTTCTAGATTTAAGAGAATTCATAAGAGCAAGTTTAACTGGTAATGCACTAATTTGGTGGAATTGTAAAGAAACAAATGTCCAAACGATGGACGATTTCGAGAAAATATTTGTAGAGAATTTCTGGTCAGAAGCACAACAATGTAGAGTTCGAGAAAGACTATATTTTGGTCGTTTCAATACTCAAAAAGGTAATTTGACGACTTATGCTTTACAACTTTTTGCAGAAGCACAATTTCTAGTACCTAATATTCCTGAAGGGGAAATAGTGATGTTTATTTCTAGGCATTTTAAACCAGAAATAAAAGAAACCATTGCAGTACAAAATATATGCAGATTTGATCAGCTAATATCTTACCTATCTCGTATTGAGCGAAACTTGAATAATCATACTGGGGAAAATTTTTCTAGAAATCCAAGTCCAAATAGAAATTTGAATATTACACAAAATAGACAAAATTCTGGTCGTAATTACGATAATTTTATTCATAATCGAAATCAAATACACACAAATAATGTGAACAATACAAACAATAGACATAATGAAAACAGGTTTGGACAGAACAATCGTAATAATAATACAAACAACTACAGAAATAATTATAATCAAGGACATTATAATGAAAATGACAATTATGGTAGATATAATAATTCTACAAGAAATCAAAATAATTATGTTAATAATAGGCAAAATCCCAGGAATGTTGAAAATAGTAGAAATGACAATAACAGACAAACTAATACGTACAACAACAGACAGGTGAATGCAATGAGCACGACAACTACGAGGCATAGATCAGGTAGTATGGATGGACAAGTGTCCAGACAATCTAGACAACCGCTTAGGGACGACAATAATCATAGGTCGAGGTCTTCTGAGAATACTGGTAGATCTGACAGATCTGCGAGTCCGCATTTTCAATAGGGGTGCATGCAGTAAATGGAACTAGATGTGACTTCATACACCCACGTGAGTTTCTCAATGAACATGAGTATCAACATCTAGAAAATAAAATGATAGGATTAGTAATAATATATGCAAAAATAGATAATCAAAATGTAACAGTTATGTTGGATACAGGATCAAGTGTATCCTTAATATCTGAAACAACTGTCGCAAGAATTACTTCATTACAGAAGAATATAATAAACGTGCCGCGCATCAATTTTATAGGGATAAATGATAAAAGCCTTGGTTTTACAAGTAAGTCAGTAGTAATAACTTTAGTTGTCAATCAAATTAGTATAACAACTCAATTATTAATAGTTAAAAGCATGAATTACGATATTTTATTGGGGAATGACGAATTATCCGAGAATAAAATAACAATTGACTTCAAAACTAACGAAATTAATTTTAACGGTCAGAATAAGCTGGATTTTAATTTAACTAATGGGAAAGTAGCTGAAGAGATTTCTGATATAATTAGTATGGACAGCAAAATCAATAGTGTGATGGAATGTGAAGATGTTGTGGGAGAAAATGAAGATTTGAAGCAAAGGAGTGTTAATGATAATGATAATCTGTGTAAAGATAATATTTATTTAGGTGGATTTGATAGGAATGGAGATATAGATGAAGGGGCCGTAGATGCCAAAAAAGGGATGGATTCGCTGAAGATGGGAATAATTTGTTGTAAAAGATGGAAAGAAGAAGTGCTGAAGTTAATAAAAAAATATATCACACTAACGAATGAGGAATCGAGAGTGGCTAAGGACTATGTGCATACTATCAGAGCTAGAGACATGAGGTCTTTCCAATCAAAGAGCTATCCCATACCTTATAAACATCAACAACGGGTGAATGAAGCTTTGAAAAAGTTGCTAGATGACGGAATAATAAGTTACAGTACAACATCCTTTATAAATCCAGTAGTAATAGTAATTAAAAAGGATAATTCATTGAGACTATGTTTAGATAGTCGTAGTTTAAATAAGTGTACGATACCGGAGTTTGAAATTCCATTAACTATAGAAGCAATTTTAGGTCGAATAACCAATGCAGTGGTTTTTACAAAATTGGATCTTCGACATAGCTTTTGGCTTATACCTTTAAGCGAAGAAAGTCGACATTTGGTAGGGTTTCGAATAAATGGTAGGGTCTATCATTTCAATGTTGTACCATTTGGAATACAGAGTGCTACCAGTTCTCTGCTAAAGGCACAGAACCAGAACGTCCATGGAAGCAGGATTTGGAATACGAACAACTAATACAATCAGCAAGGAAAAATGAACAGAGGAAGGCTGAGAAGTATAAAAGAAAACTATTGAAGAAGAACAGAAACGTGAAAACCTTCAAGAAAGGTGACTTAGTGTTACTAAAATCATTGAGGGTTTCAAACAAAAAATTTGACATTTGTGCAAAATTGGAAGCATTTTTTGAGGGACCATTTTTAATAGACACAGAGAACGGTATTAATAGTTATAAACTGTTATATCCAGATTCGAGAAACCCACGTGGAGTATTTCACATTAGTCAATTAAAAGAATACATCTAGTTTTATAAATGATAAAATAATTAATGCCCACTAGTGAAAGTATTTTTTTTTTTATTGTTGCGTTATCATTTTGATACTAATATATAGGAAAGCATAGCATATAGCATAAATCTTTGAGAATTTAAAGAAATCTTAGAAATTTCTTCAAGGAAATAAATTTCACAGATTTCTGGGGGGAAGTTGTGACATGTTACATTTAGTCATTATGACAGGAATATTTATTTTATTATTTATGTATCTTTACCAAGAAACGGTGAGAAAAAACGAATAAGAAATTACAATCTGCATCACGAGACAAAATTCTATTTTAAAATTGTTGTAATAAAATTAATCTTAAGTTTATTATAGGTATAGAATTTTTTTGATTGGTCGAAATAATTTAAATTCTGCATTGCGATAAAAAAAAAAAAAACCAACTGAGAATATAATACAAAAGTCAATAAGGGAGGCGGTTGCTAAGGGGAGAATAAATAAGTAAAAATAGACAGAAGGTGTCAAGAATTTTTCTAGAGAATTTTTTATAAAACTTTGAGTTTTAACTTACCTTTTAATACAATTAATTAAGTTTTGGATTGTCCCTGAGCACGTTATTGTGTTTGGTGCAAATTCTTTTCCAACGAGTATCATGGAGGGAGCGGATAGCGAATGGTTTCTTTTGGAACACCACAGATTCTTGTAGAAGAATTATAAGCAAGATATTTTATATATTTTGTCGAGAACAAATAAAAGGAAGACCTTCAAAAGAAAAAAAGTAAGGTTAGTTCTCATATTAAAGAAGTTTAGAAAGCATATTAAGTACCATATCTGAAGTATATTTCACGTAGCAGTCTACTTACCAGTTAATATAAACAGTTGTAAAATTTGTACTCGTAATCGGGTACCATAATAAATTTTTATTGGAAATCATACTATAAAACTTTATATAAACACAACGTGTTTCACATCAGTTGAGGTGGAAGAAGGTGGAAGTTCCCAGTTACACCACCACGAACAGTTACCTTTTTTTTTATTTTTCTAGATAACTTTAACTTTAACATGATTGGCATTGTAAAGAAATTAAGAACGTGATGCAGATTTAAATATTTTTTATTACCAATTACATAGAACTTATATAAATTATTTTTTTAAGTTTTTTATTTAAAAAACTTTCTAACTGTGTTTATAACCATTAATTATTAGTTGTCTTCCTCTAACTATTGTTGGTAGTTTGGTAAATACGTACAAAATTTTCAATATTTAATAATAGATGGCGCAACAAGTATTTTAAAATTATTATATTTTATTTGCTTGAAATTATTATAGATTTGATATTGAATTTGAAAATTCAATTTTAGTTTAATTGATTGATTTACATTAAAATTAATTTTCTAATATATTTTGCCTGAATAACAATAATTCAGGAATTACGAATAAATGTGTTTAGTGTTTTGTTAGGTATATAGGTAGGTATTTCTAGTTTGAAATTTATTATTTGATAAAAGGTTTTCTATGTGTTGAGGTGACACATTCTGTTAAAAATATTTGATCTTTTAGTGTACAATAAATTTATTTTGTCTTTACGAGTAGAACATTTTATTTTACCAATTTTCCATCTGATTATTAACACCAGTCACTTTAGAGAGTGCAACGAATGGATGCTGGCCACGTCTTTGAGAAGAAATACTGAGTTTCATGTCACATCAAATTATATTGTTTTATCTGAGCTAGCCATTATCAAATCCATCTAATTAATAAAATTAATGACAGCTGAACAATTTTTTTTTAAGAACACATAATAAATAATCTCACATACACATTGCCCACACAACATAAATAAACAAAATTGTCTCTGATAGTATGCACATAGTCCTTAGCCACTCTCGATTCCTCATTCGTTAGTGTGATATATTTTTTTATTAACTTCAGCACTTCTTCTTTCCATCTTTTACAACAAATTATTCCCATCTTCAGCGAATCCATCCCTTTTTTGGCATCTACGGCCCCTTCATCTATATCTCCATTCCTATCAAATCCACCTAAATAAATATTATCTTTACACAGATTATCATTATCATTAACACTCCTTTGCTTCAAATCTTCATTTTCTCCCACAACATCTTCACATTCCATCACACTATTGATTTTGCTGTCCATACTAATTATATCAGAAATCTCTTCAGCTACTTTCCCATTAGTTAAATTAAAATCCAGCTTATTCTGACCGTTAAAATTAATTTCGTTAGTTTTGAAGTCAATTGTTATTTTATTCTCGGATAATTCGTCATTCCCCAATAAAATATCGTAATTCATGCTTTTAACTATTAATAATTGAGTTGTTATACTAATTTGATTGACAACTAAAGTTATTACTACTGACTTACTTGTAAAACCAAGGCTTTTATCATTTATCCCTATAAAATTGATGCGCGGCACGTTTATTATATTCTTCTGTAATGAAGCAATTCTTGCGACAGTTGTTTCAGATATTAAGGATACACTTGATCCTGTATCCAACATAACTGTTACATTTTGATTATCTATTTTTGCATATATTATTACTAATCCTATCATTTTATTTTCTAGATGTTGATACTCATATTCATTGAGAAACTCACGTGGGTGTATGAAGTCACATCTAGTTCCATTTACTGCATGCACCCCTATTGAAAATGCGGACTCGCAGATCTGTCAGATCTACCAGCATTCTCAGAAGACCTCGACCTATGATTATTGTCGTCCCTAAGCGGTTGTCTAGATTGTCTGGACACTTGTCCATCCATACTACCTGATCTATGCCTCGTAGTTGTCGTGCTCATTGCATTCACCTGTCTGTTGTTGTACGTATTAGTTTGTCTGTTATTGTCATACCTACTATTTTCAACATTCCTGGGATTTTGCCTATTATTAACATAATTATTTTGATTTCTTGTAGAATTATTATATCTACCATAATTGTCATTTTCATTACAATGTCCTTGATTATAATTATTTCTGTAGTTGTTTGTATTATTATTACGATTGTTCTGACCAAACCTGTTTTCATTATGTCTATTGTTTGTATTGTTCACATTATTTGTATGTATTTGATTTCGATTATGAATAAAATTATCGTAATTACGACCATAATTTTGTCTATTTTGTGTAATATTCAAATTTCTGTTTGGACTTGGATTCATAGAAAAATTTTCCCCAGTATGATTATTCAAGTTTCGTTCAATACGAGCTAGGTAAGATATTAGCTGGTCAAATCTGCATATATTTTGTACTGCAATGGTTTCTTTTATTTCTGGTTTAAAATGCCTAGAAATAAACATTACTATTTCTCCTTCAGGAATCTTAGGTACTAGAAATTGTACTTCTGCAAAAAGTTGTAAAGCATAAGTCGTCAAATTACTTTTTTGAGTATTGAAACGACCAAAATATAGTCTCTCTCGAACTCTACATTGTTGTGCTTCTGACCAGAAATTCTCTACAAATATTTTCTCGAAATCGTCCTTCGTTTGGACATTTGTTTCTTTACAATTCCACCAAATTAGTGCATTACCAGTTAAACTTGCTCTTATGAATTCTCTTAAATCTAGAACATCTCTAATTCTATGTCCCTTATTCTTGACGGTTTGAATGAAATTCATAGGGTGTATTCTTTTACTGTCACCACAGAACTTCATTCCTTCATCAAATTTTCCCCCCTGATAATTCAAATATTGAAAACTCATATCATTTATTGCTCTGGCATCTGTTACTTTAGAAATCTCTTTAGTTAGACTCATTAATTTTTCATCAAATTGTTTCTTCATATCTTCCACAAGGCTATGGTTTTCCTTAGAATTTCCTGTTTTTAGTTTTTCACTAATTTCCTTTCGCAGTAATCGTTCTGTCATTTTGTTTCCTTCTTCGGATAAATCCAAATTTAATTGAATCCCCTTTCTCATTTCTTCTTGAATTTCCGAAATTCTTGCATTGACTTTCACATAATCATTGCTCATTCTATTCTTTGCATCTTTAAAACCTTGTTTGACTTCTTCTTCCTGTTTGTCCATTTTTAATTCCCAGTATTCTATTCTTTTATCGAAATTTTCACCCATGTTGTTCAAATCCGTCTCTACTATTTCCAGTTTAGACTCCAACGTTTCCAATTTATTTTGGTGGCTCTCATACTTCTTTTCTAAGTTTTCAGTCAATTTCTTAATGTCGGCTCTTAAATTCGTTTGTATTCTAGATTCAATACCTTCTATACTTTGTTTCAAACTATTTTCCATTTTCTCATTCATCGTTTCCATATTATTCTTTATTTCGCTTTTCATAGTTTGCATAAAATTCATCAAATGTGTTAAATCTAAGTTAGATCCTACTTCCTGTGTCTGTTGTACTGGTACATAGTGATGCAACTCTTCTATTATTTGTACCGATTCTTCTTCTTCTCCATTTTTATCCAGCATGCCAATCCGTTTAGATACTTCTAACCTTCCCCCCTTATCTCTGTTCTGTTCTGAATCTCCTGAATCCTTTTCTAGGGTTTCCTTTAATCTTCTCAACAATGTTTCTTTATTACCATCTTCATCCAAATGTCTTTTTCTTAGTTCAGCTTTCAAGTCTGCCACCTTCCAACTTTCTAAATTAATTTCTCTTTTATCAGACATCTTTGTAGTATTGTTTAGTTTCAGTGTAGTCAACGGTAAAAGTCTGTGTTAATATTCTACAGGTGAACGTCTAAGCTCGACAACTATTATCTTTATTTCTTTTGAAAATGTTTTGTAACAAGTTTTTTATTTTTATTTATTTATTTTCCAATTTTCCAACTTTTGATTACTATTAAAACACCAAATGAAGAAATTGCAACCTAGGAAAATTCAGTGTATATCCCACCTTTGTTTACATTCGCCCCACGTTGGGCGCCATTTGTGACAATTTTGTTTATTTATGTTGTGTGGGCAATGTGTATGTGAGATTATTTATTATGTGTTCTTAAAAAAAAATTGTTCAGCTGTCATTAATTTTATTAATTAGATGGATTTGATAATGGCTAGCTCAGATAAAACAATATAATTTGATGTGACATGAAACTCAGTATTTCTTCTCAAAGACGTGGCCAGCATCCATTCGTTGCACTCTCTAAAGTGACTGGTGTTAATAATCAGATGGAAAATTGGTAAAATAAAATGTTCTACTCGTAAAGACAAAATAAATTTATTGTACACTAAAAGATCAAATATTTTTAACAGAATGTGTCACCTCAACACATAGAAAACCTTTTATCAAATAATAAATTTCAAACTAGAAATACCTACCTATATGCCTAACAAAACACTAAACACATTTATTCGTAATTCCTGAATTATTGTTATTCAGGCAAAATATATTAGAAAATTAATTTTAATGTAAATCAATCAATTAAACTAAAATTGAATTTTCAAATTCAATATCAAATCTATAATAATTTCAAGCAAATAAAATATAATAATTTAAAATACTTGTTGCGCCATCTATTATTAAATATTGCAAATTTTGTACGTATTTACCAAACTACCAACAATAGTTAGAGGAAGACAACTAATAATTAATGGTTATAAACACAGTTAGAAAGTTTTTTAAATAAAAAACTTAAAAAAATAATTTATATAAGTTCTATGTAATTGGTAATAAAAAATATTTAAATCTGCATCACGTTCTTAATTTCTTTACAATGCCAATCATGTTAAAGTTAAAGTTATCTAGAAAAATAAAAAAAAGGTAACTGTTCGTGGTGGTGTAACTGGGAACTTCCACCTTCTTCCACCTCAACTGATGTGAAACACGTTGTGTTTATATAAAGTTTTATAGTATGATTTCCAATAAAAATTTATTATGGTACCCGATTACGAGTACAAATTTTACAACTGTTTATATTAACTGGTAAGTAGACTGCTACGTGAAATATACTTCTGATATGGTACTTAATATGCTTTCTAAACTTCTTTAATATGAGAACTAACCTTACTTTTTTTCTTTTGAAGGTCTTCCTTTTATTTGTTCTCGACAAAATATATAAAATATCTTGCTTATAATTCTTCTACAAGAATCTGTGGTGTTCCAAAAGAAACCATTCGCTATCCGCTCCCTCCATGATACTCGTTGGAAAAGAATTTGCACCAAACACAATAACGTGCTCAGGGACAATCCAAAACTTAATTAATTGTATTAAAAGGTAAGTTAAAACTCAAAGTTTTATAAAAAATTCTCTAGAAAAATTCTTGACACCTTCCGTCTATTTTTACTTATTTATTCCCCTTAGCAACCGCCTCCCTTATTGACTTTTGTATTATATTCTCAGTTGGTTTTTTTTTTATCGCAATGCAGAATTTAAATTATTTCGACCAATCAAAAAAAATTCTATACCTATAATAAACTTAAGATTAATTTTATTACAACAATTTTAAAATAGAATTTTGTCTCGTGATGCAGATTGTAATTTCTTATTCGTTTTTTTTTCTCACCGTTTCTTGGTAAAGATACATAAATAATAAAATAAATATTCCTGTCATAATGACTAAATGTAACATGTCACAACTTCCCCCCAGAAATCTGTGAAATTTATTTCCTTGAAGAAATTTCTAAGATTTCTTTAAATTCTCAAAGATTTATGCTATATGCTATGCTTTCCTATATATTAGTATCAAAAAGATAACGCAACAATAAAAAAAAAAAATACTTTCACTAGTGGGCATTAATTATTTTATCATTTATAAAACTAGATGTATTCTTTTAATTGACTAATGTGAAATACTCCACGTGGGTTTCTCGAATCTGGATATAACAGTTTATAACTATTAATACCGTTCTCTGTGTCTATTAAAAATGGTCCCTCAAAAAATGCTTCCAATTTTGCACAAATGTTAAATTTTTTGTTTGAAACCCTCAATGATTTTAGTAACACTAAGTCACCTTTCTTGAAGGTTTTCACGTTTCTGTTCTTCTTCAATAGTTTTCTTTTATACTTCTCAGCCTTCCTCTGTTCATTTTTCCTTGCTGATTGTATTAGTTGTTCGTATTCCAAATCCTGCTTCCATGGACGTTCTGGTTCTGTGCCTTTAAAAAGCATTATAGGAGACAGTTTGGTTCCTTCAGTGGGCGTATTATTTATAAAATTTGCAACTCTTTGTAAATTATACTCCCAAGCTTTGTGGTCATGTGCCACTAGTAGTCTTAGATGTTTGAGGGTTTCTTTTATACCCCTTTCTGCCAAATTGCTTTGAGGTCTTCTCACGCTTGTAAAAGTGGGTAGGATGCTTTCTGTTTCAAGCCATCTTAGAAATTGAGGACTTCTAAAATATGTAGCATTGTCTAACAAACATCCTTGTGACATGTTACATTTAGTCATTATGACAGGAATATTTATTTTATTATTTATGTATCTTTACCAAGAAACGGTGAGAAAAAACGAATAAGAAATTACAATCTGCATCACGAGACAAAATTCTATTTTAAAATTGTTGTAATAAAATTAATCTTAAGTTTATTATAGGTATAGAATTTTTTTGATTGGTCGAAATAATTTAAATTCTGCATTGCGATAAAAAAAAAAAAACCAACTAAGAATATAATACAAAAGTCAATAAGGGAGGCGGTTGCTAAGGGGAGAATAAATAAGTAAAAATAGACAGAAGGTGTCAAGAATTTTTCTAGAGAATTTTTTATAAAACTTTGAGTTTTAACTTACCTTTTAATACAATTAATTAAGTTTTGGATTGTCCCTGAGCACGTTATTGTGTTTGGTGCAAATTCTTTTCCAACGAGTATCATGGAGGGAGCGGATAGCGAATGGTTTCTTTTGGAACACCACAGATTCTTGTAGAAGAATTATAAGCAAGATATTTTATATATTTTGTCGAGAACAAATAAAAGGAAGACCTTCAAAAGAAAAAAAGTAAGGTTAGTTCTCATATTAAAGAAGTTTAGAAAGCATATTAAGTACCATATCTGAAGTATATTTCACGTAGCAGTCTACTTACCAGTTAATATAAACAGTTGTAAAATTTGTACTCGTAATCGGGTACCATAATAAATTTTTATTGGAAATCATACTATAAAACTTTATATAAACACAACGTGTTTCACATCAGTTGAGGTGGAAGAAGGTGGAAGTTCCCAGTTACACCACCACGAACAGTTACCTTTTTTTTTATTTTTCTAGATAACTTTAACTTTAACATGATTGGCATTGTAAAGAAATTAAGAACGTGATGCAGATTTAAATATTTTTTATTACCAATTACATAGAACTTATATAAATTATTTTTTTAAGTTTTTTATTTAAAAAACTTTCTAACTGTGTTTATAACCATTAATTATTAGTTGTCTTCCTCTAACTATTGTTGGTAGTTTGGTAAATACGTACAAAATTTTCAATATTTAATAATAGATGGCGCAACAAGTATTTTAAAATTATTATATTTTATTTGCTTGAAATTATTATAGATTTGATATTGAATTTGAAAATTCAATTTTAGTTTAATTGATTGATTTACATTAAAATTAATTTTCTAATATATTTTGCCTGAATAACAATAATTCAGGAATTACGAATAAATGTGTTTAGTGTTTTGTTAGGTATATAGGTAGGTATTTCTAGTTTGAAATTTATTATTTGATAAAAGGTTTTCTATGTGTTGAGGTGACACATTCTGTTAAAAATATTTGATCTTTTAGTGTACAATAAATTTATTTTGTCTTTACGAGTAGAACATTTTATTTTACCAATTTTCCATCTGATTATTAACACCAGTCACTTTAGAGAGTGCAACGAATGGATGCTGGCCACGTCTTTGAGAAGAAATACTGAGTTTCATGTCACATCAAATTATATTGTTTTATCTGAGCTAGCCATTATCAAATCCATCTAATTAATAAAATTAATGACAGCTGAACAATTTTTTTTTAAGAACACATAATAAATAATCTCACATACACATTGCCCACACAACATAAATAAACAAAATTGTCACAAATGGCGCCCAACGTGGGGCGAATGTAAACAAAGGTGGGATATACACTGAATTTTCCTAGGTTGCAATTTCTTCATTTGGTGTTTTAATAGTAATCAAAAGTTGGAAAATTGGAAAATAAATAAATAAAAATAAAAAACTTGTTACAAAACATTTTCAAAAGAAATAAAGATAATAGTTGTCGAGCTTAGACGTTCACCTGTAGAATATTAACACAGACTTTTACCGTTGACTACACTGAAACTAAACAATACTACAAAGATGTCTGATAAAAGAGAAATTAATTTAGAAAGTTGGAAGGTGGCAGACTTGAAAGCTGAACTAAGAAAAAGACATTTGGATGAAGATGGTAATAAAGAAACATTGTTGAGAAGATTAAAGGAAACCCTAGAAAAGGATTCAGGAGATTCAGAACAGAACAGAGATAAGGGGGGAAGGTTAGAAGTATCTAAACGGATTGGCATGCTGGATAAAAATGGAGAAGAAGAAGAATCGGTACAAATAATAGAAGAGTTGCATCACTATGTACCAGTACAACAGACACAGGAAGTAGGATCTAACTTAGATTTAACACATTTGATGAATTTTATGCAAACTATGAAAAGCGAAATAAAGAATAATATGGAAACGATGAATGAGAAAATGGAAAATAGTTTGAAACAAAGTATAGAAGGTATTGAATCTAGAATACAAACGAATTTAAGAGCCGACATTAAGAAATTGACTGAAAACTTAGAAAAGAAGTATGAGAGCCACCAAAATAAATTGGAAACGTTGGAGTCTAAACTGGAAATAGTAGAGACGGATTTGAACAACATGGGTGAAAATTTCGATAAAAGAATAGAATACTGGGAATTAAAAATGGACAAACAGGAAGAAGAAGTCAAACAAGGTTTTAAAGATGCAAAGAATAGAATGAGCAATGATTATGTGAAAGTCAATGCAAGAATTTCGGAAATTCAAGAAGAAATGAGAAAGGGGATTCAATTAAATTTGGATTTATCCGAAGAAGGAAACAAAATGACAGAACGATTACTGCGAAAGGAAATTAGTGAAAAACTAAAAACAGGAAATTCTAAGGAAAACCATAGCCTTGTGGAAGATATGAAGAAACAATTTGATGAAAAATTAATGAGTCTAACTAAAGAGATTTCTAAAGTAACAGATGCCAGAGCAATAAATGATATGAGTTTTCAATATTTGAATTATCAGGGGGGAAAATTTGATGAAGGAATGAAGTTCTGTGGTGACAGTAAAAGAATACACCCTATGAATTTCATTCAAACCGTCAAGAATAAGGGACATAGAATTAGAGATGTTCTAGATTTAAGAGAATTCATAAGAGCAAGTTTAACTGGTAATGCACTAATTTGGTGGAATTGTAAAGAAACAAATGTCCAAACGATGGACGATTTCGAGAAAATATTTGTAGAGAATTTCTGGTCAGAAGCACAACAATGTAGAGTTCGAGAAAGACTATATTTTGGTCGTTTCAATACTCAAAAAGGTAATTTGACGACTTATGCTTTACAACTTTTTGCAGAAACACAATTTCTAGTCCCGAATATTCCTGAAGGGGAAATAGTGATGTTTATTTCTAGGCATTTTAAACCAGAAATAAAAGAAACCATTGCAGTACAAAATATATGCAGATTTGACCAGCTAATATCTTACCTAGCTCGTATTGAGCGAAACTTGAATAATCATACTGGGGAAAATTTTTCTATGAATCCAAGTCCAAACAGAAATTTGAATATTACACAAAATAGACAAAATTATGGTCGTAATTACGATAATTTTATTCATAATCGAAATCAAATACATACAAATAATGTGAACAATACAAACAATAGACATAATGAAAACAGGTTTGGTCAGAACAATCGTAATAATAATACAAACAACTACAGAAATAATTATAATCAAGGACATTATAATGAAAATGACAATTATGGTAGATATAATAATTCTACAAGAAATCAAAATAATTATGTTAATAATAGGCAGAATCCCAGGAATGTTGAAAATAGTAGGTATGACAATAACAGACAAACTAATACGTACAACAACAGACAGGTGAATGCAATGAGCACGACAACTACGAGGCATAGATCAGGTAGTATGGATGGACAAGTGTCCAGACAATCTAGACAACCGCTTAGGGACGACAATAATCATAGGTCGAGGTCTTCTGAGAATACTGGTAGATCTGACAGATCTGCGAGTCCGCATTTTCAATAGGGGTGCATGCAGTAAATGGAACTAGATGTGACTTCATACACCCACGTGAGTTTCTCAATGAACATGAGTATCAACATCTAGAAAATAAAATCATAGGATTAGTAATAATATATGCAAAAATAGATAATCAAAATGTAACAGTTATGTTGGATACAGGATCAAGTGTATCCTTAATATCTGAAACAACTGTCGCAAGAATTACTTCATTACAGAAGAATATAATAAACGTGCCGCGCATCAATTTTATAGGGATAAATGATAAAAGCCTTGGTTTTACAAGTAAGTCAGTAGTAATAACTTTAGTTGTCAACCAAATTAGTATAACAACTCAATTATTAATAGTAAAAAGCATGAATTACGATATTTTATTGGGGAATGACGAATTATCCGAGAATAAAATAACAATTGACTTCAAAACTAACGAAATTAATTTTAACGGTCAGAATAAGCTGGATTTTAATTTAACTAATGGGAAAGTAGCTGAAGAGATTTCTGATATAATTAGTATGGACAGCAAAATCAATAGTGTGATGGAATGTGAAGATGTTGTGGGAGAAAATGAAGATTTGAAGCAAAGGAGTGTTAATGATAATGATAATCTGTGTAAAGATAATATTTATTTAGGTGGATTTGATAGGAATGGAGATATAGATGAAGGGGCCGTAGATGCCAAAAAAGGGATGGATTCGCTGAAGATGGGAATAATTTGTTGTAAAAGATGGAAGGAAGAAGTGCTGAAGTTAATAAAAAAATATATCACACTAACGAATGAGGAATCGAGAGTGGCTAAGGACTATGTGCATACTATCAGAGCTAGAGACATGAGGTCTTTCCAATCAAAGAGCTATCCCATACCTTATAAACATCAACAACGGGTGAATGAAGCTTTAAAAAAATTGTTAGATGACGGAATAATAAGTTACAGTACAACATCCTTTATAAATCCAGTAGTAATAGTAATCAAAAAGGATAATTCGTTGAGATTATGTTTAGATAGTCGTAGTTTAAATAATTGTACGATACCGGAGTTTGAAATTCTATTAACTATAGAAGCAATTTTAGGTCGAATAACCAATGCGGTGGTTTTTACAAAATTGGATCTTTGTCATAGCTTTTTAATAGACACAGAGAATGGTATTAATAGTTATAAACTGTTATATCCAGATTCGAGAAACCCACGTGGAGTATTTCACATTAGTCAATTAAAAGAATACATCTAGTTTTATAAATGATAAAATAATTAATGCCCACTAGTGAAAGTATTTTTTTTTATTGTTGCGTTATCATTTTGATACTAATATATAGGAAAGCATAGCATATAGCATAAATCTTTGAGAATTTAAAGAAATCTTAGAAATTTCTTCAAGGAAATAAATTTCACAGATTTCTGGGGGGAAGTTGTGACATGTTACATTTAGTCATTATGACAGGAATATTTATTTTATTATTTATGTATCTTTACCAAGAAACGGTGAGAAAAAACGAATAAGAAATTACAATCTGCATCACGAGACAAAATTCTATTTTAAAATTGTTGTAATAAAATTAATCTTAAGTTTATTATAGGTATAGAATTTTTTTGATTGGTCGAAATAATTTAAATTCTGCATTGCGATAAAAAAAAAAAAACCAACTGAGAATATAATACAAAAGTCAATAAGGGAGGCGGTTGCTAAGGGGAGAATAAATAAGTAAAAATAGACAGAAGGTGTCAAGAATTTTTCTAGAGAATTTTTTATAAAACTTTGAGTTTTAACTTACCTTTTAATACAATTAATTAAGTTTTGGATTGTCCCTGAGCACGTTATTGTGTTTGGTGCAAATTCTTTTCCAACGAGTATCATGGAGGGAGCGGATAGCGAATGGTTTCTTTTGGAACACCACAGATTCTTGTAGAAGAATTATAAGCAAGATATTTTATATATTTTGTCGAGAACAAATAAAAGGAAGACCTTCAAAAGAAAAAAAGTAAGGTTAGTTCTCATATTAAAGAAGTTTAGAAAGCATATTAAGTACCATATCTGAAGTATATTTCACGTAGCAGTCTACTTACCAGTTAATATAAACAGTTGTAAAATTTGTACTCGTAATCGGGTACCATAATAAATTTTTATTGGAAATCATACTATAAAACTTTATATAAACACAACGTGTTTCACATCAGTTGAGGTGGAAGAAGGTGGAAGTTCCCAGTTACACCACCACGAACAGTTACCTTTTTTTTTATTTTTCTAGATAACTTTAACTTTAACATGATTGGCATTGTAAAGAAATTAAGAACGTGATGCAGATTTAAATATTTTTTATTACCAATTACATAGAACTTATATAAATTATTTTTTTAAGTTTTTTATTTAAAAAACTTTCTAACTGTGTTTATAACCATTAATTATTAGTTGTCTTCCTCTAACTATTGTTGGTAGTTTGGTAAATACGTACAAAATTTTCAATATTTAATAATAGATGGCGCAACAAGTATTTTAAAATTATTATATTTTATTTGCTTGAAATTATTATAGATTTGATATTGAATTTGAAAATTCAATTTTAGTTTAATTGATTGATTTACATTAAAATTAATTTTCTAATATATTTTGCCTGAATAACAATAATTCAGGAATTACGAATAAATGTGTTTAGTGTTTTGTTAGGTATATAGGTAGGTATTTCTAGTTTGAAATTTATTATTTGAGGACATGTCCCCAAACTTTTTCAAGAGGAGATAAAATGGTTAGTTTGGGGACATTTAAAAAAAGATAGTTTGTATTCATCTTTTTAAAAGACTTTTCATTTTCCTTATAGTTTATATGAAAAAAAGTTGGGAAAGTATGGAATTAATTAATTTTTTGAATCACAGTATTCAAAACCTGTTTCGAGTGCAAAGAGTGATTATGTTTTATTATGTCACTATTTTTTCCGTACGCATTTCTGCTTATTTTAGTTAATACTTATCTCCTCATATAATGGGTTATTCGAGATATGAAACCTCAAAATTGGTGAAAAGAATTGAAAATGGAACATGTCAATTTCATCATTTTTATATAATTCGAGTGAATTTTCATAAATTTCAGTAGGTATGCCCTTCAAAGGAGGGGAAAAGTGTCGTTAGGTTGAATAAAGAGAAGTAGGACGGAAGGTGGAAAAATCTCAGTTTTTGATGTTCAACCACGAATTTCGGCTTAACGAGAGTTCATATAAAAAAGTATAGCGTGAAATTTGTAGGAAACTGGAAAATCTGCAGCTTGAATTAAAATAAAAAATTTAAATGAGCTAGCTAAGTTTAAATGATAGTGTTCATTTTTCCGTTATTCTTCAGGGTGCAGTAACCTGGTCGGTACCTGTCTTGTGCTAAGGAAAATTTAATACAGGATGGTTGAAAAAAATCAGAATGTGGTAAATTTTTGACCACCCTATATTAATTTCCCTTTTGCAGCATCGAGTAGTCCTTGGAAAGTTAGGATAGTTTTGCCAAATATTCAACAGTTTTCACAAAACATTTACCTAAAGTTGAAAAATATGTGATTTTTAACACCCTGTATCTCTTTAAATATTTAATTTAGACCCCAAGTATGTGGTATCCACAGAATCAGCACTTCAAGGAGAATTGATAATTACCAAAACATACAGGGTGTTCCATTTGAAAGATAGTAACTTTGATATGCCACACTTTATTGGAACACCCTGTATATTTCAGAATATTTTCAAATTATAGATTAAGTTGAAGTTGAATCTGTGGTATAGCAAGATATTTCAGAAAATTCATATTTTATTCGATATTTGTCCGGTCCTGGACTTTTGCCGAACTCTGTATACTCTAATCGCTCTAATGCATTACTTAAGTATTGGAACTAAATGACCCATTATGGTGTCTAATCTTTCTTGCGTAAGCTCAGAAACTGTTTAGAAAAAAGTTAGTTAGAAGGGTTCCTTTAGAGAATTTGTTAATTCTTAAGCAGTCAGGGACACCTTGCATGTTCTCACAGCTAATTATATTGTTATCTCACAGCTAATAATATTGTGCTCTCACAAGGATTTATATTATTTGGTTGTCCTCGGAAACTGTAAATACTGCACTAATAGCAACTTATTTTTGATCGATTTAATAAATGGTATTATTGTATCATTAAAATGTTATTAGCCTAATACCGTTGAGTGAAAAAATCATTCAACGCTAATACGCTTCCCAGTTACCCGTTTCCTTCGGTTTGTTGAAGAAGCTTGCTTAATTTCTCAGCAAAGTCAGCAATTTGTTGCAGCCGTTGGTTCAACTATAAGAGAGACTCTCCTTAATCGGGCAATTATTATGAATATTCTCCTCATGTATTAAAAATCCCATATGGAGCTTTTTTTTGCGAAAATTGCCCGGTAGAATGCGAGAATTTCCTGCTAGCTATAGAAAATTTCCCTGCAGATCCGTAACGAGTGTTAAAATTGCGCATTTGTCATTTTGACATATTATGCCAAATTTTGAAATTCTTTTAAATGTCGCGATTTGGACAACTAATATAGCTAATATGCCTTCAATAAGTTCGTTGAGCTCTAATCCAATGGCACGTATATCAACAAGTAGTGCAGCGGGGTCCAAAAATAGTAATTCTTACAATTGTATTTTCCACTGTAATCCATGCAATTTTCAGTTTCTACAATTTCTGTCTAATTTCAGTTTGCTCATGTTCATATACCTAATTGTTGTTGGAATAAAAATTTCAAACTAATGTTCTTTTATTTCCTCTGCTCGAGAAATATTCTACCGAACTACTCTCGTGCATCAACATAAACCTGAAAATTTTTTATTCAAGAATGTCAGTGAAAACTGCATTCGGTTATTTTCATATTTTGTTAAAAGAGCCCATCTCCTTCAGAGTCGGGCTCTTTCACCAAAACATGAAAATAAACTCATGCAGTTTTCAAACAACATGCGTTCATGAAGAATTATCGGTAATTTGGATGCACTTCTGAAAGTACTTCCGATAAGAGGTTATTACTGCTAATCCCTTTGAAACATCAGCAGTTTTTTGTCTGCCTAAGTGTGGACGGATTTTATAGAACAGTTTCTCTTTTTAATACCCAGTCAGTTCACTTCTTGCAGTTTTCCTGTTTTTTCGATTTTTATTCGTTTTTTGCTCTTGAGTGCCTACACATATATTTTCATATCTATTGAAAATGGACCTAGAAACAAACAAATAGGGCCCTATTAGAATTTGTTAAATTGATTTGAACAAGTAATAGTTTATTTTCAACTTAGCTTCTTTTTCCCGAAATCGCAATATTTCCAAAACAAATGAATAAAAATTTTTCGAAATGAAATTGAGGGTTGAAAAAAACTACCCTTCCGGCAAAATTTTGTACGAGAAAACGATGAAAAACGAAAAAAACATAGCAAGTAATCCGGAATCTTGAATTTGGGTAGAAAAATCCATTTCATGAAAATTGTAAAATTTTCAATTTTCCACAACTTTTACGTGTCTCAGACAGAAGATACAACAATTGGTGAAGCTTATTATGTATGTAAATCGTAAAGTATAGGGACATTTTTGTAGACCAAGTGATCAGTTTGGGGACATTTGTTGACTTTGTGATCCGTCCTCAAATTTTTATATTAAGAATTGGTAAGTTTGAGGACGTGTCCCCAAACTTATTCAAGAGGAGAAAGAATGGTTAGTTTGTGGACATTTAAAAAAATAGTTTGTATTCATCTTTTTGAAAGACTTTTCAAATTGCTTATAGTTTATATGAAAAAAAGTTGGGAAAGTATGGAATTGATTCATTTTTTGAATCACAGTATTTGAAACCTGTTTCGAGTGCAAAGAGTGATTATGCCCTATCAGAATTTGTTAAATTGATTTGAACAAAAAATAGTTTATTTTCAACTTAGCTTATATAGCTTAGATTACTTTCCCAAAATCGCAATATTTCCAAAACAAATGAACAAAAATTTTTCGAAATGAAATTAAGGGTTGAAAAAAACTATCCTTCCGGCAACATTTTGTACGAGAAAACAATGAAAAATGAATAAAACATAGCATTTCATCCGGAATCTTGAATTTGGGTGGAACAATCCATTTGATGAAAATTGTAAGATTTTCAATTTTCCACAACTTTTACGTGTCTCAGATAGAAATCCTCGTTTTGCATTAATTCGCCCCTGAACATCAAAATATTTAAATATTACCAATTTCAATATTAGCCTATTGGGTGATAATAATCATTAAAATACCAGGTAGTTGATTCTAAACACTTCTTATTCCTCCGATATTGGAAAAAAATGTCAGGTTTTTAAAACTCATGCACAATATATATGCACGTCACTGGGTGTTGTTTACCATCAATGAGATTAAAGAGCCGACTATTTTTATGTGGTTACGATACACTTGAAAAACGTACCTATACAAAACAACTATTTGAGCTAAATAATATAAATCGGAGAAACATTAGGAGGAATCAGCCAAATATCAATAGTAGAACCAAAACCAAAATACAGCCTGAAGTGGAAAATTTTTAAACAAGGTGATTGATTCTCTGGCAATTACAGAAAATATCTAAGCTACAGATTTTTATCGAAAGCAGAATAACTAATATTACGAATGTACTAATACCTATGTACATTTGGGAATTGTAAAGTTTGGGGACCAGCTAAGTAATACTTTCCGCAAGCGTCTGCAGTTGACCCGATCGACACGAAGCAGCGGGAACGACACTCTACGCATAAGTTGAGAACCTTTTTTTTCTACGACCGTATATACAAAAAAGTATACTAACCCGTTTTTCAAAAGTTATTTTATTTCAACATACATATTCAAAACTTTTACTAAAAGCTAATAATTATTATAAATTAATATTAATATTAAAAACACAATTTGTTGCATTTTGGAAATTACTGAAAATTGCCGGTCCAGTGGAATCATTTGGTGTTAACTGGTAAGTAGATGACTGTTGTAACAATAGATATAACTTCCGAAGAGAAAAACTATCTAATAAGGTCAAAATTTGACACTAATAAAATAAAATGCGTGAGGGAAAATGAGTTGAAACGCACGGTCGTAGAAAAAGGATTATAGTAGGGGAGCCCACGATGCTAAATGGGGATTTACTCGAGCGTCGTAGAGACCTATTGGGAAGCAAAGCTTAGATGATAAAAAGAAAAAATGTTATATGATGTATACCTTTACATCGGTGGGGGAAGCGGCTATAGATTTTTAAATATGTAAAAAAAAACTGTTGCATGGACATCCTCGAGCGCGTCAGATATTGATAGCATCAATGCCCTACGTATTTTTGATAATGTACGTATATTAATCTGATCGTTTGCATGATGCTGGTGGTTGTATTTAAGGGTTGAAAATGAAAAAAAAAAATAATCGAGCGCGTCAGATTTTCTAAGGGAGTGTTAAGTGCACCAAAAAAAAGGTCTAATTCACTAATCTGACGATTTCGATGGGACGCAAACTCGCGGCCATTTTCATAATGTGCAAAAAAAAATCGCCATTTTGAAATACTCAAGCGCGTCAGATTAAGATATATATGGTTCATCTTTATGTTCTGAACGTACTGTCTCATAATCTGACGATTATCTAGAGGGATTCGCCTGATCTGACAAAAAAAAAATTAGAAAAACGGTTCACATTAAAGGCCATCCCTGCAACTTCCCTCTAATTCTATTCCTGGGCGCTCAAAATTGTACTTATGATATTTTTGAGCTCAAAATATAATTTATGTGATATTTTGAGCTCACTGAGTTCAAAGAAATAATATTTCCATGCATTTGAGCTCTCCCAGCTCGAAAGTCTGATAGAAGTTTCATAGAACACTATTTTTGGAATCTTCAAACCGCAATAACTTTTGAATAGATCAAGCAATTTTCACGTGGTTGGCGGCATTCGACGCAGTTTTATCATCCTCATTATTCCTCATAAGTAATTTTGCAATTTCAATTGATCGAACCACAAATTTCGGAGTAATCCCGAAAAAACACTTTTTCGGGTTTTTTTCGTTCACGATATCTCTTGAACGAATCAACCAATTTTGACCAGCTAGGTGGCGATCGACGTGGTTTTTCAAGCTCAAAGGCGGATCAGTTTTTGAAGTTAATCAATGAACCTGGTCGGAAGTTATTCCAAGAAAACCACTTAAAAAAATATTCCTATTTTTTTTTAGATTTATCAAAAATTTTCAAATCTATCAGTCCGAATCGGTTAAAATTCACAGGAAATCTAATTTTTAGGGAAATCCTTAGAACACACACAAACACCCACACATACATACACACACACCCACACATACATACAGACTTAGTGACAACATCACGGGGGTAGTCAGGGAAGCTTCCTATGACCTTAAAACGTCAAGATCTGATGAAAACTCGATTTTCGTGAAACGGGGTAAAACCAATAACTTCCCGAATTGTTTAAAATTTTTAATTTTTCTTAGCGGGAAGTCAAAAAAAATTTTATTTTTTAAATCATTGAACTTAATTAATTGAAAAGTTCAGGAAATAGCATGCAAATAAATAAGTGTATGCTTTTTTAGTAAAATACATGTATTTATAAAAAAATTACTTAAAAAAAGCTTAAACGCGGGGAAGGAAAAGTAGGCATCAAGCAGCTGCACATTCGTCGATAAATTTAAATGCTTAAATTTATCGACGAATTTCTGTTATTTCGGCTTGCGGAAATCGTCAGATTATATATTTTTCATTATTCTTGAATTATTTCCTTCAAAATAAAAAAAAAATTAGCTACGCTCGAGAATGTCGAGATGGCGTTTTTTTTTTACAACTTTGTTGCCCTCCCCTTTTTTTACGTCACTCTCAAATTGTCAGATTAGTGGAATATACACTTTTTAGGATGTAATTAACTCACCCTACCTTAATCTGACGCGCTCGAGAATTTCTGATGGTCAATTTTTTTTTACTAATCTGATCCTATATCCTTCACGGGCGGCCTTATATATGGGCCTCTTGTTTTGTGGAGGTACTTAACCGGGTACAAGGTATCCCTCTGTATATTAATCTGCCGCGCTTCAGTGAATCCCGAAATCCCCGCTTGGGCTCCCCTACTATTATGTACAACTTCACTAATAATTCAAACAAAATATCCTATACCATATACTGTGAAAAATAAAGGTACTTCACTCTTGAGTAAGATTAATATTTTTTGACAAACCTCGTATACGGCTCAAAATAAGAAATATCTAATGATTGCATTTTAGGTTTTAGATAATGCAGAACTTTTTATGAAGAATACCTTTTTTTCATAAAATCAATATTTACATAGTTTTCTATATGTAGCCAACTTACGCGGACACACTGTATAAGACATACGTAAAACAACGGAATATATCACCGATTATGACGTAACGGCAAAAGACGGTTGAACAAAGTTTATGACTGCTTCATATCTAAGTTATTAGCTGCATTCACTTCAAATGTATATGGGTTTATTTTAATTTATAATTATCTCCATTTTTCCACAAAAAATATCGAAATTTCACCATTTTCAAGTTATTTGTAAATTCTTTGTATCAATCAAATGAAATAATTATTGCCATAATCCTCTTTAATTAACACCTAGTCAGCGGAAATAGACTTTTCTAATTTTTCAGAACTAAAAAAATTAACATCTACAATTTGTATTTAAGAGGAAAATTAGAAATATTATAGGTCTTTATTTGTGAAGAAAACTATATAGAAAGTAATCACGACCAATTAAAAAATACCATTTGCTTATTATCTACTGTAAAAAAAGTTTGGGCAGTATGTTGTTTTTTCGATTATAACAGCTCGTGAGTATAAAGAGAGGAAAATTGCAGTTTGTTTTTTTACGAAATACGTCTAGGATATTAATATAAGGGCGGGGTGGATAATATCATAAATTATATAATGATGCCTATAATAATACTGGTGTGAAAATAATAATTTTGTTTAAAAAAATTTTTATGTGCTATCATACAGGGTGAATCACGACTAACGGGACGGAAGTTTATGGCGAAACGGTGAAAATTGTGAAATGTTTATCACTTCAGTAGTTTGTACATCCATATAGGCTACATTTTAAAATTATTTTGAAATATACCGGGTAGTCCAATAAAGTGTAGCGTATCAAAGTTATATATTTTTTTACGGAATACCCTATATTTGATTGCATTTTCTGATTACCCCAAAAAATGAAATACTGTTTCATAATGGTCCCCTATACCTAAATACAGAAGGTTCCGAGTTATGTTGAGTTTTTTAAAAATGTGAACAGATGTTCATTACTCAATCGTGGAATACATTCAACAAATGTCCGACTATTGAGCTGTGCGAAAAAATTCGCTACAATTTATTATATCAATGAGTAACTAATTTTTTTCGAAATGTTCACATTTTTAAAAAAGTCAACATAATTCGGAACCCTGTGTATTTAGGTATAAGGAACCATTATGAAACAGTATTTTATTTTTTGGGGTAATCAGAAAATGCAATCAAATATAGGGTGTTCCATAAGAAAAAATATAACTTTGATACGCCACACTTTATTGGAACACCCTGTATATTTCAAAATAATTTCAAAATATAGCCCATTTAATGTACAAACTACTAAAGTGATAATCATTTCAAAATTCTTACCGTTTCTCCACAAACCTCCGTCCTGATAGTCGTGATTCACCCTGTATATCATGAAGAATTAAAGTCCCCGAACTTCACAGTATATTGCAAACTTCCAGAAAAACGAACATTTTCCAAAATTTTCATATTTATATTGATTGTAACGTAAATGTATACTTATGTATACAAAAAAAATTGGCTGTTGAAAATGTCCCCAAACTTCACGATTTACATACATATATATATATATATATATATATATATATATATATATATTGTAATATTCTTCTTATTAGAATATTTGAAAATAGAAGAAAGGCTCTCTGAAAATTTATACTCACTCTATCTTTTGGGACGGTTCCTAATTGAATATTATAGAAATAGACAAATAATTGTTATAATGATTTTTTTTTTATAAAATTTTATTAAATAACTCAAAACTTTGTTTTATAAACTAATACAGAATATTATTTTGTTTTTATTCTCATATTATAATAATTGAAACGAAACAAAGGAATGAAAAGAAACATATAAAACTAATTAAAAAAAAAAATTGAAAAGAAATGTATTGAAAAGTAGAAAATAATCAAAATTTATATATATTTTAATTTTAATCGGAAGCTTCCTCAACCTTACTTTTCATTCATAAATAATCTTATTATTATTTTTTTTTATAATTAAATTATTATTTTTATTATTTTTTTTTTAATTAAAGAATTTTAATATTAAATCACTTCTAATTATTCATGAATATATGCTATTTTCAATTCTATACCTATCATAAATAAATTGTTTACACTAAACCTAAATACGGTACTGTCCAATTCTATTTAGAATCGATACTATTTGAAACATCGAAATTCAATATATCGACCAGGTCAATTTTAACCTTTAAATTTCTAAATTATGAATATTATGATGCACATGTTGTCCATCATGTATTATAACGTACTATTATTAAATAATTTTGATAGCCAAATAGTATATACAGGGTGTCCCACGACGATTAAGACAAGTAATATTTCAGAATTGGGCAGTAGTAGATTATTATAATTTTGGGGGTGTAAATTAGAGCAAATGATGCATCTTTTCTTGTTATTGTATTACCCAATGAGGTATTTGTTTTTGGTCACGTGACGTCGCGTTCAAAATTTGTAATGGGACAACCTGTATATTTGTGCCTTTCTGTGTTCCTCCCGATAAAACAATTCCAACTAACTAGCACACTTGGGGTCTGAAGTGATTAATTCAAGAGATACAGGTACTTAAAGGATTGTGAGTTGAAAAATTTATCATTAATGAATCCCTTAAATTTTCGGCAATTTCGACATTCGTACGTAATGATTAAGACAAACCAATATTATAATTTTTAATAATACTTGAAAGTTAATAATGAAACGACCTGTATATCATGGAGTAAAATTAGATAGAATTGTGTTTTTTCAAAAAGACTGTCAAGATTTGAGAAATCGAGGGCTAAAACGCAGGACCTCGTAACCCGCAAAACGTAAAATGTTCAGGAAACAAAAAAAACTATTTTGATTTACGTATAGCCCCTTGTTTTTGAGTTACTGTTTTGTTTGATTTTAAAAGGTTGGTAATTTTCATAAAATTAGTTCCTTTCACACATACATGGTGCTTATAAAATTGAAGACTGAGGCATCAAAATCCTATTTTATGAAAAAATGTTAGTTACGAGGTCCTGCGTTTTAGCCCTCGAAATGCATTTACGAAGCATGCATTTTTGTGACAGTTAATTTGAATTATTATAAAAAATTATAATATTGGTTTATCTCAATTGTTACGTACGAATGTAAGAATGTCAGATTGCCGAAAATTAAAAGGGATTTCATAATAAATTTTTCAACTCACAATCCATTAAGTACCTGCATCTCTTGAATTAATCACTTTAGACCCCAAGTGTGCTAGTTAGTTGGAATTGTTTTATCGGGAGGAACACAGAAAGGCACAAATATACAGGTTGTCCCATTACAAATTTTGAACGCGACGTCACGTGACCAAAAACAAATACCTCATTGGGTAATACAATAACAAGAAAAGATGCATCATTTGCTCTAATTTACACCCCCAAAATTATAATTATCTACTACTGCCCAATTCTGAAATATTACTCGTCTTAATCGTCGTGGGACACCCTGTATGAAGGTAATTATGAATTTTCTCATCCTAAACACAAGTTGAACATACAATTTGTCCAATAGATAAGTGTTTAAACGAAATTGTTTGATTTTCTAGGTTATAACCACAAAAATTTTAAGAAAGTTCACTGCAAATTCATATAGGTTTAAAATTTTGAAATCTTCAACAATAAAATACGGCTATAATTATGAAAATGTCATAATTCTTATCCTGGGCTGGTATATTCCTTATGGATTTTATGTAGGGTAATAAATTTGTCTTACCAGGGATAAGTTATAAATTATTCTGAGCAGGTAAGTGTTAATTTTCTTTTACCATGGTTTGTTTGTACCGATTTCTTTCTTCTGGCACTTTTAATATAATCTATTAAACTTTTGAATTGAGAAATTTTTCCAAAATAATAATCTTTACTTTTTACTTTCAGTTTCTTCTCGTTACCAATCAACAAAAACCCGTTCTTCAATTGTCCTTTCCTTAGTTACCTGTCTCCAGGTAGTTGCTTGATATATTTTTTCAATTATTAGCGCTTGTCACTGTCACCTCTTTTGTTGAAATAACATTCACTCGCGTTAATGATATACGAACACTTTTCTATGCTAATTTAACAATCTTATAATACTTATGACAATCATTTAAATTGTTGTTTCTTTCCAATTTTTTATTTTTTTTTTCGTTATTATTGATTATTTAATATTAATATTATTTTAATTATTACAATAAGTTAATTTTTTATTTAAATTATATATTAAATTCTTTTAACTCATTTTGATATCATAACAATATATATATATATATATATTGTAATGTTTTATTATTTTATATATTTTTATTTAATTATTTTTATTTTAAACCTTTAACTTACCCCTTTTTAAGCTAACTCTCTATGCGGAAACATGAAAACTCCTACTCTCTTCGGGTTCTGGCGCCATTGAATTTATTCACAGATATATATTACTTGAATCAATTCTTATTTAAAATTTATTGAAATTATTTATGAACCTTTTATATTTTTAATCTAATAATATATTATTTTAAATAAATATGTATTATTAAAATTTTGTGACGCCTATGGACACCTTTCTTATTATTTCAAAACACACTAAAATGGGAAGTAGAGGTCTCTGTCGATGAGCATGTGTAGTCACTGAGTGTGGAGAATTGCAAACAATTCAGTTCACAGTAAATGAATATCTTTGGTGTGATAGAAAAAAAAATGTTTGGTTTATATCTAATAAAATGGAACTTAATTCGACAAAAACAGTTTAATAATTATGATTATCTGGTATGGCATTTACATGAATATCCGCTCAAATTTAACTAATACTATACAAGAACGATAAACAATTACACAAATACAAGTACCTAACCTACAATTCAATGAAATAAAATTTAAATCTAAGGTGAGCTCTTATCTAATTTTAATTAAAATGAATTATTTATGTATTTTGAAATATATTTTAGAAGTACTTCGATATGCATATGATTTTGATTAAATTTTATTGGTACCAATAATTGACTAACCTTTTTTATTAAATTTTGAACTGGTTGGATGAGGATTCATAAATTTGATGAAGTAGACGCAATTGGAAGATTGAGGATTCTGATTCTCCTCTGGGACACTGGAACAACTTCTTAATGGTATTTTACTGAACCTTTCTTGGTAATTTTAAACTTTTTAACTATTTCTTTAGCTTTATTATAAATTTACTTTCTTTTTAATCCAATTTTTCAAAAATTATCTCTACTCTCTTCGTTTTTCTTTTTCAACAACAACCGTTGCTATGGCCTCCTTTTCAAAGCACTTGATTTTTTTTCTTAATTGCAAAATTTCATAATTTCTTGTTTATTGTCTATTATTGTATATAAAATTTATTCTTGCAATATTGTAATTCTTTCTACCTGTTATATCACTAAGAACTTTACAAATTCACCCTTTAAATTGTCCTTATTTATAAAAAAAAAACTTAAAATTATGTGTACCCCTTAAATATCTAATATACAATATTCTACCATCAATAATTTTACTTTAATTCATGTAAACACATAACCAATGTTCAATACATCTTTCCAAATACATATTTTATATAAACTAATTGTAAATTTATTTTAATAAACATTTTAAATTTTGATTTTATTGCTCCAATCACAATGCAGTACACATTCTCTCCTTAACAACCATCTCTGAAAATATTATTCTGTGATTCTGTCTGACTGTTCTGTCTTCGCAAAACATACTTCATCCTGACAGTGACATTCAATTATAATTTAGGTTAGAATTCAGCCAAAATATAATTTATACTGACGAGTACCTATATTGATTACTAAAAAACAAACAAGCAAACTATTTTTAAATGAAGAATTCTAAATTTATTTTAATTATTCCTTGATATGATAAAATATAGGATACTTTATTAATTTAAGGTAAGTCTTTCTATTTTTATTTCTGAACTTGCATTCAAATTAATTTATTATACATATTTATTTCTTGCTTTTCTGTAATCCTTTCATGAATAGAGTTGATTCAAGTAATTTAATTATCTGATACCATTACAATTCCCCTCAAATTTAAATTTAACAGATCTGGCATATCTTGAAAGAGCTGCTTAAATTTTAATTTCTAATTTTCATCCTTCAACCACCGTATTTTCCCCTCTACTATTTTATTTCCTATGTTATTTCTTTTTAATATTCCTTATATTCTCCGATTGTAGAATATTTTAATACTATAACACTACCTATCTCTATCTTATTTAATTAAAAAAAAATTCTAAACCTACTATTCACAATTCTGTGACATATTATTAACTTGCCTCCTATCTCCCTCTGTATAATTTTCCTGATTATAATTTCTGTCTCGGCTTTCCTGGTTATAATTTCTTCTGTCATTCTCATTATTTCTTCTATCATTATAATTATTTCTTTCTTCCCCTCTATTCTGTCTCCAATTACTATTTCCATTATAGTTACTTCTCTCAAAATTTCCATGGTTTCTTCTATTTTCATTATATCTATTATCATTATTTCTATCTCCATTTCCATAATTTCTCTCTACATCCCCTTGAATTCTTCCATTATCCCCATTCCTATATCCATAATCTACGTTTCCATTTCTATCACAATTATTTCTTCTCATAAAACCATTTCCACTATCTCTTTGTCTATCATTTCTTGTTTCTTCATTTCTATTTTCTCTTTGGTATCGTTGAATACCATTTCCACTCTGTATGCTTCTTTCTACTCTCTGCAAATAACTTGATAAATTATCCATTGTTTTTATGTTGTGTAATGCTATGGTTTCTGCTACCTCAGCATTAAAATGTCTTCCAACATATAACACCAATTCCTCTTCTTTCATCGCCGGTTCCAAATATTGCGCCATATTGTAAAGTTGCATAGCATATGTATTCAAATTTTTACTTTTATTGTAATCAAATTTCCCAAAATATAACCTTTCTCTAAAATTAGCTTGTTGAATCTCCCCCCAGAAATAAATTAAAAATTGCATCTCAAATTCTTCCATATCCCTAATTTGTTCCTCTTTATTACAGAACCATAGTAATGCATGGCCTGATAACATTCCCCTAATTATGATTTTCTTCTCCATCATATCCCTTATTCCTTTCATTTTACTCTTCATTATTTTCATAAAAACTTTTGGGTGAATTATATTTATATTTCCATCAAATTTTACCCCTATTTCTACATTTCCTGTATAAATCATGCCTCCTCCATTTATTTTTATTTTATCTTCTAATTCTTCTTTCGTTTCTTGCAATTTTCTATTCATTTCTTCCAATTCTTGGTTAACTTGATTTCCCATTATTTGGCTCCTGTTCACACACATTTCTGTTTGTACTGTCATTTTACCATCTAAATCCTTAATTGTCTTCTCAACATTTTCTTTGTACATTTTCATTGCTTCTTCATTTGTATTCTCACGTAACTTAATATATCCTACTTCCTTCTTCATTTCTTCCTCCATATCTTGTATACCTTTATTTGTTTTTATTATTTCTCTATCTAATTTCTCGATCTTTTCGGTATTTATTTCTATTTTCTTACTATTTCCACCTATTTCCATTTTTAATTCATTTTCGTTTTTCTTTATATTTTCCATTTCTCTGGATTGTATTTCTTCCACTTCCATCAATCTTCCTAACATTTCATTTCGAATTTCTTGTTTTGTAATTTCTAGTTTCTTCTCAACCTGTCCTAATTTTTCTTCCATTAATTTAATTATTGATTCCTTAGTTTGTTTTATTTCTTCCTTATTTTGATCCATTTTGATGTTCATTTCCTGTTTTATTTCTTCCTTGTTTTGATCTAATTTTGTGTTCATTTCTTTGTTATTTTGATCCAATTTTTTCATCATAATCTGGAACATACTCATTACATCCATCTCCTCTTTCTTTTCCTTTGATTTTTCAGCTACTTGACTTTCTATTTGTTCCTCTATTTTAGTGTTTTGTCCTTGTTCCATGTATTGTACTTGAAAATCACCCTTTCCATGTCTCCTTTCTTCTTCCTGTTCTTTCTTTGTTTCAAAATCAAATTGTTCTGGGTCTTTTCCTTCCATTTCTAATAATTGTTTTAATCTGTCCTTTAGTTCATGTTTTGTACCAGTTGTGCTTTCTCCTCTTCTTCCTAGTTCTTCCTTTAATTCGTTAACTTTCAAGTCCATCAACCTTTTTTCCTTCTTGTCCTGAACTTTTTCTCCAGTTCCGTCCATTATAATTTTATTTATTTATCAAGTTTTTATTTTATATATGTTAAATATTTATCAAGTGAAGTTTTATTGTATTATTAAATATAGGTTTTATTTTATTATAAATTTTATGTGTAACAATGTTACAAATGTGAAAATTTTAAAATCGAGCCTTTTTTAAAAGAGCCCCACGTTGGGCGCCAATTTTGTAATGTTTTATTATTTTATATATTTTTATTTAATTATTTTTATTTTAAACCTTTAACTTACCCCTTTTTAAGCTAACTCTCTATGCGGAAACATGAAAACTCCTACTCTCTTCGGGTTCTGGCGCCATTGAATTTATTCACAGATATATATTACTTGAATCAATTCTTATTTAAAATTTATTGAAATTATTTATGAACCTTTTATATTTTTAATCTAATAATATATTATTTTAAATAAATATGTATTATTAAAATTTTGTGACGCCTATGGACACCTTTCTTATTATTTCAAAACACACTAAAATGGGAAGTAGAGGTCTCTGTCGATGAGCATGTGTAGTCACTGAGTGTGGAGAATTGCAAACAATTCAGTTCACAGTAAATGAATATCTTTGGTGTGATAGAAAAAAAAATGTTTGGTTTATATCTAATAAAATGGAACTTAATTCGACAAAAACAGTTTAATAATTATGATTATCTGGTATGGCATTTACATGAATATCCGCTCAAATTTAACTAATACTATACAAGAACGATAAACAATTACACAAATACAAGTACCTAACCTACAATTCAATGAAATAAAATTTAAATCTAAGGTGAGCTCTTATCTAATTTTAATTAAAATGAATTATTTATGTATTTTGAAATATATTTTAGAAGTACTTCGATATGCATATGATTTTGATTAAATTTTATTGGTACCAATAATTGACTAACCTTTTTTATTAAATTTTGAACTGGTTGGATGAGGATTCATAAATTTGATGAAGTAGACGCAATTGGAAGATTGAGGATTCTGATTCTCCTCTGGGACACTGGAACAACTTCTTAATGGTATTTTACTGAACCTTTCTTGGTAATTTTAAACTTTTTAACTATTTCTTTAGCTTTATTATAAATTTACTTTCTTTTTAATCCAATTTTTCAAAAATTATCTCTACTCTCTTCGTTTTTCTTTTTCAACAACAACCGTTGCTATGGCCTCCTTTTCAAAGCACTTGATTTTTTTTCTTAATTGCAAAATTTCATAATTTCTTGTTTATTGTCTATTATTGTATATAAAATTTATTCTTGCAATATTGTAATTCTTTCTACCTGTTATATCACTAAGAACTTTACAAATTCACCCTTTAAATTGTCCTTATTTATAAAAAAAAAACTTAAAATTATGTGTACCCCTTAAATATCTAATATACAATATTCTACCATCAATAATTTTACTTTAATTCATGTAAACACATAACCAATGTTCAATACATCTTTCCAAATACATATTTTATATAAACTAATTGTAAATTTATTTTAATAAACATTTTAAATTTTGATTTTATTGCTCCAATCACAATGCAGTACACATTCTCTCCTTAACAACCATCTCTGAAAATATTATTCTGTGATTCTGTCTGACTGTTCTGTCTTCGCAAAACATACTTCATCCTGACAGTGACATTCAATTATAATTTAGGTTAGAATTCAGCCAAAATATAATTTATACTGACGAGTACCTATATTGATTACTAAAAAACAAACAAGCAAACTATTTTTAAATGAAGAATTCTAAATTTATTTTAATTATTCCTTGATATGATAAAATATAGGATACTTTATTAATTTAAGGTAAGTCTTTCTATTTTTATTTCTGAACTTGCATTCAAATTAATTTATTATACATATTTATTTCTTGCTTTTCTGTAATCCTTTCATGAATAGAGTTGATTCAAGTAATTTAATTATCTGATACCATTACAATATATATATATATATATATATATATATATATATATATATATATATATATATATATATATATATATATATATATATGCTCTACAGGCCTTGCAGACCCAGGGCAGTTATTTTTCTCCATTCCTCTCTTTTCTTAGCTTTCTGTCTCCAATTTCTTATTTTTAATTTATTTATATCAAACATCACAGTTTCAAACCATCTTTTTCTAGGCCGTCCTCTTTTTCTTCTGCCAATAAGAGTCCTGTAAATAGCCATTTTCGCCATTCTTTCTTTGTTCAATCTTTCTACGTGTCGCAACCACCTCAACCTGTATGTTTTTATTCTCGATGTTATCTTAGCTTCTCCATACAACATATCTATTTCTCCATTTGTTCTCCTTCTCCATCCTTCAGGTGTTTTTATTCCACCGAAGATTGCTCTCAGAATTTTTCGCTCCCAGCGCTCCAGCTTTTCTTCCTGTTTTTTTGTTAAAATCCATGTTTCACTTTCGTATGTTACAGTGGGTTTTATAATGGTATTATATATTTTCATCTTCATCTTTCTTGAACAGTATTTTGATTTCATTAGTGACTGAATTCCAAATTTTCTGATGCCGTTCGTGATTTTTGACTGTATTTCTTGTTCTTCGTGTGCATTGCTAGATATTAGTACTCCCAAATAAATAAATTCATGTACCCTTTGGAAACTGTAGTCCATTTCCCTTGTCGTTTCCACTATCAGAGTGCTAAGTTAAATAAAACAGTTGATAGCGGATCCTCTTTCCTTACACCATTTTCGACCCTGAAGACCGTTGATTTGTACCCATTCCAAGTTATTTTGTTACCAGTGTTCAAAAGAGTCATTTTTGTTAACCTGATCAATTTGCCTGGAACTCCTAACCATTTCATAGCTTCGAAGAGTTGATCTCTACTAACTGAATCATACGCCTGCTTAAAGTCTATAAAGACAGCATGTAATTCCGTTTTATACTCATAACAGGTCATTTGAAAAAACCTGGTCTGTTACCGACCTGTTGCTCCTAAACCCTGCTTGGTACTCCCCTAGTATATTCTCAGCATATTTATTCAATCGAGCTCTCATTAGTCTTGCCAGGATTTTATACACTGTATCTAATAACGTAATACCTCTGTAGTTGTCGCAGTTTGTTTTATCTCCTTTTTTGTGCAGAGGGCTTATCAGAGCTATATTCCACTCCTCTGGTATTTTTTCTGAGTGCCAAATATGCTTTATTAGTTCGTATATTTCATTTATTAGTTTTGCTCCTCCTCCTTTAATCATTTCTGCTGTTATTTCATTTTCTCCTGGGGCTTTGTTATTTTTTAGATCCTTTACAACTTCTTCTACTTCTTGCATTGTAGGTTCTTCTATCTGCTCATCGAAATCTTGATATCTTTCATCGTTGCTCGGATACTGATCGCAGTCTTCTTTATTGAGTAACTCATTAAAATGTTCCTTCCATCTTTGTACCACTTCTGGAGGTTCTGAGATTAGCTGTCCTCCCTTAGTTTTGTAATAAATATTTTTCCTTGATATCCTGATCTTATTCTCCTTGTTTCCTGATAAAAATTTTTGAAGTCTCTATTTTTTAAATTTTCTTCAATATTTTTCAGTATTTTTTCCACTGCTTCCCTTTTTTTCCGTCTACATACTGCTTTTAAATCTTTCCTCAATTTTTTGTATTTGTTCTCAACATCATCGTCGTGATTTCTCAATAACAGTTGTCTTGTTTTACTTTTCTGTTCCTCTAATTTTTTGCACTCTTCGTCAAACCAGTGCTTGGTTTTGTTCTTTGCCTCCTTCTTCGGTAAGATATTTTCATTCGCTTTTGTTATTGCCAGTTTTATCTTATTCCATTTTTCTCCTGACTCTGCTGGTTGCAATATATCTGTGAGTACTTCATTGATCTCCACTTCGTATCTTCTTCTTACCATTTCGTTTTCCAAAACGTTTGTGTCGTACTTCCTTCCTTTATCCCTATTTTCATTATTTTTCGCAATTTCTGCATTCTGCAACATCCATTCTGCAACTTACTTTTAGCAAGTAATGATCATACTTCTTACATTTGTTATGAATTTCGTATGTCGTTTTTCTATCAAAACATGATCTATTCGGTCGAGTCGAGTGTCGTTGATGTGAATGAGTTCGCTCCTATTTTACTATTGTTGTATAGTGCAGTTATCAATTGAAGAAAAATAAATTGTGCAGTGAGTTTTCTCTTATGTTAGTTGCACATTCAGTAGCAGAAAATTGATAAACCACAAACTGTAAGTCAAGAGTTTCCTTGTTTTCTGCTAACATCACATATAGACCTCCATCAGAATCTTGTCAAATTCCGTTATTCTCATACCATTTAATTGAACTACAAAAAGTGGTCATGTCTTCCTGTGCTAATTGTTTTAAAACGATCACTGATCGTGAAACGAATAAACCTCAGTGCGATGGATGTAAACAATTCATGCATTTGTCATGTACTGATTTAAAAGCTGATGACCGTATTACCCGCCAAAAATTACGTTGCATAAAAATAGTTTGCAATCGCTGCGCTCCTATTATAGACAGTGTCAGCGAGATTAAGAACAATATAAATTAATTGAAAGCTTCTATGGATGGAAAAATTAATTCTTTTGACAATAAACTTACCGATATTTTTAATAAAATTGATTCGTTCAATCAGCAAATAACTGATCTTCAAGAAAAGATTAACAACATACATGTCACCAAGTCTGTTGAGCTTACTGAATCAATAGCGGCCGAAACTTTAGATAGAATGCGTCGTGCTAAAAATATTTTAGTCCCAGAAGGACAAGGAGATATCACGGCAAAAAAAGAGCACGATAGGAAAAAATTGAATTTAATCTTGCAAACCGTTCAGAGCTCAGCTGAAATAGTCACTTTCTACAGACTAGGAAAACCGAATTCTTCGAATAAATACCCGCGCATGATAAAAGTTATATGTGAACATGAATATGATGCCAAAGCAATTTTACGCTCAAAAAGAAGACTTCTTGAAAACGAATCAACAAAAAACTTCAGCATAATTGATGATAAAACTCTGGCTCAAACCACCTATTTGAATGAACTCAGACTCGAATTAGATGATAAAAACCGAAAAGAAAATGGACCATTAAATATCAACGGATCTCCCAAGATCGTCGAAAAAAATTTTCGTCAGTAACCGGATTCTCTCCAACATTCAACGACTGGCTACTTCTATTTACAAACCTAAACTCTCTACCAAAAAAGTTTGATGAATTTGTCTGCCTTGTTGAATCCGAAAAATCTGATCTCATTTTAGTCACTGAAACATGGTTAATAAGAACATTCCTGACAGCCTAGTCACTATCTCTGACTATCAGATTTTTAGATGTGATAGACCGGATCGTAGAGGAGATGGAAGTTGTATATACATATTTAAATCTATTCTCAACTTCTACGCAATTACTCCTATAGATTTCTCGATTCCTCGAATCGATGCTCTTTGTCTCCAGTTGAAATTCCAAAATACTCGTATTACATTAGCTTGCATTTATCGTCCACCTGACACATCGCCTAACACAGTTCATATGTTGATAGATAAAATCGAGCAGCTGACTGCATATGAAAATCTAGTAATCGTAGGCGACTTCAATTTTCCTGACATCAAATGGCCAATTATCTCTATACCAGATTCACAAAATTCTTCCAGTTTGTTTATGGAATTTATACACAACTCAAATCTCATCCAGCTTGTCACTGAACCCACAAGATACAGAGTGAACCAAGAACCTTCCACACTTGACCTACTACTCACAAATGATGAACAGTTGTTTACCGTACCTGAATATCTTTCTCCCATAGGAAAATCAGATCACGTTGTTATCTCATGCCTTTTGCAATTTAACACATTTTGTTATAACTCTTCAGTTTTCAGTACTTTTTCTTACACAAATAACAATAGAGTATTTTCATATTTGAATGACACAAATTGGGAAGATATTTTTCCTACTGAATCTGAACCAAGCAGACTCTGGAATTTATTTCAAAGTACTGTTAACAATTGCATAAAAATGTACACCAAAGACAAAATGATTCAAAAAGCGAAACTTAAACCATGGATAAATAATCAACTTTTGTCTATGATAAGACACAAAAAACAATTATGGAGAAAATTTAAGAGAACCAATAATCCAAGTGACTCTTCTACTCATCGTCAGTTTTCCAATCATCTTAGTATGGAAATTAATAATGCAAAACGGAATTATCAAGAAACCATTTTTTCTAGTGCAGATAGTAAAAAGTTTTATAAGTACATCCGATCAAATTTAACATCAAAAGTAAGTTCCGTACCCCTTCTACAAAACGAAACTGGTGATAAATGTGCTAACAATGCAGAATCAGCACTAGTACTTTCAAATACTTTCTCTAAAGTATTCACACAAGAAGATCCAACTACACCACTGCCATACATCTCTGTAAACGAAATAAATGCTTCACTTTCCATCATCTCCTTTGATTCTCAACAGGTGGAACATAAACTTAAGGCGCTAAAACCCAACTCATCACCTGGAATACCATCTCATATATTGAAATCATGTGCCGAAGTTCTATGTCATCCCATATCACGTATAATGAATGCTTCTTTCCAAACTCACAGACTACCTCCGATATGGAAAACTGCCTCAGTTACTCCCATATTCAAAAAAGGCAATAAACTGGATCCAAACAATTATTGGCCAATCAATCTTGTCCCAATAGTTTGCAAGGTTATGGAATCAATTATATGTCACAAAATGTTTTCTTTTCTTCTTCAACAACATACTCTACCATCTCAGCAGCATGGTTTCATACAAGGACGCTCAACAAATCTTTTGTTGTGTGTAAATGATTGGACTATAGCCTTTGATAAAGGTCTACCAACAGACGTTATTTATCTTGATTTTGCCAAGGCTTTTGACCGGGTTCCAACGCGAAGATTACTACATAAGATTGAACATTATGGTATCAGGGGAAATTTGAACAGATGGATAGCTGACTTTCTCACCTCAAGACAATTTTGTGTGCGCGTCAATACAACATTTTCTCCGCTAAAACCTGTTTTAAGTGGAGTTCCGCAAAAATCTGTTCTGGGACCATTGCTATTTCTGTTATATACAGCTGATCTACCTGGACATATAACAAATAACTGTTCTTTTTACGCAGATCATGCTAAAATATATGCAAATCCTACCATAAATCACCTGTCTCTTCAATCAGACTTAAGTGCAGTGTATAAATGGTGTTCCGACTGGTTATTGCCGCTAAATTTAGATAAGTGTGTAGTCCTATATATAGGTGAAAACAATCCGAATCTGTCGTACTACATAAACAATCACGTGTTAAAGACCGTATCATCGCAATGTGATCTCGGTGTTATCATAAACAAAGACTTGTCCTGGTCTGAGCATATTCTCTCATTATGCAAGAAGAGGAACTCTCAAATATTTTTAATATATGGATCTTTTGGTAAAGTGTCACCGTCAACATTTATCAAGCTATACACGACCTATGTACGTCCTCTCATGGAATACTGCGGACCTGTATGGTGTCCTGTTTTAACATCTGATCATAATAGACTTGAAAATGAGGAAAGGTTAGCCACAAGACTTCCTTATGGCCGAATACGACCTAGTTATGAGCAGCGCCTTGATTCAGCCAAACTAACGTATTTTAGTCAACGCAGACAACGTGGCGAGTTGATAGTTTTATTTGGAGCTATATTTAACATGTTTGGTACTAATATGTCACCCATTTTTACTTTAAATCCTGATATTCGATTAAGGGGGCATCCGTATAAGTTGAAGAAGGAGCTGTTTAGACCTAGAAACAGACAAAATTTTCTCTCCAACAGAACATTTTCACACTGTAATAATTTACCTAGGTAGTGTGGTCTGTACACCGTCTGTTGATGCTTTTAAAAACCATTTAGACCAATTTGTTCAGCATTCTCAATTCTTAATTTTGAACATGTATCTTCATTTTTTTGTTTTTATTTTGCCTATTCACATGTGCTACCGATAGCATAGATTTTTTTCTTGTCTCTGTTTTTTTCAACTCATTTTTGTTATATGACCTCGGTTCTCTGCTCATAATGTATTGTAATAATAATAATTTGGTTCTTTGCTTGTCAGGAGATATCCACGTCCCTTTGTAAATTTCTTTATGTTGGAACTGTGTGCTTCTTACTACCATATCTCTTTCTGCAGCAAAACTTATTGTTCTTTGTCCGTTATCATTTGTTACATCGTGTTTGCTAAACTGATATTTCGGTTTCATCCTTTCAAACGTAATACGCACATTCGTTCTGATACTGGTTTGAAGTCCATAACTTGATTTCTGATTTTTTTTTGTACCATAAACCCGGTTCCTAGCATTCTGTTAATTCCACCACTTTTGAAAAAGGTTACTTCGCCGACTTCCGTTATTTCTGTTCCCAACTGTTTAGTTCCTTGTAATGCCAACACATCTATGCTATACTTAAGAAAGAAATTTACTACGTTTCTAAGGCTTCCTGGTAAGAAAGTCCCTCTTACATTCCAGCTTCCCATAACTAAGTCTTCACTCTTTTTTCATATTTTCTGTTTCTTACTGTTGTTTTCATTACTTTTTGTTCATTACCATGTCCATCGCTGTTTCCGTCGTTGTTGTCTGAAATCTTATCTTTATTTATTCTTTTTTTGCATTAGCTCGTGTTATTTTCCTCACTTGCTCCTCGAATCTGTTTTGTTCCGGTGATCTTTCATTTATTGTCCTTTTTTGACTGCTGGTTCCTTCTCTTCCATCGTTTTTTCCTTCCTCGTATTGATCGGTGCCTTTTGCCCTGTACAGCTCGTTATTTATCATTAACCTGTTGTATCTTAATTGTACTTTGTCGCCTTTTCTCCTTGCCTCCTTCATTTTTATAATAAGCTTTCTCCTTTCCTCTTGGACCTCCTTTGGATAATCTTCATCAATCCATATATCTGTGCCCTTCAGGCTTCTGGTGTTCTGTAAAATCATTGTTCTTGTACTTGCCCTGTTCAATTTTACCATTTTTGGTCTTTTCCTTTCTGTGTTGTATTCGCCAATTCTCCGTACTATGTCTATATCTTCTTCTGCTACGATTTTCACTCCCATCTCTTGTATTACTGTGCATATTTTGTCTTTTGTTTCGTTCTCATTTTCCTGTTCTTCATCTACTATTCCTTTAATAATAATATTCTTCTTCCTTATTTCCCTCTCTAGAATGCTTATTCTTTCTTCTTGCTTTGTCACTTTTTCTTTCAGTTTTCTGTTTTCTTCTCGCATTTGCTTATTGTCTGCTACTACCATATCTAATTTTCCGCTAATGTCCTTCATTTTTTCTTCTATCTGTCGAAACTTCTTTTCTATTTTTCCTGTCACTCATCTTGGTGCCTGCTGTTGATTGCGCAAAAAGGTATACCCCGGTCTACCCGTCGGAAGTACACCTTTTATCGATCTTCAGCTATTTATTTTTAATTTGGCAACACCGCTTTGTAGTCTAACGCAGGTTCGCTCTTATCAGCTACCGTTTTGTTTGATTTGACCTTTGCACCCACTTACACCTGTTGTTTATATTATAATTTTAATACTATTTCTATAATTTTACAATCCGATTTTTCACTCCACGTTGAGTTAACACTTTAAATACGCTGTGTGCTCTTTTATTGTAATTAATTTTCTCTGTATCGCCCAGTGTTTAGCACTCAACACAACGCTACCACTCCTCCTACAAAATATTAACAGACAGAATCAGAAAGAAAAAAGAGGCCCTGAGAGAAAGCAGAATCAAACAACACATTAACCAAAGTCATTATCAAATTGCCTTCATCGAGGCCGACAAGAAAATTGAGGGTGAGCCACCGCTCGATGCGCTCAAGAGAGGGCCGTCAGTGATATTCTCTCGCTCGGAGCCCAGAACAGATATACAGAAAATTCATAATATAAATTCATCAAACTCGTCAACGGAAGTTATGATGTTATGATCTCAGCTCAACATCCTCGAAATCTATCAGCATAAAGGGTTCTGACAAGCCACAAAAGTGTACAGAAAGCGCAGACGAGTCTAACAGCTGTATCGAATACACCGAAAACAACTGTGTCGAAAGTACGGAAAACAACTATACAGAAAGCTCTGTAAGCAACTGTATGGAAAGTGGGAACATCTCGAACAAACAACTGCCTCCTAAGTCACATTCCACTCTTGAGGAGAAACTCAACGAGCTCACGTACGAAAACTGCGATCTAACTATTTTCCTAGAAAAGTGTACAGAAAGCACAACCATCGAAACATCTGAACATCATATGGGGAAGAAGGCAGAAACCTATAATACAATGCCACACATGCCAGAAATGGGGACATGCAACCTCCAACTGCGGTCGCCCTCCTATCTGCCTCAAATGTGCCGGACCGCATTTGACCAGAAAATGCACTAAAAGCCCTTCCATCCCGGCTAAATGTTGTAATTGCCAAAGCGATCATCCGGCAAATTCGGATCAATGCCCTGTCTTCTTAAAAGGAAAGAATATCTGGAAGAGAGAAAAACCAAAACTGCCAACAACAATACAAAAATATTTGTTGAAGCACCTTTACCTAAGGTGAATCCCTGGACTAATAAAAGGAGAGAATATACAAATATCGCCAACGACAGAGATGAATTCCCGGTACTTCCTAGAAAAACATCCCATCAGACAGCACAACCAACCATCCCAACTTATACATCCTTTCCAGAAACCGAAGAAAATGCCAAGCAGATTGACGATATTGGTAAAATTACCAATCTAAACACAGTGTTCACCAAACTAAATGAACTGGTGAATTTAGATGAACTGACTAGAGCTGTAGCTGACTCTACCATCATATGCTTAAGGCAAGTAGCAGAATCGATAAATATATGACATTATAATAGATTCGTTCAGAATACTGACATTAACAATTTCTAAGCTATGCGTACAGATACACATATTAAAGGCAACTTAAACATTATACAGTGGACGGCTAATTTATGGAATATTATCATTATTTCGAAAACCGTCGAGTTTTGAGGGTGATCCCGAAACAGGTCGATTTTTGTTATAAAATACCCATCTTATAACGTACATGGAGTAAGGATGACGTCACCGGTGTGGGTGTAGTGACGTAATCGTTAATTTTTTTAAATAGAAATCGGTGTAATGCGACACCTCATTTGAAGGAGAATTTAATTCTCTATTTAACGACATTACATTTGTAACTAAAATATTTTTTTAAGGGTACAAAAACATTTCTTTTTTATTTAAATTCAACCAAATTACAACTAATGATTTAATTGATAACGTACCTTAAAGTAACCAAATTATGCATAATAATTATTTTAAATTAAATGTTCGAAATGCCCTCCATCGGTTTCTTGACAATATGCGAATCTACGGACACATTCATCAAGTACATTGCGGATGACTTCTGGAGTAATGAGACTCATTTCATGCCTAATTCTATCTTTCAAGTTCTGTAAATTTTGGGGTCTATTGACATAAACTTTTGATTTTATGTAACCCCACAGGAAAAAGTCTAGAGGTGTTAGATCTGGCGACCTTGCTGGCCACTCTATAAAACCTCGTCTTCCGATCCATCTCCTGGGAAAGCAATTATTTAAAAATTGACGTACTTCACGTGCGTAATGCGGAGGGGCTCCATCTTGTTGAAACCAGATATTGTCACTAGGTAAATTTGCATTATTGGCATTTGGATACCTGTTAGCAAGGACAGGTATAAGTTGATTTCTCAAAAAAGTTAAATAACGTTCTCCTGTTAGATTTTCTTCAAAGAAAAAAGGGCCAATGATTCTGTCATCGATGATCCCTGCCCATACATTCACTTTCTGAGGATATTGCGTGTGTGCCTCAGTCATCCAATGTGGGTTTTCTTGACTCCAATACCTGCAATTTTGACGATTCACGGTACCATGTAAAAAAAATGTGGCTTCATCGGAAAAGAGGATTTGATTGATGAAACGTGGATTGCCGATACATAAATCCTGCATAATTTCAGAAAATTGAAGCCGGCGATCGGGATCGTCGTCGTTTAATTCCTGGTGTAGTTGAATTTTGTAGGGATGGTATTTTTCTTTTTTTAAAATACGTAATACCGATCGTTGTGAAACTCCAGCATATTCACCCATTTGTGTTGAACTACTGTGAGGATTGTCATGGACATTTAATAAAACATCAAGTTTCACATTGTCTGCAATTTTAGGACGCCCAGCGTTTGGAATATGTTTAACGTGCCCAGTTTCTCCAAATTTTCGGACTATTTTACTTACTGTTGATTGGCTGATGGGTCTGTCTGGATATTTTGCGTTGAATAAATTGCATACCTCGTTCTGTGTTCTTTTTGTATCTCCACATCCGCTAAGAATTAATATTTCTATGCGTTGTGTTTCATTTAGGTGAGCCATAATTTAGTAATCAAAAGTAAAAATTACAATTGACAACTGATGGCAATTCACAAAATCAAAAAATATTTACGACAATAAATATTACAGTAACTATGCCAATATCACTTGCTTGATTTAACATTTGACAAAAAGTTTCAGTGTTTATGAGATAACTTTTTGTGTCCATTATTATTTTTACTTATTTTTGCTTTTTTAAGTATTTATCTCAGAAAGTCATGGCAAGAACCGATGGATGGCATTTGGAACATTTAATTTAAAATAATTATTATGCATAATTTGGTTACTTTAAGGTACGTTATCAATTAAATCATTAGTTGTAATTTGGTTGAATTTAAATAAAAAAGAAATGTTTTTGTACCCTTAAAAAAATATTTTAGTTACAAATGTAATGTCGTTAAATAGAGAATTAAATTCTCCTTCAAATGAGGTGTCGCATTATACCGATTTCTATTTAAAAAAATTAACGATTACGTCACTACACCCACACCGGTGACGTCATCCTTACTCCATGTACGTTATAAGATGGGTATTTTATAACAAAAATCGACCTGTTTCGGGATTACCCTCAAAACTCGACGGTTCTCGAAATAATGATAATATTCCATAAATTAGCCGTCCACTGTATATATATTAATATAAGGGGTATGGGAACCAAAATAAATGAAATCTCTCATTTTTTAAAACATTTCAAACCGGACATTTTATTCATGGGGGAAACATACAGTATGATGCAAAAGTATGGAATAAATTCATTATTTCAGAAACAGACGACTTTTAAAAAAAATCTTAAAACACGTCAATTTTAATTTTTGAATGGCCATCAACTGCTATAGATGTGTTGGACATTACGTCATTAGTGATGGCGTAATGACGTCATCGACGATTTTTTTAAATACAAACCGAGGTCACGTGACAGCTCATTTGAAAGGTCTCCTTATCGCCTTTGCAACAATGTAATCATTTAAATATTTATTTCTACAGTGTTAACCAAAATTATGAACTTTGTTAAGTAACATGGAATTACAATAAATATTCATTCACTGAACTATAATACACTAAGGACCGCCACTGGGAATAAAACAAAATAGTGTTTATTGTTGGTTCCGAAAAAAAATACATTGATAAAAACAATGCTACATTATAATTTGAAATTAATTATTGTAGTAAGTGCTCGGAATTATTTTTACAAAAATATTTAAATCAATATTGTCATTGACTCGTCTTTATTCGTCAATGATCTGTGAATCTGTCAAATAATAGACGTCAAATTTTTACTCTTCGAATTTTTTGCGACATTAATAACAGCATTTACAAAAATGAAACTAACAGAAACAGAACGAATCGAGATTTTAACCATGATTGGTTATGGAGATAGAGTGAGGACTCAAGCAGAAGTTCGTAATTTATTTAATGCTAAATACCCCAATCGCGATCCAATTACTCAATCAGCAGTAAGTAAAATTGAAAAAAAATTTAGAGAAACGGGCCATGTTAAAGATCTTCCCAGAAGCGGTAGAACTTCAATATCCGAAGCCAAAAAACTGGACGTTGTACTGGCGTTTCAAGAAAATCCTCATACAAGTTCTAGGCAGGTCGCACTAGATATGAATGTCCACCAATCAACTGTTGTAAGAGTGCTAAAAAAGGAGAAGTGGCATCCATACAAAGTACATCTGGTCCAGGAGCTATTAGAAGATGACTTTGATAGAAGAATCGAATTCTGCGAAATCGTTATGGAACAATGTAACAGAGATCCGGGTTTCATACAAAAGGTACTTTTTTCAGATGAAGCGTCTTTTATGCTGAACGGTCACGTAAATCGCCAGACATGTCGATATTGGGCAAGTGAAAATCCACATTGGATGGAAGAGTATAGGACACAATATCCCGAGAAGGTGAATGTTTGGGCCGGCATTATAAACAATCAAATTGTAGGGCCATATTTTTTTGAGGAAAACCTAACTGCTGCTAGTTATCTGGAATTTCTTCAAAATTATCTGTTGCCACAGCTGAATCAGCTATTTCCAAATAGAAATGATTTATGGTACCAACAGGATGGGGCTCCCCCACACTATGGCGTTGAGGTACGAAATTACCTTAATAACGTTTTCCCAGGAAGGTGGATAGGAAGAAGGGGGCCTATCGAATGGCCACCAAGGTCTCCAGATTTGACTCCGTTAGACTTTTTTTTGTGGGGATATTTAAAGAGCAGAGTATATCAAAGTCGACCGAATAATGTAGAAGAGTTGAGGGAGCGAATCCGAACGGAAATTGCACAAATAACACCTGAAGTCCTCGAAAACGTTACGAAAGAATTTACTGCTCGCCTTTCTCATTGTATCATTGCTGAAGGTCGGCAATTTGAACATTTGTTGTAATTTAATTGTATGTAAGTAAACATTTATTCCAAGTTAATTGTATTAATAAACCAACAGTTTTGGTTAACCCTGTAGAAATGAATATTTAAATGATTACATTGTTGCAAAGGCGATAAGGAGACCTTTCAAATGAGCTGTCACGTGACCTCGGTTTGTATTTAAAAAAATCGTCGATGACGTCATTACGCCATCACTAATGACGTAATGTCCAACACATCTATAGCAGTTGATGGCCATTCAAAAATTAAAATTGACGTGTTTTAAGATTTTTTTTAAAAGTCGTCTGTTTCTGAAATAATGAATTTATTCCATACTTTTGCATCATACTGTATGTAAATCCTGGGAACCATATTAAAATCAGAAATACGAACTATAACATACACAGAATCGATAGGATTACTCACGGGGGTGGAATGCTCTTACTAATTAATAACAATTGAAATACAAAATAATAATTCTTTTTTTAATTTCTTGGGAAATTAAACCACAATATTTTTGAATTCTTTATTTCAACGTTTCGGTAGCGTTCCAGCTACCGTTTTCAAGAAAAAATAAGTAAAAATTGATTTTTATTCCCAACTAGTTGTCAAATTTTTTCCGTTGTGTCAGTTAGGAATAAAAATCAATTTTTACTTATTTTTTCTTGAAAACGGTAGCTGGAACGCTACCGAAACGTTGAAATAAAGAATTCAAAAATATTGTGGTTTAATTTCCCAAGAATTAAAAAAAGAATGAATAATATACCACAAGGAACATACAGAAGATACAAAATAATAAATCAAATTTTAACCTCCATATACCTGTTTTGATTAATAATCAAATTCTCATAATAGGAGTTTACAATCCTCCAAACAACAGGATCTCTGCACAGGATCTTGATAACATGTTCAATACATCGAATCAAGTTCTTGTCATAGGTGATTTAAATTGTAGACATTCCGACTGGGATGATAATTGTAAGGAAAATAATCCTAATGGAAGGATTCTCCGAACGTACTGTGACAATACAGATTATGTACTCCGAAACCAACTTTCTATCCTTTCACAGGTGATTCACCGAGTACTTTGGATATTGCAATCGGTAAAAACATTGACGCTATCAAAAGACTAAGAACAATAAATGCTTTAGCATCTGACCATGACCCGATACAACTCATACTAAAACTTCAACACAAGACAAATATCATTCATAAAACATATCACGACTTTGAAACTACCAACTGGGCACAATACAGAAATTTTCTCAACAACAATACTAAGAATATAAACAAAATCGAAAACAACGAGATGCTTGACACGACAATTCTGGATATACAAACGAACATTATTGTAGCTAGAGACGCGACGACAAAAACAGTGACAATAAGAGGTAAGACGGACATACTTCCCGACGCAATTATAGACAAAATAAGACTACAAAACTAAGCCCGAAAAGTCTGGCAAAGGACAGGAGACTTGACATACAAAGACTTTATGCTAGACTTACAAGAAGAAATCAACACAGACATAACTAAACACAGAAACATTAAATGGAATACACTTCTAGAAAACATGGACCACATGGACCCAAATCTATGGAGAATCATGAAAAAACTACAAAAGAAAAGACAAACAGTTACAAAAATAAACGACAATGGAAACACCATAACAAACGAAAGAGACATAGCACGAGCGTTCGGAGAATACTTCCAAAAAAGTTTTATCAATACCATGCCCTCAAATGATGAACATGATAAAATAATAAATCAATTTAATAAATCAAAAGCAATAAATCATTCACTTCCTAATAATGCTTTAACAACTAAGAAAGAAATATACAAAATAATTGGCCAATTGAGAGTAAAGACTTCACCTGATAGGGACGAGGTGCACAACATTTTAATTAAAAATCTTCCGCCTAAAATAATATCAATCTTAGTGTTGATATTTAATTACATACTGAGTTCGGGCTATTACCCAGAAGCATGGAAAATGGCCAACGTCATTCCAGTACCAAAGAAGCCTCAAGGTAGGAACTCTATTGAAAATTATCGCCCCATATCACTCCTCAGTAACCACGCTAAGATTATGGACAAATTGATATTAAGTAGGCTGGAAAATACGGTAAACTGCTTGAAGGTAATTCCGGAGGAACAGTTCGGCTTCAGGGCGGAGCACGGATGCCCCTTCCAGCTCATCAGAGTGTTGAACTACGCGAGGGAGGGGTTTAGAAATAAGCATCCTTCGTTTCTTGTTTCACTGGACATCAGTAAAGCGTTTTATTCTGTCTGGATCCCCGGTCTAATCTACAAGCTGACTGAACTTGGCATTCCAGGATACTTAATATCACTTTTGAACTCGTATCTTGATGTCAGGAAATTTTATTCTAAGATTCGTAACGCTGAATCAGGACCATATATAACGCAGAAAGGGGTACCGCAAGGCTCGGTTATCTCACCTTCCCTGTACTCGCTGTTCACTGCAGACTTCCCAGTTAGCAGCTCGCTACTAACGGCACTTTATGCTGATGACGTTTGTTTAATACAAACAGCGAGGATAGTGGACTTAGCACTTGACAAAATTGAAGAACACTTAAAAGTCAAAATAATTCCGTACCTTATTAAGAACAAGTTGATGCTTAATACCTCCAAAACGGAATATATGGTTCTGAAAGGCAATTTCCGGAACCACGCCAAACTTACCAGATGTCTCAAATTACAAAACTCTAATATTTTACCTAAAACTTCAGTTAAATATCTTGGTTATATAATTCAACAGAACACTTTGCACAACTTGCACATTGCAAATCAAGTCACCAAAGCTAAAGTAGCTATGCGGCAGCTATACAACAGAATGCAAGTGGTGCAAAATAAATGCATAAGGATGGCAGTATGGAAAGGATTCCCCTTGGACAGGCTCCCGAAAAACACCACAATACATAAACAAGCAAATATTCCTTTTATTGAAGAATATATACAGAAATTAACCTATAACTATTATAACTACTGCCTTCCTGATAGTCTAAGAGAAAAGATAAAACATTCACGCGCAAGCAGTTATCGAGGGTACAAACTCTTGCACGCTAATCTTTCAATAGAGTTCCTTCCAGAGCTTAACTTCACCTAAACTTAGGACTAAAATCCGAAAGAAGGTGAGTGACGGTGAAAGTGGATGTAAATAAGGATGAAAGGATCGTATGAGCAGTAAATAAGTAGTTAGAGAATTTAGTTTTATCATTTTAACACTACACCAGAATTATTCTTTTAATTTTCTTTTATTTTCTGCTTTTAAACTTGAACAAGCCTTTAAAATGCGACTCTGTTTTTCGTAAGCTTTTCAGAGACATTACAACAAAATCTCTGTGGGAATCTAAATAGTTTAGTTCGGACGGCCTGATTATATGTCATAAACTATCATAATAAACGGATGATGCGGAAGCAAGGAGCCGTAAACGGGGAACTTTGGTGAATATGGAAGGCAATAATGGAGCCCTAACACCGGCGGAGCGGCCTGGCCGCGAGCTATTGATCATTGCAGGTGTTCTTACAATGATGTGAATAGTAATATTGTTATCACCTTCTATAGGAATAAACTGTACAAATTTTTGAACAATAAAGATTTATATTCTATTATGTTAGAGGAAAATGGGGATAATCAGTGATTGACATAACCCTAAACTTAATTCTAAGTTATTTAAAAAAAAAACTTTTTTTGGGCAGTCAGAGGACACTATTGAACGATTCTGTTCTGAAACAGAAAAATAATTATTGGTAGGTATGAGTTAATCATATACTTCCATCCAATCTGCTCCACCGAAATACCAGAAGGTGCCGATGTGTGTTTATCTCTAAAACATTATTTATTAGTATTGTCCAATGATTTCACCCGGCCACCTTCGTTGTGTGAACATCTGAAATTAGAAGGGAATGTGAGATCTCAATTTGTACATCCTTCCAGATGACACCTTGCATAATATATGTTGATGTAACTCTCCAAAAGGGGTTTGATAATCTTGAAACAACCACTGTGTGTCGTCAAAGTGGTTGGTTACCCAATCTTGAAAGGAGGAGATATGTGTATATCACCATGTGTGAATTAATAGGAGTTCTCTCTTCACTAATTTGGTTGGGTTTGGTATAAGCCAATCATGATGACGTGAATACGACAAACGGATGCAACGAATTCAGTAAAACAATGGGGTGAAATACAACAGCATTTAGAAGCCTAAAAGAACTATGCTAAACCAAAGCTGATCCAAAGAAGACTATGCGTCCTCAAGGTGCTAATGTCTACTATCATCAAAGACTCCATTTAAAATAATTACCGTTTAAAATACAGTATGAAGCTATATTGTCGAGAAAAATTAGAGGATCGCACTGTATTATATTTTCGGAAAAACAACCTTTCGATTGACCATAAGAGGAAAAATATGAAAATTAGCTAAATCATGCATTGATGCCTCATCCGATAAACTATGATTCTCTATCTGCTGCATGACCACACTTTTTAAGAAATGTCTTTATTCACCAACTATTGTCTGTACTCTTTCAAAGTCAAATTACAAAAGAGAGTGCTCCTCCCACGCCTATTTGACGATGTGTCCAGATACCATAACGTTTGATTGGTCCACCCCACTCCACGAACCTTTGAAATTCTCAACAACATACATTGATGCAATATAATGATAGGATGTTGCAGTTTAAAAAAATGCTAACACGGCAAATGATTCAATTTATGATCCATCCTGTTAGTATACATCCTTCATACTTACTTTTATTTTGTTAATAGTTTTAGTTTTTTTTTACGACTGGATAGGAAAAATAAAATACGACAGTTGTTAATTAATTGTCAAATAAATGAGAAATAAAAACTGCTCACATATTGAAATTCTTATTTGCAACCACAACAGATTGGCGACGAGGATTCGAAAGAACTACACAATTATAGATTTACCATGCCTAATAGGAGAATTCGAAGAAGTATGAACCTACAAGATACTCAAGTTGCAGGCTCAAGTTCAAGTAATACAACTACAGTTATTCAAAATACATTTACAATTGAACCTTACGATGCTACAAAATCGCAATGGACTCGATGGGTACAACGATTCAATGGCGCTTGTGAAATTTATGGAATCGTTGAAACTAGTAAGGTTTCTTATTTTTTACATTTCATGGGCTCAGAAACATACGACATACTTTGTGACAAATTAACACCACAAGATCCAAAATCAAAGGATTTTCAAGAGTTGGTACAAACTCTCCAAGATTACTTCAATCCTACTCCACTAGAAATTGCAGAAATTTTTCGACTACATCAACGGAAACAACAGGAAGGTGAATCGATACAACAGTACATCACCACTTTACAGAAAATTTTTTGCAATTTTGGCGATTATTTGAAGAAAGCATTACGTAATCAATTTGTTTGGGGTCTACGTAATGATAAAATTCAAAGTCGTTTATTAGAAAAGAAAGATTTGACATTAGATAAGGCTGTAGAAATAGCTGTAGGTATGGAACTCTCCGCAAAAGACACTGCTGAATTACATACTAATAAAAATTTGAATCAAATCAGCTTTAAATCTAAAACAAACATACCTACAGGTATTACAAATAAAAGTTCAAGTTTTTCAAAAATTCAAAATAATCCAACAAAGGCACCCATACATCCATGGAAAAAGACTTCTGAACCGTTTGAAAGAGGTGGAAATAAATTTACTAAACTTGATTTGAGTCAGGCTTACTTACACATTGAAATACGACCTGAAGATCGTCATTTATTAACATTAAATACGCATAAAGGTCTTTATACTAGTAATCGCTTGATGTTTGGCATTTCTTCTGCTCCTGCAATTTTTCAGAGAGAAATGGAAAAAGTTTTACAGGGTATACCAGGTGTCTCAGTTTATCTAGATGATATTAAAATAACAGGAGAAAATGATACTATACATTTAGATCGCTTAAATGAGGTTTTAAAAAGATTATCAGTACACAACTTACGTATTAATAAAGAAAAGTCTATTTTCTCCTCTGATAGTATTGAGTATTGCGGATACTTGATAGATTCCAAAGGAATTCATAAAATGAAAAGTAAGGTTGAAAGTATTGTGAATGCTCCGAGACCCACTGACAAAACTCAATTGAGATCATTTATAGGATTAATAAATTACTATGGAAAATTTAAGTACCCTTTTGTATCCACTTCATAAATTACTACATAAAAACGTGAGATTTATATGGAATCAAGAATGTGAGAATACATTTATTTCAGTGAAGAAACAAATGTTGTCGGATAATTTCTTGGTTCATTTTGATCCCAAATTACCTTTAATTTTAGCTACTGATGCCTCACCATACGGGGTGGGTGCAGTATTATCTCACTTATATCCAGATGGAACTGAGAGGCCGATACAATTCGCATCTCAAACTCTCAGTGACACACAGAAAAAAGATATTCTCAAATTGATCGCGAAGCATACAGTATAATTTTCGGCGTAAGAAATTTTTATCAATATCTATATGGAAATCGATTCACTCTATATACTGATCATAAACCCTTACTTCAAATTTTCAATCCAACAAAATCCCTACCAGTATTGAGTGCTACGCGTATGCAACATTATGCAATTTATTTACAAGTTTTTCAATATGATATTCGTTATAAAAATACTAAAGATCACTTCAACGCTGACTTTTTGTCTCGATTACCAATTAAATCTGAATCTCTAACAATTTTCGACGAGCCAGATGTTTTTGAATTGCAACAAATTGATACATTGCCTATTTCTTGTTCTCAAATTGCTTATGAAAGTCAAAATGATGTTAATCTTAAACCGTTATTAGAGGCTTTACAAACTGGTCAAGACATTCCTCGAAAATTTAGATTTAATATTCCACAAACAGAGTTTTCATTATAACAAGGTTGTATTGTATAATGCGAGGAATTCGAGTTGTTATACCTCATAAACTACAAAATCAAATTTTACAAAAATTACATGTTTCCCATTTTGGAATAAACAAAATGAAAAACTTAGCACGAAGTTATTGTTGGTGGTCAAATATTGATAAAAGCATTGAAAATATTTGTAAAAACTGTAGGAAGTGTCAACAAATTCAAAATAATCCAACAAAGGCACCCATACATCCATGGGAAAAGACTTCTGAACCGTTTGAAAGAGTTCACATTGATTATATGGAGTTTGGAGGTAGGAACTATTTCATATTAATTGATGCATATTCACGTTGGTTAGAGATATATATCACCAAAGATAAATCTAGTTTCACAACAATACAAGTTTGTAATAAAATATTTTCTACATTTGGAGTACCAAAATATTTAGTTAGTGATAATGCGCAACAATTCGTATCTTATAATTTTCAACATTTTCTGAAATTATATGGTATTAAACATAAATTAATAGCTCCATACCATCCTGCTACTAATGGATTAGTCGAAAGGAGCGTCCAGACCATAAAACAATATTTAAAAACTCTTAATCCTCACTGTAATTCATGTGATGCTGAAAATCAATTGTATGAATTCTTATTACAATATCATAAAATGCCTCATTGTGTAACTCATCAGTCTCCTTCGAGGTTAATGTTTAACAGAGAAATAAGATCCAGACTTGATTATATTAGGCCCGCTGTTTCTCATACCATGCTGGTAACAAATGATACCGATATTAAAGTTCGTAGTTTTTTGCTTAACCAACGCGTCTTGGCTAGAAATTATTCAGGAGAGGAAAAATGGGTTTTTCGTTATATTCACAAAATATTAGGAAAGTTACACTACTTAATTAAACTTGATGATGGTAGAATTTGGAAAAGACATGTTGATCAATTGCGAGGTGCGTAACTGGTATTACATTATTGTTGTTTTTATAGCTATATACGTTCTGAATGGTTGACTGAGGAAGGACTGTTAGTATACATCCTTCATACTTACTTTTATTTTGTTGATAGTTTTAGTTTTTTTTTTACGACTGGATAGGAAAAATAAAATACGACAGTTGTTAATTAATTGTCAAATAAATGAGAAATAAAAACTGCTCACATATTGAAATTCTTATTTGCAACCACAACACATCCCTAGCTGTTGCGCAACGCTACTCATAGAAAAAGATGAATTTGAGTGCACCAAACACCTAGTCATGATTGATATTTTTACGTCACGTTGTTGTTGTTTTGAGAATGTTGAATTTTATTATAATTATTGTATTTTTTTAATAAATGTTCTACAATAAAAATTTTATCTGATTTTTATTATTTATTCCTTCCGTGCTCATTAAGTTTCGAGGACACGCTGCGGCTTGTCCAAGAGTCAACTTTTTGTGCATTACCCTGCGACATAGGAGGGTAATGGGTTGAGCTACCTATCGGAAGCGTCCCCAGGTTGCGGATAGGGGAAGGCCAGAGACGTCATGCAAATGAAAGAACTGGTCCATTGGTAAATAAGGAAGGATGAGGGCTATAAACGCCTAACATTGCCGACCGAATAACCAATCGCTGACAAGCTCGTGACGCAAACCGAAAACTACATAGCAGAGCAAAGACCCCCTTGCTAGGGTAAGGCCAGTGAGAGGTATGCCGAGCTATGTGGTTCGGGGGGTTTGGCTTAATTGCCTGACCTGCGTGGATGGGGACCACTATAAAAAACCTCCCAAATCCTAAGGTTGAGTGGTCGCTGAAAGGATGGATGGCCGTGGGTTATTCGGTTTTTAGACCACTGACCTCAGGGCAACTGGCGCACCCTGTTGTATATAGCCTTACCCAGTCATGCGGGGCTCTGACTGGGCGGACCTACATTCCCTAGCTGCTCGTGGGAACAATATGGACCAAAGCAGGAAAGCACCAGAGGAGGACAAGGACTCCTCTAAAGAAAACCAAGACGTTACAGGAATGGACTGTAACGACACAAGTTGTCAGGAGACAGTAGCTGTAGTCTGTACTCCAAAGGCAAAAGAGCAAGGAGGGAAGGACTCCTTAGAAAAGGGTAAGGCAACCAACATGACCTTGCCCAAAAAATTATCTGGCGCCCAGAGGAAGAAACTCATTAGGGAACAGAAAAAAGCAGCCGGTACATGGGTGGAAAAAGACCCAAACAAAGCTGGAAAGAAAAAGGAGCATGAACCGACAAAATCGGGAAATAGCATGTCCAAGTCAGGAAAAGTCCTGATGAAGACAAGCTCAGGTCCGACAACGTCGGGACACTCCAATACAGGTGGAAAAGAAGGGACAGGTAAAGGTAAAAGACCTCGATCTGAAAACTCAACTCCACCTGATATGCATGTTGCAAAAAAAATAAACAGGAGCACGAAAGTGCAGACTGTCTCCTATAAGGATGCAACAGCAAATCTCGGGATGGCGGTGATCCACAGACGCCATCCAGAAAACACCCTGAATCAGGAACAGGCAGGACTGATTCAAAACCGCTTGGAGGAGGCCGTGTTTGACACCCCTGGAGGTAGCGCAAACCGACTCCAATTCCAACGTACTTCATTCCATTCAGGGGTCCTCTGGATGACCTGTGGGAATGAATACACGAAGGAATGGCTCAGGAACGCGGTGGAAGGCCTGGGCGAGCTCTGGGAAGGTGCTGATCTGACAGTTGTTGGATCAGGAGACCTCCCCAGAAGGCCCCTGGTCCTCGTGCACGTTCCAGGTGCCATAAGGGAAGAGTCCATTCTAAAGGACCGTCTGGCTAGTCAAAATGCTAGCCTCAAAACGGGGGAATGGACTCTAAAAGGAAGAAAGATGGAAAGGGGCAAACGCTGACCTTCTCCATTGATGAGGCTTCTTTTAAGACTCTGGAGACGATGGGCTTCCGAGCATATTACGGTCTCGGAAGGGTGGTCTTCCGAGTTTTAAGAGGACCAGATGGCGGGGGTACGAGTAGTACAAGCGAACCTCCAGCACAGTAAGGCTGCATCTGCAGTCCTTACGAAAGTAATGGGGGGATTCGATGTGGCCCTCATACAAGAACCTTGGGTGAACAAGGGAAAAATTATGGGTTTATCAGGGATAGGAGGGGAATTGATTTACGATAGGTCCTCCCAAGTACCTAGAACTTGTATAATAGTAAGAAATAATATAAAGATACTGCCTTTAAATCATTTCTGTTTCAGAGACCTGACCACGGTCAAAGTAAGATTCATCTCTGATGGGGGACCGAGGGAGATTATTCTCGGATCGGTCTACCTACCAGGAGATGCTTCTGAACAACCACCATCCAGGGAAGTGGAGGAACTAGTGAGAGGATGTCGGGGCAAAGGAACGCATCTGATCATTGGGGGAGATGTGAATGCACATCACACAACCTGGGGAAGCACAAACACCAACCAAAGAGGTGAGTCTTTACTACAATTTATTATGGAAAATAATCTGGACATATTAAATGTGGGAAACAAACCTACCTTTGTAACAATAAATAGAAAGGAGGTTCTAGATATAACAATTGCAACTACTTTTATAGCTAGTTTTGTTAAAAAATGGCATGTGACTGATGAGGTGAGTTGTTCGGACCACAGACACATAAGCTACACATTAACAGGTTTTAGCACTGAAACTGAAACTTACCGGAACCCAAGGAAAGCTAACTGGGAGGCCTATCAGGCGGACCTAGGCCTTGAAATCCAAAGGGTGAGAGAGACGGTAAGAAATAGCGTGGATCTAGACCTAGCTGCGGAACAATTCCAAGAAGCTATCGTGTCCACCTTCAATCGCAACTGCTCTGAAACTACAAGGAGAACCAACAGGAATGTGCCCTGGTGGAATAACGACCTTGAAGTTTCAAGGGCGGAAGTACGAAAGCTCTTCAATAGGGCAAGTAAAGACGGAGAGTGGACCGCATATAGGAAAACTCTGACGTCATACAACAAGGCTCTGAGAATCGCTGAGAGAGACTCATGGAGGAAACACTGTGAAGAGGTAGAGCAGACCTCTGAATGTGCTAGACTCCAAAAGATACTCTCCAAAGATCCTCAGAGGACAATTAACTCATTAGAGACAAGAGATGGGAGATATACACAAAGCGGGAAGGAAACTCTGATAGAACTTCTCGAAGTACATTTTCCAGAATGCAAAATAAGTGATGAACCATTAGATACAGAACAACAAATGGTCTCGAGGACTCCAAATCGAGGTAACGAGGAAAGTTGGAAAGTATCTAGGGAAGTGGTTAATCAAAGCAAAATAAAATGGGCAATTAACTCATTTGAGCCATATAAATCACCGGGACCGGACGGGATCTATCCAATTATGCTGCAAAAGGCAGACGGCATTATACTCAGCAGACTGTGTACGATCCTTAGAGCAAGTATGGGACTAGGGTACATACCAAAGGTCTGGAGAAATGTTAGGGTGGTCTTTATTCCTAAACCTGGTAAAACAGGTGACAATAAAGCGAAATCCCTGAGACCCATAAGTCTGATGTCATTTGTACTGAAGACACTGGAAAAACTGGTGGACATGCACATTAGAGGAGGATCGTTGGTAGAAAGACCGATCGACCTGGATCAATATGCATACAGACCAGGAGTATCCACAGAGACAGCACTCCATCACCTAGTACAAGGAATAGAGTATGCTCTCGAAAATAAGGAAATATTATTAGCAGCCTTCCTGGATATAGAGGGTGCCTTTGACAACACCTCCCACAAAGTGATCACTAGGGCAATTCGTCAAAAGCAAATTGACGAAACAAGCTGCAGATGGATAGACTGCATGCTGAAAGACCGAATGATATTCTCAACCTTAATGGGCACAACATTGTCAGCCCGAGTTTCAAGGGGATGTCCTCAAGGAGGAGTACTGTCTCCTCTAATATGGAACCTTGTAATGGACGGACTGATAAGGAGACTCAAAAAGGAACACCATACTGTCTTAGGATATGCGGATGATCTAGTCATCATATCACAAGGCAAATTCAGTACTACGGTCAGAGAGCGCATGCAACAGGCTCTGAACATAGTAACGAAATGGACGACAGAGGTGGGTTTAAATATAAGTCCCACCAAATCAAACTTGGTACCCTACACCAAGAGAAGGGACTTGGCAGGTTTGGGACCAATATACCTTCAAGGTACGGAAATTCCAATGGTTATGGATGTTAAATATCTCGGGGTGATTATTGACTCGAGATTAACATGGTCCAAACAAATGGAAAAAGTAGCAGCAAGATCGGAAACCACACTAATGATGGCAAGACGAACTTGTGGGAAAACATGGGGGTTGAGTCCACGAATGATACACTGGATATACAGTGTAGTGGTTAAACCCATAATAACATATGCGTCTTTGGTTTGGTGGACAAAGACGACACAAAAAAATGCAATGACGAGACTAGGCAAGGTGCAAAGACTTGCATGTCTCAGCATTGCAGGGTGCATGAGAAGCACGCCAACGGCAGCACTAGAAGCCTTATTCGACCTTCCTCCACTACACTTCGTGATAATGGGGGAAGCAAGGATGGGACTATTTAGGCAGCAAGATAATCTGAGTAACAAAATAGTTAGATCAGGACACACTTCTGTTAAAGACATCATAAGTGAAGCCATTTTAGATATGAAAACAGACTATATGGCCACTAAACTTCTCCCAAGCCCTAAATATGAGGTAGAAATACCTCACAGAAAGGACTGGCAAGACCAAAGCAGACTGAAATTTCCCCGAGGAGAGACCTGGTACACAGATGGATCACAGACAGGGGAAGGAACAGGAGCAGGAGTGTACAGTGAAAAGAGAAACACAAAAGCCTCTTTCTCACTAGGCAAACATACCTCTGTATTTCAGGCAGAGATCTATGCCATCCTAGAATGTGTCAGAATTAACAAATATAGGACTGACACTCATAGGATAAACATACTAACTGATAGCCAGGCAGTCCTTGCGGCTTTAAATAGCCGCAAGGTAACATCCAGACTAGTAGAAGAATGTCAGAAAGAACTAAATGAACTAGCAGACCACATTAAAGTAAGATTGGTGTGGGTGCCGGGACATAATGGTATTTCTGGAAATGAACAAGCTGATGAACTCGCAAAAAGAGGTTCAGCAACAGCATATGTTGGACCAGAACCAGCTCTTGGGACCACAAAAAAGGTAGTCCGAGCGCAAATACAAAAATGGGTGCAAAGCCAACATAGACTTCATTGGAGGAACACTCTGAAACAGGTACACAGCAAAACCTTCATAGGTGACACATGTGCAAAGCGGGCCAAAGAACTACTGAATATCAGCAGGAATAAGCTAAAAATTATTACAGGTTATCTAACGGGTCATACCCCATTAAAAGATCACCTGCATAAAATAGGGTTATACAACGGGGACCTCAGCTGCAGACTATGTGGCATGGAGATCGAGACCGTGACCCATATCTTGTCTGACTGTGAGGCACTGAACTCGAGGAGACGGGCAATCTTCGGAGAAGCCAATGTGCCACCTGAAGTATATGGCACACATCCAATGGACCTATATCGTCTACTCGAAGGTACGGGGATAACTGGATGGGTGGACTAAATATGGGAGCAGAGTACAATAAGCCAATAGGCTGCAGTGCTCCCGGCATCTGAACGGCTCCCAAAATGGAAAAAAAAATTATTTATTCCTTCTCTCAACAAAAAATAGACAACAGTTATCAGTAATTTTTCAATATTATGTACATATACTAATTATAGACGGCTGAATCGTAGTCAGATTCAGGTTTAAGCCAATGATACCACCCGATTTGATTTATAACACGTGATTTTTAACGAGATTACATTTGACAACTTAACGATGTTACAGTCTATTACATTCTCAATATACTCTTCAACATAATTTAATCAAGTCTTTTTCAATTTTTTTCACTACAGCTTAGATAGGTTATCTAAATTGCATGTCGACTACCACTTCCGACTATATTTCGGAAAAAACATTAAGTACAAATTATTGCTTGAAGACGGAGAAACAATTACTGCTTTTATAAAAAAGTTGTTGAAAACTCACCTTAGTTTTTTGTCACACACTTGTTTTCGGCTTCTCAGCAAAGATAACTCCGGCTTCAAATTTTAAGGTTGGCTTCTAAACAAAAACATCTCCAGATTGTGCTTGCAGCCGTGAGCGAAAACATGCAACTAATAAAGTGAGTTTTTGTGGTGTGATTTATCGGGTCTTATCTCAAGATTGTAAATTTGTTTAATTAACCTATGGCATTGAAACTTCTTATCTGTTCGTTATTTCTCGATTTAGAAAAACAATATAATTTACATGGTTTATCAAATATATGTTAGAAAGAAATTATTTTTGTTAATATCTTGAGATGAGGGTCTTTTGCGTTAATTGTCTGCTATAGACACCCATACGTCTGCTCCACGTCTGACGACTCACTTGTTCCCTATTCTATAAACACTGTGTTCTATCCTCAGGTTAGCAAGTAAACTACAGGGATAGTCTTATCACTTTATTATCACAGTTCCAGGTTATTATACTTATTCTGACTTTATACATATCTACATTCACACATGGACATTATCATTGGCTACATTACACTTGTTTTCACACCAAGAGAGAGTCCTTCGCTTCTTCGTTCCCTTGAATATCGGTACATACAATTATGGCACTGTTGCCGTACTTAGTACTAATTGTGATATTTATGGATATAACACACTGTATCACCATTATAATTATAATTTTTTAAAGAAAAATGGGTTTTTATTGAAACACTCTGTATATTCACTAACTTTTATATTACATGAAGATTAAAATTTCCGTTTTACAATTTTTGAAATAATTTTTAAAATTAAAACCAGGACGTATGTTGGATAAGTCTTAATGGATAGGTAATTTGCGGTAATTGTCTGCAAGCTATAGACACCCATACGAAGTCTGCTCCACATCTGACGACTCACTTGTTACCCATCCGGAAAACTAAGATGTTCATAACCTCACTCTTTTGAAGTCAAATTACAATAGCACTCCTTTCCGCTCACGTTTTATGTAACAACGTGACGTTTGACGTGACAACGTGACGTTTGACATGACAACGTGACGTTTGACATGACAACGTGGCGTTTAACGTGACAACGTGACGTTTGACGTACCCTGACATGACGTCTGATTCGTTCTGAAAAACATCAGGTGTACTCCACAGTCCAATATAAGGTTGCCCTCAACCCTGAGGATGATAAACGTTGGTTCCTGGAACAGATAACACCTTACCCTAAGGACACTATTCAATAAGGGACTCTTGTGATATTGAAGTGGATTTCAGAAAAATTCTTTTATACCTTACGTCCCATGACAACTTAGTCAATACTAAAGATTATTAAATTTTGGAGTAATAAGTTTTTAATTGAAACACCTTGCATATGATTCACATAAGACGTTAAGGCCTTTCGAAAGAGCTGTCGTTTGCCCCGTCCGCGCACGTTGTGAACTCCCAATACTTTTGATCCACCCTGAATATGATTAGACGCTAAGGCATTTAGGGCAGGCATGTTACTTTTGATACACCCTGTATATGTGATCCACCCCCACCATTATTGCCACTTCGCGCAGGCGTATATCCATGTATGAAATTATTTAATTAAAGCTATACGGAGTCTTCTGGACATTGTCAACTTCTTCAGATGTTTCAATACTCCATGTATATGGACTGATTTTAACGTGGCAAAGTGACGTTTGACGTGACAACGTGACGTTTGACAGCGTAACGTTTGACGTACCCTGACGTGACGTGTGACGTTAGCTTTGAAGTTTATATTGAATGTTCTTTTCAGTTAAGGTTAGTTATACAGAACCTCATTCGCTCCGAAAAGTGCACTCGGTCTTTCAGATGAAGATAGCCTTAAGTCCTCAAAAACGATATCTCATTCCTGCTACCGATGATACTCTACCTTGGGGACATTGTTCCATCAACTACACCTATAGAGGAGCCAGATATGTTATCATTAAGTCAGGAGTCACCAAAATGGCGGACCGCGGTCCGCATCCGGACCGCTGCCCCATTTTGTGCGGACCCGCAGGAACACAGAAATTTACACAAACAATCGGAAGTTTCCAGTGAAGAGTTCTTGATAAAATTTGTGGATGGTAATAAATATCCAGAATTACAAAAATTAGCTTTGAAACTTCTTACTTTGTTCGGATCGACATATATTTGTGAAGCAGCATTTTTGAAGATGAAGTTCATAAGAATAAATTTCGATCTCGACTTACTACTAAACATTGTAACACTTGTTCTCTCCTTAAGAGACAGATCCCGGCTAGATACTCTCTCAAGGGTGGATCGACTCCATGCTGATGCCACACTAGGTATGCCAGAGGGTTGACAGACTATAAGAACTTAAGGGCGCCACTACCTTTTTAGACGTTGACGAAAAAAGATGATTTAATTTTAAGAAAAGAAACTAAGGTGAAAAAGGTAGAAACACCTTGTAGTATTTACTGAAAGTTGAAAATAAAAAAGTTACAAATTTACATAAACCCGGACACAGTCCCTACAGCTCTTACAGCCGGGTATAGAAGAAATGAAAAAAAAAGAAGTTCAAATATTAAATTTATTCTGCCATTAAGGTAATAATGTTAGAAAAGGTAAAAAACCTGTACTTCTTTAAGGTACTTAGCTTGTCCTGAAGTTGAAGTAAAGCTGTCGGTGTGGAAGTATAGATGTCTTGGAGTTGAAGTATAGTTGTCGGTGTGGAAGTAGAAATGTCTTGGAGTTGAAGCAGTGTTGTCGGAGTGGAAGTAGAGATGTCTGGTGATGTAACGGAATCTAACGGTAACCTGGCAGGGGTATCCTGGCAGTAACGATATTTTGCAGGGGTATCCTGACAGTAACCTGGTAGTAACGGTATTTGCAAAGGTAACCTGGCAGGGGTATCCTGGCAGCTGTGCTTACCTAGAAGTTCAGGTGGATTAGGGATATGTAGGAACTTGAATGTAATGGGGCACATAATGTTGGTTTAGCTTTTCAGGTAAAAAAGGAAGGCAGTTGTTTGAAATAATGAAATTTAAATTCACTGAAAGCTTTCCAACATATATGCCCCATTTAAAACAGTAAAAATTATCAGCCAAATCAAAAAAGTACTAATGACCTTTGAGTATTAATTATAGTAAAAAGTTATGAATAAATGAATAAACCATTTCTAAAAGAATAAAATGTTTAATGAAATGTGAAGCCGGTACTGGCAGAGTATTTGAAAAGGTTAAAATGCAAATGTTATCCATCTTTGAAAATAATTAGATATTCTACAACAGAGAATCTAGCAAATGTTTGCATTAAAAAAAAAGGTAACAGTTATTTACGATAAAAGATTTAGTTGAAAGTAATGTACAAGTATAAAAGAAATGTAGTTGACCACGTGGTATGTGTATATTCGTCTATCTCTGTAAAAAAATACGAAATACACAAAAAAATTATATCAGCCACTACTTTAGAAAAAGCTTGATAAATATAAATTATAATGCTGGACTTACCACAGCAATTTAAGGTAAAACAATTAAATTTAAGAGACGGTAGGAAGATACGTCCTTGCTACTCAAGGGTCGGTAACGAAAAGAAGGAAAATCGAGAATGAGAATCGAGCGTTGACAATATATGTCAATTGTCGTAACGATCAACGATAAGGGAAATTTAGATCACAGAACTATATTGGAAGTGGTTACTATGACGGCAAGCGGTAAAATCAAAATTATTTCGTCAAATCGGAACAGGTCGATAGACATGTTACAACATCTCCAGGATTCAATGTCAATAGCTGGCACCAATTTTACTCCAAACTTCAGACAGATAATTCGCAACAAAAAATGTCATTTTTCGCATTGATACCTATGTAACAAAATACCTTTGTTATTTCCTTTATTACATTTGTTTAATAAATATTTTTATCTCCGATTGGCAGCAAATTTTAATTTTCCTGACTGATATCAATCTGCAAAGTATTACTTTTGCAGCCTGTGATTAGACATTTCCATAGCAACCAACCAAAATAAAGAGATTGTGGGAATTGTAATAATTTGAAAATACAATATCCTCCTTTATCATTATGAACAATCGGAGAAAAAATTATATGTTCAACTTGGCAGCAAAGTAGATTGACTGCCTAGTTAAACAAATAACTATTTTCTCCGATTGGCAGCAAATATTAATTTTGTTGACTGATATCAATCAGCAAAGTATTACTTTTCCTGCCTAGGCAGCAAAGTGATTACTTTGCTGCCTGTGATTATACATTTCCATAGCAACCAACCAAAATAAAGAGATTGTGGGAATTGTAATAATTTACAAAATATACAATATCCTCATTATGAACAATCGGAGAAAAAATTATATGTTCAACTCGGCAGCAAAGTAGATTGACTGCCTTAGCTGAATTCCTAGCCTCGCTACGCTCGGCTATGAATTCAGCCTCGGCAGTCATTCTACTACTTTGCTGCATAGATAAACAAATAACTATTTCCTATAAATAAAATGTGCGGACCACGATGGTCATTTCATTTCTTAAAAACGACCCCGAGCGAAACTAATTGGAGACCACTGTCATAAGTAAACGAGGAAGGTAGCAGCCTAAGACCTTTCCGAAAGAAGGAACCGTTTCTATTAGAAGACTTAAAAGCCATAAAACATAGTGGTTCGTAGGCATATACAAGGGATGTATTTGCCACTTTAAATAAAACGCGCCAAAGTTCTATCTCCTTATCAGATAGCGTGGAAATGAACCAATTTAATTACTATTTGACTTATTTTCAGGAAAAAAAGGATATGTGTCGGTGTCTTTTGAGCCTGGTGTGTGGAAATATCTTATGGAAATTTAGCAGCCATTATAGTTCTAGCATGGTCAATACTATGAATTTAATGAAAATTTCAGAGTAATGAAATACATTACGATACACGTAACTCATGACGTTTGATGTATCAAGTTTCACGTATATAAAGACGTTAAGGCCTTTCGAACGAGATGTCGTTTGCTATTGCCCTGTCCGCGCACGATCGGTGTTTTGTTCGACGCCAATCGGACTAAGTCATCGTTCGTTCGACACCGGGCTAATAATTTATGTTTCTAGACGTTATGGCCTTCTCAACAATACGTGACGCTTGACGTCGGGCGATGTCATCTGATTCTTTCTAATGGTACACCCTGTATATGTTAACTTTTAATCAACCTGGTCATGGACCGCCCCCTTTGTGCTATTCTATTCAAACATCGCTAATGCACATTCGTTAAGGCTCTTTCGCCTTCCCAATTTGTGACATACCCCCGTACAAAACTACTATTAATCATTATCTTGAACGATATTCATACTAATGCACCTACGGCACGTCATATATAACGACGCTACATTTGACATGTGACATTTTCTCCGCTACACTCTGTATATGTTAAACTAAAGATACTTTCGATCCACCCTGTATATGATTCACGTAAGACGTTAAGGCCTTTCGAACGAGATGTCGTTTGTTATTGCGCAATCCCGTCCGGTTGCCGCACGGTGTGAACTCTTGCTACTTTTGATCGGTGTGAACTCCCCTTAGGGGCCAGTTTTTGCTATTTTCCAGTGGCTCGATTTTAACGATTTTCTTATGGAGATTCCCATGTTAGCGCCTCCACCATAAGCCAGAACCGGTGCTGCCCCTTTACTGTTTTCTCGTACAACTTTCTATATTTCATTTGAAAAACTTGGAGGAATTTTATCTGAATAGGAGATTTCTCTGTACTCGAACCATAACTTAGATATTGCTTCTTTTTCTTCGGGATTACAGTGTTTCAAATTTAGTTTAGATAAATTTTCTTTTAGAATCTTATCAACATTTGGCTTCACACTGTAATCTTCGTTATTTGGCATTTACATTTAATAATTCTACACCAAATGGTGCTGAAATAATAATCTTCTGTGGATTACCAGTATAATTTGATATTGTGGTTAATGCAAAAAAAATTTTATGTTTACAATTCCCGTGTGAGTTAAGAGCGGCGAACTTTATCTGTCCTAGTAATCCAAATCCATTTTCCTGATTTACGGGAAGTCTAACGACTTGCTTTGTGTTTCCAGGAATTGTTATTACATAATTATTTGATAATGTATTATTTTCATTCATTTTAGAGCGATTGTTGAAAATTAAATGAATTTCAATACGAGGGGTAATCAATAATTTCGAATCGATATTAATGATAGCTTGTAATTTTTTCAATTGGTCCATACCTATTAAACCTTGGTAATTGTTATTAAAATTGAATATACTATAAAATTTGTGAGTACCACATACATCAAAAATTTCAAAAATTGGTATTACCACTATTCCATCATGAGAAATTTGAATCTGGAAATGTTCGCGGTTTCTTAAATTGGGGTAAAAACGTTGAGCTATTTCAGAATTTATTAGACTACATGAACTACCTGTGTCTACTAAAAATTTTGCATTTTATTGGGGTATATGAATAGATGGTAGCTCGGTTTCGAATAAATTATTGATTTTTATCACATTTGTTGGTTTGGTGGTGTCACGATGTGAATATTTATATCACCTGCCAACATATTATCGGGATGATATTCGTTGCAATCAGTTTCTTCATTGGAACAATAAACATTTTCGGTTGTATTTCCGTTATTATTAGTATTATCGAATTGTTGTCTGTAATTGACATTTCGGTTACCTTGGGCTGTTTCTATGTTATATAGTTCTTGGTGAGTGAAATTTTTGGGACCGGTACTTTGAAAATGATTTCTATTGGAGCTATGTCTTTGAATAGTGGGGTTTCTGGTAGACATAGACATTGGTTCAGGGATATTTTTGGTAGTTTGGCCCGTAGGTTTGAACACATTCGTCCGATGTCCAAAAACTTGGCGATTAGTGAAATATTCAAAGGCAGGCATATTCTGCCTTGCCTGAATATTAATGGGTTGTGAGGGAAAATTGTTATTTTGAATATCTTGACCATAAGACTTATTATTACCATAATTTTGAAAATTCTGATTTGGATATTGATTAGGTTTCGGCAATTGGTGGTTTTGATTATAAGACATATTTCTGTTATTGGAGTTTTGTCTGGAATTTGTATTTTGAATAAAACCATATTGTTTTTGACCAAGGTTGAAATTTTCTTCTTCTACTACGTATGACATGGCTAACTCTAGTGAGTCGGGATTTCTTAATCTAACTAAATCTTGTGTACGGCCTGTTAAACCGCGAATAAAGGTTTTTAGTGATAATTCATCGTTTTTTTAATTCTAAATGTACGTTCCTCTACACTCAAATTCATTGATATTAATTTTGAACCAAGCGAGCTTCTGGCTTTTTGAATGCTTTGCCAAAATGTAAAGAATGATTCATTTCTAAAAGGTTTCATAATTATTATGTCTTGAACAAGACAATCTAGGTTTCTTTGATCCCCAAAACTAAGCCTAAGTAAATGTTTTAAATTAAGATTTTGTGAATTTTTGTATTGATTTATAAGGCAATCACAATCACAATCCAAAAATATTTCTAAAGTGCCACTATCACCATTAAAATTAGGTATTGTATCAATGTATAATTCCATTAATTGATAATTTACAGGAATGTCGTTATTAGGCATTGTATTATTTTCTAATGATAGATTATTCGCCATATCAATTAATTCCTCAATTTTTGTAAATTCTTAAAACTACAAAACAATAAATCGTACTCTAGTTTTCTTAACACTCATTTCGAAAAAATATTATAATCACTAATATTATTAACAAACCAACGAGAGAAAGAAAAAGAAAAAAAATAAGCAAAAAATTATGTAAATATCTATATGCTTTAGTTACTCACAAGTGATTCAAAATTTTTGCCAAAAGAACAACTGTAATTAATTTAGGTGATAAAGGAAGGATAATAGGATGGCTCACCCAATTTCCAATTCTTCGTTAATGGTGCTGGGACGTATTCTCCGTCTGGACACTCACAAGGAAGTCTTCAAGTCCCTTTTCCTATTTTTCGAAAACTGTAAGTTCATTCCACAAAGAATTGAAATTCACGACGTTTCACGTTATGCACACGAAAAACTATCTCGAAACTATACTACTGACTGCGCCAATTACCGTACTGTATAAGTCGGAAGAGTTTTTAAAAAGAATTTATTTATTACAAAATAACAATTGAACTTGACAATACCTTGACAAAAATTAGAATGAGCTGAATTACAATGTTCTATAATTTATATGCTCGATAATAAATGCTGACAGTGCACCGAGGCTGATGTAATACAACTCCCTTATTGTGTAACATAGTGTGGAGGTCCTACCATATCTAGCATCATTTTGATTGATGTTTTTGACTTCATTTTTTGTCGCTATATGTAAAAGACCATTATCGAATTGTACAGGATGTTCCAATAAAGTGTGGCGTATCAAAGTTATATTTTTTTTTATGAAACACCCTATGTTTTATTGCATTTCCTGATTGTCCCTAAGAAATAAAGTACTCCTTTATAATGGTTCCACATACCTAAATACAGAGGGTTCCAAGTTATGCTGAATTTTTTAAAAATATGAACATTTCGAGAAAAAACTAATTACTCATTGATATAACAAATTCTAGCAAATTTTCGCTTACATCTCAATAGTTAGACATTCGTTGAATGTATTTCATAGTTGAGTAATAAAAATTTATTCACAGGGTTCTCAGAATTCTCAGTTTATTAGATCAATCAATGTGTAATATCGGGCTTATTTTGAATGGAACACCCTATATTTGAATAATTCATCATGTTCAAAAAATGTCTCTTTCCAAACGGTATAAGTGTGTCCTATACCTAGGTATTATACTTTTCGTGCAATTTACAATTTTTTTAATTGTATGCTAGATTGATTTCAAAACATCTGTAATTTTATATAAATTGTTTACTAATTATCTTGACATAGTTGGTGTAGAAAAATAGTGAAGCTGCTAGTAAATATGCATACTTGTAATTGCTGGGTACACCAACTCTTTTTTACCGATAAGTATTTGAGTACATCATAAAATAGAAACACATTTTCAATATAGGAAATACATTAATACTACAAATTCAACATCAAATTTCATTAAAAGCAAAGTATGAAAAATTACTATAATAGCCCCAATACCGACGGAGTGTAAACGTTTTGGGAGGGATTGTGGGCTAATATGTTATCGGCCCGTATGTTTTTGACAGACACCTGGATTTATTTAAAATTATAGTTAATAGTAGAGTAGTGAAAAAAATAGGAAAAAAAAGTCTTATGAGTAGATTTCACAAAGCGTAAGGGTCCAAACAGTAAATTAAAACTAGCATGAAATTTCGTAGTGAAAACTTCTTTGGGCGCGTTAAGCACTTTTTTTGGGGGGGGGGAAATTGATTTTGCGTCATCGTCAGGCTATGTTTACCTAGACTTTGTATGTGTTCCTCTCATAACATATGGGGATACAATAAAATTTATAAAGGACGTAATTTTGTGTGTGAAAGTTTCCATCCATCAATACTATTCGATGAAACTTTTGAAAGGAGTCAATGTTTTTGCAAACATCTTCATACATCAATTTTATTGATGTCGGTTTTGTTTAAAAGATAATTGATCAAGACACACTACTAATCTAATATTTCGCGTTTTGTTTAAAAACAAAATGGCGGACACATCCAAACTTTATCAAACTTTAAAACTGACTGAAAATTTTTTGTTTCGCACTGTATATGTTTGCGAATTATTTTACGAAAGTTCAGACATTTGTGAATGTAACGAGAGGTCAAACATAGAAATCGGTCAAAAATTGTCTGATGTATGGCTAAATTAAATTAAATTAAAATTCACTATGTAATAACATACTTGTTTTTTTCGAGCCATACATCAGACAATTTTTGACCGATTTCTATGTTTGACCTCTGATTCTGATTCGCACCCTTCAAGAATAGGTCGAGGGAGCCCTCCCAGGATACCAGGATGGAAGAATCGCCGATATATTGATCGCTTCTACGAACCCGGAGAATCGGAACCCAGATCGTCACATATTCCCCTACCTCTATGTATATACAAAAGGGACTCTTGGTCCTTATATTTATAAATAAAAATGGGGGTGGATGCGCTCCTCTATCCCTTATCATGATTATAACTGGCATTGTCTGAAAAAAGAAAAAAAAATTCACATTTGTATCAAAGCATTGCTGATTATTTTCACTAGTGGAGAAAAATGGGATAATTAATATAACTTCAGAATACTGAGGTTAATTCAATAACTACAACATTTTTTTGCGTTTTCGAATAGCTATTGAAAGTTATAAGAAAAATATTTTACTGTTTTCAAAGATTGAAAGTTATTGAAATAAAGCAAGTAATGAATTGTGAATTAAAAAGTGTGTTTCAAATGGTGCAATATTTTTCTTTTCAACCATTTAATGTTACTCATCATTGAATAAGCAAGTAATACGTTAAATTTAAAAGAAATAGCTTCAGGAAATTCTGTGAAGATATAGACGCAACACCTGCTGCGGCAAGACTTTACAAAGTCATGGCGAAAAGTAGGGTCAACACAGATATGGCTTTGAGAAAGCCAGACGGCAATTATACCGAAAATGAGGGGGAAAGAGTTCGACTCTTACTAGAAACTCATTTTCCTGGAAGCATCCCAAATAGGGGAGACAATCCTCTCGAAGCTCACAGAAGACCTTCGAGGGCAAGTATTACAATGGCCAAACACATTTGTAGTAATGATAGGTTGAAATGGGCTATGAACACCTTTTCGCCTTTCAAGACACCGGGAGCGGATGGAATTTTCCCAGCATTGCTCCAGCAAGCTCAAGACGAAATTCTACCGCATCTGGTTAGAATTAGTCGAAGTAGCTTAGAACTGGGTTATATACCAGAAGTTTGGAGAAGGGCAATAGTAACCTTCCTTCCAAAAACTGGGAAAAGGGACACAACAAACCCCAAATCCTTTAGACCAATTAGCCTAACATCGTTTGTACTCAAAACGATGGAAAAAGCAATTGACAACTACATTCGAACGGAAATCCTAGAGAGACTACCTCTCCACCCATGTCAGCACGCCTACCGGGCAGGCAGATCTACGGAGACTGCACTGGTACAACTGACGGAGGATATCCGAGGTGCTCTAGACAACCAAGAAACTGTAGTATGTGCATTTTTGGACATAGAAGGAGCTTTTGACAACACTCCACATGATGCTGTCAAAAGAGCATTAAGCAGAAGAGGTGTTGACAGCACAACATCCAAATGGATGTCGGAACTGCTCACCACAAGAGTAGCAGAGACAAGGACAAGCAAAGACATTGTCACCATCTGCACTACCAGAGGATGCCCACAGGGAGGAGTAGCATCCCCTTTAATGTGGAGTCTGACGGTTGACGAACTCCTATGTGGTTTGACGAATCTAGGAATATCCTGCCAAGGATATGCCGACGATATTGTCATAACAGCCAGGGGGAAATTCGAAAATACCCTTTGTGATATTGTACAAAAGGGTCTGAACTATACAAATAGCTGGTGCAGGCAAGTGGGACTCAGCATCAACCCCACTAAAACCATCTTGATAGCCTTCACTAAGAAAAGAAAACTCAACCTCAAAACCATAAAACTTAATGGAAACGAGATTGAATGGAGACAAGAAGTCAAGTATCTAGGCTTGATTCTAGATAGTAAGCTCCTGTGGAACAAACACGAAAAGGAGATTACCCACAAGGCGAAAATGGCTCTGATGGTCTGTAGGAATCTGGCAGGGAGAAATTGGGGTTGCAACCCAAAAATCCTAAGCTGGATGTACACTGCCATAGTGAGACCAATCATCACTTATGGAGCCATTGCATGGAGCAGCAGAACTAGTCTATTGACAACGAGAGAAAACCTCTCCAAAATTCAAAGACTAGCTTGTATATGCATTACAGGAGCAATGAGAACATGCCCAACGGCAGCAATGGAAGTAATTCTCAACCTCACCCCTCTACACATGGTGGTGGAGAGTGTTGCAGAAAAAACAAGATACAGACTAAGTAGAGAGGGAATCATTAAAAGAAAAACCACCTCTTCACTTCTTAGAAATCAGACAACCTGGGACATGCCACAAGACGGTATGATGAGAAAGTACAACTTTTCGAAGAAATTCGTTACAGAATTGAGCAACAAGAAGGAATGGGATCCGAATACCATTTCCAGAATTGGGAAGAATGCCATTCAATGGTACACAGATGGCTCAAAAGCAATAGGAGGAACTGGGATAGGAGTGTTCGGGCCAGGAACCAAACACTCCGAAAGCTTGGGAAAAACCCCAAGTATCTTTCAAGCGCAAATCCACGCCATAAGAAAGTGCGCCCAGTTCAATCTTGATAAAGGATACAGAGGACAAAGGATTATCATAATGACAGATAGTCAAGCAGCCATCAAAGCACTGAGCTCTTGCGTAATCAGTTCTAAGATGGTTTGGGAATGCCTAGACAAACTAAATGAATTAGGCGAGAACAATATAGTTACTCTACTATGGATTCCAGGACACACTGGAATAGAAGGAAATGAAATAGCAGATGAACTAGCAAAGAGGGGGTCGGAAATACCCTTCTGGGGGCCTGAACCTTTTTGCGGAATCAGCCCCAATGTAATATTGGAAGAAATAGGCGAAGCCGAAAGAAAGAGAAGATCTGAACATTGGAAAGATCTAGTAGCGCTTAGACAATCAAAGATTCTCCTGGGTGACTACAACCAAAGGAGATCAAATGCATAAGTCAATGCAAGACCGCACTAAGAGTTTTAACAGGGATCCTAACGGGACATTGTCGCCTGAATGGGCACCTGAAAAAGCTCAAATTAGTGGAGGAAGAAGAATGCAGATACTGTGGCATGGAAGAAAAAACCTCCATCCATCTACTTTCCAACTGCACAGCACTCCAGAATCCTAGAGCACAGTACCTGGGAGATTACTGGATAGAAGAGGAACATTTACCTAAGCTGAAGCCTGCAGATATCCTAAAATTCCTCCGGGAAATAGGACTAAAGGAACTACTAGTTTCAGAGACTCTCCTCAGAAACTAAGTAGAAGTAAGGGGGCACAATAGACCTTTTAGGTCTCAGTGAATGTTACCCCAAACAAACACACATACACATACATACACAATACGTTAAATTCCAAATGAGTATCAAAAAATACATTCAAAAATGATTGTCAGAATGAAACAGGCCCTGCGTAAAAAAGATACTTACACGGTGAGATGACGATAGATAACTTCTTATTTTATCCATAATTTTGTTCACCAAATCTGTAAGAAACAAATACTAAAATTATTTTTCTAACCAGGTGCGATTTTTTGAATAATAAAAAACTACTGGTTTGTGTTCATTGCTACACCGTCATATATACTGATTACTATCAACTAATAGGTGCTGATGGTTTGTTTTGTTACTTTTACTTAGAAATTCTAAATCAATTTTATTATTATCCAGATACAGCTTCACGGTTATTGCGAAAAAATTCTTTTTTTGATTTCCTTTCAGCTTGAATGGGAAGGGAATAAAACTTCGATTATTTCTGCTCTGATTCAGTGGTATGAGAAGGAATCCAACATCATCTTTCCAGTTCCCACATATCCTTGAGCGATGCATAAACCAATTTTATTTTCTTCTCGAAGGACCACTCTAAATTGACCGTTAGAGACGGTGTGAAATCAAAACGGGAGTAGGCAAGTGGGAGCTAATTGAAGAGTGCCATGATATAAATATACCTTATATTACGATATTCGTCTATTGCTAAGATATGGGAAAAAGAATACAAAAATTAGAAGTGACCGGATGTTAAGATCACTTCACAATAAACTATTTTCTCAGCTTTTCTTTCCAAATCTATCAATAATCAACTATAGTTATCACAAAAAGCACAACACTGATGGAAAAGAGCGGACAACTATGTAGAATGAAATTAGTTGTTATGAAATATTGTGGGAATGAAATCATTGCGGAAAATCTAATCTTACTCGCTTGGTTCCTCAAATCACCAAAACACTACTTTAAATAATTATGGTGGCGAGCTAGGTATTGTAACGACCTTTCCGTTGCTACTCGTTTATTTGACGCCTAAAATCTGGTAACTGATGCCTCGGGCGCCAGTTTTTTAAAGTGGTATGCTCCACTTGCTCCGGGCAGCGTCAGTGAAAAAGGAAAATACTCCAGGGGTCAATATGGTGTTGACGAATGCACTGTAGCCGGTTAAACAGATTTTACCTGTCCTCCTGGATTGCCAACCTGTGTATTCGCTGCTGTATTTTTCCTCGCAGTTGCAAGAAGTTGAAGGAAAACAATGCTTATTCTCAATATATTTATTAAATCCCAAAATTACTACCCTAAAAGCAACGGTATCTAAAAGCGCCAAACTACGGGTTATTACTACGAGGAACGGGGTGTGCAAGCGAAAGCGGGTGCATGCTAAAGCGAAAAGTTGAGCGTGCGCAAACAAAGCTCTCGACCAGTCAAAGTTCTACGGCAGAGGGGTACGGTTCTCAGGTTACGCATTATGAAATTCCCGCCCTGTGTTTCTTGTAACACTTTTCCAATATCCTACTCTGACTCGAGTAGCTGAAGGCCCAAACACGACTACCACTGAGATGTGAAAACTCAGCGCCCTCAATGGCAGTTTCGCGACTACTACTGAGATGTGAAGACTCTGCGCCCCCAGTAGCAGTTTTTTTTCCCCCGGTATATGAACGGTTGGCTGAAGGCCCTAACACGACTACCACTGAGATGTGAAAACTCAGCGCCCCAGTAGCAGTTTCCTTTCCCTCGGTATATCAACGGGTGGCTGAAGGCCCAAACACGACTACTACTGAGATGTAAAAACTCAGCGCCCTCAATGGCAGTTCCGCGACTACTACCGAGATGTGAAAACTCAGCGCCCCCAGTAGCAGTTTCCTTTCCCACGGTATATCAACGGGTGGCGAAGGCCCAAACTTAGAAATGCGACGGTTGAGAACAGTACCCAAGTTCTAAGCAAATGAAATTAGAACTATTTTCTTGAATGATGAGAACTCGTCGGGATACAAAAGGTGAAAATATACCTACTGTATGCTTTATCCAGCTAAGAGAAACAAGAGAATCACTTCAAAGATTAAGACTATCAAATTGAACCAAACCAGAAAAAATTTGAACTATTCGATTAGCTAGTTTGGAGACCAACTCCATAGCACACAGTTCTACCTTGGGAACTGTCACCACTTTTTTCAGTGGGTTAACTCTCGACTTGGCAGCGACTAAACGAGATGACCTAGAGTGTTCGGAGTAAATAACTACAAAATAAATGCAGCCGCCGTAAGCTACTTGGCTTGCATCAGAGAGCCCGTGGAGGGATATGGAAACGACTTTTTTGTTCTCAACTAATTTTCGTGGAATAGATACATATCCAATAAGAGGGATGACAATTTTTCCCAATTTTGTAGGATATCAGCATTAGAAATGGGAGAGTTCCAGCCTAGGTTCAATTGCCAGAGTTTTTGCATAATTAATTTGCCTGAAACCACTTAAGGATTAATAACTCCTAATGGGTTATAAACGCAACTTAGAATTGATAGTATGATACGTTTGGTAAGAATGTGCACATTTGGGACGACTAAAGTTTTTATATTCAACGTATCAGAATTGGAATTCCACTTTAAACCCAAAATTTTTCCTGATTCAGATAAGTTGAGATAGAGTTCAGACTCGGAAACTAAAGATTGCTTGTTCAAAAATACGACAGAGTTTGATTTCCATTTATGTAGCTCGAAACCATGTCGGTTTAGGTTTTATTTCTATGTACAATTTATCTAGGTTACGGTAGTCATTAGTACCGCGCAAAATATCGTCCATATATGTTTGCTTCAAAAGCGCATTTTGAGCTTTTGAACACTGAGGATTTCTCATGGCTATTTCCTTGAGAACGCGGGTGGCCAAAAATGGAGCACAATTTTGTCCAAAACTAAGACTGGCTAACTCAATTCATTTAAATGAATCGGATGGGTCATCGCGCCACAAACCGAAAATATCGAAAACGGCATAATATATCAAATGAGTTAGGTTGAACTTGGTAGCCTTTAAGAGTTAAATCGTTAAGAGCTACTCCAGATTCCGTTTTTGCAGAAAAATCCATCACTACTCTCAATTTGGTGGAGGTGCATTCTTCTAGTATTACTGCCCGATGAGGAATGAAATATTTAAATTCCGTACCGGAGCGGTCCATTAAATTCAAAGGTATTACTTTGGCATGGTTCATTGTAAAATATTCGGCTACCACATTTCTAAGATTAAAAAAAATTTGGAGTTTTGTAAAAATTTTTTCTCTTGTGCGAAGAATCTCTGCCTTGCCATACAAAAGAATTGACCTAGTTTTTTATTTTTGTCAGTGTAAAGCTGGATTTATAATCTTGGCGTTCGCTGTTGGCGTTCGCGCTAGCGTCCTTAATTAAAAGTACAAAAACCCCTAAGACCATTTATATCTACCGTTGGCGTTGCCGTCTGCCGTTGGCTGCCGTTCGACTTAAGGCCTGGTTTCGCACGTGCCATGAATGCATGCGTCCGACGCTTGCAGCCGCTGAAGCGTCTATCGCATCCGTTTGAGTGGTTTTGCTTGTGCGTCTAGATGTAACAGTCAGCACTTCGCAGTTCAGTCCGTGAAATCATCATGGAGTTTGTGTTAGCCGCTATCTGTTTCCAGACATTTTTTTTGATAATTAGATCTTTATATTTTTCACTTGAGACATCATAAAGGCATTTGTGAAAGGATACTAATTCAATTAATAGGGACTTTTAGCTTGTCATAAGTTTTTACACGTATCCGTATCCGTATTGGAGTTACGTTGACGTAAAGAAATTGTCAAGAAAACCTTTTTAGCAGAAAACGTATCGATTCGTTCTGTCTTTAATTGTATAACCTCAAAGTTTTTTTATTTCACCTTTTTATATTTTTGTAAAACGTAAAATGGCACATTAAACAATCCATTACTGCTAGACGAGAAAGATGATGATTTTAAGAAGAAGACCTGTAAAATAGCACTAATAGCACGGAATACTTACTTTGGTCGGGATACGGATACGTTTAAGTATATGGAGTAGGGTACGTAACAATACGTTCAACGCATCGTATCGGCTGAGACGTAACGGGTCTACACATGCGCTGTTCGTTACGTATACGGATAAGTGAGAAATTTAAGACAAGCTAAAAGTCTCTATTAACATCTCGTCATCCCGGCTCCATTTTTTCACCACTCATGTTAACGGCTCGTAAATGCACAATCGTATGCGTGACTGTAGACTGAGCAAGTACTAGATACACAATGATTAGACACTAGCGACTCGGGTTTATATATTAAAAAAAAATGGCGAAGGTGTGGTTATTGTGTAAATACAATTATAATTTCTATATGAGCAAAATAATGTATTAAACAATACCTGACATTGAAACAGAAATAATTTGTACCATTTCAAGAACAGTACACTGAGAAAAAGATTTATTTGCGACAATTAAAATCTTATTATGTCAAATAAATATGATTTTCCATATGGCCTAACTAATATTTCATTTGAAGTTAAGAAAGGATTTGTTCCAAGTTTGGAAAGTAATATTGCTGATGAATAAAAACATATTCATTGTCAATAATAAAATGAATTATCTATTGAAAATTATATTTATTCTTGTAAAAATGTATCATATTTGTTTTGAACATGATTTATCAAGGTATAGTTATATTAATCTTCGGAAGCATTTAAGTAAATTGGATAAAGTAGTTTTCCAATAACAAATAATCATTTTTGCAGGCTAACTGTATTGTTTTATTATAAAAAAAATCATTTTATAGCAGAATAACATTTCTTCATCATAAAATAATGTATTATCTCGTTGAAATATATTTCTTTACTATGAAAGAATGTATTGTTTGGGTTACCGATATGTTTTTTATTTGTAAAAAAGTATCGTCAGAGCAAATCATATTTTTTTGCTGGAAACAAATGTTTCTCCTTCAAGAAAACTATAAATGTTCACTGAAATTAAACATATTCATCATAACCGAACCATAATATATTGCCTTGTGGTGAAAAAGTATATTTCATTAAAAAACCAATTATTTATGATGTTTATAGGAGATACCTACATTGCACTATTTAATACACTAAACTTTTGAAATGTTTCCAAATATTTATAAATATATAAAAGGTTCACAGTGTATTAGGATAGTATGGGTAACTTCCATTCGCTTCTCTATTTATGCATAAAACTGTTTAGTATGAAAGCAGGATAGAAATACATTTTTAAAATAGGAACCGTACATTCATAAAATGGAAACCATACATTTTTAAAATTAAACATACCTACATAGTACATGATCTAAAACATAACCAACAATGGTATCCACAAGACAGCCTTGTCCAGCCTTAAGTGTGTTCATTGATGCTTTTCCCATAGTAGTATTTTGGAGTATATTTGACAGGTATAATTGAGAAATGTGTATGTTTGACGTACATTTTGCTTGCTTTCCATTCCTTCCTACTTGAATATAATTAACAACAATTTCCTTACCTTCAAAGCGATCTCACAATTCTTGTAATCGCCATGAGTTTAACAATTCATTCATTTCTATTATTAAAGTCATTTTTGTCCAGAGCACTTCAACCACAAACTTAACAAAAACAAAATAATCATTAAAATTGCACAAACTCATCTAATTTCACTGACTCACGCCAAACGATCGGTACGAATCTGAATAATAGGGCAGGGTGGGGTGAGAGTTATTTGTATTAATTGCCACATAATTTGTGGGCTAATGTGATTTCTTACAGGTGAAGAAATAGGTGATTCGGATTGAGTAAGTTTTTTTCTTGTAACAATAAATGTACAATTATACTCAATCACTCATTTTTTCGGTATAAAGTAGATCTTATTTGAGGCTAATAATCTATAGGCTTATTTAAAAAATGTAAATTTCTGTCAAAACTTTGGAATTATTTACTATGAATATTTAATTTGTTGTTCTAAAGTGATGAAATATTATTCAGTTAGTTTCATTTAAACCATATGATGAGTAGATTCCACGAAGTGAGGGTTTATACAGTTAACTCAATTATTCAAGATGTTATTTTTTTTTTCAGGGTAATGAAAACAATTTTCACCAAATAGCATCGTTATATTTTATAACAAAATATTATATTGTGCTTCATAATCTTTGTTCTATAAAGGTACGCATAAAGAAGAACACATTTCTCCACGTTAATATGGTTTCTTAATAATGAATAAGCAATGTTTGTGTTAGCGCAACGGCTTAAGAATGTGGACTGTATTTAATAGAGAATTTGCAATTGGTTAATCTTTACTACTAAAACTTTAATTTTAAAGGGACTTACCCAAGTTGTTGGTGTCTTCCAAAAATGGCTCCACGATCGATCGTTTCGCACTGGAAATTATTTCTTGCCCTTGTGACACTATTAAAGTTTATATTTATGTTTGCGAATACAATGGCTCTTATGGTCTGTAGGAATCTGGCAGGGAGAAATTGGGGTTGCAACCCAAAAATCCTAAGCTGGATGTACACTGCCATAGTGAGACCAATCATCACTTATGGAGCCATTGCATGGAGCAGCAGAACTAGTCTATTGACAACGAGAGAAAACCTCTCCAAAATTCAAAGACTACCTTGTATATGCATTACAGGAGCAATGAGAACATGCCCAACGGCAGCAATGGAAGTAATTCTCAACCTCACCCCTCTACATATGGTGGTGGAGAGTGTTGCAGAAAAAACAAGATACAGACTAAGTAGAGAGGGAATCATTAAAAGAAAAATCACCTCTTCACTTCTTAGAAATCAGACAACCTGGGACATGCCACAAGACGGTATGATGAGAAAGTACAACTTTTCGAAGAAATTCGTTACAGAATTGAGCAACAAGAAGGAATGGGATCCGAATACCATTACCAGAATTGGAAAGAATGCCATTCAATGGTACACAGATGGCTCAAAAGCAATAGGAGGAACTGGGATAGGAGTGTTCGGGCCAGGAACCAAACACTCCGAAAGCTTGGGAAAAACCCCAAGTATCTTTCAAGCGGAAATCCACGCCATAAGAAAGTGCGCCCAGTTCAATCTTAATAAAGGATACAGAGGACAACGAGGTGTTTCCTTTAATACAGCGGGTTTAACAATAAAACTAGTCTCTTATCAAAAGAAGGTACTTAATGGTTTTGAAACTGGTATAGCATTTCATACGAAATTAAGCCATGAGCGACTCGTCGAATTTAATTTAATAAGAGGGCGGCGCGAACATACCGCCCACCAAAATTGGAATGGTTGTCCAATTTTAGCACTAGAGAAATTAGCAAAATTTTGAAAGCGACTAAAGAAAGTTACCCAACAGTAACAAAACAAAATGAAACTAAGAAAACAATGAGCAAATAAAGAGAAGAGAAAAAAAAAATATTTAAATAAAGGAAGATGTCATTCCGGGAGGAGAATGAGCTTGTTAACTGGACGCGTAACAATGCTAGTGGGAGTTTGAAGAACGACAACGCGTGAAACACCGTCTTGACCATACTTCAGCTCAGTAATGCGACCCAAGGGCCAGGATAAGGGAGAACCATTCATCCCTTTCAATATTACAACGTCACCAACTTTGAGTGGTTTGGAGGGTGAGGTCCACTTGGTACGTTGAATCAAGGTATTGAGGTATTCCCGAGACCAACGACGCCAAAATGATTGGGATTTTGAGAAATTATTTTCCAACGAGAGGTTAAATGAATATCATCAGAAAGAGGGATTTCAGGTCTTGATAAAAGCGGGACACCGATAAGAAAATGACCTGGACTGAGATAGATGGAGGCTTCATTAGGGTCTGAGTACAACGAACATAAAGGTCGACTATTCAGAACAGCTTCGATTCGTGCAAAAAGAGTGGCATATTCTTCCGCGGTGAAGATTATTTCAGCACACAAGCGATATAACAAGTTCTTAACGGATTTGACAGCTGCTTCCCAAAGCCCGCCAAAGTTAGGGGCAGCTGGAGGATTGAAAATCCACTTAATTTCGCGTTGCGACAAAGTGTCAAAAATTTCATGATACTGAGTATTAAGGAAATGATAAACTTCCTGAATGTGCCTGTTGGCACCAATGAAATTCCGGCCTTGGTCGGATAAGATGGAATGGGGAAGACCTCTACGAGCAATAAATCTATCGAGTGCTGCTAAGAAGACGTCAGTAGAAAGTTCGGAAGCAAATTCTAGATGCACAGCCTTAGTCGCGGTACAAACAAAAATGCATAGATAACCCTTGGTGATGGTGGCTCTACGGAGACGAGAAGCACGAACTTGAAATGGTCCGGCATAATCAACACCAGTGTTAAGAAAGGGTCTACCTGGCTGAACTCGACAAGAGGGTAAATCGGCCATGATGAGCTGAATATTGGAAGCTCGAAAACGATGACAAGTGAGGCATCGGTGAATCACTTTACGTATAAGTTGACGTAAGGAAAGAATCCAATAACGGGCGCGTATTAAAGCTTGACACGTGGTGGGTCCAGCGTGTAAGGCAGATAAATGATAGTGCTTGCATATGAGCATGGAAAGGTGAGCTGACTGGGACAATAGAATTGGATGCTGCGCATCGAAATTTAAGTGAGAGTTTTTGAGTCTACCGCCCACCCTGATGACCCCATGGTCATCAAGATAAGGGGTTAGTTTTGCAAAGAGATTTAACCATGTTAGTGACTCTAAGTTCATGCAGAACATCAGCAAAATGGTGTGACTGTGTACGCAAGATGATTGTACGCAATGCATCTTGCAGCTCAAGAACCGTCAAAGGGCCTGAGGAAAGAGGTTTAGAAGCTTTAGTAGATCTACAATTGAAAATGAAACGCCGCATCGAAGCAACAACTCGTTGGAAACGTGTGAAGGAAGAGAACCGTAGAGAGAATTCTTCAAATGAGGAAACAGGTTGAGTTGTGATGAGCGCTAAGGGATTTGATTTAAGCTCTAATAAAGATTCGGAGTTCAAACTGGCACTGCGAAAGGGAATAGGCCATTTCTTATGGTAATCGTTCAATAGGGGAGGACCTTTAGTCCATAAATGAAATATCTTATCTTGAAGTAAAAAAGAAACAGATAACCCTCGTGAGGCCATGTCAGCGGGATTGAGAGCAGAAGGTGTTATTGTGTCGATGTTTCAAGGGTTGTAAATAAATAACTCAAGCGGACTGATGTTGATCACAACCTTCAATGATAAACTATGTTGAAAATACGTTCACAATCGTAAAACTAATAAACGTAATAATATAAAAGAAAAATTGATAACAACTTTCAAAATGCTAAGTAACTGACAATTCTCATCATTTTTTATAATGTCACTACTGACATATTTTATTACACTTTTGATAATTAACAAATTTTGTGTAGTTGCTACATTCACAATTCCAACCATACCGCTCGCCTTGAAAGCTGACGGCTTTCGAAATCGTAATTTAGTTTCGTAATTTAAGAGTCAAGTGGTGATATCGGAAGTTTTGAAAATGCTCTTTTTTTAACGCCATCACTAGCCTTCACACTGGCTACTCGTACTACGCCATCCTCACCTGGATGCACATTTATGACTCGTCCAATTTTCCATAATAAAGGATTAACGTTATCTTCTCTTATTAAAACCATAAGACCGGGTTTTAAAACTTGTGAGTCGTTCCACATCCATTTGGTACGCTGTTGGAGATTATGCAAGTATTCTTGAGACCATCGACGCCAAAATGTTTGTGTTATTTGTTGAACTTGCTGAAACTTGGATAATCGATTAACTGGAACATCTTCAATGTTTTCTTCGGGGAGTGTATCCAATCTTGCACCGATCAAGAAATGCCCAGGAGTGAGGGGGTTTAAATCGGTGGGATCATTTGACAAGGGACTTATTGGACGTGAATTCAGAATTGATTCTATCTGTGTTAGAACAGTGTAGAAATTTTCATATGATAAATGTGACATACCAATTGAACGAGTTATGTGATACTTCATGAGTTTAACCGCTGATTCCCAGAGTCCTCCGAAATGTGGTGCTCTGGGAGGAATAAAATGCCATGTTATATGGTTCTCCAAAAGATAATTTTGAAAGCCTTTATTTTCATATAAATTTTTCATAATTTCATAAACCTCATTTATTTAATTGGCTGCTCCTATGAAATTGGAGCCATTATCTGTCCAAATATTTTTAGAAAACCCGCGGCGAGCAAAAAACCGCTTTAATGCATTCAAAAAAGCATCAGTGGACATGTCTCCCACCAATTCTAAATGAATAGCTTTGGTTGAAAAGCAGATAAAAAGACACACATACACCTTTACCAATTTCCTATTTCTCAAGGTGCCGTCTTTTACAAGGAAAGGACCAGCATAATCAATGCCACATGACTGAAAAGGTCGAGAAGGTCTTACACGTGAGGCTGGTAGTTGCTTCATTATAGGATTAAAACCAGTAGGCTTAGCCCTGAAGCACAGAACACACTTCCTAACAATCTGTCTAATCGAATTTTTTGCGTTTATTGGCCAAAACCTTGTTCTTATAGACGATAAAATTGTTTGAACCCCACCATGTAAGGTTCTCCTATGTTCATGAGCAATTACTAGATCAGTATAATGATGCTTACTGGGCAATAACATGGGAAATTTCTGATCATATGATACCTTTGCGTTATTAAGCCTCCCTCCCACACGTAAAACTTCATTTCTGTCCAAGAAGGGATTTAAGCTAATTATTGAACTACCTTTTGCTATCTCCTTCGAGTTTTTCAGATCAGATATTTCCTTATGGAATTCGATATTTTGAATTAATTTAACTAAAACTGTTAAAGCATTTTGCATTTCTCCTACACTTAGATTAGTCGTTATAATATTTTTATTTTGTTTTCTTAACTTTAAATTGGTAAGGAATCTTAAGCAAAGAGCTGTCACCCGTTGCAGTTTGTTCAAATCTGAATAATTTTGAAAGAAATTGAAATTATTTGTAGAAACCAAGCACGATACCTTTTAAGTATTTCTTTGTTCAGGAATGTTTTCTAAATTAAAATTGTATATTGCAGATTCACTTGGCCAAAATCTGCAATCATCACTTAGCCATTTCGGTCCTGACCACCATAAACTAGAGTTTATTAATGTAAGCGGATCGCATCCCCTTGAAATTATGTCAGCAGGATTATCTGCAGAACATACGTGATACCAATCCTTTATTGCTGAAAGGCCCTGTATCTCTGATACTCTGTTCGAAATAAATGTTTTCCATCGTGTAGGTTCTTGTGATAACCAAGCTAAGACTATTTTTGAATCAGTCCAAAAGAACCTCAAAGTAATTTGTATATTATGTAGTGATTGTAAACAGCTGTTAAGTAATCGCGCCAGTAATAAAGCCACACATAATTCTAACTTTGGTAGTGAGATAACCTTTAAGGGTGCTACCCGTGACTTAGAGCATAATAACTGTGTGTATACCCTACCATAAGAATCACTACTTCTTAAATAGATGCAAACTCCATATGCAGATTCGGATGCATCCGTGAACCCGTGGATTTGTATTTCCACGTAAGTGGATAAGAGTACATGTCTAGGTGTAGATATTTTGCTAAGATTGGCTAAACTATGAAAAAATTCTAGAAAGTGTGAGCTAAAACCATCAGGAATAACGTCGTCCCAACCTATTTTCAGTTTCCAAAGTTGCTGTAAAATGCATTTAGCCTTGATGATGACCGGCCCCAAAATACCAATTGGGTCAAACACTTGACTTATCATTGACAAAACTGCTCTCTTAGTTAACTTATTTGTGGGAATTTTAATATCGATTGAAAACTGAAATTCATCTTTATTGGGATTCCATAATACTCCAAGTGTTTTGACAGCTTTGTCAGTATCACAAATATGAAAGCTCTCTTGAGATTTGTCTAATCCCAACATATCCGTTGAATTTGACATAAATTGTGTTAAAACAAAACCGCCAGATTTTGAAATGTTATAAATTTCGGTTTTTAATTTTAATAAATTATCAATTGAATCATCTCCCGTTATCAAGTCGTCTATATAAAAATCGTTCAAAACTTTTTCACATGCCTGTGGAAACTGCCTTTGATTAAGAATTGCAACTTGATTCATTGATCTTATAGCCAAAAATGCAGCAGAAGCCACACCGTAGGTGACAGTATTAAGCACATAATGAGCCAACTCCTGATCTGGACTATCACGCCACAATATCCTTTGAAAGTTACGTTGGTCATCTTTAACAAGAACTTGGCGATACATCTTACATATATCCCCTTTAAGTACATAGTTGTACGTTCTGAACCTTAACAAAATAGAAAATAAGCTGCACTGTACAGTTGGACCTACATATGAGACATCGTTAAGAGAAACACCCGAAGAACCTTTAGCGCTGGCATCAAAAACCACACGCAGCTTAGTAGTGACGCTACTTTCCTTTAATACTCCATGATGAGGTAGGTAGAAAACTACATCATTAACTTTGATCTGAGAATCCTTTAATTTGGTCATATGACCCAATGACTCATATTCGTGAATAAAATCTGAATACAATTTCGAAAATTTCGAATTTTTTGCCAATTTGTTTTCTAAACTCAAGAAACGGCGCCTAGCTATTTCAAAAGTTTCCCCAATGTCTTTGTAGTTTTCCTTTAATGGTAAAGCGACTGTGAAGCGCCCCGATCTGTCCCTGGAGTAATTTTGTAAAAAGTGATCCTCACAATATTGTTCTTCTTTAGTAAATTTAGTTGTTTTTTGCGCATTAGGCAAGTCTTCTAAAACCCAAAGTTTCTCAAGTTGATCTTGTACATTTTGCTTATGGAAAGCAAACAAATTTCTGAATTTAGATTATTTTTAAACTGCAATGGACCTGTAACTAGCCAACCTAATTTTGAACTTTGTAATATTGGTTGATTTTTTCCTAATGTAATCTTCCCTGATGATAGAAGCTCATAAAAAATAGATGCACCTAGTAAGACGTCCACAGTGTGAGACTCATTAAATTCAGGATCAGCAAGCACAATACCGTTTGGTATATTTAATTCTGAAAGATCAAATGATTCACTTGGTATTTGTCCGGTGATGTTGTTAAGTACAAGAAATGATAGATTTTTGCTAAAATTTCCATGTAAAGATTTTATTGATGTATGAACCTTCTGTGATATATTAGAAACCATTTGATTAATTCCAGTAATTGGGAAATGTATTTTCTCAGGTTGGAGTTTTAATCGTTTAACTAAATCTGAAGTTATGAAATTGCTTTGAGAACCTCCATCAAGCAAACATCTGCAAGGAACATATTTGTTATTTTTGTCCAAAATACCAATTGTAGCTGTAGCCAAAAGAATCAATGAGTTATTCATTTGACTGCAATGTGCATTAACATTGACATGATTTTCAGATTTATTTTCAGAATCAATCATTGATTTTTGTACATTTTCCTGAGACGCAGCATTTGCCTGCTTATACGACGTGCCAGAATCCCTGTCCCTATGTAATAGAGTATTGTGCCTCTTACTTTTACAAATTTTACAAAACCCTGTGCACTCGTGATTCTTTGAATAAGGTCGTAGACAGTTGACACATAAATTAAGACTTTTGACCTTATCAAAACGCTCTGTAGAAGAAAGTTTCAAGAAATCTTTACAATAAAACAAGCAATGATCTTGTTTGCAGTAAAAACATTTCAATTGTTTATCTAATGAAGTAGCTAAATGACTCATTGCTTTATGGATGTTTGGTTTTCCGCCATAATTAAAAACCCTATTTTTGTCAAAGTTTTTATTCATTGAATCGCTACTGCTGTTACGGTTGTATAAAGTTTCTAGCAACTGGCTTCTAGTGTTTAAGAAATTTGGAAAATCTTCGAGTGTCGGCAAAACACCAGAAGGTATCTTACTCTCCCACTCTCTCTTGCTAACAAAATCTAATTTAGAAACAAATAGATATATAAGAATTGTGTCCCATGATTCAACAGGCTGACCTAAACTCTTTAGTGACCTAATGTTTTTGTTGAAACAATCTAAAACGTTTCGTAGCCCTGCTGTTGTTTCCTTTGTTAAAGACGGAAGCTCAAAAATATTTTTTAAATGTGTGTTAATTATAACACGCTTGTTTTCGTAGCGTTGCTTTAGTAGATCCCAAGCGATACAATAATTAATATCTGTAACTTCCAATGACTGAACGAGACCCAAAGCTTCGCCTTTTAAGGAAGACAATAAATAATGAAATTTCTGTATTTCACTGAGAGACGCGTTTTTGTTAATGAGCGAGTTAAAAGTATCATGAAAATGCATGTATTCGTGGTACGACCCATCAAAAGTAGGCAGGTTTATCATAGGTAAGTTTACACGAGAAGCCGTTGGAATATTTGCATTTTCAATCATACCACTGATTGCTATATTTGAATTTGACATCTATAATTGTTTGCCCTTGTGAAATCACCTCATGATAAAAGGTTTCAAAATTATCTCTCTGTTGATTTTGCTCTTCGCTGTTGTCAATTCTTTCTATTAGATTTTGCACGGTTTCAAATTCATCTAGTAAGGACTCTGCTCTATGTAGCCTTTTTGATAACTCAATTATATTTTTTGAGATGGGAAATTTTGAATCTATGAAAGTTTTAAAACGGGTTAACTTCCCTTTTATGCAACCTCTATCTACCTTTAACTGTTCTAATTGCTCTGTTAATGTAATTTGTTCTCTTCTTGCCTCCGTAGGAACAGGAGGATCGTTATTAGACATTTTGAAGTGTTTCTTTGAAAAAACTAGTGAAAAATATAGGTATTCAAATGGACAAGGAATCTAAGGGGAAAGTAAATGGATTGAGCACACCTGATAGAAGTTCAGCTTCTGAATTCCGCCAAGCCGCTCGCCATGCAATTCTTACGGCTCGACTCTTTACCAATGCTTTTATTTCTTCAGCAGGCTGTTTTGCCTCTGTACCAATGATTTGTTTCTTCACCAGGATCTTCTTGAACGTAAATATGACAATGACTTATTCTTTACGTGGCTGCCGGTATCCAATGTCTCACCAAATCCGGTTCGAAGTGCACCAATGTTATTGTGTCGATGTTTCAAGGGTTGTAAATAAATAACTCAAGCGGACTGTATAACTATGTTGATCACAACCTTTAATGATAAACTATGTTGAAAATACGTTCACAATCGTAAAACTAATAAACGTAATAATATAAAAGAAAAATTGATAACAACTTTCAAAATGCTAAGTAACTGACAATTCTCATCATTTTTTATAATGTCACTACTGACATATTTTATTACACTTTTGATAATTAATAAATTTTGTGTTGTTGCTACATTCACAATTCCAACCAGAAGGACAGTGAGACCATGTGGAATTAGGAGGTGAGTGATCTATAATATGAGCAATGCGATGTGAAACAAAAGTTTCAAGAGTATGCGGAGGAGTACGTAGCCATGCAAGTACTATTTCAGAGTCTGAAAAAAGTCTGATGTCAGATAGTGGTTTCGGATATCGGATATGCAGCACCGAATTGATTAAATCAATTAAAAGTACTGCGGCGCAAAGTTCAAGTCTAGGGATAGAGAGTGTTTTTAACGGGGCCACACGAGTTTTGGCCTTCCACAGAAAGGAATGACGTGAGTTAGTTGATTCGAAACATATGTACACTACTGCAGCATAAGCAACAGACGAGGCATCGGCAAAGCCTATCAGGTGTATCTGATCAAAATTCGTGTTAGGAAGTACACAACGAGGGAGATGAAACGTGGCGATGCGATCAAGATTTGTGATCACTTGGTTCCAATATAAAGCAATTTCAGAGGTGACAGGTTGATCCCAATCAAGTTTAGCGAGCCATATCTTCTGGATAATGATTTTAAAGGAAATGATGAGTGGAGATAGAAATCCATTTGGGTCAAAAATTTTGGCTAAAAATGACAGCATGCTACGCTTAGTATATGGCGAATCAAAAGGCTGAACTCTGAATACAAGGCAATCGCGAGATGGTTCCCAATTCAAACCTAAAACCTTTAAAGAATTGTCCTCGTCATTGAACTGTAGAGGAGCTTCTAAATGGCTTGGAGGCAACTCTCTAAGTAGCTGAGGGTGACTAGAGGACCATTTGCGTAGTTCAAAGCCTCCAGACGAAAGTAAGTTTATCAATTGCATTTGCAAATCCAATGCCGATACAATGTCGTCAGCACCGGAAATTACATCGTCAACATAAGTCTGATTTAATAGGGCATGTGAAGCTAAAGGAAATCGATGTCCTTCATCTTGAACGAGCTGATGGAGAACGCGCATGGCAAGGAAAGCGGAGGGGGCCAAGCCATAAGTAACAGTGTTGAGCTCAGCTTCTTGTTCGGGAAGATTGGCTTTGGGTTTCCAGAGAATATGCTGCATGTGACGATCTTGTTTATGTACCAGAATTTGCCGATACATTTGTCGAATATCACAGCAAAGAGCAATTCGAGAAAGTCGAAAGTTGAGCAATATGTTAGACACATCTGACTGTAATTTAGGTCCCTTGATCAAGCAATCATTTAAGGAGAGACCTGATGAGTCAGGACTAGAAGCATTAAAAACTACTCGGATTTTGTTGCCCTGATTTGTAAGTTTAGTTACTACATGATGGGGAATAATATACTGAGCGGGTTGCAGAGACTTGGACATGTGTCCTAAATCTAAATATTCTTGTAGAAATTGTTCGTATTCCAACGTGAGTGATGGAGTTTTATCAAGACGTTTGATGAGCTGAACAAGTGAATGACGAGCAACCTTCTGATTACTATTTAAAGGGGCTGCATTTGGTTTAACTGGTAATATCAATGAAGTGGTTTGTTGATTTCGATCACGGGCTTGGATAGGACCTATAATTGTCCAACCAAATATAGTGCTGATTGCGACCGGACCAAGTGAACTGGGAACGAAAGGTTGGGGTAGTCATAACTGGGGGTAGACGTCAGCACCCAAAAGTAAGTCTATTTTGTCTGACCGATGGAAATCAGGATCGGCTAAAGTTAAATATCGAAAAGCATGAACAACCTCTGTATTAATGCTCGAAGGAGGTAAATGATCAGTAATATGAGAAACCACTGAGGGATTTATGTCAATATGATTTGGAGAAAATCTAGAGGAAATTTGGCAATTAATGGTGCCGGGAGAGGTAGAACAGTGTCCGCCAATACCTGATACGGAAACTGGCATATCTTGTATCCTTTTACTTAACTGGCTCGATAAACGCTTTGAGATAAAAGACAATTGTGATCCAGGGTCAATAACTCCTCGTACGGGAAGGTAGCCTTTGCGTTGATCCAAAATGCGAGCGCGAAATGTACCCAACAGGGATGTCACAGGCATTGTGGTCGTACAACTAAACGAGAGTGAGGAGCCAGGAGTAGGTTGTTCGACAGAGGAGGTAGGTGTAGTATTGGACTCATGATTGATATGATCCGAAGTGATGCGATTGGAAGCAGAACTGTGACTTAAATTGTCCAATTGAACAGGGTGCAAGAGAGTATGATGATTACGGGAATTACATTTCCGGCAGCCAGATGTAGATTTACACTGTGATTTCAAGTGAGAACCTAAACAGTTGAAACAACGTTTGTGTTGTTTGATGAAATTGATCTTTTCATCTCGAGAGAGAATGTCGATCTTCGAAGACTTTAGCGGTACGTGCATCAAGATTATTTAATGATAAAGTTAACAAAATAAAGTTTGCTAGATCGTCTATAGATAATGCTTTAATAGCCTGTACAGAGTTTTGATGAGTCTCGTGAAAATGCTTCAAATTGCTGAGTGAATTCGAAGAAATTGGTTTGAAATTGAGAATTTCATTTAAATAGGCTTGAGCAATTCTGCGAGGAGATTGATATCTGTTTACCAGTGCCGCATAGGCTAATTCGTGATTTTCACCTGTTAGTTGTAAATTAGAAATAACTGAGAGCGCGCTTCCACTCAGGTTAGAGCGTAAGAAATGAAACTTTTCGATAGTGGAGAGAGACGAGCTATTGTGTATAAGTGATTGAAACAGCGCAAAAAACTCAGGCCATTTCTCAATATCACCCGAGAAAGTCGGTAAATGAATTTTAGGTAATGCAAAATTACTTTGAGAGCTCTGAGTGGCCATCATGGTGGGAGCAGTAGGTGGAGTGGGTTGTTGACTATTCAGTTGTAGAAACTTGGCTCTTATATTAAAAATGATGGTACGAAAAGCACTTGAAGGTGCTTCTGTATCTGTTGATTACATTATCTGCGGAGTGAGCAATATAAAGTGGACTGTATGTTTTGTGGATTGCTGGTATATAAACTCACCAATTTGCTATGTACACATATATTACACAAACTTTACACTAACTATTTACAATGCAAAGATGGGATTAACCCAGAGCCTTGAAGATGCCCCAAAGGCAGAGCTTTAATATTTTACATTAAATAGGGATGAACCCATAAGAGATGACATTTGTTCATGAAAGGAACAGAACTGACACACACACACCGCGTGGTTGTTAGCTGTCAAATCATATCAATCAGCATACACTTGAGCGACGAATCGTCAATCTAAATTATAAAAATAATTAAGTGTTGGAAGTTGTTTCCAACATGCTGGGGGCCTTATGGTTTCACATGAAACCTTACAAAATTCCAGCGCCAAAAATAACATAAAAAATTCCTTACTTTTAAAGTCATGACCTTAAAGGTCTTTCCAATACATTAAAATGTACAGAATACAAAATAAGAAAGTGATCGAGAACACTACATTGACAATATAAAAAGGTTACTTACCTACAGCTGAATATTTACAAGCTATTAAAAAAAAAATAAAGAAATTTATTCATGTATAGGTAGTACGGCTATTTTTGTAATTGATCTCAGGTAAGTGCCATCTCTTGTTTTAACCTATAAAACTCTTACTTTGTTGTCCTTACCTGGCAATGTCTTTATTATGCGGGCAAGTTTCCATTTGAAGGAGGGAATGTTATCCTCTTTCAATAGAACCAACATTCCTTCACTCAAATTTGGTAAATTGTGGCGCCATTTTGGTCTATTCTGCAATTGCACCAAATAGTCGATGTGCCATTTTTTCCAAAACTGCTGCTGCATTTGAACACAATGCTTCCAAAATTTTATTCTGTTCTGGGGAACTTAAGTGATGTCAGGTTCTGGGAAACTGGTTATAATTGTTCCAGTTAAAAAATGACCTGGGGTTAAATAATCTAGATTGGAAACGTCACTGGACATGGCGCATAAAGGTCGGGAATTTACGATTCCTTCTACTTGTACTATTACTGTGTTAAGTTGTTCATAAGTAAGTTCTGTAGATCCAACTACCCTTTTTAGGTGATATTTTATACTTTTTACCCCTGCTTCCCATAAACCTCCAAAAACCGGTGAGTAGCTAGGTATAAAATTAAATTTTATTTTTTCATTAATGCAAAAATTATCTACCTTTTTACTATTTTCGTAAAATCTCTTTATTTCATTATTAGCCCCTTTAAAAGTAGAGCCATTGTCACAAAAGACATTGGAAGGCTTCCCCCGTCTGGAAACGAATCGCTTGAAACAAGCCAAAAAATTTTCTGTTGTGAGATCAGATACAAGCTCTACATGAATTGCCTTAACAGCAAAGCATACAAATAACGATATGTAGGACTTGGAAATTACGGATTTTCTTATTCGTGATTGTTTGGTCATGAAAGGACCGCAAAAATCTATGCCTACATTTTGGAATGCTCTAGACGCACAAACTCTTTTTTCAGGCAATGATCCCATTAGTTGTTCAGAGCATTTTGCTTTAGATTTAAAACAGGTGATGCATTTATGCAATACCTTTTTAATTTCTCTATTTCCGTTAACTAACCAATAATTAAGATTTAGAGAACTTAAAACTTGCCTTGAACCGGCATGTAATAACCTCAGATGCTCTTGCTGTTAAAAACTCGTTTAACAGTTTGTGGTTACCCCGTATACTCCATTTGTGGAAATCAGTTCGACTGCCCTCGACTTTCCGATTTCTTCCTCGGTTTTAACGTTCATGCTACCATGTGTGCCTCTCATCGCTCTCTTGTGAAATAACCCTACTTGAGCAAAGTTGTGTTAGTGCATCAGCCCACTATTATCTAATTTTAAGATGTTTAGTTATAATAATATATATTCCTAATTTCATAAATATTGTAGTGAACCGATAAGTAACAAATTGAAGTGCAAAATCTGCCTGGTAAGCCAAAACAATTGTTTAAACCAATTTAATCACTTTCTGCCGACTCCATTCGTAGCGGTGTTGCCATACGCAAAAAGCATTAGAAGTATTGGTATTATTATAGTTCTTGAAGAATAGTAATCCCTTCAACTCATATTATTTGTACTATCTATAAACTTTTGGATAAACTTTTGTATTATGTAATTTCAAGACTTTTCGAATAGACAATAAAAGTAACTCGTTTCGCGAGTGCTGGAGTGCGGTTGCCAGAAGATATTCTGTGTTATTGCTACGCTGCACATTTGTTCACATTTTTATGAATAAATATTTATACTTGCTACATTCTAAGTGTACCAGAAGTTATATCATTTATATTCAACCTTTCCTTTTCTCACGGTTTCGTGAGTGGTCCTTCGAGTTCTATATTTTAATGAAGTTTCATTTCAACTTAATCAATTGAAACTATGTATGGCACTAATCTAAACCACTGCTCTACTGCTATATTTTTTGTGGTCCTTGTTTTCATTTGAACTAGACTATAATATAACCATACATAGCTTTTGTGGTCCTTCGAGCCGGATGTCCAACTTACTTTTTTCTGTGTATACGTGTCTCTATTATTTCTCTCATATGTTCTATAGCACATATCTGATGTCAAACTGACATGCAATCACTCAAATTAATTCTGTAGCTTCAGTCCTCCAACAAGTGTCTGAATTAAACCAGAATATTCTTCTAAACTGATATTTAAAAAACAATTTCTTAGTATCGGGTTTGAACTATCGCAGAATAGAAACAATAACTACTAATCGGGCAGTTCGTGAGTGTTCCGGGAAAATTCTAATGCTTGGCAACACCGCGGATCTTCAACTACAAGTCAAGTGCCAGGAACTACGCGCGCATTTTACTGGTGAATGCGCCTCCTTCTCTCATCCCTTTTGATCGACGTTTCGCAGAGTCAAACATCCAGCGATCGCTGAAAATAAAAGAAACACCACATTTGGGTTTCTAAATTACTTATGTCTTGTTTGTTATTGTTTGTAAATGTATTGATTTTTCTATTTTCGAATGGAATTTTTTCACTCTTATATTTAAAGCACGATATATCTCTTTCATTTAGATATAATCTGTCGCTTCGTAATTTTGATAGAGTAATTTGAATGTTTATTTTATAAAATATTTTCAAGTTGAAATTTGTTTGCTATTTTATATTTTCGTATCTATGCAGTGCTGTGCATTATTTAATTACTTTTGAAAACACAATTTTTCTATTATATTGTTTGCGCTGGTAAATATTTCGGCGTTTATAACTTTGTATTACTGACTGGTAGTTTATACATGAATTCATTTCATATTTTTTCATTGTATCTATATTGAATTTTTTTTATTAATAGGTTTTTCTGGTTTTTTTTTTGTAATTGAAGCAAAATTTCTTAATCTCCCTAGTGCATTTACTGTTGATATTTTTATTGATTAATTTGTACAAATATCTTCCACATTTTATTTACATTGTTTGCATCATAATTGCTTAGATTTTATCTTGGTAATATCTTTTGATTATTTACCTTAGCTGTAAAATGGAACCCACTTTGCGAAATCTTAAAAACAAAAGAGCGGGCTGCAAGTGTCAACTTTCTAGAATAGAAAATTTCTTGAAGGATCTCACTGGCTCTGAAGAAGCATATATTTTAAAAGTCAAACTTGATAACATTAAAACTCATTATAATAATTACCAAACTTATCATCAGGAAATAGTAGGACTAGCTTCTAGTCCTGATGAAATAGAATCCGATAGTGGTCAATCAGAGAACGTTATCGATGACCGATTTGAATTAGTTATAGCTCAATTGACTTCTTTAGTAGATAAAGCACATCAAAACAGAGTTTATCCTTCTGATAACTCTAATATAGTTCTTCCAAAAATCAATATTAAGCCTTTCACAGGCATAGCTTCGGAGTGGACCTCATTCTTTGATTTGTTTACTGCCCTTGTGCTTAACAATAATAAACTGCAAAGTAATAGCGAAAAACTTTATTATTTGAAAAGCCTTTTACGGGGACAACCCTTAGAACTTATAGACAGCCTAAGCGTAACAAATCAAAATTTATCTGTAGCTCTTGACATATTAAGCAAAACATATGACAATCAGTCTAATTTACTTTTTAATCTGTTTGCCAATTTATTGGATCAAAAACCTTTGGCGAAAAGCAACGCCACCAGTTTAAGGGATTTCTATATATCTTCTAAGAAAAACTTAGAATTAATAAAGAGTATGTCTCTCTCTTCCGAACAGTATTTCGATTCATTGATAGTATTTCTTTTAGAGCAAAAGTTAGATTTCAATTCAAAAAAAGCTTTTGAAAGTGAAAGAGAGACTGCAGAATTGGCAACTGTCGACTCATTTTTTGAATTTTTAAAGAAACGGTACACGGTGCTAGAAAATTTAAATTTGTTTGAATCTAGTGGACAAAAGAAGGATTCTAAGTTGGCTGAACAAAAACCGAAAGTCAGTTTGCACTCTAGTATCGGCGATAGAGCAAGGCCAACATCGAACTCCCTCCAGTTAAACAAATCAAAATGTGTTTATTGTTCAGATTCTACTCATTCTCTGTATAGATGCCAAAAATTTTCAGCTCTCTCTCCGAATGATCGACACAAATTTGCTAAGACTGGCAAACTATGTTTGAATTGTCTAAATCCTCTTCATTTGCTTCCTGCTTGCAAATCTTTGCATCGGTGTCTAAGCTGCGGCAAGCCGCATCATTCCCTTCTACATTTTGAGCCAAATTCTCGTGGATCAATTTCAAATAATCAACTCCCTGTTAATACAAATCGTAGTTCTTCTGTACGTAGCTATGCACAAAATCCGGATGCTACAATTAATCATAACTTGAATTCCGTAGTAAATAACCCTGATCCAACTTCTCATGTGAATGATGTCCCGCAAGCTTCATTGGCAGCCACAAGCTGCGTAAACAAACTAGTTCTTCTTCCTACTGCTTTGGTGAACGTACATTGCCGTGATGGAACAATTGTCACAGCTCGCTTGCTACTAGATTCCGCCAGTCAAATGAGTATTATTAAAAAATCTTTTGCAGATAGTTTAGGAATACCTTATAGATCTTATAAATTGAACATTTCTGGCCTCGGTAATAACCGGTGCACTCAGAGCACTAATGTCATGAATCTTAAATTCAGCTCACAAGTAGATTCTTCTCGTGTATTTTATGTTACCTGTTCTGTAATTGACAACATTACAAGTCAATTACCCCAATTCGCAATTTCACCTGATAAATTCAACTTACCTAGTCACGTGAAGCTAGATCTAGCTGATCCCTTATTTTACCAGCCAAATGAAATACAAATTTTGATTGGAGCTGATTTATATTTTAATCTTCTAAAAGGTGATGTTATTAGTATGGGAGACAATTTGCCCACTTTTGTTAATACCCACCTAGGGTATGTAGTAGCTGGTCCCGTCCCAGAAAATCGTATGATGAAAAACACTTCTATTCTCTCCTTCTTAACAGTTAATGACAATCATCTGTATGAGCCTCCGAAAATCAGCGAACTGATAGAAAAGTTTTGGGAAATGGAAGAAATACCCTCTTCCAAAACAGTTCCAAAAGACGACGAAATTGCTGAAAATATATTTTTGGAAACAACAAAAATTCTACCTTCCGGTCGATATCAGGTCGACCTGCCTTTTATTCCCGACTCTAATAAAAGATTAGGTCATTCCTTGTCAATAGCCAAAAGGCGATTCTGCTCCCTCGAGCCCAAATTCGCTAATAATTTGGAATTCTTTGAGACTTATAAAAATGTTCTTTTCAATTATTTATCCCTTGGCCATGCCAAGATCATTCCTTTATCACTATATAGTGCAACTTCTAATGAAATAAAGTATTATGTACCACATCGTGCGGTTCTACGCGAATCCTCGGTTTCTTCAAAATGTCGCATTGTCTTCGATTATTCATGTCGCTCCGACAGTGGAGTTGCTTTAAATGATCTCACTTTGAAAGGATTTCAAGTGCAGGATAATCTTTTCGACATCCTTTGTCGGTTTCGAACCTTTAAATATGTTTTGTGTGCGGACATCCAAATGATGTACCGAATGATCGAAATAAATCCCAATCAACGTCATTTTCAAAATGTGCTTTGGCGTGACAAACCAACTGATCCATTCCAGTGTATCGAACTATCCCGGCTCAGTTTTGGACTAAACTGCGCACCATTCCTCGCTACCAGAGTCCTTAAAGATATAGCAATGAAAGATACTTTCTTCCCTCTTGCTAGAGAAGCAATATTATCACAAACTTATATGGATGATATCCTTGGCGGAGTCAACGAACTTCCTCAATTGGACAAACTTCACTTAGAATTGAACTCATTGCTTAATAAACATGATTTTTTCCTGCACAAATGGCATTCTAATTCATCTTCGTTCTTAAAATCTCTGTCGTTGGATCATGCTTCGGAACTCAACTTGAATCTAGAGAATTCTTCCTGCAAAATACTCGGATTGAAGTGGAATTCTGCAAAAGATTCCCTTCAAATCTGTTCATCCCCCTTACTCGAAATTCCATGTCTTACTAAAAGAGTGGTTCTATCAATCATCGCAAGTACCTTTGATCCTTTGGGTTTAGTTAATCCCTTAATCGTTTTAGGTAAACTGATCATTCAATCCCTTTGGAAATTGAAGCTTGATTGGGATACTCCTATCACCGATGTGTCTGTTTTAAAACAGTGGCAAACGTTCACTTCCATTCTTTCGGAATTAAATCAGTTTTCAATTCCTCGACTATTGACGGAGAATAAGGAAATACAAAAAGTTTGTTTACACGGCTTCTGTGACGCTAGCCAAGCGGCTTACGGGTGTTGTGTTTATTTAGTAATTACCTATACTGATGGTACTACATCTTCGCAACTGGTTACTTCTAAATCCAGAGTTAGTCCCTTGAAAAATCAGTTAACCATACCAAAGCTGGAACTTTGCGCTATGGTACTGCTATCATTACTATTCCAAAAGCTTGTCGCTATTCTCACCCCTTGCTACAAGTTTGATTCCTTGAATCTCTGGAGCGATTCTCTTGTCTCATTATGCTGGCTTAAGCGAAAGGTGAATGATCTAACCCCATTCGTAGCTAGACGTGTTGCAGTAATTCACGAGCATAACGCAGGTTCCATTTGGCGACATATCAGAACAGAATTAAATCCTGCGGATATACTCACCAGGGGAAAATTTCCTGCTAACGTCCGAAACGTTTGGCTTCGCGGACCTTCATTTTTATGTCAAACTCAGGATTTCAATTCTTTTGACTCTTTCACTATTTTAGATTCTCTCCCTGAACTAAAGAAATCTTCGCTAGTTGCAGCTCATGTTCCTTTTAACCCTTTGAAGGAACTATTCCACTTTTCAAAATTCAGTAAACTCCAGAGAATTCTAGCTTATGTTCTTCGATTCCTAAATAATTGTAAAAAGGGTGCCAGCAAATTGTCTGGTCCTTTATCTATAGCCGAACTAAATCAGTCTCTTCTTTTAATTATATCAGAAGTTCAGAAGGAACATTTCCATAAGGAACTTCGGTGTCTTTCTAATAAAACACCAATAATTGACAAATCTCTGATCCCTCTCAATATATTTTTGGATAAGGATCACATACTGCGCGTAGGCGGACGCCTGCAGAATGCCGACATTAATTATGAGAAAAAATTTCCCATATTATTACCTCAAAACGATCCAATCGTTAATAGTTTAATCTACCAAGAGCACTGTAGGCTCGGACACAGCGGGCCTCAAAATGTATTAGGGAATTTGCGACAACGCTACTGGCCACTTGGCGGAATTCGAGCTATCAAACGAATTCTCGCTAAATGCATAACGTGTTACCGATTTCATGCTCAGTTTTCTTCTCAACTTATGGCTCCTTTGCCAACTGATAGAATTCAACCGGACCGGGCATTCAATAAAGTTGGAGTAGATTTTGCCGGTCCCATTTCCATTAAATCTTCACGGCTCCGTAAAGCCCCTCTTCTAAAAGCATATATAGCAATTTTTGTCTGTATGGTAACTAAGGCAGTCCATATAGAATTAGTTACCAGCCTATCGACTGAGGCATTTATGGCCACTTTGAAAAGATTTATAGGACGGCGGGGTAACCCCAACGTCATTTATTCGGATAACGGCACCAACTTTGTTGGGACTCGCAATCAGCTCCGAGATCTATCTGCTTTCTTTAAATCACAACAAAATATCAACTCAATTGCTTCTTATCTAGCTCAAACGGAAATTGCATGGAAATTCATTCCTGCAAGGTCTCCTCATTGGGGTGGCCTTTGGGAAGCTGCTGTTCGTAGTACTAAGGCTCATTTAACGCGACTCTTAGGCACATCTAATTTCACGTTTGAGGAAACTTCCACCATTTTAATTCAAATAGAGGCCATCTTGAATAGTCGTCCTCTTTATCCCATATCCAATGATCCCTGTGATCTCCAGCCTTTGACCCCAGGTCATTTTTTGATAGGTGCTCCTTTAACCTCTTTTCCCGAAAGGGACATTAGCGATACTCCTTCTAACCGTCTAACATTTTGGACCCAGTGTTGTAAGATCCAGCAGTGTTTTTGGAAACGGTGGTCCAAAGATTATCTGCATCAACTACAGCATCGGCCTAAATGGCAGAAAATAACAAAACCACTCAGCGTAGGCGACCTTGTGCTAGTTCTTTCAGAGGATCGTCCTCCCCTGAATTGGCCTCTTGCCAGAATATTGGAACTCTATCCAGGGCGCGATGGAAAATCCCGTGTAGCTAAAATTAAAACAAGTGATGGTGAATACACCCGACCGATTGTGAAACTTGCTCCTCTCCCACTGGAGAACAAATAATCCTCCAAGTTGGAAGATATTTCAAATCTATCCTTCCTCTTCATTTACCGCTTTTCATTGTTACTTACTTTACTTGGATCAGCTTCATTCTTGCTATCTGCCATGCTTCAACTCATTTTTTTTTTATTTTTATTCTTATTTCCCCCCCCCCCAGTATGTTAAAAACTCGTTTAACAGTTTGTGGTTACCCCGTATACTCCATTTGTGGAAATCAGTTCGACTGCCCTCGACTTTCCGATTTCTTCCTCGGTTTTAACGTTCATGCTACCATGTGTGCCTCTCATCGCTCTCTTGTGAAATAACCCTACTTGAGCAAAGTTGTGTTAGTGCATCAGCCCACTATTATCTAATTTTAAGATGTTTAGTTATAATAATATATATTCCTAATTTCATAAATATTGTAGTGAACCGATAAGTAACAAATTGAAGTGCAAAATCTGCCTGGTAAGCCAAAACAATTGTTTAAACCAATTTAATCACTTTCTGCCGACTCCATTCGTAGCGGTGTTGCCATACGCAAAAAGCATTAGAAGTATTGGTATTATTATAGTTCTTGAAGAATAGTAATCCCTTCAACTCATATTATTTGTACTATCTATAAACTTTTGGATAAACTTTTGTATTATGTAATTTCAAGACTTTTCGAATAGACAATAAAAGTAACTCGTTTCGCGAGTGCTGGAGTGCGGTTGCCAGAAGATATTCTGTGTTATTGCTACGCTGCACATTTGTTCACATTTTTATGAATAAATATTTATACTTGCTACATTCTAAGTGTACCAGAAGTTATATCATTTATATTCAACCTTTCCTTTTCTCACGGTTTCGTGAGTGGTCCTTCGAGTTCTATATTTTAATGAAGTTTCATTTCAACTTAATCAATTGAAACTATGTATGGCACTAATCTAAACCACTGCTCTACTGCTATATTTTTTGTGGTCCTTGTTTTCATTTGAACTAGACTATAATATAACCATACAAGTACTTATTATCAAGTGGGTGATATGACTATTCTTGGGAAGAATTACAGGATGTTTTTGATTGTATTGTAAGTTGGAATTTTGTAGCCTTCCCCCCACTCTTAATATACAATTACAGTCTAAAAAAGGTGACAACGAGCTCAATGCTGATTTTAATGGTAAATTTGAATTAAGGCATTTTATTTCATTGAAGAAATTATTTTGCTGTTCACAACGTATAATAATTTGTAAAGCATTGTTGAGTTCTGAAATGTTCAAATTTCCAGTTAATTTGTTATTTTTTGATATTTGCATAGAATTGTTTTTAAATCGAATGAGATATGCAACTACTTTTTGGAGTCTTGCAATGCAAGAAAAATCTTGAAAAAAAGTATCTAGACTAGTATGTAAAACATTAACTGAATAGTTTTTCGACCAACCCTGCTAATAGCAAGGCCGCATTTAATTCCAATCTGGGCACAGTTAACGTTTTGTTTATAGGAATTATTCGTGATTTGGAGCATATTAAATTTGAATGAATTTTGTCAGGGAAAATTGCTCGAATATAAATTACACAACCATATGCTATTTTAGAGGCATCACAGAAACCAACTAATTCTACTGAACTTGCATTGGCAAACATCAAATTCCGAGGAATTTTTAGGATTGGCATATTGATTAAACCACTTACAAACTGTTTCCAAAGTTTTAATAGATCATCTGGTAGTATTTCATCCCATTTGAGTTTGTAACACCACAGCTTTTGCATGATGACCTTAGCTGCTACTAAAACTGGACCAGCAAGTCCCAAAGGGTCATAAAATTTTGATATGAAGCTAAGAACTTGTCTTTTTGTTATGCATTGATTTATTTCAATTTTGGGCGAGCTCAATTTAAAATCATCAGAATTTGTGACGTAAGCAACTCCTAACGTTTTTACAGTAAAATTGTTTTTCATTATATCGACGTCATCAAAAGTTTGTTTTTCTTTGGGAATGCCATTTAATATGGCTGGTACATTTGTGCACCATTTGTGTAATGAAAAGGAACGTAATTCTAATAACGAAATTAACTCTTGTTTGAGCTTTATTGTTTCCTCTATGGTATCATCACCTGCTAAAACATCATCGACATAGGTGTTGTTAAGCAAAGCGCGAGCCGCTTTTGGAAATTTTTTGCCTTCTGTATGAGCCAGTTCCACCAAGCATCTTGTGGCTAGGAATGATCAACTTCTCAAACCATAAGTCACGGTTTGCAGCTGAAGGCACTGTAGAATACCATAGGGGTCCCTCCACAAAATATTCTGAAGAGGACGATGCTCAGGACAAACTAGAATCATACGATACATGTGCCTGATATCAGCAGATATAACAAATTTGTATGTTCTAAAAAGTATTAGGATATCGAAAAGATCGCTTTGCACAACTGCGCCATTATAAAGAAAATCATTCATGCATTTTTTAGACCTTGTTTTCATGCTTCCATCAAAAACTACCCGGAGTTTCATGCTTTTACTTTCCTCCCGAATGACTGGGTGATGAGCCATAAAGTAAACTGAGCCACTATTTAAATTATAAGAATCAAGATTTACAATTTTTGCATGACCAAGCTTGATGTATTCGTCAATAAATGACTTATATTGCTTGAAAAGATCTGGATTTGACTTGAACCGTTTTTCTAAATTTTCGAAACGTTTAATGGCAACTGAGAATGAATCTCCTAAATTTAAATTGTTTATATTTTGTTTTAAGGGCAAACTTACTTGAAATTTGTTCTCCAACACCTGAACAGAGTTTTTAAATTCAAGCTCACAAGCTTCCTGTTCACTGGAATATTCATGAAAAACCTTGGGAACCTTCTCATGTTCCCAAAATTGGGACATAGTTTTGTTGAGGTCATTGTATGTGGCATGCAATGTGATTAAATTACAAGATTGATTTGCTGGAATGTATCCACTGACAATATAACCGAAAAGAGTATTTTGTAAATACAAGGTGTCACATTCAATTTTTTGTGACAGAAAAATTTGAAATGCAACATTTGCACTGAATAGAAGGTCAATGCTTCCAGTTTGATTGAAATTGTCATCTGACAAAGTAATACCTTTCGGAAAATTTAGTTTTGATTTGTCAAAAGTTATGTGAGGTAACTCACTGGTGATTAAATCAACAACCGCGCACTTGAGATTGGTGGAGTAATCATGAGAGCAGGATTCTACCCTTAAATCAATAGATTTTTGAATTTTAGTTATGTTTTCGGTAACACCAACAAGATTGATACAATTATTATATGGTTTAAAATTTAATTTTTCTACCAAGCTACTAGTAACTAACGACATCTGAGAACCCGTGTCAATGAGTCCTCTGGCATAAATATACTTGCCATCCCGGGCCCTAAGTTTAATTTTTACTGTTGGTAAAAGAACTATTTGATTCTGGGTTTGAACAGAATTGAAAGTGATTACCTTATTCTCAGCTTCAGACACCCTTTCATCACTGTTTACCTTGTTCAAATGCAGCAGCGAGTTGTGTTCTTTTTGGCACGTGTTACATCTAAAATTCATCTTGCATTTGTCAGCATGACTATTTAGGCACAATCTGCAAAATTTGTGTTTATCTATAAAAGAAATTCTTTCGTTTACGGGAACTGACCTGAACTTTCTACAATTGTACAGTTTGTGGCCATGAAATGAACAAAATGAACATTTATCTGATTTTGACCTTGTGATTAAATGAGAAAAAGATTTTTCTTTGACTTTATTCTCAGGCATATTATTGGTAGCCTCTAAGGCTGTAGCTCTATTTTCTAAATATGATAAAAATTCACTTAAGGTTGGCAACTTGGAGTTGTCTCTATCGATTTGGTACGACCTGTTTGTGAATTGGTCTGTCTTTCTGGACAATATGCAGGTTAGCAGCATATCCCAGCTTTCAACAGGCTGTCCCAAATTTTTTAGAGCACCTACTTGCTGCCTTATTTTGCTGACAAATTCTCTCAAGGACTGAGCTGTTCCCTTTTGAAAATTGGGAATATCTAATATTGAATATATGTGAGAATTTATCAACATTGTTTCGTTGTTATATCTTTGATTTAAAATATTCAAAGCTTCGTTATATGAAGAATTAATTAATGGTAGGTTATTTATTAGAGATAGCGCTTCACCTTTTAAATAGTTTCTTAAGTAAAACAACTTCTCTACCTCCATTAACTGTCCTCTACCTCCATTTGTCAATAACTGCTGTGAAAATTTCAATAAATGATTTAAAATTCGTTAAATTTTTACCATCAAATGACGGAATGTCAATTGGTGGCAGTTTTGTGGTAGAAATATCATTTTTTTTGAATTGAAATGCTATTATGAAAGAGTTTACATGTATTTTTGTCATGAATACTTAGCTCCTTTTTAATATTGGCTATTAAATCAATGTATTTGTCCTCAATGTCATCTAACGTTTCATCATAGTTTCTGTCTAAACATAAAATTTCAACATGAATGTCCTTTATTCTAGTGAATGCTTCTTGAAGGAGCTCTTTGCGTGCACTTAAGCGCTCAGTTTTTTGTTCACTAACAGGATCATCTTTATGTGCTATAAGAAATCGTTCGATTCGAGCTATTGTCTCTTCTGCCTGTAATTTTTTAACCTTGAGGCGTTCAATGTCTTTTTTGTTAGCCATGATTGAGAATAGAAACAAATTTATAACCTAAGAACACTAAATTAAATACTAGTATCTACTACACCAATGACTGTCTATGGCAATCTAGTTCAAATAATCCGTGGCTTCCATTTTATGTCCATACATCAGTTTGACAGGCCGCCATTTTCTATCCAAAATTACGGACACGCTGCTGAATCCAAATTGAAATACTTAATTGAAATTGAAAATGATGAATCCGTATCGAAAGGACCAAAAATAATGTTGATTACATTATCTGCGGAGTGAGCAATATAAAGTGGACTGTATGTTTTGTGGATTGCTGGTATATAAACTCACCAATTTGCTATGTACACATATATTACACAAACTTTACACTAACTATTTACAATGCAAAGATGGGATTAACCCAGAGCCTTGAAGATGCCCCAAAGGCAGAGCTTTAATATTTTACATTAAATAGGGATGAACCCATAAGAGATGACATTTGTTCATGAAAGGAACAGAACTGACACACACACACCGCGTGGTTGTTAGCTGTCAAATCATATCAATCAGCATACACTTGAGCGACGAATCGTCAATCTAAATTATAAAAATAATTAAGTGTTGGAAGTTGTTTCCAACAGTATCGACGTTAGCGTCTGGAGGTAGGAGACAGTTAAGATCACTGATCTTATCGTTGATAAGTTTAAACTCATCCTGCAATCGCGCGCTATCGTCATAATACACCTGTACAACAGCAATTTGATCATGAGTGTGGTCTTTAACTGCATCCCAACTGCTAGTAGCATCGGAGAAAATCGTTTGACGCCTCGCTACATATTGCATCATTAACCTACGATTCTTTTCGTCTGCTGCCATTTTGAAAAACGTAAATTAAGAACAATGTAAGAGAAACACAATGAAGAAAGTAATAAGTTATTAGTAACTTACAATATTAACCAATGGTAAAAGATGCTAGATTGAAAAATAAAATGAAATAAACAAATGCAAATAAATTTAATAATTTGAGAATGTATCGTCCTGTCCCGGTAAACATGAAATTATTTGAAAGAATAATCAATTGTTAATTAACGTATAAAATTTAGCAGATAATAACATTCAAAATCAAAAACCTATTTGTATATGATTTATTAATAAACTTGAAAGAATTTACTAGAATCAAAACCAGTTAAAAATATTTCTCGTTTTTATTCAATAACGAGTCCGATAAGCTTACAAACTTTTCAACGAAATAAGTTTTGAATGTAAAATTAAGGAACTAATGAGCTATGAGAAAAAAAAACTATTCGCAAATATAAAGTAGACCAACCAACTGCTATTACTTAATCCGGCTCCGATGGACCAAAATGTTAGCGCAACGGCTTAAGAATGTGGACTGTATTTAATAGAGAATTTGCAATTGGTTAATCTTTACTACTAAAACTTTAATTTTAAAGGGACTTACCCAAGTTGTTGGTGTCTTCCAAAAATGGCTCCACGATCGATCGTTTCGCACTGGAAATTATTTCTTGCCCTTGTGACACTATTAAAGTTTATATTTATGTTTGCGAATACACTTAGTTTAGCAAATTTATGCGGTTTGTCAAAATTATATATAAGAAAAATTACGAATAGAAACGAGGTGTTTCCTTTAATACAGCGGGTTTAACAATAAAACTAGTCTCTTATCAAAAGAAGGTACTTAATGGTTTTGAAACTGGTATAGCATTTTATACGAAATTAAGCCATGAGCGGCTCGTCGAATTTAATAAAATAAGAGGGCGGCGCGAACAGTTAGTATCAAACAAATAGACTACAAGCCCGAGCAAATTTTCAGGGGGTGATTTTATACACAACGAATCACATATAATCTTGAAGTACTGTTCGAGAAACAAAGTTTAGGCACTATGCCGTCAAATTTCCGCGGTACAGGTGAGTGCACAGGTGAGTTGAAGTGTAGAAAAAAAGGGGGTACTTTTCGATTACTTTATACATGACGGCACTATTCTCGTTAAAGAGGAAATGGAAAAAGAATGCTCTTAAACTCTGTGCCGTCAAAAAATAGCGGTACCTACAGGCAGGAAAAATTTTTGAAATCGGCGAATTTACCCCCCCTTCCCAGTTATTCGAATACTTGACGGCGATAATTCAGTTACCTTTGCATTTCATTTAAAAAGCATAATTCATGTATGCCGTCAAAAAAGGGTGGTACATGCGGACGGAAATCGCAAATCAAAACCGGATTTTCATCCCTCGGGGGGGTGGTCACTTAGAATTTGACGGCACCGATTTCAAAGTTCTAGTTAACATTTATTAAGCATTATAAACAGTGTGCCGTCAAAATATGATGGTTCATGCAAAAATAATGAAAAAATTACTAAAATTTTTTTAGTTATTTTTCGTATGAGGTCATTTATTTCAGGACGGCATATAGTTTTTTATAAAGTAGAAGTGAATTATTGAGGTTTTATAATGATGCCGTAAATAATTCATGGTACGTAATGAAAATGTAAAATAAAAATGAGAAATTTTGAATAATTAATGCACATTTATAACAGCTTACTTTTGTAATATTATTGTGGATAGCACTTTTTTAAACATTAAAAAACAGAAAAATCGATGCCGTCAATTTTTCCTTGTTATATTGTATGCATTTCACGTTAAATCTCATGCCTTTTTTGGCTTACTTAACCTACCATTTTGGTCATGATTTTGGTCAAAAATTACAAGACGGCATTAATAATAAAATATTGATCACATTAAATAGTAATTGATAATTTTGGTGCCGTCAACATTAAACGGGAACTTTACGTAATATGAGGATTTAAAAATTTGAAAATTTCAAACGACAATCTTCGAATATTCATTAAACTTTCAAGCACAGATGTGTGATTTATTATCAATAAAATGAGTGTATTTTTAAATCTTGTAATATTTATATATAAGAATATATCAATTTTTATAAAGATTTGGATAACAATGTATAAATCATTAACACGCACACATGGACCACGTTCGTCTTCGGAGCAGTGGTGCTCCAAAACTGGCAGCAAACAGGATAGTTGAATAGAGTTTTTTACGCTTATTTTTCAAAGTATCAATGGGATTATTAAATAATGTAATTTTACACATTCCTATTTCAAATCGAATGAATTCTATTGAAAATAAAATTACCTTTATAATTATATCCACATTTAGAACCATAGGATAGCCTGAATGGTATTTTTTGACGTGAAAAACGCATTCTCCAGCTTATTGTACCATGTAAAATTGAAGGCATAATAAAATATGTTATCTTTGAATTATATAGTATTAAAACAGCTAAATTTTAGGTTGTATAAAATAACCACCCCCCGAGGGGTAAAAATCCGGTTTTGATTTGCGATTTCCGTCTGCATGTTCCACCCTCTTTTGACGGCATACATGAATTATGCTTTTTAAATGAAATGCAAAGGTAACTGAATTATCGCCGTCAAGTATTCGAATAACTGGGGAGGGGGGGGGTAAATTCGCCGATTTCAAAAATTTTTTCTGCCTGTAGGTACCGCTATTTTTTGACGGCACAGAGTTTAAGAGCATTCTTTTTCCATTTCCTCTTTAACGAGAATAGTGCCGTCATGTATAAAGTAATCGAAAAGTACCCCCTTTTTTTCTACACTTCAACTCACCTGTGCACTCACCTGTACCGCGGAAATTTGACGGCATAGTGCCTAAACTTTGTTTCTCGAACAGTACTTCAAGATTATATGTGATTCGTTGTGTATAAAATCACCCCCTGAAAATTTGCTCGGGCTAGTAGTCTAAAAGGGGGTCAAACAAATCAGTTTATCTGTCTAGAAATAACTCTTCTCTCGGTGTAGTAGGAAATGTTAATATCGCTTAATTTCAATTTCTAGACCGCAGACATCAGGAGTTTGCGCAGTAATACAAATACCTAATAAACATTTTTTTTCGTTAAGAATTGATAGTTAATAACAAGTTATAACTAGTTATTAACCAATAACCGGTTAACAAATTTATTAACCGGTTAATACCCATCACTGTCGAAAATAATCAAATAATCGGAAAATATCGATTAATCGAAAATAATCGGCTACTCGAAAATAATCAATCAATCGAACATTGATTTTTTTTCATAATTCTTGCTAACGGCAGCTGGAAGTGGTAAAAATGAAGTATCAAGAGCCATTGTAGTTTGATTCACAGTAAAAACAAACTAAAACTGTACCCATTTCAACATGCATATTTAACATTTTTTCATACTTATTGATTTATATTATAAGTGAATCAACACAATTTTTGCAATGGTCTATCGCTATTTTCAAACCAAATCATGCATAATCAGAATTTATCTGTTATTGATGATTCCAAAAAACAGATGATTATTTGATTGGTGATCGATTATTATTAACTGATTTATAATCAATCGATAGTCGATCGTATATTGATTAACAATTGATCATTATTATTTGATTACCAATCATTATTAATCGAATATAAACCAATTCATAATTGATAAACAGTCCGTTTTTTAGAATTATCAACAGAATTAAATTTAATTAGCATCCGGTTTGAAGATAGAATCATCCTGTCAATAACTTTCAACTGTTAAATCATGATGAATTAAAATATCTATTCTCACTGTACCTACAGAAAAAATGAATATACCACAAGGAGCATAGGTACAGAAGATGGAAAAAATATAATTCTATTATAAATTCATAGAATTTTTGAATATGTCACCGGGTCAGTCGGAAAATGACGTAGATCTATTCTCGCTCCGGAGCGCAAAGTAGAATTAATTTTCAAATATTTTTTTTAAATCTCAGATTTCATTAAAATCATTAACTGTCTAGTCGCATTTTTCAGAAGTGTCGGCTAGGGAAAGAATATCAAAACTGAAGTAATTCTTGGTAACGACAGCTGGAACGCTACTTTGATACGCCACACTTCAATGGAACATCCTGTATATTTCAAAATAGTTCTCTGAGATTTGTAGGTGAACTCTGAGGGACCAATTCAATCCTAGAACGAGTTTCCGATATACTGGGTAATATAGATGAAAAATCCTTGTTTTCCGTAACCACGTAATTTTATTATCAACAAATAGATATGCCTGTTTAATTGATAGTACCATTGATATGTTCTAGTTTATCGTGAACTTGCACTTTAATAGTTTAAAATGTCAACATATACAACGTGCGACTCAATCATTTAAGGACGAATTTTTGTTATTCTAGGAAATTCTTATCTTGAATGAAAACAACGTCAGAAATAGAAAGTTACTTCATATTCAATGTTCTGGAATCAAATATACTAATTTTAGAGGTATTCCTAATGCAACCTCAAATTAGTTTTTTTCTATAAGAAATAAATAAGTTACACCATGTATTTCAAAATTAGTTTTTGATGATGAAAATGTATTGGGAACCTAGATATTAGTACTTTTCTTAAGAATTATAGCAAATAACTTTTTCTGAATCACCCTGTATTCCAAAATAGATAGAATAACTTTGTGTGCAGTAGAGAAAGTCGCCAACGTAGCAGGATTAGACGAAACATGTTCCAGATTATTAAAAGACCTATTATTTACACTGTTAACATGAGTATTCACAAAAGTAGAGGTACATGGATTATTTACATTACCAGTAGAATAATTTTGATTATTATTTACATGAGAATCATTTCTATAGGGGGAACTTCTATTTTGAAAAGTGCCAGGGACATTATTATTTACAGGAGAATCATTACTACAAGGAGAGCTTCTATTTTGAGAAGTGCCAGGGACATTTCTATTGGGGATAACGTTGCCTGGCCTAGCTGAATTTTCAAAGTGCAAGTAGGAGTAGTGAGATTTATTGCATGATGAACACCGCTTTAAATATTTGCAGTCAGAAAGACTGTGATTTAAACTTAGACAGTTTAAACAACCTTTTTTGGCTTTGACAAGTTGATACCTGTGCCGAGGATTCAGTGAAATAAATTTGGAGCATCCATAGATGAAGTGTCCATTTGCAGAACAAAACAGCTGGATTTATTTGTAGATATGAGCGTAACATTATTCATACAAAAATTTTCTTTCGCATGAGATTTAGAGGTATGGGGGTCAAAGAGATTCAAATTATCGAGAACTGACTGTCTTCTCATCAAAAAAAGCTTCTGCACAAGGTATTTAACCCGATTCTCTTTCGCTTTTAAACGCTTTTCTAGAATTAAAATCGAGCTTCTGCTGCAATAACTATACTACCAAAGATTCAAAGTTTTCTTTAGAGGTTAAATTTATATTATTTATTAATTCAAATGATTTTTGGGCTGAAATATAAAATTCTTTCAAGTCTACCGCGGTGCCCTCCGCCAATTACTTCAATTCCACTAAGCCTTGAAATAGAGTATTCAAAAGTTTGTTCTTGTCGTCATACGCTTCTTGGAGTATTTTAAGCGCGACATCTAGATTTTGATTTGTCAGACCTAATGAATCTATCAACTGTAAAGGCTGTCCGCGCAATAGACTTTTTAGATAATAAACCCGTCGGATTTTAATTTAGAATTTTTTAAAACGACGGCAGAGAACAAATCAAAAAAAGCAGGCCATTCTCGAGCCAACCCTGTGAAAGGTTTAATGTTTATTTTAGGTAATACAACGTTGGAAATACCATTATTTTGAGTAGCAGTTTTCTTCTCAACAATGGCCATGAGTGTAGCAATAGCATATTCAAACCGATCAGCAACAATGTTTTCACCAATACCGTCTGAAGATAAAATGTCGTTATCGACTTTAGTAAGAGAAGAAATTTCCAATTGCACCTGCTGATAGGTTTCATAATGAGCAGTTAAATTATCAAGCTTGACTTTTAAAAGATAGGTATCTTCTTCATCATTGAGTTCTTTATTAAATCTCTCAATTCGAGTTAATTGACTTTTACATCCGCGACGTTTATTTTTCGAATTGATCAAAGCCATCGTTGATAGATTTTAAGAATGACAAATTTAACGTTTATAAAAAGTTGTTAGGTACATGAAGCTAATTCACTAAAATGTATACAAGCTATCAAACAATTTTTTTTTTTTTTTTTTTTTTTTTTTTTTTTTTTTTTTTGGCTTTGACTCACGTCATTCAGCCAGTCACATCAGGAAGAAGAAAAAACAAAATATAAGAAAATAAAAAAGAATAAAAACCTCACACACCTATACACAACAAAAAATAAAAATCGTAAGAATAAACCTGGCAACAGGGGTATGACAGGGTCACACGCTTCTTGTCTAGGGGCCCGTCAAGACTTTTAATCTGTCACAAACAAAAGTAGGCCACGGAAAGATAGGAATAACAACAAATGGGATAAAACAGAGGTAACAGATCTGGTTCACACATTCACAGGCATACCTTTGATTTATGTATGAATTTCATCAGATTATCATATATTTCTATTTTGTTTAAGGATAAAAGGTGACAAATATTGAAAGGTGGGAAATAACCACTATTAATGAGATCTTTAATAAGGCTTTGTGACTCTTGCAAGTAAATACAGTTGAAGAAAATGTGATTTGAATCACTTTCAACATGACAGTGTTGACACAAATTTGTGTTTAAAATTTTTATTTTAAACAGATGCGCTGGATAACATGCATGTCCAAAACGAAGTCTAATAATAGTTGTGATATATTTACGTGGACAGGAATATAAGTTGAACCAACATCTATGCGGAATTTCTTGTTGAATAAGAGAGTACTGGGTATTAGATGTTTCACAAAAATCGATCCAATCCTTCTTCCAAAGACGAATTTGTTTTAGTCTGGAATTAGCAAAAGCGTCTGAAACAGTTAGCGGATAGGTAGATGTACTACCATTTTCTACAGCATCTTTAGCTAGTTGATCTACATATTCATTATGTTTAAGTCCTATATGTGCTTTGACCCATATCAGCTGAACACATTTATTGTTTTTTTTTTTAATTCAAATAACATTTTTTTAATGTTAAATATATACAGATTATCTGATAGAGCAGGAATCCTAGGATTTTGTATGGCTGTTAACACCGACAATGAATCACACAAAATAACCGCCGAACTTTTACCAGAGGAAGAAAAGAATTTTAATGATTCATAAATACCAACTGCTTCAGCACTGAAAACTGAAAAGTGTGATGGGAGCTTGAACAATTTTTCAACCTCATTACCTGGAATAAAAAAGGCACAACCAGTACCATTTACGGTTTTGGAGGCGTCAGTATATATCTGTATTGAATTAGGCCATTTTGCCAAAATTGAATTTAAAAGTGAAATACTTATTATGGGATTTTCATGGTATCTGGGTTGAATGAAATTAAAATTATGCAGAAAGTAGTCGAAATCATCTAAAGCCATATTTTTTTGTGAGCTAGATAAACATAGATTATTATTATCTCGGAAACCATCACAGAGTGGCGGTAGTTATTTGTTAAATCGAATTCATTCAGTTTACATATATTGTGGTATAGAATTTCGTTAGAAGACATAATTTTAATGAGGAATTTATGGCTAAGATATTTTCTTCTATATTTCAATGGAGGTTCTAGAGCTTCAACGTGAAGTGGCTCGATGGGGGTAGATCTCATAGCACCCATACATGTACGTAAAGCTTTGTTCTGAAAAACATCAATTTTTTGTAAATTGTGTTTACTAGCGGATCCATATAGTATACATCCATAATCTATTATAGATCTAATGTAAGATCTATAAAAAAGTAGCGAAGTCGATACATCAGCACCCCACCAAGTTTTAGAAATGGATTTTAAAAAATTCATACCTCTATCGCATCTGTTCAATAGATATTCGATATGGGGTTTCCAGGTTAACTTTCTATCAACTATCATTCCCAAGTACTTAATTGATTTACAAAAAGGGAAAGCTTGAGTATTTAAGTGGATAGTATCGATATTAGGGATGTTATGTCTAGAGAAAATGCAAACTGATGATTTCGTAGTAGATATTTCAAAACCATTTTTAACGAACCATCCATTAGCCGAAACAAAGATTTTTTCTAAAGTTTTTATACCATCATCATAATTTTGGGACTCTGAATATAGACAAAAATCATCCGCATACTGGATAATTTTCGGTGTAATATATTCAACATAAATACTGTGGAAGTCAGCTGTAAATAAATTAAAAAGTAGAGGACTCAAAACTGAACCCTGAGGTAGTCCCAAATTATTATAGCGAGGTCCTATGAGGTGATTGTTATGGGTTTTGATATACAATTTTCTATTAGAATAAAAGTTAATGATTGCATCAGTTAAACGAATAGGTATTAAGAAATTATTAATCATTTTTTCTCTCAGTATATGTAAACAGACGCTATCGTAGGCACCTTCGATATCCAGACATAATGTGGGTAGATATCGATTGGTAGAATAAGTATTTTGAATGTCGGTTACTAGAGTTGTTAGAGCGTCTAGTGTTCCACAACCTCTTCTGTAGCCAAACTGAGATCTAGGAAGTAAATTCTTTTTGTAAAGCCACCATTCAAGTCTGTGTTTAATGAATTAGAAATTAGAATGACAAATTCATAATACACAATAAGAGCTAGAATGTTCTTCAGAAAAATTTAAACAAAGTTACATACAAATAAAATTCGTAAGTGCGAGAACAGAGAAATACCTAGCAATAGAATATTACGACAATTTTTCGTTTATAATATTTTTGAACCAATTTATTATAGAGTATAAATTAAGACAATTATGGCTCCCAAATAAATCAAATGAGAACTGCAGCCATTATTGTACGTACTAAAATTTTCAATGAAATAAATCATTTACCGATCATTAGTATCAACAAGAGCTATAAATGAAAATATATTCAAAATAAATTCACAAGCTATTAATTGTTGGCGACAGTACCGATATTATACACATAATAGAAAATTCAAGAAACAGCGATAATCAGAGAAATAGGTAATTGCAATATAAAATACAGAAACATTAAAAACTATTTTATAGTTGATAATTCACCACCGATACCGGGTGACGATGCATGCCTCGCTTCTTCGAGACAAACAGGTAGCTTTCCTACCATAACACATGAAAAACAGGCTACCGGCAGTTTTTGTTTTCATCACTTTTCAAGCAAACATTCGAAGACGATTCGAAATTCCAATTGATAGCGTTGCCAATCACTCACCGATTTCAACGTATACCAGAACTTAATTTATTGGTAAAATATTAGTGTTGATAAGACCCAGAAATTAAACTTTTTCTGGAATCTAGGCAAAGTATAGAGGAAATGACACAATAAGACAGTTTTTATATGAAATGTCAAATTGACAGGTTACTAGATGAAATGTCAAATTGACAGGTTACTAGATGAAATGTCAAATTGACAGGTTATTGGAATGATCCGGCTCGAGGAACAATAAAATTATGGAGGGAAAGGAATGAATTATCAAGAATTATTATTGGACTGTACATTAGATAATCTCCATAACTTTTGGCATCTTCGAGAGCAATCTAAGGACCACCGATAATGAGGTATCGAATCTTGTCAGTTGAGATAAATGAAAATCCAGGCTTCCAGCAGTTAACTATTTATTCAAATAAATGGCGTGAAAAACTATAGTCCTACATTGACACTAAAGAGAATAATATACATAAGTTATTGTCCGTAACAGGTATTGTAATATATGTCAAGTAATGGCGGGATCGCCATGTAATGCGGTGGTTACTGGGTGGTAATTGGCCTCTCAATTGATGGTGTTGATGGTCACTCGGAGGATCATCTTATAGGAATAAAACAACTACTTGTAGCACTGGGATACGTTCTATTTATCACTTAAACTTAATCTTACTACTATACATTTCACTAAATACTTTAATACTAATAATGAATGATTATACTAGTACGAATAATTTAATATTAATCCTAAAATACTTTCATACGTAATATAACAAGTGATATGATTATCATCGATGATATTTTCGAGTGAAACCGAGCTGCAGATTTAACGAGTCCAAAGGACATCGCTGTCATAGACATTGATTGGTGGAAAACATGTCACGTGACATATGAATTATATTCTCGTTTGTATATTTTATATGACAATTCAAGTCCATCGTAAGTAAATATAAATAATACTATTTATGTTTATTTCACGCTTTGAACTTGAATTCATACGTGAGACCTTCCTTCATGTAATGTTCTTATGATTTATTGAAATTAACTTCAAGGTAATTTTATGTCTTTAATTTAAATATTATTGTTAACTTGTTATATTGACCGGTTTTATGGTCGGGTTTATGACCGGTATTAGAGGATAATATACACAAGTTATTAAAATCCGTAATAGGTCTAAAGTTAATGACCGATATTAGTTAAAGTCTTCACTAAATTAAAGAAACCAACCGCACAATGTACAGTTCACTATTGAAGTCAGTAAGTGATATTATAAATAAATTGGAGGCTTCGTTTTAGCTCCTGGCACGCAGGCCGGAGCATATTTACAATATTCTACTTAAAATTAAGACGGCGAGAAAACATGGCCCCGCCGCCCCGCTCGCGTACTCACGCACCATACGGAACGTCCGAAGGCGGCGTGAATGGAAGCTCCCCATTTGAGAGCCGAGTGAACGCAACTACTTTTGACTAATAATGGTATGTCTAAAAGAAGAGATATTTTTTCGTTACATCGGGGCCATACGCCATACGCCGTGCGCCGACATCAATCGGCTCAATTACGATCTCCCTATTGGGCCCTCGCTTTTGTGCGGCCTCCAAGAATTTGGGATGATCATAGGCGGCACGTTTCGCAGCGTGCGACACGCCCAGTAACTGGGAGCCTCCCCAGTTGACCCCTATATCGGAGATGATTGTGCGTGATTTTTGGTGGATGGCGATATCCGGCTTAAATAGTGTGCCGTCGCTGTGCCTCTCGTGTGTGGCTGTGTGGTCCACTGCTTACGGCAGTGCCTGGCGATCTTTCCGGCAACCTCGTTGTGGCGCTTGATTCTCTCCCAGTGAGTGGAGGGACATTGTTGGAGAACATGACATATTGTTTCGGATTTGTCGCAGCCAGCTCTGCACCGGCGGGCATCTACAGAGTTAGACATGATGCCTGCCACCGGTAAGTTGTTATTGCGAAGCTGGATTGCTTCCACGTAGTCACGTCCGGTCCACCCATTGGAGACGTTGTCAATCCACGACCTGGAGGCTACATCCTCACAGGCCGCTTGTAGCCCAGAAAGTGTGGGGGCTGCCACAAGCCGTTCTTTCCACAACTGGTAGTCCGGGAACATCTCCAGTCAGCATTTGCAGACGCCCAAAGAGCTTCCTGCTGCTGTCCGTTTGCAGTGAAGCACTGAGTACTAAATCGTCACCTCTATCAAGGAGTCCAGTTAGTCTTTTTAAAAACACTTGGGGTACAGGATGTCTGAACTAAAAAAATCCCTAGACGCAGGCAGACGAGCTCCGGATTGAGGGCCATGCCTCTTTTGGAGAAGAAATCCTCTGCTTCGGCGAGCAGAAGGGGCATCCTCTCCGGCTTGTCGGACAAAATAATAATGTCGTCAGCGAATCCCAGGGCAGTGACGGAGACTCCATCGGCAATTGCAGCAGCGCCATTGCCAGAGTTTGCCCTGTCCAGGTATTCGTCGACGACAATATCAAACAGACTCTAATAGATGTAGTGGACTTCCCGAGATTGGTTTCCACGACTCAGTGCAATGCCCGCATGATTGAATGGTGGGACACCAAGTCGAAAGCCTTGCGCACGTCAAGCGCAGCAACGGCAGAAGATCTTTTTCACAGACGCCTATGGCGGATGTAGAAGTTAACTATCGTCGAGTTGCCAAGAGTGCCGTCTATGTAAGTAAATCCCCTCCGATTTGAATTTAGGGAGATTGCGTTCTTGATACGATTGGAAAGGCGCTCCAATGCAGAACCTATTGTAATGGGTCTGTCCCCGGTCCCCGTTCTCATAAATTGAAAAGGTGCGGGACCTCACGAATCGACGCATACGTACATTCCGAATGAAGATTATGGAGAATAGAATACTAAGAGATTTGTCTTCGCTTTTACGTACCTGGTCCACCCGCAGTCCGTCAGCACCCGGAGTTGCCCCAATTGGCTTTAGCGCGTGTTATTTCGTCAATCGAGAACGGATGAAATAGAGAGTCAATAGGCGGTCCAGAGCGCACCACTCTCTCGTCATTAAGAGGAGATTCGCAGCCCAGCAAGGCACCGAAAAGATTTTCCACCTGGAGGAGAGCGCGTCAGCCTCATTGATCGGTCGGCCAGATATAATTTTATCAGCGAGGCCAGCTCTATTCAGGGAGTAAAGATCCTGCGTCTAATGAATACTGCAGCTCGTGCATTACTCCCGGAATAGTATTTGCCGTAGATCTTTGCCGGTCTTTTTGGCTTTTTTGGCCCCAATGAGGCGGGCGCGCTTGCCTCCGCTGCATCAATTACCCCTTCCCCTTTCCTCTCCCTTTCCTTTCCCTGAATGTACCCAGCAATCCAACCCTCTAGGTTTGATTCTAGATTGCTGGAGGACGGGTCAAGCCCAATCCTTATTAGTTCCCCCAGGTCGGCTTTCTTGTCATGCTCGGTCAGATCTAACACATGTGTCAAGAAATTATTAAGCTGACCGTTGACAAGAGGATTTGCTGTTGGTTTCCTCAGTAGTGTCAGCCAGCTCTTTACGTGGTGGAGGCAGTGGTGTTGACCTTTTCGCCGTCCTGCTGGTCGACGGTTTCTCAGACGGAGAGACGAGAGTCATCCTCTCCCGCCAGCTTATTAACTCTCGGCCTATTTACAGTAGTTATTGGCGTGTCGTTGGTTGAGTCTTTACCGTTCGCGATTGCGCGTGATGCTGATGCTGGTGTTGGTGATGTTTCCAATGGGGCTGCTTCAGTGGATTTTGTAGATGCGTCTTCATCTTCTGCCGGATCTGCATAGAGTCATAGTTACTCCCGCCGTTTACCCGCGCTTGCTTGAATTTCTTCACTTTGACATTCAGAGCACTGGGCAGAAATCACATTGAGTCAACACCCATTGGGACCATCGCAATGCTTTGTTTCAATTGGACAGCCGGATTCCCCTAGTCCGTGCCAGCTCTGAGCTGACCGTTGAATGGCGGCCGAAGAGGACATCCAAGCACCCGTGAAGGTAATTTGTAGCCTCGCAGCAAGACGGTTCCGCGGGAGGCCAAGGCACGGGACCGAACTCGGATCCATAATTATCACCAACTTCCGAATGAGAGGATTCAACCACTTCACCTCGCCCAGGCCAGGCACGTCAGGCGTGACCCACTTCCTCGCCAAGCCCGACACGCCCCGATCCTCAGAGCCAATCCTTATCTCGAACCCACCAGGCAGCTGTTGGAGGATTGAATTTCCAATTTATTCTTTCGGCGGTACTGTAAGTGGTTATCATTTTCCAATTCAACTGCGAGAATGCATTTTCGGCACCGACGAAATTTGTACCATTATCGCTGTACACAGTTGTTGGCCTCCCCCTTATAGCCACAAATCTTCTGAATGACTGTAAGAAGACATATGTAGAAAGTGACGATAGGAGTTCTATATAAACAGCACGATAAATGACATAAGTAAACAAACATATCCACACTTTCTCTCCAGTTCGAATATAAAGTGGACCGGCCAGATCCACGCCTATGATTTCGAATATGCAAGCTTGTCGTACTCTATTTTCGGGCAGTGACACAGGTGGAACTTCTACACGTTTGGAGTTGAACCTGCGACAAATGGTACATTTCGAAATGACAGATTTCACATTTTTTCTACCTCTAATAATCCAGAATCTTTCTCGCAGTAGACTAAGTAAAGTCTGTACACCTACATGCGAGGATCTCAAATGCGTTTCGTAAATCAATTTACTCACAACAGGATGCTTGGAAGGCAAAATGATCGGACAACGAAAATCATACGAGTCTTCTCTTTCCGAAACCTTGGATCTTATTCTGGTGACACCGTCATCATCGATGTAAGAACAAAAACTCTTCAACTGAGTATCATCAAGTCCAGTGAATGTTTCAGACTGTATCAATTCAATGACACACTTTTCTGCTACATCTATCTCTGTCAAGGACAATTCTTCAGTTATAATCTTCTGATCTGTACAACGACAATTCGCAACAAACCTTCTTATCCATCCAAGAACTCGAATAATTTTCCCGTATTTCGAAATTCTTTCATGATACCAAGAAAAATCAATGGCTGTGTACACATTTGTTGAAACGATATTTTTTCCATTCTCAGATTCGATCGCCTCTTCATCTCTGATGTAGTTTTGCTTAGGCCAATTTTTTGGAGATTGATTAAATTATAAGTATTTCATCATCCTGTAGGAATGTACTTCTATACAGTAAATATTAATTAATTAAATAAAATGCTGGAATTTTTAGTTGGATATAAACTATTTTGCCTATTGTGTTCCCAAACCATTTTTGATAGTGTACTTTGGAAACAAATGAAGTACGCTAGAAACGTCATTTGAAAAAACAAGTGAAATACGCTTAGATAATCCTTGCGCTGTATAACCTTCTTCATTATTACCTATTTTTTTTAATCATCCCTTTGTGATTCCATATTCCATTTTTCAATAATATTTTGCCATAACTGATAAAGTTCTTTCAAAAAACAAGTTACTCATGGATTTGAAAAGAACCAGTTGTTGTAGTTCAATAACATAAAGTTTATCAATATCATATTCAGAACTTACATAAAAACTAGGTTTCATATTATTTCTGGACCAATTTCCATATTTTCGGGTGGCATTCTATTATGTGCATCATCAATATAGTTTAAAAGTCTAACTGAAGGAAACTTAACATTTTCTTGATGTCTGGCAAAACCGAGGAACCATATAACACTTGCAACATGAGCACAAGTTCCTATGGTTCTGGCTCCTGACTTGCAAGTACAGTAATAACCTGAGATTGACTGGTCTTCTTCTTCTTCCTCGTCATTAGAGTCTCTGTAAACCACCCACAGCATATGGTTTGTAATATTTCTAAATCTAGAGAACTAGAGAATCTTAAAAAGTTGGGTTCTCCAATGTGTTCATCTATTTGTAAAATATGGTCTTCTTCTCTTTGCAATTTATCCTGTATGTAAGAAGTAGCCAAATGAACATGGTATGGACCTGTCAGATTTTTTAAATATTCGTGGGATAAATGAGGAAATGTTGGTACATGCCTATGATCCAACCGATTCCAGTGACCACCTCGTGCTCGAAGATTTTCTTCCTCTACTCGGGCTTGAACCACATTGACTTCTTCAGGATATCTCAATATTCGATCAGCTAACTCAACTGTTCTGTTTATTGTGATCGAAGGATGGAATTTGTTGAGTAATGCGCCAGCAATTTAATTAATATTCTCGTAGTCTTGCTGCGTGGGTGATGGAAATTAGTCCAGAAAAAAATAGATTTCAAATGCCCATTTCTGGCTTCTGTAATCCAGCGCGTACTTGTTATCAAGCGAGCTTTATTTGCTTCGAAAGTTGTAAACTGTGATTGATTTCGGGGTAAGAATGGTGGCATATGATAATACAGACCTAGTTCATCGAATAAGGGGATAGAGTCTCTGTACCCTCTATCTACTATCACCACATCACCTTCTACAAACCAAGTACGCAATCCATTCACGTCATTGACTAATTCGTACTCTAAAATCATTGCTCTTTGCGTCAGAGAAGTATGGTCCATTGATGGCTAAAATATATCCATCAGGAGCAGTTATAATTTCAGGTTTCACCAAATGTTTATGTTTATGGAAACAATATGACTGTCGCAGTGTTCGAAAATTACTGCTTTTTTCTATTTCGTTGTAGGTGCAATCTATGTATGCTATAACTCTCGGAATGACAGGAGTAGGATTATATAATTGATTTATATAGGGAGATACATGGTTATTGATATAATCATTCCTTGTAATTGAACCAAATCCGATATTGTTTGGTACAAATCTTTGTTGCAGGGAAGTTCTTACATTAGAAATTATAGTACTAGTTGTTTGTCTCGATCCGTAGTTGAAAATTATTTTTAAAAATTCGTCTGAAACACCATGTCTTATTTTTACTAAAAAAGGCAATAAATCTTTTTTGTAAATATTTCTGATATTTCCACCATGTTCAACCACGTCACAAGATTCAAAAAGTTCTGAAAAATTGTTTTTGGAAAGCGAAGTTAGGCATTTAAACTCTTCGTCATTGAAACTGTTAATATCCTCCCAGTTTTTCCCTTGATAATTTTCATTGGCTACCTCTCTTAATCCCTGAAGAAAAGTATTTGTCATTATATAGGGTTTGTTAACGAAATTCAAACCCTCTTGAAGCTGACGCAAAAGGATACCACGCTCATCCAGATGATGATCACAAACTCTCAAAAAATCGGGAACGTATATATTACCTCTAACAAAAATATCAACTCTACACTTTAAAGTTATTCGCTGGATATTTTGTCTGGAACCACATATTATACACACGCGGCTTGTAGCATGGGGTAAAACATTTAACCGTAGATGATTATGATTTTCTATATTTCTCAGTTCACTTAATACAGAAATATTGCAATTGGTGCATATCCGTGTGTTACCAAGAATATTGTCGACAAGATTTCCAGCGGCTTCCCTTCTGTCACTCACAATTTGGAGAAAGTTTATATTATTATTATCTTCAAGATTCAACCGAACAGTTTGCCTTGGTGAATAATAATGATCACAAACATAGCACTGAATTCTATTTGCAAACGCCATTTTAGAATTTTATTACAACATCAAATTCTAGATTGATTAATTGTCAGAAATAAGATGTAAACAAACTAACGTTTCTAGCGTACTTCATTTGTTTCCAAAGTACACTATCAAAAATGGTTTGGGAACACAATTGGCAAAATAGTTTATATCCAACTAAAAATTCCAGCATTTTATTTAATTAATTAATATTTACTGTATAGAAGTACATACCTACAGGATGATGAAATACTTATAATTTAATCAATCTTTTCATCAATGATTCGGTACACTTCGATATATATGTGATTATAATTTCGTTCACTATGCCTATTTTTTGCTGAGTGCTCTACCCTCAGGACCCTGTTTCTGAGAAACTGGTCATAGTAAAAAAATGAAATTTTTCAGCTCATTCACTATCTTAAGCTTATTACAAAACAAAACAAATTATTCATTTTGACGGATTGAATTATAAAATACAGGATGATTCAGAAAAAGTGTATAATTCCTAATTTTTGTCGGTTTACTAACAATATATGTGTGCAAATCACCTTGTATTTCAAGAAAAGTACTAATATCTACGTCACCAATACGTTTTCAACATCAAAAACTAATTTTGAAATACACGGTGGAACTTATTCATTTTATATAGAAAAAACGTAATAGCAGGCTGCATGAATAATCACCCTGTATGAAATACCTCTAGAATTAGTATATTTGATGCCAGAACATAAAATATAAAGTAACTTTCTAATTCTGACCTTGTTTTCATTCATTATAAGAATTTCCTTGAATTCCAAAAAATCATCCTTGTATAATTGAGTCCCATCCTGTATATGTTGACATATTGAACTTTTGAAGTGTAAGTTTACGATAAACTAGAGCATATCAATGGTACTATCAATTGAAAATGCATATTTATTTGTTAATAATAAAGTTACGTGGTCACAAAAAACAAAGATTTTTCAACTTTAATACCCTGTATATCGGAAACTAGTCATGGGATTGAATTGGTCCCATGGACACTTTTGGTCAAGAAGTCGAATACAACATCATATCCAAAATTCATAACATTTGACGGAACGCCACTTTGTCATAAGAAAAGCGCGGGGTCCTTTCTCGGTTTCTTTTTGAGACCTTTTTTCCGCTGGATCACACATCTTAATTCCATAAATCAGAAATTGATTCATTATTCGAAAACGTTGACATTACCATTTTTGAATTTGTATTTTCGTTACTGCTTTCATCGAGTTTCCCCATTAATGTCCAGACTAACCGTGTTTCTAGCGCTACTAAACTGCACTCTAGCTCGTAACGGTTTCCAGTGAACAATTTTCCAGCTATATCAGCACCGATCAGAATATCTATTGGTCCATCTTGAGAATCCGTTATTTCAATACCAACAGATTGTAACTCGTCAATCCATGGACCCTTACGAGCACAAGCCATATTGCTAAATATGATAGATTGGTCAAGTGCTTCAAAGCTACAAGCATAATCATTCTTCGGATTACTCATTCTGATGCGATAGCATTTATGTTTCACAACATTTGTTTTTGAGCCACCAAAAAGTGCATGAATTATTTCTTCTTGTCGCAAACAATCATAACCCATGTCTTCTGCTATTGCTTTTGTTATATATGACTTCTGAGAACCAGTATCAATAATTACTCTGGCTGTCCTAGATTTCTTGGAACCATTCAAGTTGGCAACTAATGTTTGCAGGAAAACTTCAGAAAAAGAACTATTCGATGAATTGTTCTCTACATTCGTGTGTGCTATTCCAGATGGCTTCGATTCTGAATACTCGGGTTTTGGACACATAATGGCATGATGTCTCCCACCACAAATGGTGCATGTAATATTCACACATTTTTTAGAAATATGTCCATATTTGAGACATTGATGACAGCATGCTTTTTCGATTAATTTTTTCTTACGATCAAATAAAATCCACTTTTTGGCCTCTGTACAAATTTCACTCGAATGAATTCCATTGCAGAAATTACATTTTCTCTGAAACTTATTATTTATCAACCCAGAAGCTGTTGGCAAAATCTGCTTGGGGATATCATTTTTCTTCTTGAATTTGTTTTGAATATCAAATCCTGACGTAGCCATATTTATTCTCTCTTCGTTTTCTACTTCCTTTCTGAGAAAAGTCATTAATTTCTCTAGGCGGTCTTTGAGAGTAGAATCGGTATCATAAAAACTACTCTTCTGCCAAACTCTAATGAGATCTTCGGGTAGGCAAGACTCTATTAGGGGATATAACATAAGGCACGTAACTGAGATTCCATTCTATCATAGAGACAGCTCAGATTGCTATTATTGGAAATATTGTTCAAAACCAGCTTCAGTAACCCACGAACATAGAATTCTACCAAAAGATCGTTTCTTCCGAATCTTCTCTTCAAACTATCAATTACCTTTGGATAATTTTCTGCACTGGGAGGGTAACTATCTACAAGTTGACGAGCCCTTAAGTATCGTCGCTTGAATGAGATACTGAAACTTATCTTCTAAAGCAATGGCATCATCATTGTCAACCCGTTGAAATTGACTCCAAAAGGAGAGCCAGTCTTTAATTTCACCACCAAACTTTTTGAACTCAATTTTTGGCAACTTCAATTTTCTTTTCGTGTTACTTGAGCACTGAGAAATATTGTCTGTTCGAAAAGTTGTCAACCATGAGTTTCACCTTATAGTATTTGGTAGAATAGTCGTCAGCTGTTGATATTTCCAATTTCAAAGCATCATCATCGTCTAGCAGAAAATCCACATATTGTTTGTGTAAATCTATTAGAATATCGATTTTCTGTTCAAAATGGTTGATTTTACTAAATATGCAAACCTTATCTGTATCTGGTTTTGTGAACAAATTCAAGACATCGTTGAAAACTTGGTCAAATGAACTTCTTTGGACCGCAAGTACCTTCTTCACCTTTTCCATAATCGCGCAGTTGAGTCCTGTCACGGTCGCCAAATGTTAGATATTCGAAAATTCACCTACTCGGTGACTGAATACGTCGATGAAGGACAATAATATGGATGTGAAACAGAACAAATACTCGATAATCCAAAATAAAACGTTCAATATAATTTTAATATTTTAGTAATCAATAATGACATACGAGTAAAAACATCAAAATCTTTTATATGACATTAAACATCAAAAAATCTCTAAGCATAGATGAAAATAAATTCAAGTAGGTATCTACAACAATACCCATCCCATAAAATACCTAGTTGTGTTACACTACAGTATATAAATTAAGAGTATTATTCTCAATAATCAAATAACATCAATAAAAAATAAATTCCACAAGAGAAAATCGGCATACATTTTATTTAATACTCATGAAAAGATTCTACGTAGTTAGATCTTTGATTGAGATCTTTAATAGTATATAATTGATACATAATATATGATTTTTCATCTCATTATATCGAAGACAAACTATTTCGTTACTGGGTCCCAGGTACCCATGGCAGATCACCTCTGCAAAGTGATAATATGAATATCAAAAGTAATTTGTTTATGAAGTGATATTATTTACAAAATATGACTTCTACTGAAAAAATAGTACCCAATAAATAATTTATATCATTATTCTACAATTTTGACTTTTATCCATCTTGTCACAATTGAAAATTACATAGTACTAATCTCTGAAGAATCGGTATAATGAGAATTTCATGAAAATAAATAAATTCAGATAGAAAAGTGTGTTGAAGCCTTCCTTAATTTATACAGGATGTCTCCTTAAAGAAAGTTGGATAAACGGTAGTTCTGATTTCTCATCCATCTGGTATTCAAATAATGTGGGAGAGGAAAATCTGATATTCAGTTACAATTTCTCAATAATTTATGTTTGCCACTTCATTGCAATAACTAAATAAGGCATCAAAGTTTGTACACGCTTGCGATAGAATTGATCATATAATACCTAATATAACATTTTTGTCTGATTATCATCTTTATTATTTCATTTTTACTTTTTTTTATTTCAGACTCATTATTCTAAGTGGTATGTTTGCATTAGTGCAATTTTTGGATGACGGAATCTACCATGTCACCAAGACAAGTTCTGTCAGACACAAAAATTCGAGAGTAGATTCACCATACAAATTGTTATGCTCTTCAGGTAAGTTATATTCTAGTATTAGGGAAGACTAATCTATTTTTATATTTTTCAAAGATTAAATTTTTCTATTAGTTGCCTCTAATAATTATTAATAAACTACTAAAGGTTTAATCTAACACCTTTCATGTTTGAAAAAATATGAGAAAATATTTCTAACAAAATTGTTGAACATTTTTTGAAAAAGAAACAACTACACTCCTGGCTCTATGCCTTGACGAGCACTTCAACAGAAATGTGATGGAATCTGACAAAATTGTCATACCATCTCTTTTGATTTACTACCAAAAGGGGGTCACATAACTTACATATTGGCTTCGACATTGTTGAAGTGTTCCTCAATACTCTTCGAGGTATTTAGCTAGCAGTGTAGTTGCTTCTTCTTCAGGCAATGTTCAACAATTTTGTTAGAAATATTTTTTCAAACATGAGTTGTGTCTGAGTAAATCTCTTGTGATAAGTTGATAATTATTTTTAAACAGATACAGAAATTAATTCTGATATAAGTCAGTCTGTAAGTATATATTATTACAATATTTTGTAATATTTTAATTTTATTTCAAAAAAGTTATAGAGATCATAGTAATATAAAAAAATTAAATTAAGGTTGTTATAATATCAGAATTTATAGTTTAATGATTTTACTTAAATTGAAATTGTTAATTTTGTTTAGATCTAGCTCACTTAAAAAAAAAACAAGCAAAAGACTTATATTCCTATCAGGATGAACAGGTAGTAGGATTATAATTTTAGAATTCGTGCAATTTCCTTGAACCTTTTATACCAGTACTCCCAACATAAAATAAAAAACCAACGAAAATTAAAATGACAATTTATTTATCTAGTTGTTCTCTAAATGAAAATGAAGTGGAACGAAACATACGCAAATGAATAATAAATGAAATAGTTACTAAAATTGAATAGTACTATTTCTTAATTTAAATATGATATGAGATACCTAATTTTAAACATAAAGATATTTTTCTATGGTACATCTAGATAACGCACCTACAATATTCTATGAACTATGTCATTTGTCAATGAACAATTTAGTTCTATGGTTCAAATCAAAGTTGGAATATTAAAGTAAAAAGCAACCTACATAATAAATATTGTGATACAAATAGTATAAAAATACCCAACCAAAATTATAACACATTTACCAATAAAATGCACTTACAAAAAAAAAAACTCAAATTTTACAAGGGCTCAGTGAGAAAATCCTCACCAGCAACATCAGACGAAGCAGGGAAAATTGTAAAGAAGCCTCCAAGCCTCACAGCAACACGAAGATGGTTTTGATATCTACTTTGGTTATTCCAATAACCAAAAACGGACAACGGTACTTCTTAAAACTGGATATAAATACCCAAAGTAAAATAATATGTAGGTATATTTACCAAATACAAGTTTGTTGAAACTTGTACAGTTTTTCTTTGGAAAACTCTGCTAAATTTCCTTGGTAATACCAAGGAAAAACTCGCTATTGAAACTTTTCTTTCTTTTTTCAAGAAAAATCACCAACCTTCACGTTTTGGCTTCCCAACTCAAAACAAACCCCTTTTATTTTTTATTTCCATGGTAACCGTACTAAAAAGTTCTGGATTGGATATTGGATTACAACAATTTTCATTGGTAAGTTTTTTACTCTTAAAGTTTAATTTCTACCTTTCCACAGATTTCCATAGAACCCTCTAAATTTTATGTTTCCTTATAAATTAATTTAAAATATTTTTACTTGTGACAGAATGCTATCTATAGGATGTTTTGACAGTTTTATACAATTATTTAATGAAAAATCATGGTTGTAGATACATTCTGTTACAAATTTCCCCCTTAAATCTTGCAGATACGGCTTAGCTATGATTAAGTAGTATCGAAAGATTTAAAAATAAACAATACAATATGTAACATGTAACATATTAAAATTATTGGAGAACAACTAAATATCCGTAAACAACAATTAAAAATAATAAGTATGATCTACAAATTTAATGGATATAGGCTGTCTATGTTAAATATGCCCCTTATTTTATTAGAATCAGGGTATCCAAGTAAATAACTATTAACTCCATCTTGATTTAAAATTACATAAGGTCCTTCAAAAAGAGGTAAGAGTTTCTTACATTTGTTTTCCCTATGATTGGGAACTCTTAAAGCCTTTAAAAGAACTAAATCGTTCTGATTAAATGTTTTTATTTTTATAGATTTGTTGATTTTTTTCTTATATTTTAGAGCCTTTTTAATGTCTTTTAGTCTAGCTTTTTCTAAAATTGAATTGTAGTTTATTTCTGGAGTATACCATGGTCTACTAGCTGGTATTCCTTTGAATAGAATAATAGGAGATATCTCGGTTGTAGAATTTGGAGTATTATTCATAAAGTGTTGAATTTTTAGTAAATGATTTTCCCACAGTTTGTGATTATTTTCTATTAGTAAACGGAGATTCTTGGTAACTTCACGTATATTACGTTCAGCTAGGTTTGATTGTGGATGTCTAATGCTCGTATATTTAACGTTAATATTATTATTAATAAACCAATTTTTTAAAACTTGACTAGTAAAATAAGTGGCATTGTCCATTAGGCAGTTTTTAAATTTTCCATGTTCTGACATAAAATTATTTAAAAGTATTTTTACTGATTTTACATTTGTTTTGTAGCAAGGATACAATTGAATGAAACGAGAAAAAACATCTACTACTACAAATATATGGCAGTATCCACTTAGTGATGGTATTAAATTTGAGATGAAATCTACAGCAATTGTTTCTAGAGGAAAATCTGCTGAAATGGATTTAGGTAAGTTTCCATAGTGTAAATTTCTATTTTTATTAAATTGACATGATTGGCACGACTTCAGGTAGGTTTTTATTAATGAAAGATCATTTTTACAGTAAAAGTTTTCTCTAAAAATAAGGTGTGTTTTTCTAGTACCAATATGATTGAATTTTAAATGAATGTCGTTAATAATTAGTTTAGTAAGTTTTTCACTAATTACATAAAGTTCTTGATTATTTAACATTTTAAAATAGATATTGTCTTTTAAGATTAATTTATTTTTTTGTTCTAAACTAAGAGATATTTGATCTTCAAGAATTATTTCCTTTGAAAACATTCCATGGTTTTTCTTAAAAATATTATATCCTATTATATGTATTTTAGAATTATTAAGAGTCTCACCATCCATTCTAGTGATGGCATCACTAATGATGTTGAGTTTCCCTGGAATATGTTCAATTGTGAAAGAATACTCTTGTAAAAGGAGACTCCATCTATGAATTCTACTGTTATTGAATTTATTTTTTAAAATAGTTGTAAGAGCAATATTGTCAGTTTCTATTTTGAAATGACCTCCTAACAAAAAATACCTCAATTTATTAACTGAAAATATTATACTGAGCAATTCAAGTTCACTAACTGAGTAATTTTTCTCAGGATTTCGAGTTAACCTAGAAACAAAAGAAATAGGAACTTCTAGGTCGTTGTGTCTTTGAAGAAGAACACCAGCAATACGGTTTATACTAGCATCAGTACGTAGAATGAACATTTTAGAATAATCAGGATGAAATAATTTTACCTGTTCATGGAAAAGGTCTTTAAGTTTTTGAAAAGCAGTTTTTTGTTTATCTGTCCACTTCCAAACTACATTTTTCCTAAGAAGTTCCACAAGAGGAAGTTCAAATTCAGATAAATTAGGTACTAATCTCTTAAAATAATTTAAGGTACCAAGAAAACCACGTAAAGTTTTTAGATTAGAAGGTCTTTTATATTCTTTTATGAGTTTAAGTCTTTCAGGATCCATTTCGATACCAAAAGGAGTTATTTTGAAACCAAGATAAGTTACTTCTGTTTTAAAAAATTGACATTTATTTATACTGAGTTTTAATCCAGCTTTATTAAGATCATGTAGTATATTATCAGGATGTTGTAAATGTTCTTGTTCGTTTTCCGAAAAAATTAAAATATCATCAATGTAGTGAATAGAGTAAAGCTCATGTTTTTCTAAAATTATATTGAGTGCTTTAATAAGAGCAGAACTAGCTGATTGTATACCATAAGGTACAACATTAAAATGATAAACTCTACCGTTAATTTTAAAACCAACTAAGTGTCTACTATTTTCATGTAGAGGTATTAACCAAAAACTGTGTTTTAAATCTATTTTTGTAAAAATTTTGGCATTAGTAATTCTACCTAAAATAGCTTCTATAGTTAAAGGACTCTCAAATTCTGGAATACAACAATTATTAAGATTTCTCCCATCAAGACACAAACGTAACGAATTATCGCTTTTGAGGACACATATGACAGGGTTTAAATAAGGTGTAGTACTGTAGCTAATAATACCTTCGTCAAGATAATTTTGTAAAGCTTCATTAACTAAATTTTGATGTCTGTAAGGTATTGGATAACTTTTAGCTTTAAACAATTTCAAATCCTTGACTTTAATTTCATGTACAAAATCTTTGGCAATTCTAGGTTTTTTATTTACTAAGTCTTTATATTTTAAAATTAATAATTCTACCTGTTTTTTTCCAGGTTTTACAACACTCAAATTCAATAGTATCATGTTCATTTGGATTACTATTGATATTTTTTACATTAAACAATCTTTTTGATTGTAATAATTCATTTTTTATATTTGGACTATGTAAATCTGAATTTCCTTGTTCTTGGCTGAAATTATTGGTTAAATTAAAGTCAATGTCGTGAATTTTGTCTATAGTAATTTTGTTGAGTTCAAAATCAATTGTAAAATTATATTTATCTAGTTGATCACTACCCAATAGGATGTCAAATTCTAAGTTGTTAACTATTAGTAAATGTAAAATAAGCTCTACTGTATTTAGTATAACTTTTGCAACTACAGTTCTGTTAGAAAAACATAATGTTTTCTCATTAACACCAATTAAATTAACTTTAGGTACTTTGATTATGTTGTTCTTGAGCTCAGGAATGTTGTTGACAAATTTCTCAGATATTAAAGAAATAGTAGAACCAGTATCTATAATGATACTTAATTTGTTTTTTAAAATTTCACCTTTTATTATTATTAACCCTGATTCTTCTCTATTTAGGTGTTCATCGGAAAATTCAAAAGTAGAAAGTTCCAGTGGGGACACAAAATAACACCTATCCAGTAAATTGCACCCCGATACTAAAAATGATTTTCAGATGTTTGAATAAACGGTTCAGAAGATGATGATCTTCTAGGATGTTCATCATTGTGAAAATCATTATTAGAGTTATGTCTTTCCATACTCCTAGTTCTGTGATGGCTATCTGTAGTACGAGTCAAGTTAACACGTTGATTTGAAGATTGTTGATTCTCTTGTATATCACCATTATTTTGATAGGAATTCCTACCGTTTTTTTGTTGTCTGGAATTATGTCCGTGATTATGATTATTATTGAAGTTACGTTCATAATTATGAGGTCTATTGTAGTTATTATTGTTGGAATTCTGTCTATTATTTTCATTGGATCTAGGTAAATTTTGATTGTAATTATTATTAAATGGCCTTTGAGATCTATTTCTTTGGTTGTATTCATAATTTTGATTATTGAAATACCTATTTTGGTTTTGATTCCTATTAGAAAAATTATTGTCATTCCTAATAGTAGGATAATTTGAAAAAGTATTGTTGTTTCTCTGTGCATTATTGAAATTTATCAATTCATTATAATTTTTAGAGTTGTTGTTATTCTTACTATTCTTATTTGTTGTCATAGTAGTACAATTTTCTAGATTTCTTTCAACTCTACCTAGATAAGTTAGCAGTTGATTGAAATTTGTAATATTTTGTATAGCTATAGTTTCACTTAGCTCAGTTTTGTAGTGTCTAGACAAAAACATAACTATTTCCGATTCAGGAAGATTTGGTTGTAAATGTTGTACTAGTGAATAAACTATTAAAGTATAATTACTCAGGGAAGTACCTTTACAATCGTACTTTCCAAAGTACAGCATCTCTCTTACTTGAGATTGTTGTAAAGAACCCCAAAAATTGTCTAGAAAACGATTCTCAAAGTCATTAAAATCTTTAATTTGCCCTTCTATACAATTCAACCACAATAGAGCCTGTCCTTTCAAATTTGATCTTAATAGTTCACATAGTTCTGTAGTGTTTTTAATATTTTTAGTCTTAAGTTTTAATGTTTTAATAAAATTTATTGGATGTACTTTTTTAAAATTACCACAAAATTTTTCCGATTCCTCTACTTTAGTGAAAATATTTTTAAAAAGAGGATTAAGCATACCTATATCTGAGATTTTCTCACCATTCATGCTTTCAGCAATTTTCCTATTAAGGTTTAACTCCAATTTCCTTGTTTCATTTTCCGCTAAGGTTAAGGTTTCTTGAATTCCTTGTTTTAGTTCAGATTCAAGATCTGTTATTCTTCTTGAATGTTTCATGTTTTCCTTTTTTAAACCAGATATTCCATTAGAATTTTCTTTTATTCTGTTTATATTTTCCCCCACTTTAATCTCCACTTCTTCAATTCTTATTTTGTTATTAGAAGTCCTTTTGTCAAATTCTACATCAGTTTTGTTTAGTTTAGTTTCTACGTTGTTTATTTTTATTTCCAAATCCTTCAAATCTTTTCTATTTTCTTTCATACTTTCTGCTAAAATATTTTGTCCTATTTCCAGTTTTTCCACCGTAGTTTTCATTTTGTTTTCTAGTGCTTTCATTTCTGTCTTTAAATCTTCTCTCAACTCTTGTTGTCCTTTCATTAAATCTTCTCTCATTTCTTTCACATCCTGTTGTCCTTTCAAAATAGTTTCCATCAACATCTTCAAATTCATGTTTTCTGAAGAGATTTTAGATGATGTTGTAGGAGGTGTTTGTTGGACACTTTCTTCCTGTGTACCATAAACTTCTTTTTCTGACATTTTCTTTTTCTCTTCTAATTCTTGTTCTTCTTTATTTAAAGCTTCTTTAAGCCTCTCAATAAGGACTGACTTTAGTCCTTCTTGGCTAAGGTTTCTTTTCTTAAGTTGTTCCTTAAGTTGTGTTGCTGTTAGTTTGTCAAGTTCGAAAATGTCAGACATATTTATGTGAAATTCTCCTAAAGATTATTTAATAATAAGAATTTACTGTTGTGATAATGGAAATACAAATTCTAGTTTAATTCGACTCACTGCAGTAACCAAAACGATATTTTAAAATTGCTTTGTTATTGTTTTTTAATAAAATGTTTGAATAATCTTGTTTTTATTATTACTTTATGTGGAGAAACTAGGTATAAAAGTATAGGAAGAGCCTAAAACGTTGGGGGCCAATTATTACAATATTTTGTAATATTTTAATTTTATTTCAAAAAAGTTATAGAGATCATAGTAATATAAAAAAATTAAATTAAGGTTGTTATAATATCAGAATTTATAGTTTAATGATTTTACTTAAATTGAAATTGTTAATTTTGTTTAGATCTAGCTCACTTAAAAAAAAAACAAGCAAAAGACTTATATTCCTATCAGGATGAACAGGTAGTAGGATTATAATTTTAGAATTCGTGCAATTTCCTTGAACCTTTTATACCAGTACTCCCAACATAAAATAAAAAACCAACGAAAATTAAAATGACAATTTATTTATCTAGTTGTTCTCTAAATGAAAATGAAGTGGAACGAAACATACGCAAATGAATAATAAATGAAATAGTTACTAAAATTGAATAGTACTATTTCTTAATTTAAATATGATATGAGATACCTAATTTTAAACATAAAGATATTTTTCTATGGTACATCTAGATAACGCACCTACAATATTCTATGAACTATGTCATTTGTCAATGAACAATTTAGTTCTATGGTTCAAATCAAAGTTGGAATATTAAAGTAAAAAGCAACCTACATAATAAATATTGTGATACAAATAGTATAAAAATACCCAACCAAAATTATAACACATTTACCAATAAAATGCACTTACAAAAAAAAAAAACTCAAATTTTACAAGGGCTCAGTGAGAAAATCCTCACCAGCAACATCAGACGAAGCAGGGAAAATTGTAAAGAAGCCTCCAAGCCTCACAGCAACACGAAGATGGTTTTGATATCTACTTTGGTTATTCCAATAACCAAAAACGGACAACGGTACTTCTTAAAACTGGATATAAATACCCAAAGTAAAATAATATGTAGGTATATTTACCAAATACAAGTTTGTTGAAACTTGTACAGTTTTTCTTTGGAAAACTCTGCTACATTTCCTTGGTAATACCAAGGAAAAACTCGCTATTGAAACTTTTCTTTCTTTTTTCAAGAAAAATCACCAACCTTCACGTTTTGGCTTCCCAACTCAAAACAAACCCCTTTTATTTTTTATTTCCATGGTAACCGTACTAAAAAGTTCTGGATTGGATATTGGATTACAACAATTTTCATTGGTAAGTTTTTTACTCTTAAAGTTTAATTTCTACCTTTCCACAGATTTCCATAGAACCCTCTAAATTTTATGTTTCCTTATAAATTAATTTAAAATATTTTTACTTGTGACAGAATGCTATCTATAGGATGTTTTGACAGTTTTATACAATTATTTAATGAAAAATCATGGTTGTAGATACATTCTGTTACAATATATGTTGGTAATATACAGTGTGTAAAAGCCAAATGGAATAAATTCATTATTTCGGTTACTGTACATATTTATAAAAAATCCCGAAACACGTCAAATTTAAATTATAACTTGACATTCTTTAACGTGAAAATGCAACCCCTACCTTCAACCCCCTTAGAATGACAGGTACAACCCCCAATTTTTTAAATGGGAAGTATAGGCTTGTGATATATCATTTGAAAGGTCTCTTCATTCTCTATTCAAAAATGTTATTGTTTTTAAATTTAATGCAAAAATTAACATAAAAAAAATTAATATCATGTTGTTACCGAAATTCGCTAAAATATACCCGGAACTTATTACAATATTACTTAAAACTTATTTCCCGTTTAGGTCTTGATAATGAGAAAGTGAACAAAAACCGTAGCAATGTGGTTTTTAGATGGTAACCATTAAAAAACTTTAAAGAATTTCCGTGGCAACGCTATTTTAACAAGCAGTAGTAAATTGTTTTATTTAAGTTGTCATTGTTGTAATTTAAGTATAAAGTTTGTTCAATTCAATTCTGAAAAATGGTTAGATTAACGGAAATGCATAAAATAACAGTTTTACAAATGATTGGTTACGGAGATAACATCCGAACACAACAGGAAGTAACTCGCCTATTTCATGAGAAATTTCCTAATTTACCGCCTATATCCCAAGGAACAATAAGTAAAATAGAAAAGCAGTTTCGCGAGTTTGGTCATGTAAGGCAGATAAAAAAAGCAGCTGCTAATGCACTGAGTGATGAACTCAAATTAGATGTGTTGCTTGAGTTTCAGGAAAACCCACATACATCGAGTAGACAGGCATCCACTACATTCAATGCTAGCCATACATCGATAGCAAACATATTAAAAGAAAATAAATTGCATCCGTATAAGATGATACCTACTCAGGAGCTCATGGAAGACGATTTTGATAGAACTTTTTTTTGTGAGCAAATGATGGACATGTTGGATAACAATATTATCCAATTAGAAGACGTTATGTTTTCTGATGAGTGTACTTTTTTACTTAACGGTCATGCTAATCGGCAAAATTGCCGCTACTGGTCCACGGAAAATCCTCACTGGATGAGAGAAGAACACACTCAATACCCTCAAAAGGTTAATGTTTGGGCAGGGATTGTAGGGAACAATATAATAATTGGTCCCTTTTTTATTGAGGGCAACTTGAATGACAACAATTATTTGGCACTACTTCAAAATGATGTCATTCCAACGTTGGCAAATTTATATCCTGATCCAGGTAATCCTCAAGTTCCAGCGAATACGATATGGTTTCGGCAGGATGGAGCACCACCACATTACCAACTTAATGTCCGGCAGTACCTCGATACAATATTTCCCAATCGGTGGATAGGGAGGCGAGGATCGATTGAATGGCCAGCGCGATCACCTGATCTTACATTATTAGATTTCTTTTTATGGGGATATGTGAAGAGCCATGTGTACAAAACTAAACCTTCTGATTTAAATGACTTAAAAGAACGAATAACGCTTGCGATTAGGTCGATCACGCCTGATATGTTAAATAATGTTAGAAGACAGTTTTATTTGAGATTAGGATGTTGCCAAGACGTTCGCGGAGAACATTTTGAACATCTACTTCATTAACATTCATAGTTTTTTTTCGTGTTCTACATTTTATTACGTTTTGCATTACATTTTAGTTTTTGATTGTATTGTAGCGAATTTCGGTAACAACATGATATTAATTTTTTTTATGTTAATTTTTGCATTAAACTTAAAAACAATAACATTTTTGAATAGAGAATGAAGAGACCTTTCAAATGATATATCACAAGCCTATACTTCCCATTTAAAAAATTGGGGGTTGTACCTGTCATTCTAAGGGGGTTGAAGGTAGGGGTTGCATTTTCACGTTAAAGAATGTCAAGTTATAATTTAAATTTGACGTGTTTCGGGATTTTTTATAAATATGTACAGTAACCGAAATAATGAATTTATTCCATTTGGCTTTTACACACTGTATGAAATTATGGATAAGTAACTAATAGTATGTATACTTTCTTAGAATCACTTTCAGTGTAATAAAGTTAGAGTTTGTGTCTTTTTCTATATGTTCAGGCAAACATATATAGATAATATTTGAATGTTTACTATAGGCAGTAATCATTCAAAGGTATCCTAATTTTTATAGACAATCATGAAATGCTAAAGAGATTGAAGAGATCATTGGATACCGGTGGCCCTTGGGTTTGTAAGTACTTTTTATATCAATTTAACTTATAGGTAAAGATTTATTTGTTGTAGACTTGTCAAAAACACCTGCATCTATTTCATCAGATAGATATAGTCTCCACCCAGACTTATATCAATTGAATGATGATACCAATCTTGATTTTGATGAGAATGATGATGACAGTAGATATACTAAGCCATTTCTAGACCAGAAGCGCATGTGCAAGTTCAGCTAGTCAATGAGTGTGAGAGAGACATCCCATGAGGCGAATTTTAAAAAAACTTTGACTTGAGTGTGGATCGAACCCCGAACCTACGCGTTCATAGCAATACATCTAACATAGTCTGCCATGATCTCTCATGCATATCGTTACCGTTTGGATGATGAGGCGGCGCAGTCTCAGCGCACCATACGCTTCTTGCTGTGTGACGTAATCGAGACAGATCCGTTGCGATGATAACAGCGGGAGCGCTGATATACCAGACTGGTTAAAAGTAGCTCTTTGGGTTAGGTTAGCTGTTACATCCAACGTCACATCGTTACGTCAAACGCCACGTTGTTACGTCAAACGTCACGTCATCACGTCAAACGTCACGTCATCACGTCAAACGTCACGTCAAACGTCACATCGTTATGTCAAACGTCACGTCGTTGAGTCAAACGATCATCAAACGGTTCTATGTATGAGAATGTTCTCTTTCGTAATATGTCTTCAGAAGAGTACAGACGTCGAATTGAAGAGTTTATTAATAGCATTGGTGAATTAAAGAAAGATATTGCTTTCTATAAAGATAAAAGTGAGGTTATGAAACAAATGGAGAATCTTAGTTTATCTGATAAGGTAGGTCAGACGTGGAGCAGTCTTCGTATAAACTGGGTACCTCAAGAGATCCATCAGTTAGCTCTTAGACTGCCGCAAACTACTTATCCGTTAAGACGTATTCAACCTACACCATGTTCAACAGAACAGAAAAGGAACTAAAAAATGAAATTAATAATGTTTTCGCAATGTCATGTGTAATATTAGTGGCTGTATTTGTTTTAATTTTAAAAATTAATTTGAAAATTGTAAAACGAAAATTCCAATCTTCATGTAATATAAAAGTTGATGAATATACAGAGTGTTTCAATAAAACCCATGTTTTTAGAACAAACTTTATTTATAAAGGTAATACAGTATTAGAAAACCAGTGACGGAGGCGTTGTACATTTCTTTTGGAACACGAATATACTCCAGAGGCGTGGCAGGGGTTGGGATCTTGAGCAAAGTTTCCAGTTTCACGAGGTGTGCCATCGAATTTGCAAACGTCAATAATGCGTGGAGAAATACCGAAAATGTGACATTCATTTCGCAGAAATTCGGCTTTTTGTTGTCCTCGAACGTAAATGTAGTCTGCGGCATGAAACAACTTGCTTCCCAATATTTCATTCACTTTAGAATATTCTACATATCCTGAAGAGTATCGAATACCATGCACATTCCTTTCCAAGTATGATGTAGTCGTCTTGTCTGCGTTGCTCAATGTGAAAAACGGTTGCGGTGGTGAAAATATGTAATGCGAACCCTTAAAGCCAATTTCTATGCTGAGTTCTTTGACAACGAGAAGGCCATCTACGACAAAACCTTGAATGTCTACGAATGCTACTCTCATGTTGACGTCTGCTCGAACTCTAAATCACAACATCTAGTTCAAGCTTTTAACAATTTCGGAGAGGGGGAAGTATTCCATTACGCAATCGTGAATTATGATGCAATAGACTTTGGTATTTTCGGGAAAGCCTATGTTTGCTTCAATGTCAAGTTTCACATCGACTGTGGACGCCTTCATACTTTCCTCCTGTTTTGAACAATCGATAACAAACAATGCTCGTTTCTTGAAAGAAGAATAATCCAGCAGGGGGCGCTTCTGTGTGGAGTTTGCGTAGTTGGGATAGAATTCAGTGTAGTTAAAATATGCCTCATTGTAGTCAGTTTTAGCGAAATCCAATTGCATTCTTTCATTGGGCCAATAGTCACCATTAAGTGATAGTCTTATACTTTGTACGTCGGCATTGTCAAATAAAGTCGGGTCAGCTGTACTCGAGTTACGTTTGTCGGTTTGAAAGAAAACAATAACAAAACGAGGTCTTTCAACTGAAGTGGATGTCTTGACAGCCCAAACTTCACGTCTTGCTCCTTTAGTAATTGAAGGTAATTCGTGTAACTCCCACTTCCTGAATGGAATAACTATAGGTTGATCTTTTTGAATGGATTTCATGAGATTTAATTTTATGTCGTCATTAGGAAAGATATGTTTAACTTTCAGCTCAACGCTTGTAATGTTAATTTTAGCTGTTGTAGTGGAGGCATTCTTTTCAGTAATATATAAGCAATCATTATCGTTTCGTGCTCGAACTAGTCGTATTGTTTGACGTCCACATGTAATCATGTAATAATCGTTGAAAATGTTGAAAATATGTTTAAGAGGTATTTGAAGGTTGAAGGACTTGTCGCTAACATTCAGATTAGGATCTTTCGGGTAATTCCAGCCGGCTATAGCCATATGATTGGAATCTTCTTGGTTATAACAGGTCATGGCACGTACGGCGCTTACTATTCCAGGATCTCGAACGGTTTCCATTTCCCTGGCACTTTCACTGTACGTATATGAATCGAATAGAAAGGCTCCAACATTATTTGCTAATTTTACGTCACCAGCTCCGTGTACTTCGAGAGAACCCTTAATGCACAACAATGTTTCGCTCATTGCAAAAACGAATCAACTTGATTAATGCTAAACTCCACAATGTCACTGCAATTGAATGATTTTATGAATGGAGCATAGGTTCTATATTCGGCCTTTCGAATTGACTCATCAAACATCGGCTTACGATAGATATCAAACATTGGAGGCATGTCGTTTTGGCGTAGACGTTTTCCATACATGGTTGTCATTTTTCAATTTAAAACCCAGCGATTGCAAGACCAATTTGTTTGCGAACGAGAGCTGTTTCAGCTTTGGCGACTGCTCAGCTAATGAAGTTGAAAGTGCTGCAGATTGTCTTTTATGATTGATTATTAGACCCATCGCGCTCCAAGCTCCAACACCAACGTACTTAGTTCTCCACGAAAGTTTACGGGCTGACCGTCCTGGTCTAAAGCGATGACGGTGATATTGGTTATTTCACTTTGTGGTATAACAGGTAAATAGAGTAAATTATGAGGAATTTCGTCTATGGAATATCCCGGATCCACTTGTATGACGAATTCGTATATAGTATGAGCAGGTCTGTTTGCATCGAAGGCTCCAGTGGTAATGTTACAATCGAAGCGAATACTAGATACTTTAATGATTTTGACGGGGAGATCTGAAGAGTGCAATTTGTTAGCTTCGAGTATTTTCGGTAAAAATCCCAAGATTCTTCCAAGACTATTGGTCTCCTTGAAGGAAATTTTGTATTTACTGGAAATTTCACATTTTAACGTATTGTGATTGGGTTTTAGTGAAAATATATCCTCTGGCCTAGTTAGATTGCCTGTACCCAATTTATCTCGGATAAACGCTTCTAGATCGGCAATTTCGTAACATCCTGTGGGAAAATCAAAACTTTGAATCTTGCCCTTGGTATCGTAGTAGTAAAACTTACAATTTTCAATGTTCGGTATACTGTGATAAGAGTGAAAAGATCGTAGAGCTATTTCGTATTCCTTCTTCGGATCGAGCTCAATAGGTGTAGGAGGTTGGAAGGTGAACACGTGATTGGTGCTGTTAACTCTCAGCAACTGCGACATGATGACTAATGAAATACGAATAATGTTTGAATTTAAATATCATTTATTTTTTTTGATGTTTGTTTACAAAGGAAACAAGTAGCTTGCGAACTCGGAGGACCGTCACAATGCGTCGTCCAATCAGGTCGGTTGTAATGGATGAAACAAGGCAGCCGTATTTGTAGTTCAAAATTTGCTCGATATTCATTGGGAAGTTTATGCCATATTTCCAGCAATTCCCAAGGTCTTACACACTCTATTAGATGTTCAATGGGAAAGTGCTTTAGTTCTTCGGCAGTAAAACTACTCAAAGCTTTTCCATGGTAGATGTGTTGTAGTAATAGTTCCATCATTGCTGCAGAAATTTCAAACACAAATGACCGCAATTGATTTGATCGTAGTTTTGATATTGGGTATTGTTGTAGAAAATTCGCGCACTTTTTCCGAGATATTTAACAACTTCTTTCGGCGGCTTCAAGTTACCAAATGAATCGAAATACTCTACATTATTGCTTTTCTTTTTGTAAGCCACCCAATGACTTCCGCTATTCTTAGAGGTATCCAAATTAACCACTGCACATTCTTGTTTTCGAGGGCCGTCTTTAGTGAGAGTGTCTCGCATGAAAACTCCTCGAAAATGCGGTATTTTAAGCGATTTTGCGTAATGTGTTATGTCAAAGTCGGTTAATGCGTGATTGGGTAGCTTTATTAGTTTTTTTGCTTTTTCAAATACAATCCGAAACCGCCTTTTGGGTACTTTTTCAGATACAGACCAGATCCTACACGTTCCATAGCCTTATTATGACGTACATCTTCTTCCAATTTCTTTTGTGCATGCTTTGCGTCAATGACAGTTTTAGCAATCCCAGCAGCACCACCTGACAAAGCTCCGAGTGCCGAAAGGCCAGCAAACAAAGGGATAAGTGGTAGGAAACCTCCGGATTTCGCTACAGGTATCACTCGAGGAACCTCTACTTCTTTTTTCCCACCAAATTCTTTAATGAGTGCTTTGGCGGCTCGTGAGGCAAACGTTGCGGTGTCTTTCAAAGATGCCCCTTTTTTCATGGACTTTCCCACTTTTAGAATAACATCTCGATGCAAGGAACGACGTTTGCGACGACAACCCATTCCCAGCTGTCTTTTCACCTTCATTCCGCCTGTTACAAGTAATGCAGCAGTTTTCTCTCCCAGTGAAACGTCTTTTGATTTGACGCGTGCCCAAGCTTTATCTTCAAGTATCTGATCGGCTTTGTGTCGTTCTTCGAGAGACTTATTCTTCCAGTAAGAAATATCGTGTTGTTTACAAGCAGCGTCCAAGGGGTTTATGCCCGGATCTCCACGATCGAGACGTTTTTCCAATTTTGTACCGGCTAAAAAAAAACAATCAATTTTTATATAAAGGGGTGGAGGGGGTAGTACTTACGTCCACAGTACTGATAGCTAGGTAAGTGAAGTTCAATAGGTAGTTTATTGATGAGAGAATTTAAGAGACCTTCTCCTTCAAACACCAACATTAAGACTGATACGCGTAAGTGGTAACATCTATATTTAAAGAGCAGTACTACGAAAAACGACACACACAATGAAAATAATTCAACAAGAGCAGACTATACCCATTGAAAATCTGGATTTCACCTCATCGTCATCGATCGGCAAACATGGTAAATTGTTACCAAATTCTTTCCGTGCCATTATATGTGGCCCCAGTGGGTGTGGTAAGACGAATGTCGTGCTGGTGCTCCTATTCAATCCAAATGGCGCGAAATTCAAAAATGTTTATGTCTATTCAAAATCGTTATTCCAACCAAAGTACCAATTGCTGCAAGAAGTTATAGCACAAGTCAAGGGCGTTGGCTATTTCCCATTTAAAGACAACGAGGAAATAATCAGTCCAGAGAAAGCTCGACCAAATTCTGTCTTTTTATTCGATGACGTTGCATGTGACGGTCAGCAGAAAATTCGTGAATACTACTCCATGTGTAGACATAAAGATATTGATGCTGCATATCTTTGTCAAACATACTCAAAAATACCGAAACAGCTTATTCGCGACAACTGTAATGTGATTGTATTATTCAAGCAGGATGAGGTGAACTTGAAACATATATTTAACGAACACGTATCTCCTGACATGACATTTGACGTATTTAAAAATATGTGTTCAAAGTGTTGGTGTGATCGCTATGGTACATTGGTAATTATGAAAGATTCCGCCTTTAATGATGGAATGTATCGCAAAGGATTCGATAAATATATAAAATTGTAAGCTGCTTCTTCAGTCCACACCAATATGTCTGACGATAAGGTTGCTACTGCATTGCGCAAGAAAAAAGTGTCTGAACTTGCTAGATCAATTCGAAAAAAATACTTGGCATTGAAATTGGGTAAATCAGAGCAAGATGAGTCTCTTAATAAACTATTCAAGCCAATATCTAAACCACTCGAAGAAATTGTGCAATCCTCAAAGACATTACAAAAAACGATTACAAATTTAAATCCAAAAGAGGAAATAAAGAAGGAAGAACCTGATGATGATGTGTTTACACCTCCATTTCTCGAAACGGAACCGGTAGCCGAAACCGATGAATCAGGCAATATTACACGTTCTGAATCTCCAGAAGAGATGCGCCCCGAAATTTCTCAGGAAGCTTTCGAAGACTATTTGGATCAATATCCTGCCATCAGTCATCAGTTCATTGAAGATTACTTCCAAAAAGATGATAAAATTGATAAAAATTATGGACCGATAGACAAAGATGAAATCGGTTGGTCATTAGGCAAACGTCGAATTGCGTTTGATGGAAAAACCGGTAATATAAACATACTACCTGAGAAAAACAAAGTGGGAAAATATGTAATTGGAACACCAGGCTTGTATGAGCTTCTATTTTACCAAGACCCCAGTTACAATGATCAAGATTTACAGAACTATAAAAATCTTTTGACAACAACTGAAGTTCATTTAGACACGTTAGATCGTCTTAAGGGGTCAAGTACTGAAAAATATCACATCTTAAAACCTGTATTCAAAACAAAATCTCTAACGACTACTAGATCGTCTCAGGTATTGACTCGTATAAAATCAATTCCTTTTGCAAAAGGAAAAGGTATCGATCGTTTAAGATATAATGATAAACCTATGGAGTATATTTATTGGGATGATGCTAATGAATTGGTGGATCGTTTGAAGTTGTTGATTGCTTCGAAAGAGGCAGGTAATACGTCACACGACAACGAAATAGTAGCAATTATCAATGAACTCAAGGAAGCTGGTATAATAGAATAATACAAGTTGAAACTTGTTCATTTCAATTATGCCAGTCGATAAATTCGGACATAGACATCAAACGCCCTATGCGCGTTTACCAGCGAAAATTACGTTTCCTCATACACAGGACGGTAATATTGATATTGAAAATGTGAAAATTTGTAATGTTAAGGAACCGACAACAAATAGTGATGCTGCAACAAAAAAATATGTTGATGTGCAATTGAATGGCCTACGTACCATCAACTCATTAATTCAAGCACATGGTACCGTGCTGCAGCAGCAAGAACGTGATATAAAGGATTTAGCTGTAGGATTCAACGAGATAAGAAATGAGCTTCATAAGACAAAAATCCCCATATTACAGGCGAATATTGCCGACTTACAAAATGAAACTAACGAAATTGATACATTTATTTCGCGAAATCCCCCTGTAGCAGCTAGGGGTATGGCTACGAAGAAATACGTTGACGATTCAATTGTGACAGCCAAAGTTTTCATTCGAAAAGAATTTTCTGCTTCTATAAACAAGTGTGTTGACAGCATAGGTGAATTAAAAAAAGAATTTACAGAACTCTCCGATTTGAAAAGTAACCTTTTAAGTATTGTAAACATTAATGCCCCAGATTTAAATGACCGCATTCGCAGTCTGGAGATGAAGCTAGCCAGTCATGTTACATAAGCATTCTAAAGAAAAAATTCAGCTTGTAAACGAGCTCCACAAACCGATACGGAAAAAATTCCCTCGGAATTTAAATCCTCAACAAATTTTATATACATTTTGTTCTATTACACCTAATGATATGTTAAACAATGCTCTTAGAGAGTTTGTATACTTTTGTAGACTTACAGTTATCAATGATTTAAATAAATAGTTATATTATTGACATGTGTTTTCTTGAACCAAAAATACACAAATCAAATCCATCATTTTTTCTTGAGGAGTTTCTCATGTAACCTAACTCCTTCAATAGGTGGATAGCAAATAAAACAACCTATTGAGATAATATTTTATTTTAAACAAAATTAAAAGTGATTAAATTTAAAGCAATACATATAAATTTAAGCAATACACAAAAAAGAGAGAGAGGAGAGTAATTTTTTTAATTTTGAAATAATATTTTAAACAAAATTAAAAGTGATGTAAATTCAAAGCAATACATATATAAATTCAAAGCAATACATATATAAATTTAAAGCAATACATATATAAATTTAAGCAATACACAAAAAGAGAGAGGAGAGTAATTTTTGTAATTTTCAAAGCCAACCTTCACATTAATTCATCAATTTCAGTCCCGCTAGCTTCTGAATCGATGAACCTGGTGCTTTTTGGATACGAGTGAAGTGACTTCACGCATGACTCCACATCCTTTATATCACACAAAACATGGCTAAAACAGCTCTGACACCAATAAAATTGGGATTGAAACACATCTGTAATGATGAGGAAATCTTCATATAATTCATGAAAATGATCGAAGATAACAAACAATGACTTTTGTTGGGAGTTGTGGAAATTTTTTATACTTGAAAAACATGTCTTACAAACCCGAAGGTTGTAATTTTTTATTTCATAATAATTTGTCCAAACACAGTATTCGGATTCATCAAATTCGTGACTTGTTTCATCCGCATTTAAAAGAGTGTTTCTCATCGCTGTTCTTATAAATTTTGAACAACCGATGAATTGTATGTCTGCAAATGGTCCTAGTTTCGCTTGTTTATTTATCGCTCTCCACCTGTAGAATGGGTACTTTTTCACGATTAATTTCATAAGTATGTCCGGTAATAGAGATAGCTCCATTAATTCGGCTAAATTAACAACATTTTCGCAAACAGATTTTATGCATATCTCTTTCAACTTTACAGGCTGCTTCATTATCTACGATAACAAAAAAAAATATTAGTTCAAGCTATAGTGTCCCCAAGGAAGCGTATCAAATGTACCTGGCATTAAATGACGTTTATCGTCATGCGGACTTAGACTAATTTTTGTTTGTTCTATACTGAAAACTTTATGTGCATAGGCCCGAATACATCGTTGGCTTGATGAGTGTATTTTAAATTCTTTTAAACATGTTTCATAATCATCATACGTTATTTTATTTTTCACTACATTGGATTTTACACCTTTAGACTTTTTTGTTATACCTAAATTTTTCAAATCATTTTTTATTCTTGTTTCACCGAGTTGCTTTCGCTTTAGGCGGAGTTTTTCATTTTCTCTGTCTTTATCATTTATTTACAACTTGTGGGTATACATTTTTGACCTAAGTCCAACAAAATGAGTCATAATTTGACCCTTTGACTCATCCTTCATAAGACCAATAATTTTTTTATTAACTCGAGGTATGCTGTATAAGTTATTTTCATCATAGTCAGAAGTATCAAATTTAGATAAATCAGCCTTTATTACTTCTTCATAAGCATCTGCGCACTGCAATTCGTAGACAAAACTGTCGGTATCCATGTACATTAACTTGCACTTGTTGACACCTAATTTTGATAGCATGTAGTTAGTTATAATGGAAATCATACATGCATATCTTGGAAATGTCTAGAATTGCCATTCCTATATACAGAGGTTTATTAAATGTCACTTCAGCTTTAGTTAATTCAATAGCTACCAGATTTTCATCTAAAATCGTTCTGCTATGAAACCGAAAACTTGCAATCAAGTTTTTGGCGCCATAACGTCCCTCCCATTGTCTCACCAATTTCACAGATCTATGGCGTCTGATGTTCTCCATGGTCTTACCAAACACCGCATTATTCATCAATTTAAAAAGATTCTTCTCAAAGTCGTTCGTAGCTGCAGTCCTCAAACGAGTATTCAACTCAATGTAAGACTTCAACCATGTTGACTGTTTGAATTGTAACACTTTATGTATTTTGGTTAATTTCAATCCATTATTTAGAGCCTGCTTCAAATTTCTATAATGCATAATATATTTTTCTTTGTTATGAAGCGTTGTAAGTAATTTTGGTAATTTTGATCCTGACGGAATGCGGTGTTCAGCAGCAAATGGTAAATCTTTGTGAGTATCATGTAATTCGAGTGGGTATTCGAGGTCAACTTGGAAGATATAACCTTCTGGCGAATCGTCTGGAATCGACAAAATATCTATGTACCCCGAACATGGTTCAACACTGAACTTGGTATTCACCCATTTGAAGCCTTCGTAGGGCAAGGGCTCACTCATAGCCCAACCATACAGGTTATTAACGTCCAAGTACATAAGATATTTCGAGGGCTTTGTTGGGTCATAGTCATGCATGTATTTATTGTTAGCTTCCGAAAATCGGTTGCTACATACAGATATCCCGCCTCTGATACCTTTTTCGATAAACATGATCATATCTATATCCTTGAGTAATTCCAATTTGCATTTAGTGAATTTAAGCATACAATCCCATGTATACCCTGGCATGGTATAGTACCATGCAGGATCTAAATGGTATGTATCTCGACACTTTTGTCTGAATTGTTCAAAAACATCAGCTAGAAGCAAAATATCTGTCTTTAAATAAATGTCTGAATATTCACCCAAATTTTTACAATTAAAAGTATTCCAAACTTTTTGCGCATGACTGTACTTTGCCTCACCAATATCGTCATCGCATAATTTATTGTAAAACTCATCAATTGGCGGTAAACAAGTTTCTTCTAATTTAGCTAAACTATCAATATAATCATAGCAAAAAACACCTTTGCAAGATAATAATTTAAAAGCTTCATCATCTACACCCTGAAACCCTTGTTTCAAATTTTTTTTCTCTTCAATATCCAAAATTGATGCTAATTCATCGAGTGAAGCTCCCATGAATCTGAATGAATCAATAAATCGTAATTTTATATCATTTTCATCGGAATACAGGGTGAAAGAAATATATTTTTCTTTATTAATGGGAAGTACGCTCAAACGGCCTCGTTTACAGAGGTCAACAATCATGAAATTACTGTCATATCCACTCAAGTTATGAAATACAACAGGAACAACAAATAATTTTTTGAAGTTTAGGTTGCATGCTTCATGTGCAAATCCTCTAAACTGTCCTGTGAAATGATCGTGATCTCTAACGATTTTGTCTTTACAAGCGAAGTTTTTTTCACATATATGACAGCTTCGTGCATTACGCAGATCAAGCTTAACAGTCATAGGTATAATCGTTTTTATTTTAGAATTTACAAGTCTAGACACATCAGTCATTTCATTCGCAAACCAATCCATACAGTCCGATCCTCGGTGGCTTTTAAAATAAGAAAGACTATTATCATATGAACACTTTACGTAGTAGCCTGCACTATATGGCACATGTTTTTGATATTTAGTTGTTTTTGTTATTTTATGAGCTATATTTGTAGCAACATTTTCCAATTGGCATTCAAAATCAGCATAAATTATAAATGGCGTAGTTTGTTTATATGTAAAATTCCTAAATTGAACGTGCTCATATTTAGGTGGAGACATTTTACATTTATTCAAATCAGAACAAAGTTCTTCATGCTCAGCTAATTTATCTGAGCTTGTATAATAATTCAAACAGCGGTCGCAAATGAATTTTTTATGGCCATTTTTGGTAAGTTGACAATTAAGTAGTCGAGACATATCTTTGATCCAAACATAATGAAATCTGATTTCAGAGTTGTCGTCATCATCTGCAGGCGGAGCCTCATAATCGTTCAGTCTCGGATAGTATTTATTTTGAATAAGCAGCAAATTTACGTGTTTTTCACGTTTATTTGCGGTAAGTCTAGCTGGTGCTACTACGTAAGTAGTTTTTTCTTTAACTAAATTCAATTCTAATGCATACACGTTAACTGAAATATCATTCGCTTTTTCAAATCTAGAAATATTTTGTAATGATATTGGAGCTTCCAAGTTTTCAGTTTGCAAAACTGCTAAAATGAGGATATGACTTGGTTCGGTTAGAGTGTGATTCAGAGGGATATAAACAGCTAACAATAGCCCAATAGAAACAATTCTGGTCATAGTTTTCCACATTTATACAAGCACGCTTTATCTGGATTTCCTCAGGTAATCTTATGAAGGATGAGCCATTACCCATTTGCAGTTTATTTACGTTAACCTCCAATGAGATTACTCGGGATAAAGCAGCCCCAGAATCTCTTTCTTGAAAATTGGATAATTTTGTGAAAATTTTATCTTTAACATTATCATCAAACCAACTACGTAAATCGGTAGACTGATCTATAGCAACATTTTTGGTGGTCATATAATATAAATCTAATGTTTCCTCATCCCCAGACTTTTTGATAAATTCCCCACAAAAAGCAGTATTTACTTTCATAAACTTGAATGAAGTTAGACATGATGCAATTTTTTCTTTGAAAATGACATATGCATCATCCAAAAATTTTCCTAAGTCCTTATGATATAAATTTACAATGATTCCCGTTTTAATTCTGCTAGTAAAACTCGATGCAATATTTTCCCATTTTTTAACCCTACTACGTAGTCTAGAATTTAAACCTAACCCTATGTGTCTATTTAAAATTAGTTTGCGAAAATGTTTGAAATGACCAATATTTGCTTGCAGTTTTCGTCTAGTTCCGACGCATAAACTGGCGTCTTTTATACGCCTACTGCAAGCCTTAATGTATTTATTCAACCGTTTTAACCACAGTTCTGCATCTCTTACAGTGAATTTATCAAAAACAATTTTACGTACTTTTCTAATAGCTACCAGCAAATCATCAGACTGTTTAATTATGTTTGGCATGGCTTTGAAAATTGAAAAATTCACTCACCCTATCTATTTCTTGTATCTCCTAGTTTTCAATGATCTCGAATGATATCAAGGGGCTGTCTTAGTCTATAGTTCCTCAATTTCAAATGATGCTAGTCGTTGATTTTCTCCAACATCCACTAATCCCTTGAATATAATTCCGTATTTTCCCCTTTCAAATTCTTCAATAACAGGTTTGTAGACACTCGTGACTCTTTGCGGTAAAAACACTACTTCTGTATCTAAATCCAATAAAACTGATTCTCCGAATTTGGAATTGACTATTTTTGCCTTCTTTATAACCCTCAGAGTATTCAAAGGTAAATCTTGTATTTTTGTAATTGGTTTTCTCTCTGTAATTAGAGACGTTGCGTTAATTTTTTTCTAATCCGTCTGAAAACAGAAAGCTTGTCACCCACAAAAAAATTTTTTAATCGATTCAACCAAATTTCTACATCTCTATCCGTTATCTTATCAAACAATATTCATGGTACTCACCTCTCTCTCTCTCTCTCTGTCGTAGTCTATAGTTTCTCAATTTCAAATGACGCTAGCCGTTGATTTTTTCCAACATCCACTAATCCCTTGAATATAATTCCGTATTTTTCCCTTTCAAATTCTTCAATAACAGGTTTGTAGACACTTGTGACTCTTTGCGGTAAAAACACTACTTCTGCATCTAAATCCAATAAAACAGATTCTCCGAATTTGGAATTGACTATTTTCGCCTTCTTTATAGCCCTCAGTGTATTCAATGGTAGATCTTGTATTTTTGTAATTGGTTTTCTCTCTGTAATTAGAGATGCTAGGTTAATTTTTTTTAAATCCATCTGAAAATAGAGAGAGCGCGTCACCCACAAAAAAACAGGTAAAATAAATACTTACATTTTTTGTTAAGACACAATTTTCACAATAAACTATTTTTTATTCAGCTGATCTGCTTGCTGGCGGTGGAAGATTATAGACTGACTCCAACACAATGCAACATCTTATTTATACTCATATCACTATCTCCATAGAATGTTCTAGAAAAAATATTTTATTTGCGAAAATTTTTGTTTTCCTGTCTAGGTCAACCGCACGATATTTCCTGTACATGTGGTCATTATATTCTTATCAATTTCCTGCGTATAGGCTGTTATCAAAAAATTAATATCTCCTATGTTTTTATTAATAGGTAAAACCTTGAGATTGGGAATTTTCATAAAAATAATTTTTTTTTTCAATTATTTACAGAGTTTATTTAAAATATACATCATTGATAAAAAGAAATTATTTTTGTTAATAAAATTTTGAGATTATTTAAAAGGTCTCCATTTGGACATGGAATATCGAACACGTTCCAATTAAAGGGTCCGGCTGCAACTAGTCTTTTTGTAAACTCATTATATTTGTAGTATGTGGTGTTTTTGAAAAAGTACATGTGTCCGTCAATGGACTGGAATACGTAGCACGTTTGGCATATATAATAGACGTTAAGGCCATTCGAGCAGGCATGTTACTCACCCTGTATATAATAATACTTTTCAGCGTTACTCACCCTGTATATAATAGGATACTCCGAGTAGGCGCACCCTGTATATAATACACGTTTAGGACTTTCGAGCATGTTACTTTTTATCCACCCTGTATATAATAGACGTTTATGCCTTCCATGCATGTTACTTTTTATCCTCCCTGTATATAAAAGTCGTTAAGGCGTTAAGGTTTGTTACTTTTGATTCACCCTGTGCATAATAGACGTTTAGGCCTTTCGAGCATGTTACTTTTGATCCACTCTGTATATAATAGACGTTTTAGCCTTCCATGCATGTTACTTTTTATCCTCCCTGTATATAAAAGTCGTTAAGGCGTTAAGGTGTTACTTTTGATTCACCCTGTGCATAATAGACGTTTAGGCCTTTCGAGCATGTTACTTTTGATCCACTCTGTATATAATAGACGTTTATGTCTTCCATGCATGTTACTTTTTATCCTCCCTGTATATAAAAGTCGTTAAGGCGTTAAGGTTTGTTACTTTTGATTCACCCTGTGCATAATAGACGTTTAGGCCTTTCGAGCATGTTACTTTTGATCCACTCTGTATATAATAGACGTTTATGTCTTCCATGCATGTTACTTTTTATCCTCCCTGTATATAAAAGTCGTTAAGGCGTTAAGGTTTGTTACTTTTGGTTTACCCTGTGCATAATAGACGTCTAGGCCTTTCAAGCATGTTACTTTTGATCCACTCTGTATATACGGTGCGCGCTGTTATCGACCGTGGCACGCCGCCTCATCATCCTAACGGTAACGATATGCATGAGAGATCATGGCAGACTATGTTAGATGTATTGCTATGAACGCGTAGGTTCGGGGTTCGATCCACACTGAAGTCAAAGTTTTTTTAAAATTCGCCTCATGGGATGTCTCTCACACTCATTGACTAGCTGAACTTGCACATGCGCAGTCTACTTCCGGTCTAGAATTGGCTTTGTATATCTACTTATACTAACGTGTTTTCATAAAATAATTCCTTGCTCGAGATGATAGCAGGGTCGTATCAGGTAAAATAGGAAATTTAGAAACTGTCATTTTTCAATAATTTAGCAAACGGCTGCCAAGTTTAAATATGTACAGGAAGGTTGCTTTTGATGTATACTAACTTGTTTTCATAAAATAATTCCTTGCTCGAGATGATAGCAGGGTCGTATTAGGTAAAATAGGAAATTTAAAAACTGTCATTTTTCAACAATTTAGCAAACGGCTGCCAAGTTTAAATATGTACAGGCAGGTTGCTTTTGATGTATACTAACGTGTTTTCATAAAATAATTCCTTGCTCGAGATGATAGCAGGGTCGTATTAGGTAAAATAGGAAATTTAGAAACTGTCATTTTTCAATAATTTAGCAAACGGCTGCCAAGTTTAAATATGTACAGGAAGGTTGCTTTTGATGTATACTAACGTGTTTTCATAAAATAATTCCTTGCTCGAGATGATAGCAGGGTCGTATTAGGTAAAATAGGAAATTTAAAAACTGTCATTTTTAACCAATTTAGCAAACGGCTGCCAAGTTAAAATATATACAGGCAGGTTGCTTTTGATGTATACTAACGTGTTTTAATAAAATAATTCCTTGCTCGAGATGATAGCAGGGTCGTATTAGGTAAAATAGGAAATTTAAAAATTGTCATTTTTCAACAATTTCGCAAACGGCTGCCAAGTTAAAATATATACAGGCAGGTTGCTTTTGATGTATACTAACGTGTTTTCATAAAATAATTCCTTGCTCGAGATGATAGCAGGGTCGTATTAGGTAAAATAGGAAATTTAAAAATTGTCATTTTTCAACAATTTCGCAAATGTCTGTCGTATTACGGAAAATAGAAAGATAATGCAACTTTCCACACCCACCCAAGAGGTATTGCAGCTCAAGATCTGTCCAAGCAGATTTGGCAGGGGTGCGTTACCTTTTTTTTTTAGTGGAAGTTTCGCCAGGAGCCCTATTCATACCACTTTTATGAATGATTGAAAATTCATTCATAAATATATATACGGCACGCACTGTTTCGGAACAGGAAACTTATCATGAGTTTCATAAGTTTCCAATTTTTCCTATCTCTGCCGCAAGCTAATCTAGGTATAGCCAAACTAGGTATATTATTTTCATCAATGAAATCTCGTAATTTACAAAGACTCATGAAAATACTCCTGTAGTTTGGCTTATTAAAATAATTATGCTTGGTTACTAAATAAAAAATATACCTTCCTCTAACGTATTGCCAAGCCATTCCTCCTCTTCGTTGGTTTTGCCCAAGTAAATATTGTACCCCGCCAAATTTCTGCCTAAAAGTTATAAGTGAATCAAATCATTAGGTGCATCGTTACCATTGGTTTATAAAAATTAAAAACATGCTTCTATGAATTGAAAAAAAAAATAAATGTTCGGAAGATTTCTAGTTTTGTAGTATGTATGATGCTCGTTTTAAACTTACTTAAAGGTGACAGCAATTCCACGTGACATGTGCATATCACTCGATACACAATGTGCCAGGGCAATATTTTTGTTGGATTGGAACAAATCACCTTGTAATATAATAAAAGATCGTAATGATATTTCTTTGTTATTGTACAAGTGCCACCAATGATGCCACTCGCTATCCATGTGCTTAAATGGTATATACTTCCTACCTCCAGCCCTAATAATTGAAAAATATTCAATAATTAATAATCACACGTACCAGGTAGAAGGAAAAATTCAGTTCAAGCACTCAATATAATATATTTTGATGTGGTACTTAATTCAGCATTAATGTAGTGTTATTTTGTTTTTTTCAATTTTTATAAATCATAATTTCTTTAAAACTTTTATTTAGTACACTATATTATATTATATTATTCTATGATAAATCAGATAGATATCAACTTACATAATATCGAAATCTTTTCAGAACTGCCAAAAAACGAAACGGAAAACAGAGAGCACAGTTTTTCAATGACTACAATACCAATTATTGGAGTAAACTGAATATACAAAGAGAATAAAACTTGTTTTGTCTATGATAATAAATAAGTAATCTTTTCTTGAAGGTGCCGAAAAGGTGCCGAAAGGGTGCCGAAAAGGTGCCGACCCGCTACAGCAATTCTCAGTAAATAGGAGCGACTGGAGGAAATTGTCTAATTTCCTCTACACAAACTCAATATCTAACATTACTTCTTGCTTTGCAAGAATTTCATTAACAAACAGTTCCAATTCCAATCCATTGCGTATGTAATGAAATATTTGTTTATTAACTTTTATTCATACAAACCTCGTCAACATAAAGTGAACTCTAAGATTAAATATCTATAGCACCAAAAAGTTGTAAGTATTGGTAATTTGCTGGCGGTGGAAGATTATAGACTGACTCCAACACAATGCAACATCTTATTTATACTCATATCTCCATAGAATGTTCTAGAAAAATATTTTATTTGCGAAAATTTTTGTTTTCCTGTCTAGGTCAACCGCACGATAAGAATTTCCTGTTAATGTGGTCCGTATGGTCTGCGAATATTCTAATCAATTTTCACTATTTCCTGTACATGTGGTCATTATATTCTTATCAATTTCCTGCGTATAGGTTGTTATCAAAAAAAAATCTCCTATGTTTTTATTAATAGGTAAAACCTTGAGATTGGGAATTTTCATAAAAATAATTTTTTTAATTATTTACAGAGTTTATTTAAAATATACATCATTGATAAAAAGAAATTATTTTTGATAATAAAGTTTTGAGATGATTTAAAATGCCTCCATTTGGACATGGAATATCGAACACGTTCCAATTAAAGGGGCAACTAGTCTTTTGGTAAACTCATTATATTTGTAGTATGTGGTGTTTTTGAAAAAGTACATGTGTCCGTCAATGTACTGGAATGCACCTGTAACATCTGTGGGTAGTCCGGGGAAAATATCTTTTATTTGTCCTCTATTCTGGACAGTTTTCAAGTTCTTATCAAATTCAATATAATTACTGTTATTATAAAATACATATATTTTCCCATGATTGTTTTGAAACATTGTGTTTACTTGGGAATTTTTAGGTATAATTAAATTATTTTCGTCAAGTATTTCTAGAGCGGGAAAATCTGCTACATAGTATTTACGATCATTGACTGCTATTAAATTATCTGAAGAACTTTGAAAAATTTGAATTACATGACCCACTTCTTCAGGTAAATAATCATCGAGTATTTCTGGTTGCGGGGGAATAAGTTTCGAGTTCAAATCAATTTTCCAAAGGGAATTTCCATTAATAATATATAAATGGTAATTTTCAAATTTACCAGCCATGGCAATGAACATATACTCTGGTGTTATGTCGCATAAATTTTTATCCGGTTCATTTGGTTGATGTCCAAGTGTCTTTGCAGTCGGTGGTGGTGGTGGACGAGATGTGGGTTTGAAAGGATTATTTACATATGTATTGATTGGTCCATAAAGAGCTTCAAGGGCCATTTTATCATCCTCATGCAATTTAGGATCAATGTTGAATTGATACCATGGATACATTATTGCTGTCTCAATATCACTGTGACCAATTCCTAGGATATGTCCGATTTCATGAATTAATACCATAAGTAGACTAGTCTGATCTTCTGAACTTGATCTATCCAAACTTAAATCACCATCAATATGAAGCTCTGTACAACTGTTGCCTTTTGGGAAATAAGCATGTGCCAACACCTTTCCGGGACCATCAAATGTACTGGAGCACTCACCTCTACCTTGACAATCTGCTCGAAAATAGTGCTTTCCCTGTACAACTGTAATAGTTATATCGGGGGCATGAGGCCGTGTTTTGTGTATTAATTCAAATTTAAACTTTGAACTGTTACTCCACACTTCAAAAGCCTTTTTGGTTACTTCAAGATATTTTGGAGTTGCCTGAGGGAAATACCATTTCAAATCAAATTTTGACCATTTTGATTGAACTCTAAAAGAATTATGATCGTCGGAAGCTGCTTCACTCACATTACATCTTGGTCTATTCAGAAGTTGAATTGTATTTTCATCCAATTCTCCCGTTGCAGGGATATTATATCTTTCTTGAAAACTCAACAAATAATCCACAAGTTTAGTCAAATCATTTTCTTTTGCGTACCCGAACTGTTGTAAATACTTCATAGCATACTGTTGGTCGATAACGCATAGTGCTGGACATAGTACTGCAGCTAATATAATGATTAACATGATCTTCACTCTTCTGCTTCTGCTATCTCTTCTGCTTCTGCTATCCCAATCACATCAATAACGGTATATATATATATATATATAAAGAAGTAAAGGGTAGTCTTGACGGCTAGTTAGAAAACAATCTACTAAATTATTGGGGATTCCGTCACAATCTGGGCTGGTTAAGAAATTAAACTCTTTTTTACTACTTCCAAGCTTTCGGATTTATTTGAATCCTTTATCAAGGCTAAAATATGAACAAGTTCTTATAACAGGTAAAAATTATAATAAATTTAAACTTACGTGCAAAGTGAGTTTGTACAAATCAAGTAAAACATCATTAAAAAACATGAATAGATTTTCCACTATAAGTGGTAGATAAGAAGGTTACATTTTGAAAAGTAAACTATAAATCTGATTGAAGTCGAACATGAAGACAAAATTTTTGTAATTAAAATTCTTAGTTTCTTATATCTATAAAATAATATTTCTTTTCTTTATTGACCTGCGTACCATTAATATTTAATAAACAATCTGAAATCATTAGTTGTATTGGACTATGAAAGTTATTTACGAGGGCTTGTGAAATTTTAGTATGAAGATATTTACAAATGTATAAAATTTTTTTATTTTTTAAAACTTGAAAAAAAAAAATATATATATAGAAAACCCTAACTTTATTACCCATTCAACCCTATCAATGACAAAACCATGGCCCATGCAATGTCTAATTCTTACATCCACAAGTTTGCCATTCTTATGAACATAAAAACCAAACATCACCCTTTTACCATTGTTCTTAAACATTATCTATCGCACATCTCGGGATCAATTACTTTGCCACCAATAAGGATCCAAAGATATGCGATATCCAATCTGAAAGAAAATGGACATGTCAAAGACAAAGCCAAAATGAGTAATAACTATTGTAAGTAGTGTTAATCTAAATTTTTAACAAGGTCAATAAATTGTGAAAATGTACTTTAAAATTCGAGATTTTTATTATATCCCAGGACAATACATAACAAAATTAGCCATTCGCAACAATCTTATCAACAAAAAACCATGGCTCATGTGACATTCAGCGTCTAAATTCATCAGTTTGTCACTCTCATAAAGATAGAACCCAAATATCACTCTTATTACCATTATTTTATCTCACTGACTACCACACATCACACAATCAATTACTTTGCCACCAATAAAGACAATGCAACATGTGATACCAACAAGGAAAAATTGGTCTTGTTAAAAAGAAGGTTTTAATAACCGGAAACTATTGATGATGTGATTATGCTAAATTCTAAATAAACAAGACTATAAAATTCACTTCATTATATTGACTCTGATGATGTATTATTGAAATTATTACTATCTTCATTCATTTTAAGTAAAAAGGAATAAGTATGTATTAGATGATGTGTGTCTCTCTTTTTATTTAAGGAGTTAATATCCAACACTGTTTGGAACATCTCTAAGCAATTTCTTTTAAAGTTATGTGATTCACTATATACAATTGAAATGTCTTTAAAGTTAGCTTTATGATTTAATAAAATGTTATGTTCAGCTAAGGCACAACTTTGTTTTTCTAACCTAATATCACTTTGATGTTGAGTGACACGACTTTTAAGTACTCTCGATGTCTGACCATAGTATACTTTATCGCAGTCTTCACATGGTATCTTATATACAACTCCTGATTTCTTTAAAATGTCATCTTTAGCTTTTAATTTTGAAAAAAAATTTTTTTTACCAATTGTGTTATTATATTTGTGTGTTATTTTGATTGTACTTTCATTTTTGAAAACATTAATGATTTTTGTTGAAATATCTTTAATGAATGGAATTGTGACATATTTAACTCTTTCTACTAGTATATTTTCATTAAGTTATTGAGTATTTACAATAGATGTTCGTGACTCCTGTCTTCTAGTATTAAATATCAAGTTTTTTAATAGCTTAGTCGGATATGAATTCTCTAAGAAAATATTTAACTTAACTTTAATTATAACAAATTATACAATATTTTCTTAGAGAATTCATATCCGACTAAGCTATTAAAAAACTTGATATTTAATACTAGAAGACAGGAGTCACGAACATCTATTGTAAATACTCAACAACTTAATGAAAATATACTAGTAGAAAGAGTTAAATATGTCACAATTCCATTCATTAAAGATATTTCAACAAAAATCATTAATGTTTTCAAAAATGAAAGTACAATCAAAATAACACACAAATATAATAACACAATTGGTAATAGTTATTTACGTAATTAGTGGGATATGGACATTATTAACGCACGCATGTGAAGTTTGCAAGACGAGGCCGTAGGCCGAGTCGTGTAATCACATAAGTGCGTTAATAATTCTTATCACACGTGTTACGTACAAAATTTTATCTACAACTGTTTATTAGTATTATCAACAGTACCTATATTATAAAATTAAAAAAAAAATTCCAGTCCAACGTATTTTTAATAATATTGACTGCAAACATAAGGTACTGTGTATCATATTTTGTGACCATATCATCAAAAACAAACAAGGATGTGGAAATAAAATAAATTAGGTATGTCATCAAATTTTCAAATTTGAATGAACAAAAATCTATAAAAATGAGTTCAAGCGAAGACAATCTCCTTTCGGAAATTGAAAATGCAGCTTCCAGTATTATTTTAAATATTTAATTCTGGTATTAATATGTTTCTAGATTCTCATTACCGCACTAGTGCGGTAATATAATCAAAAACGCACTAGTGCGGTAATATACGTCATTATGACACTAAAAATAGTGTCAAATCGTACTCGTTACATGACAGTTGTAGATAAAAAAATTTTTTCAAAATTAAAAGCTAAAGATGACATTTTAAAGAAATCAGGAGTTGTATATAAGATACCATGTGAAGACTGCGATAAAGTATACTATGGTCAGACATCGAGAGTACTTAAAAGTCGTGTCACTCAACATCAAAGTGATATTAGGTTAGAAAAACAAAGTTGTGCCTTAGCTGAACATAACATTTTATTAAATCATAAAGCTAACTTTAAAGACATTTCAATTGTATATAGTGAATCACATAACTTTAAAAGAAATTGCTTAGAGATGTTCCAAACAGTGTTGGATATTAACTCCTTAAATAAAAAGAGAGACACACATCATCTAATACATACTTATTCCTTTTTACTTAAAATGAATGAAGATAGTAATAATTTCAATAATACATCATCAGAGTCAATATAATGAAGTGAATTTTATAGTCTTGTTTATTTAGAATTTAGCATAATCACATCATCAATAGTTTCCGGTTATTAAAACCTTCTTTTTAACAAGACCAATTTTTCCTTGTTGGTATCACATGTTGCATTGTCTTTATTGGTGGCAAAGTAATTGATTGTGTGATGTGTGGTAGTCAGTGAGATAAAATAATGGTAATAAGAGTGATATTTGGGTTCTATCTTTATGAGAGTGACAAACTGATGAATTTAGACGCTGAATGTCACATGAGCCATGGTTTTTTGTTGATAAGATTGTTGCGAATGGCTAATTTTGTTATGTATTGTCCTGGGATATAATAAAAATCTCGAATTTTAAAGTACATTTTCACAATTTATTGACCTTGTTAAAAATTTAGATTAACACTACTTACAATAGTTATTACTCATTTTGGCTTTGTCTTTGACATGTCCATTTTCTTTCAGATTGGATATCGCATATCTTTGGATCCTTATTGGTGGCAAAGTAATTGATCCCGAGATGTGCGATAGATAATGTTTAAGAACAATGGTAAAAGGGTGATGTTTGGTTTTTATGTTCATAAGAATGGCAAACTTGTGGATGTAAGAATTAGACATTGCATGGGCCATGGTTTTGTCATTGATAGGGTTGAATGGGTAATAAAGTTAGGGTTTTCTATATATATATATTTTTTTTTTTCAAGTTTTAAAAAAATAAAAAAATTTTATACATTTGTAAATATCTTCATACTAAAATTTCACAAACCCTCGTAAATAACTTTCATAGTCCAATACAACTAATGATTTCAGATTGTTTATTAAATATTAATGGTACGCAGGTCAATAAAGAAAAGAAATATTATTTTATAGATATAAGAAACTAAGAATTTTAATTACAAAAATTTTGTCTTCATGTTCGACTTCAATCAGATTTATAATTTACTTTTCAAAATGTAACCTTCTTATCTACCACTTATAGTGGAAAATCTATTCATGTTTTTTAATGATGTTTTACTTGATTTGTACAAACTCACTTTGCACGTAAGTTGAAATTTATTATAATTTTTACCTGTTATAAGAACTTGTTCATATTTTAGCCTTGATAAAGGATTCAAATAAATCCGAAAGCTTGGAAGTAGTAAAAAAGAGTTTAATTTCTTAACCAGCCCAGATTGTGACGGAATCCCCAATAATTTAGTAGATTGTTATATATATATACAGTTGGTTCGTTGGATCTTTTCCCATGCGTCATCATTAATATACAAACGCAATAAATCAATACATTAAATAACACGTAGGTCGTAGTTGTAAACAAGTCTTTGGTCTGCCAACGACGGCAACGTACAGATTCGCGTTTAACCTATCGCCGACATTCATCATATGGCTATCTCTGTTTGTTATATTACGCTGTAATGGAACAAACGGTTTGATTTCGGGGGTTAAGATTCTGTGAGTAGGAAAGAGACGTAATACAAAAAGTAGTATGTGAATCATTTCATACATGGGAAAAGATTCAGCGAACAGACTGTATATATATATTGGAAAGAAACAACAATTTAAATGATTGTCATAGGTATTATAAGATTGTAAAATTAGCATAGAAAAGTGTTCGTATATCATTAACGCTAGTGAATGTTATTTCAACAAAAGAGGTGACAGTGACAAGCGCTAATAATTAAAAAAAATATATCAAGCAACTACCTGGAGACAGGTAACTAAGGAAAGGACAATGGAAGAACAGAGTTTGTTGATTGGTAACGAGAAGAAACTGAAAGTAAAAAGTAAAGATTATTATTTTGGAAAAATTTCTAAATTTAAAAGTTTAATAGATTATATTAAAAGTGCCAGAAGAAAGAAATCGGTACATACAAACTATGGTAAAAGAAAATTAACACTTACCTGCTCAGAATAATTTAGAATTTATCCCTGGTAAGACAAAATTATTACCATACATAAAATCCATAAGGAATAGATTATTACCAGCCCAGGACAAGAATTATGACATTTTCATAATTATAGCCGTATTTTATTGTTGAAGATTTCAAAATTTTAAACCTATATGAATTTGCAGTGAACTTTCTTAAATTTTTTGTGGTTATAACCTAGAAAATCAAACAATTTCGTTTGAACACTTATCTATTGGACAAATTGTATGTTAAATAATATAACTTGTGTTTAGGATAAGAAAATTCATAATTACAGTTGGTTCGTTGGATCTTTTCCCATGCGTCATCATTAATATACAAACGCAATACATGAATACATTAAATAACACGTAGGTCGTAGTTGTAAACAAAGTCTTTGGTCTGTCAACGACGTCAACGTACAGATTTGCGTTTAACCTATCGCCGACATTCATCATATGACTATCTCTGTTTGTTATATTACGCTGTAATGGAACAAACGGTTTCATTTCGGGGGTTAAGACTCTGTGAGTAGGAAAGAGACGTAATACAAAAAGTAGTATGTGAATCATTTCAGACATGGAAAAAGATTCAGCGAACAGACTGTACCTTCATATATACTATTTGACTATCAAAATTATTTAATATTAATACGTTATAGTCTTTGTTATAATACATGATCAACATGTGCATCATAATTTACTATTTAGAAATTTAGAGGTTAGAATTAACCTGGTCGATATCTTGAATTTCGATGTTTTCATATAGTATCGATTCTAAATAGAATTGGACAGTACCGTATTTAGGTTTAGTGTAAACAATTTATTTATGATAGGTATAGAATGGAAAATAGCATAAAAAAATATATATTTTATTCATGAATAATTAGAAGTAATTTAATATTAAAATTCTTTAATTAAAAAAAAAATAATGAAAATAATAATATAATTATAAAATAAAATAATAATAAGATTATTTATGAATGAAAAGTAAGGTTGAGGAAGCTTCCGATTAAAATTAAAATATATATAAATTTTGATTATTTTCTACTTTTCAATACATTTCTTCTCAATTTTTTTTAATTAGTTTTATATGGTTTCTTTTCATTCCTTCGTTTCGTTTCAATTATTATATATGAGAATAAAAACAAAATAATATTCTGTATTATTTTATAAAACAAAGTTTTGAGTTATTTAATAAAATTTTATTAAAAAAAAATCATTATAACAATTATTTGTCTATTTCTATAATATTCAATTAGGAACCGCCCCAAAAGATAGAGTGAGTATATATTTTCAGAGAGCCTTTCTTTTATTTTAAATATTCTAACAAGAAAAATATTACAAATGGCGCCCAACGTGGGGCTCTCTTTTTTCTTTTCTCAAAATTAATCTCACATAAAATATAATAAGTTATATAAGAAATTAGATGAATACTTAAATTTTCCTTTAAAAAAAATTAATTAAAACAATTGATAAATTGAAAATAAAATGCCTAATATACGAGGAAAAAAATATCACAAGAACACAGAAGAGGAAGAAACAAATATAATACAAGAAATTGGAGAAACAGGAGAACAAGGAACGAGCAGTCAAGGAAGAGGAGACTCTGAGTCACAAAATACATCCATGACAACACATAGTCAAATGGATCGACCAGAACAAATTAGTGACATAGAAACATTATACGAAATGATGAAAACAATGATGGAAAATGTGGTGAAAACTAGTAAGAAGATTGATGACAATTACCAGAGTGTAAATAAAAAAATGGATGAAAATAATCAGAACATGAATAAACACATAGAAGATGTGAAAAAAGGAGTAGAAGAAATGGAAAAGAATATAAAGACAGAATTGTTGAATAAACATGAAGAATTGAAGAAAGATTTGGAGAGAGAAAATAAAGAATATAGAACATTATTGCAATGTACTATAGAAAATAGATTAGAGGAAATAACACAACATACTGATAGGATGGCACAAGAAATATTCACAAAATTGGAAAAAACAAATTTAAGTATGAATACTAGGATGCAGAAATGTGAAGAAAAAATACAGGAACATCAACAAGAGATGAAACAACTGGAAGGAAGAATAGGTCAGGGAATAGATATAAATTCTCAAATTAGTCAGATGGAAAATGAAGAGGCAAAGAAAAAATTACAGATGATGGAAGAAAATTTGAAGATATTAAGAGAAGAGTATAGAGAAGAAAATTTTAAATTAAAAAACGAAATGGAAAGAAGACAAGGAGATACAAGAATTGTAACATTAGGCTCTATGAATTCTCTAAAATATGATGGAGATTTGAAGAAGATTCATCCTCAAATATTTGTAAGGATGCTTAAAAATAAAATGAGAGGCCAGTATAATATCCAGGAATTAAGGGAATTCATAAGGGAACATATGGAAAATCATGCATTAGTATGGTATTCTACTAAGGAGGAAGAAATAATAGAATTCGAGGATTTTGAAAGGTATTTCATGGCATATTTTTGGAGTGAACAAATACAATCCAGAATAAGGGATAGACTTTGTTTTGGTAAATATGATGAAAACAGGGGAAATAGTATAAATGCATATGCAATTCAAATGTGTGCGATGGTACAACACCTACAACCAAGAATTCGTGAGGAAGAAATCGTAATGTACGTTTCCAGACATTTCAAACACCAAATTTCAGAAACTATTGCTATCCAAAACATTAAAACAATGGAAAATTTAAGCAATTATTTAATTAGAATTGACAGAAATATAAACCTTAAAAATAATATTAATGGCAATATCAACATTAGTAATAACAATAATAACTCAATTAGGATGAATAATAATAATAACAATTATAGAAATAGACAAATTAATAATTACCAAAGGAATAATAATAGACAATTCAATAATAATTATAATAAAACAAACTTTCAAAATAATACTAACAGAAATCAAAATATTAATAATAACCAACGTAATCTAAATTATTATAACAACAATTCTCAACGGAATTGCAATAATAATAATGGCCCAAATTATAATAATAATAGTAATAATGTACAAAGACCAAATTTTAATAATAACTACCAAAATCAATCTGATTATAGAAATCGCAGGATAAATGATAGAGAACCTGAAAATAGAAGACAAATTAATTACACTAGACAGAATAGAAATAATTATAGAGCTAGAAGTGTAGATAGCCAGAACAGAAATAGATATCAAAATTCAAATAGAACAGAAAGTAGACATAATAGTTTAGATAGAATTAATAGTAGCAGAAGGGAAATTGAAACTATTGACCCAAATCAACAAGATAATCAGAATTTTTAAAATGTTGCTCCTTGCGCCAAAATTTAGCTATTTGTCATCCCAGAGAATTTATAGAATTAATAGATGATTTTAAAAATGAACAAATGTTTGGTTTAATCATTATAAAAGTCTTATAAATAATCAGGAAATTCAATTAATAATTGACACAGGGAGCGAAGCATCACTTATAAATTTGAGCTTAGTTGAAAAATTTAAACTAAATGATACAAATGAGAATTTTATTAAGATACCTAAAGTAATTTTATTGGGTGCAAACAATAAGAAGTTATGCGAGATTAATAAACTTTATGACACAAATATAGAAATAGAAAAAATAAAATTTAATTGTCAACTTATGGTAACTCCAAATTTAGAAATAGACATAGTTATTGGAACTGATATTGTTAATAATTAATGAATATTTCTTTTATCAAGGTTGTTGGTTTTTTATGTATGTGATATGATATGTCTACATGACAGAACGTTTTCGAATATAATATAATTTTGATCTTTGTACACGTTGAAATTGAATAAATATATAGAATCAAGCACTTTAATTTTGGAATGAAAATATCTTTGGGAAATTAGATTGTCCCAACATAGTGGTCCTTCGAGCCGGATAGTAAACTGCAATTTGGAATTTTGGAAATTTGAAGTATTGGAACATCAGACTTTCTATTTGGACTTTGTTACATTTGATGGATGGAATATCAAACTGGTAACAGATATTGAAAGAAGTTTATGTATTACATGTTCGGCGTAGATTTGCATTACTGGAACTACTGGAAGTTAATTGGGGTTGATTGCATACAGTGTTGAAAGAAAAAAGGTTAAGCATTGAATTCTTGTTTGCTGATTTATCAAACTGAAGAAGACCTGAGCTTGGTGAGGTGTCTTTGCTTACTTTTTGTCATTTATTTCGTGGTTTTACATCTTTATCAACTTAATTTGTGTGAGTACTGAGTGAGCAGTTAAAAACTAACATGGATGCTAAACTAAAAGATTTAAATCGGAAGAAAGGTTCCATTAAAAGTAAATTAACTCATTTTGAGAGATACTTAGATAATTTTGATAAATCGAAAACTATCGAGTTAAAAGAAAGATTAATCAAAGCTGAAAAATTATTAGATGAATTTGATGACATACATTTTCAAATTTTAGAGATCATAGCAGATGAAGGTGTGCAGGGTATTTTAGATGAAAGAGGAACCTTTGAAGACTCATTTTTTAATGTCATAGCTAAAGCTAAAGAGATTTTGTCTGAAAGTAAAGTAGAATCAAATGATAAAGATGATCAGGCTAGTGTACAAAGCGATAAGGGTTGTAATGTGTATGAGAGATCTGTGAAGCTACCTTCAATACCAATTCCTACCTTCGATGGAGAGGTAGAAAATTGGCTTGAATTTAAAGAGACTTTTGATTCTCTTATTAACAGTAACGATCAAATAAGCAATGTAGAAAAATTTCATTTTTTGAAGAAAGCTTTACAGGGTGAAGCACAAAAGGTAGTTCAAAAACGTAAGACAACTGGTGAAAATTATGAAATAGTTTGGCAATTATTGTGCGATAGATATGACGATCCTCCTATGCTGGTTGATCACCATTTGAATGCTTTGGTATCATTTCCACCTTTGTCTCGCGAATCAGGGGAAGGGTTACGAAATATGTATGATGTCATTTTAGAAACACTAGTAGCATTAGACAAGCTTAATGTTTCTACTGAAAACTGGGACCCTCTAATATTATATTTGATGAGTAAAAAATTAGATCAAGCCACTTTTATCAAATGGGAAGAGGCTAAACCCCATGGATTATTGGCATCCTTGGATGACTTTAATTCGTTCTTAATTAACAGGGTATCTTCTTTGAAAACTATAGAACGCAACAGAAAAGAAAATGAAAAAGTTAATAAATTTGGAAATAAAAATAAAACTCAAAGATCATTTGTTTCAATTGAAAATTATAATGTTTGTCTTTATTGTAAAAGTAAACACGTATTACAAAAGTGCACTAAATTCTTAAAACTGAATACTTACTCTAGGTATGATGTGGTGAAACAATTAGGTTTATGTTTAAACTGTTTTGGTAGAAATCATACTAGTAGGCAATGCAGTCATAGTAACTGTTTGAAATGTGGATCTAAACATCACACACTTATTCATCATGAACAAAATGTTGCTGAGAAAAAAGATTTGAGTGCAAATGGAACCATATTAAGAAATAATGGAATAGCTGAGGCAACTGGCATTCAAAATAATTCTGATAATAATTCGCAAGTTTCTCAGGCTTCCAGTTCACAGGTTCAGGTAACATCTTTATTTTTAGATAATGATGATGAGGTGACAGGAGATATACTGTTATCTGCTGCATTACTTCAGGTTGTTTCTAAAGATGGTTCGTTACATGTTTGTCGAGTTTTATTGGATAATGGGAGTCAACCCAACCTTATTACCACTGAATTAGTAGAATTTTTAGGCTTAGAGTTGAAAAAAGTCAATACAGAAATAGTTGGGATAAATCAACAATCTGCAATCATCATGAATAGATGTTTTGTGGAAATTAAGTCACTGTTGGTTAATTTTACTAAAAGGATTTCTTGTCTTGTAGTACCAAAAATTTGTGGAAATATACCTAGTCATAAAATTGAAATAACCCATTTAAAGATTCCTGACAATATAGTATTAGCTGATCCTGGTTTCTTTAAATCAAATAAAGTTGATTTGCTTCTTGGTGTAGATCTGTTTTATGAATTACTTTGTGTGGGCCAAATAAAATTAGGTGACTACTTACCTACTTTACAAAAAACTAGATTGGGTTGGATTGTAAGTGGCTCAATATATTCCAAAGAAAAAGTTAGAAATAGGGTACAATGTAATATAAATCTTATGGAACAAGTAGAAAGATTTTGGAAAATAGAAGAGATTTCTGATGAGAGACAGATTGCTTCTAAGGAGGATTTGGAATGTGAAAATATTTTTAAAGAAACGACCAGGAGGGCTAATGATGGGAAATTTGTTGTTAAAATTCCACTAAAGGAACCTTTGTCAAAATTGGGGAATTCCAGAGGTGCAGCACTAAGGAGATTTTTTGCATTAGAGAAAAGGTTGGAGAAAAATGCTCAATTGAGAGACAGGTACATTCAATTTATGCAGGAATATTTAGATTTAGGACATATGTCCGCGGTTGATGCTTCAAGGGATGGGGAGATTCATTACTATTTTCCACATCATGGTGTTATGAATGAAAATTCAGAAACTACAAAACTTCGAGTTGTTTTTGATGGTTCGGCAAAAACAGATTCTGGAATAGCATTCAATGACATCCAGTATATTGGCCCTAGATTACAGGATGATTTATTTTTAGGTCTACTTAGATTTAGAGAACACGTAGTGGCTGTATGTGGTGATGTAGCTAAGATGTACCGAATGATATGGGTGGATCCATCTCAGAGGTCATTGCAGAAGATAATTTGGAGATCTTTTCCTACATAAGTAGATTATACTCTTAACACGGTTACATATGGTACACGATCTGCTCCATACTTAGCCGTAAGGTGTTTGCAACAGTTGGGTATTGATTCTAGTGCCACATATTCTAAGGCTTCACAGGCTATACTGAGAGATTTTTACATAGATGACCTGCTGACTGGGGCTCAGTCAGCTGAAGAGGCTTTAGAGCTGTGTTGCCAAATTTCTCGAATTTTGAAAGCTGGAGGGATGGAACTTCGTAAGTGGGTATCAAATGATTCAAATGTACTCAATGTATTGGATGATATAGAGGTTAAGGATAAAGTTTGTTTTGGAGAGAAAACTGAAAATAAGACACTTGGATTGTATTGGCAATTTAAAGAGGATATCTTGAAGGTTTCTACTAAACTTTCCATTTACCGCAAGAGAGTAACGAAAAGAATAATACTCTCAGAAATTTCGAAAATTTTTGATCCTCTTGGATTGGTTGGACCTTGTGTCATATTGACAAAAATTTTACTCCAAAAGCTCTGGTTGGAAAAAATAAGATGGGATGAATCATTGCCTTTAGAATTAGAAAGTCAATGGTTTAAATTAAGAGACGATTTATCTACCTTAAATTCTCTTAAAATCCCTAGACATGCAATATGTACTAATTTTAGAAAGATTGATTTGATAGGTTTCTGTGATGCATCTTCTCAAGCTTATGGGGCAAATATTTATGTTAGAAGTGAAGACCAGAGTGGTAAAGTATTTGTGAATCTTCTATGTTCTAAGGCTAAAGTGGCTCCTCTTAAAGTCTTGACTATTCCAAGAATTGAACTTTGTGGAGCATTGTTGTTGGCAAAACTGATGGTTAGGGTTTTGAAGGCATTGACTATAAAAATAGACACAATTTTTTATTTTTGTGATTCAACTGTCGTATTAGGCTGGTTAGAAATGAATTCCAGTAATTTGCAAATATTTGTTGGAAATAGGGTAGCAGAAATACAACAATTAACTAATACAAATAATTGGATGCATGTGAGATCAGAACAAAACCCTGCAGATATAATATCTCGAGGACTATTTGCTTCGAATCTTATAGTCAATTCAATGTGGTGGAATGGTCCCGAATGGCTACACTTAGATAACACTTTTTGGCCAATATCTCGAATGTTTGAAAAACCTTCATTTCTCCCTGAGACCAAGGTTAATGTTTTTAATTGTACGACCAACCTGGATACTTTTTGTTTTAAGGATTTTAATTGTTTTAATAAGTAAAAAAGATCTTTTGCGTACTGCCTGCGGTTTATAGGTAGGATGAAAAAAGAAAAAGTTGAAACTGGTTGTCTTAAAGCTATGGAACTGAATAACTCATTGGATAAATTGATTAGTATGTGTCAAAAAGAAACATTTTTCCTGGAGATAAATGAACTACAAATGGGAAAGTCATTATCTAATAAGAATTTAAGCAAATTAAGTCCTTTTCTAGACCAAAATGGATTCCTTAGGGTGGGGGGTAGGCTGCAATTGTCTAATTTGGATTACCCGAAAAAACACCCTATCTTGTTGTCAGCTAAACATCGGTTGGTAAAATTGCTTTTTGAATTTACTCATGCCGAATTACTCCATGCTGGTCCCCAATTGATTTTAAGTAGTATTCGAGAACATTTTTGGGTTTTGGGTGGACGTAATTTGGCTAAACAAGTGTTCCACAAATGTATTAAATGTTTTAGAGGAAACCCTAAACCTTGCCAGCAGGTAATGGGAATGCTTCCGAAAGAGCGGGTTAGACCATCCCCGCCGTTCTATATAGTTGGACTGGACTACGCAGGTCCATTTCATATCAAGAGCAAGTATGGTAGGGGTGCACAGATTAGTAAATGTTATATATGTTTATTTGTATGTTTTTCTACCAAAGCTATACATATAGAGGTAGTTTCAGATTTAACTAGTGATGCGTTTATAGCCAGTTTTCATAGATTTGTTGCAAGAAGGGGAAAACCTTTCAAAATTTTCTCTGATAATGGAACTACCTTTGTGGGTGCAAACAATCAATTTAAAAAATTCTTAGAAACTCATGCAGAATCTCTTAGTGATAAAATTGGAAATGAAGGGGTTCTCTGGGAATTTATTCCGGCAAAATCACCTAATTTTCGAGGGCTTTGGGAAGCGGGGGTGAAATCGTGCAAGTTTCACATGAAACGTATTTTAGGTAATTCCACATTAACTTTTGAAGGTCTCTGTACTTGCACAAATTGAAGCTGTTCTCAATTCGCGTCCTTTATACCCATTATCATCAAGTCCAGATGATATGGATGTTTTAACACCAGCTCATTTTTTAATTGGAAGACGCCTCACCTCACTCCCAGATCCAGATGTTCGTCATATTTCAGAAAATAGATTGTCAAAATACCAACATTTACAAATGCTTCAACAACACTTTTGGTCAAGTTGGTCATCAAATTACATAGTAGAACTTCAAAAGAAAGCAAAATGGTATACCGAAAGTCGTTCTTTGGCATTAGATGAGTTGGTAATTATAAAAGAAGACAACTTACCACCGTTAAGATGGAAACTTGGCAGAGTCATTGAACTATTTCCAGGGCCAGACAATAAAATACGTGTTGTCTGTGTGAAGACGAGTACGGGAGTTTTCAAAAGACCTATAACAAAACTGTGTCCACTACCCTCACAAGATTAAATGAAACCTAAAAACTAGGCGTGGATAACTTTAGAGACTTTTGAAATAATATTTCAAGGTGGGGGGTATATGTTAATAATTAATGAATATTTCTTTTATCAAGGTTGTTGGTTTTTTATGTATGTGATATGATATGTCTACATGACAGAACGTTTTCGAATATAATATAATTTTGATCTTTGTACACGTTGAAATTGAATAAATATATAGAATCAAGCACTTTAATTTTGGAATGAAAATATCTTTGGGAAATTAGATTGTCCCAACAGATATACTGGAAAAATATGATGCAATCATAGATTATGAAGAAAAAAGAATAAGATTGAATGGATATTGGATGAAATTTCATAGCAAGAGTAGAAGTGAAGAAAAAAGGATAATGATGAGTATGAAGGAAAGAAATAATATTGAAAATGAAAATGATAATTATTATTATGAAGAAGAAGAAGAAGAGAAAACGAGTGGAGTTATTATGGATTGTGAGGAGAAATATTTTAAAATTATAAATAAATTAATGAATAGGTATGAGAAATTAGTGTCGAAGGAACCGAGAGTAGCAGAAAATTATGTGCATAGAATGGAAGTTAGAGGAATAGAAGAATTTAAGGCAAAAACATATCCAGTACCATACAAAATGAAGGACAAAGTAAGAAGAGAAATTGAAAAGCTATTAGAAGAAGGAATTATTGAAAAAGCTAATACACCGTATATCAATCCATTAGTAGTAGTCCAAAAGAAAGATGGAGATATTAGATTATGTCTAGATGCAAGAGTTATAAACAAGTTTACAGTACCTCAATATGAAGCACCAATGTCAGTAGAAACAATATTGGGAAGAATTACTAATGCAAAAATTTTTTCTAAATTAGACTTGATGCACAGCTTTTGGCTAATACCATTGCACAAACATTCAAGAGACTTCACAGGATTTTCCATAGATGGTGTGGTATATCGTTTTTGTGTAGTACCATTCGGACTTCAAGGAGCTTGTTCAGCATTAGTAAGAGCTCTTCACCATGTTCTGGATAAATATGAAGACTTTATACTACATTACATAGATGATATCTTAATTTACTCCAATAGCATCGAAGAACATGAAATACATTTGGAGACAGCATTCAGGATACTAGATGAAGCTGGACTGAAATTGAATACAAAAAAATGTCAGTTTTATAAGACAGAAATCATATATTTGGGTTACGAAATTGATCAAACAGGTATAAAAATGGATCCTGACAGAATTAAAATTATCAAGGAATACAAGAGACCACATAATCTTAAAACTTTAAGAGGATTTTTAGGCTTAATAAATTATCACAAAAGATTAATACCCGATATAACTCAAAAGGAAATTCCATTATTGGAACTCTTAAGAAAAGGTATAACTTGGAAGTGGACAGACGAAAGACAATTGGCATTTGAAAGTATCAAACAAATTTTTGAACAACAATTAAAAATATATTATCCGAATTATAGCATTCCATTTATTTTACGAACTGATGCATCCATGAATAGGTATGCAGGAGTTTTAGTACAGATACAAAATGATATAGAAGTCCCAATAAGTTTTGTATCAAGAGCCACAAAGAAACACGAAAAACATTATAGTGTAAGTGAACTAGAGCTTGCCAGTATTATTTTTTGTATTAATAAATTAAGATTTTACTTACTTGGTAATAAATTTATCATCGAAACAGATAATCAGGCTCTGACTTCAATTTTAAATAATAAATATGGAAACAATCGATTACACAGATGGGCATTACTACTACAAGAGTATTCATATGACATCAAATATATTCCTGGTAAAAGTAATGTTGTATCAGATGCAATCACAAGGATGGATGGAGTATCTAAAAATAAAGTTAAAGGAGTAAGAATTGGGATAAATATTTTTAAAAATGCAGAGGGCATATTTTCACAACAAGCTATTATTGAAGATCAGAAAAAATTAACAGAACAGGAAAAGAAAAAAGCTAAATTTAAGGAAAATATTTGGTATAAAGAAGAAGGCAAACAAGAATTATATCTAATCTCCAAAGATTTAGATCAAATAACAATAAAAGAACTACATGAAAATTATGGACATCCAGGAATTAGAAAGAATTGGATGCTTTTCAGGGAGAATTATATCAGCAAAAATGATTTATCATTAGTTAAAGAAAATATTAAACAATGTACAATATGCCAACTAACAAAAGAAAAAAATTATCATAATCAGAATATACCAAAATCCATAATATCCCAGGAACCATTGCAATTAATATCCATAGATTTCATTTCAAATATAATCACAAGTTTTCAAGGAAATACACATATTTTTGTAATATTAGATATTTTCTCCAAATTTATATTTTTGAAACTCTGTAGAAGAACAAACACGAAGACTGTAATACAAATATTTCAAGATTATTTTAAGGAGATGGGAAAACCAAAAATATGCAAATTAGATAATGCAACATATTTTAATAATGATAGGTTTAAAAGATTTATGTGCTCAAACAATATTCAATTAAACTTTACAAGTATAAGACACCTTGCATCAAACCCCACAGAAAGATACATTAAAGAAATCATAAAATATTTAAGAATTTTAACTGGACATGAACATCAAAACTGGGAAAACAAATTAGAAGAAGTCCAAACATTTATGAACTCATTACCAAACACCACAACATTAGAAACACCTATAATATTGATGAAAAATGAAAATCCACAACGACCATGGGAAGTAGAGAACAAAGAAGAATATCAAAAAATTATAGAAAATGTAAATAAAAGACTTCATAGAAATGCCGACAATTACATAAATAAGAGAAAGAAAAAAATGAAGAAACATATATCATACAAGAAGGGAGAGTTAGTAATTATAAGAGCTCATAGAGTGTCTAACCATAAAAATAATATTTGTGCTAAATTAAGCCTACCATTTGGAGGACCTTTTATAATTGATAATGAAAATGCTAAAAATAGTTATTTATTGAAAGATCCTTATACTCAAAGGATACGGGGAATTTTCAACATAAATCAAATATATAAATTTTGGTCTAGTAATGATCAAATAAATTAATTTAGGTAAATGATAAGACAGTTGTTGTTATTGTTATTTGGAAATTTATCATTTAACAATTTTTCTGGATCAAATATCCAAGAAAAATTATAAATGTAAATTTGGGAAATTGTTATGATATCAAAATAAGTTGAAAGAATTTAATATAATTATATAATATAAATCAATAATTAACTCATTGTAAGAATTGAAAGAATATTAATATTGAATAATCAATAATAATAAAAAATTGGAAAGAAACAACAATTTAAATGATTGTCATAGGTATTATAAGCAGTGGCGTAGCGTGGGTGGGGCGGTGGCAGTCCGCGGGGTCGGCAAAATGTCGCCGGTGAAGCGGATTGAGATCTGATCTATGATTCATTATGTGTCAGACACACTATAATGATCCATTTTAAGAATTCGTAGGTAAAAACGCATGCATGGCGATGAATCTTCTGAAGATGCAGCTTTGTCTCACGAGCAGGAAATCCGCCGAGAGGTGTTCACATCATTAGATCCGATTAGATCATTCAAGTAATGACTACTCGATTCCATCAATTTCAAGGAATATCGGACAAGTTCGGATTTTTGATGCCAGTGAAACTTTTGGACAGCAAGTTCGAGTGTGATCTTTCTCATGTATTAGAAGACATCGACAAGGACGAGTTTCAGATGGAGCGGAAGCGTCTCCAGCAGTTTGTTTCCTGTTCTGAATCAGAGGAAGATATAAGTGGTAAAGGACCACTGGAGCTCCTCCAGTTCATTCAAAAACTGAATCTTGGAATTTCGGTTCCAAATATAGTCATCTTGATTCGCATATATTTGACTTTGGCGATTAGTGTTGCAAGTTGTGAGAGAAGTTTTTCGAAGTTGAAGCTAATAAAAAATTACCACAGATCTACTATGAGCTCCGCTTGACTATCAAACTTGGCTATATTGTCGATTGAACAAGAATTGGCTGCTAATATTGATTTTGACGAAGTTACTTTTGACTTTGCTGCTCCTAAGGCCCGTAAAATCCGCTTGTAAAACCGCTCATCCTATTTTACCTTCAATAAAAAGTACCTCATTGCCTATGAAATTTAATTTTAATTAAGCACCTATAAAATGGGGGCGGCAAAAGGGATCTCACGCCCCAGGCGCCAAGATAGCACGCTACGCCACTGATTATAAGATTGTTAAATTAGCATAGAAAAGTGTTCGTATATCATTAACGCGAGTGAATGTTATTTCAACAAAAGAGGTGACAGTGACAAGCGCTAATAATTAAAAAAAATATATCAAGCAACTACCTGGAGACAGGTAACTAAGGAAAGGACAATGGAAGAACAGAGTTTGTTGATTGGTAACGAGAAGAAACTGAAAGTAAAAAGTAAAGATTATTATTTTGGAAAAATTTCTAAATTTAAAAGTTTAATAGATTATATTAAAAGTGCCAGAAGAAAGAAATCGGTACATACAAACTATGGCAAAAGAAAATTAACACTTACCTGCTCAGAATAATTTAGAATTTATCCCTGGTAAGACAAAATTATTACCATACATAAAATCCATAAGGAATAGATTATTACCAGCCCAGGACAAGAATTATGACATTTTCATAATTATAGCCGTATTTTATTGTTGAAGATTTCAAAATTTTAAACCTATATGAATTTGCAGTGAACTTTCTTAAATTTTTTGTGGTTATAACCTAGAAAATCAAACAATTTCGTTTAAACACTTATCTATTGGACAAATTGTATGTTAAATACAGAGCCGGATCTAGGGCGTGGCGAAGGCGGCATTTGCCACGGGCGCAAACGACCCAGGGGCGCAAAATGTGTTCCATTTTGAATGGAGATTTCCTTTTTCTTGACTATCAGTTCTATATCTCAGAGATGAAAAAAAAGTTGTAAAACATCTCCGAAAATGATGCGTGACATATGTATAAACTCTCCTCCCACTTCTGCGGTAATTCAACCGATTCCGCGAATGACGCCCATGTTGCAGAAAGTATTCCTTCTACTTCAACTGAAAGTACCGAACAAATAGAACTGAACTATTCTATTCCAGACAATTCAGATTCGGACAAAGAAAATTATTCCGAAGAATCAGGAGTTACTGAAAAACCACTTGAACTAGTTGATTTCAATGACCCTACAACATGGCAAATAACGAAAAATAATATCAAAATATTTGTTGAACGGGGACCTGAATGTGGCGATGATCTCAATTTTTATCCTATAAGTGACGGTGATCGACGTTTTGATAAAAAATGGTTCATAAAGGTTTTGCCAAATGGAGATAGGTTGCACAGGAACTGGTTTATTTATTGTAAGAGGATGGATGCTTTATTTTGCTTTCCCTACTCGCTCTTTTCTGAAAAATAAGATATTTGGACTACAGGTTATCGAGACTGGCAACATCTGAATCCTTCACTTTCTCGTCATGAAGTTTCTTCAAGTCATAGGGAAAACTACATAAAACTGCGAAGTTTTGAACGAATAAAAAAGTTCTTCGAAATATAATCAGTGAACGTCGAATATAAAAAACATGTATTTATTGAAAAATGAATTTCTTCAAGGGCGCATTTTGAAAGTTTGCCACAGGCGCTACAATCCTAGATCCGGCTCTGGTTAAATAATATAACTTGTGTTTAGGATAAGAAAATTCATAATTACCTTCATATATACTATTTGACTATCAAAATTATTTAATATTAATACGTTATAATCTTTGTTTTAATACATGATCAACATGTGCATCATAATTTAGAAATTTAGAGGTTAGAATTAACCTGGTCGATATCTTGAATTTCGATGTTTTCATATAGTATCGATTCTAAATAGAATTGGACAAAACCGTATTTAGGTTTAGTGTAAACAATTTATTTATGATAGGTATAGAATGGAAAATAGCATAAAAAAATATATATTTTATTCATGAATAATTAGAAGTAATTTAATATTAAAATTCTTTAATTAAAAAAAAAAATAATGAAAATAATAATATAATTATAAAATAAAATAATAATAAGATTATTTATGAATGAAAAGTAAGGTTGAGGAAGCTTCCGATTAAAATTAAAATATATATAAATTTTGATTATTTTCTACTTTTCAATACATTTCTTTTCAATTTTTTTTAATTAGTTTTATATGGTTTCTTTTCATTCCTTCGTTTCGTTTCAATTATTATATATGAGAATAAAAACAAAATAATATTCTGTATTAGTTTATAAAACAAAGTTTTGAGTTATTTAATAAAATTTTATTAAAAAAAAATCATTATAACAATTATTTGTCTATTTCTATAATATTCAATTAGGAACCGCCCCAAAAGATAGAGTGAGTATATATTTTCAGAGAGCCTTTCTTTTATTTTAAATATTCTAACAAGAAAAATATTACAATATATATATATATATATATATATATATATAATTTTTAAAAACTCAAAGAGTTACTTTTAGCCAACCTGGTTTATCAGCGCTCCTGCTGTTATCATCGCAACGAATCTGTCTCGATTACGTCACATTTTACAGCAAGAAGCGTACGGTGCGCGCGATGTTATTAAATCTGGCCGCGCCGCCTTATCATCCTAACGGATCTTTCTCGACTACGTCACACAGCAAGAAGCGAACGGTGCGCTTCGCCTCATGGGATGTCTCTCTCACACTCATTGACTAGCTGAACTTGCACATGCGCAGTCCACTTCCGGTCTAGAAATGGCTTAGTATATCTACTGATGACAGTATGAAAGATAAAATATACAATCCAGATGAAGACTCTGAAGATGATACATCAGATAGCGAGTTAAACCCGCAACACACCAATTTAGGTGAAATGAACAAAAACATCACAGGTATTATGATATTTCAGAATGACTGTTGTTTTTTTTTGCAAAATGGCTTGCTGTATTTTAATTTTGTATCTACATAATATCCTAATGTATATTTCACTAATTTCAGCGAAGACGCACTCTGAAAGTAACCTTTGAGGTGAGTGAAATGATGCATTTTGTTCCAACTATCTTATAAAAAAATGGGTATCTAATTTGCTAATTCAATAATCGTTTGAGACAATATACAAGAAACATGATTAATTCAACATTCAACATATGATTTAATTTTCGAGAGGAATAATCACTATCAAAATTTTATAGTATTTTGTAAAAAATTGATTCATTGACTTTCTTCCAATTTTCGACTTAAATATTTGTGACGAGACCACACTAAATTTTCAAATATTCTCGACTCATCAAATGATTAAAATGCATTTATTTCACACGGAACAATCAGCCCCATCCTGAAGAATCAGATGAAAATGACAAAATAGAAAATACATCACATGAAATATACATAAGGAAAGTACTGAAATCTAATGAGAAATGCAAGAAATATTTCTGCATATATTGTCAGAAACTTATATGCAAGTTTGCAAGACCTTTGGGAGTGAAACACAAGAATGAACAGGAAGTTATTGAATTCTCTTTGTTACCTAAAGGTATGCATATTAGATATTTTATTGATATTACTGATGAACATTGTATTTTATAGGATGTTCTTAGCGGAAAAACAGGATAGAAGTGATCAGGAAGAAGGGCACATTCTTGTATAATGTCTCCCACTACAACACACGCGTTCTTATGGTAAACAGAGGACCTACTAAAAAATATGACCGAGCTCCAGAACACTATAAAGTTTCTCCATCATGCAAAGGGTTCTACTCGAAAAAAACTATAAGGAGGCATTTTGTCAAATGTGATCCACAATCTATTTCTTATGAGAAATCTTTGTCTATTAAATCCAATATTGTGCATGAATGAATCCATCATAAGGCTACTTCAGTGCTGAAGAACAAAGTTTTTCCAAGATTGAGGGATGATATGATAACAAAAGTAATCCGCTATGATGAGTTGGCGATTCTCTACTAAAATAAGTTAACTGAGAAATACATCAGGATTAATAGGAAGGTTAATGTTAGCAGTGAAAGAAATCAATCCTACCATTACTGATTTTACTTCTGTGTTCACTCCTTCAAACTATGATGATGTCATTCATGCTGTGAATAGCGTTGCAGTCTATAATCCAGAAATTCAGAAATACAAATCTCCAGCAACTGCATTTGAATGTGGTACCCTATTGAAAAAATGTGCAAAGCTTTTAATGAATCAATAAGTATATAAAAAAAATGATGATGGAGAAGTGAAAAAAACTAACAACTTTCTGAGCATTCTTGAAGAAGACTATAAACATCATCCATAAACAAAACCGTTGAAGAAAATCAATTGGAGAAAAAAGACATAAAAAAAATCATATTACCGTTACAAGAAGACATTCATAAGCTAAATTATTTCTTGAGTAATGAAAGATATACATATTTGCAAATTCTTCAGAAAGGTTTTGATATGCAGGCATGGAAAAATTTAGCAATGTGTACGTTAACATCCATACAAATCTTCAATAGGAGACGATCTGGAGAGATGGAACGCTTGACTATCGACGATTTTGAGGCCTATGAATCTATACATCCAAATCACTTTTTTCTACTGAGAGAGAATCTGCTCAGAAATAGGTCAGATTTATAATAAGGGGTAAAAGGGGACGTCCAGTACCTGTTCTATTACATGATGAGTTGCTGAATTGTGTAAAGACCATAATTAAATATCGAAGAGAAGCTGGAGTATCTGAAAATAATGTGTATGTTTTTGGGCTGCCAGGTTCTGATGGCGAAAAGCATTTGGATTCATGTGTTCTGTTGAGAGCATTTTCCACACAATGTGGTGCTGAAGCACCATTGGCTTTGAGAGGAACTGAATTACGTGAACAATTTGCTACCACTGCACCCATTTTAAATAATTTTAAAGATAGTGAAGTTGATGACATGGCCAATTTCATGGGTCATGCCCGAAAAATTCATGAAGAGCATTACAAAATCCCTCTTGCAACAAGAGATATTGTTAGAATGTCCAGATTATTGGAAAAAGGATGTGGAGTAAACACAAGTGACCATTGATATTATTTATATATTTGGTTCCATTATATTGATTTTGAATATTTCATTAATTTCAATAATACTTTATATAATAAATATAAGATTAGTCAGAATTGAACATCAATGATTCTAGCTATTTCCACAGATATACACTAACAAAAAATTATGCATTACTTTTCATAACTGCCCCAGGATTGAAGTGAATATTTGTATGGTGCGTAAGAGTGTTTTTCATTTAGGGTGATAACCATCAACATTTTCATTTTTGGAAGTTGTGAAATATTTCATAGGATTGTTTCATTGTTCATCTTTGAATTTGATAACTTTCACACCATTCATTAGATCCACAGAAATTATAAATAAAAATATTTATACAGTGTGTCCACTTATAGAATATGTAGTCCTTAACATATTTTCTTATTAAAATTTTTCCATAATATGGTCAAAAATAAAGTTACTTTACTCTTGATCAAAAATTATTCTTTTAAAAATCCTCATGATGTGACTGATACAATGTAAAATCTGATCTTTTTAACAAAGCCAATTTTTTCCTTGCTAGTATCACATATTGCATTGTCTTTATTGGTGGCAAAGTAATGGATTGTGTGATGTGTGGTAGACAGTAAGATAAAATAATGGTAATAAAAGTGATATTTGGGTTCTATCTTTATAAGAGTGACAAACTTATGAATTTAGATGCTAAATGTCACATGAGCCATGGTTTTTTGTTGATAAGATTGTTGCGAATGGCTAATTTAGTTGTGTATTGTCCTGGGATATCATGAAAATTAGGAATTTTAAAGTGCATTTTATTAATTTATTAACCTTGGTAACAATTTTGATTAACACTATTTATAATAGTTATTGTTCATTTTGGCTTTGTCTTTGACATGGCCATTTTCTTTCAGATTGGATATCGCATATCTATGGATCCTTATTGGTGGCAAAGTAATTGATCTCGAGATGTGCGATACATAAAGTTTAAGAACAATGGTAAAAGGTGGTGTTTGGTTATTATGCTCATGAGAATGACAAACTTATGGATGTAAGAATTAGATATTGCATGAGCCATGGTTTTGTCATTGATAAAGTTAAATGGGTTACATTTAAAAAAAAACAAATTTTATACATTTGAAAATTTCTTCATACTAAAAATTTCATAAACCCCCGTAAATAACTTTCATAGTCCAATACAACTAATAATTTTAGATTGTTTATTAAATATTAATGGTACACAGGTCAATAAAGGAAAGAAATATTATTTTATAGATATAAGAAACTTGAGAATTTTAATTACAAAAATTTTGTCTTCATGTTCGACTTCAATCAGATTTATAATTTACTTCTCAAAATGTAACCTTTTTATTCACCACGTATAGTGGAAAATCTATTCATGTTTTTTAATGATGTTTTACTTGATTTGTACAAACTCACTTTGCACGTAAGTTTAAATTTATTATAATTTTTACCTGTAATAAGAACTTGTTCATATTTTAGCTTTAATAAAGGATTCAAATAAATCCGAAAGCTTGGAAGTAATAAAAAAGAGTTTAATTTCTTAACCAGCCCAGATTGTGACGGAATCCCCAATATATATATATGTCAAAAGCCAGTTTTGAGGACGAAACCTGATAAATAATGGCAGTTTTAGGGACAATTGGTGCTTACGAGGTCGGTCCTCATAAGAATTTATGTAGTTTGGCAGATTTCAGGACTGTCCTCAAAATTTTATAAATGGAAAGGACGTTTTGGGGACTTACACTGTTTGGTGTTTTTTGAGGACAATAAATGAATATGTTTAATTAAAATATAATAATATAATAGGGGTTAAGCTTCCACTTAGAGTGATAATAAAAACACTGAAATAACAATGATAATAATAACCTAACAGAAAAATATGGAAATCAATCGGTAAATGAAATGAACGGAACAACATTAACAGAAAAAATGCAAAAACTGAAACAGCGACGTGGAAAAAAAATTAACGGGGGAGGAGAACCAAAATGGAAAAGAAAGGGAATGCGACGAAAATAACGTAGACAAGAAACAGACTTTTAGTTGGGCTGACAGCAATTTTGAGAGCTGAAACTGAATCATTGATAATAGCAGCACAAGACCAGGACATTCCAACCAACTACTTACGAAAGGAGATTCACAGAGAAAAAGTAGACTCCAGGTGTAGACTCTGTAAATAGTACGATGGAACAATTAAGGCTCCGTTATTAGCCACCACGGTAAAATAATAAACCTTAGCTTCCACTGAAAACCACAAGATGGGGAGAGGATGTTGTTTTATCCCAAATTTGAATCATATATTCTTGGAACAGGTAATTTAGTTGACCAAATAAGTGGTTAATGGTTGATTACTATTATAATCTTGAATAAATACTTGTTCAACCATGTACCGGACAAATAAACACGTGTCGTTCTCCACTTCCCATGCCAGTTTGTATCATTCGATACAATACCGAGTGATAAATTTATCGAGATGTTATAGTTTTCGATATAATTTATATTTCCTACCAGATCTGTTAACCTGAGCGGTGCCAGAGATAACGATGCAACGAGGGTAAATATTACCTGATTTGTTGTTGATATTTACGTTCTTGTTTATACAGTGTGTCTACTTAAGTTGGACTCATATGGGAAACTTTTTTATTATTGGTTTTAGGAAAAAAAAGTTATTCTTCATAAAAAGTTCTGCATTATCTAAAACCTAAAATGCGATCATTAGATATTTCTTATTTTTTGCCGTATACGAGGTTTGTCAAAAAATATGTTTCTCACTCAAGAGTAAAGTACCTTGATTTTTCATAATACAGAAAAATTGTAAGAATTGAAGTTGTTTAAAAATAAAAATTATATTCAAATATGCAATTACAGCTATTTAGCATGGAAATTAAGATTTGGTGAATATTTACGATTACAAATACTTTATAATGTAAAACGTAAATAATCACCAAATCTTAATTTTCATGCTTAATAGCTGTAATTGCATATTTGGATATAACTTTCAATTTTAAACAACTTTACTTCCTATAATTTTTCTGTATTGTGAAAAATAAAGGTAGGTACAATACTTTACTCTTGAGTAAAATTAATATTTTTTGACAAACCTCGTATAAGGCTCAAAATAAGAAATATCTAATGATTGCATTCCAGGTTTTAGATAATGCAGAGCTTTTTATAAGGAATAACTTTTTTTCCTAAAACCAATAATAAAAAAGTTTCCCATATGAGTCCAACTTAAGTAGACACACTGTATACACAAAAGTGAAAATCTGACGGAAACGCTATTAGCAAATGCTTGAAATTGTGTTGTGACATTTAAGTTTTAGTGTTAGTGTTTATATTGGATTATTTTATGTTTTTACAGTTTATTTTTGTATTTTCTATGTATCCTTGTATATTTTCTAAATAAATGATAAAGAAACATTTTTTTTTAAATTCTAGCGATTAGGTAGGTACTATACCACCTTGGAAAGTTTTCACAAAGAACGTGCCATTGAATATGAACGTTTTTAATTTAAATTCTAACAATAACTTTTTTCTACTAGCGTGCAGACAGTAAATTTGTCAAGTTTTTGGGTAGTATACTGTTATTTGAACATTTAAAATATATATTTGTATGATTGTAGTTTACCAAATAACTGAGAAATTTATAAATTTATTATAATTCTGATATAATTTTTAATAAAAAAAACTTATAGGTATTTAAATAATTTTTTAATGGCCCTGGTATAAGCCTCGTCAAATGAATGACAAATAATAATAATTAATTTGTTGATATGTATTTAACAATAAATGTTCCTTAATTTATGCTAACTTTTGGGATATTTTGCGCATGCCTTTAAAAAAAATACTGTTCTTAACACGTGTGTAAAGTGACTTCCGCACGAGATTGCTATATATTTAGCGTGCAATAGCGTGCGGAAAAGTATCACTTTCCGCTCTAACTACTATTGTAAGTACTGATCTGAAGTAAATTGCTGGCGGCCGGCAACTAGCTTATGGGTGGCCGACTACTACAAAAAATGCATTTTTAAAATAAAAATTAACAAAGAGTTTTCTCTTAATTGTAATATTTTTTCTGTTAGTACATAAATAGTCACATAGTTGTGCTTTCTTACTATCTCAGAACTAACATCCTAACTTGGAAAACACCTGGGCAACTTATTATCTAATTTGAATGTCCTATAAAATAGCCGACTACTAGCCATGTGACCCTGTTTATTATAAAATTTGTATCTCTATTATTTTCCCGTCTGTATAATAAAATAATATTTCGATTATTTTTTGTATATAAATATTGTATGACGCTTTTTTTCCTCCATGTATACATCATATTTGTTTTACGTTTTAAAAACCACAGGCAATTTTATCCCAAGGATATTCATCTAATATCCTCGACTCTATCCTATGGAACGAAAATAAGAACACAGTTGCCAGCTACTACCAAAATTATTTACCAGACAAATCCTTTAATTTTAATGAAACCTTCAAGAACAAACAACATTCAATTGAATAAATCAATATGAATAAATTAAATCACATCTAACTTGGCTTATTGTGATTTATTATTGTAAAGAGAAGATATAATGCGAGATCTTTGATTGTCAATATGAAAAACGCTTTGAAGGCGTTCTTGTATAACAATACATTCCCTATTAAAAGTTAACATTATTGCATTACACACGTTGTACCAGTTTACATTAATTATTTATATTATCGAGAGTACGAAATCTGATACAAATGTACCCACTCTGGCAACACTGGATTGGAAATTTAGAGTCCCATATCGATATAATATATACCTATCACTCGAATGATACTGATTCAGTCAGCGCCCTCTGATGCCAAATCGGTTGAACCAAATAAGACAGAATTTTTGGCTACCATATTTGAATTACGGCGCTAATTACGCCGCTTTTATTTCATTCAGTTCTAGATAAAATAACAATATTTTTGCTTCATTGTCACATATTTGTCTATAAAATAATGTTATGAAGGGTGTATCAGAGTGTATCACCTTTATTTCATTTCAATCTTCATTGCTCAAAATTGGGGATATTTGACAACGTCTGTGAAATTTATTACTAACAAGAAACCCATATAAATTATGATGCACACTACCTTAATAGTTTGACAATCAATATAACACCTTACGTCTCCACTGAAATCATTAATAAAAATTAACTGAATGAAAAACGTAAGCCATGTTTTTACGGTCATATTTTCGTTCAATAACGGGCCCTTAAGCACATTACCACTGATATTCTTACCATTGTGAAGATTTGATATCAAAAAATCCATTTACGTTCCAACTTTTTTTTATATGGTTCACTACTGACCAAACTCATTAAAATGACCCAATATTCGTTCTTTATATACAGAGTCGGTCATAAATCGGAATTATCATTTACTGGGTTTTCTTAAATTGAACGCCCTGTATTTTAGTATCGTAATGAAATGGTATTGTATGGCACTTGATTATTTTTCAAGCATTCCCTATACCTAATTGCGTTAATTTGTGAGTTATCGATGATACTTTCGAACGAACATTATTTGAAACAAATATTAGGTGACATTTTTTTAGATTAAAATATAATAGGGATTGAGCTTCCACTTAGTTCTAATACTTTCCAACGTTTTTGATATAGTGAATTAAAGATGTGTTCTATAAAACACCTCCTACAACTGAAGAAGATATGAAGGAAATAATTTGAAATGAATTTAACTTGTACAGAAATGTGTTAACAAGTGTGAGTAGCTCCTTCGAAGAGCTCTGCTTTGGGGTCTTACACTGTTTGGTGTTTTTGAGGACATGAAATAAATATGTTCAATTGAAATATAATGGGGATTGAGCTTCCACTTAGTTCTAATACGATCCAACGTTTTTTATATAGTGAATGAAAGATGAGTTCTATAAAACACCTCCTACAACTGAAGAAGATATGAAGGAAATAATTTGAAATGAATTTAACTTGTACAGAAATGTGTTAACAAGTGTGAGTAGCTCATTCGAAGATCTCTGCTTTGGGATCTTACACTGTTTGGTGTTTTTGAGGACATTAAATAAATATGTTTAATTAAAATATAATAGGGATTGAGCTCCCACTTAGTTCTAATACGTTAAAACGTTTTTGATATAGTGAATGAAAGATGAGTTCCATAGAACACCTCCTACAACTGAAGGAGATATGAGGAGTAAGTAGCTCCTTCGAAGATCTCTGCTTTTGGGTCTTACACTGTTTGGTGTTTTTGAGGACATTAAATAAATATGTTTGATTAAAATATAATAGGGATTGAGGTTCCACTTGGTTCTAATACGTTCCAGCGTTTTTGATATAGTGAATGAAAGATGAGTTCCATAGAACACCTCCTACAACTGAAGGAGATATGGAGGAAATAATTTGAAATGAATTTAACTTGTACAGAAATGTGTTAACAAGTGTGAGTAGCTCCTTCGAAGATCTCTGCTTTGGGGTCTTACACTGTTTGGTGTTTTTGAGGACATTAAATAAATATGTTCGATTAAAATATAATACCTATGGATTAAGCTTCCACTTTGTTCTAATACGTTCCAACGTTTTTGATATAGTGAATCAAAGATGAGTTCTATAAAACACCTCCTACAACTTAAGAAGATATGAAGGAAATAATTTGAAATGAATTTAACTTGTACAGAAATGTGTTAACAAGTGTAAGTAGCTCCTTCGAAGATCTCTGCTTTGGGGTCTCACACTGTTTTGTGTTTTCGAGGACATTAAATAAATATGTTTGATTAAAATATAATAGGGATTAAGCTTCCACTTAGTTAATACGTTCCAACGTTTTGGATATAGTGAATGGAAGATGAGTTCTATAAAACACCTCCTACAACTAAAGAAGATATGAAGGAAATAATTTTAAATGAATTTAACTTGTACAGAAATGTGTTAACAAGTGTAAGTAGCTCCTTCGAAGATCTCTGCTTTGGGGTCTTACACTGTTTTGTGTTTTCGAGGACATTAAATAAATATGTTTGATTAAAATATAATAGGGATTAAGCTTCCACTTAGTTAATACGTTCCAACGTTTTTGATATAGTGAATGGAAGATGAGTTCCTCCTACAACTAAAGAAGATATGAAGGAAATAATTTTAAATGAATTTAACTTGTACAGAAATGTGTTAACAAGTGTAAGTAGCTCCTTCGAAGATCTCTGCTTTGGGGTCTTACACTGTTTGGTGTTTTTGAGGACATTTAATAAAAATATGTTCGATTAAAATATAATAGGGATTGAGCTTCCACTTAGTTCCAATACGTTCCAATGTTTTTGATATAGTGAATGGAAGATGAGTTTTATGAAACACCTCCTACAACTAAAGAATATATGAAGGAAATAATTTGAAATGAATTTCACTTGTACAGAAATGTGATAACAAGTGTGAGTAGCTCCTTTAAAGATCTCTTGCAATTATGTATCAACGTCGATGGAGGTCATTCCAAACATATATTGTAAATTCAACGATTTTCTTGTTATTTTTGTTAGGTAACTATATTTGAAGGTTACTTCCCTTTTTTTTATTTGATAATGGGTAACAAGTTTGCGAGTATTCGTTATTTGGATTTGGTATAACGATGCTTATGCTTGTGATACAATAACCATAACCTATTATTTTCATAGCCAAATGAAATATTGTGTGATTCAAGTAATGTTTTATACACCAACAATTCAAAGTACACAAGTATTTTGGTAAGTCACCTAATAATAATAAATGATGGATCAAACTAGATCATTTTGTAATTTTTTTTGGAAAATTATTTTTGGTTAAATATTTGTTTCAAATAATGTTTGGCCGAAAGTATCATCAATTACTCACAAATTAAGGCAATTAGGTATAGGGAATTCTTGAGAAATAAAGTATAATACAATACCATTTCATTACTATACCAAAATACAGAGTGTTCCATTTGAGAAAACAAAGTAAATGATCATTTCGATCTATGAACGATTTTGTATATAAAAACCTAACTTTGTTCTTGATTCTGGACAATAGTAAACTATATCAAAAATCTTTTAAATGTAAATAGATTCCTTGATCAACTTTATAAGTACATGGTGTTGATGTGTTATACTGGGAAATTAATAAATCTTTTGAAATACCTCTTATAACATTGCCATATCTCATATCACAGGGAATAAAAAAAATGTGGAGAAATACAGGTTGTTTTATTTAAAATAGATATGTAAGGTTCATGGTACCAATATGGATGGCACTGTATATTTGGAAATATTTTCAATGGCTCTGCTTCTATCTTGATAAAGTTTTTTCATATCTCTCACGACAAGTGAGTTATTCGACTTCCTGGCAGTAATGCCGCACCATGTATATTTTGAAAACATATAAAATATCAATGTAATCAAAGATGCAATTATTGAATAATGTGAAAAGGTGCTTTTGAGGACTCAACAAACAATGTTTTCAACCTGTATATTAATAAATCTTTTGAAATACCTCGTATAACATTGCAATATCTCATACCACAGGGCAGTGATGCCGCACCCTGTATATTTTGAAAACATATAAATAATCATTGTTATCAAAGATTCAATTATTGAATAATATATAACTGGGAAAAGGTGCTTTTGAGGACTAAACAAACATTCGACAGGGAACAATGTTTTCACCCTGTATATAGGTACAGGATGTTTCCAAATGACACTTACAACGTTTGCATGTAGATACCTCTCGTGAAATTTGACAAAATGATATAAGGATTGAGGGGTCCAGCCTATTTACTTTTCGAAATACAGGGTGTTAAAGTTATGAAAAATCAAATGTCTCAATTCGATAACTTTAAAGTGGATAAGCATATTGATTTGACATTCGGTAGGCTGTTTTAAAATGTGAAAGGGCATATTTTGATGGAACAGCATGTTTGAATTCTTGATCCAGTTGTGTACATTTGGAAGAATATGTCACCGTTCCCCTCCCATTTCTTACGTCTCTGACATTTGAAGCTTTTTTTATTTTATTTTGTGTTATTCAATGGTTTTCACGTGAAAAACGCATAACCTTCAACATATTTGATGTTAATATGAAGTTTGCAAGATTACTGTTAATAATGAAATAACAAAAATATTTTTCATGATTTTTCTTATTAATTACCAAACTGCTAATGGTTAGAATATGTAATAGGAACTAATTTGTGAAACAGCAATGCATCTAAAACATTTAGAGAAGGTAGTTGGAAAAACTTATCCAGACTTATGATTTTATTAGCGAAAGAATTAATGACGAAAGAAAAATAGATAATTACGAAGTAAAATAATATTCCATTCAAACATGATTTTCCACTAAGCAACTAACAAATTACAAGATATATGATAGTTCCTGTTAGATATTCTAACCATTAGTAGTTTGGTAGTTATAAAAAAATTGAGCAAAAATATTTTTTTTCATTTCATTATTAAGCAGTGATTTTGTAGACTTCATAAAAAGATCGAATATCTTGAAAACAACAAATTTTTTGACCTGTGAAGGTTATGCCTTTTCACGTTTAGAAACAACCTGCCAAATGTCAAATCAATATATCAATCCATTTTGATTTATCAGATAAAAACATTCATTATTTTATAACTGTAACACTCCGCATCTCGAAAAGTAAATAAGCTGTAGCTGTACTCTATCCTTATATCATTTTATCCAATTTTAAGAGAGGTAACTTCATGCAAACATTGTAACTATCATTTGAAAACACCCTGTATATATACCAGAAACGTTTGTTCAAACTGTATACAGCATCTACACTTTCTGCCAATTATGAAATGAATACGTAAAACAGTTTTAAAGTACTGTTGAATTATTTCCAATTAGTTATGGATTACCCTGTATATATATATTTTGAAAACATAAAAAAGCGATGTCTTCGAAGATGCCATTATTCAATAATATATAACTGTGGAAAGGTGCTTTTGAGGACTAAACAAAAACGTTTGACTGAACAATATTTCCACCTCTCTCCTCCCTAATTTGGCTAAAACAAACATCCCTCTTCATTCTCCAAATCAGTTGAAATCTAAGTTTCAATATGCATGCATTGGTACGTTTCGAAGATGGCATTCTATTTATTTGTGATTATAAAAAAGTTACTGTTGAAAATTCATATTGTTCGGTAAAGTATAAAAATGGGGCGAGGTATCCAGCTACAATATTATCGACAAACGGTAAGTAATAGAAAAAATATATTATTTTGAAAATATCAATACTATTATTATACAGGATGAGGAATATCCTGAAACCGGTCAATTATTGATATAAATAATTCATTGTGTTTTCCAGGGGGCAATACAGTGTTAAACACGTTTTTATAAATCCATTATGTTGAATTATACTACTCTTTCAAAAATATTAATTTGATAATGATTTGATGTAATCTTTTTTATGAACACTATATCAAAGTTATCTGAAGCAGATGTTTTATTGAGAATTTGAATATCTCTTTTTGTTTAGAAAAAATTGCTGAATTACAATTACTAAAAAGACATATAGAAGATGATGACTCTTCACCACCCCCAGAATTATTAAAACCTCAAAATGTGTCAGTGACACAGTCAATACAAGAATGTCGGCCCGAAAATGAGTATGTAGATTTTGGATTAACTGGTCCCACTGCAGAAGCAGTAAGCGAAAATAGAATATTAGAGCAAATTATTGACGTCGATTTGGGAGATTCGTTAAGGATATTAATCCTTTCAGATAACACTGTGACTTCACTTTTTGATCCTGTTGCGCAAGAAGATTTTTCAACGAATTGTAACAGTTTTAGTAAGTAACATTTTTAGTAAACGGAATATATTCATACTGCTTTCTGTAAATTTGTATTACACTTTTTTCTGAAATATAAAATATATAATATATTTTCTTAAATTTAATAGGTATCCTATATTTTTTTCCAGTTCTAGAATAAATATTAGAATAATCGTACATAGCTTATTTCAAATATTATGCATGGAATCAGATTTTCTATTTTTTTTCCAAATTAACAATGCTGCATAATACTCAATATCTCAATGGGATTTAAATATAAAATTTCGGTGATATATTATGATCGTGAGATGTATATAAAAAAATATTTTCATCTATACAGTAAAACTGATTATGAAAAATTACATTTTGAACTAATACTCCCGATAGTATTTGTGTAAACAATTTTTATATTTTAGGAGATCCTGTTACTACTGCCGAAGTTACTACTAACTCAGCAGTAATTGATGATTCAAGGGAACCATCATGTAGCTCATGGCAAAATGGAAAATCTATTGGAAGTAACGGTAATTAATTTTTACATCTGCCCTTAATTTAACAGCCACCAATTTTAAAATATAAATTACTGGAGAAAATTTTTTTGTAGATAGGACTCAATGCAATCTTATTTCCCAAGTACTCGAAAAACTTGTGAATATTTTTTAAAAAAGTATAAAATATTGTTACGCGAGTGCCCCAGCGAAATTCCTGTATGAGACGCTTATGACGTAATCGAGCATTTCAAGATTACCTGCCCTACGTCCCTTCTCATGCCCCTCCACGCTAATAGCCGACGAAAACATTCCAGAGACTTCGAGAGACCGCCTATATCTTACCCCTCCCATTCGCCTAGAGAAATCTAATCTATTTAGCGCCTCCACCAGAAAGACTAGAACATTCCAGAGACCTACATTTCGGATATAAATAGCATCGCCGCACAGGGCGAAGAACAGTTAACAGTGAACAGTCAACAATAATCAGATAGTTGAAACGTAGTCGCATAGATGGACACTGTAGTGCTTATACTAAAGACAAACCGATCAATAAAGTGTTAATCAGTGACGTTCATATAAATTAGTGTAGTTAGTTAGTTAAGTGTTTAATATAAATTAGTAAATTAAGGACCGTACATATAAATCTGTAAATATAAATTAATTAGTTGTAAATATAAATTAAAATAAACGTTACATTGGTGTCAGAAGTGGGATTAAAAAATAAATATACAGGAAGATGGCAAAGAAACTTTGTGAATTAAAAGTTTCAGAACTTCGAAGAGAGTTGGAGGATTACGAATTGGACACAAGTGGGACCAAGTCGGTATTAGTGGATAGACTAAAAAATGCTATGATTAACAATGGATTGGACCCGGAAACGTTTGAATTCACCGACGAAGCGTCCGCTTCTATAACCTCCTCCATAAAAAAAGAATTGTCTTCGATAGAAAACAAAATGTCGGACATGGAAAATAAAATTTTTACAGACATGGAAAACAAAATGTCGGACATAAAAAACGAAATTTCGTCCATGGAAAGTAAACTTTCGGCGGACATAGAAAATAAAATGACGGACATGAAAAACGAAATTTCATCCATGGAGAGTAAACTTTCGGAGGACATAGAAAATAAAATGACGGACATAAAAAGCGAAATGACTTCCATGAAAACTGATATTTCAACTATGGAAGAAAAGATGAAAAGAATGGAGCAAGAAATGAAACAAAAAATCGAAGAAATGGGAAAGAAGACTAGTAATAGCTCGTATATTACAACTAGTCAGGCCCCGAACAACGGCGAACTGGCAGAGAAAGTGGAGTTGAAACCGAAAATAGAAAATGATATTAACAGCCGAGTGAAACTGCCAACTTTCGATGGAAAAACGTCATGGTCGAACTATCTTAAACAATTCGAGGCCGCATCAAAGGCGAACAACTGGAGTGAAAAGGAAAAAGCGTTGAATTTAACTCTTGCCCTGAGAGGAGACGCCATGGATATCCTTCAGACCATTCCAGTAGAAGAGACTGATGATTTTGAACAACTAAAAAAGCGACTGAATATGAGATATGGTCTGGAACACTTGGAGCATCTGTACCAGTCGCAGTTGAAAAACCGCAAACAAAAACGCGACGAAACTCTGCAAGAGTTCGAAGCGGATATTGCTAGGTTGGTGCGGTTTGCCTATCCATCGGCACCGGAGTGGCTTATGCAATTTAAGAACCCTGAAGGACAAATCGCCAGATGGATAGAGCGGCTCCAAGAATATAATTTCACTATTGTGCATAGAGCCGGAATAAGCCACCGAAATGCAGACACCCTATCCAGAAGACCATGTCCTGCAGAATGCTCCCATTGCAGTAAAACAGAAGCTAAGGAAGCTGCGATTCGAAGAACCACGGTGACCAGCGACGAATGGACACCAGAAAAGCTGGAAGAGGCACAAGAGAACGATCCCGACTTGAAGAAAATCCGACATTGGAAAGAGGAAAACTGTCGACCTACTTGGCAGGAGATTTCAAGATACTCGCCAACGATGAAATCGTATTGGGCCCAGTGGGACTCGCTGGTTCTGGAAAACGGTTTGCTACAGCGAGTAGTCGAGAACGATGATGGTTCCGGAAGTAGAAGACAGTTGGTGATTCCAAGATCAAGGGTAGTAACAGTACTGCAGAAATTACACGACAGTCCATCAGGAGGACATCTAGGTGTGAAGAAGACCCTCCAGAGGGTGCGAGAATGGTTTTACTGGATGCACAGTTCCGAAGATGTATAGGACTGGTGTGAGAAATGCACTACCTGTGCCACGGCCAATGGACCGCACGGGAGAAGAAAGGCTCCTATGAAGCAGTACAATGTCGGAAGCCCTTTTGAACGCATTGCCCTGGATATTGCCGGGCCGTTTCCACCGACAGCAGATGGCAGCAGGTACATTTTGGTGGTGATGGACTATTTCACAAAATGGGTGGAAGCGTATGCCATTCCAAACCAAGAAGCCGCAACTGTTGCCGACGTGCTTGTTAAGGAGTTCATTTGCCGATATGGAGTGCCTCTGGAAATACACAGCGACCAGGGCAGAAACTTCGAAAGCCAGCTGTTTCAGGAAGTTTGTGATAAGCTTGGCATGAAGAAAACGAGAACTACTGCTCTACATCCACAGTCGGACGGAATGGTAGAGCGAATGAACAGAACTCTTGGCAAATACTTGTCCAAAGTAGTATCTAACCATCAGCGAGATTGGAACCAGTATCTCTCGCTATTTGCGATGGCCCACAGATCCGCCATCAATGAGTCTACCGGCCAAACACCAGCAAAAGTTCTGTTCGGACGCGAAATGAGATTACCCTGCGACCTTGAATTTGGATGCCGACCCGGAGAAGACATAGCTGGTGAAGATTACGTAACCCAGTTGAGAAAACGAATGGACGATATCCACGAGTTGGTTCGATCGAATCTCCAGATCGCTAGCGATAGGATGAAGAAAAGGTACGATACGCAAGCTACAGAAGGAGGTTTCCACGAAGGAGACAAAGTCTGGCTGCATAACCCAAGAAGACAAAAGGGTTTTTCTCCAAAGTTGCAGAAAGCTTGGGACGGTCCGTACCTTGTAAATAAAAGAATCAACGACGTCATTTATCGCATCACCAAGATCCCAAACGGAAAGCCAAAGGTGGTACACCGTAATCGATTAGCGCCATTCGAGGGTGACCACGATGAGGAAATAAGACAACTCCAAGAAGTAGCCGATCCTGCTTTTGTAGAGTTCATGAGTGCTTATGGTGGTACCGGAAAAGCAAGATACGGCGTCACCACGGAGAAACGACAAGGTCTTCTCACCGTGCCGGAGGAATACTCACTGGCAATAAACATCCCTGCCAGCATAACCGATGCGCGTGGATTGCCATCTCTGTTAATAAAGAAGAGTGGCGCACAAAGTTTGGAAAACCAGTTACCAGTACCAGGTAAAGCTTTGAAGGTACAAGATGGCACCCGTTACAATTTCCACCTAGTGACGAGAAACACCTTCGACGAAAGACCAACGTACGAGAATGTCTGGGAAGCTTTACTAAACTTGAGAGAGCATGTGCTTGAACTAAACGTTCATAGGCTAGCCATGCCCAAGATTGAATGTAGGCATTTAGATTGGCGAATAATCCGTAACATGGTAGAAGTAATCTTCCGAGACACCGAAGTGCAGGTACTTGTCTGCGGACATTCTCAGGAGGCACAGTCAACGGAGAAGACGGTCGCATGTTATTTCCATGCAACTGGAAAATGTAACAAGGGAACCAGTTGCCGATACAGTCATCTCGTCTCAGTTTCTTAGTTAGTTCCAGGAGGAACTGTCTCTTAAGGAGGGGGCAATGTTACGCGAGTGCCCCAGCGAAATTCCTGTATGAGACGCTTATGACGTAATCGAGCATTTCAAGATTACCTGCCCTACGTCCCTTCTCATGCCCCTCCACGCTAATAGCCGACGAAAACATTCCAGAGACTTCGAGAGACCGCCTATCTCTTACCCCTCCCATTCGCCTAGAGAAATCTAATCTATTTAGCGCCTCCACCAGAAAGACTAGAACATTCCAGAGACCTACATTTCGGATATAAATAGCATCGCCGCACAGGGCGAAGAACAGTTAACAGTGAATAGTCAACAATAATCAGATAGTTGAAACGTAGTCGCATAGATGGACACTGTAGTGCTTATACTAAAGACAAACCGATCAATAAAGTGTTAATCAGTGACGTTCATATAAATTAGTGTAGTTAGTTAGTTAAGTGTTTAATATAAATTAGTAAATTAAGGACCGTACATATAAATCTGTAAATATAAATTAATTAGTCGTAAATATAAATTAAAATAAACGTTACAATATATTGAAAAACATAATGAAATTTATATCCAAAAGACCCTCTGTTTTTCCATATTTTTTCTTATTGTTTTGAATTGTGTGTGTGAAAATTCCGAAATAAGTAGTTTATTTTCGTTCTACAAAAAGATCGGATATTTTTCCTTCAATATAAATAATAAATGAATTACTCTTTCAAATTTTCAGTAGTTATCTTAATTTGGGGAAAACGAATTCTTCCTTATCAAGTGATTACTTATCATTCGATTGTTTTCCAGATAATAGTACTGGTTTTGAGGATTCGGGTTCTGAATATCAACCCTCCGAACTCCATTCAAGCTCTGAAGATGAGAATATGTCTGAAAATATCGAAAATGATTCTAAAGAAAATGTCTCTAGCATGTCATATAATTGTTCATTTACCACAGTCAATTCAATAGATGATGGAAAAATGTTCATTACCAATAGTAAAAGTAAAGCAAAAAAGCTATTTTGTATGTATTGCAATAAATTTCAAACAAAATTTGCCAGACACCTTCAAAACACACACTCAGATATTGAAGAGGTGAAGAAATTTGTTCATCTGCCTAAAGGATGTGGCGAAAGGAAAAATATTATTGATAAAATTAAAAAAAAGTGTCAATTTTATTACAATACCTCCTCTATGGTGAACGATGGCGAACTTATCGTCTCAAGAAGACCCTCTATTATCGACAACCCATTATTAGCAGGGAAATATTGAGAATGTCAAGAATTTTGGAGAAAGCTCAAGGAATAGAGGATAGTGCATCATCAGATTCTGATAACGATATTTCAGAAAAGGGAAATACAATAATCCAGGATATATCAGGTATTATTGAAACTTCCTTAAAGCTTAAATACTACAAATTTTGAATTCCATTTTAAACTGTATAAAATCAGTACTAATATAATAGTAGTATCACCTACCACCAATTTCTCAGGTGCCGTAATGAGGCAGAGTTTTTTTCCAATATAAAATATTTATTATTTGTACTCTATTCCAGGTTCCAGCAATACTTCGAAAAAATCCCCACGGAAAAGGTCGAGTATGTATTTATTCACTTATTATATCCTTTTTTGTAATCATGATTGAATGTTTAAATAAATAGTATTAAAATGATTTAACACTGTAAGAAAATTATTGGTGATTAATTTTTATGTTATTTCAATTTTAGCATCACCCTTTGGATTAGTTAAAGCTAAGAAACGTTGGACACCCGAAGAAACTGAAACTGGGTGGAAGTTGTTCCAGGAGTATATTGAAGCAGGCACTTACCCCTCTCTGAAGGAGATTCAAACATTGACGTTACAAAATCCAGTTTTAAAATCCAGATTACCATGTGTAATCAAGACCTGGATATCTAATCAGATTAAGAAGAAAAATAAGACCAATAATGTAATGAATGAATAAATAGCTATTTGTATTACTAGGGAGGAAAGTGCCACTTTTTCTCCCGCAGGATGTAGTTTACTGCACGACGCGAAGCGGAGGGCAGTAAACATCCAAGGGAGGAAAAGGCACTTTACTCCCATGTGATACATATGATTTTTCCTCCTACCCACTTTTTTTGAAAATTTATTCACGACACAAATAGGTAACGAATATAATTCAGCCCATTGCTTATATTGTGTATATTGTTTTTCATACCTATCTTTAGATTTTTGTGGTAGTAAGGTTAATGACGCTATGTTAGTATGTTTTTTAATATTAGGTGGTGTATTTGGAAATTCAAAATCACTTGAACCGCTCTCCATTTTTCAAAAATTCAACTAAGTTTAATGAATGTAGCGACTTTGCACCTCAAAAGTCAATCGCTGTGTTTACTGTCAGTGAGCCACAGCATACTATGCTTTTCTTATTCTGAACTCAAAAAACGTATACCTATCTAAGATTCCTGAAGCTGAAATTTGTATTGAAGAACTACGTTGAAGTATCATTAATGTTTGATTTTCACAAAAAACCAGGATATACAGGATGTTCTAGAAATTATGGAAACAATATGAATATAATGAATTCACAAGTTTCATCGTTTACAACTTACTTGAAATGAGAGGGAGGAAAAATACTTTCCTCCCTAGGGAGGAAAGTACTTTTCCTCCCTGGGAGAAAAAGTATGAGTTTCCTCCATGATTTGAGGGAGGAAAGTGTGTACTTTCTATAGGGGTAGGAGGAAAAATTACTTTCTTCTAATCTCACACTAGTAAATCTCCTATTACTGACAAGTAATTACTAGCACGTAATAATAGTATATTATTCAACAAGCATATAATGATGGCTATTATTCACGAAGGTGCGTTTATGTCGCAAGCCGCAGGTAATAGCCATTATATGCGAGTAGAATACTATACTTAGTCCACGACTATGGATTACCTGTTTAGGTATGCATTTTTTGTCAAACTCAAACAATATAGTCTCCACATTTATATAGCTTATAACTTCTTACCTCATTGAACAAATTATATATTGAATAAGTATTCAATTCATTGTCTAATTCACTTTTCATATTATATTTTTTAGTAATATCAACCAAACACTAGTATAGTTAATTATGAAATTAAACAATTTCAATTTGTTAAATCTACATTATATTGAAACTTGAAGTGATGCGTTTCGCTAACACAGTAGCTTTGTCAAACGTCACTTCAAGTTTTAATATAATGTAGATTCAACAAATTGAAATTATTAGATTTCATAATTTACTATGGATCTACATGAAGTAAATGCCTCATCTATTCAAAACTAGTATAGTTATTTGCATTTTTGTAATTAGCTATGAATTATTTAAAACGTCACTTCTGCTTATGACATACATCATACACACTAGATAAAATAATTCGATTTACTCCTATATATACAAAACCTTGATAATATCGTACATAGGTCTCTATGTCCTGATGGTTTGATGCTCTACCATGGGATAGCGAGGTCACAGGTTCGAATCCGAATGCGTATTCCAATGCACGCTATTTACAGTGTGACCCATTTTTAATGGAAACACCTCCATAAAATTTGAAGTTGTAAGCAGATTTTGATATTTTTTTTTCGAAATGTCAAGTACTAAAAGATTCTTATTGCTATGTCAGTTGTTTTTTGTGACTATTAGCTGTGAGTTTTCGAATTTTTGAGTTGTCATAACTTTGTTATTAATAAATATTTTCCCATGGAATTTTGGTCACATCTATTCAGAAGCACAGTGAATCCAGTGACATAGTGATTTTTTCAATGAAAAAATCGCTAATAAAAAACTCGATTTCCAACTAAGAAAAAATATCGTAGTATGCCCTGAAAATTGAAATGAGCATTTCAAATTTTGTCCCAAGGTAGACCTTTTGGTACTTGACATTTCAAAATGGAAAAATTATTAAAATCTGCTTACAACTTCAAATTTTAGGAGGGTGTTTTCATTAAAAATGGGTCACACTGTATATACTAAATCAATGTCCCTATATATACCAATACTTATTAAAATATCTGTATATAACTCAATTTTGTATATTTTTCAACAAATATTGGATAAATATGATTGTATAATAAATGTATACAAATGTATACGTTTGTATATATATATATATATATATATAGGATGGATCGTAATATGAACGGTAAAGGCTTATGCATGTATATTAGAAATAATATTAAATGGGAAATAATTGATGTTTATAATTTGATATGGGAACAGTGTTGGGTTAAAGTTATAATAAATAAAAAAAACTATTGCTGTAGGCCTTATATACAAACCTCATGAACAGAATACTAGTATTTTTTTGGACGAGTTTGAATGCAGTTTAGGATCAATATTTGTTACTGTGGATGAAATTGTTTGTATGGGAGACTTCAATTTAGATTTATTCGACTTAGACAGTAGTACTGTTGAAAAATTTTACTCTTTATTAGATTCTTTAAACTTGAAACAGGTAATAGATGTTCCTACGAGGGTAACAGCTAGTTCATCAACTCTGTTGGATTATGTTATAGTACGAGATGAAGCTTTAGTTGAGAAGGGTATAATACACAATGGTATTGCAGACCACGCTATTGTATTTTGTAAATTGCCAATCAATAGATATAAACAAGTTCCTAAAATGTACACTTATCGAAACTTCAAAAATTTTAACGATGATTCTTTTCAACGAGACTTGTTTAGCATATCATTTTTTAAAATTTACGATCAAGAAACTGTTGATGAAAAGGTTTCATATTTTGTAAACTGTTTACATCAGTTATTTGATAAACACGCTCCTGTGGTTACAATAAGGGTCACTAAACCTAATGCACCTTGGTTGACATATCCTATAAAACAAATGATTAATGAAAGGGACAAAGCTCTAAGGAAATTCAAAAAAACAAAAGCTGAGGCGCACTTACGAGTTTACCAGGATTTGCGTAATTACGTAAATAAAGCCGTTTTTCGTGAAAAAAAGGCTTACTTCACATACCAGCTAGGTACCGATAACTCAAAAGAAATGTGGAAAACATTAAGGTCAAATGAATTATTAATAGAAAAAAAATCGAGTGTATCCGATAACTTTAGCAATGTTGATGATATTAATAAATTTTTTATTGAGTCTGTTCCTAATGTCACCCCAGGTGAAAATGTCTCTCAGTATTATAGAAACAATAGATTAGTTCAGTCAGATTTTGTTTTTAAGGAAGTTACTGATTTTTTTGTATATCAAATAATTTGTGGAATTAAAACAAATGCCGCTAATTATGTTGTCCTCATGTGATACCATATATCACACACATAGTAAACTTTTGTCTCACTGAAAGTGTGTATCCTTCTGTATGGAAGAGTGCAGTTGTGCGGGTATTACCAAAAGTAAGCAATCCCAAAGAGTTCAAAGATCTTCGCCTAATCAGCATATTACCCACACTGTCAAAAATTATAGAAAGAGCCATGGAGACCCAAATAAAAGAGCACTTAGTTTCGTTTTCAATATTACCATCAATTCATTCGGGTTTTCGTAAGGGATATATTTGTACAACTGCTCTTCTTCATATAGTAGATGATATTATTAAGGCTACTGATGGTGGTAAGTGTACATCACTTATACTGCTGGATTTTAGCAGAGCATTCGACACTATAAATCATGACTTATTAATTAACATATTACAATATATAGGTTTTGCAGAAAATGCTCGCTTATTAGTTGGTAATTATTTAAGAAATAGACAGTAATGTGTCTCTCTAAATAACAAAAGCTCAGAGCTACTTCCACTTCCTTCGGGTGCACCACAAGGCTCAATATTGGGTCCGCTATTCTTCACAATTTATACGTCTTAACTATTGCAACACATATCTAATTGTAGTACACATTTATACGCAGATGACACCCAACTTTACTATAGCTTTTCTCCGCAGGCAATTGAACATGCTTGTAATACGATTTATGCTGACCTCAATGCGTTTGTAGAAGCTGCTAAAAATCATTGCCTTTTAATCAATCCCACTAAATCAAAAACTCTCCTATTTGGCTCCAAACTAAATCGTCAAAAGATTTCCAGTGAGATTGATGTTAAGATAAATAATGAACACCTAGCTACGGTCTCGGAAGCTAAAAATTTAGGTGTGATTCTGGACACTGATTTGAGGTTTAAAAAGCATATCAACGCGGTACTTCAAAAAGCATACATTTCTTTGAAAACAGTTTTTGGCATCAGACATTTTTTGTCATTTGGCGTAAAAAAAACATTATGTGAGGCTTTGATTTTATCGGTGTTTAACTATGCTGATGCTCTATATGGTCCATGTTTAACTGTTGAATATAAAAGGAAAATTCAGAAAATGCAGAACTGTTGCCTCAGATTGATATTTGGTATTCGAAAACGCCGTAGCGTCTCAACTAAACTTAAAGAAATTGAGTGGTTAAACATGAATAATAGAAGGATATTACATTCAGCGAATTATGTCACCTCCAAACAATGGCAACATTTATAAAATATAAGCTGAATCAACATCCTTTCAAGAAGATATAAAGGTGCCTAGGACAATAGACAGTCAGTCAGTTGGTAGAGTTCAAATAGTTAAGACGTATTTTAATTGTCGGTATTATAAAAGTTGTATTGATAAAAATAAATTTGTTTTTAAAAATAAAGTTTTTAGATCAAAAACTATAATTGGCGCAGTCAGTAGGATATTTCGGGATTATACAAATCGATTGTGTAATTTTTCGTTTCAACGATTAGCCGGAATAGACGAACATTGTTTTTAGTAAAACTGTGAAGGTGTTTGTTCAGTGAGGTACCCAACTACGAGGATTACCCATCAGTTCATCGAGAACCTGTTCAATCCTTTCCAAAGCAGATCATCGAGGTTTGGGACACAAATTGCTATCCTAACGACAGACGCATCCAACGTTGCTTTAGGAGCAGTACTGTCACAAGGAACTCTAGGACAAGACTTGCCAATTTCTTACGCATCACGCACACTTAACGACTCAGAACAAAATTACTCCACGATCGAAAAAGAACTGCTTGCAATTGTGTGGGCAACAAAATATTTTCATCCTTATTTATATGGACGCCCCTTTATTTTAGTTACAGACCATAAACCCCTTATTTATTTATTCTCTCTTGAAGAACCAAATTCGAAATTATTAAGATGGCGATTAAGACTTGAAGAATTCGACTACAAAGTAATCTATAGAAAAGGCAAATCAAATGTAACCGCAGACTGTTTATCTAGAATAGAAGTTCATGCAAAAGAAACTTCCTTTTGGGAAAGTTTAGACGAAATTATAAATGACTTTGATAAATACCAAAATAAATCTGTTAAATTTAATTATCCAGAACAAATAAATAAAAATTCGCCACAGCCCTGCACTTCTAAACAACAAAACGAAACACAAAACGACACAAACCCTCAAGATGACTTAGACAACATTCCAATGGCAGTAAACATTGACGAAACGCCTCTAGAAAATGCCCAAAACAATCAAAATTCTAGTGATGACAATACCGTACACTCCAATGCAGGCGAACACCCTGTAGTAGGTATTCCCATCGTAGATCATGCAGTAAACTACGGAAAAAATCAAGTTTTTATAAATTCAGTTCACCACTCACCAGCAATTCCAACAATAAAAATTCTTTTCGGAAATAAACAAAGAATTCATATTCAAATTTCAAAAAATAATACAAATAACGACATAATAAATTTCATTAGAGAATATATTGTTCCCGACGTCTCGTACTATCTCTATTTTGAAGATCAAAATTTATACGAACCATTTTCGAATTGTTTGTAACAAAACTTCAGGCATTCCTCAATTAAATTTAAAAGATGTACTAAAAAACTGTTAGACGTCACAGACCAAAACGACATTAAAGAAACAATTAATAATTACCACGAAGGTAAATCAAATCATCGCGGAATTGAAGAAACTTTAAAACGTATCAAAGAAAAATATTATTGGCCAAATATGAAAAAATTAATTCAAACATTCATCAATGATTGTGAAATTTGCCAACAGTGTAAATACGATAGACACCCCGTCAATATTAAAATGAATTTGACACCTACAGCTACTAAACCATTTGAAATAGTCCACATAGATTCTTTTACTTTTGAAAAATCAAAATTCTTAACAATAGTAGATAGTTTTTCAAAATATGCTCAAGCCTATTTTTTGGAAGCACAATCAGGTACAGAAGTTGCCGAAAATTTAATTAAATTCTTTTCACATCACGGTACCCCTAAATTAATAATTTGTGACAACGGAACAGAATTCAAAAATTCTGTAATAACGGAACTTTTAGGTCTTCATAAAATTAATATTCATTTTTGTTCCCCAGAACATCCAGAATCAAACGGGACAATCGAAAGATTCCATTCCACCCTAATAGAACACTTACGTTTATTAAATACACAAGGATTTAACACCACACCAATAAAAACCAAAATGATAAATGCCATATTAGCTTACAATAATTCTTTACATTCAACAACAAATTTAAAACCAATAGATGTCATCAACGGGCACATTACAGATAATGACCCATTTAACATAGATGTAGACAAATTATTAATTAATGATTATGTAAATCAACACAAAGAACGATCAAAATTATTATACTCAAAAATCAATTCAGATTTATTAGGAAATAAACAACACACTTTAGAAAAAGTAAATAAAAACCGCGAAGACCCCACAATGTTTAAAGAAGATCAAAAGGTATATATAAAAAAGAAAGCGAGATCTAAAAATGCAAATAAATTTCTTAAACCCATAACTATACAAACAGTCAATGAAAACCGTAAAACGCTTACGACAGAAAAACACGGCAAAGTACATATGGACAATGTAAAACACCCACTTAAGAGATTATATTCATTTGACAATAGTAATAAATAATTATCATTTCAGGTTACCCGGAATACTCGGATTACCGGAACCAATTAAACTAAGAAATCTAGAAGATAACCCAGGTCTGATACCAGTAAAACTTGGTACAGCAAAAGTCACCGAATACTTTCATGAAGTCATATACTATTATGATTTAAACCCCATAATTAACGAATTTAAAAAGTTAAAATCTAAATCCACCAATTTAACTAAATCAATAAACATAAATTCCGAATACATCAATGATATTTCTAATTATATTAAAATTTTGAAATTCACAGAAAATAAATTGGAAAACAAACTTAACGAAATATTGCCTTCTCCAAAAAGAATTAAAAGAGGTCTTATTAATGGCCTAGGGTCAGTATTTAAGGTAATAAGTGGAAATTTGGACGCCAGCGATGGCGAACGCTATGACAAACTTATAAAACAACTTCAACAAAATCAAAACAAACTAGCAAATAATATTAGAGCCCAAAATTCATTAGCAATATCCCTTATTGACAACTTCAATTTAACAATGCAACAAATAAATCATAACGAAATTGTTTTAGAAAATCGACTTAAACAAATTGAAGAAATGGTGGTTTACACAGTTAATATCACAAATAGTATTTTCATCAAAGACACCCTTAACCAGATTTTAAATATGTATGAACTATTGATATCAATTTTACAAGATATTGAAAATTCTATTTCTTTTGCAAAGCTAGGAGTAATGCATCCTAGTATAGTTAAAAATTCAGATTTATATATAATACTAGAAAACGTATTTAAAAATTTAAGAAAAACTCAAATGCCAGTTGACTTAGAAATAAATAAAATATTAATTTTTGAAAAACTTATAAAAATTTCATGTTTCACATTGAATAATAAAATAATTTATATTTTACATATACCAATAACATTACCATATGAATTAGATTTATTCCATCTTTATTCCATACCAATTAAGAAAGAGAGTCAATTTAAGGTCATTATTCCCGAAAATTCATTTGTAATTAAAAATAAATTGTACTATGCATTTATGAAAAACCCATGCCAAAAATTAGAAAACCAAAAATATCTATGCGAAGAAACTAGCCTCCATGAAGTCCAAAAAAGCAGCCTTTGCGAACTTCAAATCCTGAACTATGAAACTACCTCCACCTGCAACCAGTTGCCAATTGAAATTTCCCGAACAACAATCCAAAGACTAGATACAACAAATCAATGGATATTGATTCTACCAAAAGAAACCAAAATCAAACTTCATTGCTATCAACAAGAAGAACCTCAACCTCGCATAATTGTAGGAGACTTCAACGGTCACAATTTATTGTGGGGATCAGAGAAACAGGACGATAGAGGTAACCTTATTGAGGAAATTATGAATGACTACAACCTCACTTTGCTTAATGATGGATCTAGCACAAGATTCAACTCATACAATGGGACATCATCTGCTATAGACTTGGCAATATGCGATGTCGCTATTACGCATCTCTTAAACTGGGAGGTAATGCCATATCTCTATGACAGCGATCACTTTCCAATAATGATCTCTGACATTAGAACCGGCGCAGAAAACAGCAAAGCTTCACAAAAATGGCGTCTTAACAATGCAAACTGGAATCAATTTTCCCTAAATTTTGAAACATTACTTTCTCAATACAAAATAACAGAGGATATCGACGAAACAGTTGACGAATTTACCAAAATAATTGAACAAGCCGCCAAAGATAGTATTGGGATGACAGAAACCATCAGAAGCCACAATCCGGTACCATGGTGGAATGACGAATGTCGTCAGGCAATAAAAGCAAGTAAAGCAGCATTTAATCGCTACAAAAAATACAAGACTCCTGAAAATCTAGCTAGTTTTAAGAACTTTAGAGCTAAGACAAGATATACGCTAAAAAAAAGTAGAAAAGAGTGCTGGAAGACTTACGTACAAAATATAAATAGTTCAACTAATATTAGCACTATCTGGAAAAAAATTAGGCAAATATCGGGACACAAATCATATCAGAAAATTGCTGCCTTAGAAGATAACGGACAAATCATCAGCAATCCTAAACAAATTGCTGATTTACTAGCCAGTAATTACGAGAAACAATCTAGCGATGCTGCTTTCGAAAAAAATTTCCTGGAAAATAATGAAAACAGTCTACGCAACTGTCACATCAACAATATAGACACGGACATCAACAAGCCTCTCCTAAAGAACGAGTTTGACGAAGCACTTTCTTCTTTTGATGATTGCAGCCCAGGGCCAGACAACGTGCCTGTTAGCTTTCTGCAACACTTCCCAGAAACAGCTAAAGCAACACTGCTAAAAATCTTCAATCAAATATGGACAAAACACACGTTCCCAAAAAAATGGTCAAGGGGAATAATTATACCCATTCAGAAGACAGGGAAAAATAAATTATCAGTCGATTCTTATAGGCCCATATCCCTAACTTGCACCATGTGCAAATTACTAGAAAAAATTATCAATAACAGACTTGTATGGGAGTTGGAACGAAGAAAATTGATATTACCAGAACAGAGTGGATTTAGAAAACACAAAAGCACAATCAATAACATCATCGACTTAGAAAGCGACATACATGAGGCTTTTGCAAACAATCAGAAATGTATAGCTGTATTTTTTGACATAAACAAAGCATTCGATACGGCATGGAGACCTAACATAATAAAAAACTTGCAAGAATGGAATATAGACGGAAACATGCTGGCTTTTATTCACAATTTTCTAAATAATAGAAGTTTCCAAGTAAGGATAAACGGCTCGATCTCCGATCTCAAAACACAACAACATGGGACACCACAGGGATCAGTAATCAGCCCAACTTCATTCCTTATAGCTATAAATAAGATCACCACTAATATACAGAAACCAATAAAAATCCGACTGTATGCGGATGATCTGGTAATGTACATGAAAAGTAAAAATCTAACAACAATGAAATCGATTCTACAACAACACATAAACATACTTGAAAAATGGTCTAAGGACTCCGGTTTTCAGTTCTCTGCAGAGAAAACCAAAGGTATAATGTTCTCCAGGAAAGAAGTAGGCCAAAAGCCACTACTTGAACTAAACGGTAGCCCCCTCGGGTATGTATCAAAAATCACATTTCTGGGAATGATCTTCGACTCGCAATTAAATTGGGATGAACATATTAAGAATCTAGTCGTTAGATGTCAGAATGGACTGAATCTATTAAAAGTCCTCGCAAACAGAGAGTGGGGATCTGATCGAGAAACTTTACTCCTAATCTACAGACATCTTATTAGATCCAAGATCGATTATGGATCCATCGCCTACGCTTCCGCTAAAAAACGCATATTAAAACGTTTGGATGTCATAGCAAACCAAGCATTTCGCATAATTTCTGGAGCTTATAGAACATCCCCTATGGAAAGCCTACAAGTAGAGCTAGGAGAGCAATCACTAGATAAAAGAAGGCAATACCTGACACTGTCATATGCCAGTGCTATAATGGGCAACCAAGAACATCCAAACTACAATAACACAGTTGCAAATAGATATCAAAACATATCCTACATAAAAATGAAAATTAATTCTCGGTGGCAATCGGAGTGGCAAGGATCACTCCAAAAATTGAGACAAATAAAGGAAAGTGTGAAACAGTGGCCGCGAATGTGTAGTAACCGTTCAAAACAGGTTGTAATAACCAGACTAAGAATAGGTCACACTAAACTCACACATGAATACTTAATACATAAAACTGATAAACCTATGTGTATAATTTGTAACAGTGAACTAAACGTGAAACATATACTATTAGAATGTACATTATACACATTGCGAAGACAACAGTGTAACTTTCCAAACAACATGAATAACTTGCCTGGAAAGGATTGCGATGTGGATAATGTTCATAAATATCTTGTAAATACCTCTCTGCTCCATAAGTTGTGATAACATTACTAAAGCCATCGCTAATAACCAACAGGGTTGATGCGAGAAAAAAAAAAAGAAGAAATATTAAACCTAGTTGGCACACATTTGGCTAACATTCCTAAAAATTGCCAAATTACTACCGATAGAGAAACCATCTCAAACAATGAACCTATTAAATTTGAAAGTCAACCAGTTCTGTTCCCACAGACAGTAATTCTACAAACAAAATTAAAAAATGAAATCAATAACCTCACGTTATCGCCAATTAATTTGAACAAACTCAACACCCTACGAGAAAGAATCCTCAAGAATGAACCCATATTAGAAGACACTACTTTTACTTATACTCCTAGTGCCTGGACTATTATTCTTTATATTTTATTGATAATAATCGCTCTGTTTCTAGTATACAGAAAGTTTAGAACCAGGCATCCCATTATCACTCAAGAAGAGGCCTTCAACCTTCAAGACGTCCCACATCTTTGAGACGTTCATCTTCCTTAAGCTTGCAGCCCTCGGAAGCTGAATCTTCAGGGGGAGGAATTATGTCACCTCCAAACAATGGCAACATTTATAAAATATAAGCTGAATCAACATCCTTTCAAGAAGATATAAAAGTGCCTAGGACAATAGACAGTCAGTCAGTTGGTAGAGTTCAAATAGTTAAGACGTATTTTAATTGTCGGTATTATAAAAGTTGTATTGATAAAAATAAATTTGTTTTTAAAAATAAAGTTTTTAGATCAAAAACTATAATTAGCGTGTCTCTATCATAAAATAGTACTTACAAGAAAACCATCTTAATTACATCGAAAAATAACATATAGGACTGATATACACAATCTTAACATTAGAAATAAAGGTTTAATTACAGTTCCATTCTTTAGGCTAGAACTTTTCAGATATCAAATTAGCCATGTCTATAACGGACTTCCTACAGATCTTAGAAGCTATAAAATTAATAAGTTTAAAGTATATTTTGCTAAATATCTTTTCACTACTCAAATCTGAACACTCTGTTGATTACTTTATTTTAAAAATTAATAATGTTTCAAGCTATAAATCCTAAACTTAGTCTAGATACCAACTTTTGAATTCTGGTATTTTTATTTTTATTATTTTCTTTATCGATTTAAGCATGCACACTCCTTAAGATTAAGTGGTAGAGCAGCTTTTATGGTGCTTAATGCCTCATAAAAGCTGAACTCCGCCTTTTATTTTCAATTAGTGAATCTGTTTTTATTTATTCTATTGTAAAACATCTATATTTTGAAAATAATAAAGACAATTATTATTAATTATTATTATTATTATTATTCTTGTCAGTTCTATTTGTTGTCATCGTAACCTATTTTATTATGTGTTTGTTTATTACGATGGGGGCCTTTGATGATTTTTTTATTGGAATTGTTATAAATTTGTTGTTGTTTTGCCATATGTTGCTTCCAGGCTCCTGTATTAGTGTCTAGTGTATATGTTTTGGTTTTTCATTATGTGTAACAGTTGTTTAGTGGCTTGTAGTCCCATCCCCGCGTTGAATTGTATTATTTTGTACATTTTATTTATGTGGGTGCTCGAGCTGTGGTTGAGTTTGATGTTTTGTGTTTTGTTACCCTTGGTAGATTATCTGGTTGCGGATTCTTCCCATTTTTTCCTTTAAATTGGACAAGATGTATCTCTCGTCTGGTGTCCTCTGGGTATTAGTCTTAGTTTTTCGCAATTTATGCAGTTTAATGTATTCCTATCACATTGTCTTCCGTCATGTATGCCGCTACATTTATAACATGTTGGTTGAGGTTCTTTGCAGTATTTCAACACATGTCCGTATCTACAGCATCGGAAACAAATCGACACCGACATGTATTCTTCAACCGTGGTCCTGGTTAAATCGAAGTATATATAACCTTGTTTCATGATGTAGTTCCAGGCCTCTGCTGCCCATTTTTCACATACGTTCCAGATTTTGTCCCATTTTTCTTCCAATTTCTTCAGTGATGTCCCTGTCAGAAGTATGATTTGTCTGTTTTGAAGGGAGTCCCGACATAATTATGTTAATCAGGTTAGTTGGAACGTTGGTGGCCATGCCGATCGTTTATCTGTAGATACATGCCCCAGGGATTGTCTACGTCATTATTTGTCATGAATTCCCTAATTGATGACTTTTTGGCCTCTTTTATCGAGGTTTTATAGGATCGTCTTTGTCTATGGTAGTTCTGGAATCTAACAATTCTGAGAAGGGGGTCGGTTTCTCTTTTTGTGCCTTGACTCTAAGCAAGTTTGTCCTACGTCTGGTTTCTGATAGTTCGTCCGTCCACCATATATGTGTCCTACGTGTTTTGCACTTTTTTGTCCGAATAGCTTGTTTAACGATGATTTGTATTGTGTCTTGTATGTTTCACATTGTCTATTATGTTGACCGATTTGATCCAGGCGGTGTTGTTCATTATCGTTTGTAATTTATTGAGGTATATACTTTTACCTAGTCTTAAATTGCTACTAGGATATTTTTGTCATGTTTATTTCAGTTGTCACGTTGAATTTTGTCCATTTAAACCTATATTGGGGTTTCCTAATTTTATTTCAATTTAATGAACAAAATTCTGTTAAGAGTGAAGATAGATTGTTTGCTTCGTCCTAAAAAATTTACCAGTGATTTACATACTCTCCCACAAATTCCAAAGAATGTAAACATTGGATCCATACTTCTCAAAAATTTTTAGCATTTGCTGTCACTTTGACGGAAGAATCATTTGAAAACGAGGCAAATTCTATAAAATTAAATATCCTTATCAATTACACCAGGCAGATTTTTGGTTAAACGTCTTTCCATGTGAGGTTTAGCCAGAGCAAACCCAAGCTCAAATAAAAATGTTCGGCGAGTACTCTTTTTTCTGTAACCTTTCACAATTTGGTATATCACGTCGCAGTTTATTCCTGCTTGATCCAGCATTCCATAAAAAAACCGTAGTGGCAATCTACGCGTTTTTCTGGAGACAGATGAGGAGTGCATCATCAGGTCCAATGAATCCACCCCTCCTTCTGTTGAGTTATAGAAGTTTATGATTTCAGGTTTGCTATTTTCGTCAATTGCCTTTCCGCTGTGCATGCTGGATAATAATAATACTGACTTCATTTTTTTGGGTGTGTAAGAAACCAATGTTTTTTATTGCTAAATGCGAACTGAGAAGTACCTTCTTTTTTCTCCTTATTTGGGAGGAAAGTTGAAGGAATTTCTCGTCTGTTTTTTCTAAGTGTACCTACAATAGTCAAATTGAATTCAGTTAACATTTTGTCGGTCAATGGGATTGACGTAAACCAATTATCCATTGTAATATCCCTCCCTGTTCCATGAATGCTCTCGGTCAGTGTTCTCACATAATAATCTGGCACAGGTTCTTTATCCGGTCTTTTCATTTTTCCAATATAAGGAATAGCACTTTCCATATAGAAAGTGCGTCACACATTGTCATTATGTTGAGCCCATACTTATCAGGTTTTGAAGCAATATATACTCTAAAAGGACAGTTTCCCCCAAAGCCCAACAGGTGCTCATCAATGGTACAATAACTATGGGGTGTATAATTTTTAGTACAGTTTGAAAATAATTCGTTCCCATATAGTACGTATGGGGGCAAATTTATCTTGCCGAGCTCTGATTCGTTTATCGTCAAATCTTATACAAGATATCAAAAACCTGAACCTGGTTTCGCTCATTATACAGCGATAAATTTCCGGCCCAAACTTCGACCACATTTCTTTTGAGTTCTGATGATTGTCTTTTTTTGGCCTGCAATATACAGTGAACCAAATAATGCCATGATTCCAATGGCATGAGTTTCATTTACAAAACGACAATCTCGAGAATATTTCTGTCTCCAAATTTTTATTTCTTGATTGGTGTATAAAGCGATACAAATAATAATTTCAAGAATAGTTTCCAGGAATTCAATATAGTTGTTATATTCCTAGCATCATTTTTTGGGCCTGGTAGTCGAGATACAATATTTCGCAGCGGAGTACGAGTGCGACTTGGTGGTTCAGCAGACAAGCTACAGTCATTTTTTCCTCTGAATTTTTTTGGTTGAGGCAGATCTCTTTCACTTTCACTATCTATTTCTTCAGATTCATTCTCTTCATTGTTATCTATAATATCTCCTCTGTCATGTTCCTCTTCTTCGATCGGTACAATGCAATCTGAATTTGATTGTACTGACACGTTATCTTCAAAATCTGTACCTCCATTGTCAGAGTCGTATTGACTTTCTAGTTCCTTATTTCACCTTAGCACAGTTTCCTCGAATTTTGGGTCACCTGGTCGAACAGCCATTGAAAGCTCTTTTTTATATTTATTTTAAATAGCACTCAACGCTTACTGGGCTTACACGTCACCCAGGCCGCAACAAATCTCACAACGACACAAAACAAAAAGCACTGCCACACGCTTTATGTACCGGGACATAGATACATAGCAGAACACACACGGTTGCCGGTTTTTTAATAACTATCTATTGAAATTTCGCTGGGGTTACTGGTCACCCCTGTAAGCAATCTAGGGATACTCTAGAAACATACTTGCAACTCGTAAGCAGCAGCATGGTGAAACTAAGATGTATACGCTCAAGTTTTAAATTCCCTTAGCAGAAACTGTTTATTAAAATCTTACTGTCGACGAATATCGCAACGAGTATATTCGAGATTCTTTCATTCGTGGCTTAATATCTCCACATATAAGACTACTGGAAAATAAAACATTAACTTCACATCAAGTTCCCAATCAAGCGACATATTTGGAAGTGGCTCAGCTTCACTCAGATGCCTAACAATCTGCCAGATTATGAGCAAGAAATTGAGGATCCTCAACTGAGTGCCACACAAACTTGCTTCAAATCCACTAATCTGTGATTCTTCTGTGTTCATAGATGGCATCCTCGAGTTAAATGTCCTGCGAAACACTCTGCTTGCTGTGCCTGTGAGAAAAAAAGGACACTGGGCCTCCGTATGTCAATCATCAAAAATAAAACAGTCCACCAAAGATACTATTACATCAATCTGTTATAGGAAATTCAATTAAAGCTGTTTTTCGTCCTAGTCTATTTTAGTCCACAATTAAAATTTTAGTAAATGGCTTTTATAATGATGCTTGGTGGATACTGGAAGTTCAGAGAGTTTTATAAGTTACATCGTTCGATCCAGTAATATTCCCTCTCATTGGTTTCGTTTTTATGGCATCTTCTTCATTTACTTCTAAAATACTGGGATATTCATCAGACACCCTCAAATTCTATGGACACAACCAATTCTTCGTCATGATATTTCAAATCAACACTCGTGTTTGGAGTTAAATTTAGGTGGGAATAAATCTTCTATTCGTATTTCTAGTTTAGTGGCTACTAAAGTTCCCGAAGCCAGTATTCTCGAAAATATGTCTCGTGATCGCCGTCCAATTGCTACCAAATCAAGAAGATATTCACAGGCCGATGGAAAATCTATTGAATCTGAAATCAAAAATCTTCCACAGGATAATATTATTGAAGAAAGTTGTTCTCCTTGAAGTGTGCAAGTCTTGATTACTTCCAATAGCAATAATAAAGAAAGAATGGTAGTTGATTACTAACAAAACTAAACTAAACAAATTCACGTTTTTAGTTGCATTTCCACTTCCTAGAATAGATCAAATGATTCATAGTATGTCTCAATATACATTTTTCAGCGCTGTAGATCTTCAGAGTGCATATCATAAAATTCATATCAAGTCTTCTGATAAACAGTTCACTGCCTTTGAGGCTTGTGGTTAGCTTTACCAGTATACGAGAATACCATTTGGAGTAACAAATGAAGGATTTCAACCAGTGATCAATAGCATAATACAGTTAGAGGATCTTGAAGATACATTTGCTTATTTAGATGACATTACCATTTGTGGTAAAACTCAGGAGAAGCATTTTCAGGTCACATTATTGGAAATGGCACCATTAAGCCTGATCGATCGTATTAAGCCTCTCATGGAGCTTTCAGAACCCAATGATTATCCATCTTTACGTAGGGTATTAGGATAGTTTTCTCACTATTCTCAGTGGATAACATGTTTTTCAGAAAAAGTACATCCTTTAACACATTCAGAATTGCCCTTGTCCGAAACATCAAAAAAATCGTTCAATCGTCTCAAGCAAGATTTAGCTTCAAGATTTAGCTCCATGAATGAAAATAAAATGTTAACTGTACAGACTGACGCTTCCGATTTTGAAATAGCTGCTATTCTTTCCCAATCTGGTATGCCAGTGGCTTTCTTTTCAAGGACTTTTACCGGTAGTGAAAAGAACCATTCCATCTATCGAAAAGATAAGCTTATGCAATTATCGAATCTATACGCAAATGGAGACATCTATTAGTTTATTTTCCATTCTATATAAATCAAATACAGTCCGAATTGCAAGAGATCTCTGATAAAAGTTAAAAAGCACTAAAGAAATCTGAATAATGCATGAATACACTCCATTATACTGTGATACGAAAGTTAGCCTGAAACTCGATCATTTTCTATCCTATTGCAGTGAAATAGAGACCAAATTGTAAGAGATCGTTGAAAACTGTTAAGAAGCACTCAAAAAGTCTGAATAATGGATAAATACACTTTAATATACTGTAGAACGAAAGATCTTTAAATTCGAACATGTTCTATCCTATTTCAGTCAAATAAAAACCAAATCGCAAGAGATCGTTAAAAACAGTGAAAAAACACACAAAAAGACTGAATAATGCACAAATAAACTCAAATATATTGTTAAACGAAAGTTAGCTTGAAATTAGTTCATTTTCCATTCTATTTCAATCAGAGTCCGAATCGCAAGAGATTGTTGAAAACAGTTGAAAAGCACACAAAAACGCTAAATTATCCACAAATACACACCAATATACTGTAGGACGTAAGTTAGCTTGAAACTCGAACATTTTCTATCCTTCTTCAATCAAATGAACCAAATCGCAAAAGATTGCTGGAAACAGTTAAGAAGCTTACAAAAAGACTAAATAATGCCCAAATACACTTCAATATACTGTAAAACGAACGTTAACCTGAAATTCGAACATTTTCTATCCTAATTCAGTCAAATAAAGACCAAATCGCAAGAGATCGGTTAAAACAGTTACAAATCCCACAAAAAGACTAAATAATGCACAAATGAACTCAAATATACTGTTAAACAAGAGTTCCCAACAAACAATTTAACGATGGTTTGTCATTTTGCCATCAACCTAACCCCATAACAGACAGTTATGGCCAAACAACTGCGAGCGGTGCAGGAGTTTTTATGCACACAGTGGCCAACAGCCGGTCCAATGCCAATAGCAGTTACCAATACGACGGCGGTCATCATCAATTTTGTAACGATTCACCATATAACACAGTTACTTTTTTGACAGTTGGCCGTGCGTCAATAATAGTCATCGAAACGATAGTGTGTGGTGGAGTTAACACGTATGGTTTTGTTCATTCGTTAAAAATATGTAAATGACAGTGAGTTTTGTTGTACGAACTGCTGTATACTATTGGGAGACAACTGCAAACTGTGAGTTTCAAAGATTTATCTCTATATTGCATATATCTTGTTTTTATTATATATAAATCTGTCAACTCTGCTATAAGGACGATATTCGTTTGGAATAATTAGTAATTACCATTCCATACAAAAAGCTAACGACCGGTGGCCAGATGTAAATTATCCCAAAAATTATTCATTTTAAATAGTAAAAATATCGAGAACAAGCCTGTTACTGCTCTTTGTACGGAAGAACTGTGTAATTTGATTAAAGAACTGAACAGTGCTCAGACAATTGAGATCAAGCAAGAAATTGAAGATACCTTCAAAGACTTCTCAACAATGGTATCTGAGTGTAAGCAAAAGATTGCTAGTTTAGAAAATAAAGTGGAAAACTTGGAACGTAAGTTGAGGAAAAATAATATTGCAGTTTTTGGTCTTTTACTGATGAACAGTTTGAACCCTCTGGAGGAAGTGTTAAATCTGCTTAATAGAGCATTAGTTATTTCAATAAAAACTGAAGATATTAATTGTTTCCGAGTTATAAATTCAAACACTGATAAACCTATTGTCATCCTTGAATTTGTATCATTTCTCAAGAAGCGTCTACTATTTGATAATATAAGCAAACTGAAGGGAACTGGCATATCTATCGTAAATGGCATGTCACATGCAGATCGACAAAAACAAAAAAAGTTGGTTCATCATCTGAAGCTTGCCCGTGGTCAACAACATAAAGCAAAAATAGTTGAAGGTAAACTTGAGATCGACAATCAGTTGTACACTATAGAACAGCTGGAAGAGTTAGAAGTGAGTGAGGAGGAATCTGAAGATTTTCAAACACAAAGTACCAGTACCCAACACGTATCCAGTGAACTCAATTCTGTAAACAATAGGAAGCGGAAAAAAATCCAGTATAGTCCAAAAACACGAAGCGCCAAGCAAACTTTGTCGTTGTCGAAACACAATTAATCGAATCAATCTCACCTTTCTTTATTATATAATATACATCTTGCTCGTTTTATTCAATTCCAAGTGTAAATAAATATTCTGTTTCAATGAGTTCTAATTTAAGTATGGCTCATTTAAATGTTTGTTCCTTGGTTACAAAAATTATTGATCTTAGAGCAGTAATCAATGAGAAAAAGTTTGACGTTTTCTGCGTATCGGAGACTTGGCTAAAGCCTCAAGTACCCGATATCTTAGTGTCCATTGAAGGTTATAATGTAATACGTCATGACAGAATATTAACTAGAGGTGGAGGTGTTTGTATTTTTATTCGGAAGAATATTAGCTTTTCCTGCATTGAATTTGATAAAAACATTGAACAGCTGTGGATTAAACTGAAAACTAATCAGAAAGAAATTTGTCTTGGAGTCATCTACAGAGCACCAGACTATCCTCTAGGTAATTTTATTGATATATTTGAACAAACTCTCGGTCATCTAATAAGCGAGTTGACGAGGTTATATGTTTGGGAGATTTTAATGTCGACTGGTTCAATGTCAACTCGTATCAATTTCGTAAAATCAGTGACTTGTTTGAATCACTTAATTTGAACCAAATGATTGATTCGTCTAAGCATACAACACCATCATCTCAAACTTTAATAGATTACATTGTTGTCTCAAATGTTAATATAATAAATTCCAGCGGAGTATTACCCATTGATAAAATCTCACGTCATGATTTAGTTTTTTGTAAATTAAATTTCATACTTCCCAAGAAGGAAACACTTTTTAAAACCGTGAGAAATTTCAAAAATCTCAATAGTAATAATTTTAATCAAGATCTGCTCGAAATACCTTTCGACTCCATTTTTCTTATTGAAGATGTGAATGAAAAACTTGAATTTTTCAATAATTCATTATTGGCGCTTTTTGATAAACACGTTCCATTCAAAAAAATGAAAATAACAAAAAAGTACAATCCTTGGTTAACCGATAATATTCGACTTCCTATGAAATTACGAGATAAAGCAAAGTCTAAATGGAAGAGAACTAAAAAAGAAAGCTCTTTCGAGTATGTATTATAAAATGCTAAGAAACTATACAACGGTTGCTTGTAAAAACGAGAAAAAAGCCTACTTTGATTATAAAATACGAACGCAGGGTATAAACATGCTTTGGAAAAACCTTGATTTGCTGAATCTTAATCAAAAGCGGCAATTTTCTATACCTGATAGCTTGAATGATGTTGAGGGAATGAACAACTATTTGATATCTTGTATACCCTCACTACCAGTTGATCCAGATATTATAAATAGTTACTCAAATACATCTGTTAATCACTCAGTTCTGTCATTCTCGCCAGTTTCCGAAGAAAAAGTTCTGGCAATACTTTATAACATAAAATCTAGGGAGTGATGGTTTAAATATTAAAATGATTTTACAATGCTGCCCTCACATCGTGCCGTATGTTACTCATATTATTAATTCGTGTCTGATAAATAGTACATTCTCTGATAACTGGAAAAAAGCACAGATTAGGCCAATACCTAAAATTAATAACCCCAGCGAATTCAAGGATTTACGTCCCATAAGTATTTTACCAACCATGTCAAAAATTTTAGAGAGAATCATTGAGGAGGGGGTAAGGAATCACGTTGATAAGCACAATATACTGCCATATTATCAATCAGGTTTTAGACCCTTACATAATTGTCAAACAGCCCTTCTTAACATCACGGACGATATCTTAAAAGAAATGGATAACGGCAATTTCACGATACTAGTTCTAATCGATTTTTCGAAGGCATTTGATACCCTAAATCATCAAGTATTATTGTCTATTTTAAGATCTGTCGGCTTGTCAAATAATGCTATCGAATTATTTTATAGCTATTCCTTAAACAGACTACAACAAGTTAAACTTAATAATACATGTTCATGTTTTGTAAACGTATCACAAGGCGTGCCACAAGGTTCAATACTGGGACCTTTTTTATTCACTCTTCACACTGCTAGTATCGGGAGAGTTTTGAAGTGGTGTAAAATTCATCTATATGCGGACGATACACAGATATATATATTGTAATGAAATTTTTATTTTTAATAAAAATTATAACTTTCTAACAATATAAAGTATAAAAAAAAAGAACACCCTGTATGTCAAAATTATAAAAATATTGAACTGTCATCTAAAGTTAAATACATGACAAATATTTTATGACAGTTCAGGGAATTGTTCATGTTGTTGCGAATAAAAAATTCTTTTATAGTTATGTACAATAGTTTTAAAATAAATAACAATATTTTAATTTAGTATTCACATTTTGTAAGTTAGTAAATTTGTCATTGTTCATTATAATAGAAAGTTTTAAAAACAATAATTAATTAATAAAATGTCACATGGATGGATGACATTTAAGTGGCAATCAAAATAATTGCCTAAGAAGATCCTGTTGACAATTATGACCAATGAAAGGAGAAGAAACTTTTTGGTATCCAGGAAGTAAACTTTTGGTTGCTAAGAGGGAGCACTATCAATAAATTTGAAAAACAAAAAGTAGTTGTTGATTTTTCTCTGAAAAAGGAGGACGATTTTTCGATTCTCCTTAAAATAAAAAGATAAAAACGTACCTTCCTGATATATGCAAGTTGTCCATATAATATATTTTTGTCTGTATAACATTAACAAAATATATTAAACATCCATAAGTATTGTTCCTGTCCTGCTGTTTCCAGAATGAATATTATGAATTGTTAGAAATTTGCAATCAAATTTCTTGAAGACAGTTTTGTAATCCTGATCAGATTACATCAAGTCAAAACCCTCACATCTCCATCCATTACTGAAATTGGAAAGAAACTATTGAATTGTGGTAAGACAATCCACCTCTTTGTGCATAAATTCGCATATACAAAGTGCTATAATTAGTTATTAGATTTATTCACTTACCTTTAAATTGTTTATCATAATTGTTCCTCAATAATTTTAATTTATTCATATCTTTCCACGTGGAAATCATACCTCTTTCTACTTATAAATTTAAACATAACCTAAACTTGTATTTCAACGCATATCCGTTTCTATTTTTATATCACTGCGCAATCACGTTAAAAATTTGATTATTGTACTTTCCTCCATTTTATGTCCTTATTTATACGTTGAAGTAATTAAATTGTTTACTAATTTGAATGCCATACTTATTTAATTATCCTTAAAATATTTTGCGGAAAATAAAGGCCTTACTCATAATCCTGTGCGTCATTAAAATTATTAATAAATAAAATTCAATATAAAATTTAAGTAAGAGTTCATGCCATCTATTGAGCTGTAGCCGAGGTATTAAAAATATAAATGAAGAACCCTAATAAATAAATACTAAAACAGTAATTAGTAATTATATTTAAAATCAAAATAAAATAAAAATTCACTAAATAAAAATCTATTAAACATATAATTTATTACAACAACAATATAATATATAAAAAAAAAAATACAACATAATTGGCGCCCAACGTGGGGCATTTATTTTAAGGACAATTAGAGGCATAGTAAGAGTTAGAAATACAGATATTCAAAATAAAAAGAACCACAAAACTAAAAATGGAATCTAAAAAACTAAATAATTTAAAAATTGATGAATTAAAAAAACAACTTGAAAAGAGAGAACTTTCTACGTTAGGCTTAAAACTAACCTTACAGGATCGTCTTAGGGAAGCGTTGATACAGGAAAATCAAGATCCGGAAATTTATGAGTTTGAAATACACACAATAACAGAAGAAAAAGGTCAAGGAGACAAAGAAGATGAAGAAAAGGAGACAGAAAAACAAGAAGAAGCAAAACCAAAAGGAAATGAACCAATAACTATGGAGGCAATAACACATTTATTCTTAACTATGAGTACAGAACAAAAAACACAATTTAATAAAATAGACAAGAATATGGAACAACAAAAAAAAGATTTTAAACAACCATTCACAAAACTAGACAACAAAATGGAGAAAATTGAAGAAGAATTGGAATTACAGAAAGAAAAGTGGGAAAAAATGGAAAATAAATTAAATACACAAATTCAGGAACAAATTAATAAGAAAATGGAACAGGCGAAAGAAGAAATTACACAAACAGCTAAAAGAAGATGGGATGAATTTGCAAGAAGGGTCATATCAAATGAGAAGAATTTAGGAGAATTGGAAAAGAATATTGAATTAGGATTCTCAGAAAACATGGGAATAACAGAGCAGAATTTATTTCAATTAAAAAGGGAACTAGAAAGAAAAATAAAAGAAAATCAAGAAAATCAACAAAGAATAAATGAAATTTTTGAGAAAAACATGAATGATCAAAATTAGAACTATCAAGGAAACAATAATCAAGAAAAGAAACAATGGTAAGAAAGGATAAAAGAACAAGAATTATATTTACAAGAATTACAAAATAACATGGAAGAGAAGATACAGAAACAAATGGAAGAATTAAAACAGAAAGCCTCTCTTTCCAATAATTCAAATTGTATACCTGGTTTAAACCAAATATATTCCATTCTTAGTAATTCGAGTGGTAGCACTGATAAATTCTCTGGCTCAATTAAGCAATTACATCCTAAGGTATTTCTGAGAACTTTGAAAAACAGAGGTAAACATTTTAATAACTTTGACGATTTGAAGGAGTTTATTCGCAGCAATTTGACTGATCAGGCTCTGACTTGGTTTAATGGCTATGAAAATCATATAAATAATTTTAATGATTTTGAAGCACTTTTTCTCCGAACATATTGGGGAGAAAGTAACCAATCATTGTTTCGAGAAAGATTATGCTCTGGTAAATTTGATAACAACAAAAACTCAAGTATGTATAATTATGCTTTAAATCTATTTTCGCAAGCACAATTTTTAGAACCACATATAGGAGAAGCAGAGCTCATCATTTTAATATCTAGACATTTCAAACCTACAATAGCCGAAACTATAGCCATTCAGAATATAAAATCTTTTGAACAACTAACCAACTACATAAATCGTATTGAAAGAAATGTAATTAAAACAAATACACTAAACAAAGAAACTCAACAAAATATCAATTTTTCTAATCACCAAAACAAAAATACAAATTACAATAACAATAAATATAATAATAATAACAATGGGAATAATAACAATAACTACAATAATAACTACAGACAAAACAATAATAATAACAATAAACACTTCTCTAATTATCCTGTTAACAATAATAGGTACGGTAATAATCGTAATTATGATCCTAATTCTAATAATACCTACAATCACCGCATTAATCAACACAATCAGAGATATTCTAATTCTAATGCTAATCAAAACGGAAATTATAATAGAGAAAGAAGGAATTCTGATGGAAACATTAGAGGAAATCAAAACTTTCAAAATCACGAAAATACCAGAAGGGTAAATTACGTACAACGATCGCAGAGTAATGAACGCGAGCAAAATCATACAAATGATGAACAATTCAAACATTTAGAACGAACTAGATCTTCGGAGTCCATAAATCATACATATGAGTCTTCACAAACAAATCAAAATTTTCAATAAGCCACGGTGTACATGAAATAGGATATGTCTACTGTCATCCCAAAGAATTTCTACTGGAGGATGTATTAGACATAAAAACAAACAATAAATTAATTTTAATAAAAGGTCAAATACAAAATAAAACAATTTTATCGGTAGTGGACACCGGGTCAGCTGCATCACTTATTCATAAAAGAATAGTGGAACAATTGCCAATTTTACAAAAAAATATTATTAGAATTCCTAAGGTAAATTTAGTAGGAATAAATTCAAAAAAATTAATGGAGGTAAATAAAGCAGTAGAAGTACAGTTTAGTATTTTAGATAGTAGTATTAACATGCAATTATTAATTGTGGATCATATAGAATTTGATGTATTAATAGGTTCTGATGAACTTGATAAAAATGAGGCAATTATAGATTATGAAAAAGAAATGGTTAGTTTTAAAGGAATAGAAATACAATTTTATAAAGATAGGGAAGAAAAAGAAGTACAGAAGTCGGAAGAAGAATGTAATATAGAAATTACAGAGAAAATAGAAAATATAAAGTCAAAGAATTATGAAGATAAGAAATGTGGTTATGGATATGGAAATAATGGCAGTAGGAAAAATGAAATAATAATAAATTATATTAATGGGATGGAAATTAATTGTGATGATGGTTATCGAGAGGATATTATGAAGTTATTGGTAAAGTATGAAGGTTTGGTCAAGGAAGAAGCAAGAGTCGCAGAAGAATACGTTCATAAAATTAAAATAAACAAAAATATTGAGAATTTTGAAAGCAAAACTTATCCTATTCCTTATAAACTTAGACCTCAAGTCAATAAAGCCACTGAAAAATTATTAAATGACAATATTATAGAATATAGTAATACATCTTTTATTAATCCTATAGTAATTGTTCAAAAGAAAAATCCAAATGATATTAGAATTTGTTTAGATGCACGTAATTTAAATCAATGTACTACTCCTGAGTATGAATCTCCACAAACAATTGAAGCCATCTTAGGTAGAATTACAAATGCAAAAGTTTTTAGTCAGTTAGATCTCTTACACTCATTTTGGCTTATTCCTCTTCATCCAGACAGTAGAAAATATACTGGTTTTATTATAAATGGTATTGTATATCAATTCAAAGTCACTCCATTTGGTCTCAATTCTAGTACTAGTGCACTATTGAAAGCTCTTAATAAAATCTTACATCCATATGAAGACTTTACATTGCATTATGTGGATGATATTGTAATTTTTTCAAACAGCTATGAACAGCACTTAGAACATATAAATATAATATTAAAAACACTTGATCAAGCAGGTCTTAAAATAAACATTGACAAATGTCATTTCTTTAAAACAAAAATAAAATATTTAGGATACATTTTAGACACTACAAGTATCACAATTGATCCTGAAAGAACTCAAATTATTCAAAATTTTCCTAGGCCAATAAATTTAAAAACACTTCGTAGTTTCATGGGAACCATTCAATATTTTAAAAGATTAATTCCAGATTTAACAACTTTAGAATTACCCTTGATGGAACTATTATGTAAAAATGTAAAATGGAAGTGGGATGAAAGAAGAGAATTGGCATTTAATAAAATAAAACGAACATTTTTGCAAAATATACAACTCTATCATCCTCAATACAATATACCTTTCACATTAAAAACTGACGCATCTCTTGATAGATTTGCAGGAGTTCTCACTCAAATACAAAATAATATAGAGGTACCTATTTCATTTGTTTCGAGAAAAACTAAAAAGGCAGAAAGAAATTATTCTGTATGTGAATTAGAGCTCTCAAGCATACTTTATTGTGTACAAAAACTTCGTTTTTTCTTATTAGGAAATTCATTTATTATCGAGACAGACAATCAAGCACTGACAACCATTTTACAAAACAGATACAATAACACTCGATTACACAGACATACTTACACTACAAGAATACACCTTTATCATAAAATACGTTCCTGGAGTAACAAACGTTGTTTCAGACGCCATGACACGAATGGACAATAAAAGATTTAAAAATTACATTAAAATAGGCATTAACATCATGAGAAATAACGAAGACAATTTTACACTCACACACATACTACAAGATCAACAAAACCTCACCATACAAGAAAAACAAAAATTAAAAAGCAAACAAAACATCTATTATAAAATCATCAATGACAATGAATTATATGTTATAACCAACACACTAGCACGACAAATCATAAAAGACTTACACCTTAAATACTGTCATATTGGTTCAAGGAAACTTCATCTTTTATTTCGGGAAAATTACTATAGTGAGAATGATATTACAATTTGTAAAATAATCAACAAACAATGTGAAATCTGTCAATTCGCTAAAGAGAAAAACTTCCATAACGAAAATCTTCCAAAGGCATTACTTACAAAAGAACCTTTAGAAACTATTGCAATACATTTTTTGTCTAATTTAGTTCCTAGTACAAATAATAACAGACATTTGCTAGTAATAACAGATATTTTTACAAAATACATAAAAATGTATCCTTGTCAAAAAACTAACCCAAAAGAAGTAAAATCCGCATTAACAAAATATTTTATTACAATAGGTATCCCAAAGAACATTATAATGGATAATGCCACTTATTTTAACAATGAAAAATTTAAAAATTGGTTGATGAAATCAAACGTAACACCTGCATTCATTAGTATAAGAAACCCCTCTGCAAATCCATGTGAAAGAGCTATCAAAGAAATTTTGAAATTTTTAAGAATATTAGTACATAGTGAACACACACTTTGGGAAGATTTTATTGTAGACATTGAACATTTCATCAATGATATCCCTAATACAGTAACAAACATAAGTCCAACTATATTAATGACGGGACAAATTCCTAATCGACCATGGCACATCACAAACTTAGAAAACTATGAGACATTAATACAAATAACAAACGAGAAATTAATAAAACGGGCAAATAAACAACTAAAACTCAGAAATAACAGAATCAAAAAGCAAATTACCTTTCAAAAGGGTGAATTAGTTATAGTTAAGGCTCTTCGAACACCGAATCGAGAAAAAAATCAATGCTTGAAACTGCAGCTTCTACAGGTAACGAAATGTGCTTTCGAACCTCGACATTACACAAGTACGACAGAAAAACAGCTGAATGAGAGAGAAAGATAATTATACGCGGTCATCGAGGCATGTATTTAATTCCAGTTAGGGTGTGGTCTATTTACGATAGTGACCGAATGCTCATTGCCCTATTGTTTCAACCGCTATTGCCAGAAGCGCAGATTAATTTGTACAAATGATATTTTTCTCTCGTTTTCGTTAACTTTTTTTGAAGTCATGCACAATAGCTGAAACAAAACACTTTCACTTGGCAACACTGTGTTTTACAGATAGAATTCACATTTAAACTGCTACAGAGACAAACTGCTATTCCTAGGTCTTTTCGCTACAAACGTTGATCACGTTGGAAGCGCATGCCATTGTATTTGAAAACAAAACATTTACAATTATGCCTTCATTAACATACCTACTTAACCTGCGAAAAAGTGCAAATTGTAAGATGGTATTTTGGAGGTCATTCGGCTAATGAAATCGTTAATTTGTTTATTGTGGCATTTGAAAATCGCCCAATTCCTTCAAAGTCAACAATTATTGTGAAAATAATTAGTAATTTATTTTTCCAATTTAATTTATTAATGGAAGGGATTTTTAGTTTATTAATTGTGGTTCTCTAAAGAAATACTGTTTCATTTTCAAGTTACAATGGCTAAAATAATATCCTATTGTAGTTAGAAATTGTCAACTTGGTCTGAAATGATCATGTTGACAAAAATTAATTTTAAGATTTACAGGTTACGTAATAACGATTGTATTTTTATATTTCTTTAACGCCCTCACTCCTTCCGTGTTGGGAGCATACTGAATTACCATTTACCACCACCAACTAGTTTAAATAGGAGGGCAATGAGCAGTCGGGATCTCTCGGGAATGAGCTAACGCCTTCTAAGGTGAAACAAAGTGATGATTGTTCAGAATTATTCTTCCTCTCTCTTTCATATATCCTTGTCGTACTTGTGTAATTCGTACCTTGGTTCCAAAAGAGATTTCGCATGCTGTATATGAAGGTCCATATGTGGTTGTAACAGAATTTGGTATAAATAGCTATCAGTTGGCACATCCCATAACAGGTATGATTCGGGGAATATTCAATATCAAATCAATTTATAAGTTTTATCCAGAAGAGTGATCTAAAAAAAAATACATTATTAATAAAATTAATTAAAGCACCTACTCTAAGAATATATACACTATGAAAAATTTCAAACTTTTTCTAAAATTATAATAATTTATAAAAAGATTGAAATATTTCAGGGAATGTTGTAAAGAAATTTTTATTTTTAATAAAAATTATAACTTTCTAACAATATAAAGTATAAAAAAAAAAGAACACCCTGTATGTCAAAATTATAAAAATATTGAACTGTCATCTAAAGTTAAATACATGACAAATATTTTATGACAGTTCAGGGAATTGTTCATGCTGTTGCGAATAAAAAATTCTTTTATAGTTATGTACAATAGTTTTAAAATAAATAACAATATTTTAATTTAGTATTCACATTTTGTAAGTTAGTAAATTTGTCATTGTTCATTATAATAGAAAGTTTTAAAAACAATAATTAATTAATAAAATGTCACATGGATGGATGACATTTAAGTGGCAATCAAAATAATTGCCTAAGAAGATCCTGTTGACAATTATGACCAATGAAAGGAGAAGAAACTTTTTGGTATCCAGGAAGTAAACTTTTGGTTGCTAAGAGGGAGCACTATCAATAAATTTGAAAAACAAAAAGTAGTTGTTGATTCTCTGAAAAAGGAGGACGATTTTTCGATTCTTCTTAAAATAAAAAGATAAAAACGTACCTTCCTGATATATGCAAGTTGTCCATATAATATATTTTTGTCTGTATAACATTAACAAAATATATTAAACATCCATAAGTATTGTTCCTGTCCTGCTGTTTCCAGAATGAATATTATGAATTGTTAGAAATTTGCAATCAAATTTCTTGAAGACAGTTTTGTAATCCTGATCAGATTACATCAAGTCAAAACCCTCACATCTCCATCCATTACTGAAATTGGAAAGAAACTATTGAATTGTGGTAAGACAATCCACCTCTTTGTGCATAAATTCGCATATACAAAGTGCTATAATTAGTTATTAGATTTATTCACTTACCTTTAAAATGTTTATCATAATTGTTCCTCAATAATTTTAATTTAATCATATCTTTCCACGTGGAAATCATACCTCTTTCTACTTATAAATTTAAACATAACCTAAACTTGTATTTCAACGCATATCCGTTTCTATTTTTATATCACTGCGCAATCACGTAAAAAATTTGATTATTGTACTTTCCTCCATTTTATGTCCTTATTTATACGTTGAAGTAATTAAATTGTTTACTAATTTGAATGCCATACTTATTTAATTATCCTTAAAATATTTTGCGGAAAATAAAGGCCTTACTCATAATCCTGTGCGTCATTAAAATTATTAATAAATAAAATTCAATATAAAATTTAAGTAAGAGTTCATGCCATCTATTGAGCTGTAGCCGAGGTATTAAAAATATAAATGAAGAACCCTAATAAATAAATACTAAAACAGTAATTAGTAATTATATTTAAAATCAAAATAAAATAAAAATTCACTAAATAAAAATCTATTAAACATATAATTTATTACAACAACAATATAATATAAAAAAAAAATACAACATAATATATACCTTTTAAACCTGATATGTACCTCGATGTAATAAATAATGTGAACGAAGACATTGCTAATATTATTAGTCACACGAACATTCATTAAATATCAATCCTAGGAAAACATCTTTTTTGATATTTGGACCTAAGACACATCTTTCTGATTTGACAGCGCGCATAACATTGGAAATTGAAGGTGAATCCATTAAACCATCGAATACCGCAAAAAATCTAGGATTAATATTGGATCCTTAATTGAAATATGATAAACATATCAACAATTGCATTAAAAATACCTACTTCAATATTAAAAGATATTTCAGAGTCGACAGTATCTGTCATTCAATGCAAAACAAGTTTTGTGTGATGCGCTTGTACTAGCTAAATTTGACTACGGTGATGTTATTTATGGGCCTTTCTTAAATGTAGCTACCGCTAGGAGGATTCAAGTAGTGCAAAACAGTTGCTTGAGGCTGGTCTGTGGTATCAAAAGACGTCAGAGAATTTCCCATAAACTCATTACAGTCAAATGGCTCAGTATGGCCAAGAGACGATATCTTCATTCGGCTTGCTTATTCCATAGAATTATTAAAACTGAACAACCGTCATATTTATTGAACAAAGTTTCCTCCCTTTCAAATATTCATAACCACAATACCCGTTTCAACTATAGATTAATTGTCCCTCGTCATCGAACTGAACAGTACAAAACTCCTTTTACATATCAAATTGCGAAAATTTACAACGAACTGCCTGAAATTGTCAAACAAAAAAAATCGTTCAAAATTGCTCTGAAATCAGTTTTGTTTCGCGACTAACGTATGAACATTGGTATGTAGTATTTATTTTGTGTATTTCTATGATATGATGTAGCTTTTCTTTGTTTTTATTGTTATTGTTTACTATTATTAATATTACCAGTATTGTTATTATCGTTTGAATTGTGTTACCTATTATTATTATTATCATTTTTTTATTTGTATCGAATTTTGTTAGAACTATGTTATAATATCTTTAATTATTATTTGAATCACTTAACGCCTAAGATGAAAAACAGAGACTGCCATATCAATTTGGTGTGGTAGTCACCTGATCTTGGATGCGTTTTTTTTCTCTCGCTCTTACTCTTTTTTACTCTAACTATCTTATTGTAAATGTTATGATGAGGGAAAAAATAAAAGACCTTTATTATATTATTATTATTATCATTCCAAGTATGCACTTGCTCAGCACTTGCTGGTAATGTTCACCTATCCCGAGCGTGTGTAAACGCAAATGGGATTAGGCTCGGAAGTCACATATTTAGAAGTTTACGGACAGTGTGACAGGTATTTAGGATGGCAGCCTTCTGCAGATCGATGTAAGTATTTTTGTGAAGACCCAGTTTGGTAAGGCTATCTTGTAGAGTTTTGGGAATTAGTCCCGTAGATGAAACGATGATCGGTACCACCTCTATTTTCTCTGCATGCCACATCTGTCTTACCTCAATTGCTGTTGAGTATGTAATACATTTATATTGTATGCCAGTGTAGCTTTGTGTAGAGAGTGCGCATGTGTGCCCATATATGTTGAACTTCCGTTTAGTAGCGGTAGCGCTGCGCAATCAACTATGTTCTAGATCAGTATAGAATAGAAGTACGCCGACCTAGCATGTCATGTTTTATGTATGTTTTCGTTATTAGTAATAAAGCTTATTTTGTGTTATAAAGTATTGTTCACTTTCAAACCACGCACCTTAACATGGTAGCAGAGCGTGGTTGAAAAGTAAAAATTATAAAACAGTATCCTGTGTACGAAGGAAAGCACGTGTGATACAAAATGGCGAGAAACGGTGAAGCAACTGTACCGGTGTTTGATGGAGAAGACTATGGCATGTGGAAAAAACGTGTAATGTTATTTTTGAAATTGAAAAAATGTGATGAAGTAGTTATACGCTCAAAAACGGTAAATGATAAAGAAACCTGGGATGAAAATGACTTGAAAGCTATGAACTACATATATAGTGCTATTTCGAATAAACAACTGGAATTTGTTTGCGATGAAACGACGGCTTATGGAATAATGAAGAAATTTGACAATCTGTACCTGAAAGAATCATCGGCACTGCAAATTATTTGCCGAAATAAATTGGAGAGAATAAGATTGAAAAACTATAGAGACTCGGCGACTTTTTTTGGAGACTTTGAAAAATGTGTTAACGAATTAAAAAGTGCAGGTGCAAAAGTGTCGGAGAAGGAAAAACTGAACTATATACTAAATACTCTGCCTGACTCATACAGTTATATTGGTGATCTAATTGATACTCTAAAAGAAGAGGACCAAACAGCCGATTACGTAAAAACTAAGATTCAAATGACGGAGATGAAAAATAGAAAAGACGACAATCACGAAAGAAAGTCAAATGTGTTCACTGTAAAAAGTTGACAAGAGCGGAGATGTTATGGCTGTGGTGATGTTGGGCATATGCAAAGAGACTGTAGAAACAGAGGCCAAGCAACAGTTAAAAGAAGCACATGGCGTTCATCGCGTGGACGACGAGGTGCCGGAAAAGGAAGCTACGGAAATGCGCATGACAACTATGGTAGTCAACGCAGGGAGAGTGCGCATGACAACTATGGTAGTCGACGCAGGGGAAGTGCGCATTGCGTGGACCAACAGCAAGAAAGGAGAGATGAAGAAGGAAATAGCGCATGGGTTACAGCAGTTGCCCATCATGCTGCGCACAACGTTGATTTAAATGACGTAAGTGGTAATGATATACAATGGTTGTTAGATAGTGGTTGTACCGATCACATAATTAATGATGAAAAATTATTTGATAAATGTACTATATTGAAAGAACCTGTAAACGTTTATTTAGGCGATAATAGGATTGTTAAAGCAACAAAAATTGGTAACGTTAAAAGTTTTTTTAATGCATTTGGCAAGAAAAAATTAGTTGATATGAAAAATGTTTTTTTTGTAAAAGATATGAAGTCAAATCTAATTAGCGTTAGTAAAGTTACAGAAAATAATACGATTGTTTATAAAGGAAAAATAGCTAAAATTAGCGATATGAAAGGTGAAGTAACAGCTGTAGCGGTTAAAAATAATGGCTTATATTTTATGAAAAGTAAGCTGAATGATAATCTTTCTTGTGTAAATATAGCAAATAAGAATACAAACAATATGAGTGAAAAAGAAAAATGGCATAGGTTGTTAGGTCATGTAAATTTTAAATACTTAGAGGTTTTGTCGAAAAATCAGCTGATAAATGGTATTCCAATAGAGCTTGAATCTGATTTCATGAAATGTAAAACATGTATAGAAAATAAAATGAGTAATGTTCCATTTAAAAATAATAGGGAAAAGGCAAAAGAAATTTTAGAAATCGTTCATACTGATGTTTGTGGACCGTTTACTACTACAGGATTTCAAGGAGAAAAGTACTTTGTTTCGTTTATCGATGATTACAGTAAAATTTCTAAAGTGTATGTTATGAGATCCAAAACAGAAGTGTATGATTGTTTTGTTCAGTATGTGAATGAATGTGAGAATTTGACAGGAAAAAAGGTGAAATTTTTGAGATGTGATAATGGCACAGAATATTTGAATGGTAAGATTTACAGTTTCGCTAAAGAAAGAGGCATTGTTATTAAAAATTGTCCGGCTTATGTTCATGAATTAAATGGAACAGCAGAACGTTTCAACAGAACGATTATGAATATGTCGCGTTGTTTATTAGATGAAGCTAACATACACAAGAGATATTGGCCCGAAATTGTCTGCGCAGCAACTTATTTAAAGAATCGAACGTTAACAAACACGATTGAAAGAAAAACACCCTATGAAATATTTTTTGGTAAAAGACCCAACGTGTCAAACTTGCGTTTATATGGGAGTAAAGTTTTTGTTAGAAAACCTGAACAGAAAAGGATTTCTAAATGGGACAAAAAGGCTGATATGGGTATTTTGATTGGTTATAGCGAAGTAGGGTATCGTGTGCTTTTAAATAATCGAGTCATAGTGGCTAGACACGTAGATATTGTCGAGGAGAATGTAAAATGCATAGGTTTAGGTGAAGATGAATTTGAATGTTATAACGCTGACAGTGAAGGGGAACTTGTAAGTTCTGATCAGGAAAGTATGAATGAGAACATTGGAGAATTTGAATCTTCGAATGAAACAGCTCGTAGATCTGAGAGGTCAAGAAAAACTCCACAGAAATTTAAAGATTATGTTGTATACAATAGTAGTATTTTTGTAAATTTTTGTAGCACAAATGTACCAAGTACAACTGAGGAGGCGTTAGAATCAGAAGAAAGTCGATTTTGGATAAAGGCTATGAATAAAGAAATTGATTGTTTAAATAAAAATAATACTTGGAAGCTAGTCGAAAATGTAAATAATAATAAAGTTTTGGATGTAAAATGGGTATATTCAAAAAAGGCTGATAATACCTATAAAGCAAGGTTAGTTGTTAGAGGTTTTCAACAAACTGGTGAGATTGACGATGTTTATGCACCTGTAGCCAAAATGCAAACTCTAAAAATCTTACTGTCATATTGTTGTCAAATGGGCCTACGTATTGAACAGATGGATGTAGAGACAGCATTTTTAAATGGTGAGGTGAATTCGGAAATATATGTTAAACAGCCAAAAGGTTATGATGATGGCTCAAGCAAGGTTTGTAAACTAAGAAAAGCATTATATGGGTTAAAAGAAAGCCCGAGGGCTTGGTATGATTGTCTTGATAAATTCTTGGAAAATATTGGTTTTGAAAGAAGTAACATTGATTCTTGTTTATATGTATTGAAAGACGGAAACAATACTATTTATTTGTTGATCTATGTTGATGATTTATTAATCTGTGGTAAAGATATAGACTATGTGAAGAAAATTAAAAATTTGTTATCTGAGAAGTTCAATATGAAAGATTTAGGTAAGATTAAAGATTATCTTGGAATAACTGTAAGTTTTGATGTATATGGTAATAAAATGGAGTTGAGTCAAACCAAATATATTGAGTCATTAGCTGGAATTTATAATATAGAGAATAGTAAATTATTTAATACACCGATGGAAGTTAATTTAAAAATTGAAAAGTCTGATAATTGTGAGAAAAATCTAAAATATAGAAATTTGATTGGTGCATTATTATACATAAGCTCGGCTACAAGGCCTGATGTAAGTTTTAGTGTTAATTACTTGAGTAGATTCCAAAATTGTTACAATGAAACACATTTCAAATATGCTTTACGAATTTTGAAGTATTTATATTTAACAAAAGATTTGAAACTAATTTATAATAAAAATGAAAATGTCAATGTTGTCGATTGCTATGTTGATGCCGATTGGGCTGGAGACAATATAGATAGAAAGTCCACTACTGGTTATGTAATTAGACTATTCGGTAATGTGATATATTGGAAATCGAGAAAACAAAAATCTGTAACTAAGGCTTCGACTTTTGCTGAGTATGTAGCGTTGTCAGAAGCCGTAAGTGAATTGAAATTTGTAAAAGAATTATTGAACACTTTCAATGTTAGATTAATAAAACCAATTGATATTTATGAAGATAATTCTGGTGCAATAGATATCGCAAAAAATGGTAATTTTACAAAGAATTCGAAACATATTGAGGTTCATTACCATTATGTACATGAATGTGTAGAAGAAGGTATTATTAATATTATTAAGATAGATACGGATGAAAATACTGCTGATATTTTCACGAAGGCCCTTTGCCGAGAGAAATTTGAAAAATTCCGAGATTTGTTGAACCTAAATTAATGTAAATACAATATAAATGTAAGGAGGCGTGTTGAGTATGTAATACATTTATATTGTATGCCAGTGTAGCTTTGTGTAGAGAGTGCGCATGTGTGCCCATATATGTTGAACTTCCGTTTAGTAGCGGTAGCGCTGCGCAATCAACTATGTTCTAGATCAGTATAGAATAGAAGTACGCCGACCTAGCATGTCATGTTTTATGTATGTTTTCGTTATTAGTAATAAAGCTTATTTTGTGTTATAAAGTATTGTTCACTTTCAAACCACGCACCTTAACAATTGCAAGATCGGTGTATTTTGCAATTTTCCCGTTGTATTTGTCCAGAATATTGTTATTATTGGGTACTGCAACATCCACCAGATAAACCGAGTTAGCTTTTTTATCCACAACTACAATATCAGGCCGGTTATTCGTCACCCGTCTATCGGTGATAATTGACCTATCGTAGTATAGTCTAAAATCAGCATTCTCTAGCACCGAATTCGGATGGTACTTGTAATATGGGGTGTAGGTGTTCACTAATCCAAATTTGTTGGCCAACTTCTGATGGATGATGTTGCAAAGTTGATTGTGCCTGCGTAGGTAATCAATGTTAGCTAAGGCTGAACATCCCGACGTGATGTGTTGTATCGTCTCTGTTGTTTGTTTGCATCTTCTGCACTTGTCCGTAGCGATGTTTGGATCTTTCATGACAAATTTCTTGTAATTGTTGGTATTAATTACTTGGTCTTGAATTGCCGTCATAAATCCTTCTGTTTCTGGAAATAATGTTCCATCAGATAGCCACTTATTTGATGCTTCCTTGTCGATATGAAGTTGATTGAGGTCGTGATGATGTCGACCATGAAGCGCTTTCTGAGCCCACTCCACCTGTTTGTCAGAATCGGTAACGATTTCAAGTCTCATATCAGGGCTTACAAGATTTAAGGGGGAATAGTTTTTATCTGCTTTTGCGACCATCTCATGTAATTCAGATGTTTCAGCCTTGACAATGAAGAATTCTTGGAGTCTAGATATTTGTTTGTTATGTAAATTAACTATGTCCACTAGACCTCTCCCTCCCTCTCTTCTTGGTAGTGTTGTCCTGATAACTGATGATGTCGGATGGTGACATTTGTGTTTGGTCATCATGGTACGGGTTGTTCTTTGAATATCCTCCAGCTCTGTCTTTGTCCACTTCAGAATTCCAAATGAGTATGTCAGGATCGGTATGGCGTAGGTGTTAATTGCTTTTGCTAGATTTCCTGCGTTCAACTGGTATTTCAATAAAGTAGTTACCCTTTGAGTGAACTGGCTCCTAATTTTGATTTTTGCTTGCTTTTGGTCTAATAGCTTAGCTTGCTGAAATCCTAGATATTTGTAGGTCTCGCCATTTTGCATGGCAGTTATAATATTCCCATTGGGTAGTAACACATCTCCGTTAACGATTTTACCCTTCTCGATATTTAAGGTTTTGCACTTGTCTAATCCAAATCCCATTTGTATATCACTGGAGAATTTTTCAGTGATATTGAGTAAATGTTGAATTTGACGCTGGTTGGATGCGTATATTTTGATATCATCCATATATAGAAGGTGGGAAACAGTGCAGCTAGTGTTCCTGTTGGCTTTAAGTTTATAGCCGTAATCCGTATCGTTGAGTAGATTGGAGAGTGGGTTCATTGCCAAACAGAACCAAAGTGGACTAAGGGAGTCACCCTGGAAGATCCCCCTACGGATGGAAATTTCATCAGTTTGGAGGTATTGGCCATTTATTTGTAAATGAAGGTTCGTTCGCCAGTGCTTCATCGCTGATTCAAGAAAAGTAACAACAGTGGGATGTACTTTGTAAATTTGCAGAACTTTCACAAGCCAGGAATGTGGAACGCTATCAAATGCTTTCCTGTAATCTACGAAAGCCGTGTGGATGTTGCGCTTTTCCTTTTGCGCCTGTTTCAGTATAACTGAATCAATGATAAGTTGTTCTTTGCAGCCTTGGTGATCTCGTCTGCAACCTTTCTGTTCTTCTGACAGGATGTTGTTTAGGTCCACATGTCTGTAAATACGGTTAGTGATGCAAGCCGTTAATATTTTATATATAGTTGGTAGGCAGGTTATGGGCCTATACTGCGAAGGATCGTGAGTTTGATGTGTTTTGGGAAGCAAGTGGGTCGAGCCCAGTGTCAGAAATGGTGGTGTATCTTCTGGATGTTGCAAAATATGTGAGAATGATGTTGCCATTGCTTTATGTAGACTGTCAAACTTCTTATACCAAAAGTTTTGGACGTGGTCAACTCCTGGTGTCTTCCAATTACTGGTACTATTACTGGTATTATTATTATTATCATTCCAAGTTTGCACATTATTATTATTATTATTATTATTATTATTATTATTATTATTATTATTATTATCATTCCAAGTATGCACTTGCTCAGCACTTGCTGGTAATGTTCACCTATCCCGAGCGTGTGTAAACGCAAATGGGATTAGGCTCGGAAGTCACATATTTAGGAATTTACGGACAGTGTGACAGGTATTTAGGATGGCAGCCTTCTGCAGATCGATGTAAGTATTTTTGTGAAGACCCAGTTTGGTAAGGCTATCTTGTAGGGTTTTGGGAATTAGTCCCGTAGATGAAACGATGATCGGTACCACCTCTATTTTCTCTGCATGCCACATCTGTCTTACCTCAATTGCAAGATCGGTGTATTTTGCAATTTTCTCGTTGTATTTGTCCAGAATATTGTTATTATTGGGTACTGCAACATCCACCAGATAAACCGAATTAGCTTTTTTATCCACAACTACAATATCAGGCCGGTTATTCGTCACCCGTCTATCGGTGATAATTGAGCTATCGTAGTATAGTCTAAAATCAGCATTCTCTAGCACCGAATTCGGATGGTACTTGTAATATGGGGTGTAGGTGTTCACTAATCCAAATTTGTTGGCCAACTTCTGATGGATGATGTTGCAAAGTTGATTGTGCCTGCGTAGGTAATCAATGTTAGCTAAGGCTGAACATCCCGACGTGATGTGTTGTATCGTCTCTGTTGTTTGTTGGCACCTTCTGCACTTGTCCGTAGCGATGTTTGGATCTTTCATGACAAATTTCTTGTAATTGTTGGTATTAATTACTTGGTCTTGAATTGCCGTCATAAATCCTTCTGTTTCTGGAAATAATGTTCCATCAGATAGCCACTTATTTGATGCTTCCTTGTCGATATGAGGTTGATTGAGGTCGTGATGATGTCGACCATGAAGCGCTTTCTGAGCCCACTCCACCTGTTTGTCAGAATCGGTAACGATTTCAAGTCTCATATCAGGGCTTACAAGATTTAAGGGGGAATAGTTTTTATCTGCTTTTGCGACCATCTCATGCAATTCAGATGCTTCAGCCTTGACAATGAAGAATTCTTGTAGTCTAGATATTTGTTTGTTATGTAAATTAACTATGTCCACTAGACCTCTCCCTCCCTCTCTTCTTGGTAGTGTTGTCCTGATAACTGATGATGTCGGATGGTGACATTTGTGTTTGGTCATCATGGTACGGGTTGTTCTTTGAATATCCTCCAGCTCTGTCTTTGTCCACTTCAGAATTCCAAATGAGTATGTCAGGATCGGTATGGCGTAGGTGTTAATTGCTTTTGCTAGATTTCCTGCGTTCAACTGGGATTTCAATAAAGTAGTTACCCTTTGAGTGAACTGGCTCCTAATTTTGATTTTTGCTTGCTTTTGGTCTAATAGCTTAGCTTGCTGAAATCCTAGATATTTGTAGGTCTCGCCATTTTGCATGGCAGTTATAATATTCCCATTGGGTAGTAACACATCTCCGTTAACGATTTTACCCTTCTCGATATTTAAGGTTTTGCACTTGTCTAATCCAAATCCCATTTGTATATCACTGGAGAATTTTTCAGTGATATTGAGTAAATGTTGAATTTGACGCTGGTTGGATGCGTATATTTATTATTATTATTATTATTATTATTATTATTATTATTATTATTATTATTATTATTATTATTATTATTATTATCATTCCAAGTATGCACTTGCTCAGCACTTGCTGGTAATGTTCACCTATCCCGAGCGTGTGTAAACGCAAATGGGATTAGGCTCGGAAGTCACATATTTAGAAATTTACGGACAGTGTGACAGGTATTTAGGATGGCAGCCTTCTGCAGATCGATGTAAGTATTTTTGTGAAGACCCAGTTTGGTAAGGCTATCTTGTAGAGTTTTGGGAATTAGTCCCGTAGATGAAACGATGATCGGTACCACCTCTATTTTCTCTGCATGCCACATCTGTCTTACCTCAATTGCAAGATCGGTGTATTTTGCAATTTTCTCGTTGTATTTGTCCAGAATATTGTTATTATTGGGTACTGCAACATCCACCAGATAAACCGAGTTAGCTTTTTTATCCACAACTACAATATCAGGCCGGTTATTCGTCACCCGTCTATCGGTGATAATTGACCTATCGTAGTATAGTCTAAAATCAGCATTCTCTAGCACCGAATTCGGATGGTACTTGTAATATGGGGTGTAGGTGTTCACTAATCCAAATTTGTTGGCCAATTCAGATGTTTCAGCCTTGACAATGAAGAATTCTTGGAGTCTAGATATTTGTTTGTTATGTAAATTAACTATGTCCACTAGACCTCTCCCTCCCTCTCTTCTTGGTAGTGTTGTCCTGATAACTGATGATGTCGGATGGTGACATTTGTGTTTGGTCATCATGGTACGGGTTGTTCTTTGAATATCCTCCAGCTCTGTCTTTGTCCACTTCAGAATTCCAAATGAGTATGTCAGGATCGGTATGGCGTAGGTGTTAATTGCTTTTGCTAGATTTCCTGCGTTCAACTGGGATTTCAATAAAGTAGTTACCCTTTGAGTGAACTGGCTCCTAATTTTGATTTTTGCTTGCTTTTGGTCTAATAGCTTAGCTTGCTGAAATCCTAGATATTTGTAGGTCTCGCCATTCTGCATGGCAGTTATAATATTCCCATTGGGTAGTAACACATCTCCGTTAACGATTTTACCCTTCTCGATATTTAAGGTTTTGCACTTGTCTAATCCAAATCCCATTTGTATATCACTGGAGAATTTTTCAGTGATATTGAGTAAATGTTGAATTTGACGCTGGTTGGATGCGTATATTTTGATATCATCCATATATAGAAGGTGGGAAACAGTGCAGCTAGTGTTCCTGTTGGCTTTAAGTTTATAGCCGTAATCCGTATCGTTGAGTAGATTGGAGAGTGGGTTCATTGCCAAACAGAACCAAAGTGGACTAAGGGAGTCACCCTGGAAGATCCCCCTACGGAGGAGGTATTGGTCATTTATTTGTAAATGAAGGTTCGTTCGCCAGTGCTTCATCGCTGATTCAAGAAAAGTAACAACAGTGGGATGTACTTTGTAAATTTGCAGAACTTTCACAAGCCAGGAATGTGGAACGCTATCAAATGCTTTCCTGTAATCTACGAAAGCCGTGTGGATGTTGCGCTTTTCCTTTTGCGCCTGTTTCAGTATAACTGAATCAATGATAAGTTGTTCTTTGCAGCCTTGGTGATCTCGTCTGCAACCTTTCTGTTCTTCTGACAGGATGTTGTTTAGGTCCACATGTCTGTAAATACGGTTAGTGATGCAAGCCGTTAATATTTTATATATAGTTGGTAGGCAGGTTATGGGCCTATACTGCGAAGGATCGTGAGTTTGATGTGTTTTGGGAAGCAAGTGGGTCGAGCCCAGTGTCAGAAATGGTGGTGTATCTTCTGGATGTTGCAAAATATGTGAGAATGATGTTGCCATTGCTTTATGTAGACTGTCAAACTTCTTATACCAAAAGTTTTGGACGTGGTCAACTCCTGGTGTCTTCCAATTACTGGTACTCTTTATAGCTTCGGTTACCTCGCTTGTTGTCAAGTCAACGAAAGACATCGGTTCAATATTGATTTTTTCCTCCTCAGTTCTTATCCAGTGAGCGTTGGATTTATGTTCGACAGGCATCGACCATAATGAAGACCAGTATTCCGTCAGCTCATCTTTATTTGGAGGACCTTGGTTCTGATTGTTTTCTGTACCGCTCAGTTGCCTGTAAAATAACTTCTGATTGTTATTGAATAAGTAATTTTGTTGTTTCCTTTTCGTGCACTTGACATATCGAGATAAACGTTTGGATTTTGCCTTCAACTTTTGTCTGAGTGAATCCATATATTCAAATACATGTTGTTCATGTTGTGGGTGACCTGTATAAGTTTTGATTTTTCGATAGATCTTTCTCACTCTGTTTGTTAATCGCCTCGACGGTTTCAAGCTGTTCTTAAACTCTGTCAACTGCCCCAATTCCCTCCTGATGTCATCAATGGAACTTTCGAGCCTGCGTTGCCACCAGGGCTTGAGCTGTTTGTAGTCCTTACTCTGATTGTTTCCAGGGAACTGGATTCGTTGATTATGAATTCGAAGCACTGCCACCGCTCCACAATAGATGAGAGTGTGAAGTTGTTCCAGTGCTTTGCAGTCTTTGGCATGGTTCTGCAATAGTAAGTTCACTGCTGCTATTATGCTGTTGGTACTCTTATTGGTTCGCAGCTTGGGTAGTTTGGGCCGGTGTATTGGGTTGGTGCCATTAAATTCCGCTAGTGCTTTACAAAGCTCTGTATTATAGTCATTATCAGGTGTTTTGTCGCAATCAATGTTTGTTTTCTCAACGCCATTGTTGTCTTCTTGTGCATTCTCCGGTTCATGTGTATCATGATCGGTAATTATGTCATTCTCCTCATTTTGTAGGTCAAGAAGGACTTCTCCTCGAATTTGTTGCAACGTCGGATCGGGTAGTAGATTGTTTTTCACAATACTTCGACGCTGGTCAGCAATACGTTGTTCCGTGAGATGCTGGAATTCTGGGAAATGTTCAATGAATGCACGGTGGAGGGCGTATCTGTACGTTGTCATATCAGTTTCCATCTTGGTGATTTTGAAATAGGAGCGCATAATAAAAGAGTTCAGCTCAATAGTCCACTTCATGCGCTTCCTGGGCTTTCCGGCTTTTGTGGTCGTGGATGTGCCGACTTGCGTCACTCCAGAAACAGCAGAAGCCGGTGGATGAGGATTGATGTTGTTTTCCTCATGAGTGTGGGTCACAGTAGCCCTACTCGGTGTCACGCTGCGCCTACCGCTAACCGAGGAAGAAGTTGATTCATCATTTTTCGAAGAAGCCCTTCTAGCACCAGCTTGAACGCGACAAGAGTTTAAGGTGTTGCAATGTCGATTCACCTGACGATTCCTGAGATTTAAAGTCCCAGAATTTACAATCGAATTATTGCTCCCCCCAGAATCCGTGGAGCAGACAGCCGATGTACTAGGTACACTAGCAGTGTGGGATTCTGAGCATTTCGCTCTACCCACCTGGGGTAATCTAGTTTTACAATTCGACATCGTGATTGTTGCATTTTAGACCTACTGCCAGGTGATGATTCAGCCGCTCCTTCCATGGAGAACAGACGCTGTCGGAGTACCGCTCCTTACATGGAGTCCGTCGTGTCCTGAGACTTACTGGTTTTGGTTCGCTCCGAGGTATTTAATTTCCCCGATACCTTTTATATCTAAAAGGCCTTCCCCTATCCACCACCTGGGGAAGCGCCCGATAGGGGACCAGCACCCCCACGGGGTATTATTATTATTATTATTATTATTATTATTATTATTATTATTATAATTATTATTATGGCAAACAATCAATTGTTAACTGCCATTTGACTTTTTGGTTATATTGCCAACTTGCCAACTGGCCCAAAATCAATAAGCAAACAATACGGTACTGCACCTCAACAATTTTGTATTAGCCAATCAACTCACATGTTATAAGGCACGCAACATCCCAATGAATAATGTGGGGTTAGAGATTCAAGTATGGTCCTACAAATTATAAAAAGTTATGCACGTAAGACACCATACTCCATTAAAACTAAACATGGATGAAGTTGATAAATAATTTATTATAATACTATTCAATACTTTATAAGAATATAAAAATCGTATAAAAAAGAAAATAACTTTTTTTGAAAACAAAACAAAAAGTCTTATAAATGAATAAATTAATGTAAACTAACACTTCATTATTTTCAACGAATATTGCTCAAAAAGGGATGACAATATAAATAAGTAACTTAATTAGTTCTCCGCTTGTCTCTCCCACCCATCCTATCACCTACAGACCGCAGGCACACTTTTAACTGAATTAACTGCAAAAAGAGATCAACCAAATACAATAAACTGCATAGAATAAAGTGTCAAAAAACAATCTAACTATGAGATAAAATGAATACCAAGCGAGGTTATGGATGGCCCAGTATCCAAAACATTCTTTTAACAGGCCAAGGGAAGTTACAAAATTGAAGCAGAGAGCGACCTCTATGAGACATTATGAATACCAAGTGAGATTATGGATGGCTCAGTATTTGAAACATTCTTAGAGCATAACATAAACGTGAAGAGAAATTCTATTCTTGTGATAGGAAATATACAGAGTGTTTCAATAAAAACCAATTACCTACTCTAAAATTTTTATTAAATCTACATTATTGATAATGTTAGAACTATTGAGGCTGTAAAATTTACATAAGTTTTTCTTGCACACTAGACTCAAAAGACACATATATGATCGAAAGCAAATATCAACTGATGATAAATCGTAGTTTAGAGGAATCTTAGATTTTTGACAATTTTTCATAAATCCACTTCACAAGAGTTCGTTATTGAATAGTGTCCCCAGGGTAAGGTGTTATCTGTTCCGGGAACCAAGTAACGTTTATCATCCTCAGGGCTGAGGGCAACCTTATATTGGACTGTGGAGTACACCTAATGTTTTTCAGAACGAATCAGATTTTGAACTACAGTTTTCTGTTGCCAGCTATTGAGACATTCTCCATAATCTTCATACGTTATTGTAGTTTTTACAACAGATGACTTTACTCCTTTAGCTTTCTTTGTCACTCCCACGTTCTTAGTCATAGTCATATTGACGTAAGTGTGAGACAGAAAATTAAGAAGTAGTGTACAATAAAAACAGGATGAGAAAGTTTACCTACCACATTCTAAAGAAAATTATAAATTTAAAATCATTGGAGCATGCAATAAGAAAAAAAGATTCTAAACATATCATTCTCACATTGAAGAAGCACCCAGAAAATCAGATAGTGGCATTATATAGTAATATATAAGGTTTGTTCCAACAGCAGTCAGAAACCGTCAGAAACGATCAGAGAATAGTCGACCATTTCAATCAGTGATAGGAATTACGCGGAAATAACTCGTTGTTTGCTATGGTCGACTATTCTCTGATAGTTTCTGACGGTTTCTGACTGCTGTTGGAATAAACCTATACTCACCGCCTGCGGTGTGTTGATAAAACTGTGGCTAAAATCTGGAACAACGTCTCAATCGTATACAGGTGAAAAGGATGCAAATCTGGAGCAACGTCACAATCGTATACTGGTGAAAAGGATGCAAATCTGGAGCAACGATGTAAATCAACGTAGATACTACAACTAATAGGTAAACTATGGAAAATTAGCAAAAAAATAAGATAATATATTATACTTACATATGAAAAATTATTTGTAGATCTATAAAGGATGGTTCCTGGCAAGAAAAGTATGGCACAATTGTTATAATGAAAAACTCTGAAGCAACGTTTCAATCGTATACAGGTGCAAAGGATGCAAATCTGGAGCAACGTCTCAATCGTATACGGGTGCAAAGGATGCAAATCAACGTAGATACTACAACTAATAGGTAAACTATTAAAATTAAGTAAAAAAATAATATAATATATTATACTTACATATGAAAAATTATTTGTAGATCTATGAAAGATGGCTGCTGGCAAGAAAAGTATGGTACAATTGTTATAACGAAAGACTTTGATTTCTTCAGGATGATTTTATTAATTTACATGGGGGTATTTATATTGAAAATTTTTATAATAAATTACGTAGTTTGTTGTTTTGTTTAACCCATATTGGTATTCAAACCGAATATTGGTTAAATATACTTTATCTATATGATTGTTTTTCAAAATTACTACTACTACTACTACTACTACTACTACTACTACTACTACTACTACTACTACTACTACTACTACTACTACTACTACTACTACTACTACTACTACTACTACTACTACTACTACTACTACTACTACTACTACTACTACTACTACTACTACTACTACTACTACTACTACTACTACTACTACTACTACTACTACTACTACTACTACTACTACTACTACTACTACTACTACTACTACTACTACTACTACTACTACTACTACTACTACTACTACTACTACTACTACTACTACTACTACTACTACTACTACTACTACTACTACTACTACTACTACTACTACTACTACTACTACTACTACTACTACTACTACTACTACTACTACTACTACTACTACTACTACTACTACTACTACTACTACTACTACTACTACTACTACTACTACTACTACTACTACTACTACTACTACTACTACTACTACTACTACTACTACTACTACTACTACTACTACTACTACTACTACTACTACTACTACTACTACTACTACTACTACTACTACTACTACTACTACTACTACTACTACTACTACTACTACTACTACTACTACTACTACTACTACTACTACTACTACTACTACTACTACTACTACTACTACTACTACTACTACTACTACTACTACTACTACTACTACTACTACTACTACTACTACTACTACTACTACTACTACTACTACTACTACTACTACTACTACTACTACTACTACTACTACTACTACTACTACTACTACTACTACTACTACTACTACTACTACTACTACTACTACTACTACTACTACTACTACTACTACTACTACTACTACTACTACTACTACTACTACTACTACTACTACTACTACTACTACTACTACTACTACTACTACTACTACTACTACTACTACTACTACTACTACTACTACTACTACTACTACTACTACTACTACTACTACTACTACTACTACTACTACTACTACTACTACTACTACTACTACTACTACTACTACTACTACTACTACTACTACTACTACTACTACTACTACTACTACTACTACTACTACTACTACTACTACTACTACTACTACTACTACTACTACTACTACTACTACTACTACTACTACTACTACTACTACTACTACTACTACTACTACTACTACTACTACTACTACTACTACTACTACTACTACTACTACTACTACTACTACTACTACTACTACTACTACTACTACTACTACTACTACTACTACTACTACTACTACTACTACTACTACTACTACTACTACTACTACTACTACTACTACTACTACTACTACTACTACTACTACTACTACTACTACTACTACTACTACTACTACTACTACTACTACTACTACTACTACTACTACTACTACTACTACTACTACTACTACTACTACTACTACTACTACTACTACTACTACTACTACTACTACTACTACTACTACTACTACTACTACTACTACTACTACTACTACTACTACTACTACTACTACTACTACTACTACTACTACTACTACTACTACTACTACTACTACTACTACTACTACTACTACTACTACTACTACTACCACTACTACTACTACTACTACTACTACTACTACTACTACCACTACTACTACTACTACTACTACTACTACTGGGGTTAATAAAAAATTTTCCGTTACTGTTTTCTTTGAAATGGTTGAGGAGTTACGTAATGCGCGTAATGTACCGCCTGAGGTATTGTTGGAGTCTGGCTTAGTTTTGTTTAGTTGCGACGTGGCCAGAATTAGTCGAGGAATTCAGGCGTGAATATCCTTCCGTGTATTATAATGAATCTTTGTTTGAAGAATTGCGTCGCAGGACTCAACATTCATCAGAAACCATCGGTGTATATTTGGCCATTATGTCAAGTTACTTTAAAAGGCTTAGCTGTCCAGTATCTGAAGAAACTCAGCTGGCACTTATTTTGAAGAATTTACATCCATTTTACCAGGATCGTTTGAGAGACCCATATCCCACTAGCTTGGAAGAATTAAGACAGATTTGCAGACGAATGGAGGATCGCCGCGAAGCCATCAATAGTTATATAGAACCGACGAGTAAGAAAGCTGGAACAATCGGAAAATATCTAGCATATATTAGCGTAGAGAAGTTAAATGTTGTTGAAGTGGCGTCATCTTCGAGTATACCTTCAGACAAAAAAGGTGTGATTTGTTACAGCTGTAACCAACCGGGACATCGTGCTATTGGTTGTGCGTTACCCAAAAATATTCATTGCTTCAAGTGTGAAAAAGATGGGGTTACCGTAAGGAACTGTCCGAATTGTAAGAAGCAGGGAAACTAAATAAGGCGTGCTTTACTGGTCGAAATAGCACTGCTGAACGTACATCGACCAATCTTGTTCCGATTTTGGATTATATCTTGGACCACGCTGTTAACGACGAGAGACCATATTTGAAAGTTAAAATACTGGGAACTGAATTTAAAGGATTGCTGGATTCAGGTGCCTCCAGGCATTAGGTGTTTCTGGATGGAAGTTGATACGAAATTTGGGATTTGTAGTGGATCAGAGTAAACAAACTCATTGCAGAGTCGCTAATAGACAGATATGTGAGAGTGTTGAGAATGTCTATTACCTTTCGCAGTTAGGGATAGAGTGAGGATCATATCGACTTTAATAGTGCCTAGTGTACCCCATACTCTTATATTTGGATCTGATTTTTGGAAGCTGATGGGTATAGTTCCGGATATCCGACACGATGAATGGCATTTCTCAGATTGTATTAAATCTCTACTCACTGTTGAACATCTACAAACACAGATAAATATGACGAATTTGCAGATAGCTCGACTTGATGTCATTTAGTGAAAAGAAGGATGGAAAATACCGATTTTGTGTTGATTACAGAAAGTTGAATTCGGTTACTATAAGGGATAGTTATCCATTGCCTTTTATTTCCCATACCCTCGATAATCTACGTAATGCACATTTTCTTTCTACTTTGGATATTAAATCTTCTCATTGGCATATAGCAGTAGAGAAAACTTCTCGACCCTATACGGCTTTCACTGTACCGGGACGTGGTTTATTCCCTTTTAAACGTATGACGATACGGTTTCAGGGGTTTCAGGGGCGTGTAACAATAGATGCACTAAAATCGGTGACGGAAAGACTCTCAAACAATAAACGAGACAAATACCACCAAATCCTAATCACGTTAGACCTTAAGAACGCATTCAATTCAGCATGGCCCCCGACAATCATGAACATGTTGCATAAAAGGAAAGACCCAGCTAACCTAATTAATATATGTCGGGACTTCCTTAATAACAGACAAATTACTACGGACGACATTACTACAAGAACGGACATGGGATCAAGCTTGGAACCTGTCCTATGGTTGATCCCTATGGAGGGCTGGTTTGACAGGACTAAAGACATTATCGACATTGATGACGAACGTGACTTGGTACAAGCCTTTGTGGACGACCAAATCATACTTCTGACAGGGACATCACTGAAGACATTGGAAGAAAAATGAGACAACAAACTAGAATACAACTTGACAAAGACTGAGGGATTGTTTGTACAAGGCAAACAAACAAGACAACCCAGACTAAAAATTGAAGGTAGACCACTGACGCTACAACAGAACATCGAATACCTTGGACTGACTATTGACACAGGACTCCTATGGCTGGAATACGTCAAAAAACGAGACAAAAATCACTGGATATTGGTAACAAACTGTACGCAATCGCAGGACGAAATTGGGGTAGAAAACCTGACATTTAAAGAACTATTTACGAGAACGCTATAAAACCAATGATATTATACCTATGGGTCAGAGATATGGGGGGGCAGATGCGGGGGCACAAAAATTAGCAAAACAACTGAACGCATTAGAGAGACCTTTTTAGCTGTCCATCACAAAAGCCTACAAGACGGCTCCCACATCTACACTGCATGCACTAGCTGGGGTAATCCCATTGGCATCGGAGGCAAAAGCGACTCACTGGGCATACGAATACTATAAAGACCATACGACACATTTTAAGACTAGTACTACCGACAAAGCACATCCAGCACACAGATCACTCTTGTGTAACGAAGGGACAAAAGCGGACATAAATATCTACACAGACGCAAGCAAAAATGACAACAGCACGACAATAGGTATTTTTGTTAACACAAAAGAAAGACGCTTCACAAAAGATGAAAAACTAAACACAAACAGTAACATCCATGACATAGAACTATTAGGTATTCGGAGAGAACTGGAGACATTGGAGAAAACATACAGACAAGGCGACGGACAAACAATGACGATACATACAGACTCAATGAATTTCATTCACACATTAAGCCACAACAACTATAGACAAAAACTAACAGCCCAAACAACTAAGCTAACTTACGAACTAGAAAAGACTCACGACATAAAATGTCAATCCAGTATTCAGACGAGAACAACACAGGTATAAGAAAAGCCCACCAGCTGGCAAAGGACGCACATAGCAGACAAGTACATGACAGCGACTACACAAATAAGACGGACGTCAAACGAAAGAGACACGAATACAAAATGAACCACTGGCAGACATACTAGAACACCCGCCCGACGGGACGTAAAACTTACGAACTTATTAAAACCGTACGAGACAAACCAATAGACATAAATTGGAAGACAGTACAATTACTCACGGGACACCGACATTATGAACGAGTATTACGTATGTTTCAACTTTAGGAACATAGACGGGAAATGCGAACACGACGAAGCTAACGAGACTAGGAACCATAGAGTAATAAATAAAAGAGAGGTTTTAAAACATATGGAAGATACTGGCACAAAGTTTGTGCGCAGCCAGTTGAGTATGGCGCATCAAATCGACTAACTGAACTAACAAACCCCACCTCTTACCACATGAAAATTGTCAATATTATTTTAATTTGAGGTTAATGATACATTTACTTATAGTAACTTTTGATATCTATATTTATTATGATCATAGGTAAGTTAAAAAAGTAAAATAATGGAAACAACAATGTTTTTAATTTTATCGTTTGTTTTTGCAGACAATCAAATTTGCTTATAGTGAAAAAGTGTGAAAAAGTCGAGGACGAAGTGGTATTTCAGTGTGTGCTTGAAGATGCCTCCAGGTAGTGGTAGATTAGTGTATAAGTGTTTTGGATTATTTGTTTTTCTATTTTTTCATTTTTATTGAATGTTTTTGTTTTATTTTGAATATTTTATTGTATGAAAAATGAAACCTAGCTTGTTCACTAAAGACTGAATTCGTGATTCATTTGATAATTTGTTCAAGGCTGTTTTGTATGTATTATAGATTATAGATTTATTTTATTTTAACTGTTTGTTAGTTGGATTATTTGTTTGAATTGTTTGTCTGTTTTTTCATTTTCATTGACTGTTTTTGTTTTATTTTGGATATTCTATTATTTTATTGTATGAAAAATGTTCTTGTTCACTAAAGACTGAATTTGTGATTTATTTGATTATTTGTTTGAGGCTGTTTTTTATGTATTAGATTTATTTTATTTGAACTGTTTGTTAAATGGATTATTTGTTTGTGTTTTTTTTTATTTACTATTTTTGTGTTATTATTTTCAATATTTTATTTCTTATTGTATGAAAAATGTTGTTTTAATATAGTAATTTCTCACTAGCAGAGGTTTTTTATTCTCCTACTCCTAATAATACAATATTATGCGTATGCTGAAAACTTGCAAATTCAAAAAGCGCGCGTCTTGTATGTTAGTTCATGCCAGTCGACAAGGTAGGCGCTAGTGGTAACTTTGTGCCACAGAACGCTACACGTTCAACATCTCTCTTTTATTTATTACTCTATGCTAGGAACCACCTGATAACCGACTGTACAATTACTGAGCGGGTAGCGGGAAACAAAGAATACAAGGACAGACTTAGGACTGAAGGAATTGACTTCCCACCCAACGATATAGACATGACAGAACGAGCAATAAATAAATGGACTAACTAATGGGCAACAACGTTAATAATGAATGACGATTACATAGCATAAATTTCACCTACTCTATCCCATTTCAATGTGTGCTAGACCATTTACATTCAAAATCAACAATAATGTTGTTTGTGTCTCACACTTACTTACTTATTTTTATTTTTATACTATCTATATTATTATTATTATTATTTTATTTTTATTTGTATATTTTCATTTATTCATTTTATCATTTACCAATCTATTCTTTATTTGTACATAATTATTATTTTCCATATCCATAACAAACATATTTTATTTTACTATATTCTATTATTATTGTAAGAGAACATGTTATCTGTTAATATTAAAGGAAACTTCTTCTTCCCCTCCCCCGCTAATTTTTGGAGTGTGGTTGTTGGGATGGTGACTGTTGTTCACCTTGACAGTGGCGTTGCTAGAAAGAGGGAAAATAGTCTGATGCCGAAAGTTACGTAGACAGGCCCTGCCGGGCCAAATCCCCTACTCACTGCCCCTAGGGCCTATGGTATATTGCAGTTATACAAAAGTAGGGAGAGGCCTGCGTGCATCAAGCGTCAAGTGACAAAGCGAAAAAATTAGTTATTGGCGAGAATTGTGGATTGTTTTTGACAAGTTAAGCTAGATAGTGAGAAGTGCCACCTCCACGCGGTAAGGGGCGGAAACCAAGGCGTTGCGATTAGTCGGGGTACTTCCGCAATACGTTCGACGCTAGGGCTAAGTGCACAAAACAGCAAAACTTGTGGGTAGGAACAAAAGGGATGCCTCCCCCTCCGGGGGAAGAGAGTAGACTCTCAACCAGCTCGGAGGTTAAGGTTACAATGGAAGCAGGTCTAACCGGAAAATACAAAGATGTTATGTGCTATATGTATAATGATATGGATCCTGGTAACAGGTTGTCCAAAATAGGTCGTCAAGGTTTACTAGAGAAGGTAATGGCTCTAGGGATGGAACATTCAAATATGGAAGGACAAATAAAAATTTTAAAAGATGAAAACGAAAGAGTCGGAAGCGAATTAGAGGAGGCAAAGAAAACACCAATGCAGGCATTTACCTTTTTAAACACTATCGGGTTCAACTTAAGCTTTCCTGGACACGGTACGTACTTTCCAAACGCATTGAAGAAGAAGCAACGGGAGCCCCTTAAAACTGCCCTCCTCCTATTTTATGCCGTATTTCCCACTAATCGTTTCGAAAATTCAATATATGATAAGCATTCTTATGCATATGTAGGTAGTATCCACAATCATAGTGAGCTACATAAAAATTTGCAGAAGTACACTCATCATTTAATGAGAATGCTGAACTAAAGCAAACAATTGAAAACATTCAGGACCATAACACCCCCAAACGTATAGTAGAAAACCCTGATCGTCTAAATTTTTATACTGGTTTTAAGGATCTGAAAAAATATAAAATGTTTGCCAGTTTTATAATTCGGGAAGGGAAGAAATTTTTGGAAAACAGCAATCCAAATTTCAACGAATCATTGCATATTTCAAATATGGATTGTAACTCGTTTTCCTGTACACGTGGTCTTCTACCACTCGAACACGTCACTATGGACACCCTTAGCTGAAAATCTTTCTACGGAATGCTCGGGCGCCAGATTTTTAACGTGGTTTGCTCCACGGCCCCTTGACCCTTAGTGTCAAGAGTTCCAGATAGCCGCAGATGGAGGTTACGGAAAATTCCAGGGGTCTTGTTGAATACAGACGTTTTAAATATCGGTCTTTTAATCAATATTTACGGTTGATAGCGAATTAAATTCTAATTCTCTAGTTCATTAATACTCTGTGGTCCTTTTATTCCTCAATCTACAGGGATAAGCAAAGTCCGGAAAAGGGCAGAGGATAACGTATGTTCCTTTTTCATAACTTTATCGCCTATGGTACATTTCCAGTCACGGCGGCGCAGATTATAGTTACGAATTTGACTGGTAAATGCCCTGGACAGGTTTAGACGGACTAAATCGAAACATTCCTGTAGTTTCTCTACTCGCAAGGAATGTGACTTCGGATCTTCTTCGGTAGGGTCGTCTACTCCGGCATCTTCTTCCGGACTTCCCTCGGTATTCTTTTCAGCATCTCTTCGGAAAGATTTCGGTGTCTCTGGTTCTCTACCAAAATTTAGGAAGGCAGGCGTGAATCCAGTCGAGTCGTGTCTTGAGTTATTAATTGCAAATTTCAAGTCAGGCAATCTTACATCCCAGTCTCGGTGATCAGCTTCGCAGTATTACGCAATCATTGTCTTCAGGGTGCGGTTGGCTCGTTCTACTTGATTTGCCTGAGGTGTATACGGTGGCGTAAAACGGTGTCGGATTCCTAGTCCACTCAGCATGTCCTTGAAAAGTTTACTGTCATACTGAGTTCCATTGTCGGTCAGCACGGTACGGGGGCAACCAAATATTGTCAAAACTTCTTCGTAGAAGGCAGTACTTATGCTACTTGCAGTAGCTTTCCTCAACGGTTTACATTGTACCCATTCAGTGAATCGGTCTTGAAACATAATTATATAACAGTGCCCTTTCTTACTTCTGGGTAACGGTCCAATGATATCGGAGCTAACGGTTTGCCATGGTTGTCGGTTTGCTGATGGCTGCATCTTGCCCGAGAGTTTCTGTTGTGACGGTTTGTACTTTTGACATTGCAGACATTTCCTCACGTATTTGGTGATGTCCCTAAACATTCCTGGCCAATAGTACAGTTTCGCAATCCGGGTGATGGTTTTTGCGATCCCTAGGTGTCCGGCGTTTGCAGCATCATGATTTTCTTGCAGGACTCGGGTTCGGTCGGGCTTGGCTAAGCACAGTTTCCAAGGATCGGACATTTCTGTGTCTCGGAAATCATTTATGTCCCAGAAATGACGGTATAGACGGTCTTTTTTGATGCAGTAGTCCGGAAACTTTTCTGGGTCCTTCAGGACCTCTTCCTTTCTGTTCCGGTACCACGAACATTCGGCAGTTACGTCGGTCAAACAAAGTGCAGACGGCGGATCGGTCTCGGCGGTCAATGGTAGCGGGTTTCTGGACAAAGCTTCAGCCACACGATTTAGAACACCTTTACGGTACTGTATCTCAAAATCATACTGTTGTAGAAAAATACTCCACCTAGCCAAACGTCCAGACGGACTAGTTATGGAATGTAACCACCTAAGAGATTGATGATCGGTAACAACCGTGAAATGGTAGCCCTCTAAATAAGGACGCATCTTTTCAATCCCCCAAACAATGGCAAGACATTCTTTCTCGGTGACGGAGTAGTTTTTCTCGGTAGGACTCAGGGTGCGACTAGCATACGCTACCACGTGTTCATGACCATCCTTTTGCTGGGTAAGGGCTATTCCCAAACCATATTCGGAGACATCGGTCTGCAGAGTGAACGGTACAGTAAAATCAGGACAACTTAGAACAGGTGATTCAGACAGACAGGTTTTGATCAAAACAAAAGCGGATTCTTGTTCTTCAGCCCACTTCCATCGCTGAGACTTACAGAGCAATTTCGTCAGCGGAGCCACCTTTTGAGAAAACGATGGCACAAACCTTCGGTACCAAGATGCAACTCCTAAACACCTTCTCAGTTTTCGAATATTCCTCGGGGCTGCAAACTTTACTATACTCTCGACCTTCTCTGGATCGGTACGGATTCCATCTCCAGTGACTACATGGCCTAAGTATTTCATTGACTGTAGTCAGAAGTGACAGAAGTGACATTTTTCCGGATTGAGTTTTAGCTGAGCTCCTCGTAGTCGGCGGACCACTTCGGACAAGTTTTCTAGATGCTGATCGAATGTTTCTCCTAGAACGATGATATCATCCAGATACGCAAAAGCGTAAGGATCTAGATCTGGACCTATTAATCTATCAACCAGTCTCTGGAAAGTAGCAGGTGGGGAATGTACACCAAATGGAAGAACCGTAAATTGAAACAATCCACGTCCTGGTGCGGTGAAGGCGGTAATGGGTTAACTCTCTGGTGTTAACGGAACTTGCCAATATCCACTCTTCAGATCCAAACTGGAAATGTACTTGGCCTTACGCAATTTATCCAAAATAGCATTAATAAACGGAAGAGGGTAAGCATCTTTCATTGTTACCTCGTTAACTTTCCGGAAGTCTATGCAGAAGCGGTTTTTCCCATATTTCTTCTTTACAATGACAATTGGAGAACTCCACGGACTTGTAGAGGGTTCGATCACTCCCTCTGCCAACATGGCATCTATCTCAGCATTGCAAATTTCTTGCATTTTCGGGTTCATTGGCCGGTATCTCTGTTTGATCGGACGTGGTTGCAGCAAACGGATTTCATGCTCAACCAGCGTAGTCGGGCCTCGTAAGGATTCAAATTTCGGTAACTCTTGGTCTAGAAAAGTATTTAGTTTGTCTGTCTGGTCTTTTGATAAATTTCTTTCCGTAAGTGGAACTATGGTTTCCAACGGACATCCTATATAACCATAATAAATTGTTGTTATCTCCTAAATCTCCCGGAGATAACGCGGATATTTCAAATTTATTGTCGTCTTCTCTCTCTCTCCATTCTACGAGAGATGACGAAAAGACTACGGGCTCGGTTTGCTCCTTGTCAACCCCTAACACCAGGGAAGACGCAAAGACTTTAGCAACAGACTTTTCCTTATTAATCCCAAACAACAATGGGGTAAATTCGGAAACTTCTTCAACGGATTGCTCCTTGTCAACCCCTAACTCCAGGGAAGACTTAAAGACTTCGACAACAGATTGCTCTTCGTCAACCCCTAACAATACCGGGGAAGACTCGGAAACTTCGACAACAGACTGCTCCTTGTCAACCCCTAACTCCAGGGAAGACTCGGAGACTTCGGAAACAGATTTTTCTTCGTCAACCCCTAACAACACCGGGGAAGACTCGGAAACTTCGACAACAGACTGCTCCTTGTCGACCCTTAACTCCAGGGAAGACTCGGAGACTTCAGAAACGGTTGGTTTTTCAGAATAACGGTTTTCTGTGATGATCGGATCATCGACTTCTTTCTTTGTTTGATCTACCAACCCTAAGATTCCAACAGGACTTGCTAATGACGGACGCCTTACTATTTTATTATTGATGTAAATAGTGCCAGTTCCTAACTCCAAACGGAAATTACATTTTTGTAGAACATCGTGTCCTAAAACAATATCGGTTATCAATCCGGGGAAGTGCTCTAACGAACCCTCTGTAATGAAGTAATATGTGTACTCTTGTCGGTTCTTCCAAGGTTAGGCCATAGAGGGTATATAATTAAAACACAAGTTAACTCTATCAACTTAACTTTAATACTAAAATCAAATATATTCCTTGGATATCGCCAATTAGCAAAAAGGTATTTCCTGTTTGCTAATCGGCACATTCTGCTACACAGCATTATCCATTTTTAGATATTCAGCATATACGTATTACAAAATAATATTTTATTGCAATCTATTTGGATATGAACCTGAGCCACATAACCTGGTGCTCGGGTCAATCAACTTATAATATAGTTACAATATAAAACCTTTTTTTTATGTTAAATAAAATATAAATTCTTAATACCTACCTATATAATCTCACCTCCTGGGGGTAAAAGGAAGAATTTTTATTGTATTGGCCAAAATAAAAATTATTTTGATATACTCTAAAAAAATAACAATGTATAAGTATTATAATAACCCAAGACATAATTGAAATATAAATAAAACTGAAATATAATAGTAGTACGATTATCCTTACTGATTTACATAAACAAACAAAACTAACCTAAGACAATTATATAAAAACGACCTTAACTAAACATAATAAACAATCAACATCTCGCTTTACTGCCTGTTTTGTTCTGTTTTTATGAAAAGTGCATTCCTTATTGTTTTTAATTATTTTTACATTAGAACCTAAATCTTCTACGACCTCGTAAGGACCTTCGAATAATTGTTGTAATTTATCGCCCGTCTCATTTTTTATGTATAACTTATCTTGCGGCTGATAATTCATAGGATTTGCATTTTTATCGTAACGAGTCTTTCTTTCGATTTTCGAGATTTGGAGGTTGTTCCTTGCGTCTGCCGCTGCCCTTTTGAAACCTTAGTTTTATATGAAACCTTTTACTTTACTAATGTTAGATGTTAAATGAAAAGTACTTGGGAAAGAAAAAAAATAATTGTACTCTAAAAATGATTCTCAGGGGTGGTTTCCTCCGAACTTAAACAATAACAGAACTATAACTTGAAATAACGTAGTTAATAAAGTTGAGCGCCACGTGGTTTTCTTTCTTTTTTTTATACAAAGAATAGGTTAACCCCGAAACTATGAGTTAGTTAAGCATTCACTATATAATCCACATTCAGTAGGAAGGAAGTTGAAATAAAAATTCCACAAGTTAAGCAATAACAATAAATATGGATTTAATGAGTGTAAAATGTATAAATATAAAATTTATGTCAAATCTATCCTAAAAATAAATATATCAACTATGTTAGTGGGTGAAGCCCTTAAGTTTACAATTTATAAAATTACAATGGGTGAAGCCCTTAAATTTACAACTTATAAATTTACAATGGGTGAAGCCCTTAAGTTTTACAAATGATGCGAGATATGAATTTTCAGCTTGAAAGGTTGACTTTGGTGAAAACTTCCTTAGATATACTTTAGGTACTTATATTAATGGAAGTACTAGTTTGGAAGCCTCCCTGCCTTCTTGGGTATCAGACCAAATTAGTGTTCCCTCAGCAGTGGAGGTATGCCTCGAAGTCCATAAGTTCTTATCACACCATAAAATCGGTTTAACGGTAGATAGGAAATTTTAGATACTTATTCCAGTTTCAGTTGATTTGTGAAACAAAAATCTATGAAGCCAACCGCTAAAATAATTCATAATAAATTACTTACAATGATTACAATGATTACATCATCAACTCTCTGTGAAGTTAATTTTTCTATCTTTAAGAACAAGTACATTTTGTTTTGTTTTTTTTTTAGAGCTAATGAAATAAGCTAAATAAATATTAAAATAAAATAACTTCACCAGAGAATTGTTGAAGAAAGGGAAATAATTATGAAGAATTATTCAAGGGAGGGAAGGAAAGAATTTAGGGAATGTGAAGGTAACACGAGGTCACGTGTCCTAAAATGTTAAATAAAATCCAGAGATTTTATACAAAATCCGTTAATAAACACTAAAACTATTAGAAGGTAAATATGGAATCTTACCTGTAGGAATATAATAATTAATGAAATAATTCGATTATTAAAAATTAAGTTTGATATTTGAAGATATATCCCACAGCGGTTGAACTGTTGTCTTTCTTAGTAGACAACTTAGATAGGAAAGAGAGCTTGCTGTTTGCGATCACAGTTCACCTCCACTTAGGACGATATATGTGACAGTAATTAACATCAAGTCCCTGGTTATACGATACGGCAAAGCAACCGGAAGAATATCAAAGGCGACTGTGAAACTTCACGTTTCATTCCCTTAATAGCCGAAGAAAAAAAAAATTGAAATAATTTTTTTTTAAATAAAAAAAACAGGGTTAAAACCTCAAAAAAAAATGACCAGATTTTTATACAAGGTACTGGACAACCCAAAAAAAATCACAAAGGTACATGACCAGATTTCTAAACAAGGTACTGGACAACAAAAAAAAAATCACAAAGGTACATGACCAGATTTCTAAACAAGTTACTGGACAACCAAAAAAAATCACAAAGGTACATGACCAGATTTCTAAACAAGGTACTGGACAACCAAAAAAAAATCAAAAAGGTACATAATATGACTTAAGCCATAAAGAAAAAAACTAAAGAAAAAAGAAATCCGGAAAAAATTACTAGAATACTATAAAAAAAATACTAAACTACACCCCGCTGTTTAATATGATTGAGATCCATCACTACCACCAAACTACATGATCCAAATAAATCCAGCCTGATATCAAGATAGAGAGGAGTCAAGATGAAAGAGACTACCCAAAAGTTGAAATTGCACCTATGTAGCAGCAAAATAGGTCTCGTCTTCCAACTCATCTATAATGACACCAGAACAAGAATAATCAAATCACTTCACCTAATGACAATAACGAAACCTCAGCCATAGGAAACGTCCAGTTCAGAGTACTGCTTACTCAATGATATTATAGCATATCATTAACGCTAAAAAGAATAACCTGAAGGGTTATTTCTGAGATATTATTAACACCTACTGGTGTTAAAAAAAAATGTCATAATAGGGAGAAGAAAGAAAAGAAAGAGATAAAGCGTAAAAGTTGGAAGGTATAAAGATGGTCCAACATTAGCCATCCATTATTTGCACCGGGAATAGGCACTCATCACGAATCTTATCTGCGCAGTATACATTTGTTGTGAGGTAAAGGAATGTGGGAAAGAATATTGAACAGAAGTGTAATTTCAGTGCTGTCCCTCGTTACCCTCAGGCCGAACTGAAAACAACACAGGAAAGTGATTTCAAAAAATCACACCCCATTCAATTTCTTTAAATAATAAAAACGCAAAAATTAACTAAAAAAGAGAGGAAGGGATAACAAAGTATATCTTTACAGATAGATCGATAGATTTGCGTTTACTATCAGTAACAAATAACTAAGGAAAAAATATAAGAGATAAGAAAGAAGAAAAGGTAATATTCTCAAAGAGAATAATCGTCACAATAAGATATTTTTTTTTAACGTCGTAATCCGTAAGAGGATTTCCTACAACATCAGAAAGAATGAAACCAACGACAAAGAAATACTACAAATACGGTACTAAAGGAAACAGGCCATTATTCCGACACTAACATGTTACAAAAGCATGTCATACTCAAAGGTGTGGTAATAATTCCTGAACTTATCTGTAGCCTATCTGAAGTTATAAGGAAAACCTAGACAAGTCTTGAACCTACTAATAGAAAAGGCTCCGATATAAAGATACTATTGATAAGATAAAGTTAACTACCAGACCTTATCGAGATAAAGTACAATATCCAATGATCATCATCTGCTAAATAAAAATTGTTATTTAAATAAAATCAACAACTTAAAGGTAATAAAATAATTAAAGATATGAACACATTTAGTACTAATTCAAAGGAACAGTCTACTTTACAAGGCAACTGAACTTACTAAATATATTCGTAACCACTAATAAACGAGAAGGTACAAAGAAATTGAGATAGATTAAGTTTGGAAAGGAAAATTGAGTAAAACCAGTAAAAATTATGTATGCTCCTCTGTTTTGTAATGCTATAACGATTGAAATAATTTTCAATAAATCTCATTCTATTCAGATAACTAAAAAACGGTACTCTCAACTTTTGAGATAGATATTGTCAATTAAGACAAAGATAAGGTACGATAAGATAAACTTTACGTCACTACGTTGAGGTCTCCTCTGGAACGCAACACGATAGATAAGTGAAACGTAAAAAGATAAGATAAAGATAATTTAGTCTTTGTCATATGGGACAAGGCTAAAAGGTGAAATATATTCTCAGGAAAACTATCCCAAAGAATTCTTTACATAAAACTAATTAGGAACACCAACATTCATAGGTTCACGATATTCCCTTTATGCATAGTTTTCAAATTTAAATAATCATATAGAAAGTATGAATTAGTCAGACTCCCAAATTTCTAATTGCAGCAGGATCTCAGATAACCTATAGTTACCTCTAATTAATCCCTCATTGAATATATATAGCAAATCAAAACAGAGAAGGAACAGATGTAAGATATTAATAGGAAATAATTCCAAACTTATAGGAAATAGATAAAACGAATTAGCAGATAATTAATCAGAAGATATTTCAGAGTCAGATTCTGAATTTTCCACCTGGTGGTCACTTGAGTCAGCAGAAGATAAGATATTTTCCTTCAGGTCTTTGATATGCCAACGACCAATATTTTTACCATTTAAATCTTTCAGTTCATAAATCAAGGGAGAGATAACTTTATTTACTACACAATGTATGTATTTAGGCATGAATTTAGCAGAAATATATTGAGCTTTATCAGATTTAGGATATGTTTTTTTCCAAACATGATCTCCTGGATGGAATTCAATGTTCCTCTTACGGAAATTGTAACGTGCACTTGTTTTCACATATGCTTTATGAAGGCGCTTCCCAACAGATTCAAATATAGAAGGCATGGTTTGTGTATCCTGTAATCTATGAATCTTATCAGATATTTGAGGTTTATTAATAGGATTATCTACAATTTTTCCATAGAAAGAACCTACAACAGGTACGTTACGAGCAAATACTAAAAATGATGGTGTAAAATCAGTAACTTCGTGCTTAGAAAGACGAATTGCCTGAGCTATTTTATGTATTTCTAAATCCCAAGATCTATGATCTTCATAACAATATGAGCGTAAAGCAGTAACGATAGATTTATTCACACGTTCTGTATGATTAGCTTGTGGTGTAAAATTTGACGTATACCAAATATTTTGAACTTCAAATTTAGTCATCAATCAAGTTTTTAAATAACTGACTAGTGAATTGCTTACCATTATCAGTGGCTATAATTTGAGGTACTCCAAAAATTAAAAAGACATTATTTTCTAAAAATTTACAAATGGCTGGAGCGGTAGCTTTAGGCATAGTATGAATTAAGGTAAACTTAGTGAACCAGTCAACAACTACTAAGGCATATTGATTACCTTGACGGGATCTAGGATAAGGTCCTATCAAATCACAAGAGATGAGTTGAAAGGGAAATTCTATGTTGCGATATTGTCCCATTAGTCCAGCTTGTGGCAAATTTGTAGGCTTACATGTGGCACAAACCTGACAACGCCTTACATATCTGCGTACAGACTGTCTCATATTCGGCCAATAATACAACTCAGAAATTCGATCTAAAGTTTTGAATACACCAAAGTGAGCTGAAGTTGAGTCATCATGAAATTTGGTTAAAAGTTCAGACCTATTTGGAGTTGGAACCACAATTTTCCAATCAGTAACGTTACTCATATCGGCATATTTAGTGAAGACATGTTTATACAAGACATTATTTTCTACCTTGAAACTGGGATAACTATCAGGATCACTGGTAACCCTTTCAATCATCTCCTTGTAACAATTATCAGGCTTTAGTAAAGATAAATCTAAGACATTTACATCAGGTATACGAGAAAGGAAATCTGCAGGGACTGTTCCTGTAGATTTTCTATGAACGATAGAGAAATTATATTGAGACAATTGAAGAATCCAGCGAGCGAGACGAGGAGAGGGCTTTTTCATATTATTTAACCAGACAAGAGAAGAATGATCTGTTATGACAGTAAAGTGTCTACCTAAAAGATAATATCGAAAATGTTCTATCCCTAGAAGAACAGCTAAGGCTTCTTTCTCCGTAGTAGAAAATTTCTTTTGACCTTTCGTAAGTTTTTTACTCATGTAAGCTACTGGATGCTCTAATCCATCTTCAAGTTGAAAAAGAACACTACCGACTCCTACATCACTAGCATCACACATTAAAAAGAATGGACGATCAAAATTAGGACTACAAAGTACTGGTGCAGAAGTTAAAGCAACCTTGATATCTTCAAAAGCTTTCTGGGCTTCTGGAGTCCAAATAATTGGAGCATGTTTCTTTCGGTTAGTCAAAAGATCAGAGATAGGTGAAGAAAGAGTTGAGTAACTTTTTAGAAAGCGACGATAATAAGAAACGATACCTAGAAATCTGCGTACTTGAGTAGTAGTTTTTGGGACAGGATAGTTACAAATGACACTAGTTTTCTCACTGTCTATACCTAAACCATTTTTATCCAAAGTGTATCCTAAATATCGAGGTAATGGATATTGACTTTGCTTAAAAGGTGGAGAATCTCCAGTATCAATAAAATGTTCTAAGAGATGTGTTTTACCTAACTTATCCTTAGGACTAAGAGATTTAAATTTTTCAATAACCTGATTAAGTTTATCAGTTTCCGTTGAAGTTAAATTTGAGACATCCTGTACGGTATTAATTACATTTACAGATAAAGAATTTAAGTTCATAGTGAATTTAGAAAAATCAATTTTAATATTAAAAATTTTAAGAAAATCTATACCAAGTATGACTGTATGTTTTACTGAAGAAGGGCGACAAAAGTGACATTTATTAATATTTATAGTTAAATTGGCATCTTTCAACTTATCATGAACTTTATTCAATATCTCAAGATGTTTTTCAAAGGTAGGGGTACGAATTCTAATGTCATCTAAGTAATAAAAACAGTAAGGTTCTAAGGAAGGTCCTATGACTAAGTCCATTAGTCTACACATGGAAGCAGGAGCAGAAACTAAACCAAACGGAGAACATGTGAATTGAAAAAGTCCTTTAGATCGAACTGCAAAAGCTGTCTTAGGACGAGAGGATTTCTCTAAAGGTATTTGATAGAAAGCATGTTTCAAATCGATACTAGAAATATATCGAGTATCCCTAAGTTGACTAAGGATAACTTCAATATTAGGTAAAGCATATGAATCTTTATTTACGGTAACACTATTAAGCTTTCGACCATCAAAACAAACTCTATATGAACCATCAGATTTTTGAGTTAAACAAATAGGTGAACAATATGAAGATCTGCTTTCTTCAATAACTCCTAATTCAAGTAACTTATCAATTTCTTGGTTTAAGTATCCTTGTAAAGCTTGAGGTAATGGATATTGACTTTGCTTAAAAGGTGGAGAATCTCCAGTATCAATAAAATGTTCTAAGAGATGTGTTTTACCTAACTTATCCTTAGGACTAAGAGATTTAAATTTTTCAATAACCTGATTAAGTTTATCAGTTTCCGTTGAAGTTAAATTTGAGACATCCTGTACGGTATTAATTACATTTACAGATAAAGAATTTAAGTTCATAGTGAATTTAGAAAAATCAATTTTAATATTAAAAATTTTAAGAAAATCTATACCAAGTATGACTGTAAGTTTTACTGAAGGTAAGATAAATAATGTAATTGCCCGAGATATCTTATCTAATGTGACATAAGTTTCCACTGGACCAACCACATCATGAAGTTTTCCATCAGCGGTGGACACCTTGTTATATTGTCCTTTTAGAATGGGTAAAGATAAATCCTGAAGAAAATCAAGTCCTAACGAACCTATCAAACTTAAGTTACTACCGGTATCAATTAAACAAGAAAATGTTTTCCCGAAAATCTGTACATCAACATAAGGTCGATTGTCATGTTCCTTCCTATACAACAATGATTCCACACAACCAAAAGGTGAATTGTACTCAATTTCAAACCTTGAGCTATCAGAATTCTTATAAAATTTTCTAACAAAGTTAAGCCAAGAATTCCAGTCTTTCCTATCAAATTTAGATACTGTACGAGAAATAGGTGGTTTATGAAACTGGGTTAAAACATTGTCATGCAGAGAAGAACAATTAGGAAGTTGATTTATTGACTTTTTGAATTGTTTGAATTTTGTGTGTTGGAATTGGATTTTATTTTGCTTTTGTCTTTGTTTTTGTTTTTCTTGGATGAAGAAGTCCCTGGTTGATTTTTTTCTGCGGTTGGGAGAGATAGGGACGATACTCGACCGCCTTCGCAGTTTTTTTGACAATTAGTACATTTAGTTTTAACCACTCCAGGTGTACCACATCCATAGCAAAACAATTTTCGAGGCATAAGGCACTGACTATAGGTATGATTCTGATTGTTACAATTCCAACATACAATATTCGTATTCAATGCTGATACTTGACGGGAAAAAGTATTGTGCGGACGGTAAGAGGAAGTATGAGGTAAGCTTAAGTCAGGTTCAAGTAAATTTTGTTTTCGAGAACCAAAGTTAGAGGTATTTGAGTGTTGTGAGTACATGAATGTTTCCTCAAGTTTTTTACATTTAGTAGTTAAATCCGAAATTGTTAAAATATCTAGTAAAGCTAATGGTTGAACAAAATTAAGTAACAAATTGCGTTGAATGATTCTAATTTTAGTTGACTCATCTGGTTTGATGTCTAGCCTATTAAATAAACTACTCATAGAATTTATGAAAAGGGTAACTTTCTCATTAGGATGTTGTTTACGATTTTTAATTTCCTCTAATAAATCTTCATGGTAGTCATAAGGAAGAAAATCTGATTTTAATTTAGTTACAAGTTGACCCCAATCTTGAAATTATGTCCTATTATTCAAATACCAATAAAAAGCTTGATCGGTAAACAAGTCAGCGGCACTAGAGAAAAGTTCAGTATCGCTAACTCCCCTAGATATTTTTAAACATTCTACTTTTTCTAAAAAACTTGTAAGAGACTCTTTAGGAGAAACCCCAGAGAAATGTAACCCCCATTTATGAACCGGTACTGGTTTAGAAAAAGAAAAAGATTGATTGTCATTGACTGGTGTCGAATGAGCTTGGCTTGTACCCGATAATCGTGAATCTAACTCTCCTTCCAACAAGAGTATTCGTTGTGTAAGTATTTTTTTGAAAATTTCTTGTTCTGCCGTGAACTCATTTAAATTATGATTTAATCGAGTAGCTCTTGCATTTACATGACCTAACCGACAAGTTAATCTTAGATATTCTGTATCTCTGACAGTTCCTACAAAATCTTTAATTTTTTTGTCAAGATCCGCTAATGTGGTTTCAATACCAGCGATTTCTTGATCAATTTCTAAATTGTCAACATATAAAAGAGAGCTTCTACCAGAATATTCCTGTGCTAAAACACCTCGTAGTATTTTCCTACGTTCAGCTGAAGTAGCTAACACTGATTGACCCCGGTATGCTAATTCATGTTCGAGTTCATGATTGAATAGATAATCTACGTTCAATTTGAAATTTTGAGACATGATTTATTTTATTTTTAAAATGTAATTAAGGTAGAAACACAACAATAAAAAAAGATAACAGGTAAGACAACTTCGACACTAAACCTCTAAATTTGGTACCACTCGAAATGCAAATATTTAAGGTAAAAAGTAATCAAAATATATGTAAGGTATCAAGATAATAAGTTCACAAAAAAGTTCTTGAAAGTGTAAAAATATTTATAGAAACACAAGGTATTTTGTAAGATAACTTAAAAAAAATGATACACTTTCAAACACTATTTGTAAACTAAGTTTTCACCTCTGGTTTTCTTTAAGTGAGATATCAATCTTTCATAAGCCCTTTACAGAAATATAAATATATTCAATCCTCCTGACCAAATTCATACACACTTCAAATTATAGTATTTTCCCCATAATAGCCAAAAAAAACGATAGTTAAAGGCAAGATGAGTGATTACTGGAAGAAATAAATTTTACAAGAAAACTATAGTGAATAACACGTTGGGCGCCAAATGAAACCTTAGTTTTATATGAAACCTTTTACTTTACTAATGTTAGATGTTAAATGAAAAGTACTTGGGAAAGAAAAAAAAATAATTGTACTCTAAAAATGATTCTCAGGGGTGGTTTCCTCCGAACTTAAACAATAACAGAACTATAACTTGAAATAACGTAGTTAATAAAGTTGAGCGCCACGTGGTTTTCTTTCTTTTTTTTATACAAAGAATAGGTTAACCCCGAAACTATGAATATATAGTTCTGTCCAGTTAGTTAAGCATTCACTATATAATCCACTATTTGATATTTTGAATAGTGTGTCTATAAATTCAGTAGGAAGGAAGTTGAAATAAAAATTCCACAAGTTGAGCAATAACAATAAATATGGATTTAATGAGTGTAAAATGTATAAATATAAAATTTATGTCAAATCTATCCTAAAAATAAATATATCAACTATGTTAGTGGGTGAAGCCCTTAAGTTTACAATTTATAAAATTACAATGGGTGAAGCCCTTAAATTTACAACTTATAAATTTACAATGGGTGAAGCCCTTAAGTTTTACAAATGATGTGAGATATGAATTTTCAGCTTGAAAGGTTGACTTTGGTGAAAACTTCTTTAGATATACTTTAGGTAATTATCTTAATGGAAGTACTAGTTTGGAAGCCTCCCTGCCTTCTTGGGTATCAGACCAAATTAGTGTTCCCTCAGCAGTGGAGGTATGCCTCGAAGTCCATAAGTTCTTATCACACCATAAAATCGGTTTAACGGTAGATAGGAAATTTTAGATACTTATTCCAGTTTCAGTTTATTTGTGAAACAAAAATCTATGAAGCCAACCGCTAAAATAATTCATAATAAATTACTTACAATGATTACAATGATTACATCATCAACTCTCTGTGAAGTTAATTTTTCTATCTTTAAGAACAAGTACATTTTTTTTTGTTTTTTTTAGAGCTAATGAAATAAGCTAAATAAATATTAAAATAAAATAACTTCACCAGAGAATTGTTGAAGAAAGGGAAATAATTATGAAGAATTATTCAAGGAAGGGAAGGAAAGAATTTAGGGAATGTGAAGGTAACACGAGGTCACGTGTCCTAAAATGTTAAATTAATTCCAGAGATTTTATACAAAATCCGTTAATAAACACTAAAACTATTAGAAGGTAAATATGGAATCTTACCTGTAGGAATATAATAATTAATGAAATAATTCGATTATTAAAAATTATGTTTGATATTTGAAGATATATCCCACAGCGGTTGAACTGTTAACGTCTTTCTTAGTAGACAACTTAGATATGAAAGAGAGCTTGCTGTTTGCGATCACAGTTCACCTCCACTTAGGACGATATATGTGACAGTAATTAACATCAAGTCCCTTGTTATACGATACGGCAAAGCAACCGGAAGAATATCAAAGGCGACTGTGAAACTTCACGTTTCACTTTGTAATCTATATTTTAGTTCAAGAGGATAATTGTCAAAATTATACAGAGGATCTATTGTATTTGTCAAATTTGATGGTAAAATTGCCGATTTTCCGAAAATTAGCTCGTATGGCGTATATTTGGTCTCGATATGAACTGTATTGTTGAACGAGAAACACCAATATTGCAGCCACGAGATCCACGAATCTGAATATTTAGCCACATGCATTCTTAAGTAGGCTCCTAAATTTTTGTGAGTATTTTCGAGTGCTCCTAATGTTTGGTGGTGATATGCTGTTGAATTTAATTGATTAATTTTCAAAAGATCACATGTCTCCTTGAATATACTCGACATAAATTCAGTGCCCTTATCCGTGAGGATTTCTTGAGGTATACCATACCTCAAAATAAAATTTTCCACAAATGATTTTGCAACCGTTGTGGATTCTTTATTTTTCAAAGGGTAGTATTCAACAAATTTACTCAGATCACATTGTAAGGTTAGGATATATCGGTTACTTTCCGAATCCTCTTCCAATGGACCAACGAGATCTAAATGAATTTTTTGAAATCCGTACCTTGCTGTGGTTGTGAGTTCCATGGGTTGTTTATGAGGTTTAGAATCCTTATAGCGTTGACAATCTTCACATTTCTTAATAAACCGTTCAACGTCCCTGTGTAAACCTGGCCAAGAATATGATTTTCTTATATTATTAAAAATTCTACTTATACCGGCGTGACCTCCCGTTAGTAAAATGTGGTAATCATTCAAAATAATTTGTCTGGTTTCTTCATCATTAATAAGCTTAACACCTTTTACAACTGATATTTTTATACCTAGCTTTTCTAGCATGTTTGAGAATTTTAAAATATTTTCCAGGATTAGTGCGCACTCCTGATTTTTATATATAATTTATTCCGGAATTTTATATATTTTCATAACTGTCTTCAGATCTCTCAACGTAGTACCTAAGTCTATCGCTGATCGAGGGTCCTGAAGTATATAAACAATATTTAAATCTTTTATACATATTAAATTTCCTTTTTATAATCAAACATTTTATCTTTTATTAAGCTATTAAATTCCTCGGTCTTTACAGGCCTCAGTTCAAAACAATTCTTTGGTGCTTTTATCAACTCAACAATTCCAGGGTGATCAGTCCTTTCATTTGTAGAGTTTCTAACATTACCTTCGAAATTTTTTGTCTGAGCTCTGGTCATGACGTAATTTGTTGCATCTATAACTTCGTTCATTTCTTTTAAATTACCTGAAGAGATCTCTATTCTCGAAAGAGCATCGCTCGTAACATTTTCTGTTCCCCGTATATACTTTACGACAAAATCATATTCCGCTAACGCTAATCTAAATCTAGTTAACCTACTACAAGGATTAACCATATTGAATAAATAAATTAATGGTCTGTGATCGGTGTGTATTTCAAACCCTCTTAGATATTAATACGGTCTAAAATGCTTTACCGCCCAAACAATAGCTAATAATTCTTTTTGTATAGTTGGGTAATTTTTCTCAGCTTTATTTAGCATTCTGCTGGCGTATGCAATTGGTCTGTCATCCCCATTAGATAGAACTGCCCCGATTGCTATGCCTGATGCGTCCGTTTTTAAAATAAATTTATTCTCAGGAGAAAAATTTGGATATTGTAGGACCTCAGGATTTCTTAAACAACATCTTAATGTATCAAAAGATTCTTGACATTCATCTGTCCAAACAAAAGGTATTCCTTTTCTCGTTAATGTATTTAACGGTGCCGAAATTTCAGCAAAGTTTTTAATGTATCTCCTATAATAATTTACAAATGCCACAAATCGCTTTACAGCATTTGCATCGTTTGGTATCGGATATTTTCCGATTGCTTCAACTTTTGAAGGACATGGGCAAATACCTCCAGCCGAAATTACATTCCCCAAATATAAAAGTTCTTTCTTTAAAAATTCACATTTATTTGGATTCAATTTTAAATTTACTTTTCTTAATCTTTGTAAAACCTTTACTAAATTTCTGTTGTGAGTAGTTAAATTTTGGCCAAATACAATTAAATCATCTAGATAAATAAGAGCACACTCGTAATTTAGACCTACCATTGCTATTGTCATAGCACGAGAAAAAGAACTGGGACTGATTTTTAATCCCATCGGTAGACGTTTCATTTGAAATTGACCTTTGTCGGTACTAAAAGCTGTAAATGGTCGACTAGAAGGGTCTAGTTCGATTTGGTAATACCCTTGTGACAAATCAAGGTGTGAAAAATACATTGCGCCTGAAAGAGAATCTAAAATATCCGTAATACACGGCAAGGGAAATTTATCATCCAATATCTGTTTATTTAGCAACCTGTAATCTATAACTACGCGCCATTTTTTATTTCCTGAATTATCCACTTTTTTGGAACTAGAAGTAAGGGAGACGAAAACGCTGATCGTGCTTCTTCTATAATATCGTTCTTTAACATTTTTTCAATTTCTTTATCTAAAATTTCTTTTTGAGCATGTGGTATTCTGTAGGGTTTTACATATACTGGCTTAGCATTATTTTGTAAATGAATTTTTCTTTATATATATTGGTCACCGTTAATTTATTATTTCGTAAATGAAATCTATCAGAAAATTTTGTGCAAATTTTTTGAATTGTAAACTTTTCTTCTTGGTTTAAATGATCTAAATGTAATAACCTTATTAATTCATCAGCTCGTTCCACTAATATATTGTTACTGTCTCCAAAGTTACATAGTTTAAAATCACTCATTAGCACAACTTTGGGTTTAAAATTTTTTATTTTCACCTCCTGGTCCCTAACATTTAATATTTTAACTGGTATTGTGTTATTAATTGGCCTAGCTAAAATTCCTCCTACAAAAACGCCTTCGCATATTTCTTCCTGTTTGACAACGCAATCTTGTGTTATATTATCAACTTTACAATTTAAAATAATTTCACATCTTGCAGGTATTAATGTGTACAATTCAAAATTTGAAACCATAGGCAAAACGACCTCGTTGCCGTTGTAAGAAAAAGAAAACTCAAATGTTTCGTAATTTATGATCACTTGGTATCTATAGAAAAAATCTGATCCTAAAATACCGTTCATTTCCGTATTAAATTCTTCAACTACCTGAAACTTATGGTATAACTCTACTCTATTAATACTTAACGATACATTTGCTGAACCTATCGAAAAAATTGAACCTGCAATTCCTTTTATTTTAATGCTTTCTCGAGTATTTATAATAACATCCTTACTTATGCAATTTTTGAAAATAATACTTGTTGACGCCCCAGTGTCTACTAAAAACCTAACGTTTCTGCTTTTACTTGATAATTCTATGAAATTTAAACCACCTGTATTGAATAAAGTTTTTTCAGTTTGATTTTTAGTTCTATTGGGAACGAAAAAATGTTGATTCCTCATTACTATTATTTGTTTGACTCCCATTACTGTTTTCAGATGCTGTTGGCATTGCATTATACAATTGTGCATTATTTTGATATGCACCGCGACGTCCTCTATAAAAATTTGAATTCGAACCCGTTCGCATATTTCTCTGACCTCTGTTATTGTGTTTAGTAGAATGATAATTTTGGTTATACGCACCTCTGGCTGTACGGTTTACAAAGGGATTATTTTTATAATTATTTCTTTGGAATCTTGCATTGAAGTTAGAACGATGACCCCTGTAATGAAATGATTGAGGATCGTTGGTGTGTAATTCTGCGTCTTTTGCGCCTTGAATTGCATCGGATAATTTTGAAAAATTTCTAGCTTTAATTATTGTCCGCAATTCTGGATTTTGAAGTCCATTTGCGAACGCGTCTATGGCCATTTTTTCATTTACTTCACGTAACATAGCGAGATTTTCAGGTTTATTTTCAGATTGAGCGAAAGTAAGGTTAACCAACAAATCTCCACAAATCTGGCAAATTGATCCACTGTTTTATTGTGTTGCTTTGCATTAATAAGTTTAAAAGATAACATTGATGCTGATTTTTTCGCAATAAAATGTTGTGTAAGGTCAGAAATTAACTCTGCGTTAGTATTATACGCGGTTTTTAGTCGCATTTTGGCATTTTGTGACAATCTAGTTTTTAATACGTATGTCGTTAATAACTTTTATCCTTCGTTATTTAATAGTTCGTCGTATAGTTCAATGGCATCTATAAGCTGCTTTGTGCTATTTTCTGATCCGTCCATGACAGGTAACAGAACTGCTGCGGTTTTTAGATCAAATTTTTCGGCCATCTCTGATTCGTTCTCGGATACAGTTGAATCAGAATTATCTTCACTTTCCGTAATGTCTTTGTCTTGTGTGTCTTTTAGTCTATTTGTCAAAATGTCTCTGATTGCCCCAAAATACTTTTTTATATTTACTATAAGATTTTGTACCTCTGTTTTCTGGGCTATGTCGGCATTAGATTTATTGAATTCTAATTTGAGATCATTAAAATCTGCATCAAGTTTATCTACTTTTTTCAATTTATTCTTAGTTTTAGTTAAACTTTTTCTGACTGAATTATTATCTTTATTTAAATTTCTGTGAAAAACTCGAACCTCCTCCAATAAATATCGAAAATCATTTAAAGACATTACCTATTTTCATGTTAATCCTTTATCACTCGCACTAACACTTAACACTTACACTATTGTTTATTGTTTCTTCTCCTTGTAGAACAAATACGGACATATTTTTATCCTACGCTGTTTCAGACTAGTTCTTGACTCCTTGTAATTTCTCGTCTTATTTTACTCTCTAACTTATTTTTACACTTAATGTATATATATGTTATGATGAACCCTAGTACCAATGCAACGAAAATGAGCTCAGCAATATTTTTGATTGACCATTCCATGCTTTGCTCTAGACTGTTCGTTTGTCCTCCACTGTTTCCTGCTTGAACAATTATAATTTCTTCCTTCTCTTTTGACTCCTGTCCACCCATTGCGGCTTTATTTCACTATTATTACTTAACCGAAGAAAATAGATTTTTATTAAATGTTGCTATAACTCAAACGGTAATATCTCTATTTAAAAAAAAAACTTTTTAATTTTTCCATTTTTTCCCCTCAATTGACCTAACACTGGCTAAGGGTCGCCATGTAATGAAGTAATATGTGTACTCTTGTCGGTTCTTCCAAGGATAGGCCATAGAGGGTATATAATTAAAACACAAGTTAACTCTATCAACTTAACTTTAATACTAAAATCAAATATATTCCTTGGATATCGCCAATTAGCAAAAAGGTATTTCCTGTTTGAAAATCGGCACATGCTGCTACACAGCATTATCCATTTTTAGATATTCAGCATATACGTATTACAAAATAATATTTTATTGCAATCTATTTGGATATGAACCTGAGCCACATAACCTGGTGTTCGGGTCAATCAACTTATAATATAGTTACAATATAGAACCTTTTTTTATGTTAAATAAAATATAAATTCTTAATACCTACATATATCATCTCACCTCCATATTGACGTCATCGATTTTCCATCTGAGCTCATAAGTATCGGTGATGGAGACTACATTTCCATTAGCTAAACGGGCCTTCGTTCCTAGACGAGTGGCAGTTTGCTTTCTTTGGGAAAATGTATTAGCTACTTGATCACCAATATATGATCTAGCTGCTCCGGTATCTAACAACGCTTGAAATTTGTGATTACCTATTTCGACGTCTATGTGCGGACGGGGGTCGTTCATTTCTGCCGGCGGCGTTTTGGTATGAGAGGCAAAGATTTGCGGAAGCTGTGTCCCTCTCCTCGGGACAGCTTCGGATTAGTTTTCCTGCCTCCTGCAGGAACAATCACGGGAAAGTACCCCTTCATTATTGCAACGGGAACAGAATATCTTCGGCGGGTTTTGGCAGTTGTTTCGGTAATGTCCAGCTTCTCCGCAGCGGAAACAAATCGGTTTACGAGAAGCTGATCCAGACGGCTGCTGTGTCGTATTCGGAGGGGGACGACGAGGAGTATCGGACGGTGACGATTGACTGGAGCTTGCGACGGGTACTCTGGACGGACCAGGAGTAGAGTTGTGAGACGGGTATCTTGGTGCTATTGGCTGCGGACGGGGATTTGATCCACAGTTCGGTCCACTGTGGCTGGGTATGTATTGGAGTTCTTTCCTGAGGAGCTCATATTCCCTTACCACCTGACAAAATGAGGAAAAATCCTCAAAGTCCCCTTTTCGGACTTGTAGACGGTATTCCGGCAACAGGTTGCGGTACAGCCATGCTAACTGTTGTTCGGGAGTTAGCTCTCCATGACGGTTGACTGGAGCTTGCGACGGGTACTCTGGACGGACCAGGAGTAGAGTTGTGAGACGGGTATCTTGGTGCTATTGGCTGCGGACGGGGATTTGATCCACAGTTCGGTCCACTGTGGCTGGGTATGTATTGGAGTTCTATCCTGAGGAGCTCATATTCCCTTACCACCTGACAAAATGAGGAAAAATCCTCAAAGTCCCCTTTTCGGACTTGTAGACGGTATTCCGGCAACAGGTTGCGGTACAGCCATGCTAACTGTTGTTCGGGAGTTAGCTCTCCATGACGTCGCATCAGAGTTTGTAGCTCGGTTATGTATGTTGCGGCGGACTCATTTCTTCTCTGTAGACGACGGCTTATCTCAGCCTCCAAGTCGTCCTCGTGATTAACGGGGTAGAAGAAAATTCGGAAATCGGTTTCAAATTCCTCCCAGGTCGTGTACCTGCTCCGGTTGTTACGGTACCAAAATGCGGGTTCACCTGATAGTAATTCCGGTAACACCGGCAGTAATCTATCTTTTTCTATATTCTTGGCCGTACATCTTCTCAATTCTCTCTATAAACGAGGCAGGATCTCACCGGTTTCCAAAGTTCACTTCCCAATCGTGTACATTTAATGGAGAAGTTGACATAGCGGTATCGGTATCGGGTCGGTCCGAAACGGGTCGTGTAGAAATATTCTCTTTCCTTGAAAACCTTACAAGTCTCCTTCTTTTCTCCGGAACGGTTCCAGCAACTGATAAGTTTCTCTTTTCTAGTTCGGTATTAAGACCCTCATTTCTCAGTAAATATACCCAGCTTACTCGATTATCTGTACCTTCCTCCACGGTCGGTAACTGGGCCGGTACTCCAGGAACTGATTCGGATTTCTTAGTTTCGTCCTGAGCGGACAAAACGGGCAATCCAAGATCTGCGGAGTTTCTCCTTGACATTAGCTTTTCAACTCCTCCCAAGCTCTCTCTGCTTCCTTCTTATTCTCAAATCGGCAGCAACAACAACAAAATCTAATATCGGCAAAACGGTTCCTCTCGAAAGAAAATTAACAGGTCACTCTCAATGATCTAGTCCCTTCTCAACTCGACCATACGGCGAGAAAAAAAACAATGTAAATCGGTCCAGCAACAATACTCTTAATCAGGAAAAAAAATCAAAAACGGTTCCAACTATTCTCAACAATCAGCTCTCTCTGTAACTTGCTAGAAACAGAATAAAAAAAATCTCTGCCCAAAACAACAAACAATACCAAAAAATAAACAATACCAAAAAATAAACAATACCAAGAAACAAAAACGGAATAACGGTCCCTGTTCAAATCAACAACCAGCTCTCTACAATAATACGGTAAGCAAAAACGAACAAAAAAAATGGTTTCTATAAAATCAACAAATCAGGTCAAATACGATATACGGACACAAGAGAAAAAAAAATAATAACGGTTCCTAAAAAATTAACAAATGAGTCCCTGCTCGGGCGCCAAATTTGTAACGCGTTTTCTTGTACACGTGGTCTTCTACCACTCGAACACGTCACTATGGACACCCTTAGCTGAAAATCTTTCTACGGAATGCTCGGGCGCCAGATTCTTAACGTGGTTTGCTCCACGGCCCCTTGACCCTTAGTGTCAAGAGTTCCAGATAGCCTCAGATGGAGGTTACGGAAATTTCCAGGGGTCTTGTTGAATACAGACGTTTTAAATATCGGTCTTTCAATCAATATTTACGGTTGATAACGAATTAAACTTTAATTCTCTAGTTCATTAATACTCTGTGGTCCTTTTATTCCTTAATCTACAGGGATAAGCAAAGTCCGGAAAACCCTTGTGATGCAAGGAGGCACGGGAACTACTAGAATGCGATTATAATAAAATATATTTCCAAGGAAAGGTGATAGAGCGTTTAAATCTGCCGGGTAATCGAACGAGTTGTGGCTAAGCCTCTTCCAAGTTCAAGTAACCCTTCGGATTCAACGGAGACACGGGAATTTACTGAGACAAATAATTTGCCCACGGAATAAATGTTTAAATCTGCCAGGTAATCGAACAAGTTGTGACTAAGCCTCTTCCAAGTTCAAGTAACCCTTTGGATTCAATGGAGACACGGGTATTTACTGAGACAAATAATTTGACCACGGATTGGATGTTTAAATCTGCCGGGTAATCGAACAAGTTGTGGCTAAGCCTCTTCCAAGTTCAAGTAACCCTTCGGATTCAACGGAGACACGGGAATTTACTGAAACAAATAATTTGCCCACGGAATAAATTTTTAAATCTGCCGGGTAATCGAACAAGTTGTGGCTAAGCCTCCTTTAAGTTCAAGTAATAAATAATATAAGACTTAATAATAGTGTGATTATTTTTAGGTACCCGAATTCATATTGAGAGAGTGATAAGAAATGTAAAAAAATATATAGGATTTTGCTTGGTAATGTACCTAAATTAAAGTCATTTATAGGTATTTTTCATGTTTTATTTGTATAGCAATTTGTTATCATGTGTGCATGTGTCTATTCAGACTCTCTTTCACATAAGAAATTATTCGCTCTTTTTTCAAGTACTCTGAGGATCTTTTAGTTCTGTTTTTGTGGCTCATGTCTCAAAAATTTGAATTCATGAAAGGGTTTGGTTTGAGGTTTGATTTCAAAAAGGGTTGGAGAACCTTTTCCCCACTCTGGCGCTTTAGAGGTACATGCAGTATCTTCAATGAACTGTTTTTCATCACGGACATAATCCAACATTTGCCATAACATTGCAAACACATGCTTGCATCTACCCAATATTCCACCCACACAATTGCATTTACCCCAGATCACTTCGCCATCTCCATTAATTGAAGCTCCGGAGGTGTAAATAGTTTTTTTCATACTTGCATGAACCTTGGTTTTAATAATATATGTATTCCCGTTGTCATCATAATGAATTAAAGCATTTTGAACTTTGTTCGCTTTGAATATTCTATATCCCAAATTATGGGGCTTAATCATCCCTTCATTATTGTCATCTTTGAATTTCAGAATATGTTCTTCTCTAAAATTGCGTGGATATTTCGACAAATTTTTTGTCCATGACCCTTTTGGAAAACTAGAACAATTTTATTTTACTATGGTATTGCGCTGGTAACATTGTGACACTTACTTATCTTTGTCCATGATAGAAGTGTGGCGAATAATAAATATAGGTATCGAACTGGTGGTGCACTTTACTAAAATATTAAAATTAGAAAATGCAACAAAAAAACAATTGACATAAAATATGTTTATTTTTTATACATTAAATCAATGCGACATTTTTCTGAAGCGAAATGTTCAATCACCTTTTTATTAAAATCGGGTATTGTTTGTATACATTTTTTTTCAATACTAAGTACAGAAAGTGCATACAGCCGATCCTGAGACATGGTATTTCGGAGAAAAGTTTTGATTCTTTTCAGTGTCGAAAAACATCGCACGCTCTCTACTGAAGTCATTGGTATAGTGCGCCCATGCCGGCCGGCCCAATTCGTCATACTTCGGGTGCTCTCCGTAATCTTCGGTTCGCACGTGCGGCGCTCGAGAACCGACTCATTACTCGGTACATTTCTATGAACTATCTTTTGTTTCACGCGTCAGGCGTATTAATTCGTATCTCATACAAGATGTATTATACTCGATAGTCGAAATTCTGTAAAGTGAGTCAGAGCTATGTAATCAACACTTTGGTTAAAGAGCAGTTGCCATATGTATTCTAGAGAGAAATGCTTTTTATTTAGGACTATTAAGAGCCCTTCAAAAATGATGCGCTCATGAAGTTCGCTTCTGCAATTGATTTTATGGACAGTAAGAGCGATGAGTCACTGTACAGAATTTCGACTATCGAGTATAGCAGTCCTCGTGCACTCGCCGAAGCGCACGAATCACGATATTAGTTTAGTAAAGCGCTTAAAATTGGAAATTTAATTTTTTATACGTTTTTGTATGTTTAAAAAATAAATATTTAAATGGTAATTTAAAAATAAAGATGAAGTAATATTTTGTAATTTTTAAATCTTTTGAATTGGTGGTTCAGTGCACGAGTGCACTTAAGGTACAGCCGCCACTGGGTATATATTTTTAACTTGAAACAAATAAAGTACACAATTATTGTGAGAAACCTTTTTATCTAATATATATTATGTATAAACTTAATAATTTTAAAAATATCTAGTTAGTTTATAATTGAAATATGGCAACATTGACATTATTAAGTGAGTTAAAAGTAGATAGCTGTACACTAATTACAGTTTCTGCTTTCCCAGTTTTCTACCTTATACCTACTTTCAACACATGCCGCTAGAGTGCACTTAAGGTACAGCCGCCACTGAGTATATATTTTTAACTTAAAACAAATAAAGTACACAATTATTGTGAGAAACCTTTTTATCTAATATATATTATGTATAAACTTAATAATTTTAAAAATATTTAGTTAGTTTATAATTGAAATATGGCAACATTGATATTATTAAGTGAGTTAAAAGTAGATAGCTGTACACTAATTACAGTTTCTGCTTTCCCAGTTTTCTACCTTATACCTACTTTCAACACATGCCGCTAGATAGCACTACAATCGATCCACCGCAAAATGGCGTCATATAAAACCATCAATTACTTCATTCCAATACCTATGAATGTACTGAATGGACCGAAAGTTTTAATCAAGTAAAATAAAAATACATGTATGCCGGATGTCCCAAATACTTCAATTAAACGGAATTGTAACCCAATTTGTTCAACCAGGTAATTTTTATATTTACTACCTCACAACATTAACAAAACTAAAGTAAGGGAGTAAGGAGGGAGCAGTATTTTACATCTTGAAAATTTATCACTTACTATAATACCGCAGCAAGAAAATAACAAAAAAAATTCAAAGCCTAATTTAACCAAAAGAAAAAAAAAAGGAAAAAAAAAGGAACTTCGTTACACCTCCCGTTAGTAAAATGTGGTAATCATTTAAAATAATTTGTCTGGTTTCTTTATCATTAATATTGTTTACAGCTTTTTTAGTATGCTTGAGAATTTGAAAATATTCTCCAGGATTAGTACACACTCCTGATTTTCATATATAATTAATTCCGGAATTTTATATATTTCCATATCTGTCTTCAGATCTCTCAACGTAGTACATAAGTCTATCGCTGATCTAGAGTCCTGAAGTTTATTAACAATACTTAAATCTTTTATACATATCAAATTCTCCATTTTATAATCAAACATATTTCATCTTTTATTGAGCTATTGAATTCCTCGGTCTTTACAGGCCTCAGTTCAAAACAATTCTTTGGTGCTTTTATCAACTCAACAATTCCAGGGTGATAAGTCCTTTCATTTGTAGAGTTTCTAGCATTACCTTCGGAATTTTTTGTCTGAGCTCTAGTCATGACGTAATTTGTTGCATCTATAACTCCGTTCATTTCTTTTAAATTACCTGAAGAGATCTCTATTCTCGATAGAACATCGCTCGTAACATTTTTTGTTCCTCGTATATACTTTACGACAAAATCATATTCAAGGATTAACCATATTAAATAAATAAATTAGTGGTCTGTGATCGGTGTGTATTTCGAACTGCCTTAGATATAAATACGGTCTGAAATGCTTTACCGCCCAAACAATGGCTAATAATTATTTTTGTATAGTTGGGTAATTTCTCTCAGCTTTATTTAGCATTATGCTGGCGTATGCAATTGGTCTGATATCCCCATTAGATAGTTAATTTATCATTTCGTGAATTAAATCTATCAGAAAATTTTTTGAATTGTGAACTTTTCTTCTTGATTTGAATGATCTGATTGGAATAACCTTATGAATTCATCAGCTCGATCCACTAGTATATTGTTACTGTCTCCAAAGTTACATAGTTTAAAATCACTCATCAGCTCAATTTTGGGTTTAAAATTTCTTATTTTTACCTATTGGTCCCTAACATTTAATATTTTGACTGGTATTGTCTTATTAATTGGCCTAGCTAAAATTCCTCCTACAAAAACGCCTTCGCATATTTCTTCCTGTTTGACAACGCAATCTTATGTTAGGTATATTTTCAACTTCACAATTTAAAATAATTTCAAATCCAGCAGGTATTAATGTGTACAATTCAAAATTTGAAACCATAGGCAAAACGACCTTGTTGCCGTTGTGATAAAGAGAAAACTAAAATGTTTCGTAATTTATGATCACTTGGTATCCGTAGAAAAAATCTGAACCTAAAATACTGTTCATTTCCGTATTAAATTTTCAACTACCTGAAACTTATGGTACAGCTCTACCTTATTAGTACTTAACGATACATTTGCTGAACCTATCGAAAAAATTAAACCTGCAATTCCTCATATTTTAATGCTATCTCGAGTATTTATAATAACATCCTTACTTATGCAATTTTTAAAAATAATACTTGTTGACGCCCCAGTGTCTACTAAAAATTTGACGTTTCAGCTTTTACTTTAATCTATAAAATTTAAACCGCCTGTATGGAATGAAGTTTTTTCAGTTTGATTTTTAGTTCTATTGGGAACGGAAAAATGTTGATTCCTCATCACCATCACTTGTATGACTCCCATTGCTGTTTTCAGATTGTGTTGGCATTGTATTATACAATTGTGCATTATTTTGATATGCACCGCGATGTCCTCTTTAAAAATTCGAATTTGAACCCTCGTTTTTTGACCTCTGTTATTGTGTTTGTTAGAATGATAATTTTGATTATACGCACTTTTGGGATTATTTTCATAATTATTTCTTTGGAATCGTGCATTGAAGTTAGAACGATGACCCCTGTAATGAAATGATAAAGGATCGTTGGTTTGTAATTCTGCGTCTTTTGCGCCTTGAATTGCATCGGATAATTTTAAAAAATTTCTAGCTTTGCATTGTCCGCAATTCTGGATTTTGGAGTCCGTTTGTGAACGCGTCTATAGCCATTTTTTCATTTACTTCTCGTAACATAGCAAGATTTTCAGGTTTATTTCCAGATTGAGCGAAAGGAAGGTTAACCAACAAATCTTCCACAAATCTGGCAAATTGATTCACTGTTTTATTGTTTTGCTTTGCATTAATAAGTTTAAAAGATAACATTGATTTTTTCGCAATAAAATGTTGTGTAAGGTCGGAAATTAACTCATTGTTAGTATTATACGCGGTTTTTAATCGCATTTTGGCATTTTGTGACAATCTAATTCTCAACACGTATGTCGTAAATAACTTTTTTCCTTCGTTATTTAATAGTTCGTCGTATAGTTCAATGGCATCTAAGTAAATAGGCAGCACTGATTCGGCCTCATGGCGGAGGCGCTAACATGGGAATCTCCATAAGAAAATCATCAAAAAAGCTAAAGTCCAAATTAGCGAAATTTACTCAAAAAGTGGTGGGGGTAAATCGCGGCGGGGAGATGCTCTCGAAAGGCCTTATTATATACAGGGCGGATAAAAAGTAACATGCTCGAAAGGCCTTAACTATTATATACAGGGTAGATTAAAAGTAACGCGTATACAGGGTCGATGAAAAGTAGCATGCTCGAAGAGCCTTAACTATTATATACAGGGTGGATCAAAAGCAACATGCTCGAAAGGCTTTAACTATTATATATAGGACGGATAAAAAGTAACATGCTCGTAAGGCCTTAACGTCTATTATATACAGGCTAGATTAAAAGTAACGCGTATACAGGGTCGATAAAAAGTAGCATGCTTGAAGTGCCTCAACTATTATATACAGGGTGGATCAGAAGTAACACCCATGCTTGAAAGGCCTCAACTATTATATACAGGGTGGATCAAAAGTAACATGCTCGAAAGGCCTTATTATATACAGGGCGGATCAAAAGTAACATGCTCGAAAGGCCTTAACTATTGGATTAAAAGTAACATATACGCCTGCGCGAAGTTCGAAAGGCCTTACGGAAATCTTTTCAAATATCCATAAACAGCAGTAGATAATTCACCTTTTGAAACGATATCTCACATGATCTTTGTACACCCTGTTTTTCAACGTCACTAATATTTTTCTTCACAATATTGATATTTGCTTACGCCTTGTGAACGAGGTGTACAATGTCTTCGGCACTGGTTTTCTATTGTTACCTGATTATTTGTTTGAGGATTTTTAAAACACTCTGTATATTTTTAGACTTTTATATTGCAATTTTGAATTTACGTTTTACAATTTAAAAAAAATATATGCTACACATGTCATTGCAAAACATTATCGAATTTATGCTCTTCTGTTCGGCTGGACGGTGTGGGTTGGATACGTCTCGATGGATACATTACTCGTGGTAATTGTCTGAAGACGTGGTACAGTCTTTGATCTAGCTCTTCAGGTATCCAGTTAATACTAGTACTATACATATGCTCTTCTGTTCTCTTATCAGACAAATTTTCTAATTGAGTCATAATGTCTTTATCTACCAACGTTTTCAATAAACTCTTCAATTCAAAGTATATCATTTATATAGAGAAATGTCACGTGATCTAGTTAGGACCTTTGTAAATATTTTGTGGTATTTACAAAAATATTGGTGTTTACGATAATTGGTGTGTAATGCTCGAGCAAGGTTTGAACAATATTGAACAAAATGTTTGCATTGGTTCCTTTTTTCATCTCACAAAATCTTTCCAATTGTACATATAACAATTATTTTTAATATAAATAAGTTACTGCGGTTGATATTTTCAATGACAAAATAATCCACCACAGTATGTTGCAAAGTATTACTAATGACCCAAAGGTAGATATCGCTTGATCTCTTATCGCAATTTTAATCTATAGATCTATAATCTATCTATCGCAATTTCAATCTATAGGAAGCGTCATCTCCTCTCCTGAAGCAAATACTACACATATTGCTATATGTAGATTAAACTGAATGATATGAGCCGTTACGTATCTTTTCTACTATGAAATTTTGGAAACCAGATGCGATTAAGTATTTTGAAGAATCATTTAACCATATGTATTTTAATAATTCAATCCAATAATCTTACATTAATAATTTTGAAATATTTTCCATAATTAATAAGAAAAAAACAGGAAATTCGATATCGTTTCAATGCTACAATATTGACGTAATTGATAAGAATACAAACCGGAAATTTTTATCGTATCTTATAACAATGTTATTCTGCTTATATTTTCTACTTCTACTGAATTTCAGCACTGATGCATAAAACTAACTAACGCAAGCTGAATAATTTATTTTCTTTCAACACCAGTAAGTGACATCAACGATTCGTAGCAGCAAGTGCAGTGAAAAAAAGTGATATAAATATAAAAGTAAGTTTTTCATTTTGTGTAGTCTACCTTCAATTTATACTATTTAAATACAGTGTGTGCTATTTATTTTCCAAATTCCTCTGCCTTGTTCCATATTCAGTTCATACCACCAATAGGCCCCTTGCAGATAATTTTTTTATTGCATTAAAATGATCAATTATACGTAAATATCATCCCACAGGAATATTTTCAAATTTTGTTTGATATTAAAGTCGTAATAAATAATTGAAATTCAAACGACTAAAATGCCGCCAAAAACACATTTCATGCAACAGTGACGTCACAAGGTAATAATGCCAAGTTTTGACGTCTATCAAAGTTAATTTTGACGTTGTTTTTGGTGATTTTTTGAGAAAAAATGGTTTATCGGTATTGTATCGTGCCAGGTTGTGGAAGTACAACAATCTCCACTCTTGGAAAAACATTCATTAAGCTACCCATTGAAGAAAAACTCCGAAAAAGGACCCAGAGGTAAATTATCAGATTGTGCCTTTAAAAATCCTTCAGACATCTTAATATATAAAATTAACGATAAACAAAGAAACACAACAGTAAACACTATCAAACAATAAATTGATGCTAACATATTTCAAGTAAAAATGCTTTTAAAATGGATAAACGGGAAACCAGATTTGAAGTTTACATTTAGCGGACGACAGGTGTACCTTGTGACGTCACGACCAATTTCATTGTGTTTTCGTGTGACGTCAAATTTAAAGGGCTTCGTGAAACTTTCTTAGGGAATTTATGAGATAATTTTGAGTACTTCTTGGAAAAAAAATGTGGAAGGATATTTATTATACTTTAAGAGGTTTTTAGAATACTTTAAGGTAAAAATAAAAATCTATGCAAGAGGCCTATTCAATTCATGCTTTTGCAATACTTGCAATTTTTAAATATAGTATCAGTTATTTTTTCCTCGATGTTCTCCCATTTTCTTGTTAATACTGAAAAAATTGATTGAATTATTCAATCGTCATTATTTCAAATTCTCCTTCAATTTATACTATTTTAATATAGCGGGTGCTATTCATTTTTTAAAATCACTGAGTTATATTCACAACTTTTACCACTAAATTTTCGCAACTATAATCACTCGCTTTTCTCTCTAAATGTTTTTCGATAATTTATATTTTTGAGCGTTTCACCAACATATACTCTATAAATATCTAAGGACTCACAACAAATTTTATCTTTTCCAAATTTTTCTCAGGTGTCTCTAATTGTTTCCATGATTTAAATTGTTTTAAACATTTTGATCAACGCTTTAAGATCTTTCCCCTCACAGGAGAATAGTTTTCATTAAGTGTAAATTGAAGTTTTCCAGTTTCTGCAGGTGTCTCTGAATGTGTTTTGGATATTTTTTAAATGATCTTAGGCTATTTTCATATGGTTTTTCAATGAAAACGTAAATATAGTACTGCTTACAAGTTCTACACTGAGATTCAGTCTTGACAACCGGTACTTTCGAGTTATCGAATCGTATGGAAAGAGCCTAGGGATACAAATCTCTGGGAATTTTTTTAGTACTCTCCAGACACGATTTTCACTATCACAGTTCCAGTGTGGCAGGTAGAGATAATTCTAATAATTTTAAAGGTGTTGAAGGCATAAAATAATTCAACTTTTAGAAATACCTAGTACTCCTAGGATTTCAATATTAACCAGCGTTCCAGGTGGAATTAAGCTTCCCGAATATTCCTTAGATATTACTAGAATTAGATATTCAGTAAAAATTTTTGTATGCTCGAATAACATTAATATTTTGGTACATATTGGAATCAATTGAATACAACTGATGTGGAAACATTCAGATTCATGTTATTTCACAAGCTTTCCAAAGTTTTTTGATGCTGGCATATTCATAATTATCATTGGCCTGATCGTTACATGGTTCTCTCATAAGTTCGATGTTCCTCTGCAATATTTCTGATTTTGAAATAGATATCTAATATATTCAATATTTAAGGTTGTAAATCAATTTTTAACATTTTTTCTCTAACATGATTTTCAATTTGAGGTTGTGTATTCAAAGATATCAATCGATCATACTTATCAATAATTATAAATTTCGTTTAACAACTTGAAGCTATCGAAATCCTGAAAATATTCACATCTATGATTATTCTGTTTCAGTTTCTAGATTCTTCTATCAATAATAATTATTTATAGAACTTTGGAGCTTTAAGCCGAGTCCTCTGGAAGCTTCTTATAATAATTGGTTTAGGAGAATTTTTATAAATTTGAGTTTGAGGTAATATTGTACTATTAATAATTAGTTTTTTCTAACATATTCGAGGAAAATCCATATTGAATCAATTATACAGTTTTCCGTCAAACTAAAAGTATACTCTTCCTATAGGGCATGTCCACGTGACGTCACAAACTACTTTGACAACAAGCTGGTGGCAAAACAATGCTTTCAGAACACGTGGTACTCACTATTGTTTATTGTTTTACCACTGGACTATTGTCAATGTCAACTGTCGTGGACATGTCCTATTCGTTCGGAAATTCAAAAGTACGTTTGAGGATATGCCCATCAATAATTATTTTCTCTAGCTTGTTATTTGAGGTTATGTATTCGAAGACATCAATAAATCATCCAGTTTTCCATCCAACTAAAAGTATACCTTATATCTATCAATAATTATTATCATTCAGATTTGAAAAAAAACAGTTTGAGCTATCAATTTTCTAAGTTTAACTTTTTGATTTTATTTCAACATTTGTTAATATTTTCAATTGTTTTGTTTGCTTCCTTACATTTTGATTTTACCTTTTTCAGCTAACGGCTGAAACATTTTTACAAGTTCATCAAGCAGCAAGCAATAAATCGCAGCAGCTGCTGAAAAAAGAGTGATAAAGTAAGTATCATTTTATGTATTTTACCTTCAAATTATACTATTTGAAATAGATTGAATGCTATTTAAGTTGACTATGAATTATTGTGTTAATGTTGTTCAAAGTAATAGGGTGAATTATCATCTTTTAAAATCATCATAACCATGATGAATAATTGAAAGGAATTCTAGCATTTTGGCCTTCTTTTTTATCGCAGACTTTTCGTGATACGCTTCGTAACAGCGCTCGCAAATATTTTCCATGAGTACCTCGTAGTCAAAAAATATATAGATGGCAAACCGACCTGCCACCTTGAGAGTCCTCTAATCAGATGGTTGTGAACTAATAGGCATTATTTGTATATTTGAGGTATTTAGGTTCTATATGCATATAAAAAAATTATTATTATTCTCTAACATGATTTTCAATTTGAGGTTATGTATTCAAAGATATCAATCGATCATACTTATCAATAATTATAAACTTCGTTTCACAACTTGAAGCAATCGAAATCCTGAAAATATTCACATCTATGATTATTCTGTTTCAGTTTCTAGATTCTTCTATCAATAATAATTATTCATAGAACTTTGAAGCTTTAAGCCGAGTCCTCTGGAAGCTTTTTATAATAATTGGTTTAGAGGAATTTTCATAAATTTAAGTTTGAGGTAATATTGTACTATCAATAATTATTTTTATCTAACATATTCGAGGAAAATCCATATTGAATCATTTATATAGTTTTCCATAAAACTAATAGTATACTCTTCACATAGGGCATGTCCACGTGACGTCACAAACTACTTTGACAACAAGCTGGTGGCAAAATATTGCTTTCAGAACATGTGGTACTTAATCGTGAGGTTATGCTAATTTATAATTATGGATGTGTTTGAGAGTTTGAGTTTGGTTGGTTTTGCTTCAGTGTACCTACTTTTAAAGTTATTTTAATTGATTAGCTTGCTTATTCAATACTATATAATATAGGTTGATTGTTTGTTGTTTAATAATTTTTCAGCATGGCAAACCGACCTGCCACCTTGAGAGTCCTCTAATCAGATGGTTGTGAATATGGAGGGCTGTAGGAGGGCTTATAGCCTTCCTTAGTTGTGCACTAATAGGAATTATTTGTATATTTGTGGTATTTAGGTTATATATATATGCATATAAAAAAATTATTTCCTAAAGTACAAAAATACTTATTGAAGCATTTCAATACCTTGTTTCCGTGAACATTCACTTCATAATCATCTATAGTGAAATGTTTTTCACAAATTGCCTATGTTGGACTGGGAGAGAAACCTACTCTTCTTATTGTATGTAACCACAATTTTCTCAAGTTGGGATCTTTGGAAAACCAAACAAGACAGATTTTTTTCAACCACATCAAAATTAATTAAACGATTAAACTATCCTGTGAAACTTCATTTTGATACCTTTCGCTCGTCTATTGAAGTACAATTCTGTATTTATAGTTCATTGGTTGCCACACGTCCGTACCTCTCATCAGATGGTTGTGAACTAACAACCGAAAAAGAAGATTTCTGTAATTTTTACAGTTTTTGGCGGCATATTTGAAAATTACTGTAAATTTACTGTTATTGCAAATTTATGCTTTTTCGATATTTCATATCAAGTTACTCAACACTAGATTTATATTATAATAACAATCAAATAGCTCAGTAAAATTGAATATATCATTTAATGCCTGAAGTGTGAAGACATATAGCAATAATCATCAAGTTTACATATTTTATTACATTTAAAAATTGTATAGTGAATTGGACGTTTTTTCCATATTTCAATGACAATGAAGAAAAATAAATGTTCAACAAGAGTATTGGGAAGTTCAAAGCTGTATTGAAGAATATCAGTTTTCCGTGTGTCTAAAAGTGTACAATTATCATTCTGTTACAGAACGTTCAGTCGTCTTCATATTTGTATAGGAATTTAAAAGTAAGTTTAAGGTCAATCACCTCTCCATCATGATATTTGAGGTTATTCGAAGACATCGATCAATCATCCAGTTTTCCGTCCGACTAAAATTATATCTTATAGCTATGAATAATTAATTTTTTCATTCTGTTTCAGAACTTTGGAGCATTCAATTGTGTCCTCTGTTCCTATTTATTCGAAAAGTTTTTTATCAATTTGAAAGTAGGTTTGAGGTTATGTTGTACTAACAATCACTAGTTATTCTCATTTTTTAGTATGAGTCTTTTCACGGATTTGGTTCGCTACATTGCAACGTTGTTGGGATTGGTTGAAGCCAAGCATGATGATGTGAAGATTCGAGATGGGCTGATTGAATGTCAGAAGGGGATAAAGAGGATATTGAATTCAATGAGATGTGCTAAATCAATGGGGGAGAAGCAGCATTTGGAAGCCTGCTTAAGAAACATCAAAAGTCTTAGAGCTCAATTCAAAGCGGCACAGAAAAAGGGGACAGGGCTTCCACCACGGAAGGAGACTCCGAGAGATCGCGTTCGTTGGGAAGATTCAGACTCTGCATTCAAGTCCCGCATCACTTCAGGCGTAATATCGAACCTGAAGCATAAAGATCCTCAATCTTTTTTGATTGATGCTAGGTCGATATTTACACGGCTCATTCGAAACGTCTTGAAGAAAGATGCAGCAGTCAAGGTGAATGTGGTGTTTTGTGGTGAATTTGAAATAGTGAAGGGAGACTCGGTTCAGAATGATTATAAGTACTTCACTACCTCGAACTCTGCAATCTATAGAGAGACCGATGTGAACGACTGGTTCGACTCCAAGGTTACTGCACCAATATTGAAAGAACTTGAAGAGTTTCAGGAACGAGACTCAGGCTGGGCGCTAAAGAAAGTGGTGAATCTTGGTATCAACATTAACAAATATACACCTCAACTTGGCTCATCCTACATTGAACTACCCGCACAAATTAAGAAGAAGCAAGCATGCATCAACGTTAAAAATGATGATGATGCATGCTTTGCATGGGCTGTAACGTCAGCATTATATTTCTGCGGAAACAAAAATTTAGATAGAATATCATCATACCCCCATTACTCCACCGTTTTGAAGGTGAAGGGAATTCAGTTTCCGATGACGGCTCACCAAATTCCTAACTTCGAGCGACAGAATGAGGTTTCCATTAATGTTTATATCCTGCAGAAAAATAAGAAGTCATTTGAGACCCTTCCGACATACCTCTCAAAGAATAAGAAAGAACGCCATGTTAACCTTCTCCTAATCCAAGATAGATATGATGAATGTGAAGGACCCATCAGATACCACTATGTCTGGATCAAAAATTTATCTCATCTCCTTTACAGTCAGCTAAGTAGGGAAGGTGATAAGAAATACTTCTGTGACCGATGCCTCCACTATTTCAGGTCACAGGAAAAATTGGATAAGCATGTCGGGGATTGCGTAAGAATAAATGAGACTGCCATTAAGATGCCTGAGCCAGGGAAGAACATTTTAGAATTTGAAAATTTCAAGAATCAGGAAAAAGCACCATTCATAGTGTATGCTGACTTGGAAAGCGTCTTGAAGCCTGTTGAAGATCCGAAGAAACCGCAGCATCATGTTCCAGCTGCCGTTGGGTATTATCTGAAATGCAGCTATGATGACACTCTCTCTTTTTATCGATCCTACCGAGGGCAACGTTCTCTACTAACATGTGGATTTTCATTAGACCAAAAATGGGAGTTATGTCGATTAAATAATCCATTTTTGCTAAACTTTGCTTCATCACACCATATAACTTTGTTTATGAAGTTTTCATCCTCTTGGGTCTTCATTAAAAACCATTCACAGAATTCTACCCTTCGAGGAAGATCACATAATTGTAAGTGTTGCACCAAATTATAAGAAAATGGTTTCCATTTGTGTTTTTTTAAAATGCGATGAATTGTTCTCGTCGACAAAGTAAGATCTCTCTCACAATCTCTAATGGAGGCATTTGGAGAGGCCGTAAAATAACCCAAAACATTAATTTCGTTGATGTCATTGTCCACTAGTGGTTTATTTTTATTAATTTTTGGCTTAAATTGACCAAACTGACGGCAGTTTTTAAGCAATCTTCTTACAATATCACCAGTTGCATTTGGTCGATATGGATATCTTTCTGCAAAAACACGGCAAGTCCGTTCAACAATTCTATTACACTCACCGTAAATAATAATAAGATTTAAAAAATCATCATTACTAAATCCTACATTTGCCATTATTTACTATAAAATACAAATGTGAACTGTCAAAATAAAAACCTTCTAACTATCAAATCTTTGACAGCCATGGCCTACCCTTTACTAATGTTGAAATCATTAAGTGTTGTTATGTTTTAACTAAAATAATGAAATATCTCAAAAGTGGTTGGATTTAGGTATAGGGAATACCCATACCACACGAATTGGCTTAAAAAAATACATCGGCAAATGTAATAAAATACAGGGTGTTCTATTTAAAGTAAGCAACTTATAAATGATTTAAATTGTGCATGTTGGCGGCTAAGTTTAAAACATCCTGTATGAAATATCAATGAGTTGGACATATGGAGTTAACGGGCAAGCCCTTGTTGTTTATTGGTTACAATTTCACGTCACTAGCTTCGATATTAATAGAGATATCGTTATTTAATGTGGACTAGGATTTTTTCAAAATTTTGAAAAAAAACGAAATATCTCGAAAATACTTCATTTTTGGTATAGGACATTGTTCACAAATTTTATCTAAAATTTCATGTAGAATTCGAAAATAAAATAAAAAATATTAGGTTCTATTTAAAATAACAAAGTTGACGTCTATTTCCGGTATAACCGGAAGTGCCACATTCAGGACAACATTATATTTGAACTCAGCGTCATCCAAAACCTACAGCTACGTAATTTCAGATTTTTAACATAACTGTATCCGCCATTACTTTTAATCAAAACTTGTCGCGCCACACCCTGTATATATATATTTTGGTAGTGAGTTTTCCTATTACAATATTATTTCACTGCATGTATGTGTTATAATTAATTTTCACGAATTAGATATTTTTTTTCATGATTTTTAAAAAAGGGTGATTAAGTAAAGCTTTTTGGGGCCTTTAAGACTGTTTTCATGTGATACTTTACAAAATAAACTCAAAAATACTGTAAATCTTTATTTTCACATACAACATGTATCATGTGGTTAAAGTAATTTCTTGTTATTGTATCTATCAGCTGCCTGCTGAAATCTTCATCAAATGGTACGATTATGTTTATAAAGGATTTTGAAAATGTTGAGTATAAAATAAAATCGCATCGGTTCAAGTTCAAAAGGGCCATGCCTAATTGTACTTGGCCATAATAGGCATGTTTTTTCTTCAGCCTAACTCCGTCAGTTGAAATTTCCAAATAGTTGCATTCATTCACGAAGTGTATTGCACCTTTTGTTTTACCTACAAATTAAAGATATTTATTCAGGCTCATTATTATGATTATGAGTGAGTATATTACCAACAAAAGGACACTTAATTTCAAGCAGCCTAGATGGTTTTCCTTCTTCCATGACAATAACATCGGGTGAGTATCCTAACCATGGATATAGCTGGCAAATAATGAACCCAGGTTCAATTACATTCACCCCCAAAATTTCTCTATACTTAGTAAGTGCTTCTTTCTCATGATGTATGCCATGCTGTACAAATTTATTTGTGAATCCTTTTGGGAAGAAGTAGTTGAAGCTCTTGTTGTTCCAATCTGTTAGTCTATAGGTAAATATAGAATAGCAGCGGGAACCTGAAAAACACATTTTATCATCCCTACTTTTGAGAATTTCATTGAATATTCATACCAGTTAATCTATACTTTCGATGAATTTTCCAACCTTCACTTCCACTACAACAACTGACAATTACTTCCGATATGTCTACATCACAGAGTGTTAAATAAAACCTTTTGCAACACTCTCGCAATTTGTAGTTGGAGTAATTCAAATTTAAACTCAACAAAAATGTTGAATCTTTCATGTGTGACACTAGTGGATACAGCCAATTTGGAGGTAGGACTTCATCAACTTTTGCTGTCACTGTTCGACGCCCCTGTCTGTAAATAAAGACAATTTTATAAGCAATATTTTTTTAGTTTTATTGTCCTAGTCAAATACTCACATATGCTTACTCAGAGCACAATAAGGATGAGTGGATAGTAACAGAGATGAGCATCTCTCTTTCTCAACCTGTGAAAGTGGCCTACAAAGTTTTTTAGCAGCCATCTTCTTGACGCAACAAGTTAGGCCAATTTGTTGGGCCTCGTAATCCTCCTCAACTGCCTTCTTGTGTGTTCTCCAATAGCACTCCACATCAGTGCTTGATAATGCCTCGAGTGATAAAACATCTCCCCTGCAATCAATATAACAATCTGAATTAATAAGTCCTTTTTTCAAGTAAAGAAAAAATTACCTTGTACATTTTAAAAGTGTGGCTGAAATGTGTTTGCATTTTCCTGAAGCTCCAGCTTTGCAACTACATGAAAATGAAACTATTTTCCATGTCCCTGCTGAAAAATCAGTTTCTAACCATCCAGAGACTTCATGGGGTTTTCCAGTTAGGAGCGCACTGGTTTGGAGGCAAAGTGCAATGAGTTTAATGGCTGAGTAAGCACCATTTTCATTGTATTTGCGATCGCAAATGCCACAAAGAATCAAATGCCTACTGTTTAGGACTTGTTCGCCCTCCACGAAGCACCTACTTTCATGTGTTGCATCCAAATATGCAAATACAGTAGTCAAACTCAAATACACCTCCTGGTTTTCCATTACTGTTGATAACTGAAAAAGGATCCGATTAAATACCAACTTTAAGCCATTTAAAAACGTTATGTTACCTCACAGTTTGTTATTTTCCTCTACACACTATAATCAATTGTCCAAAACACACACAAAAATCCAAAATACCACTTTTTTACAGTTCGCAAACAACTAAAACATACAACTTCAACCACAAGTCCGTATACAAACTGACGCCACAAACAAAGAGATTACTCACAATCCTCCATATTTGTTTACGTCTCGTAGCGCCCTCTACGGTGGTCGAAATCGCGAATAGTATATTATATCAGAAACTATAAAATTATATTCTAATAGAATTTACTTTGTATTTTAATAAGTTCAATAATTGGAATCATGTGTATTATTGGAACTTATGTCCAATTAAATCACAAACATTATATAATTATAATATTTTAAGATCAATTACTACGTGCCGAGCAGAGCGGGATACATAGTAAATTTAAATATTACTAGAAATCTTATATTTTAATTTACTCTTTCCATATCCATAATATAAAATATTTTATTAGTAATACGCCTATGATAAAGTAAATGATAAATCAATAATTTTATGTACTAAATCTGCGTAGCGCCATGTATAATACAATAGTTCAACGTATACAGTGTGTAAAAGCCAAATGGAATAAATTCATTATTTCGGTTACTGTACATATTTATAAAAAATCCCGAAACACGTCAAATTTAAATTATAACTTGACATTCTTTAACGTGAAAATGCAACCCCTACCTTCAACCCCCTTAGAATGACAGGTACAACCCCCAATTTTTTAAATGGGAAGTATAGGCTTGTGATATATCATTTGAAAGGTCTCTTCATTCTCTATTCAAAAATGTTATTGTTTTTAAATTTAATGCAAAAATTAACATAAAAAAAATTAATATCATGTTGTTACCGAAATTCGCTAAAATATACCCGGAACTTATTACAATATTACTTAAAACTTATTTCCCGTTTAGGTCTTGATAATGAGAAAGTGAACAAAAACCGTAGCAATGTGGTTTTTAGATGGTAACCATTAAAAAACTTTAAAGAATTTCCGTGGCAACGCTATTTTAACAAGCAGTAGTAAATTGTTTTATTTAAGTTGTCATTGTTGTAATTTAAGTATAAAGTTTGTTCAATTCAATTCTGAAAAATGGTTAGATTAACGGAAATGCATAAAATAACAGTTTTACAAATGATTGGTTACGGAGATAACATCCGAACACAACAGGAAGTAACTCGCCTATTTCATGAGAAATTTCCTAATTTACCGCCTATATCCCAAGGAACAATAAGTAAAATAGAAAAGCAGTTTCGCGAGTTTGGTCATGTAAGGCAGATAAAAAAAGCAGCTGCTAATGCACTGAGTGATGAACTCAAATTAGATGTGTTGCTTGAGTTTCAGGAAAACCCACATACATCAAGTAGACAGGCATCCACTACATTCAATGCTAGCCATACATCGATAGCAAACATATTAAAAGAAAATAAATTGCATCCGTATAAGATGATACCTACTCAGGAGCTCATGGAAGACGATTTTGATAGGAGAACTTTTTTTTGTGAGCAAATGATGGACATGTTGGATAACAATATTATCCAATTAGAAGACGTTATGTTTTCTGATGAGTGTACTTTTTTACTTAACGGTCATGCTAATCGGCAAAATTGCCGCTACTGGTCCACGGAAAATCCTCACTGGATGAGAGAAGAACACACTCAATACCCTCAAAAGGTTAATGTTTGGGCAGGGATTGTAGGGGACAATATAATTCCCTTTTTTATTGAGGGCAACTTGAATGGCAACAATTATTTGGCACTACTTCAAAATGATGTCATTCCAACGTTGGCAAATTTATATCCTGATCCAGGTAATCCTCAAGTTCCAGCGAATACGATATGGTTTCAGCAGGATGGAGCACCACCACATTACCAACTTAATGTCCGGCAGTACCTCGATACAATATTTCCCAATCGGTGGATAGGGAGGCGAGGATCGATTGAATGGCCAGCGCGATCACCTGATCTTACATTATTAGATTCTTTTTTATGGGGATATGTGAAGAGCCATGTGTACAAAACTAAACCTTCTGATTTAAATGACTTAAAAGTGTCCGGTGAGTATACCCAGAACATCTCGTGCCTTGCGTTTACCAATTTTGGTGATTGATTTGGCCCAACTGGAGATGAAATCTCCCGTCAGTTCTTTACACCATCTGTGACCCAGGGATTCCTTCCAGGCTTCCCATCTCTTTTCGGATACCTTCTTATCAATATTATGGTTATCATAGTAATATATTGAAATCCCATACCAACCAATACGTGCGAAGCGAAGCGAGGTACGTAGCAAAATAATAAATTTTATAAAAAGTTCCATTTCAAAAGATTTTCTCCAATGTAATCAAATCTACAAGACAATTAATACACAACACAGCTCTATTTTTATCAAATTGAGTAAATTCATTCCTTACAAACAAATTACAATCAAATCCCATATCAATCACTACGCGCCGAGCGTAGCGAGGTACGTAGCATCAAACAGAAATACTCTTTTTTTTTCAATACATCAAACTATTATCCCATCAACCTTATTAAAAAAAAAACAGTTAATTATTTCTCATATATCCAAATACTACTTACTCAATAAAGACTGTCACGATGCCGTGACGCTCGAGATAGTCTCTACCGTTAATGGGGAACGTGAGCAAAAATTTCTGAAAACCTTGGACAAAAAAAAATTATATGAGCGTAGAGCTAATTTTTTTTTGGACAAAAATCGAAGACATGGATTTTTACGCCCCCCAACGTACAACCTCCGACTATATAGATTCCTCCGAAATGGTATGACAAAAAAAATTGAGACCCCAAAATGAAATTCATACAAGTGTTTCGGCTGCCAAAAAAAATTACGCCCACCCTACCGCGCCTGCCACTTCAGAGTTCTATCAACCATGCGGTACAAGCTTTTTTATTATTTGAGCTATCGAAGTGAAACAAAAACCATTCGATTCGTAAAAATCGTGCGAGTCTATAGGTGACATAAAAAAGGGGGGACAAACTGAAAAAATATACAGGTTTAGTCAAAAATAAGTAAGACTCGAAAAAAAATTTTCGAATAAAATTTTTTCAAGATACCCACATGGAGGGGTATATCGAACTCTCTTTGTCACTAAATTTTCCCCCCCCTCCCACAATTTTTTTTCGGATACAAGACCCGCCAGGATATCAATTTGGAACGAAAATATTTTGGGAATCTTCCTCATTTGAGGTGGTCATAATGCAAAAATTTTTTTTTGACGATCGACCCCCCCAAAATCCCCCCAGTTATAACCCCGAATTGATGGTGGGAACAGCGTATGGTGTTTTTAGGCATCGATCGGTATGGTATACAGCTACATTAGTGAAAAAAATTTCCTAACCTCAAAATTTGGCGCCATTTGTGGCGCCCTCTATATGAACATTTAATTTTTTTTAAATATGGATTCCGATAGAGTCGAACATGGAAATTTTCATGGGCGTAGTGAAAATTTTCAAAAAAAATGTTTTTTTTCGTGCAACAAACATTTTTGACTTTTTTTCGGTTTTTTTATAATGAGTCCCCCATATTTTATATAGTGCATGCAAAGGTCTTGATGAGTTCTTCAAAAAAGGATTCGGCTGTTTTTTCCATATTTTCATAAATAAAAAAGTTGCTTTCGTATTTTCCGGTATAATTCCAGTGGCAACAATCATTAGTCAAAGTCATAATTTTTCCCAAAATCCGCATCACCCAATCTACATGAAACCACCATTGGGCACTCTGACAAAAATTTTTTTAAATATATTACCCTAACGACGCCACTGATAGATTTTTTGCGGATGATCCCTACTACGCCAATCATAATCATTTTCGATCCTCTATACAGCCGTTTTTTCAAAATTTCGATACGACGTCTCCTTCACCTTCAAAAACCCAGCTCAAGTTGCCCGTTATGTATAAGCACCGGCTCAGGGGGTAAATTTTGACCCTATCGACATTTCTTTCAGAATTCGATGAAATTTGGTATAGAGGTATTTTCGATGACCCCGAATACGATGGTAACAATTTCCGTTTTTCAAAATCAATTTTACCCTGTCAAAATCGATTTTCAAAATTTTCAACAGGTCCATTAAGGGGGAGTGAAAAAAAAATATCGTCCGATTTCGATGAAATTTTATGGAGGGGTGTTTTCGAGGTCAAGGATTCCAAAAAAAATATCAGTTGCGACCTAAAAAAATTTTGACACATGGTTACTGTCAAAATTCGACTTTTCGATGGTTTAAAAAATAGTAAATATTGCTCGATTTTTTTGAAATTTTGAGAAATACAAGCTTTCGTAGATACCTTTTAAACTGACCATCTAAAATATTTTTTTTTCCAAAAAAATTTTCCATGTCAAGTATAGAAAAAATTTTTCAACATTTTTTTTCCCCTCGATTCGTACAATTTTTCAGGACAAAAATGCCAAATACGGACCTGCCTCATCTAACTTTATACTAAAACATTTTTTTTCGAATTTTTATTGCCATAAATTTGATTGAAAAACGTTATAATTTCAATTATCAAGTATCTTTTTTCACTTTAAAAATTCCCATCACCTACGCCAATGGAATCGAAACGACCAAATCATTATTAATCGATAGTAGACGATCTATATTCGTTTGAAAAAAATTTTCATTCCTTAATTTTCATATGGAAAAAAGTTGTCAAATTTTTTAGAAAATTTTTCAAAAAATTAACTTGGGTTATAATAAAATAAATTAAGGGGAGAGTTTTTTTGGACAAATTATACATTCTATCGAAAAAAAAATACGATTTTCGGATTTTTCGACCCAAAATACATTCACTATACACCCGTTTTTCACGTTTTTCTCCAAAAACCTGGAAATTTTTCTAAAACGTCATTACACGCCCTTCTTTAAACTGCCATTGCGACTAAACCGTTCAAGATATGACATTTATCTTTCGACCGTTGGATAGAGCACGAATGGCTCTAACTAATGGTCCATATTTGGTTTCTTCGATTTCATAAATAAAAATGTTATACAGGGTTAAAGTTAAAAGTCGCTTTTTTTGGACATGCATTCCTTTAAAAAAGTGTATAGTCTACGCCTATGGAATCGAAGCAACCGAATATACATAAATCGATAGTAGAAAGTAGAATAGTAGAAAAATTTGGCTTCTTAATTCCCATTTGGAGACGAGATATTAAAGGTCAAAATTGAAGAATGAAAAAATAAATTCCGATTCCCTTGCTATCGAAATCGAAAAAAAAATTTTTGATTTCCGATTTCGTTTAAATTTTGCATAAAGGGGTTTTTCGATATGGCGATTTCAAAAATTTCATCTGTTTTTCACACAAAAAATATCTTACCAGGAAAACTCGGAAAATTTTTTGGAAAATCTAATTTTTCCGAAAACTATGATTTTCATGATAAAGTTATGGTGATTTTCAGATTTCCCTTGCCAAAATACATGAAAAAGGTTTATATCAAATTAAATATTATTGAAAAGTAGTTTGTAAATTCATACCTATAAGCTACATTTTAAAATTATTTTGAAAAATACAGGATGGTTCAATCAAGTGTAGCATATCAAAGTTATATTTTTCCTTTTATTACACCCTATATTTTATTGCTAATTGTCCCAAAAATAATGAAATGCTATACTAAATCTAAATACAGAGGGTTCCAAATTATGCTAACTTTCCATAAATTGTTAACATTTCGAAAAAAATTTGATAACTCATTGATACCTGTATTTTAATAACTCATCTTCTTCAAAAAAATGTCCTCTTTCAAATGAAATAAGGGTGTCCTTGTAGGCAATTAAATAAATAGTATATAATACCGAGCAGAACATTGATAAGTAGGAACCTCCGTAACGCAGTGGTTAGCGTAAAGGGATTGTAACTGAGGGGTCCCGGGTTCGAATCCCGATGGTTTCGCTTTTTCAGTATTCAAAATATGTAGCTTATATATCAGAAGTGGGATTAGATCTACGATATGTCCACATGAGGCCAAAATGCGATGTGGTAGAGAGTGGATGGACGGCAGGCGTCAGTCTCGCCCGGAGAGCGAGATAGGCGCGTAGGTAGGCAGGCAAGGCATCAGGCTCACGAACGAGAAGGTGAGATAGGTGTACGTCTGGTCCAGCACTCTAGGGTAGTCCTCGAGGACGAGGAACGGAGCAGGATGGCCGAATGTAGGCAATTAAATAAATAGTATATAATACCGAGCAGAACATTGATAAGTAGGAACCTCCGTAACGCAGTGGTTAGCGTAAAGGGATTGTAACTGAGGGGTCCCGGGTTCGCTTTTTCGGTGGTTTCGCTTTTTCAGTATTCAAAATATGTAGCTTATAGTATCAAAGATAAATATTAGTATAATTATTTCCCCTCCTGTAAAAGTGAAATACAAGATATCACATTCCACCCTGTACCATAATCTCGCGAGCCAAAAAAGAATCCGGTGCATAGTTAACGAAATGCAACTGACGTCACCCGACCAATTAAAATGCACCATTAGATATATTTCGTTAGATATGCCCCGACGTCTTCAGCCAGCAAAATCAATATTAATTTACGTATACAATTATGCCGTCACTACACAGTTGTTAGTCTCCGCCCACAAAAAACAGAACTACGAAGAAACACCTGTTACCATGCAAATAGAAGCGCCTAAAATTTTAGTCACGTAGTCTCTTCGCATTGATAGAGACGTTAGTGTGTGCCAGTTGAATTTTAGTCACGTAGTAACGTCGCGTTGATAGAGACCGTTTTTTGTGTGTGCTAATAATTAGTCGTCAATAATATCTTCGGTAAGTTTTAAATTTAATATTATTCAAATATATGATACCTATTTTTGTAATTATTCATGACAGGTTTTTTAAAACATAAATCAATTCATAATGATAACGTTTGAATTCTTTATAAAACCTATAATTATCGATACAACATTATTTGCAGTTGTATATAATATTATGTTTTATGGTTTCTTCATTTTCCCAAATACAAATCTTTGAAGCATTTTAATAATGTTAATATCTATGATTGCATCATTTTTACTACGTATATTATTATCAAAATATTTAGATTCTCTAAAATAATTCATGTTATATAGGTACTGTTTTGATATTCAATAACAATCTAATTTCATGCAATAGTATTCCTTTTATTCAACAGAGCGATATTTATTTTATAAGCTTTAATAAATACCTAATATTATTTCAATACTTTTTAAATTTATTATTCGGTGATACCGGCGATGTATAACTTTCCTATGTAAAGAAAAGAAACAGAAACTCTGTTAGCTTCCAGTTACCAACATAACAACTTAAAATTTCAACACCTGCTGTTAAAATGCGAGTTTTAGTTTTTAGTTGTATTAATTTGAACTACATATTGCTTTTAATAATAATTTGTATTTTATATTTAAATTGCTGGCTATAAATACGTGAATGTCTTATTTCCAATTTATTGTGATTAACATTAAATAATAATATAATTAAATTATTCTTCAGTTGCAAGTCATTGCATATTATTTTGATCTTATTTTAAATAAAACTTTAGATATATTCCGTTGATTTCAATATTTTTTTAGCACGATTGATATTTTTATTATCCATCATTGTTTTTATACAAGGTATTTTCAAATAACACAACATTTACATGTAAATTCGTTTCGTGAAATTGAACAACAGTTTGTTAAAGATTAGAAAAATTTAATGTTTCTATTTGATAACTTTAAGGTGGATGAATAAATTTATTTGATATTAGGCAGATTGTTTTTTAATGTAAATAGCACATTTTTTTTGTTATAACACTTTTCAAGTATTGATCAGTAGTGTACATTTGGTAGAATATGTTACCTTTCACTTTTTACGCTACTGATTTTTAAAGCAACTTTTATTCAATTTTGTATTCCTCAATGGTTTTTACGTGAAAAACGAATTTATTAAAAGTTTTGTAGTTTTCAAGATATTTAATGATTTCTTACCTGATATGTCCGATAACTTTGTATATGTAAGTAAATGGTTTTAAAATTTATATCTACAATCATTACTTTTATGAGCAGAAATGAAGTTTTGTTAGTCTTTGTCTTTTGTAGAAAAATCTGCCAACGATATATACTTTATGCAGAAGGGCCCTTTACAGGGCCACAATATATTTTTATTTATGAAAAAAAATTTTTCCAATTTAAAAACATATACATTCTTTTTCATTAATAAATAAAATACTTACTAAAAATACTTCTTTTTTCTATAAACATAATATAAAAAAATTTAATAGTAATACGCCTATGACGTATAAATGATAAATCAATAATTGTATGTACTTAATTTTCTTAGCGCCATCTATAACACAATAGCTCAACATATATATTAAAATATCAAGATTCCTACTTATCAAATAGAGTCCTATGAATGTGTCTTTTTTGTGAAAAGATATTTTATCGGAATCTATAAAATTTATCATTACTTTGTATTTTAATAGGTTCAATAATTGAAATCCTGTGTATTATTGGAAATTATGTTTAATTAAATCACAAACATAAAGACATATTTCAATATTAATCACTACGTGCCGAGCAGAGCGAGGTACGTAGCAAATTTAAATTTTACTAAAAATCTTATATTTTGATTTACTCTTTCTACATTTATAATATTAAAAATTTTATTAGTAAACAATAAATCAATAATTGTATGTACTTAATTATCTTAGCGCCATCTATAACACAATAGCTCAACGTCTATATAAAATTACCTAGATTCCTACTTATCAAATAGAGTCCTATGAATGTTTTTTCTTGTAGACTCCTACAGTATATTCTTACATCAGAATCTATGAAATTATATTCGTATAAAAATTACTTTTTATTTTAATAAGTTCAATAATTGATATCATGTGTATTATTGGAACTTATGTCTAATTAAATCACATATTAAATATTACTAAAAATCTTATATTTTGATTTACTCTTTCTACATCTATGATATTAAAAATTTTATTAGTAAATAATAATTCAATAATTGTATATATTGATTTTCTTAGCGCCATCTATAACACTATAGCTCAACGTATATATTAAATATCAAGATTCCTACTTATCAAATAGAGTCCTATGAATGTTTCTTTTTTGTGAAAACCTATAGTCATTTTTAACAAAATCTATAAAATTATATTATTACTTTGTATTTTAATAAGTTCAATAATTAAAATCATGTATATTATTGGAACTTATGTTTAATTAAATCACAAACATAAAAACATATTTTAAGATTAATCACTACGTGCCGAGCAAAGCAAGGTACGAAGCAAATTTAAATATTACTGAGAATCTCATACTTTGATTTACTCTCTACAATATATTATCCATAATATTAAAAATGTTATTAAAAAATGAAAAATCAATATATTTATGTACTAATTTGCGTAGCGCCACCTTTTATACAATAGTTCAATGTATATACTAATATATCTAGATTCCTACTCATCAAAAAGCTTCTGTTTTATAGAAACCTACACAGTATATTCCTACATATTATATTCGAATAACCAAAATTATAATCGTATTGATATTACTTTGTATTTTAATAAATTGAATGCTAAGAATGACGTATGTTAATGTAATTATATCTTATTAAATCACAAACATTTTGAAATATTTTAAGATTGATCATTAAGTAGCATAATAAAATATTATTGAAAATGTTATATTTAAATTATTATTTTCGAATATTCTATTAAACTTTTTAAGTGTTTATCATTCCTTTTTCTAGGAGGCTTCCATACACTATTATTTTTCTCAATTAGTCAACATTTCCTTCTGTTTTTTCACCAACCTTCTGTACACCTTTCCTCGACTCTTCAGTACACTTCTTTACTAGATTTTATACACTCTTCTCGCGGCAAATTATATAAAAATCTACAGTATTATTTATCATATTGAAAAGACCCTCACCTATATTTCCTAATACACTCATTTCAAGTCTTATATGAATATTTCCAACCAGATTTCTCTACACATTTTAAATTTTCGGATACCTTATCAATATTATAGTTACCATGGTGATGTATTGAAATCCCAAATCAACCACTACGTGCCGAGCGAAGCGAGGTACGTAGCAAAATAATAAATTCTATGAAAAGTGCCATTTCAAAAGATTTTCTTCAATGAAATCAAAATCTACAAAACAACTAATGCACAACACAGCTATATTTTTATCAAATTGAGTAAATTCATTCCTCACAAACAAATTACAATCAAATCCCATATAAATCACTACGTGCCGAGCGTAGCGAGGTACGTAGCAACAAACAGAAATACTCTTTTTATTCCAATACATCAAACTATTATCCCATTAATCTTATTAAAATAAACAATTCATTATTTCTCATATCATATCCGAATACTACTTACTATATAAAAACTGTCACGATGCCGTGACGCTCGAGCTAGTTCACCCGTCTAAAGGGAACGTGAGCTGGGTTTAGACCGTCGTGAGACAGGTTAGTTTTACCCTACTGAATACTCGTCGTTGCGATAGTAATCCTGCTCAGTACGAGAGGAACCGCAGGTTCGGACATTTGGTTGACGCACTTACTCGAACGGGTAATGGTGCGAAGCTACCATCCGTGGGATTATGCCTGAACGCCTCTAAGGCCGTATCCTTTCTAGTCAAAGGTGGCAACGATATCTATTGGAGTTCCGAGAGTCGAAAGGCTCAAAACAATGTGACTTTACTAGGCGATCGTAGTTTCCGCTGCGGTCGTCGCACGAGCCCTATTTCTGTTTGAGATCAATTGTCGGCGGTGGGATCGATCCTTGCTATGTCCGACACGATCTTCTAGCAGACGAATATGGGTAACACAATTATTTCGATGTTGGAACTCAGAATTGTCTGTAGACGACTTACGTACCTGGCAGGGTGTTGTACCTGGTAGAGCAGTTTCCACGCTGCGATCTATTGAGACTCAGCCCTTAGCTTGGAGATTCGTCTTGTCGATTAGACGAAACCCCTTGTGTTTAAAAAATTAGCCGTTTCTGGTTACGATTCGAATCTTTCGATTTGTAGCCGAAACGGATTTTTTCATGAATTTTTTTCTTCCGATACATATTTTTATTAAAACTTTTTTCGATACATATTTTTAACCACTAATTTTTATATATTCAATATAATGATACGACTGTCGATGATAACGGGGCGATAATATCAAATTATTCACCTTCAAGAATCACCTTGATAAATTATACAGCATCCATCCTCCCAATACCTAACCGATCATACAAATAATAAGTTAACTTCTATTTCTTCTACTTATTTATTATCGCTTTCAATAATCATTTTCAACAATACCTCAAGAGAGTCTCATCTACTCCCACCGTTTACCAGCGCTTATGGTATATTCGAGTAATCGCTTTAACGACGCGTTTCTATTGAGAAAGTTACATATCTACTCCTGCCGTTTACTCTCGTCATCTTATGAGTGACGCTCCTGAATGGAATTGCCACATAACTTCGCTTTCGTTATGTACGCATTTTCAGTAGTAGGTATCTTAAGAGAGTCTTAAGAGAGTCTCATCTACTCCCACCGTCTACCCGCGCTTATGGTGTATTCAAGTGAGAGATACATCTACTCCCGCCGTTTACGCTTGTTATCTAATTAGTGACGCGCCTTAATGGATTAACGATATTAACGAGATACCAAGGAGAAATTTGAGAAGAAAAAAAACACCTTCGTTGGTGAAATACCATTATTTTCATCGTTTGGTATTTGCATTTAATTGAAAATATAAATATACGTATTTATCTAATATATACACAAACACACAAGAACGTATAGAAACTTATAAATATACGTAAATATATACCTAATTTTTTCCAACTTACATATTAACAACAACTAATTTTTAAATAGTATTATAATATATGCTTCTAGAGACATATATGATTATGAATGTATAGACCGAATAAATTGATTTCCAAATTCGAAAATATCCCTAGTATATTATATGTAGGTACTGTCGATGATGTACAAGTCAGACAGTAGACATGTCACCATTAAATTATTAATTACAAATTAATCATAATATTTAATTCGAAAATATCTGATGTTAACGAATTGAAAATAAGATCAATTTATTTGAAGCTTTAATATGCAAAGCATACGATTGATACTAAATACATAATCTCCATGTAAAACGTAGAAAATTTCCTATATAATCTTTTATCGAGTTTTTGAGTTGCAATACCTGCAGAACCATTGGTAATTTCTGTCGAAAAATAACATTAGTATTTAGGTGAAGTTTATATTGTCATATACTAAAATTCCTATATTATTTTTTAATCATTACAACAATTTAATAGACGAAAAATAATAAAATATACAGACTCAATACTTAGAAATCTTCATTAACCAAAAATTAAAATTAAATTAGAGCGAAATATAAAGAGCACTCCACTATTTGTATCGTGCGTCACACGATTAATAGTATGCTCCGACGATGTTCTGGCTCCACTCTTCAAATTCGCTTTTTACTTCTTTCCCATTAATAACGGCTTCTTGCCACTGGCATTATCCGTAGTTTTCCTGCACAATGATCTACAATAGACCCGGTCGAATCCTGACAGTTACCGCTCCCTTGGAATTTATGAATCGTTATCCCTGAAAAGCTACTGAAAAACAGGGTCACATATTGATGGATTTTGATATATTCTATTTTAAAATATTTACATGGTCCCTAATTAATTATATTCACACTCATTTGTTCTTCTTCCATTCCTATTTACATCCCTTTCGCTTGTCCCATACATCTTCATTCATCCTTCCTATGCTAGTTCCGAATTATATGTGTATATTTACTAGTTTCCACCGCAGAGTGAATGATTGAAGCTGCATTGAGATTTTAGAGTGCAGGACACTGTAACCTTTGTGTCGTCCTGCGCGTTGTTTTAGTTTTTAGTGATTCCGGAGGGCAATATTCGTAGTATCTGATAGCTAACTTCATTATGTACTGCTTGATGTATGATATATCATTTTGCTCATGAAGCCAGCTATTACGGGGTAGGTAGTTAGGTCTCCTTCCTTTGTATATGGCCATTCTTAGACATTTATTCTGCACAGCTTGCATTTTCTCAAAGAGGCTGTCAGTGGTGGAGCAGAAAACAGGATATCCATATACCATTGTTGGTCGTATAACCTGTCTGTAAAGCAGTAGTTTGTTATTGACTGACAAACGGCTATTACGACTGATTAATGGATATAGAATCCCAATTGTCGCATTAGCTTTTTGTACTCTATCGTCAATATGCAAGTTGTGCAGCGTATTTTGTTTGATAACATAACCAAGATATTTTATTGATGTTTTGGGTGAAATTGTGTTGCATTGTATTCTAAGGTTTCGATTTAAATTGGTGTGTTTTCTAAATTGGCCTCTTAGAACCATATAGTGTGTTTTGGAAGCATTGAGCATCAGCTTGTTCTTAACTGGATACGAAATTATTTTACTATTGAGATGTCGTTCAATTCGTTTAAGTGCAAGATCCGCTGTCCTTGCTGTTTGAGCTAGACAGACGTCATCGGCATACAGTGCCATGAGGTTATCACTGCACAGAGGGAAGTCTGCCGTAAACAGCAAGTACAGGGTAGGGGAAATTACCGAGCCTTGCGGTACTCCTGCCGACACAGTATATGCGTGCATAGTTTAGCACTCTAATTAGTTGGGAGGGGCAACCATGCTCCGCCTTAAGCCCGAATTGCTCATCCGGAATAATTTTCATGTCAGAAGCCGCTCCTTCCAGCCTATTTAGTATTACTTTATCTATAATTTTTGCTTAATTATTCAGTAGACAGATTGGTCTGTAATTCTCAATGCAGCTCCTACCATGTGGTGTTTTAGGAACCGGAATCATGTTAGCAGATTTAAAAATAAACGTAAAAATAGACGTATTGAAATATTTCGCTTTATACTGTGACGCGTTTACGCTCCACACTTGGCTCTTGCCAAATTAGTACGTCACTTTTGACACCTCTGAAACCTTACACTTTCTCGGGCGCCAAATTTTTAACGTGGTTAACTCCACGACCCCTTGACCTCAACGGTCAAGAGTTCCAGATAGCCTCAAATGGAGGTACGGTACGTTCCAGAGGTCTAGTTGTATCCCGTGCGGTCGGGTTATATCTTGAAAACACTCTTACTGGTCCTGCAATAGAAGTTATTCTCCTGGCCTACACTAAGGGAAAAGTTATGCAGCAACACAACTACTTTACCTCAGGGTTCTCTACTCTACCACTACAGTAGGTCAGTAAAACACAAAAGTTATCATCTATCACCTTCATGAATATTTACAAGGTCGGTAGCTGACCAAATCGATAAAAAAAAAATGAAACAATCAACAACAAAGAAAAAAATATATATCCTGCGTAGCAGGTAACAATACCCTGGTATTTACAAAAAACAACTATATAAGCGAAATATGAACTACTTATCCAATCACCATTCGTTTATTAGAGACGAAGCGGGCAGGATATAAGCGAGAGAGGTTTATAAGTATAAGCAATGCCTTCATATGCAGAAGAAAAGCGGTAAAAGCCAGTTTTCTAAAAAAATTAGTCTTTTCAATAAGCAGGTTAATAATAATTGGAAACAGAAAAACGGAATCTTAGATGATGCTAGCAAAGTATACAAACTGAACGGGAATATTCAGTTAAAACGGTCAGGGGATCGGAGGAGTATGCAAGGATTGGGCCCGAGAATGAAAATATTATTGAGCCCTGGCAGGACGCCTGGAAAACCTTAATATCTTGATTCAGCGGTTTTCTATGCTATCGAATTGAAATACCAACGAGCCCTGGCAGGACGCCTGGAAAACTTCAATATTTCAACCGAAACGGAGTTTGAAAAGCGGGAATGAATACCGAAAAAAATATTATTCAGAATTAATGACAATGACACTATAAAATTAGTACCTATACCGATTATTGTAAAAATGGAATATTAATTATATTGAATAAACTTTCGCCTAATGATTATTGAAAAGACCACCTTTTATTTGAAATTATATTTCCATAAAGTCTTACCTTCACAGCAACTACTTAAAGTTTTGATTCGGAAAAAAAATAAATTTATCTATAAAATAAACAGACTATACAAAAAATTGTAAATAACAAATCGTTAAACGGAGCGATGGTCGGTACCAAGTGGTCACAACGGGAGGCCAGGTAATACTCGTACTTAATACCAGAGCTTACTGAAAACCAACTGCCACTCCCTTTCTGTCTTTCCACCTCTTTCGGTTAGTTCGACCTGCGCGCTACCTACTCTACTGGGAGGCATGACTTTTATACACTTCGGTGCATTTTAATATTTTAAGTACAGAAACAGGAATGAATATTTTATATAATTAAAATAATTTTTAAACAGAAGTCAGGGGTTATAATGGTTATAAGCATACTGAAATTAAAATATATTCGGTGACTTGAAATAAACATTACAAAAAAAACTTCGTTACATCCCCCCCTTACTTCGAAAAAAAAAATTAAAGGACGCGTACATCTCTTGCGTACTTTACATTTTTTTTAAACTTACTTACTACTTGTGGAACAAATTATCACTAAACTATAACTTAACTTTAAATACAGTCTTTGTTACATAATCCGGACTTATCTTCTTCAAGGAAGCTATGGGGACTGGTGTTTCAGAGTCGGTAGCCTCTGCTACGGACCCCGGGTCTTGGAGCAAATCCTTGGACGCCGGTATTTTGATGCAGGCGGGAGAATCTCTCGTGTAGGAGGCTGGTTGTCGGCGGGGTTAACATGGTGCATGTGCATATGTTGCACTGTACCCCTTCCCAGGTTTGTTCGTTGAGGAATAGGATTTGGCGAAACTTTCGGATATATCCTCCATATCATCTGATAAGCTATCGGCGGTGTCGTAGAGGCTCAACACTTCAAAAGATGAATCTGAGTTGGGGTCCATTTTGTGTTCTGATCTGATATTAACTACAACAGAAAAAATAAATTTTATTACTATTCGGCGAGGTTGGAGAGTCACGGTTATCCTGCTCCACGTCGCTGTGAGGATTTTAGTTACGGAAGACAACAAAACAAAAAAAAATTGAGTGTACAGCAAACTTAAAGCATGAATTCCGGAAACGGTCTTTTTTCCTCAAACAAAAAAAATTATATCCTCTGGACCCTTGAACAAGATAACAAACTTGTCTCTGTCAGCTTTTACCGACAACAAAACTAAATACCCGCTACAGGCGGTTAACAACAAAAAAATCTTTCTCTTCTTTTCTAAGTGGAATTGGGGGAAGGAGGAATGGCAACGTTGTGTCTTCGACTGCATGGGGATGTCGAAATCGAATTCATCTATGTTGAACCCAGCATCATTGAAGATGGAGTTTAAAAAAATTTCCTCGGTGTTCAATTCGGGAGAGTCGGCGGAAGAAGGGGAAGAAGTGAGGTGCACGACCTCATAGTCGCAAAGTGTTGTTGACTTCCTCAGCCGTCGGGCGGCTTCTTTGGCTTTTTCGGTTCGGGCTTTTTCCCTTCTCTGGCGTTCTACCAGGTCGTCATAGGGATTATAGCATGGCAGTGGTTCACTCCCTGGTGGTGGTGTGTCACACCGCGGTTTCATTCTGAAATAAACTAAATAGTTAACGGTTTTAAATCCTTTATGTGAATTCGGTTATATCGCTTGCCTTTTTGTCTCGTAAGTCATATACTACCGGAGAAGCGACGCGGACAACTTCATATGGCCCAGAGTATTTCGGGGCTAATTTCGCAGCTACATGATCGACGGCAGAAGACAAAGTATCCTCCTTGTTCATAACTTTATCTCCCAAGGTGCATTTCCAGTCACGACGACGTAAATTGTAATAATGACTTTGACTGGTGAATGCTCTAGACAAATTTAAACGAACAAGATCAAAACATTCTTGTGATTTATCAAGTCGCAACAGATGCAGTTTTGCATCTTCTTCGACAGGGTTTTCCGTCTCGATATCTTGACGTGCATTGGCTTCAGGTTTATCTTCAGTTTCCCTCTTGAGGGATTTCGGAATGTCGGGGTCTCGTCCAAAATTTAAAAAGGCAGTTGAAAATCCGGTGGAATCATGTATGGAGTTGTTCATTGCAAACTTCAAATCGGCTAATCGATCCCAGTCCCGGTGATCTTGTTCGCAATATTGTGCAATCATTGTCTTCAAAGTGCGATTTGCTCTTTCAACCGGATTTGCTTGAGGAGTGTACGGTGGTGTGAAACGATGTCGAATTCCCAGTTCTTTCAACATACTCTTGAACAATGTACTGTTATACTGAGTTCCATTATCGGTTAACACTGTACGGGGACATCCAAATATTGACAGTATTTCTTCATGGAATGCAGTACTGATGCTACTAGCAGTAGCACTACTTAATGGTTTACATTTCACCCACTTAGTAAATCGGTCTTGGAACATTACAATATAGCAGTTCCCTTTCTTACTTCGCGGCAATGGTCCAATTATATCGGAACTAACAGTTTCCCATGGTTGTTGGTTTTGAGATGGCTGCATCTTCCCTGGAGGTTTCTGTTGTGATGGTTCATACTTCTGGCATTGCAAACACCGGCGAACGTACTTGGTGATATCTCTGAACATTCCAGGCCAATAGTATGATCTAGCAATGCGTGTAATGGTCTTTGCGATTCCTAGATGTCCTGCATTTGGAGCATCATGGTTTTCTTCGAGAACACGAGTTCTGTCGGGTTTGACTAAGCACAGCTTCCATGGATCGGACAACTCTGGTTCTCTGAGGTCATTGATGTTCCAGAAATGACGGTACAAACGGCCTTCTTTGATGCAATAGTCAGGGATTTGTCTGGTTCCCTCAGGACTTCTTCCTTTTTATTTCGGTACCATGAACATTCGAAACAGAGCGCAGCTGGTTGATCGACTTCCGGGCTGGCAGGTAATGGGTTTCTAGATAAAGCGTCAGCCACACGGTTTAGAGCACCTTTACGGTACTGAATCTCGAAGTCATACTGCTGCAGGAAAATACTTCACCGAAATAATCGTCCGCATGGACTAGATATGGAATGAAGCCATCTAAGAGATTGATGATCGGTGATGACCGTGAAATGGTAGCCATCTAAATAAGGACGCATCTTTTCAATTCCCCAAACAATGGCAAGACATTCTTTTTCGGTAACAGAGTAATTTTTCTCGGCAGGGCTTAGAGTGCGGCTTGCATACGCTACGATGTGTTCATTTCCATCTTTTTGTTGTGTTAGGGCTATTCCCAATCCATATTCGGAGGCATCGGTTTGTAGGGTAAATGGTATACTGAAATCGGGACAGCTCAACACCGGGGCTTTCGACAGACAAGTTTTGATTTTCGTGAAAGCGGCTTCTTGCTCTTCAGCCCATTTCCATCGCTGAGATTTTCTTAGTAATTTTGTTAACGGAGCAACATTTTGTGAAAAGGACGGAACAAATCTTTTATACCATGAGGCAACTCCCAAAAATAATCTCAGCTCTCGGATATTTCTCGGTGCTGCAAGTTCAACGATACTTTCGACCTTTTCTGGATCGGTACGGATTCCAGCTCCAGTAACTACGTGGCCCAAGTATTCATAGACGGTGAACAAAAGTGACATTTTTCTGGGTTTGATTTTAATTGCGCCTCTCGTAATCGACGGAATACTTCCGACAAATTTTCCAAGTGTTGATCAAACGTTTCCCCCAGAAGAATGATGTCATCCAGATAAGCAAATGCATATGGGTCCTAATCTGGACCTATTAATTGATCCACCAATCGCTGGAATGTGGCGGGTGCAGAGTGTAAACTGAATGGTAGAACCGTGAATTGGAATAATCCACGTCCTGGTACGGTGAAGACTGTGATAGGCTTACTTTCCGGTGTCAACGGGTCAAATATTTGCGGAAGCTGTGTCGGCCTCTCTTCGGGACAGCTTCGAATAAGTTTTCCTGCCTCCTGCAGGAACAGTCTCTGGAGAAAACTTCTTCCTTATGACAACGACAACAGAATATTTTCAGAGGATTCTGACAGTTGTTTCGGTAGTGTCCAGATTCCCCACAGCGAAGACAGATTGGTTGGCGAGGTGATGATCCAGACGGTAATTGAATTGTATCGCGAGGCGTATCGTTCAAAGATGGGCGGCTGGTACCTGGAATGGCTTCTCTAGATGGACCAGGTGTCGTGTTCTGGGACGGTCCAAATCTGGTTGTACTTATCGGCTGCGACGGGGATTTGATCCACGGTTCGGTCCGCTGGTGGTCGGAACGTTCTGGAGCTCTTTTTTGAGAAGCTCATTTTCCCTTACCACTTGACAAAACGTAGAAAAATACTTAAAGTCTCGTTTTCGGATCTGCAGCCGGTACTTAGGTAACAGGTTACGGTACAACCATGCTAACTGTTGTTCAGAGGTTAGCTTCCCATGTCTCCTCATCAGAGTCTGCAGCTCGGTTATGTACGTAGCGGCGGACTCATTTCTCCTTTGTAGACGTCAGTAGTTAAACAATGTTCCTTCTGAGTTAAACAACGCTCAGTATATGCTAAATCCCCATATTTTGGTAGAACCATCCTGTATAAATAATGGAATGCGCTGTGTGTGTATACAAAGTATAGGAAACAAGCCTGCCCAAGGCTATTATGCATAAATTATATACGCAATGAATATATTTTCAATGGGATAGTGTATAATACTTTGCTATGACCATCCTGTTACGCCAGAGGCAACTAATGCAGTCGGGAGTCTTACGCAATAGTGCATGCAATTAAAGTAATTTTAGATGGTTTATTATTTTAAAAAAATCTTGAATCTGTGTATATATGTATACCGATAGGAGGCTGTTTATAATAAAGTATCACTACCTGAAAACGTAAGAAGAAGAAGAATATGAATAGGAAAAAACCAGAAAATGTGGTGAGATTGAAATTTCGTTTTATTTTTTATCAATTTCGAAATATTTAAGGTCTTAAAAGTGTTGAGAACAAGTCCAAACGCTTTAATTCCAACAAGAGCTACATCGCAATCTGTGGGATGTGATTTACAAACACCTATAAATTTCACTATAGGTTCAAGAGAAAGATTCCTTGTAGATAGTGGGTTAAAATTAGAACTACCACAGGGAGTTTATGGAAGAATAGCACCACGATCTGGCATAGCGCTTAAAAATGGAATAGAAGTGTTTGCAGGTGTAATTGATGCTGATTATAGAGGTACAATTAAAATATTATTATATAATTCGTCAACAAACATAGTTAAATTTGGGAGAGGAGACAAAGTCGCTCAACTTATTTGTGAAAAATGTTCTATTCCGATTATTGAAGAGGTGGATTATTCAAGTTTTACAGGGAGAGGTGAAAATGGTTTTGGATCTTCATCTTGAATTCATATAATTTATAATTTAATCTATTTGATCCACCTAAGTGTAGAATTTTTGAAACAATAGTTTGTTTAGTTTGTAGAAAAGTGTTACGTAAAACTTTTAAACTTGAAAAAATTTGGAGTTGTGAACAAAAATTAATAATTGGTTTGTGTACGGCTGAATGTAATCAAACAAGACCACTGAGAAAATTTTCTGAATATACAGATAATAATTGGTTTCATGAATTAGAGCCATTAGATGGAAGAGAGATATATTGCGGATATTTTTTACCTCCACGACAACGAGATAAGAATATTAGAAGAAAATAATCAAAAGACTGTCAGTCTTACAACATCCTCAGAATAAGAAGAAGGTAACATAAATCTAAAAAGAATGACTCCCTTAAATTTAAACTTCATTATTTTGGTGGCCGTTTCAAATACCTAATATACTGTACACAAATGTACCAGAGAATGCAAAACATGTTGCAATATGTTTTGATATGGAAAATATAAGAGAAGAATGCAATCGACCAGAATGGAGTTTGTTAAGTGTTACCAAAATAAATAATGGTCACCTTTCTGTATACCATATTGAAATTCCAGAAACGAATTTATTATATTTTAGTTACAAATTTAAAATAATATTTGATTACAATTCCGAAGGTGATCAAACCCAATGGCAGAATGCGATTATAGATGATATTTCTATGGACAAGACAAACATAAGTGAGAAAGTTGATAAATTTTACATTTTAACATATATAGTATTGATTTTATTAATTATTATTGCTTTATATTACTTACTTAAAATGGTAAGAGTATTTACACAAAATAAGTTTTACTCAACAGTTTGTAGTAAATAAAACAAGTTAATTAAATAATATTCTTTCATTTTTCATCCATTATAAAATGTTCGTATAATGTATAAGCATTTTTTAAAGCGCAAATAGATGGATTAATCTTATGATAAAAACATTTTGGTGTCGAGGCTGCTAATGGTGGATTTTCATCTAATTCATATACAGGTGCGGTGGAATATTTTTGAATGAAATTAGTCTTTTCTTTTCCTTTCACGAAAACCATGTCAGCATTTTCAGTAATGTCTTTTACGATATTTTTGAATTTGTGTAAATGTGTATAACCAATATTCCAATCGCTTTCATGATGATTTTTCATTAACCAAGTTGCTTGTCTATGTAAGTCTGGAGGTAACATATGTAGAGGAAATGGTGATTTGAAAATATAGTGACATACTTGATGACCATCATAAGCTGCAAATTCTTTAACGATGAACTTATTATTTCCAATCTTAAAACCTTGAACATCTAAAACGACTTTCATATTTGTAATTGTTGCAATTTAGTTACCGCACCTTTATATTGTTCATAATATTTTATGTTACGTTTGAGACGTGTTAATTTAAAAAGAAACTGACTAAGAGCAATTTGATACTCATGGGTATTCATATTTAATGAAGAATATGTAGTAACCCCACTTTTATATTGCATGTCAATCATGCGCGCTATGTTTTTTCCACATCAGTATTGCTTAACAATTTTAGTTAATGGATTATAGGAAAATTGTTTTTCATGGAAGATTAAACATTATGCAGAAATATCACTCGTAACGGGAGCATTTAACTCAAATTCTATACGAAGAACTACAGATCCAGACTGTATTAGTTCCTTCTGCCTTGAGCAATCTATACGAATTAAGGGAGCTGTATCTCTAAATTCGTCAGGTGTGAAAATTGGTTCACTGTTCGAACGGCTATAATAAGAAGTTTGAAAATCAGCAAACATTTTATATAACGTAGCAAAACTATTGTTAGTAAAATCTAAAAGTAAATCATTGTATGGATACTTCTCAGAATTGAGAAATACCTTAGTATTTTTCAAATTCAGATGTTTAAATTGACTCATATTTTCTTTTATGTGACCCCTAGCATTATTTTGAAATCCAATTACAATGTGTCTAGGTGTCTCTACTTTTGTACTAGTTTTTACAGCCCAAGTGTGGCGAGACGTTTTCGATAAGCTGAGATACTCAATCAATTGCCAAGATCTGAATTTTATTGGTAGTTCCTTGTTACTTCGAATAATTTTGTTTAGATGTAATTCATGTTTTATGTTCGGTTTCACGTGAGGAATTCTCCAACTGATGTGAATTAATTCAATTTTAGGTTTTTCCGTTTCATCTGTATGTGTGACTGAGTCTCTATCATCACTAGATCTCACCAGAATTATTTAGAAATACTTTCATTCGAATTATAAGATAAATAATTTTTCATTGTTGAAACAAGGCCAATATCTCTTACTGAATCAACTACAATACCGTTCAGTTCATATCGAATTTCACGGAATGAAAAAGCTATTGCATTATTAATGAATTTCAATTTTGTAGTTACTGTGTTGGTTTCAGTTAAAATTTTCCCCGTAATCTCAAGATAACTGTCAGCCGGATATGTTATACAATCTAAATCTTGCACTACAATACGAATCTCATCATTATAATTCAACTTTCCGGTAATATATGGTTGGTATGTGTGATATTCATAATCCTCCACAGCCATGTCATTGAAGGGCTCATGAGTGACTTGTAATATATCCATTTATATTAATAACTTAAAACCGAGTGATTTTAAAAAACGTTTATTTTTAGGCGTTATGACGGCTATTCCCACACAAACTAATCGTAGACGGTTTATTCATCAATCTTTTATAGTTTTTTTCAGCATATGGATGGGAAAATTTTAAGACCATTTTTGTTGTCGAATATGTAAAGTAATAGTAATCTCCTCGTCTTGAAAATTTATAACGTTACCACTCTGATCAATAATTTTTACTGTTATGTTGTTAATTGTTTTAACACTTACAGGATAATACAAGATATTTTGAGGAGATTCAACTATTTTATAGACACTAGGAACAGTAGGAAAAAATTGATGGATAATGTGAACAGGATGTCCATTGAGATATGATCCAACAGCAATGTCACAATCTATTCCAATAGAATTAACTTGTAAAATATTTATAGGTTTTGTAGAGGTGTGTGTCACATTGGGATTTAACACAACTTTTCCAAATCCAAATACTTTACCAATTGAGTCATCAGTTAAGAATGAAATTGTCTTATTACTAGAAATTGATACGTGAGATGTGTTTAGATTTGGGACTATGTCAATTGTTGAATCTGATGCTACTATAAGCATGTGTTTTTTAATATATTGAATTATTTCATCAAGTTCATGAGCACCTTTAGGTATAATTATTGTATGATATATAGTAGGACCTCCAAAAATAAATCTATTATTAGTTTCATCAATATTTGGTATTGTATTGAAACTATTGAAATTAACTAAACCAACTTCATAGTCATATTTATCATCCAAGTAAATGGGAGGATTGAAATTATAATTAAGAATAGATGATGCACCACTAAGTGTAACAGAAAATGACATTTCAATTAAATAAGTGTACAATAAGTTTAAATATTATGATTGAAATATTTATGAATGAATTGAAGTGAGTGATGACCACAACTATACGAATTGTTCCATTGGTTGAGGTAAATTTCCATAACTATCAAAGTAAATAATTTCCTTGTCTGATTTTATGTATGATGTCCAATGTGTTCCGTCTCCTCTAACTGTATCTATATTCAAAATACCACATTCATGTTTATGAATTTTCTTTGATAAATTATCTCTCATGAAAACTCCCCTAAAAAAGGTATTTTCAATATTTTAACATATTTCCACAGATCTTTATCGGTAAGCCCACGATGGGACAATTTCAGTTTTTTGTTGTTCCTTCTCCTTTGTATGGTCTTAGATTAAGACCTTTTCCTTTATGTCTTAGTTGTCTTCTTGGCTTTTTTTGATGTTTTTTTTTTCAAACCTTTTTCCTGTTTCAATTCCATAGCCATATCATGTCGTTTTTGTTCAGTCAATTGTTGATTGTTATACTTTGCATCATTTACTGCCTTTGCAATTCCAGCTGCTCCACCTCCTAGAGCTCCTAATGCACCTAACAGTGGTAATATTAATGGTAAATATCCACCTATTCTCGTCGTTGTTTGAATTATACGTTTTTTAGGTTTTTTCTGAAGTAAATTACCACCACGACAACGACTTTTTTTAATTCCTACACCCATACCAAGTTTACGTTTTCCTTTCATGACTGCAGTGACAAACAATGAAGCTACCTAATGTAGCGTCCTGGGATTTAACTCGTTTCCAGCTTTATCCTCCAATACCTGATCTGCTTCATGTCTTTCCTGTAGATTATTATTTTTTGCGTATGCTATATCGTGTTCCTTACAAGCTTGATCTAAAATATTAATTCCCTTATCATTTCGTTGTAGTCTTTGTTCTAGTTTTGTGTTTGGTCCACAATATTCGTATCCACCAGGTAAATGAAGTTCAAATGTGATGACGACGACGACGATGTGATTGTAACTGTTTACGTTTAACCATAACTCTCTTTATATACTCTTATCACCCTATAAATACTCTCAGTGTTGTTAACTATTTATATAAGATGAAGATTGCAAAACATTTTATAGCTTTACCTGTTGAAAATTATGATTTGAGCTGTGAACAACAACAACAACGTACTGCAGGTAAACATGGATATTTATTTGGTGGAGACTCTAAACGAGCATTAATCATCGGTCCCAGTGGTTGTGGTAAAACTAATGCTATGTTATCCTCAATAGATCATCCTAATGGCTTAAGATTTGAAAATTTATACATATATTCCAAGAGTTTACATCAACCAAAATATGCTTATTTACGTAATTCAATTCAACCCATGAAAGAGATTGGATATGAGGAATTCAACAATTCTGATGATATAATTACTCCAGATGCCATAAAGACCAATTCAATTATTATATTTGATGATGTAGTGGCTTCCTGCGATCAAAAACCCATTCAAAGTTACTTTTGTTTTGGTCGACATAAATCTACAAATTGTTTTTACTTGAGTCAAACTTATTCGGCTATACCAAAACAATTAATTCGAGATAATGCCAATCTCCTGATAATTTTTCAACAAGATTTCACCAACTTAAAACACATCTATGGTGATCATGTTAATATTGACATGTCATTCCAAAAATTTAAAGACATTTGTTCATACTGTTGGGGGGAAAAGTTTGGATTTCTCACTATCGATAAAGATTTTGAAATAGCATCTGGTGGTCGTTATAGAAAAAGATTTGATGGATACATTCATATATAAGGAGAAAAGTCAATATGGTCAATTTCAAACCCAACATGAATCCTAAACTAACTCAACGACTGGTCAAAGCTAGGCAGGCGCTTCGAAAAAAGTATAAAAGTTTGAAGCGAAACACAAACCAATCTCAAACACGACTGAAACAAACCTATGAGCCCATTACTCAACCGCTAAAACAACTAATATCAACTATCGAGAAACAAGAATTGATTAAAAAAGAACCATCACCAAAAAAAGAATCCCACCTGAGTCTATCAAGTTCAAAATATCAACCAAAGCCTTCCGATTATGTACTTGCTTTCAATTCACCCTCCAAAGAGGATGTTTTCAGTTCTAATACAAATGATGATGATGCGTTTGAGCCAAATGAAACTTTAGGGTACAGTAGTGATGAAAATATTAGTAGATTTATGGATGAAAGTATCCGTGACCTCGGTCGAATGACCACCGACCAAGGTATTCAACAATATTACGAACAGTTTGGAAATCCCTCACCTAGAGTTTACATAAGGGAAGGTATTGCTGACACTGAATGACAATTTGATAATACTGTTGGAGTCTATCATGATTTGCAGCTAGAAAAATTCTCTATTGGTGATTCTCCAATTGACTTTATCGGACCTGATTTAAAAATACAAGGTATTACCTACAGGGGTACTCCAGGTCTGTATAAACTGTTATTCAAAACAGACCCACACATTTTTACTAAAAATGATGCTAAGGAATATGTTGACATTTTATAGAGAACGAATGACCTATACACAAAAAATAATAGAAAATTACCATAACGGAGAATTCCTGCAAAATTAAAAAATAAATTAACCAACGCTATTCAACCTTTCCTAGGAATTCCTCTTGTTGCACAAAGAGAACGAGCCTTTTCAGTTCCCACTATGACTACAAGACAAATAGCAGCAAAACTGAAGGGTGGGAAAGGTTTAACAATGATGCGATATTCCCAAAATCCCATCGATTATAAATATTTTGATGATTTCAATGAATTGATTGATAGATTACGCTTACTTGTAGCTTCAAAACAAGCTGGTAATAATGCTCACCAAAATGAAATAGTGTCTATTGTTGAAGAACTAAGGGAAGGTGGTATAATAGCATAAAATAGATAACGTCACTTGAATTCATAATAGTAGTAGCTATAATGCCGTTAAACAAGTTTAACCAACATTATCTCACTCCTACGCGTTCAAATAATAAGGATGATGATGATGAGGTACTACAACCACCATTTTATATTTGTCAACCTGCAGACATTCGAAGTTTAGTAATTATTGATATTAGCGGGCATATAGACAAAAAAGTTAGTAAATTAAACTATGTATTAAATAATAATAATACTGAATATACTTTTCCAACAAGTGGAAAAGTTGTAAATATTAATAGCAACACATCACCACCACCACCGATTGAAGCAAATTAAAGCAAAAATACTTTATCACAATAAGATTCAAAATTTAAGCGTTCTCAACAAGCAATCTATAACGAAGGGTGAAAAGATTTCTATTTTCATAGGTGATGAACAATATCCATATATTGAATTTGTAATAGAATGTCCTCTTCAAGGTGGGTGAGCTACTAGCTCTACGTTATTATAAATATAGTACTTTTTATAGTACATACACCATTCCAACAATGCCTCTTAATAGATTTAATCAACACTATTTACAATCATCATCATCATCATCATCCAAGTCAGTTCCAAAACTAAATGCGCAATTTTATATTTGTGACTCATTTGATTATCACGTTAAAAACATTATTAGATTGAAAGGTGTAAAAAAAACTAAATTGAATAAGGATTATTATATGTTGGACAAGGCAGGTACAACTTTTCTATTCCCCTACGATGCTAAAATTGAACATGTTCGACATTACACTGCAGACGGGGAGGTTTTAGTTAATGGAAAGTTGTTAAAATTCAATGAAATTGGTGGTAAAAGTTTCAAGGAAGGTGATAAAATCCCATTTAAATTAGGTACACCTTCTTCTATTTGCATTGAATTCATAGTGCAGTGTCCAGTAGTGAAAAATGAGTAAAGCACAAGTTGTACATGAACTTCATAAACCGGCAAGAATCAATTATAGAAGAAGACATGTTGTAATTAAAGTACTTAATGATCTGATTCAGGCTGATCTAGCCATTCTTGCTCTTTTTTTCGAAAACTAATAGAGGATACAATTACATCCTCGTTGTAATTAATGCTTTCAGTAAATTAGTGTGGGCTGAGGCTATCAAGAAAAAAACGTGAAGAAATCACATTAGCTATGAAGCATATCTTAGACCAAAGGAACGTTCCACCTAAAAATCTTCAAACCGACAACGGAACTGAATTTTATAATAGGAATTTTCAAGAGCTCATGAAAAAGTATGGTATTAACCATTACAGCACATTCTCCAATTTAAGAGCAAGTATAGCAGAACGAGTAATTCGTACTCTAAAAACTATGCTATGGAAACAGTTTAGCATGCAAGGATCTTACAAATGGTTAACGATTCTACCTAATATTGTCGCGAAATATAATAATACAAGACATTCTACTCAGGTGCCATTCCTAGTGAAATAAATGATAAAAATGCAAAGTCTATTACTGCATATAATCACCTAAAAACTATTGATCCAAGATCATCAAATTTTAAAAAAGGAGATTTTCCATAACATTGAAGTAGTATCAGCTCTTAGATAAATACAAGAATCACCCCTATGAATTTTCACCACATTCCCGAATGATAATCGTTTAAATATCAAATCGAATTCACCCATATCTAACGGTTCCATATTCTTGTTGTTTGTTGATCTAAATAAAAAGTCATCAATATCATTTCTACATGATAAAAAAATGTTCCATTCTTGCGGACTGAATATAAAATAGGTATTTTTGGTTCCAAATATCCCGACACATGGATCGTAATTTAAATAAGGGGATAAACCAACCTTTACATATTTTGTTTCATATGTATTTAGAGACAATTGACGTTCTCCCAAAAATACGTCATTATCTTGCAATTGATTCATATAATATGTAGTCTTTGTGAGTGATTCTACTACCACTACTACTACTATTACTACAATATACTATCGCTATTAGAATAATTTAAAGATATTTTCTGGTTGAAAAAATTCCTGAAAAAAAAATTACATTATGCTCTCAAGGGAAAATTGTATCACCCCACTCTAAAATAAAGATTATAAACGTTTGAAAATCGTCGAATCCCATCAGTATATTGATAAACTTCAAGAGTGAATTTTTAAAATAAAACCATGTATCATCTAGAAGATTGTATTTGTCCAATGAAGGATCATTGGCTATACAAGCGACGATTATATCAGTTTAATGAAGAAGAACTTGAGAAGTTTCCATTGGATTATTTGATTCACAAGGCGCAACCACTTGAGTTATTATATGCATGGTATAAATTACCAAGAGCATATCAAGACAATTTTGATTTACAAATCCAACTGCCTTGTTTTATACATTAAAATCGTCCTGACTGGCAAACTCACATCGATGGACCACCTACATCACAGTCATTTATGTAACTTAACTATTGAACAAATACATGTTTGATGTAAATAAAATCTATTAAATATACTATGTTTTTCATTACATAAATTACAAAGACATAAATTTACAAAGTTTTAAAATTTTAATTAATACTAGTTTTAGTTATATTTTATAAATAATTATGATATATCATCATCATCATCATCATCATCATCATCTCTGTCAATCTCTTAATCGTCAAGAAATCTACTAAACATCCCATCAGCGGGTATAGGTGAATTCAATCCACGAGAATCAACGATAATACCATGCAGGATCTAAACCATATGTTTTCAATGCTGTTTCTCTGAAATTATCCAATACTCCAAAAAAAGCATGCGTCATCTCTATTTTGAATGTTGATGCATGCTTTTTTATTTTCTATCTGAGGTGGTAATTTGATATAAGAGGTTCCATTACCAATTTTAAATTCGTTTAAAGCTACCTCCAATAATAGAATTTTTTGTAGCGCCCAGCCGCTTGATTCTTCCGAAAATTCTGACAGTTTATTTAAAATATAATCTGTTACATGTTCTTGAAACCAAATAACTAAATCAGTTGATTGATCTAATACTGCATTAGGTGTCACAAAATACTTTTGAGCAATTACTTCTTGATCACCTGACGTTTTAACAAAATCTGCCCACAGTGTGGTATTAATTTTTACAATTAACTTTTTAATAATTTTGAGAACCTTAAGTTTAAAGAGATCAAATGCATCTGATAAAAATTCTTTTATTTCTTTATGATTCACATTTATAATCGCTGCTGTCTGAACTCTACTTTTAAAACAAGAAATTATATTTTACCAGTAAACTTTTAGATTTTATTTCACACCAACATGTTTGTTTTTTAATTTTATTAAACATTTTAATCGTTTCAATTGACCAATTTTTGTTAATATCTTACGTTTTTGACCAACCTTTAAATGATATTTTTTAATGCTATGTTACAATTAATTTTATTGATTTGTTTTCAGCAGAGTTCACTCTAATTAACTTAATAGATTCATCAATTTTGGATAATGTACCGTGATATTTGTCCATAATATTATATCATAACTATTTATAAAAATATAACTCACCAATAATTAGATTTCTACAATTTCAAAAGATGCTGTTGGATTCAGTTTTCCAATGTCCACCGCTCCTCTAAATATTATAGCGTACTTCCTTTCTTCAAAATATTTTATATAAGGTTTATACGTCTCTGTTACCCTCTGCGGAAGGAACGTTATTTCCTTCTCCAGTTCCAGCAGCACCGTTTCCCCAAATTTACTCCGAACTAATTTAGCTGAAATGATTTTCTTGGGTTCCCCTAATATTAAATCTGTTAATTTTGTTGTTGGTTTTGGGTCTCTTTCTAAAAGTGAGGAAGAATTTATGGTTTTTAGATCCATTTTACAAAAAATAATAATAATATAATCAAATCATTTCAAATTCTGTTTGTTCACTCAATTAAACATTAGAACACATAACTAATTTTAATTCCAAGTGAAATAAAAATAAATGAAAACGTCTTACCTGTTGTTCATTGAAGGTTGTTGATGATGATGATCTGATTGAAAACAAGAAACGAATGAATTTCACAAGAAAATCTGGAGCTTAGATACAAAATAAATCTAATGACCTTAATAATAATAATTGCATAGGTATTCACTTAGTTTCCACGGCTTACGTAAGACTTTCAACTGCATTAGTTTTCTCTGGTGGATTTTTAATAACAGGATGGTTATAGCAAAGTATTATACATGCATCATAGACTATCCCAATATATTCATTCGTATATACTTAATGTATTATCACCTTTTTTTTAAATAATAAACTATCTAAAATGACTTTAATTGAATGCACTATTGCGTAAGTCTCCCGACTGCATTAGTTGCCTCTGGCGTAACAGGATGGTCATAGCAAAGTATTATAAAGTCAAGAAAACATATTCGTATTCTGTGTAAAAATAATTTATTAAATCGCAGAGCGCTTTCGGCTATTAAGCCATCTTCAGTGCTTACTCGTCAGGTAATACAAGAAACTTGGACAACACATTGACGTCATGAATTAAAATTACATATTAATTCATGACGTCAATGTGTTGTCCAAGTTTCTTGTATTACCTGACGAGTAAGCACTGAAGATGGCTTAATAGCCGAAAGCGCTCTGCGATTTAATAAATTATTTTTACACAGAATACGAATATGTTTTCTTGACTTTCGAGTCATGTGTACTCAGCTATAAAGTATTTACAAAGTATTATACACTATCCCATTGAAAATATATTCATTGCGTATATAATTTATGCATAATAGCCTTGGGCGGGCTTGTTTCCTATACTTTGTATTCACACACAGCGCATTCCATTATTTATACAGGATGGTTCTACCAAAATATGGGGATTTAGCATATACTGAGCGTTGTTTAACTCAGAAGGAACATTGTTTAACTACTACTACTACTACTACCACTATTTCGGCTTCTAAGTCTACTTCATAATTAACAGGATAAAAGAAAATTCGGAAATCTGCTTCAAATTCGTCCCAGGTCGTGTATCTACTCCGGTTGTTACGGTACCAAAATGCGGGCTCACCCGATAGTAGTTCTGGTAATACCGGAAGCAAATGGTCTTTCTGGACGTTCTTTGCCGTACATATTTCTTCGATTCTTTCTATAAACGAAGCCGGATCACCTCGGTTTCCAAATGACACTTTCCAGTCGTGTACATTTATCGGAGAAGTTGCCATAACGGTCGGATAATCAACAGGGTCTTCTTGGTCTATATCGGGTTGCGGAGAGGTATTTTTTCGTCTTAAAAAGTTAAGAAGTCTTTTCCGTTTTTCGGAGACGGTTCCAGCAATCGATAAATTCCTCTGTTTTAGATGTGTAGTAAGACCCTCGTTTCTAAGTAAATATACCCAGTTAACGCGATGGTCGGTGGTTTCTTCCACGGAACTTACGGTCGGTAGCTGGGCGGCCGGTACTGAAATGGCAGATTCGGATCTTCCAGGTCCTTCTTGATCAATCAATCGGTCGATGTCTTCAGGGTTTTCCTTAGACATGAAACTCTTTCCGTTATTCAACGGTAATCGTCAGGTTCTTCGTCTTTTCCCTCTTCGCAATCTCAACAGTTCTCACAATATTCAAAAAGAAATTAAAAGCAAAAGAAAAATAGCCTGAAAACAACTCTTAAAAAAAATTAACAAGTTACATATGCCAAGCAGTCCCTGTTCAAACAACAATCAAAAATACTATATAAAAAAAATACCTTCACTGAATAAAATGGTCCCTGTTCTGAAAAAGAAATGAATCAACAAAATGAGTAAAGCGGTCCCTGCTCAAATCAGCAAACAAATAAGAAAACGGTCCCTGCTCAAATCAGCAAACAAATAAGAAAACGGTCCCCCTGCTCGGGCGCCATATTTGTGACGCGTTTTCGCTCCACAAATTGCCAAATTGGTACGTCACTTTTGACACCTCTGAAACCTTACACTTTCTCGGGCGCCAGATTTTTAACGTGGTTAACTCCACGGCCCTTGACCTCAACCGTCAAGAGTTCCAGATAGCCTCAGATAGAGGTACGGTACGTTCCAGGGGTCTAGTTGTATCCCGTGCGGTCGGATTATATCTTTAAAACACTCTTACTGGTCCTGCAATAGAAGTTATTCTCCTGGACTACACTAAGGGAAAAGCTATGCAGCAACACAACTACTTTACCTTAGGGTTCTCTACTCTACCACTACAGTAGGTCAGTAAAACACAAAAGTTCGGTTAAGTTATCATCTATTACCTTCATGAATATTTACAAGGTCGGTAGCTGACCAAATAGATACAAAAAAAATATGAAACACAAAAACAAAGAAAAAAAATATATATCCTGCGTAGCAGGTAACAATACCCTGGTATTTACAAAAAAACAACTATATAAGCGAAATACGAACTACTTATCCAATCACCATGCGTTTATTAGAGACGAAGCGGGCAGGATATAAGCGAGAGAGGTTTATAAGTATAAGCAATGCCTTTATATGCAGAAGAAAAGCGGTAAAAGCCAGTTTTCTAAAAAAATTAGTCTTTCCAATAAGCAGGTTAATAATAATTGAAAACAGAAAAACGGAATCTTGGATGATGCTAGCAAAGTATACAAACTGAACGGGAATATTCAGTTAAAACGGTCAGGGGATCGGAGGATTATGGAAGGATTCGGTCCGTGAATGAAAATATTATTGAGCCCTGGCAGGACGCCTGGAAAACCTTAATATTTTGATTCAGCGGTTTTCTATGTTCTCGAATTGAAATACCAACGAGCCCTGGCAGGACGCCTGGAAACCTCAGTATTTCAACCGAAACGGAATTGAAAAAGTGCGAATGAGTACGGAAGGGTCGAATCCGTGAATGAAAATATTAATGAGCCCTGGCAGGACGCCTGGAAAACGTTAATATTCTGATTCAGCGGTTTTCTATGTTCTCGAATTGAAATACCAACAAGCCCTGGCAGGACGCCTGGAAAACTTCAGTATTTCAACCGAAACGGAATTGGAAAAGCGAGAATGCGTACGGAAGGGTCGAATCCTTGAATGAAAATATCAATGAGCCCTGGCAGGACGCCTGGAAAACGTTAATATTTTGATTCAGCGGTTTTCTATATTCTCGAATTGAAATACCAACGAGCCCTGGCAGGACGCCTGGAAAACTTCAATATTTCAACCGAAACGGAATTTGAAAAGAGAGAATAAGTACGGAAGGGTCTAATCCGTGAATGAAAATATCAATGAGCCCTGGCAGGACGCCTGGAAAACCTTAATATTTTGATTCAGCGGTTTTCTATGCTATCGAATTGAAATACCAACGAGCTCTGATAGGACGCCTGGAAAACTTCAATATTTCACTCGAAACGGAGTTTGAAAAGCGGGAATGAATACCGAAAAAAATATTATTCAGAATTAATGACAATGACACTATAAAATTAGTATACCGATTATTTTAAAAAAGGAATATTAATTATATTGAATAAACTTTCGCCTAACGATTATTGAAAAGACCACCTTTTATTTAAAATTATATTTCCATAAAGTCTTACCTTCACAGCAACTACTTAAAGTTTTAATTCGGAAAGAAAATAAATTTATCTATAAAAAAAAACAGACTATCCAAAAAATTGTAAATAACAAATCGTTCAACGGAACGATGGTCGGTACCAAGTGGTCACAACGGGAGCCAAGTAATACTCGTACTTAATACCAGAGCTTACTGAAAACCAACTGCCACTCCCTATCTGTCTTTCCACCTCTCTCGGTTAGTTCGACCTGCGCGCTACCTACTCTACTGGGAGGCATGACTTTTATACACTTCGGTGTGTCCAGAGCCTCGAGGTACCTCCTGGTACATTTGTTTTATCGTCGAAGGTAGAATAAAATAAAACTCTCGTAAAATCAAAACACAATTTTTTAGCTAGAGCGGCCACGGTCTTCAGAAGTCGTAGCGTCGCAATAGATAAAAGTAAAGTCCAATTTCATGGACTTAACAACAGTCGTAGACTGTCTCTCGGCAAAGTGACGGCGAAGACTGGTTGATTACACACACACACACGCGCGCGTGAGAAAGCCCGTCCCACAAAGCATCTACCCTTGAGCTTTACGCCCAAGGGTCGATGCTAAGTAGAACCTTCCATCCACCCCCTGTCACTTCCGACAGGACCTCACTCGTTCTCGCGATCGCGTATCCCTTTCCCCCCTTTATTCTATGGAGGGCGCCAGGGATGTCATCTCTTAGTAAGGGGTAGCTCTGGTGGCTATATTCCCTTGTCCTTATATTGTCGTTGTGTCGGTTCGATTGTGTGTGTGTGCTTTCGCTGCCTCATGTTAAAGTCTGTTCCTCCCGCCTTGGTGAAACTGGCCTTAGCATGAGTGGTCCATCCTATTTCTCTAGAGCTGACCCCTCAGGGGTCCCCGAGCTTCTGTCATGACAGAAGAGCAGGGACACCGTATTGGGGGGTTCCTCTTCGCAGTTTTCTTTCTTGTCCACCCCGGTGTTTTTTGTGTTTTTTTTTTTTTTTTTTTTTTTTTTTTTTTTTTTTTTTTTTTTTAGTATGCTCGTGAGTCCACGCGCACCCACTTGCATGGTTTTTGTGTTTTTGTATTGTTTTTTTGGTGGGGTTTTTCTTATTATTTTGCTTCCTATGGGCGGTCTTCAAGTTGTTTCCTGGGTCTTTTGTGTCTGCTGTGTAGTTTGTCAGGTCCCTCAGCTCTGCGTTTGGGTGAGTTCTTAGTTCTTCGAATATTTTTTTTGCTCTTGCGTCTATTATTTCAAGTACTTTCTCCGCCTTTAGATCGTTGTAAATATCCTCGTTTCTGACGTACCAGGGAGCATCCAGAGCCTGCCTGATCGTGATATTTTGTTGTGTCTGCAGTTTTTTCTTGTTTGTGTTGTTCGTGTGTCCCCATGCAACTGATGCGTATGTAAGTATTGGTATTATTATGCTCCTGATAAGCCGTAACTTCGTTTTTATATCTAACTTGCTTCTTCTGCCGAGTAGTCCATTGAGTCTCGCCCTTGCTTGAGTTGCCTTTGCCACCATTTTCTTCACGTGGTCAGTGAATGTTAGTCCTTTGTCAAGTATCACTCCTAGATATTTTGCTTGATTATTCCAGGGAATTTCTTCTCCATCTATTTCAATGTTTTCCTCAGGTCTGTGTCTTCTTTTTTGGAAGAATACTGCTTGTGTCTTTTCACCGTTTATTTTGATTTTCCATGTAATGCACCATTCCTCTATCGCGTTTGCCGATTCTTGTAGTCTTCTGGTAATGTTCCTTGGTTTTCTACATCTTGTTGCTATTGCGGTGTCATCTGCGTACATTGCCATTATGGTGTTTTCCTTTTTGGGTATGTCTGATGTGTAAATGTTGTATAGTAGTGGTGATAGGATTGCTCCTTGAGGTACTCCGGCTTCCATTATTCCTTCTTCTGATCTAGTTTGTGATACTTTGACTTGAAATTTACTGTCTTTAAGATAGCTGTGGATGAGTCTTGTAAGTGGTTTGGTATATCCTAATTCGTTCATCTTATACATCAGTCCTTCGTGCCAGACTCTATCGAAGGCCTTACTGATGTCTAAGAAGATTGCACCTGTCGATTCTTTTTGGTTGAAACCCTTAGTGGTATATTCTACCAGTCTCAGGATTTGTTGTTCTGTACTGTGCTCTTCTCTGAATCCGAACTGTTCCTCTGGTAGTATATTTAAGTCATTCGTTTGTGTTTTCAGAATTCTCAGTATCACTCTTTCAGCTATTTTGCTCATTGACGGTAGGAGGCTAATTGGGCGGTAGTTTTGCGGAAAAGTCGGGCACTTTCCCATTTTTTTTAACATGACTACTTCGGCTTTCTTCCATCTTGATGGGAAGTATCTGGTTCTTAGTATTGCGTTTATTATGCAAGCTAGATGCATAATTCCTTTCATCGGCATGTTTTTTAGAGCCCTGTTGGATATCCCGTCTATTCCTGGTGCTTTTCTTGCTGACATAAATCTCATTATCTCCTTTATTTCCTCCGGGGTCGTGAATCCTAGTATTTCCGGAGTGTCTTCTTCTTCTATGAGTTCTTCTATTTTGTCTTTTACGTTGTCTGTGAAGTCCATGTCTTCGTCTGGGTGTTCGTTCAACATGAATTGCAATTCCAGTGTATTCTTTAGTGCTTCGGCCTTTTCTTCGTCTTCGTACGCCATTCCGTTGGCTCCATGCAGTGGTGGCATTTGTTTGTTTGGTTCTCTTAGTAGTTTGGCGATTTTCCATAGTCCTGGTTTTTGCGGGTCCAACTCATTTATTCTTCTGTTCCATGTATCACTGTTGTGTTGTTTTAGTTTGTTTTCCACTTCTTCTTTGATTATTCTTGCTCTGTTTTTGTCGTTTTGATTTTGTGTTCTGCGGGCTATCCTTAGGGCTCTGTTCTTTTCCCTTATCAATTCTATCAGATCATCGCCCATGTTTCGGAATTTTCCGTATTTTTCCGATACGGTTGTCGTGGTACTGCTTTCTATCGCTTCTGATAGAGCTTCTTCAAAGAGACGGACTCTTTCTTCTATTTCTTCTTTGCTCCTTAGTTCTTGTATCGGGCCAAGCCTTTGTCCTGCTATTCTTCTGTACTTCGTCCAATTAGTCCTCTTCGTTTGTCTTCTTTCTTGTCTTGAACCGTCCCCGACGGTGAGGACTATTGGCACGTGGGCATCTCCTCCGTCGGCGGTCCAAATGTCCCAGGGCATCTCTATGTCTCTCAACATCGCGATGTCTAGTACGCTCGGTAGTCCGCCTCCTGGAGGGTAGTGGGTTGGTCTTTGAGGTCCTATTATTTGTAGGGCGGGGTGTCTTGCCGTTATCCTTTCCAGTTGTCTTCCTTGTGCGTTTCCTCCTGTGCAGTACCACGTAGGGGACTTGGCATTTAGATCTCCTAGTATTATGCCTGGCTTACCGTCTGGGAGCACTGCTAGTACGTCATCTTCGTGAATTTGAGTGTTTGGCCTGACATACACCGATGCTATTCTAATATCTCCGAATGTTGTTTTGACAATTATCCTCGTGGCTTCCATGGTGTTAAGTCCGTCTGGCGTATTCTCTTGGTATTGGCGCAGCTCCTTTTTCGCGAGGATTGCTGTGCCTCCAGAGTTTCCGTTTATGTCGGTTCTATATACGTTGTAGCCCGGCCAGGTGAGTCTGTAGTTGTCTCCTGGCAGCCGTGTTTCCTGTAGCGAGAAAATATCGAAATCTTCCCTCTCCAGTATTTCTCCCATGGCATTTATGTTAGTACGTAGTCCTCCAGTGTTCCATGAGCCGATCTTAAGTTTGCTTGGTAAGGGGTGTAATTCCATTTATTGGATTGGAAATTTTTTCATGAATTCATGGATTAGTTTAACTCCATCCATCATTTCTTTGAATTGTGCTAATGATATTTCTTTAAGCTGATCTGTGTTTTCTTTTTTGTTTTCTGTTACTTTCGCGTAGCTTCTAGTTTGCGTGTTTGTCTCCTTTCTTACTTTGTTTGCCGTAGACTTCGCCGGGTTTTTGGGACATCCTCTGAAGTTTGCAGGGTGCTCACCCCCACAGTTTTGGCATATCGCTGCCTCTTCCTTGTCCCTTGGACAATCAGCGGCTCTGTGTTCTCCTGAACACCTCACACAGTGTAGTCCCATGTTACATGTGCTTTGGCCGTGGTGGAAGCCTTGGCACCTGTAGCATTGTACAGGTCCGTTATTCCTCTTCTGTTCTACTACACTTATTCTTGTGTGGCAGAGACTCCTCAGATTTTTATATTTTGCCTCTTCCTTGGGGTCGATCACCATCATAAAGATGGGTAGCGGTCTCCTGTCATTACTTCTAGATAGCAGCTGCCACACCCTTATTGGGTTTAGGCCTTCTGATTTTAGGTCATCTTCGATGTCCCTTGGGTCGGTGTTATCCGCTAATCCTTTTATAACTAGCTTTCTCTCCTTATCTTCTCCTAGAGTGTATGTGTACCACTCTATGTTTTCGAATTCTTTCATATAAGCAGTCATTTTCCTGTAATCGTCAGGAGTAGCCGCTTGTATTTTTGCCGTGTACCTGGTGATTTTGCACTGTACGTTGATATTTCTGTCGTTTACGCCCTTTCTTAAGTTGTTCCACGCCCTTACGGTCTTTAGGATAATTGGCGGTGGTTTTTTTATCGTTGGTGGTATTCTGTTCATTTCCCTTTCCTTATGTACTGTGTCTGTTATATCCTTTTGGATTTCCTGGATGTCCTTAGGTTTTTCTGTTTGCGTGTCCATCTGTGTTTCGTTGTTTTTCGTTTCCTTTTGGCGTTGGTTTTTCAGCTGCCGGTGTGACTTTTTCTCGATAAAGCCGTCTGTATTTTCTTCGCTGCTTTCTCTATCGGACATAAACTCTGTTATGTCTCCCGCAAGTCCTTCTTCGTTGTTATCGGAGAATTCGTCATTTCCCGAATCAGCAATTTTCCTTTTTTTTGAGGTTTCCCTCACAGTTTTTTCCCTGCCCCTGTTTGCAGTCATCATTTCTTGCATCTGTATTCTCAATTCCTCAATTGTTCTTTCCAGCGATGCGACTTTATTTTCTAACCCAGCTACTTTTTTGTTTAGTTTGTTGTTTTTATCCTTTAAGTCCTCATTCTCTTCTTGGAGTTTATGGGTTTTTTTTTTCCTTTCTATGGAGGTCCCCCTAGCATGGGAGTGCACCTCCTGTATTTCGGGGCCTGATGGCTCCATCCTACCCCTAAGTTATGTCACTTAAATAATTATTTTGAATTTCTTACCTTTTCTAGAAGATCTTCCTTTGTTAATCCTGTAACACTTCACTTTAACACTCACTCGCTTGCTTCGCGCACTTCGTTGCACTCGATTACTCGAGCACTTTCCGTTGTTCACTTTCCGCACTCGCGGTGACACTTGAATAAGAATACGTTTTGAAAAAAACATATGCTTTTTCTTGTGCCGTCGCCTTTCACTTTTTTCGATTACTCGAATCTCTCCGCCTCGCACTTGTACCTCCGTACCGAACGCCCGTCGTATAGATTTGCAGGAACTTAGTAAAACACGTCTACCTCGCTCCGCTGCTCGTCGATTTGGTTGATTACCTGAGTATTCGTCCCCTATTTATACCTGAGCTCCGTCTGATCGAAATGAAATTTCGCGCAGAACCTAAGTCAAAGTGGACGGACGGATCCCTAAGCGGTGTTCGGGGCGTAGCCGTAGACGTTATGGCTTCCAGTTCATGACACCCCCCTGCTTCGGAGATCATGGCCGGGCGCAAAAAAATTGCACTTTAATTGAAAAACAATACAAAATACAAAAATAAACACAATACAGGACAAATATATGGAAATAGAATGAACAAAATTAACAATATATACGTAGAAAATACTGGTGAATCACTTTTCTTGCGACATTTCCACGTAAACAAAAAGTTTTTATTTACCACCAGTCTTATTAGTAAGTTCATCGTCTGTTTGGGTCCTGGTCCGGTTGTGTTGTCGTCTGGCGGCGGCGGTCGTCCTGGAGGGTGGTTGGGGTGCAGTCGAAGGAATCGGTTGATGTCCTTCCTGGATTCTGGCGTTGTAACGGCTACTCAGATAAAGAGCTGCTCAGGCGTGAATTCGGATACCAAACTAATAAAAATTCAGGGAGTAGTCTTACCGGTTCGCGGGTAATACTACTTATTTAAATTATTGAAGTTATATTGAAATAAATGAATTTAATAAGTTAACAAAACAATCAATAAATTACGTTAAGGGATTTAAGTAAAGTTAAGGTAAGTGGGCGCCACCCTGAATAATATTAGTTGACTTGTTTTCAACACTCTCTATCAACAAACCTGGAAATGTTGGAAGGGAAGGAATGGAGGGAAATAAATGAAATTTTAAGAATTTTTAGTGGACTGTAGATTTGATAATCTCCATAACTTTTAGCAATCGAAGGACCACCGATAATGAGGTATCGGACCTTGTCATTCTTAGCTTAAGCCAGAGGAATGACTCTATTAAATAACTGTTTCAGTCGAAATAAATCCGGTGAATGAAAATCCAGGATTCCAGCAGGTATCTATTTATTTAGATGAACAACGGTAAAAACTATATTCCTAAATTAACACTAAGAGAGTAATTTGTAGACAAGTTATTGAAGTCTATATTAGATATACAGTTTATGAAGAGTTTTAGAGGCTTATTTACACAAATTATTGATGTCCGTAAGGGTATTAAAGTTCATGACCGACATTAGCTAAAGTTTTCACTAAATTAAACAAACCAACCGCACAATTTACAGTTCACTTTTGATATTATTTTAAACAAATATTATTTTAAACAAATAGTCTGAAGTGATCAGCGAAGATAAAATAATCGATTTGAATGATTTGGCAACTGTGCCAGATAGATGGCTTCTGTTTGTAACCACGTGAAAATTTGATAATTAAATCCAGAAAAATATATTAACCTTTAAATAACTGTACTTACAGTAATCCTCAAAATTGTCACTAATTTAAACAATTAAAGAAAATTAAATAAACCCATTTTCTAGGGTGAGAAAATATGAAAAAGAAGCACTGAGTAGGTACCACCCGGCAGATTGCCTTACTAACGACTATTCGACACTAACGAGTAACGACTCATTTTTAGGTTATTGTTTTCAGCGGTTTTCAATAGAATCGGCTAACATCGCCTAATTTTCGCGCCAACAGGGATCTTTGGACGTGGTAGCGTAAGGGTGAGGATAAAATATTGTCAGGGCCGTACGGACCCGCTTTGTGCGAATTTTAATTGAAATTCGTACATACTGAGAAGAGTTGGGAAAATCGGATATGAAAATTGTGCAGTCAGTACAGTAACAATGTATAAATCTATTCCGAAGTTGGAAGAGGTGCTAGTTTAACGATTGGGCGAGTATACTCACCATCGGCAGTTTTGACTCTGGCAGCACGAACTTTTCCATCTTTGCCTGGAAGTAACTCAATCACCCTGCCTAGGGGCCAGTTCAATGGGGGGCGGTCTTCGGATCGAATAAGGACGAGTTGATTAAGAGATATGTTTTCACAGGGGCGTTGCCATTTAGGGCGGTGTTGCAGCTGGTGAAGGTAGTCCAGCGACCACCTTCTCCAAAACTCTTGCTGCAGTTTAGAACAGTGTTTCCAAAAGGTAAGTCGGTTTAATGGGACTGCCAAGACATCTCTTTCAGGGTATGATGTGAGGGGGGCTCCGATCAGGAAATGACCAGGAGTGAGGGGTAGGAGATCGTTAGGGTCGTTCGATAACGGAAATAGAGGACGACTATTTAGAATAGCCTCTATTTGGGTCAAGATCGTAGCAAGCTCTTCAAAGGTTAAGCACGAATTACCTAGAACTTTTACCAAATGGGATTTAACGCTTTTTACGGTAGCTTCCCAAATACCGCCCCAATGTGGGGATCGAGGGGGGATGAACTTCCACCGTATTTCCGTAGAGGCTAGGAATGAATTGATATGTTGGAAATTATCATTATTTTTGAAAAAGGCAGAAAGATCCTTCAACTGATTTCGGGCACCGACGAAGTTAGACCCATTGTCCGAAAATATAGTTTCTGGATTGCCTCGTCGACTCACGAATCTCTTCAACGCGGCAATGAAAGCCTCGGTGGACAAGTCTGACACCAACTCGAGGTGTATGGCTTTGGTGACCATACAAACAAATATAGATATATACGATTTCAAATTTGGAGCTTTTCTCAAACGGGAAGATCGGATTGTAACTGGTCCGGCAAAATCAACACCAGTCCTTGAAAATGGACGGCATTCTTGTATTCTATCAAGCGGTAAAGGGGCCATTATTTGTGATGCAAATTGAGCATTAAATCGAAAACAGACAGTACATTTTTTTATTAATTGCTTAATTTTTCTAACACCGTTAAGGGGCCAATATCTTTGTCGAAAGTTACCAAGTACGTTTTGAGCACCTGTATGACCAAGTCGTCTATGCTCTTGGAGTAAAAGTAAATCTACAACGTGATTGTTTTGTGGTAGTAATATAGGAAACTTTTTATCGAAAGGTAAATCGGACAATTCTAAACGACCACCAATACGAAGCAGTCCCTTGTCATCAAGAAAGACGTTTAAAGGAAGTAATTGTTTGTCAAGGATGGGTTTATTTTGTTTTAATAAACTTATATCTTTACTGAAGTGAGAAGTCTGTATCTGTTTTATAATGAAGTCATGAGAGGCATGAAGTTCCTCTACCGTTAAAGGGGTAAATTGTTCTGAAGGTCTTTTAAGCAATTTATTAACAAATCTAAAGATATACGCAACTGAGCCTTGAAGTGTCCGGAACTTCGAGAACCTAGAGAAGTAGGTATCCCAAAAATTGGTTTCTACTGACACCAAAGATATTTTGACCTGTTTACATTCAGGTAACTGGTCAACGAACTCAAAAGTATCGAGGGAATCAAAGTCTTTTCTTTCACACAAGAATTTGGGACCTTCGAACCAGAAGGGACGGCTATCAGCAGAAAAATTTCCTCGTGATAACAAATCCGCAGGATTCAAGATGGATCTTATGTGTCTCCAAGTTGAACCTCTACTGTGATCTTGGATAGTGCCTACTCGCCTTGAGACAAAAGAGGAAAAATCACTAGTGTTACGCTTGACCCAACTTAAAGCAACGAGGGAGTCTGACCATAAATTAACAGAGTCAATACTGATACAGTTACTCAAAATATGTAAAACTCGAGAGGAAAACTTTGCAAGGAGTTCCATAGCGCAGAGCTCCAATTTAGGAATGGTTAGTTTGCTCTTCAAGGGATTTACTCGCGATTTAGCAGCTAGGAGTCGAGAGGAGAATGAATTATCTGCGTAAGAAGTAACAATATACAAACAGCCTCCGTATGCCAATTGACTTGCATCACAGAACCCATGCATGGAGATAGAGACTACTTCTTTATTGCAATGTAAATATCTGGGAATAGAAAGATTTGAAATTTCAAAAAGGGTTACAAAAAATTTTTTCCAAGCTAGGAGAATATTTGAATCCACAATGGGTGCGTCCCAAGAAATTTTAGTTTGCCAAAGGGTTTGCATAATTAGTTTTCTTGAAACAATTAAAGGATTTACTAAGCCCTGAGGACCGAAGACGCTACAAATGATTGAGAGAATTATTCGTTTTGTCAAAACAGCTGGGTTTTGCAAATTAGTTATACGAATAAGTAGAAAATCGGAAACAGGGTTCCATTTTAGACCTAGAATTTTACTAGGATTACCATCGAGGTTTAGATCAAGTTCGCTATTGGAAGCAGATGAAATGGAACGTAAAAAATTGGAAGAGTTGGATTGCCACTTATGGAGATTGAATCCATGTTTACCTAGGACTATTTGTAATTCTGAGTAAATTAGCTTCAAATCGCTATGGGTATTAGTACCCGTTAATATGTCGTCCATATACGTTTGGAATAACAGAGCATTTTGAGCATTAGGAAACTGATCATTCTTCAAAGCTATATCCTTCAAAACTCGGGTAGCTAAAAAAGGAGCGCAATTCTGCCCAAAACTGAGACTTGATAACTGAAGACATTGGAAAGGTTGGGACGGATGATCCCTCCAAAGGATATTTTGAAAATGACGTTGTGACGGGTTAATATCGATGTATCGATACATCATTTTGATATCTGCACAAATCACAAACTTAAAGCATCGGAATCTACAAAGGATATCAAACAGGTTGTCCTGTACCTGATATCCTTTGGACGTTAAATCATTTAAAGAGTAGCCGGAGTCGGTCTTGGCAGAGAAATCCATTACGACTCGCGTCTTAGTAGAAGTGGCATCTTCACGCAATACTGCCCGATGAGGGATGAAATAATTAAATTCATTAAATTGGTAATTGTAAAGCGAAAATGGGACAATTTTCGCATGGTTAAGCGAAAGATATTCATCAACCACTAACTTATAATCATTAAAAAAATCATTATTACAAGAAAACTTTTTTTCAAGAGAAAGAAACCTCTGGCGTGCCATGCAGAAAGATTGGCCTAATTTCTTATTAGTTTCAAGGAACGGCATATCGACTTAGTATCGCCCTGAAGGAAGGATAATGGTTGTATCCAAGAATTTTTTCTCTTCGTGGTGTTCGTCGGAAAGGGATTTTTCCATATTTGGTAGTTCTTCCCTCTCCCAAAATTTTTCAATCACATTATGCAATTTTTCATTATCAGCTTGTTCATCAACAATGGTTAGGAAAGTAGAAACAAAATTATTATTAGAAGAATGTACATGTACCGAGTCTGGCGTAACTGGGCCAGCAACAACGTATCCCAGTTTGGTATCTACGAATGAGGGTAAATTTGCCCCTAAATTTATAACATTGGGTTTGAGTAAATTAAAGTAGAGATCGGCTCCGATAAGCAGGTCGATTGGGCCACTCTCGAAAAAGTACGGATCAGCTAAGTCAAGTTTGACATTAGTAGGCAGTTTAAATGCCTCAGGAGAAATAGAAAACTGAGGAAGATTATTAGTGATCTTCTCTATAATAGAGCAAACAATACTGAAGGTCTCATTGGGTGAAACAAGTGATTTGAAGTGAAGATTTATTACTTCGGTGCTCTGAGTACAATTATTGTTACCTAACCCGGATATGTTCAAAGTTTGACGTTTGGAAGATAAATTAAGGTTTCGCGCAAATGAACGAGTCACCAAACTCATTTGGCTAGCAGAATCAAGCAATGCTCTACCAATTATCCGACGGCCACTTGGACATTCAATTTTCACTAAGGCTGTGGGTAAAAGAACAACTTTATGTGCAGTAGACAAGGTCGCCAACGTAGCAGGATTAGACGAAACATGTTCCAGATTATCAAAAGACCTATTATTCACACTATTAACATGAGTATTTACAAAAGTAGAGGTAGTTGGATTATTTACATTAGCAGTAGAATAATTTTGATTATTATTTACATGAGAATCATTTCTACGGGGGGGACTTCTATTTTGAGAAGTGCCAGGGACATTATTATTTACAGGAGAATCATTACTAGAAGAACTTCTATTTTGAGAAGTGCCAGGGACATTTCTATTGGGGATAACGTTGCCTGGCCTAGCTGAATTTTCAAAGTGTAAGTAGGAGTGGTGAGATTTATTGCATGATAAACACCGCTTTAAAGACTTGCAATCAGAAAGACTGTGATTTAAACTTAGACAGTTTAAACAACCTTTTTTGCTTTAACAAGTTGATATCTGTCCCGAGGATTCAGTGAAATAAATTTGGAACATCCATAGATAGAGTGTCCATTTGCAGAACAACAATAACAGCTGGATTTATTTGTAGATATGAGCGTAACATTATTCCTACGAGAATTTTCTTTCGCATGAGATTTAGAGTTATGGGGGTCAAAGAGATTCAAATTTTCGAGAACTGACTGTCTTCTCTTTAAGAAATCAAAAAAAGCTTCTGCGCAAGGTATCTTACTCGCTTTCAAACGCTTTTCTAGAATTAAAATAGAGCTTCTGCTCCAATAAGTATACTATCAAAGATTCAAAGTTTTCTTTAGAGGTTAAATTAAGATTATTTATTAATTCAAATGATTTTTGAGCTGATATGTAAAACTCTTTCAAGTCTACCGCGGTGCCCTTCGCCAATGACTTCAATTCCACTAAACCTTGAAATAGAGTATTTGAAAGTTTGTACTTGTCATCATACGCTTCTTGTAGTATTTTAAGCGCGACATCTAGATTTTGATTTGTCAGAATCTATCAACTGTAAAGGCTGTCCGCGCAATAGACTTTTTAAATAATAAAATTCCTCCCCGTCGGATTTTAATTTAGAATTTTTTAAAACGACGGCTGAGAACAAATCAAAAAAAGCAGGCCATTCTTGGGCCAACCCTGTGAAAGGTTTAATGTTTATTTTAGGTAATACAACGTTGGAAATATCATTGTTTTGAGAAGCAGTTTTCTTCTCAACAATGGCCGTGAGTCTAGCAATAGCATATTCAAACCGATCAGCAACAATGTTTTCACCAATACCGTCTGAAGATAAAATGTCGTTATCGACTTTAGTAAGAGCAGAAATTTCCAATTGAACCTGCTGATATGTTTCATAATGAGCAGTTAAATTATCAAGCTTGACTTTTAAAAGATAGGTTTCTTCTTCACCATTGAGTTCTTTAACAAATCTCTCAATTCGAGTTAATTGACTTTTACATCCGCGACGTTTATTTTTTAAATTAACCAAAGCCATCGTTGATAGATTTTAAGAATGACAAATTTAACGTTTATGGAAAGTTGTTAAGTACATGACATCACCGTGAGTATCTCACTTTCAATACTTGTGTCCTGGAGGGTCGGCGTCTCAGGTTCCTCTGTGTCGACTGACTCTTGATCTGTGGGCTCTGGCCACATCAGCTTCACATAAAATTCTGAACAAATATGAAAATTAAAATAATTTTTGAAGAATTAGATACGGCTGGACTTAAATTAAACATTGAGAAATGTAAATTTTTCCAAAACTAAGTGACATATTTTGGTTACAAAATAGATAAATAATGAGTTTCACAAAGTGAAGAATGAATCAAAGTCATACAAGATTATGTGAGACCAACCAACCTTAGAACTTTTAGAGGATTTTTAGGATTATTACATTACTTCAAAAGACTAATACCAAATTTAACAGAAATGGAAATTCCATTATTAGAATTACTAAAGAAAAATACAAGATTGAAATGGGAAAGAGATGAATAAGAAGCTTTCAATAAGATAAAGAAGACTTTCACTGAAAATATTAAAATTTATCACCCAGACTATAATAAAACCTTCACTCTGAGAACTGATGCATCTTTGCACAGATTCGCAGGAGTATTATCACAAACTAGAAATGGGAAAGAAGTTCCTATTTCATTTGTTTCAATAACAACAGTTTGCTGAAAAAAATTATAGCACGAGTGAACTGGAACTTGCATAATATTTTGTGTAAATAAACTTAGATTTTACTTAATAGGAAACCATTTCAGAATAGAAACGAACAATCAAGCTTTAACAACAATACTAAATAACAAATATGGTAACTGTAGAATACACCGATGGGCGTAATTGTTATAAGAATATTCTTTTGACATAAAATATCAAGGGAAAAAGGTATATGGTGGCAGATCCAATTACCAAAATGGATAGTGAAAAGCTTAAATCAAGAAAGGAATATAAAATAGCAATAAACATAATGAAAAATACAACGGAAAATTTTGGAAACACTAAGATTATACAAGACCAGAGAAATCTAGAGAATGAAATGGAACAAAAATCCTTAATGAATTCACAAAACATGTACTATAAAATAATAAATAATCAAGAAGTCTACGTCATAACAAATGATTTGGCAAAAGAAATGATAAAAGAACTTTATAAGAAATTTATACATTTTACAAACGAAACAGGCGAAGCTAACTGTAGTCCAATATCTTTCAGAGCTTTTTCAATTATGGAGTGAGGAATGGTGGGAGATACATTGGACATTGGATATGAGAATACGTTTTGCCGGTGTAATAAGTCTTCGGATAGGGAGAGTTGTGGAGTTATTGGAAATGCTCTGATGGGTACTGAGAAGGTCATTGACGATACTACTCGAGGATAGATAAATGCAAATACGGTTATTCGGTATTCGTGACGCAAAGGTAATATTTTTGGTCCAACCTCCGTAGTGAACGGACGTGCTAGTTACACTTTTTTTTACTTCAAGCTGTGTACCAAAAAAAAGTAAAATTGTTCTTAAGAGGTTCAAAGTTATAAAAAAACACGAAATAATAAGTGGTATTAAACTAACTATTCCCGATGACCCTGGGAATGTTGGTAACGGCGAACCCACTGAATACACTGTGAATCTAAGAAAAAGAATACAGAACATAATTAACCTGTCACCTCCTCACTTTCAACCTGAAAATCTCAACCACCTTTACCAGGTACATGAGAAAGTAATAGATCTGAACAACAAAGACAACAAAAATAAAGGTAGGAAAACCAAAATAAATATTTTTGAGAAAGCCAAAAAACCTAGATTCCCGATTGCTTCTTCTAAAACTAGATATAGGTTCAGAAATTATAAATGGCAGAATACTTCTAATACACCACCGAAAGTTTTAAAAGAACAAAACAACCAGCCGCTTTCCACACACCTCTTCAGAAGTGCAAACTGACCACTACCGAAAACAAATAGAAAGGGTAAGGGAGAAGAAAAACATCCTTAAAGAGGGCCGTAAAGAAGCGAAAAAGTTCATCAAATAGCTTTTGTTAATATTGATGAAAAAGATGTGTCTGAGCAACAGGTCGACACGCATTCTGAAGGGACCACAGTAATTTTTTCACACCATCTACCTACGCAAAAAAGCTTACAGAACGCGGACGACACTGCTGAAACAAACACTTCATCGAGTAGCATATCTCCCAACAACGCACACTCTATCAAGAAAACGAAGGTTGAGATTAAAACCTGTACAGAAAGTAAAAACATCTGTATAGAAAACATAAAAAACTGTATGGAAAGTAGAAAAAACTGTACCGAAAGCCTTCGGGCACAAGAAATTTCAACCAAACCATGATACTCCAAGTGCTATTTGTGAAAAAGACTGCATCTCTTCTACTGATAAACTCAAAAATAGCAATGCTTCCTTAAAAAGGTGTACAGAACGCACTTACGGCGAACAAGACCACAAAACAAGCGACACCATCATGGAGGATGAAGTCAATAAGAATGTATCCTCACCAGAAGGACCGGCCAACATAATTGAAGTCCGACATATCACCCAGGCGCAAATACACGCAGCTGGCGTCTCTCCTAGCTGGAGTGACGAGGTGGAAAAGGCTGAATTAAACCAATCTTCATTAGTTTCGACTCTTTGGTAACAAAAACATTAAACAATGAAGAGGATGAGTTTGTCTCGCATTATAATAAACTGACAACAACCAATAAAAAAATCATTGGCAGGGTAATGAATTTCAAAAACTCCTTGGATGAAATTACAGTTGAGAACACCCAGTCAGAATGCGAAAAGAGGGAGATGGATCATATTCAAAAATAATTTCAAAACTATCCGCCAAAACAGCACCAACTACTACTGACAATCCTTACGAATCCTTATCAGAGGAAGAAGCAGAAGAAATAAGTCAGAGCGAGGATGAAGAAAAATCAAAGAAAAAGAGGAAAAGAAGGAATAGGGGCCACAAATCCACAGGAGACAAAAATACAGGAGGCCCAAATGTAAATAATGTAAATAAAATTAAAAGTAATGCAAATAATATCAAAAAACCTTGAATAAAAATAAAAATCCCAGTGAAAAGATCTGTCCTCCAATTGTTATAGATGGCTGTGTCGCTGGCCACAAGGAAATAACAAATCGTTTTAAACAAGACATCAAAGGTACTTTTGAGATGAAATATAACAACAAGTCAGTTGTTGTATTCACCCATGAAGAAAAAGACCATATAAATTTAAAAAGCATACTAATGGATGAGTAGCTCCCTTTCCATACTCACTCCAAGAAGGAAGACAAATCGCACGCGTTCGTCTTAAGAGGCCTTGCACACGACATCGAACCTATTGATATAAAGGATGACCTGGAGCAAAACTATGAAATAACCCTAAAAGAAGTCTATAGAATAAATACCAAAGGTAGACCTCTTTTCTTGGTGATTACATCACCAATCATCACACTTGACTATCTCAACAAGCATATTAGGATAGTCGAGAATACACGTATTATATGGGAGCTAAGGAAGGCTAAAAAATCATTTATACAGTGCCATACTTGCCAACAATGGGGACATGCTACTTCAAACTGCGGACGACCTCCTACTTGCATGAAGTGTGCCCACACAGAACATCTGGATGCAAAAAGAGTCTCTCGGACCCCGCAAAATGCTGTAATTGTCAAGGCAGCCACCCAGCAAACTCAGAATCTTGCCCGGCCTATCTCAGGAGAAAAGAATATCTTGAAGAAAGAAGAGTTAACTCCAGTCAGCCCAAAAAGAGGTTCATAGATGCTCCTATCCCAAAAACCAACCCTTGGCAAGAGAACAGAGGCGAACATATCGATATCACCAACCAACAGCCAAACATACACAACCCGGTGGAATTCCCAACACTGAGGCCACACCCTACCAACAGGAGGCCAGACAATACTAGACTCCACCACATTCGACCCAAACCAGCCAAGGTGACAGCGGTGAACAACCATCCCAACCACAACATCACGAAAATATCAGCCAAAGAGATGATATGGATAAAATTATGAACCTAAACATAATTTTCTCCAAACTCAACGAACTGGTGAACCTGAAGGAATTAACCAGAGCTGTAACAGACCTTTACCACAACATGCTAAAGGCAAGTAGTAAACTAGATAAATTTATGACATATAATAGATTCGTTCAGAATATCGACATGTATAATTTCTAAGCTATGCGGGGTACAGATACACATATTAAAGGCGAGTTAAACATTGTATATATTAATATGAGGGGTTTGATATCTAAATCAAACGAAATTTCATATTTCCTGAAAAACTTTAAGCCAGATATTTTATTTATAGGTGAGACATATCTTAATCCTGGCAACTATATTAAAATTAGAAATTTTCACTATAATATTCATAGAAAAGATAGGGTCACACATGGGAGAGGGTTGATAGTACTAATTAACAAGCAAATTGAATATAAAATATTAGACCAAATTAACACAACCATTGAACATATACCAATTCTAATTAATAACAAAGTCCTAATAGTTGGAGTCTACAATCCTCCCAACAACAAAATCTCGACACAGGATCTCGATGGCATATTCAGCATATGTGATCGAGCTCTTGTCATCGGAGATATGAATTGCAGACATCCTGATTGGGACATCAACTGCAAACAACAGAATCCTAGCGGAAGGGTTCTTCGAACGTACTGTGAAAATACAGATTGCAATATCTTTTATACTCCGAATCCAACATTCTATCCTTTCAAAGAAGATTCACCGAGTACACTGGATATTGCAATCGGTAAAAACATTGACAGTATTAAGAGACTAAAAACCATTAACGCACTTTCATCCGACCACGACCCAATACAAATAGTTCTAAGACAAAACACAAGACAAATATCACGAATAAAACATATTACGATTTTAAGACCACCAACTGGGCTCACTATAGAAATCATCTTAACAAATACGTTACCAATGTCGAAAGCAACGAAATACTTGACAAGACTATACTTGAACTACAAAGTAACATTATTGCTGCAAGAGATGCTACGACAAAAACTGTAACAATACGAGGAAAGACCGACAAACTACCTAACACAATAATAAACAAAATAAAACAAAGAAACAAAGCCCGAAAAGACTGGCAACGGACAGGAGACTTGACATATAAAGACTACATGTTGAACTTACAAAAAGAAATCAACATGGACATAACACAACATCGGAACAGAGAGTGGAATAAATTTTTAGAAAACATTAACTCCAGGGAGGAAAATCTCTTGGGAATAATGAAAAAACTACGTAAAAAAAGACAAATAGTGACAAAGATTAACGACGACGGAAACACCATAACGAATTAAAAAGACATTGCAAGAGCGTTCGGAGAACACTTCCAAAGAAGTTTTGTTAATAATATGCCCTCTAACGAGGAGCATAAAACAATAGAAGAACAATTTAATAAACTTATTCTGATAATAAAGACAATAATAAAGACAATAAAAAGTTAAACAACTACATTAAATCACACAACACTACAAAAAAAACAACTGCAAAAATAGACGACACAACGTGGGAAGAGTATTTCAGAACACTCTACAAAGAAGAGGCTATAGAAGAGATCGAAGTGATAGTAGAAGAGGAAGAAGAAATTGAAGGCATACCGTCACTGGAAGAAACCTCTGAAATTATAAAAAATCTAAAAACAAGAAAAGCCGTAGGTACAGATGAAATCCCTAATGAACTGATTCAATGTGGAGGTGACTCCTTGGTAGAGGAAATTCACTTTCTAATAAGTAGAATATGGCAAGAAGGAGAAATGCCGAAAGAATGGGAAGAAGGGCTTCTAGTACTCATATTTAAAAACGGTGACACTTAAATTTGCAGTAATTATAGGGGAATAATGTTGCTAAATACCGCATACAAAATACTCACATCGATCATCCGACAGCGATTAGAAAAATACACGGAGTCAGCAATTGGACAGTATCAGCAAGGTTTCAGGAAGGGTAGATCGACGATTGACGCAGCCCACATCCTTACTTTAACTGCAGAAAAATGCTACGAATATGATATTAAACTTCATATACTATTTATCGACTTCAAACTGGCGTTCGACAGCATAAACAGATGGCAACTAGTACGCGATATGAATAAAATGAAAATACCTTCAAAACTAATTCAACTGTGTTTAATGACCATGGAGAATTCGAGAGCAAGAGTGTTAACACCTAGCAATGTCACAGATAAAATAGATATACAAAAAGGAGTTAGACAATGTGACGCCCTCTCAACAACTCTATTCAATATTGCTCTGGAAGGAGCAATCAAGGTCTTGGGAACCCAGAAGACTATAGCACAAAGCTCGGTTCAACTCATAGCCTACGCGGATGATATAGTCCTAATCGCAAGAACAAAAAAAGCACTTAAGCTAGAAAACGAAGCTCGTAAAAGAGGTCTGCACATCAACCAAGATAAAACCAAATACTTACTAATCTCCAGAAGTGGAAACTGCAATTTAAAAAAAGTCACGGAAGGAGACAAAACTTATCAAAAAGTAAACAATTTTAAATGCCTAGGGATCAAAATTAAAAACAAAACTGATAGAAGTATTGAAGTAAAGCAAAGAATACAAGCAGGAAACAGAGCTTTCTGGAAATACCAACAAATCCTAAAGGATAAACATCTCAGCAGAAAAACAAAAATAAACCTTTACAAAGCAGCTATTAGACCAGTAGTAACCTATGGGGCAAAAATCATGTGCCTAACCAAAAGGGATGAAGAACAGCTAAGAATTTACGAAAGAAAAATTATTAGGAGAATAATGGGACCAAAAAAGATTACAGATGGAGAATACCGAAAATTAACAAATGTGGAGCTTAAAAACGTACTAGCGGGGAAGATATAATCACATTTATAAAATTACAGCGGCTCAGATGGTACGGTTACATCCAAAGAAGAGACTCAGAAAACGTATTAAATGAAGTTACAAACTGGGCCCCGACAATAAACCGTCCAAGAGGAAGACCAAAACTCAGATGGCTAGAGCAGGTATACGAACATATGAAAAGACTGAATCTCGATGACCAGAGGAAGACTATCAAGGACAGAGTGCTGTGGAACAAAACAATAAATAGCACGAAGAGACTCAACTTATTCTAACGGAACAACACATTTTATATCCATTATGCAAATCAATGCGGAGTGATTCACCGCAAACATAGAATCTAAGAGCTTCAAGTTGACATGAAGCAGGCCTTATTCCGACACGGAATGTTTGGCCTATATATATATTGTTATGAATTTAGTGTTTTGTATGTTATTATTATTATTGAAAAATTTTTAATAATAATATTTTATTGTATTGATGTGTTTGTTTGTTGGGCGCCAATGATTTTTAGAAATCCATTTTATGTAAATGGTATCATACACCACTTACCGTTTTTCTAGGACTCTTCAATACTCAGGGTGAGTTCAGGTATTAAATTATTTTATTTTTTATAATACTGTTTACCTTTTTTTTTAATTTAATTTTTTTTAACTTTAATTATATACGAAAACTTTCAAGGCCGGTCCTGTGTCCTTGCCCTTGAAAATGTTCAATAGTGTATTAAGTTTGCCAACCTTATGAAAGAAAGAAAATTAGTTTTTTGATCAGTGAAATATTAGTAAGTTTATTATTTTACTTTTTAGTGTAATGATACAGATTTAAAAGTAAATATGTAGACAAAATTTTTTTTTATACTCTTCTCAAGATGGTCTCTCACTCCTGAACATTCATACTAATGAAAATTAAAAGCTAATTCTTATATACTAGTTATGCAACTCCAACACAGAATGTGTAATAAGGATAGTATACAAGTTTTTCTTATGAAATTGGAAACATGGACGAATCTATTACCTCAACAATGAGAGATAAATATTAGAGTTTTATTATCACCACACACATGTAAGTTGATGATTCAAATTATAATTTATCAAATACACATTAAACATATTCACCTGGTTCTGGAGAAGCTACGAGCCCACGGCCTCAAAATTTCAATCAAGAAATGCCGCTTTGCCGTACCAGAGCTGGAATATTTAGGACATAAAGTGACCACCGACGCCACCCTACCCCTGGACCGCCATTCTGAGAAGATAAGAGGTTTCCCAGAGCCAAAAACAACCAAGCAACTCCGTTCCTTCATCGGTACTGCAAGCTGGCAGCGTGACTATATCCGGCAGGCTTATTCTGTAAAAACAACAATTATATTGCAACTGGCAACCATTGCGCAACAGTCGCACAATCAGTCTCAAAAATTGGTATTCTGTCAGGTAATCGCGTCGCAATTGCTGATTGCTGTCAAGATGCACTTTTACGTCATAAAGCTAGCGACCCTTACAAGCGGGTAGCAATCAACGTAACTATAAGGTGTCTGTAAAATCAGCTGATAAACAATAACAAATTCAAGCAATATTTAACGCTTAAAAAAACTGACTATATATACTGTAGAAACAGCTGATGAATAAAAACAAACTTAAAAAATATTTAATATGCATAAAAAACCAAGGATGCGTCGAAAAATTATTACTGCAATTGAACACAAAATTCAAATAAATTATTCTGTACGAAACAATTCCTTACATAACTAAAAGCAGTTGAAAATGTAGGTAGAATTAATTTTTTCATTTTTCTAAGAATTATACAAATTTGGGAGAAACCAAGTTTCAACATATATAAGTACACCTGCAAAATTTCCAAGTAGTCATTAGGAAAATCCCTAGTAGGACCCTATTGTAATGTTTCTTGGAAATTATCAAGTTGTTTCAACTAACCGAATTTAGATTCATATTACCTTTATATATCAGATTATAGTGATTTTTTATGTTAACATAATAAAGATAAGTACATGAGTACCTACCTACCTAGCTATGCCTCCAGAAAGAATTTTCATTTTATCTCATTTTTAAATAGTGCATTGCTGTGAATACATCAGTTTTAAATTATTGTGTCTGTTGTGGTTGAACTTATATTTTAATCAATCAGGTGAGTGAAATAATTTGAGAAATGGGCACTGATAATTAATTGTTTTTGATGTACATACAGAAAATGGGAGAACACAGAGTTTCTAATAGGCAGTTGGAGGAGTTGCTGGACTATTTAACCAGTCATCCTAATCTGGCCAGAGGGGTAGGTCTTGGGGCAAGATCTAAGGAGACCATTGAAAGAGAATGGAATGATCTTGCCAAAAAATTAAATGCCCATGGATCGGGCGCTAGTAAAACTGGCCAGAGATGGAAACGTGTAAGTATTTTTATTGTAATCCAATTGACAAATACATTTTACATTTTTTTCATAGTATTGGATTGACCTAAAACATAAAGTGAAGACCAGGGCTGCTGCCAGGAGAAGAGAAGCTTCAGGAACAGGTGGTGGTCCTGCAGTGGAGACAGATTTGTCCGAAACTGACAAACAAATTCTAGAAATTATTGGAGAGAAGGCTGTTTATGGGGATACACATCATCGTATTCCTGTATTCCTACCAGTAAGTTTTTAATAAATTCTTTTTATCTAGTTTGTATCATATTATGCAAAGTACATGTTTGCACACTTATTTTATATTAACTCATAGAAAATTTCTTTTGCAGGATCATGAAATTGCCAGCTGCAGTAGAGACAATGTTGTAGAAAGAGGTAGGTAAATTACGTGTTTTGAATATTATTTTAACATGAAAACGTAATCACATTTTTTTATTTAAGTTTCGGACAACCTGCAAGAAAGCGACAACAAAGGTTTGTAAAATATATTTAAGAAATATTATCAGGACTTTAATTATTTTAGAATAACATAACATGTTGTTTCATGTAATATTGTTTTTAGATTACAAGCAAGAACAAGCTGCAGAAATGATTCAATTTTGTAAGCATTATTTTGTACCATCAGATAAGAGATTTTTAATATATTCTTTTTCATACTTTTAGACACAATTGATGAAGAAAATATGGAATTACTGCCTGTACATGATGCTACAGAAGATAATATTAACCAAGGTTAGTTTGTATTGCAAAATTTTATATAACTTTGTTTTTATCCCCTTTTATTCACAGCAACGAAAAAACGTAAAACGCAGCAGACGCACCGAACTCCGTCATCGAAGAAATCTAAAATTGAACCGGATTGGGTGATCCAGTTGGAAACCAAGAGAGTGGAGGCAGAAGAAAAGATGTCTAATGCTGCAATGATAATGGCTGAAGCAGCACTCATCCAAGCAAAGGCTGCCAAAATGCATGCTGAAGCTGCTATATTGCAAGCCGAAGCAAGGAAGAAACAAACAGAATGTTTATTAAAAGTTCTGGAGGAGTTAAAAAATAAAAATTAAATTCAGAAGTATTTGTGTTTAATTTGTGAATAGAAAATTATTATATATACTTACAATTATAATATTATTTTAAGTTCTGTTCTGTTCTATTTCTGTATAAGATAATAACAGAATCATCGAAAAAATATATCAGACTATTACATTTGAAAAAAATAAGTATAAATAAAAAAAAGTGAGTGAATACAATAATATGTAGTATAAAATAAAATATGGTACAAGTATAAAATGATAAAATGATGTATAGTATTATACTACTACTCGGTTCCTCCACAAACGTTGCACAATAATATCCCTCTGTCGCCTGCCACTTTCCAGTTGCTCACCGTCGTCAGCGCCACGCTGTACACTGTACAGGGACCTGGAGGTTTCGTTCCATCTCAATTTCTGCAGCTAGAATTTCAGGAACTGGGAGCCTATACCTATTACATATGTTATGTAAAACAGTACAGGCATTGATAATTTGTGCAACCATATTATGGTTATAATGCAAAACCCTGTGAACTAGCAAACAACGCCAACGTGCTTTGAGCAATCCAATTGTCCGTTCTACACAATTCCTGACTCGACAATGAGCAGTTGTGTAGTACTCTTCTGGACTTCCAGGTTCTGCATTTGTTATTGGCGTTAATAACCATGGACGTAGCGGATATCCAGAGTCACCTGCAATTTTTAGTTATTGTTACTACACCATACAGTTTGGAAATGAAATTGCATTGTTTGATCAGCTGCTCATAAAATTCTCATTTATAATAACAAGATATAAGTGCATGAAATTTATTTAAAATTATCTTACCAAGAAACCAAACACATTCACCAGTTTGATGGAGTTGTTGTATGTGGGTATTAATCTCACTATTTCTCCATATGTATGCATCATGACTAGCTCCACCATAGGTAGCATCTACATTCATTATATTCAGATCACTATCACAAATCTACAAAGTTTTATTTGATTATATTTCGATTATGAGTAATACATATTGTATGTATTAAGTACTTCAAGTATAATATTTCACTTACAATCTGAACATTCCTAGAATGGTAATGTTTCCTATTAAAAAATCTTTCTTCATGATCACTTGGTCGTACTAGTGCCACATGTGTACCATCAATACAACCCAAGATACCCGGAAACCCAAATTTATTTGAAAATCTAAAATGAAGGCAATTCATAAAATTTTTTTATATTCATATATTTCCATTAATAATAAATTATTGAGAAAGAATCTCCTCACCCATTGACTACTGCTCGTCTTTCTGCCCGTCCTTGTGGAAATCTAATGTATCTTCTAAGAATCGCTTCATTATTAAAATGCAACAGTGATCTCCTGAACTACCCTCGATACACTAGTTTGGCTCAGACCATGTAAGTAACTCATGCCAACTGGTTTCTGATATGAACCAGTTGCATAAAATGAAAGGGCAGTTAATAGCTGAAATGGTTAAATAATTTTCATTAATAACAAGTGGAAGTAGTGTGTAATAATACTCACTTTACATTCGATAGAGATCTTAGTCCTTCTATGAGCACCAGGGAGTAAAGGGGCAAGTTCATTACACAATTCTTGAAAGACATCTTTGCTCAATCTATAATGTGCCATGAACTCTGTATCTGATAGGTCTAAAGGTCTCGCCTGAGACCGTATATTGTATCTCATATGTCTCATACGAATATTCTCAAACCTTCTATTTTCAGCTTCTGCGGCGTCAATAATTATATATGCACGAGCCATTACTAAAATCGTAAAAACAAATACCATGAGCATTTTAAACACTTCAGAAATCATCTCTTATCGATGTTTTCGTTGATAATTGGCACCATGGGTAACACAAGGGTCTGTTGAAATATTAGGTAGATGTGTCTGCTTTTCTTAGGGCATGCACATTAAATTACTATTTGTACAAATAAAACATGATTATTATCAACCAAATGTTATAATTTATTACTTACCTTCTATTTCTATCGATAAAACTTGATTTAATTCTCAAACAATCTCAACTACAACTACTATTATTGTGATTGTTATTCGACAGTTCATATCACGTTGTAATTGTTAACAAATTGCTTACAGAATACGATTTTATCACATGAACAACCACTGAACAACTGAAAAATGCACTTTTTAGTTAAGAAATTGCTCACTAGAGGCAGTTGACAGATAAATTGAGAATACGGTAGCAGCTGCTTCTTATAGAATACGAAACCCGCGTTTGACAGCAATAATTGCGCAATTATCGGCAGTCGCAAGTTACAGAATAAGCCTGCCGAACTTCTCAGAAATCATCGCCCCACTGACAGACCTCACGAAAAAGAAAAGAAAATTCCACTGGACGCCCGAAGCAGAGACAGCATTCGCCGAAATCAAACGAAAATTAGCGACCCCACTGAAGCTGTCAAGACCCGAACCAGACCAACCATTCTTCCTCCAGACCGACGCATCCATGAAAGGGATGGGAGCAGTCCTGTTCCAGGGCGACACCACAAACAGGAAGATAATAGCATATGCCAGTGCTAAGCTGATCCCAGCAGAACAGAAGTACCATGTTAACGAGGTTGAATGCCTAGCAGTTGTATGGGCCCTGAAGAAATTCCGCCACTTCTTATGGGACCAGCCTTTCACCTTGTTGACGGACAGTAGAGCCCTCACCTGGCTCAACCATTTCAAGTCCGATAAAGCAAAACTTTCCAGATGGGCCATCCTCCTGCAGGAATTCAACTTCGAGGTTATACACGTCCCGGGTAAGCTGAACCAACTGCCAGACCACCTCTTAAGAAACCCTACTACAAATTTGAGAGACGACAACGAAGAAGACGAACAAGTAGATTGCCTCGCCTGGCCCACCATGACCACAACAATATACTAGACGGAGACGACTTCCCCTTCTATGCCTCCTAGAAGACGCGGAAGAAGAAGTCCAGCCACTCCCTCCAAACGCAACGCTGGATGAAAAATCAAAGACAGCCACAGATGGCACGAGGGCATGAGAAGATTCAAGAACCGAAAAGACGAAATTCATGCCAGGGGATCCCAAGGTCTAGAAGAAACGGACATAGCAAACCAGTTCACAATCGAAGAAGGCGCCGTATATTTCACTCCAACCGAAGACATCAAGAGACTTGTAGTCCCGAGGTCCTTCCGAACAGACGTCATGAAAGAGTACCATGACTCAACGTCAGCAAACCATCCAGGCCAAGATGAGACACTGAGAGCACTCAAGAGAAAATACTATTGGCCTAGCGTTCGGAAGGACACTCAACAATTCGTCAGATCATGCCTGACATGCGCAACAACAAAAGCCGCAGCCAGCCAACAACCAGCCCAACCACAAGCAAGAATACCAGAAGCTCCATGGCAAACCGTATCGTTCGACATACTGGGACCATACCCACCATCTAGAAAACGACAAAACCGATTCATCCTACTCGCCACCTTCTCGCACTGGGTGGAATACAAATGCGTCCCGGCCGCCAAAAGTACACATGCGGTACAATTCATCAAGGAAGAGATTTGCAGCCGATGGGGGTTTCCTTCAAAAATAATAACAGATAATGGCGCACAATTCAGGGGAGACGCATGGGAGAGGTTTTCAGCAGAAAACCACATAACACAAGAATTTTCTCCCATCTAACATCAGAGAGCTAACCCAGTGGAAAGGCGAGTGCAGGAGTTGAAAAAAATTCTGAGGACAAAGGCGACTTCTCCTGACGACAAAAACTGGGAGCAGTACCTACCGGAAGCCATCTTTAGCCTCAGAACACGAGCCAACGATGCCACACAGACGACACCGGCCTAACTATTACTCGGGTATGACCTCAGAAGACCAGAGGAACTACCGACACCGGCGGAGCAAAACACAAGAGAACGCCGAGAACGACGCATCCAGCAGGCTAAGAACAGAGCGACGATATACGCAAGGAACCTGATTCCAGACATGCAGGGGAACATCCCACAATACCAGCCCAGAGACCAAGTGCTCACAAGGAACCCAACCAGAGGAAACTTCGGCCAAACCTGGACTGGCCCTCACACAGTTTTACGAGCCCTTGGCCTCCACACGTACGAAATTCAAAAAACAGACGGACCAACGGCAATAATACATATAGATGACATCCGACCAGCGCCACCAGAACGGGAAGAACCGGCACCATAAGAAGACACAAATAACAAAATTGTAAATTGTAAAAGTTTCTTTTTCTTGTACACATTTTGGATTTTTCTAAATAAATATACCTGACAGTTCGAACTTCGAAGCGGGGGGATGTCACCAGAGCGCATGCGTTAAGCCGCATGGGCTCCGCCTCCTCCAATCATATCTCGCCGTTGCGACCTCTCGCAACGGCAAACGGATATAAATAAAGGACGCGGATCGTGCAGTCGACAGTACCTGCTAGCTTCTTACACGCTCTGGTTGCACTAGTCAAGAGATCGAACTGCCAAAAGTCAAACTAAACCTAACCTAACCTAACCAAAGTTCCCCTAGTTTACGGCTCCTTGCTTCCGCATCATCCGTTTATTATGATAGTTTATGATATATTGTTACGCGATTGTCCCAGCGAAATTCCCGTATGAGACGACTATGACTGTAAGTAATCGAGAATGAGATCGAAACTGCCATCCCCTCCCTACGCTACTAGCCGACGAGAACATTCCAGAAACTACGAGCACATTCCATAGACTATCTAGCGCCGGCGACAGAACACCGAGAGTTTTCTAGTAATCTACCCTACGAGATATAAATAGATTGAGCATCGCTGCACGGAGTCAGTCATCAGATAGTTGAGACATATTCACATAGATGGACAGCTAGTGCTTATATTGAAGGAAAGCGATCGATAAAGTGTGTGACGTTCATATAAATTAGTGTAGTTAGTTAGTTAAGTGTATAATATAAATTAGTAAATTAAGGACCGTACATATAAATCTGTGAATATAAATTAAGTGTTGTAAATATAAATTAAAATAAACGTTACATTGGTGTCAGAAGTGGGATTAAAAAATAAATATACAGGAAGATGGCGAAGAAACTTTGTGAATTGAAAGTTTCAGAACTTCGAAGAGAGTTGGAGGATTACGAGTTGGACACAAGTGGGACCAAGTCGGTGTTAGTAGATCGATTGAAAAAGGCTATGATTAATAATGGATTGGACCCGGAAACGTTTGAATTCACCGACGAAGCGTCCGCCTCTATAAAAAAAGGAATGTCGGACATGAAAAACGAAATTTCGAAAGATATAAAAAACGAAATGTCGGACATGGAAAATAAAATGTCGAACATGGAAAATAAAATTTCGACGGATATAGAAAACGAAATAACGGATATGAAAAACGAAATTTCATCCATGGAAAGTTAACTTTCGGTTAAATGTCGGACATGGAAAGTAAACTTTCGGAAGACATAGAAAATAAAATGAGATCCATGAAGACTGATATTTCTACCGTAGAAGAAAAGATTAAAAGAGGAGCAAGAAATGAAACAAAAAATCGAGAAAATCGAAAAAAGGACTAGTAATAGCTCGTGGAGTCTGACGGTTGACGAACTCCTGTGTGGTTTGACGAATCTGCCAAGGATATGCCGACGATATTGTCATAACAGCCAGGGGGAAATTCGAAAACACCCTTTGTGATATTGTACAAAAGGGTCTGAACTATACAAATAGCTGGTGTAGGCAAGTGGGATTCAGCATCAACCCCACTAAAACCATCTTGATAGCCTTCACTAAGAAAAGAAAACTCAACCTCAAAACCATAAAACTTAATGGAAACGAGATTGAATGGAGACAAGAAGTCAAGTATCTAGGTTTGATTTTAGATAGTAAGCTCCTGTGGAACAAACACGAAAAGGAGATTAACCACAAGGCGAAAATGGCTCTTATGGTCTGTAGGAATCTGGCAGGGAGAAATTGGGGTTGCAACCCAAAAATCCTAAGCTGGATGTACACTGCCATAGTGAGACCAATCATCACTTATGGAGCCATTGCATGGAGCAGCAGAACTAGTCTATTGACAACGAGAGAAAACCTCTCCAAAATTCAAAGACTAGCTTGTATATGCATTACAGGAGCAATGAGAACATGCCCAACGGCAGCAATGGAAGTAATTCTCAACCTCACCCCTCTACATATGGTGGTGGAGAGTGTTGCAGAAAAAACCAGATACAGACTAAGTAGAGAGAGAATCATTAAAAGAAAAATCACCTCTTCACTTCTTAGAAATCAGACAACCTGGGACATGCCACAAGACGGTATAATGAGAAAGTACAACTTTTCGAAGAAATTCGTTACAGAATTCAGCAAGAAGAAGGAATGGGATCCGAATACCATTACCAGAATTGGAAAGAATGCCATTCAATGGTACACAGATGGCTCAAAAGCAATAGGAGGAGCTGGGATAGGAGTGTTCGGGCCAGGAACCAAACACTCCGAAAGCTTGGGAAAAACCCCAAGTATCTTTCAAGCGGAAATCCACGCCATAAGAAAGTGCGCCCAGTTCAATCTTGATAAAGGATACAGAGGACAAAGGATTATCATAATGACAGATAGTCGAGCAGCCATCAAAGCACTGAGCTCTTGCGTAATCAGTTCTAAAGTGGTTTGGGAATGCCTAGACAAACTAAATGAATTGGGCGAGAACAATATAGTTACCCTACTATGGATTCCAGGACACACTGGAATAGAAGGAAATGAAATAGCAGATGAACTAGCAAAGAGGGGGTCGGAAATACCCTTCTGGGGGCCTGAACCTTTTTGCGGAATCAGCTCCAATGTAATATTGGAAGAAATAGGCGAAGCCGGAAGAAAGAGAAGATCTGACCATTGGAAAGATCTAGTAGGGCTTAGACAATCAAAGATTCTCTTGGGTGACTACAACCTAAGGAGATCAAATGAATGCATAAGTCAAAGCAATACTGCGCTAAGAGTTTTAACAGGGATCCTAACGGGACATTGTCGCCTGAATGGGCACCTGAAAAAGCTCAAATTAGTGGAGGAAGAAGAATGCAGATACTGTGGCATGGAAGAAGAAACCTCCATCCACCTACTTTCCAACTGCACAGCACTCCAGAATCCTAGAGCACAGTACCTGGGAGATTACTGGATAGAAGAGGAACATTTACAAGCTGAAGCCTGCAGATATACTAAAATTTCTCCGGGAAATAGGACTAAGGGAGCTATTAGTTTCAGAGACTCTCCTCAGAAACTAAGTAGAAGTAAGGGGACACAATAGATCTTTTAGGTCTCAGTGAATGTTACCCCAAACACACACACACACATACACATACACAAGCTCGTATATCACAACTAGGCAAGCCCATAACAACGGCAAACTGCCAGAGAAAGTGGAGTTGAAACCGAAAATAGAAAACGATATCAACAGTCGAGTGAAACTGCAAACTTTCGATGGTAAAACGTCATGGCCAAACTATCTCAAGCAATTCGAGGCGGCATCAAAGGCGAACAACTGGAGTGAAAAGAAAAAAGCGTTGAATTTAACTCTTGCCCTGAGAGGAGACGCCATGGATATCCTTCAGACCATTCCAGTAGAAGAGACCGAAGATTTTGAACAACTTAGAAAAAGATTGAACATGAGATATGGCCTGGAACACCTGGAGCATATGTACCAGTCGCAGCCGAAAAGCCGCAAACAAAAACGCGAGGTTGGTGCGGTTTGCCTATCCATCGGCACCGGAGAATGTCATGGAATGTTTAGGTGTACAGGCATTCATCGACGGAGTTCGTGACAACGAAATGCAGAGAACTCTACGCTTGACTCGGCATAAGACACTGGTCGACGTACTCTCTGCAGCCCTGGAGTACGAAGCTGCTACACAGGCTTCCGGAGTATACGGTAAGGTGAGGGCTGTAGCAGACGAAGAAGTGGAGAACAAGCTCGACCAGCTTGTCAACATGATGGAAAGCATCTCAAATGGAAAGCCGAAAGCTGTGAGATGCTGGAATTGTGGAGAAATGGGACATGTACGCCGTTCGTGCAAGCGACCAAGAACTGCTGCAAACAAAGACGACCAGCAGGAAAACTAGGAAGGGTCGGCCATCAGAGGGCAGGTTCGACCCGAAGACCTTCCAAAGACCCTCTAATCCTAATAGCCTCTCTGAAATGTCGCGATGAGAGTGTATACGTGGATGGTGAGATTAATGGAAGGAAGTATACACTATTGGTGGTGAGCAAGACGTCCCGAGACTGTCAACACCCGAAAAAGACTGTTACCGTCCAGACTGCGACTCAAGACTGCTACAGGTGAAAGCGGGAACGTCCATGGAGAACTACCGGTGCAATTGGGAATTGGCACAGAAAAGTTCACCCACACTGTCGTTGTCGCTGATATCGAAGAGGACATAATACTCGGAATGGACGTTATGAACCTACATGGCTTCCAGCTAGATTTCAAGAACCGAGTGATTAGAGTAGGTTCTGAGGAAGTATTCCTTCACCCACACGAGGATAAGACTGTTCAGGTAGCCGTACAGGAGGATACGGTTGTACCCGCAAGGAGTGAATTTTTCACTATGGCAAGGCTACAAGGAACCGTCGAAGAAGGAACACCGGTCATGATGGAACCATGGAATCACGATGAAGAGGTTGGTCGAGGAATCCTGGTTGGAAAAGGGTTAATGGCTGCCGAAGAAATACCTGTACGCATTATAAATGTTAATGACCATCCCGTAACTATTAAAAAAGAGACCAAAATTGGAACCTGCGTACCAGTGGCGTCAGTAATTCATCAAACTACAACCTCCAATGATGCCAATAATAAATTTGAACAAATGATAGCAGTGGCTGGACAATCCCTTGGCCGACAAGAGAAGAAAAAAATCAGAGAACTCTTGCTACAATATCGATCTCTTTTTGTACCAAAAGGAGGTAAGACAGGAAGAACATCTGCTGTCAAACACAAAATTGACACCGGCGACGCTAAACCGATAAGACAATCGGCTCGACGGCTACCACAGGCCAAAAGAGAGGAAGCGGAGAGAATTGTTCGCGAGATGGAAGAGGACAAGGTAATAGAACCTTCTACCAGCCCTTGGGTCTCTCCGTTAGTTCTGGTGAAGAAGAAGGATGGAACCACGAGGTTCTGCGTGGACTACCGGCAGGTGAACAATGTTACTAAGAAAGATAGCTATCCGCTGCCAAGAATCGACGACACTCTGGATACGCTGGCCGGTATCAAATTGTTTTCTACCTTGGACTTGAAGTCTGGATATTGGCAGGTAGAAATGGATCCAGCCGATAAAGAAAAGAAAGGGTTTACCACCGGATCTGGACTATGGCATTTCACCGTTATGCCACGAAAGACCAACGTACGAGAATGTCTGGGAAGCTTTACTAAACACTAAGCATGTGCTTGAACTAAACGTTCATAGGCTAGCCATGCCCAAGATTGAATGTAGGCATTTAGATTGGCGGATAATCCGTAACATGATAGAAGTAATCTTCCGAGACATTGAGACATTGAGAAGACGGTCGCATGTTACTTCCATGCAACTGGAAAATGTAACAAGGGAACCAGTTGCCGATACAGTCATGTCGTTTCAGTTTCCTAGTTGTTTCCAGGAGGAACTGTCTCTTAAGGAGGGGGCAATGTTACGCGAGTGCCCCAGCGAAATTCCCGAGACGACTATGACTGTGAATAATCGAGAATGAGATCGAAACTGCCATCCCCTCCCTACGCTACTAGCCGACGAGAACATTCCAGAAACTACGAGCACATTCCATAGACTATCTAGCGCCGGCGACAGAACACCGGGAGTTTTCTAGTAATGTACCCTACGAGATATAAATAGATTGAGCATCGCTGCACGGAGTCAGTCATCAGATAGTTAAGACATAGTCACATAGATGGACAGCTAGTGCTTATATTGAAGGAAAGCGATCGATAAAGTGTTTACTCAGTGACGTTTATATAAATTAGTGTAGTTAGTTAGCTATATATATAATCTTAAAACCCTTCTACCACTTAGTGGTGTGGGGTGTGTTGCAGCTATTCTCTCGTCACGAATTTTTTCCATTCTTTTCTTTTTTGAGCTAAGTCCTTCGCTTCTTTCCAACTTCTTCCCCTTTTATCCAGTAATCCAGCAATCACTTTATCCCAAGTTTTTCTTGGTCTGCCCCTTTTTTTATTTTTCTCAATTTTTGCTTTCCATATTTTCTTTACTGGTCTTCGTTCATCCATACGTTGTAAATGTCCCCACCATTGTAGTTGTCTTTCTTCTACAAATTCTAAAGTTGATTGTATACCCAGGTCTTTTCTGATATCTATGTTTTTCATTCTATCCTCTTTTGTTACACCTCTTACTCTTCTCAAATATTTCATCTCTGTCGCCTGTATTTTACTTTTTTGTTGTCCTGTTAACACCCATGTTTCACATCCATATGTAAGTATTGGTCGATATATTGTTTTGAATACTTTCAATTTCGTTTCTTGAGAAATTTCTTTTTTGTTGATGAATTTTGTGTTCATGGCATAGTGAAGTTTGTTAGTTTTAACTATTCTATTATTAATATCTGCTTCCTGTGTTCCGTTTTCGTCTACTATTGTTCCAAGGTACTGAAAATGTTCAACTTGCTCTATTTTGTCTGTATCTATTCTTACATTTATTTCCTCTTTGTCGTCCCCAATGACCATAACTTTTGTCTTGTTTTTGTTTATTTTCATTCCCATGTCCATCATTGTTTTATTCCACACATTTATGTTTTCTTGTAGCTCTCTTTCATTTTTTGCTATTAATATGACATCGTCTGCAAATGCTCCTTCACTGATGTATACCCTGCACAATTGTAAATGTCCCACACATACTTTTTTACTTAGTTTTGTGCATTTCTTTATGATCTCATCCATGTAGATAATAAATAACAAAGGGCTTAGGCTCCCTCCCTGTCTTAGTCCCATATTTGTAGTGAAACTTTCTGACATATTGTTATTTCTTATGACTGCGTTCTCATTTTTCTCATAGATATTCTGTATTATTCTTATCATTTTTTTAATCAATCCCCTTTCTGTTAATATTTCCCACATTTTTTCTCTAGGTACTCTATCAAAGGCTTTTTCTAGATCCAGGAAAGCTACGAATAATTTCTTTTTTTCCTGTACCGCTTTTTCTGTCAACTGTTTGATAGTAAATATGTGGTCTTGGGTACTCCTACCACTTATAAACCCACTCTGTGACTCCTCTAGAGTAGTTAGTTAGTTAAGTGTATAATATAAATTAGTAAATTAAGGACCGTACATATAAATCTGTAAATATAAATTAAGTAGTTGTAAATATAAATTAAAATAAACGTTACAATATAATCAGGCCGTTCGAACTAAACCATTTAGATTCCCACAGAGATTTTGTTGTAATGTCTCTGAAAAGCTTACGAAAAACAGAGTCACATTTTAAAGGTTTGTTAAAGTTTAAAAGCAGAAAATAAAAAAAAATTAAAATTAAAAGAAATAATTCTAGTGTAATGTTAAAATGATAAAACTAAAATTTCTAACTACTTATTTACTGCTCATACGATCCTTTCATCCTTATTCACATCCGCTTTTACCGTCACTCACCTTCTTTTATCCATCCCATACGTTCTTCCTATGTAAAATATAATTACAGATATACAGTTTTCGGATTTTAGTCATGAGTTTAAGTGGAGTTAAGATCTGGGAGAAACTCTATTGAAAGATTAGCGTGCAAGAGTTTGTACCCTCGAAAACTGCTTGCGCGTGAATGTTTCATCTTTTCTCTTAAACTATCAGGGAGGCAGTAGTTATAATAGTTCTAGGTTAATTTATGTATATATTCTTTAATAAAAGGGATGTTTGCTTGCGTATGTATCGTGGTGTTTTTCGGGAGCCTGTTCACGGGGAATCCTTTCCATACTCCTTATGCATTTCCATTTTCCATACTCCTTATGCATTTATTTTGCACAACCTGCATACTGTTGTAATGTGTTTTGTTTGTTTCCCAGAATACCGGGTAGCCATATGTCATTGTCGGTCGAATGACTTGTCTGTATAAAAGTAGTTCATTCTCCGTGGAGAGACCGCTTTTTCGACAGATCAATGGATACAGCTGCCGCATAGCTCCTTTAGCTTTGGAGACTTGATTTGCAAAGTGCAAGTTGTGCAAAGTGTTCTGTTGCATTATATAACCAAGATATTTAACTGAAGTTTTAGGTAGAATATTAGAGTTTTGTAATCTTAGACTTCTGGTAAGTTTGGCGTGGTTTCGGAAATTGCCTTTCAGAACCATATATTCCGTTTTGGAGGTATTGAGCATCAGCTTGTTCCTAATAAGGTACGAAATCATTTTGACTTTTAAGTGTTTTTCAATTTTGTCAAGTGCTAAGTCCGCTGTCCTCGCTGTTTGTATTAAACAAACGTCGTCAGCATACAGTGCCGTTAGTAGCGAGCTGCTAACTGGAAAGTCTGCAGTGAACAGCGAGTACAGTGAAGGTGAGATTACCGAGCCTTGCGGTACCCCTGCCTGCGTTATATATGGTCCTGATTCAGCGTTACCAATCTTAGAATGAAATTTCCTGCCATCAAGATACGAGTTCAAAAGTGATATTAAGTATCCTGGAATGCCAAGTTCAGTCAGCTTGTAGATTAGACCGGGAATCCAGACAGAATCGAATGCTTTACTGATGTCTAATGAAACAAGAATCGAAGGATGCTTATCTCTAAACCCCTCCCTCGCGTAGTTCAACACTTTGATGAGCTGGGAGGGGCATCCGTGCTCCGCCCTGAAGCCGAACTGTTCCTCCGGAATTAACTTCAAGCAGTTCACCGTATTTTCCAGCCTACTTAATATCACTTTGTCCATAATCTTAGCGAGGTTACTAAGGAGTGATGTGGGGCGATAATTTTCAATAGAGTTCCTACCTTAAGGCTTCTTTGGTACAGGAATGACGTTGGCCATTTTCCATGCTTCTGGGCAATAGCCCGAACTCAGTATGTAATTAAATATCAACACTAAGATTGTTAATATTTTAGGCGGAAGATTTTTAATTAAAATGTTGTGCACATCGTTCCTACCAGTTTCAGGGCATGGTATTGATAAAACTTTTTTGGAAGTATTCTCCGAACGCTCGTGCTATGTCTCTTTCGTTTGTTAATAAGAAACTTTCAATAAGATAAAGAAGACTTTCACTGAAAATATTAAAATTTATCACCCAGACTATAATAAAACCTTCACTCTGAGAACTGATGTATCTTTGCACAGATTCGCAGGAGTATTATCACAAACTCGAAATGGGAAAGAAGTTCCTATTTTATTTGTTTCAATAATAACAATTTGCTGAAAAAAATTATAGCACGAACGAACTGGAACTTGCTAGCATAATATTTTGTGTGAATTAACAAATATGGTAACTGTAGAATAGACCGATGGGCGTTATTGTTATAAGAATATGTTACGGTTCATTATACTCCACTCTAAAATAAATAGTTTATTAACAACTATGGTTTGGATGCATAAAAGATACATTTATTTATTTATTTATTACCTTCAAAAAAAAGAAAACCACACATATATTAAATAGGATACATTGCAAATCGCTTATTCAATTAATGGAAACAATGAAATGTTTACATCCTAAAACTGGTTCACAGATATTGACTTTGACACATTGTCTTCTATAAATCCCAAAGGTGTCTGGATTCTTTAATTATTCAGTTAATTTCTTGACCTTGACCCCCAACTGAAAAGGTAAAAGACCTCGCCTGACCTTTCAAGGCCATTGATACAACTGGTTTCAAAACTCCACCATTTTGTTTGGTACTTTTCCCAAGTTCACATGGTTGTCGAACTATCGTTTTATACGGTTTTGAGAATTTGGAAAAAATTAACAATCAGGGATCCTCCTATGCAAATGGTTGTAAAGGTGCATGATTTCATGGATATAGATTCCTGATTATACAAAATCAAACCACTTAAAGGTCACACACCATCGAGGGTAAGTTGTCCACATGGTACCTATTGGGACTCAATTACCAACACTGTTTCTTATTTATATTTTCTTTTCAGACCTTATTACTATTATTATTCTTCTTCTTATTCTTACTTTATTTCTTTGGTTCCTTCTGCTACTTCTTACTTCCTTGGGTTGGTTCCATTTCATCGAGATTGCTACTGGACTTTAACTAGTATAGTTGTACGTAGTGCTCTACCTCCAACAGCCACTACCACATTGTAGCTACTTTTCCATCTCAGCTTCACCTACAGCTACTACTCCGTCAGCAGGCAAGGGTACCATTTCAATAGGTAAAACCGCACAAGGATTTGGAGATGTAAAACACAAGTAAGACCTTTCCGAATTATAATTTAGTGTGTGTGTAGCCTAGAGTTCATCCTTCTACCTCATAAACAGTGACAGTCTTACAGATTAATATTTAGAAGTATAGTTTACCTCAAAAGTTACATTGAACCCCGCACAGATATTATATATCTTCTTCTACCACCTTAGATAGGTCCATATGAGGGTATTCATAGTATATCTTGTATAGTTCTTCCTATAGTATTAAATTTAAGTAACATTTTAGTACCTAAAACAAGGACATTATCACTTAAAATAATCAATTCAACCCTAATGTAATTAGTATTAGTTTAGCTAAGTAACCATAATATATCTATGTATAAAATAATACTTACAAGGAAACGCGTGTAATCCCAGAAGTATACTTTTGTGGAAATTTTCCATAATATAATAACTGTTGTAAAAATCACCATTTCAATATTTTCAATCATAATTTTTTGTTTGAAGGCAAGCCAAGCGCTGTCAACTATGTCATTTTTGTAAGACCACAGAACGTATAAAATAGACAAATAGATCTTTATTAAACCCAGCGCCTGGCGAATTGTTATTAACTACCCATTCTCCCATCGCCCCCTTTGTCTGTGGTTTAGAGATCACACAGAATAATACGGAATATCACTGCATAAGTTGAAGATTGAGGTGAATTATTATAAATATTTCCCTGCTGTACATTTTACCCACCCACTCACCGCAACCGAGAATTCCGGGAAGAAATACCTCTCTTTTTTTGTGCACACAACAAGCTACCTTCTTTTAATCAGCAATAGGAAAGGGGAGGAGGTAGCAAATTGGCGCCCAACGTGTGTGTATGGTATTGCTTTTAAAAAATTATTTCAGTTGTTTGAGGTGAAGGATTTTCTTTATTCGGAACACTACTTAATTGAAATTTGCACGAATTTCATTTTATCAATACACAAAATCTTACATCTCTTATGCATCCAATCTGTATATAAAATTTTGAATATTTAGTTTTGCTTAAGAATTTGAATTTTTTTTCTTGTCTGTCAGAAGAAACAGTCCAAGGAAGTTTGATTATTGTTCATTAGAAGTGCGAAGCCACATTCGGGTAAATTTTTTTTAGGCCAGTACTTGAACAATTAAGTTAGTACAGGTACTTGACGTTTATAGTTATATTTCTATCAATTGATTGATAAATATTAACTGTGTTGATTTTGGGTTTAAACGCAATTGGCTTAAAGCAAAATAGTTTTAATCACATTATAGATAACATATTTACTTATTATTAAGCTAGTTAGTAGTTATTTAAGGGGAAATAATTCAATTCATCAATTTGTCACATAATTTTATTAGAAAACATATCTGGTCGTTACATTTTTCACTTTATAAGTGGAAAACAAATTAGGTTGTTAAATCAAACTAATTCTAAAGTAACCTACCCTACAACCTTAAGATATCCTGGAAAAAAAAAACTTTTTAGAATTTTTTTTTCTCTTTTTTTTGGAAAGGGGGAGGTTGATCTTCGACTTTCTAGGACCTATAAGTTTCATTCGGATATATAATATTTTATAGATTAGTTTTTAATTTTGTATTGGCAATGGAAGTCAACAGACTAAAAAGCGACGAACTTAGTTACGAATTACACATTAGAGGGTTACCAATAAGTTCTACTGTGGACGGAAAGCGAATGATATTACGCCAAGCACTAAGATCAGAGCGAGAGTCTGGTCACACGGAAAAATTTAGGGTAGCTCTGGACTTTTCAAAAGAATATCAAATATGCGAATCTAAGGTTACAGAGTTAACTCAGGAGATTGAAGCTTTTGATCCAGATAACGGAGAGAATGATTTCAGGAGAATATATTCTCGTTTGGCTCACTTATCAAACAGGATAGAAAGAATAAATGGTCCAACGGAGGAAGAAGAAAAGAAGAGGAGCTGCTTGTCTTGGAATTGCCGTGAATTATTTGGACAACTTAATATGGTGTATGAGGCATCTATGGAGACCAGCAATGTTCCAAAAGGTGGAAGCAATAATCCTCCAGACACTGTTCAGGATGGCCGGTTTACAACTCCTATAATAAACGATGCGCATCATGAGCCAAGGCATTCTTTACCTGTAGTTAATGCTGAACAGCCCAGAGAAACTCAACCATATTTATCCATATTGGACACTGAGAACCCGAGAATCCCGCAACAGTCCAGAAGTCTACCGATTATTGGTGACCTCATCGACATTCCTCAGGGAAGTCCAGTTCACCAAGGACTCTCAAGGCCGTTTGCACCTATGACCACGAATTTCAATTCAATGCCGTTTGTTCACCAAACTTATAAACAGACCGACAAAACCTTCGAGTCTAGAACAACGTTGACAGGACACTCTCAAATCGCAACTTACAACGATTCGGGAAGAAGTCACACAGATCTAGACCAAGCATATAATTTACCCTATCATCTTGGTAACTTAAATATATCACCCATACCACCATCATACCATCAACGAGACTTCACTACTAATAAACCGTATCCGGATATCCACAGATGGAACGTTAAATTCAATGGCAGGACCAGTGTCAACGATTTCCTTTTGCGCGTAGAGGAATTGAGAAGTTCACGTGGCATCAACAAGGAACAACTTCTGCGTTCAGCACCCGAACTATTTACACAAGATGCACTATACTGGTATCGCACAGGTAACTTTTCCACATGGGATGAGTTAGTAGCACAGCTTAAGGAGGCTTTCCGTCCTTATGACTATGAGTATAGTCTTTGGGAGGAAATTAAAAGAAGAACACAGGGTTCTCAAGAAAAGGTTTTAACCTTTGTCACTGCCATGGAGAATTTGTTCCAGCGACTGGACCAACCACCGACGGAAGAGAGTAGAGTCAACACTATAAGAAGAAACCTACTTCCTTATATCCAGACACGATTATCTCTTCACCCTATAACATCAGTAAGAGAGTTGTTACGCTTAAGTAGAGCCATTGAGGAAACAGAAGAGAGAGTGAAAACATTTGCCCCTCCACCGACGTCATACAGGAACTTATTGGAACCTGAATTGGCGTATCGCCGTCCGCAGACGTCCTACGTATCGTCCGTCAATGTAAATAGACCACACGCAACTACCTCTACCCTTCCAACAGAAAATGCTTCCCCTCTTCAGTCTCCTTCTAAAGCACCAAAGTGTTGGAATTGCGGAAAGGATTCCCACAAGTTTCGTTCCTGTCCCGATCCAAAGCGGAAGTTTTGCTTTAAATGCGGTCTTGATAATGTCATGGCAAGTAACTGTCCTTCCTGTTCAAAAAACCGGAAGTCGGGTCCGAACTAAGTCGGTCCGGACCCCCCTCTTTGATAAATTCGAACTCGCATAACTCGTCACCGTCTATGATGGTACTACTAGATTTTGTTCTGGCGCATGCCAAAAATGATAATCGTCCTTATTTGTCAATTAACATCTCAGGGAAAACGTTCCTCGCGCTCTTAGACAGCGGTTGTCAACAAACAGTTTTAGGTAATCTAGGTTGGACTCAACTTAAAAATATTTACAAACTCAATTGTCAATCCTCTATTTCTAATTGTGTTGTTGCTAACGGTGCTAAATGTGACGTCCTAGGTACGATAACTGTACCTATTCAACTGCAGGACAAGGTCAAAATTCTGGAAGTACTTGTAGTACCAGGCCTGCCACACTCCGTTATCCTGGGAATTGATTTTTGGTTGGCAATGGGTATTGTACCCGATTTATATTCAGGTCAATGGGTTTTTAGGACTGACAAGGAATCAAACAGTAACCATATAACAGCCATTCAATCTTTAGAGCATCTCAATGAAGAGCAGAAGACCCAGTTGGATACCTTGGTGGATGCTACTTTTAAGGCTATGGGGACAAAATTAGGTTGTACTCACCTGGTTGAGCACGAAATCAAAACAACCTCTACACCCATAAAACAAAGGCACTACCCAATTTCGCCTACTTTACAACGCTACGTCAATATGGAACTAGACAAAATGCTGGCGGATGATATCATAGAACCATCTAATTCGCCTTGGGCATCTCCGATTGTGCTCGTGAAAAAGTCTGATGGATCATATCGCTTCTGTGTTAACTACAAAAAACTCAATGAAGTCAGCGAGCGAGATGCTTACCCTCTACCTTTTGTTGGACAAACCTTGGACAAACTTCGAGATGCCAAATACCTCACAACTCTTGATATTAAATCGGCGTATTGGCAGATTAAGGTTGCTAAAGCCACACAACCTCTTACAGCTTTCGTCGTACCTACTCGAGGATTATTTCAGTTCAAGCGCCTACCTTTTGGACTCCACAATGCTCCAGCAACGTGGCAACGCTTTATAGATCGAGTTGTAGGCGTTGAACTAGAGCAGCATGTTTTTGTTTATCTCGACGATATCATTATCTGTACTCCTACCTTCGAGAAACATCTTGAAATCCTCGAGAAAGTGATTAACAAATTGCGAGACGCCGGTCTGACCTTGAACAAAGATAAGTGTCACTTCTGCAAGCCGGAGTTGAAATACCTTGGGTACGTGGTGAATTCAACAGGATTGATGGTGGACCCTGAAAAAGTAGAAGCGATTCTGAATATTCCTGACCCCAAAAACACAACCGAAATTCGCAGAGTAATTGGACTAGCCTCGTGGTACAGGCGATTTGTACCCAATTTCTCCAGCTTAATCGCACCACTCACTGCTCTGCTGCGTAAGAATGTGAAGTTTTCATGGGATGATACATGCTCCGAATCGATGAGGAAAATTAAAGAGCACTTAGTCTCCGCCCCTATTCTCACTTGCCCCAATTTTGATTTGCCATTTGTGATACAGGCAGATGCGAGTGACTATGGTATAGGTGCCACTTTATCACAAATCTTCGATGATGGGGAAAAGGTTATCGCGTATTTTAGTAGGTCCCTCACGAAAGCGGAACGAAAGTATAGTACAACCGAGAAGGAATGTCTGGCGGTACTAAACGCTGTGGAGAAGTTTCGCCCTTACATTGAAGGTTCCCGATTTACCGTAGTGACCGACCACTACAGCTTGAAATGGCTGTACAACTTTAAAGATCAAGTTGGACGGGTTGCAAGATGGGCAGTACGACTTCAACAATATGACTTCGAGATAATTCACCGGAAGGGTACCGATCACGTCGTTCCAGATGCCTTATCTCGGACAGTTCCCCGCATTGAAGTCATACACACCAACACCGAACCCGTCAAGGACCCATGGTACCTTCGACAAGTGGAGAAGATACGGAAAGACCCCGATAAGTACCCCGACTGGAGACTTGTACATCAAGATCTTTTTAAACTGGCAAAACCAACTTACCCCGAATTATCTACCACGGATTGGTTGAAGGTCGTACCAAAGGAGAATCGAAACACTATCATAAGGGAGCATCACGACCCCCCAACCTGCGGACACTTGGGAGTTTTCAAAACGGTAGGACGCCTAACTCAAGCCTATTACTGGCCAAAAATGAAAACTGATGTAGCTCGATTTGTTCGTCGGTGTGTAGTTTGCCTTCAAACAAAACCTGAGCAAAAGGCTCCCAGAGGATTAATGCTTAGTGTGGCCCCAACGACCACAGGATCTTCCAAGTACTCAGTATGGATCTGGTAGGCCCATTGCCTAGATCAACCTCCGGATTTTCGTACATATTAACTGTAAATGATTTGTTTAGTAAATTTGTTTTATTCTTTCCTCTTCGGAATGCTACTGCTCCTAGAATGGCAGAAATTATCGAAGATAATGTTTTCCTTATGTTTGGAGTCCCTGAAAAGGTGATCCTCGACAACGGAAAACAATTTCGTAGCAATAAGTTCGTCTCTGTATTAGATAAGTATGATGTACACAAAGGATATCTGTCCAATTTTCCCCCTCAAGGAAACGCCGTAGAGAGGTACCACCGAGTGCTTAAAACAATCCTCAGTGCTTATGTTGCTTATGTAGATAATCACCGTAATTGGGACCAATACTTACAGAAAGTTGCCTGTGCAATGCGTTCTGGCCGGCATGAGGTAACGAAGTTATCTCCGAACTTTATTATGTTCTCTAGGGAAGTAAACCTTCGTGGGCGTGATCGTAACCCCCTAGATGGTTTTGACGAGGTCTACGACCCTTTGGTAAGAGCTGAAGCACTGAAAGAAGTATTTTCAGACGTAGCCTCTCGAATAAAAGTATCCTTCCAGAAAAGTCGCCGACGGTATAATCTCCGGAGACGAAATAAAACATTTAAAGTGGGCGATCAAGTTTGGAAGAGAGTTTACACTCTTTCTGACAAAAGTCAAGGAATTACTGCCAAGTTGACCCATAAGTTTGAAGGACCCTTTACCATCGACAAAATCCTGTCTCCCTGGTCCTATCAGCTGCAAGGCCCAGATGGCAAAAATAAAGGCGTCTGGCACGCCAAAGATCTTAAAAGTCATCCACCAGATCGGCATGATTCTGAAACGGAAGATACTTTGTAGGTATACATATTTATTTTGTTTGTTTAGATTAAGTTTAGTATATTGGGAATTGAGGATCTATTTTCATATCTATTTTATACTAATATATATGTATATATCAAACCATACTAACCGATTTCCATTACGGGTTTTCTTATGAAATCCCTTTCCCATGGTGGGGGAGAGTTGTTACGGTTCATTATACTCCACTCTAAAATAAATAGTTTATTAACAACTATGGTTTGGATGCATAAAAGATACATTTATTTATTTATTTATTACCTTCAAAAAAAAGAAAACCACACATATATTAAATAGGATACATTGCAAATCGCTTATTCAATTAATGGAAACAATGAAATGTTTACATCCTAAAACTGGTTCACAGATATTGACTTTGACACATTGTCTTCTATAAATCCCAAAGGTGTCTGGATTCTTTAATTATTCAGTTAATTTCTTGACCTTGACCCCCAACTGAAAAGGTAAAAGACCTCGCCTGACCTTTCAAGGCCATTGATACAACTGGTTTCAAAACTCCACCATTTTGTTTGGTACTTTTCCCAAGTTCACATGGTTGTCGAACTATCGTTTTATACGGTTTTGAGAATTTGGAAAAATTTAACAATCAGGGATCCTCCTATGCAAATGGTTGTAAAGGTGCATGATTTCATGGATATAGATTCCTGATTATACAAAATCAAACCACTTAAAGGTCACACACCATCGAGGGTAAGTTGTCCACATGGTACCTATTGGGACTCAATTACCAACACTGTTTCTTATTTATATTTTCTTTTCAGACCTTATTACTATTATTATTCTTCTTCTTATTCTTACTTTATTTCTTTGGTTCCTTCTGCTACTTCTTACTTCCTTGGGTTGGTTCCATTTCATCGAGATTGCTACTGGACTTTAACTAGTATAGTTGTACGTAGTGCTCTACCTCCAACAGCCACTACCACATTGTAGCTACTTTTCCATCTCAGCTTCACCTACAGCTACTACTCCGTCAGCAGGCAAGGGTACCATTTCAATAGGTAAAACCGCACAAGGATTTGGAGATGTAAAACACAAGTAAGACCTTTCCGAATTATAATTTAGTGTGTGTGTAGCCTAGAGTTCATCCTTCTACCTCATAAACAGTGACAGTCTTACAGATTAATATTTAGAAGTATAGTTTACCTCAAAAGTTACATTGAACCCCGCACAGATATTATATATCTTCTTCTACCACCTTAGATAGGTCAATATGAGGGTATTCATAGTATATCTTGTATAGTTCTTCCTATAGTATTAAATTTAAGTAACATTTTAGTACCTAAAACAAGGACATTATCACTTAAAATAATCAATTCAACCCTAATGTAATTAGTATTAGTTTAGCTAAGTAACCATAATATATCTATGTATAAAATAATACTTACAAGGAAACGCGTGTAATCCCAGAAGTATACTTTTGTGGAAATTTTCCATAATATAATAACTGTTGTAAAAATCACCATTTCAATATTTTCAATCATAATTTTTTGTTTGAAGGCAAGCCAAGCGCTGTCAACTATGTCATTTTTGTAAGACCACAGAACGTATAAAATAGACAAATAGATCTTTATTAAACCCAGCGCCTGGCGAATTGTTATTAACTAACCATTCTCCCATCGCCCCCTTTGTCTGTGGTTTAGAGATCACACAGAATAATACGGAATATCACTGCATAAGTTGAAGATTGAGGTGAATTATTATAAATATTTCCCTGCTGTACATTTTACCCACCCACTCACCGCAACCGAGAATTCCGGGAAGAAATACCTCTCTTTTTTTGTGCACACAACAAGCTACCTTCTTTTAATCAGCAATAGGAAAGGGGAGGAGGTAGCAAATATTCTTTTGACATAAAATATCAAGGGGAAAAGGAATATGGTGGCAGATCCTATTACCAGAATGGATAGTGAAAAGTTTGAATCAAGAAAGGAATATAAAATAGCAATGAACATAATGAAAAATACAACGGAAAATTTTAGAAACACTAAGATTATACAAGACCGAAGAAATCTAGAGAATGAAATGTAACAAAAATCCTCAATGAATTCACAAAACATGTACTATAAAATAATAAATAATCAAGAAGTCTACGTCATAGCAAATGCTTTGGCAAAAGAAATGATAAAAGAACTTTATAAGAAATACCATAACATAGGAGTCAGAAAAACACATAAAATATACCGAGAATCTTTCATTAGTAAGAATGAATAAAATATACCGAGAATCTTTCATTAGTAAGAATGACCTAAATGTATGCAAACAAATAATAAAATTTTGTGACATATGCCAGTTTGCAAAAGAGAAAAATCACCATGAGAATTTGACTAAATCCCTTATAACAAAATTTCCACTACAACTTATCGCAGTAGATTTCATATCCAATTTGACACCAAGTAGAGAAGGAAACTCTCCCATATTTGTGATGATAGACCATATATTAGACCATGATAATTTTGTCTCCTGGCTGAGAATTGGTGACAATCAGACAAAATGTGTTTTATTATCAAATGCGTTTGACAGACTCGACAATAGGTTCGGCTGCTGGATGTCATTAGGTATCCGTGCGTTTACTTCGAATGTCCGATGCGTGGTCTCATAATTATGACTAGATCTCTCCTTGAAAGTACTGTAAGAGCAGGAAGAGGGCTATTGATTGACGGTTGTATTTCGTGTTGAAATAAACGGTTTGTATCCCAGTATAATTTTCGTTCGTGTTTTGATGTGTGCCTTCAAGTCGTTGATTACCGTACTGTATAAGTCGGAAAAGTTTTTAAAAAGAATTTATTTATTACAAAATTACAATTGATCTTAACAATGCTTTGACAAAAATAAGAATGAACTGAATTACAATGTTCTACAAAGCTCGGTAATAATTGCTGACAGTGCACCGAGGCTGATGTAATACTCCCTTATGCTGTAACATAGGTCATACCATAACTCCTCCCTCATTAGAGAAAGACTTCGGGTTCCAAAGGAGAAGGCTTTCCTTAGGGCTTTCGTAGTTTCTTGAAGGTTTTCTTAAGTTCACAGATCCATAATAGGTACGCTGCTGCAGTTAATGTTAGAATAATTATAAATGTCCATTGTAACCAATCCATTGATTTTAAATTGTCTATTGATAATGGATTGGTTGCTGTTAAATAGTTTTGGAGTGTGTGAATATCTTCTCGAGGAATATTTTCAATAGTCAAAGGTTTTTGTTCTAGGACTCTTTGGGACTTTGAAAAACGTTGAAAAACGTGAAAGTTGTCAGAGTAGCAGTTAAAGATGTGCACCCGTTGGCTGTTCAGACAGGAATGATGTAAAAAAAATATGGGATCATTTATTGAAAACTTAAGAATAATGAAGAGAACATATTACGTACAATATTTGTACATACCTATATGATTTAGAAACTAATTTTAAGAAGTGTTGAGTTTAAAATTAAATTCGAGTGTGAGTGGAGAAATAGGTATATTTTGTTTGATAAAATGAGCATGAAACCAGGGATGTACTACATCATGAGTGGTGATGTTGAGGGGTTTGAAGATTATGGCTACAAACGAACTCCAAGAATTGCTGATCATGTACAGGTGAATACCAATTACTTTTTATATAAAAAGTCAGGTTTTCATGAGAGGAATCATGGAAAATTTCAAACAGCAAGTGTACTACAGTTTTGAAGAAGGAGCTGCAGAGTGAGCAGACATTGTCCACATATTGGAACTGTTGGTCAAAAAATGTGAAGAGCCTGGCTTAGAAATAATAGCGTTTGTGACCAAGGATCCAACAATGTAGCTGCAATAAACTCTCTCGTGAGGGAGACAAAAGAGAAATATGGCAGGTTAGATGTAAATTTCGAAAATTATCCCTGTTTGACGTTCCACACTTCACAGAAGGAATAAGAAACAATTTTCCTAAATGCAATGTGACAATCCAATTGGATAATAAAGTTTTGAAAGCCAAATGGGAGGACATTATTATGTGATACAAAATGGATCCCTACTTGGGCAGTTTATGATTGATGTCAAATTTAACCAATAGTCATGTTTAACTCACTGGTAGAGATAAGATGAGAGTTTGCTATCGCACTCAAGTGGCAGCTGCTGTGAAATTGATGGTATATTCTGGTAAGTCTTATACATTTCTAAAAAAAATTGACCCTTTATTAGTAAGAATGTAGCATTCCTCATGTATTTGGACAAGCAGGTACATTTTATTAACCACAATTATTATTTTCAGAAACTGAAATGCCTACTGGAGATGGGATTCTGAAAATGAATAAAGATACGATAGTAACAGCAATATTTTCAGATTTCATGGATCACCTATTTAACAGTGTCAATGGTATGTCCAAACGGTATGACCAGATGAAGCCTCTAAAGGGACCAGTTAATGACAATTCCCAACATTTCGTTTTATGAAATACTGCCTTGAAGACTCTCCTTTCTATCAAATTTATTAAACCAAATGGCACCTATTTTGTTCCCCCAAGTATGAAGTGTTTTATTAAAACAATTAAAAACATCAAATTGTTATACAGGGTGATTAATAAGTAATGGGCCAAATTGTAAATCTACGTTCAGAAGGCTAAAATAATAATATTTTTATTAACAATAATGGGCCTTAGTCTGCTCCTTACTGAGGTACAGGATGTTAAAGCGGTAAAAATTGAATTTATTTTTGTTAATAGATCAGCCACTTTTCTACATAATGACTTGAAAATTGGGTATGAACTAGTTTTTGTAAGGGTAAACAAGAATGTGTGAGAGGATTTGAGTTAACTCGTAGATGTCGCCACATGCGCCATATGAATTAGATGAAATCAGCTACAAATTTTTTATCGCTCATTAACAACTTATTTATTTAATTTGGGTAGCCCCATCATTTCTGTGGAAGAAAGCTATACTTCCTTGATCTTCAAAATATTAACGATTTTCGAGATATTTGAATTTTACTTATTCACTACACTACATTTCACTGTGGTCGACGTAGCATTAATCTGTTAAGAGGCAATGCGCTGTGTGCGCTCTCGCCAAAAAAGCTAAAATGTACTAAAAGACCCTGTAGAATGTGTTTTTTTTTGTTGATTGAAACTTGATAGGTATTTACTCAATACATAAACTTGTATGAACAGAAATAGAAATTATTTTAAGATTTGCTTTAAATTTGAAAAATAAGTGATTTTTCTTTCGAACACATTTTTCTCCCTCATTAGTTAAGATAATACGTTCAAAATTTCAGGGTTTATATGAACCATTACAGTGAATAGACGATGCATATTATTTTTTGAAAAAAAAATTTCTGTGCTGTGAAATTTAAAATAAATTTTGTTAATATTTTATCAGTGCAGTAATAAATATGCATCGTCTCCGAAGCTACACACTAGTAATATACTGTCAAAATTTGCAATCATCATGTTTATTAATTAATGAGAAAAATGTGATTGAAGGTGCGTAAGAATTTGAATTTTAATGCTACGGTCTAAAGCGACATCTTACGGAGTACATACATATTTTGCACAGAGTAAACTGACTGACTCTCGCCTTGTTTAACGCTTGGACACAGCCTAATAAACACACAGCCCGGACACTTAACGTCGGCACTTTGATATTATTTAGTGAAAATCGGTGACCTCGAGGACGCCATTTGGGTGTAAATCTCAGAGTTGGCTATAGGTTTATTTTAGTACCGCTGGCAGGGCCGTACTTAAAAATTTAAAGTAAATATGAGAGTATTATGTTTACTCAATTTTACATAGATAATTATAAAAATAGAATATAGGCAAGCTGAAATATTCATATTTATTATTTAGCTAGGTATATCACCGCGTTGGTAAGTAGGTAGTTCGATTAGAAAGAAAATCAAATAACTTGAGAGATCAAACGTTAAAAAACAATACTAACATTACAAATACAAAAAGTAAATACAATAACACAAACCTATACATAAACAATAATTGTTCTAAGTGACTCAATAAATTTTAACTTGAAGTATTTACACAAATATATACTTCCACCTATTGATTACGCCATATTATCAATTTATTACGAATACTTTTTTGATCTTTAAAATTATTATCAATTTGTTTTAAAGTATAATAAAGTCGTATGCGTAAATACAATTTTAATATAAACTCTTTGGAAAATTTCTCACAAAGATGCGCAAGATTTAGCCTTTTTACAAGTTGGAAAAGATTATTGCAAATGTTGGTCCTTGCTATAAGACAGTGGAAATTTGTCTTAAAAATTTCTTCAACATTCGCAATAAAATCCACAAAAATGTCTGCTGGATTTTTTAAATTTCCAAAAATAGTTTTTTCAAAACCGTTTTAACACTTAAAAATCAAATACTCAAACTAATCTGAATTTTTATAACTACCAATTAAAAAATTAAAAGACACCCAAGTACGTACGACTATGGATACGACTAGCTTCTTCTGCATGCTCGTCACTGATCTGAAACGTTTTACACCACGGGGCGTGTATGCGCGAATAGCTGCGCATTCTGTTCCCGCCAAGTGAGTGTCTCTGCTGTGTGTTTATTATGCTGTGGCTTGGATTTCAATCAGAGTCTGTCCTCCTCCAAATTTCGAAGCTTTCCAATCTTACTTAATTGGCGTACAATAAATGTGTTTTATTACGTAATTTTTATGTGGTTTCATTTCAATATTATTACCAATTATCAATTACGGTTAGGTAAATGTCAACATTCCATGGCATGCTTGTGTCTTAACAGATTAATGCTACGTCGACAACCGTGAAATGTAGTGTACTGAATTAGTAAAATTCAAATATCTCGAAAATCATTAATATTTTGAAGATCAAAGAAGTATAGCTTTTCTCCACAGAAATGATGGGGCTATCCAAATTAAATAAGTAAGTTGTAAAATAATGAGCGATAAAAAATTTGTAGCTGATTTCATCTAATTCATATGGTGCATGTGGCGACATCTACGAGTTAACTCAAATCCTCTCACACATTCTTGCTTACCATTACAAAAACTAGATCATACCCAATTTTCAAGTCATTATGTAGAGAAGTAGCTGATCTATCAAAAAAAATCTGTTTTATTTTTTTCGCTTTAACATCCTGTACCTCAGTAAGGAGCAGACTAAGACCCATTATTGTTAATAAAAATATTATTATTTTGGCCTTCTGAACGTAGATTTACAATTTGGCCCATTACTTATCACTTATCAACCTGTTTATTTTTATGAAGGGATTGGGTTTTCTATATGTTCCCAAGAATGTTTAACCAAGATCTACTGCGGAATTTTTTTGGTGAAATCATACAAAGAGGTGCAAGATACAACACTCCCACTTTAAATTTCAATTTTCCGTATTCAGAACATAAGAAAGGAATAATAAAACGGTATTTGAATGAACACCATTTAGATAAATATCGTTGATTTACAGCATAAAGTCACTAACTGACATTTTTTCACAATTGTGTTTTTTTGAGAATTTGATGAACATAATTTTGAATAAAAATGGAACGACTTCTGCGACCAGAACGTTTTGATGCGGATCCAAATGTACCTACAAGTTCTCAACTATGGTCCTGATCTATGATCTATTTACAAGGAAATAAAATGAAAAAAAAAATAGATTGTAAATATATAATAATTTTAGTGTTAATATCCGTATAATTTAGTATCAAGGCACTGTATAAATTGGAAATTTCTCATCATACCTCCATTCGTTTGACAAAGCTACTGTGTTAGTGAAGCGCGTCACAACTTTAAGTTTAATATAATGAGGATTTTAACAAATTAAAATTGTTTTATTTTATAATTTAAAGATTGCATTTTTAAAAGTGTCACAGCTGACGTTTACAAAGATGAATTTATTAGAGACTCTTTTATAACCGGATTAATTTCGACTCAAATTAGGCAACGACTTTTAGTACTCTGTACTCTAACTCTGCAAGAAGCTGTAGATAAGGCAAAGGCTTTAGAATCTGCCGAAGTACATGTAGTGTCCTATACAAACAACATTCCACCGACTATTAATAACATTACATGCCCTCAGGAACAGGTCAATGACTCTGATTCTCTTTTGCGGACGGAATCGACATAATAGAGATAAAAGTCCTGCCAGAAATTCAAATTGTTCTTCATGTAATAAATAAGGAAAGTTTTATTTATTTAAAAGCGGTTTAAAAACGAAATCTTACTATATTTCCTTTCGAAGGTACTGCGTCCTTATCATCAAAAATTTCGGGATACTGTGTAGTTAATTTGAAAATATTTGAACATACCTATAACGATTTTAATACATTGATATTAGAACATTGATGCTCTGATATAATTATAGAGCACGACTTTTTAAAACAACTCTCTCGATTAGAATTTCAGTTTGACGGAAATAAACCTCCTATCCGTTCGAAAAGGTTCGAAAATTGCTTAGAGAAGGCATTATTGGAGGAAGTAAATCACCTTGGAGAGCCCATGTGTTAGTAACGTCTAGCGAAAATCATAAAAAGAGAATGGTTGTAGACTATTCTAGAACCATTAATAAGTTTACTATCCTTGATGCCTTCCCGTCACGTCGTGTGGACGACATAATACGTAAAGTATATCTAAGTTTGATATTTATAGTACAATCGACCTGAAGAGTCCCTACCATTAAATACCGATCAAACGATCTGATAAGCCTGATTTTGAAGCTTGTGGTAGATTATATCAATTTCGTAGAATTCCTTTTGGGGTTACTAATGGCGTGGCGAGTTTCCAACGCGTGATTAATTCAATTATTACTAACGAAAATCTTAACGGCACTTTTGCGTATCTTGATGATATTACTGTTTGTGGTATGTATGTATATGTATTTTTGGGGCAACATTCACTGAGACCTGAAAGATCTATTGTGCCCCCTTATTTCTACTTAGTTTCTGAGGAAAGTCTCTGAAATCAGTAGCTCCTTTAGTCCTATTTCCCGGAGGAATTTTAGGAAATCTGCAGGCTTCAACTTGGGTAAATATTCCTCTTCTATCCAGTAATCTCCCAGGTACTGTGCTCTAGGATTCTGGAGTGCTGTGCAGTTGGAAAGTATGTGGATGGAGGTTTCTTCTTCCATGCCACTGTATCTGCAATTTGAGCTTTTTCAGGTGCCCATTCAGGCGATAATGTCCCGTTAGGATCCCTGTTAAAACTCGCAGTTTTGCTTTGACTTATGCATTCATTTGATCTCCGTAGGTTGTAGTCGCCCAGGGCCGGTATTCTCAACTCGCTCCTCTCACAGCGAGCGATCCATAAAAGGAGTGATTTGATTGGCAGCGATGTAGTATTTGTAGATTCTCATGTACTATTGCACTCGCAAATCTGTATCACGAGCGACTAGTTAGGGCAACACCGCGATTTCAACGTATTTTGACATTTAATGTCAAGATAGTTTTTAGTTCTGTGTTTCAAATTTAAATTTGAATAATGAAGATTGGAAATGAACAAAAGCCGCTCTCATAGAAATAATGAAGGGAAAACCTAAATTAATTAGTGGGAAATTCGACTGCAATTTTACGCATGCAGCTGCAATGGCCGAATGGGAGGCCATAGCTTCAACTTTGAACAGCATACCTGGCTGCCAAAAAACTTGGAAAATGTGGAGATCGGTACGTATTATTTCTCATCAATCACAATACGAAACGTAAAATGAAGTTCTGAAAGTTATTAAGTTTAAATAATATACATATTTACATATATGGCAGCATATACGCCCCAGAACCAAGCAAAAACTCGCTCAGATTTTAAAAAATCGCAGAGCGACTGGTGGTGGTCCTGGAGCGGTACAAGTGATGATGATATTTCATCAATAATCAAGCCCGTCATGGTAGAAGGACACACATTAGCGGAGGCTTCTGTAATGGATATAATTTTACCAGAAACATCTGGCTTAGAAAATATCAATCAGGGTGGGTTATTAAATATTTTTTTTATTCTGTATGTTTTTGTAATTAATTACATCTGTAATTGTAGATGGACCAGTTGTACAAGATCCTGAATATAAACCTATAAGGAATATTCCTCAAAGGCCTCATTCGAAATCTAAGAAAAGTGGTGAGGCCGTTGACGCTTATAAGCAAAGTCTGGACAAAAAAAAACAGATAAAAGAAGAGTATTATGAAAAAAATAGCCATTTTGGAAAGGAATGCAGAAAGCACTGCAAGAATGGCTGATGCAGTTGGACAAATGGCAGAGTATTTAGAGGATATTTCTAAGACTTTTAATATGTTACTAGAAAATTTATTGTAGATTGTAGGATGTAGTGATTTAATTTTTTTAGCTTTAGTTTTAGTTATGTGTTGATTATCAATTTGGTTAAATAAGGTTTTGTTGTAGGTAGGTATATTTTTATTTGATAAATGAAAACTGTACACTGAATATTAATTTTTCCTAGCCCTAAAAACATCTATAATTTTGTATCGTTGCCTTATACCAGCTTGCAATTGAGGGTTAACTCTGCCTATATTTGAAACAATTTCATTTTTGGCCAGGTTAACTACGGTTAGGTGCTTGGGGTCAATTTAACTGGCGCCCATTTAAACATCGAAATAATTTTAGCTTAATTCGAGAACGGACCACTCCCGTCTCCACTTGAGTCTAGGCGCGAGCCCTAAAATTTTAGACAGCGAATTGTCGCGTTACATACTGGACATATATATAAAATCAAGACGACTCGCCAACAAAAGTTTCACTGTAGTGGCACTAGATGTCAGGAAAGCGTTTGACACAGTTCAACGTAGCTCACTACATCAAGCCCTACGTCGCATCGGACTTGACATGAATACAATCAATTATATTATCTCAGCGTTGGACAATTCCACAACTTCCATTGAAACAGGTAGCCAGACCACCAGGCCTGTAAAACTACTGAGAGGAGTAAAGCAGGGAGATCCACTGAGTCCCATTCTCTTTAATATTGTAATAGACGAGCTATTGAGCAGCCTTAACTCAAACAAGCAGAGAGGTGGCACGATCGCTGATGGCGTGAAGATTTCGGCAATAGCCTTCGCCGACGACCTTATTCTGATGGCTGACGACCCCACATCGATGCCCATAGCACTCCATTCGGCGTCAACATTCCTTGAGAAGAGGGGCATGAAGATCAATGCCAAGAAGTGTGTGGCCGTGTGCCACGAGAAGAGGGGAGGCAACAAAACAACCTGGACAAGAGCAATATTTAACATCGATGATTGTCCCATCCCACCAGTCGATGAAATTAACTGTTTCAAATACATGGGACACCAATACAACGCTGCTGGAGTGTTAAAACCATGCCTGTCGAATCTTCCAACAGGGCTAGAGAACTTGAAGAGGTCCCCACTCAAACCTGACCAGAAGCTACACGCCATCAGGGATATCATCATACCCAAACTCGCTCATGCTTTACAATCGTCACGAGTAACAGCTAATATCCTGCGAAGCGCCGATAGACTTATTAAGAGGCACATTAAAGCGATTTTACATCTGCATCTTCATACATCAGATGCCTCGCTTCACTCAATAATTAGGGACGGCGGACTCGGTGTACTCGAACTGCGACACCACATCCCTCAGGTATTCCTCAAGCGCTTGAGAAATCTACCAACCTCGACATCATGGTATGGTGGCCAAAGACCAGACAATTCTCTGCTATGCTAAAACTAAGCAAGGTCCAAAGACTTGCATGCACTGGCATTACAGGGGCAATGAGGACTACTCCTACAGCGGCGCTGGAAACAATGCTAGACCTTCCTCCACTACATTATGTCATAATGTGCGAAGCAAGGGCAGCACTAACCCGACTGGAAAAAGCACTAGACCATGATGTGGCACATGGGAGAGTACACACAGAGATAAGGCATGTGGGTGATGACATTTTCAAAATGCCAACAGACCAAATGACTACCAAATATATCTTTTGCAAGAACTTCGAGATTGTCATCAAAGATCGAAAGGAGCTTGAGGAAGAGAACGCACCACCACTTAGTAGAGCGAATGAACTGATCTGGTATACAGACGGATCAAAAAATGAACTCGGCACCGGATCGGGCATATACAGCAAGACGAGCAAATAGGAAGGAATCGTCCCGCTAGGAAAATACGCCCCTGTATTCCAAGCAGAGGTTTATGCAATACTTGCGTGTGCAAGGGCTAACAGTATGAGAGCCTACAACAACGGGCAGATCAGGATCTACAGCGACAGGCAAGCCGCCCTTAAAGCACTTCAGAGCTATAGGGTGACATCTCGGCTAGTATGGGAATGCGGCGAAGAGCTTAGAAGACTGGCGACTCGGAACAGTGTAACACTGGAATGAGTACTGTAGTGAATAGACAAAAATATATTTCGTAAAATATATTGTTTTAATTGATAATTGGTCAATACTTAGAAATGCGCGAATTATGTAGTTGAATGAACTACAGGAATTTAGTACACGTCCCTACTGTTGCCAGGTGTTTATTTATTTATTGTAGTGTAAGCATTTTTGGTTAGGTTATAGATTTGTAGACATCAATTTTAATGATTATTAAATAAAGTTATGCTGAACGAATAAGTTGCTTTATTCATTGGAAGTATGTAATTAGAATCAACAGAACCTGAAGATATACTTTGAACATTTTTAAACAAAGTATATCACATGGCGATCCTGCCAGTTCTACAAATTGTATAATAGTTTGTAGTTATGTGTAAGTGACAGTTTGGATTGTGAAATATTATCAATAATATGGGACAAGAGCATTCTAAGGAAGAAATTATCATAGCCCAGGCTGGTAATAGTGGTGGTCTTACGAATACTCCCAAATTAAACGGAGGGAACTCTTTTTCGACAGCGGAGATTCTGGGAATTATTGCATTTGCTGGGTCGTTGGTGACAGTGATCTACTTCGTGATGAAGACATTCAAAAGGCATTTGGAAAATAAGATAAGAAGAGAAATAAGGATGAGTCAAGAGCTAGTATAGTAAAACAGTGCTAGTGAGTGAAACATTAATGGAAGAAGGTATTTTTAACTCTAATTTTTAATTATATTGTATTCTTTTATTTGTACAAATGAGTAGTATAGACTTATTTAATGATTTAAATGAAAGTATTAAGGGATTTAAACGGACCTTAGGTAAAGATAATCAACAAAGGCGTTTTAATTTAGGAGTTAATAAGCAGCAAAGTAGTGAATTAAGTCAGTTTCAAAGAGAATTTGTAGCTTTAAAAAGGGCATTTAATTTAAAATCTCATAGTACAGAAACTACTGATACTGTTAAATCAATTGTGGAGTCAATTGAGAAAACAATTGACGAAGTAAGTAAAAGTTTAGAGGAGAGATTGGCGATTATCATAAATTCAAAGGAGAACTTAATCAATATGGGAGAGAAATTTGATTTAAAAACAGCTTCTAGTTTAGTCCCTGTAATTGACGATACGGAGGAATCGGTAAAACAACTAATTGATGCCATAGAATTATACGATAGCATTTTAGATAATGATGGTAAAAAGTTTTTGATTAAATATGTGTTAAAAACTAGGTTGACACAATGTGCAAAATTAAAATTGAATTCAACTTACAACTCTAATGCAGATTTAATTACAGATATTAAAAGTAATTTGCTAACAAGGCAATCAGCAGCTTCTTTATCGTTAGGTTTACATAATATAAAACAAAAAGACAAATCAATCGACGACTTCGGTAAATCTATCGGAGAGTTAATGGTAAATTTAACACTAGCGCAAGCTGATGGGGATGCAAACGCGACAAAAATTTTGAAAATTACGAATGAAAAATTGGCTATTAATTCTTTTGCAAATGGTTTACGTAACCACGATTTAAAAACAATAGTTAAAGCACGAAATTATAATTCGTTAAACGAGGCGATAAGAGGAGCTAAAGACGAAGAAATAACGAATAATTCAAATTCCCACATTTTTAGTATGCGCGGTCGATCCAAATCTAGGGCAATTAATAATAGAGATAGAGGATTCGGCCGAGGAGTTAATAATTACTCTCAAAATAGAAATTTTTCCCAAAACCAAAATTATTTCAGAAATCAAAATGCTTCGAGATACCAAAATTCGTCCAGATATCAAAATTTTCCTAGACATCAAAATCGAGGTAATAATCGCGGGATGAGATCTCGTGGAAATCCTTATCGTGCTCCACGCAATTTTTTCTTGCATAATGAAGACCAGAGGAGCGAAAATAACAGTGAAAACGTTTTTTTTTCGTCCCTAAAGGTAATGATGAAGATAGTCATGTAGTACTGAATGTAAACGGTTTAAATTACATTCGAATGAGATATCAAAATAGAGATTTAGTTTTTTTGCTGGATTCTGGCGCTTCTATTAGTGTTATTTTTCCATCTAGTATTAGCGAGAATCAGTTTGTTGACACATCAAACCGGATTAAAATAAAAGGTATATCTGGGTCAACAGTTACAATGGGGTCAGCAAATATTTTATTACAGTATGATAATATTAAGATAGGTCATAAGTTCCATGTAGTAAAAGACTTTGAAGGTAATATAAATGGTGTAATTGGATCGGACTTCTTTGTTAAACACTATGCAGTATTAGATTACGAAACATTCATGTTCTATTTTCACGTGAACGATAAGAAAATAGCTATTCCTTTAGAATCCGAACACAATAATTTTACAATAATTCCACCTCGTTGCGAAATAATTAAATATTTTGAAGTCAAACATAAAAATGATAGCTTAGTAGTTCCAGAAGAAATTTCACAAGGTGTTTTTATAGCAGGTATTATTACTAGAGCTTGCAATAACAAAGTACCGGTTAAAATCTTAAATATTAATGATAGAGAAATTACACTTAAAAATTTTAAACCTAAATTAGAAGATGTTTCGAATTTTAACATTCATGAATTTGGAGATATTCCCTTTTCAGTTGACCGTTTAGATAAATTATTAGGTATAATAAATGTTAATGGATTAAGTGAAGAAGAAAAGATATCTATTCACAAAATATGTGCAAAATATGCAGATGTTTTTCATTTAGAGAACGATCCATTTACAGTGACTAACGTTTATAAACAAACAATACATCTAAACAACGATTCAAATCCAGTTTATATTAAACCGTATAGATTACCTCATGCACAAAAATCGGAAATTCATAAGCAAGTAGATAAATTATTAAATGATGGTATAATTGAACCGGCAAAGTCACCATTTTCTAGTCCATTATTACTAGTGGAAAAGCGAGCTATAAATGGTCAAAAACGCTATAGAGTAGTTATCGATTACAGACAACTAAATAGACAAATTACCGATGATAAATTTCCTTTACCATGTATAGACGAAATTTTAGATTCTTTATCAGGAGCAGTATACTTTTCTCACTTGGATTTGTCTCAGGGTTACTATCAAGTAGAGTTGGAGCAAGCTTCGCGACCTTGCACAGCTTTTACGACAGACAGAGGACAATTTCAAATGACTAGGTTACCTATGGGTCTAAAAATTAGTCCTAGTGCTTTTTCGAGAGCTATGACGATAGCAATGGCGGGTTTGAATTACGAAAGATGTTTTGTATACTTAGATGACCTTGTAGTTTTTGGAAACAATTTAACAATTCATAATCAAAATTTAATAAAAGTGTTGCACCGCTTACGAAAAGTTAACTTAAAATTAAATCCACTGAAGTGTGAATTTCTAAAAAAGGAAATATTATATTTAGGACATGTAATATCTTCTGAGGGAATTTCACCAGATCCACAGAAGATTAGTGCGATGCAATTATATCCAACACCAAAAGATTCAAGCGAAACTAAACGTTTTGTAGCATTCGCTAATTACTATAGAAAATTTATTAAGCAGTTTGCTGAAATTGCAGCACCTTTAAACCATTTAAGTAAAAAAGGAGTAGTTTTTCAGTGGACTCCGGAATGCGAAAAAGCATTTCAAACGTTAAGACAAGCATTAATCCAACCCCCTGTTTTAGCCTACCCAGATTTTTCCGAAAGAAATCAATTTATTTTAAAAACGGATGCTTCAAATTTGGCTCTAGGCGCCGTTTTATCAAATGGTGATGATAAACCTATAGCTTTTGCGAGTCGGAAATTGAATAAAGCCGAAATAAATTACTGTACAATAGAAAAGGAGCTGTTAGCCATCTGTTGGGCAGTGAAAAAATTCAGGCCTTACCTTTTTTCTAGAACCTTTTTGATTCAGACAGACCACAGGCCTTTAGTGTATCTTTTTGGAATGGTAAACCCGTCTAGTAGACTTACAAAATTTAGATTAACTTTAGAAGAGTACGATTTTGTTATTGAATATGTTAAAGGCCGCGAAAACGTCGTAGCGGACGCATTATCACGGGTAACAATTAGTTCGGATGATTTGAAAACGCTTTTGTCAGCCAAAGATGAAAATATGAAAGTAATAACAAGATCCCGAAAAAAGGAAATGGAAAAAACCGATAATTCTGAGATTGATTTTAACAATTCTTTAAATGAAAGGCTTGATCACCCTGGAGTTGTAGAATTATTGAAATCACCGATAGAATGTGTCGAATTAAGATTTGTGTGTGCTAATGATTTTAATGAGAAACTTATCAAGGGAACATGTAAAAGAAAAAATAATGATTGCAAAAAGGTTAATACCTTATTTGATAAAAAATCAAATATTATTTATATAAATCAAGCAACTCTATCAAAGACGGACAGCCTAGGCACATCTTTGAGAGCCTTGAAAGAAATTTGCGAAACTGAAAAAATTCCGGAATTAGTTATAATAAAAAATAAAAGATGCGCATCAATAATAAATGAGTTTTTAAAAGTTCCCAATGATATAAGAAATGCAGGTATAAAAATAACTGTAATTAATAGTTCTCAAAATATTAATAATAAAGAAACACAACAGTTAATTATCAACGACTATCACATGCTCCCAACAGGAGGTCATACCGGTGTTAATCGGATGTACAAAAATATTAAGAAATTGTATTTTTGGCCGGGACTTCGAAAAGATATTGAAGACTTTGTTAAGCGTTGCGATGCTTGTCAAAGACATAAGTATTCTAAAAATACAAAACATCCATTACAAATTACAACTACTGCTACCTCAGCTTTTCAGAAAGTTTTCCTTGACTTGGTTGGTCCCTTAGATCAAGACAAAGAAAATAATCGATACATCCTGACGTTACAGTGTGATTTAACTAAATTTGTCGAGGCATATCCGATACAGAATAAAGAAACTGTAACAGTTGCTAAAGCATTTGTTGAAAATTTTATACTTCGTTTTGGCATACCCGAACAGATCTTGACGGATAAGGGTTCCGAATTTATTTCTTCCACTCTCGAGGAAGCTTGTAAATTCTTAAAAATTCAAAAACTTAACTCTACAGCCTATCATCATGAAACTGTAGGAGCTTTGGAAAATTCACATAAAAATCTCGGCGCCTACTTACGCATATACGCGTCAAATCATGTTAGTGATTGGAGTTCTTGGGTTTCTTTTTGGTGTTTTGCATATAATAACACGGTTCACACAGAAACGCGTTATACCCCTTACGAGTTAGTTTTCGGAAAAGCTAGTAGATTGCCTTCAAACGTGTTAAATGATATAGACCCGATCTATAACTTCGATGATTATCCGAAAGAATTAAAATATCGATTGCAAGTCGCTTGGAATGACGCGAGAAATAATTTGTTGGCATCAAAAATACATCGTAAAGCGAAATACGATACAAAAATAAATATTGTTAATGTTAAAGTAGGAGATAAGGTACTAATTAAAAACATGGGTAGTTCCACAAAATATGATCCTCTGTTCAAAGGTCCTTATGAGGTCATAGAAAATAAAAATAGTAACGTAGTTGTGAAAATTGGAAATAAAGATGTAGAAGTTCATAAAAACAATATTAAGCTTTATAATTCATAATTCTGTTTTAATGTTAAGTAAATCATGTAATATAATTTTGTTGTACTATGTATAGGATATGAAAATGAATTAGATAATTTACAAAACCTGATATGTCTTTGTGTAATTATAAAAAAAAAAAAAATATATATATATATATACTATAAATTTTTTTTTTTGGTCAGCGAGGGAGGTGTAGTGAATAGACAAAAATATATTTCGTAAAATATATTGTTTTAATTGATAATTGGTCAATACTTAGAAATGCGCGAATTATGTAGTTGAATGAACTACAGGAATTTAGTACACGTCCCTACTGTTGCCAGGTGTTTATTTATTTATTGTAGTGTAAGCATTTTTGGTTAGGTTATAGATTTGTAGACATCAATTTTAATGATTATTAAATAAAGTTATGCTGAACGAATAAGTTGCTTTATTCATTGGAAGTATGTAATTAGAATCAACAGAACCTGAAGATATACTTTGAACATTTTTAAACAAAGTATATCACAGTACCAGGTCATAAAGGAATCGCAGGCAATGAAAAAGCTGACGAACTCGCAAGAGTAGGATCGTCAACTCTGATGAACGGACCCGAACCTGCTGTGAGCAGATGCTTAACGAGGTCATGGTTAAAAGGGTGGTTGAAAGAACAACACAAGAAATACTGGAAGAATACGACTGGGCAAATACATGGGAAGAAATTCATAAAAGAACCATCAGAAAAACTAGCGAAAGAACTGCTCTCAATGAGCAGGAACAAACTGCGCACCACTACGGGGCTACTTACGGGACACTTTCCCACAAAGGAGCACCTGAACAAAATAGGGCTGTACAACGGAGACCTTACATACAGAAGATGCAAAAAGGATACCGAAACAACTCTGCATATACTATGCAACTGTGAGTCGCTGGACCACAGAAGGCAGAAACTTTATGGCAGAACCCAAATGACTCCAGAAGACTTCTACAATCAACCAGCTAAGAACCTGTATGAGCTAATATAGGGAGCGGATTGGCTGAATAGGTTGTAGTCAGAACACTAGGAGTATCCACAATAAGCCCAGGAGGCTGAGGTGGTACCGGCAAAGGGACGGCTCCGGAAAAAAAAAAAAACCTCGACATCAGATTCAGTGATGAGCGCCACATTGCAGTCCACACCGGTGAGATCCCTAATGGAACGTCTCCACAAACTGGCAGGCGAGCAGCCAGACGACATATTATGGCGCAATAAAATACAGCAGTCCACAGTCACCATGGGACTCCAACACTCCACCGAAAACCCAGCCAGTCGATGCTGGCTCCAACAGACGCCGCACGGCTGGAGTGGACGTGACTTTGTTAGAGCAGTCCAATTGCGAACTAACAACCTCCCAACCGTGGGAATTCCATCAAACCCCCCGGAAGCTCGCAAGTGTAGGGCAGGGCATAAGATAAGATCGAAACCATCTCGCACGTATTACAACAATGTCCTGCGACGCACTGGGAGAGGATAAGGCACCATTATGAAGTAGCAAAGAAAGTCATAGACCATTGTCGGAAGAAGAACTGGACAACCGATGACGAACCTCACATCAGACACGACGATGGGACCCTATACAAACCGGACATCGTCGTCCACCAACAGAGCAGGATAATAGTGACCGATGTGGGCATCAGCTGGGAAGGATCCCAGCCAATGGAGCTAACATACATGGCAAAGAAGAAAGTATATGACCATGATAAATTCAGAGAGGCTGCGAAAAAGAAATACCCCGGTAAGGAAATCATGGTCCTCCCCATCTTAATAGGTGTACGGGGTATCTGGCCGAGGACAAATGAGCTGGTAAATGACATCCTCAACATCGACCAGCCCTTGAGGAACAGCTGCATTCAGTCGGTTCTAAAGTGGGGATCAACAATCCACTCCGCCTTTGGCAAGAAGGTGTGGAGAAGACGACGTTGAATACACGGCTGATGCAGACCACACACGTGCGTGTCATTATTTTATTGTGATGTGCTGTGTTGTGATGTATTGTGTAGTTTCTATGTGTTTTATTTATACAATTTTATTTATTTTTACACATATTAATATCTGTATATAATTCTATCTATACACTGTTCCTTACTTATTGTACGTCTTGTTTTACACTGTATACAATTGTAGATTATAAATGGATGTCTGATATCTGCTCCGGCAAACCTTTGTAATATTAACCCTTACGGGTACATGTATTTATTATTCAATAAATATTATCAATAGCCAAATGCCTCGTCATCTAATTAGTGACGCGCATGAATGGATTAACGAGATTCCCACTGTCCCTACCCACTTTCGATTCGGACGTTGAACTGTACGGTTATCAAGGTACCGATAGCGCATTCAGTCGGCGCAGCGAGTCTTGTTTAATTTTAATTTCAGTGCTCCGCTATCGAAATTGGCGTAAAATTTTGTGCGCGGTCATCCGTTATTTTCCTAAATTAAAACGGGAAAAGTTTTGGTTCTTTACTCCAAACGTGACAGAGGATAATGTTAGTGACGAAAATTTTACAAGTTTTTTCCCTAAAAATAACTGGGACAACAAAGGACCCTGTGGTCACGGGAACCCCTAAAAAACTACCCCTCAGAAAATTCATTTTTGGACATTTCTGGACGAATCAAGAGATTTGGGGAAGATTTCAAAATTTCAACCCCTAAAAAACTACCCCTACCGAAAAGTTTTTACAAGGTGTGAAACAGGCAAAACCGTTAAAAAAAAAAAATTTTTTTCCCACAGAAAAATTTCATCCCCAAAAAACTTGGTTCTTTTCTTTGGTAACAGTATATCGCGTACTAGGTGTTTACTGGTGACAGCAAAAACGTGAGTAGTTTTAATTTAAGTGCATTAACACTTTCGCTTTCGGTGAACAGCCTTTGCAATTAAAGTTGTTCTCTTCCTATTTACCTTGAAACTATTTCAAGCTAATTATTTGTACATAACACAGTTTTTTTCACTAACACTAACATTGTATATATTTCTCATCATTGTAATTATTATTCTGCTTTATTTTTCTGTTTAGTAACATTGTATATATTTCTCATTATTGTAATTATTATTTTGCTTACATTTCTGATTACCAACATAGTATACGTGCTTTTCAGATAAAAGTAATAACTTTTGTAATACTGGTATTTAGAAAAAATCCAAAAACACGTCAATTTATGTTGGAAGGGGCAAGCATTATGGCTTATTTAAACTTACTGGAAAAGCCACCCCCTCACTTCTAGCAGCATCCCCTTTATTTTTTTAAATTACTTTTCATATTTTTTATGTTAAATTTGGATACTCCTCTTTGAGCTGATTTCAAAAATGTATAATACTTGTAGGTTAAAGTGGTTAGTTTATGAGATAAACAATTTTTCTTTTAAGAGCACAAATTTTACTTATTTTTTACTTTCACCTTATTTGCCTGTACTAAAATGGGTTGTACAACAGTTCAAACTCTTTAATCTTTTTAACTGTGCTATTTATTATGAAGTTACAATAAGTGTTCAAAATGAGTACCATTCACTTCCATACAATGGTATAATCTATTTTGAAATGCCTCTCTGACATTGCTTAATACGGCTGGATTTAATTGTCGACATTCATTTTCTATCCTCTCTCGTAAATCATCCAGAGATTCTGGTTGGGTAGCATAAACTTTTGTTTTTAAATACCCCCATAAAAAGAAGTCTATGGGTGTTAAATCTGGTGACCTAGGTGACCAATCCATCATCTGCCCCCTTCTACTTATCCAACGAGCGGGGAATGTTTCGTTTGAAAATTGTCGGACAGGCATAGCATAGTGTGGGGGAGCTCCGTCTTGTTGAAATACCAGTAAATCTTCGGAAAGGTTATCATCATTTTCTAATATTGTTGTAATACAATGTCAACCCCTTCCCTGAGTAACTCAAGATATGATTCACCATTTAAATTTCCGTTGATGAAGAAAGGTCCGACAATGTGGTCACCTAGGATACCACACCAAACGTTTAACTTTTGGGGATGTTGTGTATGGAATTCACGCATAATATGTGGATCACTTTCAGCCCAATATCTACAATTATGCCTACTTACTAAGCCATTTAATGAAAATGAGCATTCATCAGAAAAGCAAATATTGTTTAACAATTGTGGATTGTTATTGATAATTTGCGTCATTGATTCGCAAAACTCTAGACGACGATCAAAATCATCTTCATTCAACTCGTGCACCAACTTAACTTTATATGGGTGGTACTTGAATTTATGTAGAACTCGGAAAACTGGAGAAGATGAAACACCGATCGCTCTACTTATTGTTGACAACGATTGGGGTTGTTGAGCCTCTAAGCTGACTTGCCCTAAGATTGCCACTTGGATTGCTTCGTTATTTACGAGTTCCTCTCGCTTATGCACTTTATTGCAAACAGACCCTGTTGTGGTAAATTTCTCCATCAGTTGAATTACATACTTATTAGTTGCATGTTTTCCGTCATGTAATTCGTTAAATATTCTAGCAGCAGCTCTTGCACAATTATTATTTTGGTAGTATAAACCTACAATTTCAATTCTTTCTTGCAAAGAGTAAACCATTTCAGAGAAACAAAATAAATAATTACACTATCAATAGTGACTACAAATTCTAATTGACAATGTCAAACTTTAATAAAAAGTAGAGTTTTTTGATGTTTGGATTTTTTAAGTAGAATAAATAGCACAGTTAAAAAGATTAAAGAGTTTGAACCGTTGTACAACCCATTTTAGTACAGGCAAATAAGGTGAAAGTAAAAAATAAGTGAAATTTGTGCTCTTAAAAGAAAAATTGTATATCTCATAAACTAACCACTTTAACCTACAAGTATTATACATTTTTGAAATCAGCTCAAAGAGGAGTATCCAAATTTAACATAAAAAATATGAAAAGTAATTTAAAAAAATAAAGGGCATGCTGCTAGAAGTGAGGGGGTGGCTTTTCCAGTAAGTTTAAATAAGCCATAATGCTTGCCCCTCCCAACATAAATTGACGTGTTTTTGGATTTTTTCTAAATACCAGTATTACAAAAGTTATTAAAGGTGGATACTTTTATCTGAAAAGCACTGTATATTCCTACCAATATTAAAATTGGGTCACATTGAGCGGTAGAATTCAGTCATTGTGATACGAGAAATAATACAGGTCTAGCGTGATATTGACATGGACGGGGATGAGGTTAAGGACAAAACGGTAGCGAGTGAGGACGCAGACTACGAATCGGTATTCAGCCTTCGCAGAGTACTGAAAAAATCACCTCCTGGAAAGTCAGAAATGTCGCCTCGGACTCGTACGGCTAGGGACAGTCGAGTTTGCGTAAAGGTGTTAAATACAAACGTGGATAATTTCAGAGATGAGGTTCGGAAACGGGCAAGGCAGGAAGACGAGACAAATAGTTTAGAGGAAAACGCGCTTCAGGCTTGGGAATCTTTGAATAAACGGACGAGACAAGACGTGACATCGAGTATGTACGAAATTACCCAGAGTGCAATCAGACAAAAAAAATAATAGTAGAATCTACAACAAGATCTACTCCGGAAGCTCGTGGCAAGAAAAGCTTTGGGAAAAGGATCAAGCGGCAGTTCTGGACGCATCAGAAACACTCTGCGCTCACATCCAAGAACTCATCGGCCGCATTGCCGACCAAGAAAAACAAATCTCTGACCTTAATCAGAGATAATTAACGGTCACAAGAGCAAACAAGGCTACGTCACAAACAACGACGGAATACTATTACAGCTAAAAAAAAAATAACGGACACGATAAACAAGGACACTTACAAGACAAGAGACAATACAATTATAATGACACAGACACCTACAACTACAACTAATTTACAATCGGACAACAATGCTCAGATTAATACACAGACAAAAATACCCGACAGCGAATTTCCGACGCTAGACCGCCAACAAAAACTTACGCGGAACTAGCAACAAAGACAGTCAGCGCAAAATCTACGGTACCGTGGACATCGCCGCCGCCAGAGCGGAAAAGATACGAAGTCGTTATTAAGATGAGAGAAGGAATGACTGGACAGGCTATGACTGAGTTGAAGAAAACGCTAATATCCAAAGACATGGATGACACTCATATAAGAAGAACGGGAGAGACTATTATCATCGGGACGGGAGTACAAAACAAGAACAGCCAAATCCCAAACAAAGTGAAGACAAATGAGACATTGGACATAAAGGATGGAACAAGGCACTCTGACCCTGCCATAATTTTAACGGGTATGCAGAAGGGGACATACATAGAAGAAATAAAGGAAGGACTTAACATAGAAAACCTAGAAATTGGACAATTATTTGGACACGAGATTGAGGACCTTAAAATCCTGAACTCGCGCCCCTGTAGAAACAGATGGAAAGAAAATATAATAGTACAAGGTGACCCGGAATTAATAAAGTACATTTTAAAACAGGGTTTTGTATACTTCGACTTGACTCGAGTATTAGTGGAGGAGTACTTGTCGATCGCATTTTGTTTTAGATGCTGTAGGTGTGGTCATGTTAGTAAACACTGTAGAGAACCCAGACCATCTGTTACAGATGCGGCGGTGATCATGACGGTAAGGAATGCGACAATCCCAGGCTTAATTGCGTGAACTGTGAGAAGCTACGTCTAGCTCCACGGGGTCATCAGGCGAGAGATAGTGACTGCCCGATCTACAAAAGAAAACTGGAAGAGGCCCGGAGACAAATCAATTACAGGGGGTAGTACAGCCCCAACAAAAACAAAAGTACTTTCTTTTCTACTCTCTTCTTTCCGACAGACAAGACAAAACAGACAGTCATCGACATGAGAGTACTACAGTTTTACGCTGGAAGGGGGCGGGCTGCCTCTGCACAGTTACATCAAAAACTTATAGACGAAGACATTGACGCCGCCCTAATACAGGAGCCACACTATCAACTGAAACACACGCCTTTATATCAAATATTACGTGACGAACCAACGTCGAAAGCCCCAATATTAATAAAGACCAAACTAGTACAAATAACCACGATTATAAGAGACATGACAGACACAAACACAACCACGGTAAGCCTACAGACAAAAGAAGGGAAGATAACAATTACGAATGTCTATGATGAACCCGGGGGCAGACAAAACGTACGTTTCGACAAATACAAACACAAGCTTGAGACTATAAAAAATAAAGTCATAATAGGAGGGGACTTCAACGATAAGAACACTAGCTGGGGAGGACAAATCACGGACGCAAGGGGGGAAGACATACTCAACTGGACAGTGACACATGGCTACATTATAAACAATACATACGACAGTCCACCGACATTCGCAGGCCAGAGAGGCAAAAGTTGGATCGACCTGACAATTACGAAGGACATTTACTTACAAAACTGGTATGTAACGGAAGAGGAAACCCTTAGCGACCACCAGTACATTATTTACGACATGGACATACACACAAATTTACAAAGGAGAAATAAACAAATCGACGTGACGCGAATTGACTACGACAAGCTACGTACTGCAATTAACAACGCCGACTGGACTAAACATCTGTGTACCAGTAACAACGCAAAAGACATACAGGACATAATACAGAGCATCATTACACAAACTACACCAATAAAACAAAACAGACGACGCAAGAGACAAATTTGGTGGACAGACAAACAAGATAAGAACCCTTGCGCAAAAGCAAACTGACCAACTCTCACGCATAGACAAGATGGGAGAATACCGCAGACAAAGACGCACATACAAAAACGGCATAAAAGAAGCCAAAAAGACTTCGATAAAAGACTTAATGACAAACATTGACGCAGACAACCCATGGGGTTTACCTTACAAGATCATAAGGACTAAAATAAACGATGACAGAACAATCAGTACCCTACAAAAACATGACGGTAGTTTGACAACGGACAGACAGGACACAATAACATTTCTACACGACAAATACTTTCCACGAGACATCAAGGAAAGTGATAACGAAGATCACATGGCACTCAGACTCCGAAAGTACGGATGCACGGACACCAATGACGATACAAAGTTTACGGACAAAGAAATCAAAAATACATTAGAAATAATGAAAAAGAAAAAGACCACAGCAGGTAACGGTATTCCCAAAGAGATCCTCGAAATCTTCCACGAAGAACATCCAGAAATTTTAACCAACCTATATAATGACTGCCTAAATCGGGGTGTTTTTCTCAAAATTTGGAAATCGGCGGACATATGGTATGGTTGCCAAAAAAGGACGGAGGTAAGCGGCCAATTTGTCTACTACCCACGCTGGGTAAAGTGCTGGACAAACTGATCGCCAAAAGGGTTAGCTTCTTTCTCGAAAATTCGGCGGGCATCAATCCTAACCAATTTGGTTTCAGGGAGGGTATGTCCACCATAGACGCGATCAGATCGGTTACCAATAGAATCGAGAATAACAAACGGGACAAAAGGCATCAAGTCATAATCACGCTAGACCTCAAAAACGCCTTTAACTCAGCCTGGACACCAGCAATACATAACATGCTACAAAAACGAAAAGTTCCGAGCAATATAATGAAAATGTGTCTCAGCTTTCTAAGGACCGAGGACATAAGCACTAACACAGACAGGGGTTGTCCTCAGGGATCAAGCTTAGGACCTGTCCTATGGTTGATCCTTATGGAGGACTGGTTTGACAGGACAAGAACAATAGACGAGATCGAAGAAGACTATGACATCTTACAAGCGTTCGCAGATGACCAAATCTTGATACTGACAGGGAATTCACTAGAACAAATAGAACACAAATGGGACAAGACATGGAATAAATGTAAAAAATGGGCCACGGACAATAAACTAGAATATAACCTTTTGAAGACGAAAGCAATGTTTATACCACACCGACAGACGAGACAACCCAGACTGAAAATAGAAGGGTCACCAATAACATTTGACCAAAAAATATAGAATACTTAGGACTCACAATAGACACCAGACTCTCATGGCTAGCTCATGTTAAACAGACGAGACAAAAGACACTTGACATAGAAAACAAATTATACGCAATAGCAGGACGGAACTGGGGCAGAAAACCAGAAACGCTGAGACACATTTATGAAAGGGCAATAAAGCCCATGATACTCTATGGATCAGAAATTTGGGGGAACTGATGTGAGGACTCAAGAGTGGTCAGACAGCTGAACGCTGCCGAACGGCCATTTTTGTTGTCCATAACAAAGGCTTACAAGACGGCACCCACGTCTGCTTTAAACGTACTCGCAGGGGTAATCCCCTTAGCCTCGGAAGCTAAGGCGAATAATTGGTCATATACAGTACACAATAAAGAAATTCTGCAACAAAAAATCAAAACCATTGATACGGCTCATCCGGCATATCGCTATCCAATTGAGCACTCGAATAATAACTCAGAAATAAATATTTTCACTGACGCGAGCAAAAAAGACGACAGCTCAACTATAAGTGTATATTGATATGGAAAACAAATTTTGGCAATACGACCATAAAATAAATACATTTTAATTATTCCATAAACTTATTTGAAACACCTTGTATAATAAAATTACAAAATATTTCATTTATGAAAGTTATTTATTCAACAGATTTAATACACCCTGTAGAGTACAATTTAATAAAAGTCTCTTAACAACACTAGAACTAAATAACGTCAAACAATATTAAGTTATTTCAACCAATCAAAAGATGTGAATGTCAAATGTATTGTGAATTATAAATAAAAATGCAATTTATTATTAATTACTGATTCTAAAAATTACTCTGCTATTAATATTTCAAATTTCCTGTACATATTTTAACATAATAAGTTTAATTCAAGTAATTGATTGATATCCAATAGAAATTTATTAATGTGACAAAAGAAAATAAATGATGAGGATTGGAGGATGGTAACTAAGAGAAAACTAGGGGGTTTGTTGATATGAAAAATGCTGAGTGGGCAGAAAGAAAAAAATTAAAATTGATATGCAGAAATAAATTGCCAAATAATGTAAAAATTAGTGCTCGATTCATTAGGAATGACTGTAGAATAGTTGGTCCATATTTCCAGTGATTCTATAACAAGTATTGCATGAATTGGTAAGTCAAATTGATATAAATTTACGAAACTTACCTGAACGAGTGAAGCAGTCCAATTTGAGCCAGACGTGGTTACTTTTATGAATAGATTTTCTAAACAGCAGTTGCGGAAATAAATTATAAATGGTACACTGTAGTTATAGCTCAGAAAGGTTGCATTAAAAAATGTGTCGTTCGCTAATATTTATTTGTGCTACAAGTAGTTTCAAAATATTATAAAATTCTTCAAAAGATTCTACGGACTTTCGATAATAATTAAAAAACTTTGTTCGATCTTGTAATAATTCTTGGTGAAGAAGGTTATGAATTCCTTTAGTTTACCATAATTCTATTATAGGATGAACCCACATAGTTCGTCTCCTTTTAATTTTTTTTCTTTTTGTTTATAATATACCACAGCATAGCGCAATCTTCAATGTCCATTTCATAAAAAGCATCGTACTGCACTGATATTGTACTGATAAAATTTATTTACAAAACTGTATTCTTACAAAAGTATCTCGACTGTATCTGGCCTAAATTCTGTATCTCGTATACAGTATTCTAGTCTGAAAGGGCTCTTATTCATATAGATACCTATTTTTGTAATTATTCATGACAGGTTTTTCAAAACATATTATATCAATTCATTATGATAACCTTTGAATTCTTTATAAAACATATAATTATCGATACAACATTATTTGCAGTTGTATATAATATTATTTTTTATGGTTTCATTATTTACCTAAAAACAAATCTGTGAAGCATTTTAATAATGTTAATATCTATAATTGCATCATTTTACTACGTAGATTATTATCAAAATCTTCAGATTCTCTAAAATACTTAATGTTATATATAATGTTTTGATATTCAATAACATTCTAATTTATTATTCGGTGATACCGGCGATGTATAACTATATGTCAAGAAAAGAAACAGAAACTATGCTTTGAAAAAAAGGTTTGTTGAAGTTTAGAAAAATTTAATAACTTTAAATTGGATGAATAAATTGATTTGATATTTGGCACGTTGTTTTTAAATATAAAAGGACACATTTTGTTGTGAAAATATCTTTCAAGTTTTGATCAGTGATGTACATTTAAAGGAATTTATATTACCTTTCCCCTTTCACTTTTTACGCTATTGATTTTGAAAGCAACTTTTATTCAATTGTAGGTATATTCTTAATGGTTTTTACGTGAAAAACTAATAGTCTTCATTTATCAAAAATTTTGTAGTTTTCAAGATATTCAATGATTTCTTACCTGATCTGTTTAATCACTTTGTATACCTATGTTAGTAAATGATTTTAAAATTTTTATTTACAATCATTACTTTTATAGGTACCTATAAGCAGTAATAAAGTTTTGTTAGTCTTTGTCTTTTGTAAAAAAATCTGCAGATTATTTTCAAGTTTTACAATTTTTATGAAATTATTTAATATTCAATTAATATTATATCCATTACTAACATCAAAATTTTATCTGCTTACCTATAAACCATTCTTCCAAACAAACTTCTATTTATAATAATTTATTTCGGTATACAAATCATATTTACATTGAGTACTTATATAAAATTCACAGATATCGATTTCCTTTTAAATATTTTTATGTAAAACTATACCAACACTCACAGCTGTTAGTCTCCGTCCCTTATAAAGAAGATTCATGGCCACAAATATAACCCAGTGATACCTGTTGCTATGCAACATTTTGTATATATTTTACTTTTATACAGGTCCATATTGAATTAACTGTTGATACTTATTTTTAATATTTACATACTCCTAAGTTTCTTATTTATTTTTTAGTTAATTCTATATTTGATTTTATCCGTACCATTATTTTGACGATGTACCCATTTGCTGCTTTTTCAGATATTTTAGAACTTTATAGTACTAATATTTCAATTAATTACAAAACTTTACATGTATTGCATTTATATTCTATACAAAGTTAAACTACATAATAATATTTTATATTCCACATTTACATTTTATTGACTAACATTACGTGGGTTGAATTAAATGAAAAATAAGAATTTTCTTGATAAATTTTAATTTTTTTCTCAATACTATAGTGTCATATATAGATATAGGGCTTTTATATTCTTCACAATTTTTCATAATAATAATATTTCATATCCAAATTTAACTGACTAACGTTACAAGGTTGAGAAAAATGAGATTTTCATGAAAAAAGAAACTTTTTCCGTTACTTACACAAAGTTATAGGTAAGGATTGTAGCTCATTTACTTTTCGAAATAATTAAAATCATAAAAAATTTAAAGTTTTTATTTGATAACTTCAAAATGGATGAATAATTTGATTTGACATTTGGCAAGCTGTTTTTAAATGTGAGAGGGCATATTTTGATAGAAACATTTTTCCAATTCTTTATCCAGTGGTGTACATTTAGCAAAATATTTTACCTTCTCCCTCCCATTTTTTCCGTCAACGGCGTTTGAGTTTATTTTTTTTAAATTTTGTATTCCACAATAGTTTTTACCAAAAAAACACATATTTTACATATAAAATAGTTATTTTCCTAACAAGTGCGAGTTAGGAACACTATTTTTTCTACGACTTTATATACATACAAAAAAGTATACCAACCCATTTTTCTGAAATTATTTCATTTCAACATACATAATATGCAAATCTTTAACTATCTGTATCTGTAGAGTAGGGAGGGTGAGTGTAGGCTCACAGCACTTAGGCCACATATGACCCATTGTACATCCTCCCGAGGAGTTGTCCTCCTAGGTCATCGTCCATCCTGTCCTTCTCAGGAAGGTGAACAGGTCACCAGGAAACATCTCCTTTATATCGGCAGGTGTAGGCCAAGACTCACCGAACACACACTCTCTTATCGACGATAACTCCGGACACTCGCATAGGACATGCCTGACAGTCTCATCCTCCTGTTCACACATCCTGCATAGAGGTGTGTCCACTAGCCCCATAGTATGGAGGTGTTTCCTTAGTTGGCAGTGGCCAGTCAGGAATCCCACTGTTATACGTAGGTTTCTTCTGGTCATCGTCAAGTATTTTTTCGGCGCCATCTTCCCAGGGTCGCCCAGGGTGTTCCTGGCAAAACTGCATCCTTTGATTGCCTCCCATCTCTCAAGGGATTGAGCATGGGTGTAACGTTTGGCTAGTTCCGCAATTGTCGAAGTCGTCAGGCCGTAGGTGTCACTGGGTCCAAGAATTTTCAGTCCAGCGGCTTCCCTGGCTAGAGAATCAGCGATGCGATTTCCTTTACTCCTGTCGTGCCCTTTAACCCACCTCAGGATAATATTGTTATCTGCCGAGGCGTTAGCTAAATCTTGGTGGCACTCTAGTACTAGTCTTGATATAACACGTTGTCTGTTCAAGGCTAATAGGGCTTGTCTACTATCAGTGCAGATTATTATGTTTTTGTCAGAAATTCCTTTTCTGATTAGTTCTTTTGTGGCAATTGAGATACCAGCCAGTTCTGTTTGAACTACGCTGGTATTGTTTCCCATTCCCCACTTGATCCTTAGGCTTAGTGCTCTCGAGTAAACTCCACATCCTGAGCCTTCATTCATTTTTGAACCATCTGTATAAATGCGTATTGCATCTGCAGCATCTGGCTCTGTGTTGTGTTTTATTTGTATTTTGTAGGGTTTATTAAACAAAAACCTGGGTTTAATTGCATCATTGGCTGCCTGCAGCAGAGGTAGCGCAGTAAGCGCTTCCTGCCATAGGCTCAACCGCAATTTGCCCACTCCTACTTCGGGGTTTACACCAGCCGTGCGCAATCGTACCATGGCCATCAACGCAACCTCCTTGACATACAGGTCCAGAGGGGTCAGACCAGTAATAAGCTCCATTGCTGCGGTTGGTGTTGTTCTCATGGCTCCTGTGATGTTTAAACAGGCCATTCGCTGTATTTGATATAGTTTTTGAATGGCCGTCGCTTGTAGAACCTTCGGTCCCCATGCAATTGCTCCATACGTTAACATAGGTCTTATTATTGCAGTGTAGATCCAGGAGACCACTCGGGGTGACAGCCCCCATGTGCGTCCCACTGTTCTCCGACACTGTTCATAAGCCACATATGCTCTTTTTGCTCTGCTGTGTAGATGAGAGTTCCATGTTAGTTTCCTGTCGAGGGTAATACCAAAGTATTTCACCTCTTCCGAAAAGTTTAGTTTGCTTTTGAAGATTTCGGGGGATTTTAAACCCGATAAACTCCTTTTCCTGGTAAAAAGGACCATCTCAGTCTTCCTGGGATTGATCGAAAGTGAGTGTTCCTTACACCATGTTTCAATTAATTTGAGCCCATCCTGCGCTCTATCGCACAGTGTGTTCACAAATTTGCCTGTCTGCAAAATAACTATGTCATCTGCGTATGCAATTGTGTAGATTCCATTGTTGTTGAGGTGATTAATCAGGGTGTCCAGGACTATGTTCCACAGAAGGGGTGATAAGACCCCTCCTTGCGGACATCCCCTCATGACCAGTCCTCTTACTGTGATGTCTTCTACATTGATACTTATTGCTCTACTAGAGAGCATCCATTCTCCTACTACCAGAGGTACATTCCTGGAGTTGAGTTGCTGGGTGATTGTTGGAAAGGTTGTTTTATCAAACGCTCCCTCTATGTCTATGAATATACCCAGAGTGGATTCTTTGTTGTCCAATGATCTTTCGATTCTGCCAACCACTTGGTGAAGGGCCGAATCAGTGGACCTTCCCGGAGTATATGCATGCTGATTTGGATGAAGTGGGTGGTGAACTAGCACTTCATCTCTTATGTACCGCTCGCATAACCTCTCCATTGTTTTTAGAAAGAACGATGTGAGACTAACTGGTCGGAATGCTTTTGGTAAGGTGTAATCCATCCTACCTGGTTTTGGTATGAATACCACTCGTACTTCTCTCCACTTACGGGGAATATATCTCAGAGCCAAAGAGGCTCTGAAAATTCCAACCAGGTGCGGCATAAGAATATCCATCCCCCATTGAAGTAGGGCTGGTCTTATTCCGTCAGGTCCTGGTGACTTGAAGGGGGAAAAGCCCGATATGGCCCACCTTATCTTGTCCTCGTCAATTACTGAGCTAGCAAATTGCCAGTCGTATTGTGAGGGTGTTGTTGGTACTTCCATCCAGTTTGACGTTCCAGGAAAGACAGAACCTGGGAAGTGAGTTTCCATAAGAATCTCAGCGCTCTCTTGAAGGTTGGCTGCCTTGTCGCCATTTTCCCTTGTAAGGATGCCGATACTCTTATGTTGGTCGTTTGAGAGCGCCTTCTGTAGCCTAGAAACCTGCGGGAAGTCTTCGACTGCCTCACAATAGGCTCTCCAGGCCTCTCTTTGCTTTTGTCTGCAGACTTTTTTGAACTCCTTGAGGTTGGCTTTGTATATTCCCCAGTCCTCTTCGAGTGTTGTTCGTTTTGCCTTGTTAAAGGTCGTTCTCGCTGTCTTTCTGAGGTGTTCCAGTTCAGGGCACCACCAGCTATTGGTCGTGCCACCTGTCTGAACCATCCTCATCGGAACCAAATCTTTAACTAGAAACAACTAATTATTATAGGTATTTATTTACATTAAAACACAATTTCTTGCATTCTGTAATTTACTTAAAATTGGTGGTGTTATGGTTATATAAGAATGTATTCATTATTTTATATTTAAAAGAAATGAAAAATGCAACAGAAAACTAGGAGAAATTTTATTTGATGGACTATTTTGTAAATATTCTTTTATCTGTAGTCACAATAGCTATAACTTCCGAATTGAAAAAATATCTAATAAGGTCAAAATTTGCATAATTTTACTTTCCCGCACTAGTGCAGAAATCTAAAGTGCGTGCGGGAAAGTGGGTTGAAACTCATGGTCGTTGAAAAAAACTTTTAGTTTTCAAGATATTTGATATTTTCATGAAGTCTGCAACCTAATTTTTTAATAATAAAATGAAAAAAAAACAAAATTTTTTTGTATTTTTTCAATAACCTGCAAACTAACAATAGTTAAGATATGTATCGGAAAAAATTTTCTTCCATGATATATTCAATGTAAATTGAATCATATTTCAATATTGCCAAAAGCAATAAAATTACGACAAATGCTTTGTTTGAGAAATATACTTTATTTAGTATTTAAGTTTGATGATAAATTTATACATAGGAGGATATTTTTTTTAAACAATGTTTTTCTCTCTGACATATTTTTTTATTTTAGGTAACTATAAGGATTTTCTATGTTAATTTCCTAACAATACCGATTCATGGTTTTTACAACCTTTTTCCTCTAAAAAAACAATATATAATTCTATAACATTTAACACGTTGGCTGCCGTATGGACCGCCGGCTATCAAATTGACAATGCTATTTGAGGCCGATCGAGTTTGACTATGTATTACCAGAAATGTCACACTCAGAAATTACTGTTTAATTCACAGAAAGGGCAGCAGTTGGAAAATATATATTTCTGATCATTCATTTGGGCAATACATGCCAAAACAAAGTGATGGCAGCCCGCGGTCAGGTGGCATTTTTATAATCATGTATTACATTATTTGCCACGTGACCGCCGGCTGGCATATGCAAATCAAAACATAACCTAAAAACAATTGCCAGAGACTGTTGAAACGCATTTTTTCATAAGCTATCAGTGTGTTTTTTATGATATCAGTGTGTTATTTCATGGTGAACATGATCAGAAGGTATGTGTGTTGTAATATTTTGATTTTATCAGTTGTATTCATTTGAAATAATTTTAGATGGATAACCCAAACCAACCATCTACTTCTCGTGCATCTTATAATCTTAAGAGGCAACTAACAAATGCTGAGCTGGAAGAGTTTTTGAATTCTCGATTATCAGATACAGAAGTCGTATCTGGTGAGTCATTGGATTCAGATTTTAGTAGCGATGATAGTGTGCAGGACAAGAATTATGAAATGGGTAACGATTCAGAATCAGAAGATGATTCTTGTGATAGTACTGATTCTGAATGCATAGAGAATGATCAGAATATCAGTAATCAAGGTCAAAATATTCACGAGTGGGATCAGGTTACAGGGGCACATCAAAAAATTTCCAGTTCGACGATCAGTTTGGTGTCAATCCCAACCTAGATATTCAGGACATATCAGTATTGGATAGCTACAAGCTTTTGGTTCTGATGAAATTTTGCAAATTATTGTAACGGAAACTAATAGAAATGCTGACCAGGTGATTCGTAAGAAAGGTTTGCTCAGGAAGAAAAGTAGACTTGCCGCTTGGAAACAGACCGATATTGATGAAATTAAAAAATTCAACGGTCTTCTAGTTTACATGGGATTAGTTCGGTTCCCAACGATTGTTTCTTATTGGAGCGAGAATAAAATTTATAAAAACTCAATTGCTGCCCAAGTAATGTGTAGAAACCGATTCCAGTCACTTTTTAGATTCTGGAACTTCTCGGACAACGAGTCCCCTGATGCATCGAATAGTCGTTTGTATAAAATCAACAATCTTGTTTCGTTTTTCAATCGCAAATATAAAGAAATAATGAAACCTGACCAATATATTGCAGTTGACGAAACCATGATACCGTTCAGGGGCCGATTAGGTTTCCGGCAATGTATTCCCGGAAAAAGACATAAATATGGTGTCAAAGTTTTCAAAATGTGCGATAGAAAAGGCTATACTCAATTACTCATTCATTGTCAGTATACCAAGGAAAACATGATCGATACCCAGATACAAGTCTTTCAACGGAAGTTGTTATGACGCTTTGCGAAAGTTATTTGGATCATGGTAGGGTGGTTGTAACCGACAATTTTTACACGAGCATAGATCTTGCAGAAAGACTACTAAACCGTAAGACACATACTGTGGGCCCTTTGCGAAAAAATAGGAAGGGAACGCCTAAAGAAATTATCAAAGAGGAACTGAAGACAGGTGAGATAGCAGGAAGAGAAAATAATAGTGGAATCGTGATTGCAAAGTGGAAAGATAAGCGGGAAGTTTATATACTGTCGACGTATCATACCCTCGATATTACGAATACCGGCAAAAAAAAACCGAAAGCGTGAAGATATTGTCAAACCACAGTCTATAATCGATTACAATTTAGGAAAAGCAGGAATCGATTTGTCAGATCAACTCTCATCTTATTCAACTTGCGTGAGAAAGTCTTTGCGTTGGTATCACAAAATGGCCACTGAACTGCTAATGGGAATTACTGTTGTGAATAGTTTCATTGTATATAAATGTGGTAACCCAGATGAAAAAATATCTATAACTCAGTATAGGGAAGAATTAGTTAGCACTCTCCTGAGTCTAGAGCGTGAAAATGATAGACTTCAGATAAATAAACAAAAGCATTCACATGTTATTGAAGAAACAGGAGAGAAGTGTAAGAGGAACAGAAAAATTAGGAAACGATGCACTAACTGTTACTAGAAAAATTCCGTCGAACATGGTTTCCAACTTGCTGCTAAAATGACCAAGAAGGTTACCACATTTTGCTCTTCATGCCCAGACAAACCCTTCATTTGTATGAAATGTTTTCCAACACATATACAGGGTGAATCACGACTAACGGGACGGAGGTTTATGGCGGAACGGTAAAAAATTTGAAATGTTTGTCACCTCAGTAGTTTGTACATCCATATAGGCTACATTCTAAAATTATTTTGAAATATACGGGATGTCCCAATACAGTGTGGCGTATCAAAGTTATATTTTTTCTTATGGAACACCCTATATTTGATTGCATTTTCTAATTGTGAATACTTTATAGCTGAGTACACATGACTCGAAAGTCAAGGAAACATATTCGTATTCTGTGTAAATATTAATTTATTAAAATAGCTGAGCGCTTTCGGCTATTAAGCCATCTTCAGTGCTTACCTGTAAGTAAGTAAAGAAATTTATGGAACATATAAAAGAAGTGGATAAAAAATTTTACTTACTCGTCAAGTAATACAAGAAACTGGGACAACACATTGACGTCATGAATTAAAATTACATTAAATTAAAATTAAAATGATCCCCTGTTTAGGGTTTGTTGAATCTAAATTTTAAACATTATTGAAAATTTTCTTGTTGAAATTATTTAAAAATGAACTCCGAACACGTGTTCATCTAACGGAAGTTGAAGTGACACTACCTCAATTTCAAAAAATTAGCAAATGACAAATGACAGTGAACATAGAACTCAATCAATCTAACATAAGTTTAAAAATGACACTATAGAAATCCTATTCAAATGTCCCAAAACAGACATGTAAACTTCTTGAATGAAATTAAAGAAAATTTGATATTAAGGTTCAATGGGAACCTATCAAATTATAAAATACTGAAAAAATATTAAGGGTCTAATGAGAACCCATTACTAAATCTAATTCAAAATAAAAATTCACATATATGTCAAGGGACATCCAAAAGTGAACAAATCAATTTAAAATTAAACAATAAAAATGTTAATGCAAATATATAGTCTGGTTGTAACCAATAACAAATAACAAATTTGATTAAGGAAAATTAATTTGATTAAAGTCTGATGAGAACTCAATACTCAAATCTAATTCCAAAAACGAATAAGATTAAGGGTCTAATGAGAACCCCTTTCCAAATCTAATTCAAACTAATAATCAATTAAAAGTCAAAGGAAACTCCAAATACAATAATCGTTCGAGCAATGAAGTATGTAAAAACAAATTTGAGAAGTTATTAAAAACTGTTCAAATACAATACAAAATAACAATCAAATGTAAACCTAGTAATATTTCAAAACCAATGTGAGTGGTCTTTTATTAAGGAGATCTGATTTAGAGTCTAATGAGAACTCATTAATCAAATCCACTACTATAAGAAAAAGATTAAGGGTTTAATGAGGACCCATTACTAAATCTAATTCTAAAACAACTACAACAAAAGCTCAGAAAAAATTTCATTTCTGAAATAAACAAATGGACAATATGGTATCAGCTTGATGTTGTTATGGATAAATATGAAAATCATCATAGAGAGAGGATTAGTATATAACAAACAAACTGCAGAATTTATTAAACTAAAGAAACTAATGGTCAAATTATATTTTAAAAAAGAAAAATATGCCTTAAAAATATCCAAAAACCAATATGAGTTGTTTTCAATAAGAAAGATCTGATTTAGAGACTGATGAGGACCCATTATTCAGATCAAATACTAGCCAGAAAAAGATTAAGGGTTTAATGAGAACCCATTCCTAAATCTAATTCAAAAACAACCACAACAAGAGTCCAGAAACATTTAAAATAAACTATTAATCTTTTAAACGTCTATGTAATGGAATATAAGATCTATTTAATTGTACTTGTTTATTCAAACAAAAACTATTGTCTTGTAATTCTTCACTAATCTGTAAATCTTCAAGAAAATCTAACCTATTAAAATTTTTTGAATCAACTTCTTTTAAAATTTTTGAATTGCGATTAGGACTAAAACTATGCTTATTGAATTTTAAGTGATGACCAAAAGCTGAATTCTCATGTTTACTCAAATGCTCACCTATTCGAACTTTTAAAGGTCTGCAAGTTCTACCTATATATGAAGCTTCACAATCGTTACATTCAAGTCTATAAATACCACTTTTTGATAATTTGTTAATTTTATCTTTTGAATTAAACAAATGTTTACTCAAATTATTAGTACACTTTAAAGAAATTCTTGTATCTGTTAATTTATTACTAAATAATTTTGAAACTTTTTGAGAAATGTTATCATTCAGAAAAGGTAAAGCTACATATCTACAAGATTTCTCTTCAGAAGGATAAGTCAATTCTTGTTCTCTTTTGTTTTTAATTTTCTGAATTAACCTATTAATGATATTAGGATCATATCCATTATTACAAGCTATCTGTTCAATAATATTCAATTCATTATTAAAGTTAGAATGTGAAAGTGGGACATTAAGAAGTCTATGAATGTAACAGTAAAAAGCTGCCATTTTATGTTGATGGGGGTGATTTGAAAATGAAGGTATTACATGATCAGTGTGTGTAGGTTTCCTATATATGCTGAATTCTAATTTGTCTGATTTGTGAATAGTAAGGTCTAAGAAATTTAATTTATTTTCAGATTCAACTTCTAGAGTAAAAGTGATGTTAGGATGAATTAAATTTATTTTATTTAAAAGATTATTAGCTGTTATTGAGTTACCCTCAATAAAAACAAGACAATCATCTACATATCTAAACCAATGTAATATTTCACTATTATTTTCTTTAATTATGTGATTAACTTCTAAATTATTCATGAACAAGTCAGCTAAAAATGGAGATAAACAACTACCCATTGCTAAACCTTCAAGTTGTTGATAAAACTTACCATTAAAAACAAAAAAGTCTTGAGAAAGGCAAAATTTAAGCAGATTTAAAATTTGTCTGATAGTATTTTCATTAATAAAACTGGATCTAAGTAAATCACCTACTAGAGGAATAGTTTCCAGCTTGGGAACAGATGTGAAAAGATTACTGACGTCAAAAGAAATCATAAGACAATTATTGTTAAATGGCATATTTAATGTATTCAATTTAGTTACTAAATCCAAAGTATTAATTACTGGGAAGCTAGGATGAAAATGAGTCAAATCTTTTATCAATTTGTGTATAAAAGCAGCTATAATTGAAATTGGAGTGTTAGTGAAACTTACTACAGGTCGAATTGGAATATCAACTTTATGAATTTTAGGAAGGCCGTATAAACGAGGAAAGACTGGGTTACTAGAAATCAAATTAAGCGGTGCATTATACAGGGTGTTTCATTGGGAAATGGGCATACGGTAAGGGTAGGTAGAGGTCGCCTAGGTGGTTCTAAAAAACCCCCATATGATGGGTCTAGCGCTCTTTATAACCGAGATACAGGGTGTTTTATAAATTTATCCTATTTCTTTCGAACCTCATAACTTCCGAGTTACCCTGTATATTATTTTGAGATTTGGTACACGTGATAACCATTACCTAGAGACTCCATCAAAAGCATCTCCAAAAAGATAGTGCAGGTCTGGCTTAATAAAAAATTTCAAAACTCGTCTTTCCTAAAAACAACACCCTGTATATGGATTTTTTTTAATTGCTCTTTATAATTGGAAAGGGTATAAAAAATCGAATCTACTTATTTCGTTTTCATTTTTCCGCAGACAATTTTACTACCAAAAATTTACCGTCAAAGTTATAATTTATAAAATTTATAAAACAAGAAATTCTAACAACATTGTCCAAACGAGTACTTTTAACATTTTTTGAAGTATAAATTCATTTCTCGTATTTTACTCTTGTTATTCTAAATGTAGAAGTGCATAGTTTCCAGATACATATCCTTATACAGGGTGTTCGAGATATTCGAAACATATTGAATGGGCATGTCCTAAGTACGGCTCTGTAATTACATTTTTTAGTGGTCTGTACTCGTAAACATACAAACTCAATTGAATTTCTAGGATGCTTCTCTAGATGCATTAAATGGATTTCATTTCAAGCTAAAAAATAAAAAAAACCTCTCCGATACCATTGTAAACCCCCAAAACGTGCATAAATTATAACTTTGACGGTAAATTTTTGGTAGTAAAATTGTCTGCGGAAAAATGAAAACGAAATAAGTAGATTCGATTTTTTATACCCTTTCCAATTATAAAGAGCAATTAAAAAAAATCCATATACAGGGTGTTGTTTTTAGGAAAGACGAGTTTTGAAATTTTTTATTAAGCCGGACCTGCACTATCTTTTTGGAGATGCTTTTGATGGAGTCTCTAGGTAATGGTTATTACGTGTATCAAATCTCAAAATAATATACAGGGTAACTCGGAAGTTATGAGGTTCGAAAGAAATAGGATAAATTTATAAAACACCCTATATCTCGGTTATAAAGAACGCTAGACCCATCATATGGGGGTTTGTTAGAACCACCTAGGCGACCTCTACCTACCCTTACCGTATGCCCATTTCCCAATGAAACACCCTGTATTTCTTAAAGAGATCAATGTTCAATTTAATTTGAGTTTTTGTATTCTTTATGAAACTATTAAAAGGATTCGAATTAAGAAATTTAAAATTATGTTCAGACAAAAAGTAGAAAAGTTTTCTACTTTAATAATGAATTGAATATTATTAAACAGATAGCTTGTAATAATGGATATGATCCTAATATCATTAATAGGTTAATTCAGAAAATTAAAAACAAAAGAGAACAAGAATTGACTTATCCTTCTGAAGAGAAATCTTGTAGATATGTAGCTTTACCTTTTCTGAATGATAACATTTCTCAAAAAGTTTCAAAATTATTTAGTAATAAATTAACAGATACAAGAATTTCTTTAAAGTGTACTAATAATTTGAGTAAACATTTGTTTAATTCAAAAGATAAAATTAACAAATTATCAAAAAGTGGTATTTATAGACTTGAATGTAACGATTGTGAAGCTTCATATATAGGTAGAACTTGCAGACCTTTAAAAGTTCGAATAGGTGAGCATTTGAGTAAACATGAGAATTCAGCTTTTGGTCATCACTTAAAATTCAATAAGCATAGTTTTAGTCCTAATCGCAATTCAAAAATTTTAAAAGAAGTTGATTCAAAAAATTTTAATAGGTTAGATTTTCTTGAAGATTTACAGATTAGTGAAGAATTACAAGACAATAGTTTTTGTTTGAATAAACAAGTACAATTAAATAGATCTTATATTCCATTACATAGACGTTTAAAAGATTAATAGTTTATTTTAAATGTTTCTGGACTCTTGTTGTGGTTGTTTTTGAATTAGATTTAGGAATGGGTTCTCATTAAACCCTTAATCTTTTTCTGGCTAGTATTTGATCTGAATAATGGGTCCTCATCAGTCTCTAAATCAGATCTTTCTTATTGAAAACAACTCATATTGGTTTTTGGATATTTTTAAGGCATATTTTTCTTTTTTAAAATATAATTTGACCATTAGTTTCTTTAGTTTAATAAATTCTGCAGTTTGTTTGTTATATACTAATCCTCTCTCTATGATGATTTTCATATTTATCCATAACAACATCAAGCTGATACCATATTGTCCATTTGTTTATTTTAGAAATGAAATTTTTTCTGAGCTTTTGTTGTAGTTGTTTTAGAATTAGATTTAGTAATGGGTCCTCATTAAACCCTTAATCTTTTTCTTATAGTAGTGGATTTGATTAATGAGTTCTCATTAGACTCTAAATCAGATCTCCTTAATAAAAGACCACTCACATTGGTTTTGAAATATTACTAGGTTTACATTTGATTGTTATTTTGTATTGTATTTGAACAGTTTTTAATAACTTCTCAAATTTGTTTTTACATACTTCATTGCTCGAACGATTATTGTATTTGGAGTTTCCTTTGACTTTTAATTGATTATTAGTTTGAATTAGATTTGGAAAGGGGTTCTCATTAGACCCTTAATCTTATTCGTTTTTGGAATTAGATTTGAGTATTGAGTTCTCATTAGACTTTAATCAAATTAATTTCCCTTAATTAAATTTGTTATTTGTTATTGGTTACAACCAGACTATATATTTGCATTAACATTTTTATTGTTTAATTTTAAATTGATTTGTTCACTTTTGGATGTCCCTTGACATATATGTGAATTTTTATTTTGAATTAGATTTAGTAATAGGTTCTCATTAGACCCTTAATATTTTTTCAGTATTTTATAATTTGATAGGTTCCCATTAAACCTTAATATCAAATTTTCTTTAATTTCATTTAAGAAGTTTACATGTCTGTTTTGGGACATTTGAATAGGATTTCTATAGTGTCATTTTTAAACTTATGTTAGATTGATTGAGTTCTATGTTCACTGTCATTTGTCATTTGCTAATTTTTTGAAATTGAGGTAGTGTCACTTCAACTTCCGTTAGATGAACACGTGTTCGGAGTTCATTTTTAAATAATTTCAACAAGAAAATTTTCAATAATGTTTAAAATCTAGATTCAACAAACCCTAAACAGGGGATCATTTTAATTTTAATTTAATGTAATTTTAATTCATGACGTCAATGTGTTGTCCAAGTTTCTTGTATTACTTGACGAGTAAGTAAAATTTTTTATCCACTTCTTTTATATGTTCCATAAATTTCTTTACTTACTTACAGGTAAGCACTGAAGATGGCTTAATAGCCGAAAGCGCTCTGCTATTTCAATAAATTAATATTTACACAGAATACGAATATGTTTTCTTGATTTTCTAATTGTATCCAAAAAATAAAGTACTGTTTCATAATGGTTCCCTATACCTAAATACAGAGGGTTCCGAGTTATGCTGACTTTTTTAAATATGTAAACATTTCGGAAAAAATTAATAACTCATTGATATAATAAATTCTAGCGAATTTCCTCTCACAGCTCAATAGTCGGACATTCGTTGAATGTATTCCACGATTGAGTACTAAACATCTCTTTACATAAGATGACAAGCATTTTGAGCATCCATTATAGTTATTTTCCAATTTTTGTTTTTAATAATTTGTTGTTCGTTTCGTAGTATTTATGTATTTGCTTTATTAATAATGTGTTTTTGTTTTATTATGTACTCAAATACTTATCGGTAAAAAACGAGTTAGTGTACCTCAGGAACAATAAGTGTACATATTTATTAGCAGCTTCACTGTTTTTCTTCATAATAGCTTTGTCAAGATAATTAGTATAAATTTAAGAGAGAATTGCAGATGTTTTAAAATTGATTTACCATACAATTTGAGAAAATTGCAAATTGCGCGAAAAGTATAGTACCTAGGTATAGGACACCCTTATATCATTCGAAAGAGGACATTTTTTTGAATATGATGAATTATTGAAATACAGGGTGTTCCATTTGAAATAAGCCTGTTATAACACATTTAATGATCTAATAATTCAACTGATAATTCTGAACACCCTGTAAAGAGATTTAGTACTCAATCGTGGAATATATTCTACGAATATCCGACTAATGAGCTGTGAGAGGAAATTCGCTGGAATTTATTATATCAATGAGCTATTAATATTTTCCAAATGTTCCCATTTTTAAAAAAGTCAGCATAACTCGGAACCCTCTTTATTTAGGTATAGGGAACCTTTATGAAACAGTACTTTATTTTTTGGGTACAATCAGAAAATGCAATCAAATATAGGGTGTTCCATAAGAACAAATATAAGTTTGATACGCCACACTTTATTGGGACATCCTGTATATTTCAAAATAATTTTAAAATGTAGCCTATATGGATGTACAAACTACTAAGGTGACAAACATTTCAAATTTTTTACCGTTTCGCCATAAACCTCCGTCCCGTTAGTCGTGATTCACCCTGTATAAATGTTCATAATTCATATTAAGCTGATATGTATTTCAAATATATTATTTTTCAGATAAAAATATGAGTTTGAATTGATTCCTGATTGGCTTTCAGTTTCCAAGCAAAATAATCACTGAATTCCGAAACCACTTGCGATCTTACATTTCTCATTTGCCGACTCAAAACTTCCTATAAGATTTCTGTACTAGGATGAACAGCCGGCTACCAGTCGACAATTTTAGTAACAGTATTCAATGACAGCGGGCGGACATGCGGCCCGTGAGTTATTCAATCAAATGGACGCCGGCTGTCATGAATCTACATTATATGCTGCCAAATCAGCTTCGGCAGCTAACGTGTTAATAATTCTTTTCAATCTAATTTTTTTTTAATTTGCAATTTAACAATTCCATGATTCATCACTTTCTTTTTACGTTCAAGTAATATTTTCATCTTTGAATCATTACATGTTTTATTACCTTCTGAAAATTATCAATTTTCAATTATTACAATAAATGGTTACCGACACATACATTCACCTACCACATTTACTATACTTTCGGTAATAGCTTACTAATTATTATAAAAAGGTCTTAACTTTACAAGAATAGTATTTTATCGAGTTTTCGTTTTCCTGGAAAATAAACTCTTTTACACTATTTCTAATATTGATAGAGACTTAATGACCTATTAATAATAGTCTTTACCCGGATAGTAATTCCTTGGAGAGATTATTCGAAATTTATCCAATCTGCTATACTTTCGGTAATAGCTTACCTATTTGATGGTCTTTACCTGGATGGCATTTTACTAAAAGGATATTTTATTTTCGAATAACAAATTCCATTAAAAATGTATATTGGTTTAAACAATAATTGTATGAAAAATATGACTATTTTTTCAGTATTTGGTGATAATTCAAATTTTTTGAAAGATGAATTATTCTCTATTGAAATTCAACTTGAAAATTGAATCTAAAATTTGATTGGAAAGAATTAAAGGTACACAATATTATATTTTTGTTTATTTAGCGTTAAATAATAGGTTTTCTTTCTCTCTATTCGCGCGTTGATTTTTGTTAAGATCTTATCATAAGACACTTCCATATAGACTACTTTTAAAATATTTAAAAAATATTTTTGTCGACGTCAATATAACAGTTGAATTTTCGCAACAATACATATTCCTCCTACGTATAAATTTATTTAAAAAAAAGGCATTTCTTCAAAGATTCATTATACCAATACCTAAACAATAATTATGTTGTTTGGCAGTTTTTTTTAATCCAAAAACTGTCCGTCATTGTTCTTTTTCAAGAACCGTATGACGCTGATGAGATCAAGGAAGATCGAAACAGTTTTTTTTACATATCAACATTTAATTCAAAATTTTTACTTTTCAGTCAAACTAAATTTGAATTTCTATGGAGATTGGAGAATGCACTCTGCCAACGATATATACTTTATGCAAAAAGGGCCCTTTTCAGGGCCACAATAAATTTTTATTTATGAAAAAAATCTTTTCCAATTTAAAAACATATTATACATTCTTTTTCATTAATAAATAAAATATTAGCTAAAAATAATTCTTTTTTCTATAAACATAATATAAAAAAATTTAATAGTAGTACGCCTATGACGAAGTAAATGATAAATCAATAATTGTATGTACTTAATTTTCTTAGCACCATCTATAACACAATAGCTCAAAATATACAGGGTGGGGCAAACTTCTGACATCGGAGGATTACATCGTTGTGGTACGAGATGGAGGGAAATAAATGAATTTTTAAGAATTTTTAGTGGACTGTAGATTTGATAATCTCCATAACTTTTAGCAATCGAAGGACCACCGATAATGAGGTATCGGACCTTGTCATTCTTAGCTTAAGCCAGAGGAATGACTCTATTAAATAACTGTTTCAGTCGAAATAAATCCGGTGAATGAAAATCCAGGATTCCAGCAGGTATCTATTTATTTAGATGAACAACGGTAAAAACTATATTCCTAAATTAACACTAAGAGAGTAATTTGTAGACAAGTTATTGAAGTCTATATTAGATATACAGTTTATGAAGAGTTTTAGAGGCTTATTTACACAAATTATTGATGTCCGTAAGGGTATTAAAGTTCATGACCGACATTAGCTAAAGTTTTCACTAAATTAAACAAACCAACCGCACAATTTACAGTTCACTTTTGATATTATTTTAAACAAATATTATTTTAAACAAATAGTCTGAAGTGATCAGCGAAGATAAAATAATCGATTTGAATGATTTGGCAACTGTGCCAGATAGATGGCTTCTGTTTGTAACCACGTGAAAATTTGATAATTAAATCCAGAAAAATATATTAACCTTTAAATAACTGTACTTACAGTAATCCTCAAAATTGTCACTAATTTAAACAATTAAAGAAAATTAAATAAACCCATTTTCTAGGGTGAGAAAATATGAAAAAGAAGCACTGAGTAGGTACCACCCGGCAGATTGCCTTACTAACGACTATTCGACACTAACGAGTAACGACTCATTTTTAGGTTATTGTTTTCAGCGGTTTTCAATAGAATCGGCTAACATCGCCTAATTTTCGCGCCAACAGGGATCTTTGGACGTGGTAGCGTAAGGGTGAGGATAAAATATTGTCAGGGCCGTACGGACCCGCTTTGTGCGAATTTTAATTGAAATTCGTACATACTGAGAAGAGGGGGGAAAATCGGATATGAAAATTGTGCAGTCAGTACAGTAACAATGTATAAATCTATTCCGAAGTTGGAAGAGGTGCTAGTTTAACGATTGGGCGAGTATACTCACCATCGGCAGTTTTGACTCTGGCAGCACGAACTTTTCCATCTTTGCCTGGAAGTAACTCAATCACCCTGCCTAGGGGCCAGTTCAATAGGGGGCGGTCTTCGGATCGAATAAGGACGAGTTGATTAAGAGATATGTTTTCACAGGGGCGTTGCCATTTAGGGCGGTGTTGCAGCTGGTGAAGGTAGTCCAGCGACCACCTTCTCCAAAACTCTTGCTGCAGTTTAGAACAGTGTTTCCAAAAGGTAAGTCGGTTTAATGGGACTGCCAAGACATCTCTTTCAGGGTATGCTGTGAGGGGGGCTCCGATCAGGAAATGACCAGGAGTGAGGGGTAGGAGATCGTTAGGGTCGTTCGATAACGGAAATAGAGGACGACTATTTAGAATAGCCTCTATTTGGGTCAAGATCGTAGCAAGCTCTTCAAAGGTTAAGCACGAATTACCTAGAACTTTTACCAAATGGGATTTAACGCTTTTTACGGTAGCTTCCCAAATACCGCCCCAATGTGGGGATCGAGGGGGGATGAACTTCCACCGTATTTCCGTAGAGGCTAGGAATGAATTGATATGTTGGAAATTATCATTATTTTTGAAAAAGGCAGAAAGATCCTTCAACTGATTTCGGGCACCGACGAAGTTAGACCCATTGTCCGAAAATATAGTTTCTGGATTGCCTCGTCGACTCACGAATCTCTTCAACGCGGCAATGAAAGCCTCGGTGGACAAGTCTGACACCAACTCGAGGTGTATGGCTTTGGTGACCATACAAACAAATATAGATATATACGATTTCAAATTTGGAGCTTTTCTCAAACGGGAAGATCGGATTGTAACTGGTCCGGCAAAATCAACACCAGTCCTTGAAAATGGACGGCATTCTTGTATTCTATCAAGCGGTAAAGGGGCCATTATTTGTGATGCAAATTGAGCATTAAATCGAAAACAGACAGTACATTTTTTTATTAATTGCTTAATTTTTCTAATACCGTTAAGGGGCCAATATCTTTGTCGAAAGTTACCAAGTACGTTTTGAGCACCTGTATGACCAAGTCGTCTATGCTCTTGGAGTAAAAGTAAATCTACAACGTGATTGTTTTGTGGTAGTAATATAGGAAACTTTTTATCGAAAGGTAAATCGGACAATTCTAAACGACCACCAATACGAAGCAGTCCCTTGTCATCAAGAAAGACGTTTAAAGGAAGTAATTGTTTGTCAAGGATGGGTTTATTTTGTTTTAATAAACTTATATCTTTACTGAAGTGAGAAGTCTGTATCTGTTTTATAATGAAGTCATGAGAGGCATGAAGTTCCTCTACCGTTAAAGGGGTAAATTGTTCTGAAGGTCTTTTAAGCAATTTATTAACAAATCTAAAGATATACGCAACTGAGCCTTGAAGTGTCCGGAACTTCGAGAACCTAGAGAAGTAGGTATCCCAAAAATTGGTTTCTACTGACACCAAAGATATTTTGACCTGTTTACATTCAGGTAACTGGTCAACGAACTCAAAAGTATCGAGGGAATCAAAGTCTTTTCTTTCACACAAGAATTTGGGACCTTCAAACCAGAAGGGACGGCTATCAGCAGAAAAATTTCCTCGTGATAACAAATCCGCAGGATTCAAGATGGATCTTATGTGTCTCCAAGTTGAACCTCTACTGTGATCTTGGATAGTGCCTACTCGCCTTGAGACAAAAGAGGAAAAATCACTAGTGTTACGCTTGACCCAACTTAAAGCAACGAGGGAGTCTGACCATAAATTAACAGAGTCAATACTGATACAGTTACTCAAAATATGTAAAACTCGAGAGGAAAACTTTGCAAGGAGTTCCATAGCGCAGAGCTCCAATTTAGGAATGGTTAGTTTGCTCTTCAAGGGATTTACTCGCGATTTAGCAGCTAGGAGTCGAGAGGAGAATGAATTATCTGCGTAAGAAGTAACAATATACAAACAGCCTCCGTATGCCAATTGACTTGCATCACAGAACCCATGCATGGAGATAGAGACTACTTCTTTATTGCAATGTAAATATCTGGGAATAGAAAGATTTGAAATTTCAAAAAGGGTTACAAAAAATTTTTTCCAAGCTAGGAGAATATTTGAATCCACAATGGGTGCGTCCCAAGAAATTTTAGTTTGCCAAAGGGTTTGCATAATTAGTTTTCTTGAAACAATTAAAGGATTTACTAAGCCCTGAGGACCGAAGACGCTACAAATGATTGAGAGAATTATTCGTTTTGTCAAAACAGCTGGGTTTTGCAAATTAGTTATACGAATAAGTAGAAAATCGGAAACAGGGTTCCATTTTAGACCTAGAATTTTACTAGGATTACCATCGAGGTTTAGATCAAGTTCGCTATTGGAAGCAGATGAAATGGAACGTAAAAAATTGGAAGAGTTGGATTGCCACTTATGGAGATTGAATCCATGTTTACCTAGGACTATTTGTAATTCTGAGTAAATTAGCTTCAAATCGCTATGGGTATTAGTACCCGTTAATATGTCGTCCATATACGTTTGGAATAACAGAGCATTTTGAGCATTAGGAAACTGATCATTCTTCAAAGCTATATCCTTCAAAACTCGGGTAGCTAAAAAAGGAGCGCAATTCTGCCCAAAACTGAGACTTGATAACTGAAGACATTGGAAAGGTTGGGACGGATGATCCCTCCAAAGGATATTTTGAAAATGACGTTGTGACGGGTTAATATCGATGTATCGATACATCATTTTGATATCTGCACAAATCACAAACTTAAAGCATCGGAATCTACAAAGGATATCAAACAGGTTGTCCTGTACCTGATATCCTTTGGACGTTAAATCATTTAAAGAGTAGCCGGAGTCGGTCTTGGCAGAGAAATCCATTACGACTCGCGTCTTAGTAGAAGTGGCATCTTCACGCAATACTGCCCGATGAGGGATGAAATAATTAAATTCATTAAATTGGTAATTGTAAAGCGAAAATGGGACAATTTTCGCATGGTTAAGCGAAAGATATTCATCAACCACTAACTTATAATCATTAAAAAAATCATTATTACAAGAAAACTTTTTTTCAAGAGAAAGAAACCTCTGGCGTGCCATGCAGAAAGATTGGCCTAATTTCTTATTAGTTTCAAGGAACGGCATATCGACTTAGTATCGCCCTGAAGGAAGGATAATGGTTGTATCCAAGAATTTTTTCTCTTCGTGGTGTTCGTCGGAAAGGGATTTTTCCATATTTGGTAGTTCTTCCCTCTCCCAAAATTTTTCAATCACATTATGCAATTTTTCATTATCAGCTTGTTCATCAACAATGGTTAGGAAAGTAGAAACAAAATTATTATTAGAAGAATGTACATGTACCGAGTCTGGCGTAACTGGGCCAGCAACAACGTATCCCAGTTTGGTATCTACGAATGAGGGTAAATTTGCCCCTAAATTTATAACATTGGGTTTGAGTAAATTAAAGTAGAGATCGGCTCCGATAAGCAGGTCGATTGGGCCACTCTCGAAAAAGTACGGATCAGCTAAGTCAAGTTTGACATTAGTAGGCAGTTTAAATGCCTCAGGAGAAATAGAAAACTGAGGAAGATTATTAGTGATCTTCTCTATAATAGAGCAAACAATACTGAAGGTCTCATTGGGTGAAACAAGTGATTTGAAGTGAAGATTTATTACTTCGGTGCTCTGAGTACAATTATTGTTACCTAACCCGGATATGTTCAAAGTTTGACGTTTGGAAGATAAATTAAGGTTTCGCGCAAATGAACGAGTCACCAAACTCATTTGGCTAGCAGAATCAAGCAATGCTCTACCAATTATCCGACGGCCACTTGGACATTCAATTTTCACTAAGGCTGTGGGTAAAAGAACAACTTTATGTGCAGTAGACAAGGTCGCCAACGTAGCAGGATTAGACGAAACATGTTCCAGATTATCAAAAGACCTATTATTCACACTATTAACATGAGTATTTACAAAAGTAGAGGTAGTTGGATTATTTACATTAGCAGTAGAATAATTTTGATTATTATTTACATGAGAATCATTTCTACGGGGGGGACTTCTATTTTGAGAAGTGCCAGGGACATTATTATTTACAGGAGAATCATTACTAGAAGAACTTCTATTTTGAGAAGTGCCAGGGACATTTCTATTGGGGATAACGTTGCCTGGCCTAGCTGAATTTTCAAAGTGTAAGTAGGAGTGGTGAGATTTATTGCATGATAAACACCGCTTTAAAGACTTGCAATCAGAAAGACTGTGATTTAAACTTAGACAGTTTAAACAACCTTTTTTGCTTTAACAAGTTGATATCTGTCCCGAGGATTCAGTGAAATAAATTTGGAACATCCATAGATAGAGTGTCCATTTGCAGAACAACAATAACAGCTGGATTTATTTGTAGATATGAGCGTAACATTATTCCTACGAGAATTTTCTTTCGCATGAGATTTAGAGTTATGGGGGTCAAAGAGATTCAAATTTTCGAGAACTGACTGTCTTCTCTTTAAGAAATCAAAAAAAGCTTCTGCGCAAGGTATCTTACCCGATTCTCTTTCGCTTTCAAACGCTTTTCTAGAATTAAAATCGAGCTTCTGCTCCAATAAGTATACTATCAAAGATTCAAAGTTTTCTTTAGAGGTTAAATTAAGATTATTTATTAATTCAAATGATTTTTGAGCTGATATGTAAAACTCTTTCAAGTCTACCGCGGTGCCCTTCGCCAATTACTTCAATTCCACTAAACCTTGAAATAGAGTATTTAAAAGTTTGTACTTGTCATCATACGCTTCTTGTAGTATTTTAAGCGCGACATCTAGATTTTGATTTGTCAGAATCTATCAACTGTAAAGGCTGTCCGCGCAATAGACTTTTTAGATAATAAAATTTCTCCCCGTCGGATTTTAATTTAGAATTTTTTAAAACGACGGCTGAGAACAAATCAAAAAAAGCAGGCCATTCTTGGGCCAACTCTGTGAAAGGTTTAATGTTTATTTTAGGTAATACAACGTTGGAAATATCATTGTTTTGAGAAGCAGTTTTCTTCTCAACAATGGCCGTGAGTCTAGCAATAGCATATTCAAACCGATCAGCAACAATGTTTTCACCAATACCGTCTGAAGATAAAATGTCGTTATCGACTTTAGTAAGAGCAGAAATTTCCAATTGAACCTGCTGATATGTTTCATAATGAGCAGTTAAATTATCAAGCTTGACTTTTGAAAGATAGGTTTCTTCTTCACCATTGAGTTCTTTAACAAATCTCTCAATTCGAGTTAATTGACTTTTACATCCGCGACGTTTATTTTTTAAATTAACCAAAGCCATCGTTGATAGATTTTAAGAATGACAAATTTAACGTTTATAGAAAGTTGTTAAGTACATGAAACCAATTCCCTACAAGGTATACAAGCTATCAAGAAATTAAATTGACAAATTCATAATACACAATGAGAGCTAGAATGATTTTTAACAGTGTAACATATTTTATACCGATATAGAAAATTTAAACAAAGTTCATACAAATAAAATTCATAAATGCGTGAACAGAGAAATAGCAATAGAATATTACGACAATTTTTCGTTGATAATATTAAAATTTATGAACCAATTTATTATAGAGAATAAATTGAGACAATTAAGTAGGTACGACTACCAAATAAATCAAATGAGAACTGCAGACATATTTATGATCCTACTAAAAATTTTTTAAATATTAAAAATAAATCCTGAACCGATCATAGGTATTAGTATCAACAAGAGCTATAAATGAAAATATATTCAAAATAAATTCACAAGCTATTAATTGTCGGCAACAGTACCGATATTATACACATAATAGAGCTTGTAAAATTCAAAAAACACAATGATAATCAGAGAAATAGGTAATTGCAACATAAAATACAGAAACATTAAAAACAAGTTATAGTTGATAATTCACCCCCGATACCGGGTGACGATGCATGCCTCGCTTCTTCGAGACAAACAAGTAGCTTTCCTACCATAAAAAAACAAAAAAAAAACAGGCTACCGGCAAGCTGGCGGCGGCAGGTTTTGTTTTTATCCACCTTCCAAACAACATTCGACGACGATTCGAAATTCCAATTGACAGCGTTGCCAATCACTCACCGATTTCAACGTATATCAGAATTTAATCTATTAACAAATTATCCTTCGCACTCAACTATTTTATCACGGCGAAAATAAAGTCACAGAGTCTTTATAGATAACCTGCTGGAAGTAGAGAAAAAATGGCAAGATAGTAGGTATACAAGACCAAGAAATTAAACTTTTTCTGGAATCTAGGCAAAGTATAGATGAAATTACACAATAAGACAGGTATTATATGAAATGTCAAATTGACAGGTTCGTAGAAATATCCGGCTCGAAGGACCAATAAAATTATGGAGGGAAATAAATGAAATTTTAAGAATTTTTAGTGGACTGTAGATTTGATAATCTCCATAACTTTTAGCAATCGAAGGACCACCGATAATGAGGTATCGGACCTTGTCATTCTTAGCTTAAGCCAGAGGAATGACTCTATTAAATAACTTTTTCAGTCGAAATAAATCCGGTGAATGAAAATCCAGGATTCCAGCAGGTATCTATTTATTTAGATGAACAACGGTAAAAACTATATTCCTAAATTAACACTAAGAGAGTAATTTGTACACAAGTTATTGAAGTCTATATTAGATATACAGTTTATGAAGAGTTTTAGAGGCTTATTTACACAAATTATTGATGTCCGTAAGGGTATTAAAGTTCATGACCGACATTAGCTAAAGTTTTCACTAAATTAAACAAACCAACCGCACAATTTACAGTTCACTTTTGATATTATTTTAAACAAATATTATTTTAAACAAATAGTCTGAAGTGATCAGCGAAGATAAAATAATCGATTTGAATGATTTGGCAACTGTGCCAGATAGATGGCTTCTGTTTGTAACCACGTGAAAATTTGATAATTAAATCCAGAAAAATATATTAACCTTTAAATAACTGTACTTACAGTAATCCTCAAAATTGTCACTAATTTAAACAATTAAAGAAAATTAAATAAACCCATTTTCTAGGGTGAGAAAATATGAAAAAGAAGCACTGAGTAGGTACCACCCGGCAGATTGCCTTACTAACGACTATTCGACACTAACGAGTAACGACTCATTTTTAGGTTATTGTTTTCAGCGGTTTTCAAGAGAATCGGCTAACATCGCCTAATTTTCGCGCCAACAGGGATCTTTGGACGTGGTAGCGTAAGGGTGAGGATAAAATATTGTCAGGGCCCCGCTTTGTGCGAATTTCAATTGAAATTCGTACACGAGATAAAGCTTTAAAGTTTTGTGTGAGCTGATACAGTTACTGAGGGCACATTTTGAAAATACTTTCGTTTCTACAGGGTGTTCCAAAACCAAGTAGCAGCACAAACTTACATTTTTTTAAATGGAACGTACTATATTTTGTTCAAGAATCGAAAAGATCTCACCGAGAGCGTTACAAAAATATAGCATTCTAATATATTATATGGGTGTTTTAAATAGATATGGCCAATTATTGATAAAAAAGGCCTCCTCTTTAACACTATGTTAAACAGTAAATCAAAATAAATCAACAGGTCTTTGTATTCAATTGTCATTCATATATCATTGGCTGTGCTCAGTATCAATTACTTTTTTTTTCTGTGGCTTCTTTAATACAGGGTGAAACAAAACGCAAATCAAGCAATATCTCAAAAATTTTAAATGAATCACCCTATAAGTCTTTTCACAATTTGTTAGTACAATTAATAATCTTTCAAACGATATAGCACATTTAGGGTATAAGTTGATGGAAAACCGTAAATATTTTATGATAATGATCAAAAACAAGTATTTTACATACACAAATTAAATGGTTTCAAATTTTTACATGCAACGTGTAAGGCATAAATTTTAATTGTAATTTTGGATGCATCTACAATATTTAATCACTGGGCTACTGTCAAAATAGTATCTACTAATAAATGTCGAAGAAATCCAAAATGTCGGATCGGAGGGTGAACAACAAATATTCTCTCATTTGATATTAGCTTCGTTTTCGAAATTTTTGTGTTGTATTGCTGAATTTGTGTCATAAGATATCTATTAATAATGCCTGTGAAAGTAGAGATATCAATTTCGGATATTCTGGATTGATGGTGAACGTGTTTGGCCAATTATAAAGGTGAGGTTCCAACGAAAAAGTTACTAGAAGCTTATGTATGAGATCTCCAACAATATTACAATCCCCCATTATAAATCTCAGTGAGTCCTGGATTTTTCAATGTTCCTGTAAAGCAGGATTAGGAAGACACTGCAAGGATATTATTGCTACATTGATTTATATTAACAGGTAAATAAGTTTTCTCAATTACCAAGTAGGTAGATGATTTCAAAACCACACCACATATCCCTGTTTGCCTCCTCTCTTTTTCATGTTTCAGATATGAGAAGTTAGAACCAGTAAGCTGTACTGATCTCTGGCTCAAAAATAGGGAAAGGAAAAAAGACATTATAGAGAGAATAAGTAGGCCAGAACCATTTCAGTCATTTAGTCACCCAAGAATTAAAAAAAAAGAAAATACAATACAACAGCTGAACTGAACAAAAAAAACTTTGATCTTCTTGCCTACAGTTTTAGACAATGAAAACGATCAATAATTAAGCCATTTGAATAACATTATGTTGAACATCAGCACTTTTTTAATACCTGCAGATGTAGGAGATTCTGCTTTGGCAACATTTTTGGCAAGATATCATCAGGTAAAAGAACAAATGGGTGCACCAGTGTATGATTCAAGTAATAAGGAGATGTATAATTTAGTTTCAAAATGGCATATCGACCATTTCGATTGGAGAGAAAAAATCTTAATCTGTTTGACTTACCTGTTCTCTTTTATGTGCTGTTTGTTTCTATTTTCAGGCATCCAGATCATATTATGCAAGATGTATTGTATCACAATAAAAAATAAATAAATAATATAAAAAAGTTATCGTTTCATTATATAAGCAAAGGTATGTATGGTTTTGCACAATAATTATAAATAGGTAGAAGACTTTATGCAATAATAAAAACAAATTTTGCTTTTCATAATATCATTTAATCTATTTTATGCAGAATACGAATAAAGAAACATTTATAATACTAATTGACTAAATGAAAAAATATAGAATAAAATATGGTATAGCAGAAATAATAAACCAGAAGTAATTGTTTTGGAGTTCTCACTTACTGTCTGTCACTTCCATATATACCTATATAATACTTATATATTTTTTTGTATGTTGATAATTAGTCACTGGAAGGTTCTGGCTAGGAAAGGATCCATTTATCAAATGCTCCCTCTGTGTTGTGGAGGTAACTTTATATTGAATACTAAAAAATATAAATTGAAGTGAAGAGAATCTGATATTAAAAAATATTGAACTTACCACAAAAACAATCCTCTTTCATAAAGTGCTTCCTGCAAACAAGCATGTATTTTGAGATAGGCTTCCCTATCTTCAAGATTTTTTGCCATTTCTTTACTGCCGTGGGATTCAAAGGAAATTTATGTAGAGAAATATCCGAAGTACTCTCTGATGCACATTGAGGAACTGAGCACATTTTGCGTGATATTACCTCATTATCTCCTCCAATCCGCTGCATTTTAAGAATTGATGTTTATTTGAAACATCTATTGTTCATAAAATAACGTAAAAATATATCACTTTCGACCTAAATCACTTAAAATTGTATAAAAATCTCACACTTCACCCATATAAACACATTGTGTTAGTTTGTTGTTCACCCTCCGTTCGCCCACTCCGTGATTCTTCCCTATATAAAAAATATTATCAGGAAATTATAAATCAATAATTTTATGTAGGTACTTATTTGCGTAGCGCCATCTATAATACAATAGTTCAATGTATGTTCTAATATATCTAGATTCCTACTCATCAAAAAGATTCTGTTTTATAGAAACCTACACAGTATTTTCTTACATATTATATCCGAATTTCCAAAATTATAATCGTGTGGAAATTACTTAGTATTTTAATAAATTGGATAATAAGGATCATGTATATTAATGAACTTATATCTTATTAAATCACAAACATTATGACATATTTCAAGATTGATCACTAAGTAGCAAAATGAAATATTATTGAAAATGTTATATTTTTATTATTTTCAAATATTCTCTTAAACTTATTAACTGTTTTTCATTCCTTTTTCTAGTAGGTTTCTATACACTATTATTTTTCTCAAATAGTCAACATTTCCTTCTGTTTTTTTACCAGCCTTCTGTACACCTGTTCTCGACTCTTTCAGTACACTTTTCACTTGATTTTATACACTCTTCTCACGGCAAATTCTATGAAAATCTCCAGTATTATTTTATCATATTGAAAAGACCCTCACCAATTTTTCCTACTACACCCATTTCAAGTCTTATAATACATATTTCCAACCAGATTTCCCTACACATCTTAAATTTTCGGATACCTTCTTATCAATATTATGGCTATCATGGTAATGTATTGAAATCCCATACCAATCACAGCAGCAAAATAATAAATTCTATAAAAAGTGCCATTTCAAAAGATTTTCTCCAATATAATCAAAATCTACGAAACTATTGATACACAACATAGCTATATTTTAATCAAATTGAGTAAATTCATTCCTCACAATCAAACAGAGATTTTTCTTTTTTTTCCAATATATCAAACTATTATCCCATTAACCCTATTAAAAAAAACAATTCATTATTTCTCATATATCCAAATACTACATACTCAATAAAAACTGTCACGATGCCGTGACGTTCGAGCTAGTTCACCCGTCTAAAGGGAACGTGAGCTGGGTTTAGACCGTTGTGAGACAGGTTAGTTTTACCCTACTGATGACTCGTCGTTGCGATAGTAATCCTGCTCAGTACGAGAGTAACCGCAGGTTCGGACATTTGGATGACGCACTTACTCGAGCGGGTAATGGTGCGAAGCAGGCAGGCATAATCCGTGGGATTATGCCTGAACGCCTCTAAGGCCGTATCCTTTCTAGTCAAAGGTGGCAACGATAAAATTTTCATGGGCGTAGTGAAAATTTTCAAAATAAATATTTTTTCTCGTGCAACAAGGTTTTTTGACTTTTTTTCGGTTTTTTTCATCATTTTATTACCATATTTTATATAGTGCATACAAAGGTCTTGACGAGTTCTTCAAAAAAGGATTCGGCAGTTTTTTCCATGTTTTCATAAATAAAAAAGTTGCTTTCGTATTTCCCGTATAATTCCAGTGGCAACAATCATTGGTCGAAGTCATTATTTTTCCCAAAATCCGCATCGCCCAATCTACATAAAACCACCATTGGGCACTCTGACAAAAATTTTTTTAAATATATTATCCTATAGGGGTTTTTCGATATGGCGATTTCAAAAATTTCATCTTTTTTTCACAAAAAAATATCTTACCAGGAATTTTTCCGAAAATTATGATTTTCATGATGAAGTTATGATTTTCAGATTTCCCTTGCCAAAATACATGAAAAAGGTCCATATCATCGTTTGCCAAAAACATCAATTAACCGTCCATTTTTTGGATTTTCTTTAAATTTTTATCCAAAAAAAAGGTGACATTTTGACATTTATATCGCCATTACGTCAAAACCACTAGAGGTACATGAATTTTTTTTTTCGGTCATTCGATAGAGAAATAATGCCTCTAATTATTGCATATGATTTTATGATCCAATATTGAAACTGGCAAAAGTTATACGATGTCAAAAATTATCTTACCAAAAAAAACTTGGAAATTTTTTTCGAAAACTATTATTTTCATGATAAAGTTATGGTGATTTTCAGATTTCCCTTGCCAAAATACATAAAAAGGTCGATATCATCGTTTGTCAAAAACATCAATTAACCGTCCATTTTTTGGATTTTCTTCAATTTTTTGTCCAAAAAAAAGGTGACATTTTGACATTTATATCGCTATTACGTCGAAACCACTGGAGGTACATGAATTTTTTTTCCGTCATTCGATAAAGGAATAATGCCTCTAATTATTGCATATAATTTTATGATCCAATATTGAAATTGGCAAAAGTTATACGAGGTCAAAGTCAAAAGTTTATTTTCTGATTGTCTCTACCGTTAATGGGGAACGTGAGCAAAAATTTCTGAAAACCTTGGACAAAAAAAATTATATGAGCGTAAAGCTAATTTTTTTTTTAACAAAAATCAAAGACATGTATTTTTACGCCCCCCAACGTACAAACTCCGACTATATAGATTCCTCCGAAAGGGTATGATTAAAAAAAACTTGCAGGTGAATTTATACGAACTTTTCGCTGACGAAAAAAAAATACGCCCCCCCTACCGCGCCTCTGCGTGCAGCGGTACAAGGAACGGTGGAAATCAACTTTTTTATTATTTGAGCTATCGAATTGAAACAAAAACCATTCGATTCGTAAAAATCGTACGAGTCTATAGGTGACATGAAAAAGGAGGGTCAACCTGGAAAAATATACAGGTTTAGCCAAAAATAAGTAAGACTCGAAAAAAAATTTTCGAATAAAATTTTTTCAAGATGCCCACATGGAGGGGTATATCGAACTCTCTTTGTCACTAAATTTACCCCCCCCCCCTCCCACAATTTTTTTTCGGATACAGGACCCGCCAGGATATCAATTTGGAACGAAAATATTTCGGGAATCTTCCTCATTTGAGGTGGTCATAATGCAAAAGTTTTTTTTGACAATTGACACCCCCCAAAATCCCCCCAGATATAACCTCGAATTGATAGTGGAAACAGCGTATGGTGTTTTTAAGCATCGGTCGGTATGGTACATAGCTACATTAGTGAAAAAAATTTATTACCATATTTTATATAGTGCATAAAAAGGTCTTGATGAGTTCTTCAAAAAAGGATTCGGCAGTTTTTTCCATTGCTACCTCCTCCCCTTTCCTATTGCTGATTAAAAGAAGGTAGCTTGTTGTGTGCACAAAAAAAGAGAGGTATTTCTTCCCGGAATTCTCGGTTGCGGTGAGTGGGTGGGTAAAATGTACAGCAGGGAAATATTTATAATAATTCACCTCAATCTTCAACTTATGCAGTGATATTCCGTATTATTCTGTGTGATCTCTAAACCACAGACAAAGGGGGCGATGGGAGAATGGGTAGTTAATAACAATTCGCCAGGCGCTGGGTTTAATAAAGATCTATTTGTCTATTTTATACGTTCTGTGGTCTTACAAAAATGACATAGTTGACAGCGCTTGGCTTGCCTTCAAACAAAAAATTATGATTGAAAATATTGAAATGGTGATTTTTACAACAGTTATTATATTATGGAAAATTTCCACAAAAGTATACTTCTGGGATTACACGCGTTTCCTTGTAAGTATTATTTTATACATAGATATATTATGGTTACTTAGCTAAACTAATACTAATTACATTAGGGTTGAATTGATTATTTTAAGTGATAATGTCCTTGTTTTAGGTACTAAAATGTTACTTAAATTTAATACTATAGGAAGAACTATACAAGATATACTATGAATACCCTCATATGGACCTATCTAAGGTGGTAGAAGAAGATATATAATATCTGTGCGGGGTTCAATGTAACTTTTGAGGTAAACTATACTTCTAAATATTAATCTGTAAGAATGTCACTGTTTATGAGGTAGAAGGATGAACTCTAGGCTACACACACACTAAATTATAATTCGGAAAGGTCTTACTTGTGTTTTACATCTCCAAATCCTTGTGCGGTTTTACCTATTGAAATGGTACCCTTGCCTGCTGACGGAGTAGTAGCTGTAGGTGAAGCTGAGATGGAAAAGTAGCTACAATGTGGTAGTGGCTGTTGGAGGTAGAGCACTACGTACAACTATACTAGTTAAAGTCCAGTAGCAATCTCGATGAAATGGAACCAACCCAAGGAAGTAAGAAGTAGCAGAAGGAACCAAAGAAATAAAGTAAGAATAAGAAGAAGAATAATAATAGTAATAAGGTCTGAAAAGAAAATATAAATAAGAAACAGTGTTGGTAATTGAGTCCCAATAGGTACCATGTGGACAACTTACCCTCGATGGTGTGTGACCTTTAAGTGGTTTGATTTTGTATAATCAGGAATCTATATCCATAAAATCATGCACCTTTACAACCATTTGCATAGGAGGATCCCTGATTGTTAATTTTTTTCCAAATTCTCAAAACCGTATAAAACGATAGTTCGACAACCATGTGAACTTGGGAAAAGTACCAAACAAAATGGTGGAGTTTTGAAACCAGTTGTATCAATGGCCTTGAAAGGTCAGGCGAGGTCTTTTACCTTTTCAGTTGGGGGTCAAGGTCAAGAAATTAACTGAATAATTAAAGAATCCAGACACCTTTGGGATTTATAGAAGACAATGTGTCAAAGTCAATATCTGTGAACCAGTTTTAGGATGTAAACATTTCATTGTTTCCATTAATTGAATAAGCGATTTGCAATGTATCCTATTTAATATATGTGTGGTTTTCTTTTTTTTTGAAGGTAATAAATAAATAAATAAATGTATCTTTTATGCATCCAAACCATAGTTGTTAATAAACTATTTATTTTAGAGTGGAGTATAATGAACCGTAACAACTCTCCCCCACCATGGGAAAGGGATTTCATAAGAAAACCCGTAATGGAAATCGGTTAGTATGGTTTGATATATACATATATATTAGTATAAAATAGATATGAAAATAGATCCTCAATTCCCAATATACTAAACTTAATCTAAACAAACAAAATAAATATGTATACCTACAAAGTATCTTCCGTTTCAGAATCATGCCGATCTGGTGGATGACTTTTAAGATCTTTGGCGTGCCAGACGCCTTTATTTTTGCCATCTGGGCCTTGCAGCTGATAGGACCAGGGAGACAGGATTTTGTCGATGGTAAAGGGTCCTTCAAACTTATGGGTCAACTTGGCAGTAATTCCTTGACTTTTGTCAGAAAGAGTGTAAACTCTCTTCCAAACTTGATCGCCCACTTTAAATGTTTCATTTCGTCTCCGGAGATTATACCGTCGGCGACTTTTCTGGAAGGATACTTTTATTCGAGAGGCTACGTCTGAAAATACTTCTTTCAGTGCTTCAGCTCTTACCAAAGGGTCGTAGACCTCGTCAAAACCATCTAGGGGGTTACGATCACGCCCACGAAGGTTTACTTCCCTAGAGAACATAATAAAGTTCGGAGATAACTTCGTTACCTCATGCCGGCCAGAACGCATTGCACAGGCAACTTTCTGTAAGTATTGGTCCCAATTACGGTGATTATCTGCAACATAAGCACTGAGGATTGTTTTAAGCACTCGGTGGTACCTCTCTACGGCGTTTCCTTGAGGGGAAAAATTGGACAGATATCCTTTGTGTACATCATACTTATCTAATACAGAGACGAACTTATTGCTACGAAATTGTTTTCCGTTGTCGAGGATCACCTTTTCAGGGACTCCAAACATAAGGAAAACATTATCTTCGATAATTTCTGCCATTCTAGGAGCAGTAGCATTCCGAAGAGGAAAGAATAAAACAAATTTACTAAACAAATCATTTACAGTTAATATGTACGAAAATCCGGAGGTTGATCTAGGCAATGGGCCTACCAGATCCATACTGAGTACTTGGAAGGGTCTTGTGGTCGTTGGGGCCACACTAAGCATTAATCCTCTGGGAGCCTTTTGCTCAGGTTTTGTTTGAAGGCAAACTACACACCGACGAACAAATCGAGCTACATCAGTTTTCATTTTTGGCCAGTAATAGGCTTGAGTTAGGCGTCCTACCGTTTTGAAAACTCCCAAGTGTCCGCAGGTTGGGGGGTCGTGATGCTCCCTTATGATAGCGTTTCGATTCTCTTTTGGTACGACCTTCAACCAATCCGTGGTAGATAATTCGGGGTAAGTTGGTTTTGCCAGTTTAAAAAGATCTTGATGTACAAGTCTCCAGTCGGGGTACTTATCGGGGTCTTTCCGTATCTTCTCCACTTGTCGGAGGTACCATGGGTCCTTGACGGGTTCGGTGTTGGTGTGTATGGCTTCAATGCGGGGAACTGTCCGAGATAAGGCATCTGGAACGACGTGATCGGTACCCTTCCGGTGAATTATCTCGAAGTCATATTGTTGAAGTCGTACTGCCCATCTTGCAACCCGTCCAACTTGATCTTTAAAGTTGTACAGCCATTTCAAGCTGTAGTGGTCGGTCACTACGGTAAATCGGGAACCTTCAATGTAAGGGCGAAACTTCTCCATAGCGTTTAGTACCGCCAGACATTCCTTCTCGGTTGTACTATACTTTCGTTCCGCTTTCGTGAGGGACCTACTAAAATACGCGATAACCTTTTCCCCATCATCGAAGATTTGCGATAAGGTGGCACCTATACCATAGTCACTCGCATCTGCCTGTATCACAAATGGCAAATCAAAATTGGGGCAAGTGAGAATAGGGGCGGAGACTAAGTGCTCTTTAATTTTCCTCATCGATTCGGAGCATGTATCATCCCATGAAAACTTCACATTCTTACGCAGCAGAGCAGTGAGTGGTGCGATTAAGCTGGAGAAATTGGGTACAAATCGCCTGTACCACGAGGCTAGTCCAATTACTCTGCGAATTTCGGTTGTGTTTTTGGGGTCAGGAATATTCAGAATCGCTTCTATTTTTTCAGGGTCCACCATCAATCCTGTTGAATTCACCACGTACCCAAGGTATTTCAACTCCGGCTTGCAGAAGTGACACTTATCTTTGTTCAAGGTCAGACCGGCGTCTCGCAATTTGTTAAGCACTTTCTCGAGGATTTCAAGATGTTTCTCGAAGGTAGGAGTACAGATAATGATATCGTCGAGATAAACAAAAACATGCTGCTCTAGTTCAACGCCTACAACTCGATCTATAAAGCGCTGCCACGTTGCTGGAGCATTGTGGAGTCCAAAAGGTAGGCGCTTGAACTGAAATAATCCTCGAGTAGGTACGACGAAAGCTGTAAGAGGTTGTGAGGCTTTAGCAACCTTAATCTGCCAATACGCCGATTTAATATCAAGAGTTGTGAGGTATTTGGCATCTCGAAGTTTGTCCAAGGTTTGTCCAACAAAAGGTAGAGGGTAAGCATCTCGCTCGCTGACTTCATTGAGTTTTTTGTAGTTAACACAGAAGCGATATGATCCATCAGACTTTTTCACGAGCACAATCGGAGATGCCCAAGGCGAATTAGATGGTTCTATGATATCATCCGCCAGCATTTTGTCTAGTTCCATATTGACGTAGCGTTGTAAAGTAGGCGAAATTGGGTAGTGCCTTTGTTTTATGGGTGTAGAGGTTGTTTTGATTTCGTGCTCAACCAGGTGAGTACAACCTAATTTTGTCCCCATAGCCTTAAAAGTAGCATCCACCAAGGTATCCAACTGGGTCTTCTGCTCTTCATTGAGATGCTCTAAAGATTGAATGGCTGTTATATGGTTACTGTTTGATTCCTTGTCAGTCCTAAAAACCCATTGACCTGAATATAAATCAGGTACAATACCCATTGCCAACCAAAAATCAATTCCCAGGATAACGGAGTGTGGCAGGCCTGGTACTACAAGTACTTCCAGAATTTTGACCTTGTCCTGCAGTTGAATAGGTACAGTTATCGTACCTAGGACGTCACATTTAGCACCGTTAGCAACAACACAATTAGAAATAGAGGATTGACAATTGAGTTTGTAAATATTTTTAAGTTGAGTCCAACCTAGATTACCTAAAACTGTTTGTTGACAACCGCTGTCTAAGAGCGCGAGGAACGTTTTCCCTGAGATGTTAATTGACAAATAAGGACGATTATCATTTTTGGCATGCGCCAGAACAAAATCTAGTAGTACCATCATAGACGGTGACGAGTTATGCGAGTTCGAATTTATCAAAGAGGGGGGTCCGGACCGACTTAGTTCGGACCCGACTTCCGGTTTTTTGAACAGGAAGGACAGTTACTTGCCATGACATTATCAAGACCGCATTTAAAGCAAAACTTCCGCTTTGGATCGAAACTTGTGGGAATCCTTTCCGCAATTCCAACACTTTGGTGCTTTAGAAGGAGACTGAAGAGGGGAAGCATTTTCTGTTGGAAGGGTAGAGGTAGTTGTGTGTGGTCTATTTACATTGACGGACGATACGTAGGACGTCTGCGGACGGCGATACGCCAATTCAGGTTCCAATAAGTTCCTGTATGACGTCGGTGGAGGGGCAAATGTTTTCACTCTCTCTTCTGTTTCCTCAATGGCTCTACTTAAGCGTAACAACTCTCTTACTGATGTTATAGGGTGAAGAGATAATCGTGTCTGGATATAAGGGAGTAGGTTTCTTCTTATAGTGTTGACTCTACTCTCTTCCGTCGGTGGTTGGTCCAGTCGCTGGAACAAATTCTCCATGGCAGTGACAAAGGTTAAAACCTTTTCTTGAGAACCCTGTGTTCTTCTTTTAATTTCCTCCCAAAGACTATACTCATAGTCATAAGGACGGAAAGCCTCCTTAAGCTGTGCTACTAACTCATCCCATGTGGAAAAGTTACCTGTGCGATACCAGTATAGTGCATCTTGTGTAAATAGTTCGGGTGCTGAACGCAGAAGTTGTTCCTTGTTGATGCCACGTGAACTTCTCAATTCCTCTACGCGCAAAAGGAAATCGTTGACACTGGTCCTGCCATTGAATTTAACGTTCCATCTGTGGATATCCGGATACGGTTTATTAGTAGTGAAGTCTCGTTGATGGTATGATGGTGGTATGGGTGATATATTTAAGTTACCAAGATGATAGGGTAAATTATATGCTTGGTCTAGATCTGTGTGACTTCTTCCCGAATCGTTGTAAGTTGCGATTTGAGAGTGTCCTGTCAACGTTGTTCTAGACTCGAAGGTTTTGTCGGTCTGTTTATAAGTTTGGTGAACAAACGGCATTGAATTGAAATTCGTGGTCATAGGTGCAAACGGCCTTGAGAGTCCTTGGTGAACTGGACTTCCCTGAGGAATGTCGATGAGGTCACCAATAATCGGTAGACTTCTGGACTGTTGCGGGATTCTCGGGTTCTCAGTGTCCAATATGGATAAGTGTGGTTGAGTTTCTCTGGGCTGTTCAGCATTAACTCCAGGTAAAGAATGCCTTGGCTCATAATGCGCATTGTTAATTATAGGAGTTGTAAACCGGCCATCCTGAACAGTGTCTGGAGGATTATTGCTTCCACCTTTTGGAACATTGCTGGTCTCCATAGATGCCTCATACACCATATTAAGCTGTCCAAATAATTCACGGCAATTCCAAGACAAGCAGCTCCTCTTCTTTTCTTCTTCCTCCGTTGGACCATTTATTCTGTCTATCCTGTTTGATAAGTGAGCCAAACGAGAATATATTCTCCTGAAATCATTCTCTCCGTTATCTGGATCAAAAGCTTCAATCTCCTGAGTTAACTCTGTAACCTTAGATTCGCATATTTGATATTCTTTTGAAAAGTCCAGAGCTACCCTAAATTTTTCCGTGTGACCAGACTCTCGCTCTGATCTTAGTGCTTGGCGTAATATCATTCGCTTTCCGTCCACAGTAGAACTTATTGGTAACCCTCTAATGTGTAATTCTAACTAAGTTCGTCGCTTTTTAGTCTGTTGACTTCCATTGCCAATACAAAATTAAAAACTAATCTATAAAATATGATATACCCGAATTAAACTTATAGGTACTAGAAAGTCGAAGATCAACCTCCCCCTTTCCAAAAAAAAAGAAAAAAAAAATTCTAAAAAGTTTTTTTTTCCAGGATATCTTAAGGTTGTAGGGTAGGTTATTTGTAGGTTAAGCTGTATATAGTATATTTAAGTACCTAGTTATAAGTTTGTACATAACCCAGAATTTGTTTTTATTTTCAGAATTTATTTTATTTTTATATGTATTTATTCAGAATTTTACTTTTTATTTTCTATTTTAGAATTTTCTTTTTTATTTTCCACTTTAGAATTAGTTTGATTTAACAACCTAATTTGTTTTCCACTTATAAAGTGAAAAATGTAACGACCAGATATGTTTTCTAATAAAATTATGTGACAAATTGATGAATTGAATTATTTCCCCTTAAATAACTACTAACTAGCTTAATAATAAGTAAATATGTTATCTATAATGTGATTAAAACTATTTTGCTTTAAGCCAATTGCGCTTAAACCCAAAATCAACACAGTTAATATTTATCAATCAATTGATAGAAATATAACTATAAACGTCAAGTACCTGTACTAACTTAATTGTTCAAGTACTGGCCTAAAAAAATTTACCCGAATGTGGCTTCGCACTTCTAATGAACAATAATCAAACTTCCTTGGACTGTTTCTTCTGACAGACAAGAAAAAAAATTCAAATTCTTAAGCAAAACTAAATATTCAAAATTTTATATACAGATTGGATGCATAAGAGATGTAAGATTTTGTGTATTGATAAAATGAAATTCGTGCAAATTTCAATTGAGTAGTGTTCCGAATAAAGAAAATCCTTCACCTCAAACAACTGAAATAATTTTTTAAAAGCAATACCATACACACACGTTGGGCGCCAATTTGCTACCTCCTCCCCTTTCCTATTGCTGATTAAAAGAAGGTAGCTTGTTGTGTGCACAAAAAAAGAGAGGTATTTCTTCCCGGAATTCTCGGTTGCGGTGAGTGGGTGGGTAAAATGTACAGCAGGGAAATATTTATAATAATTCACCTCAATCTTCAACTTATGCAGTGATATTCCGTATTATTCTGTGTGATCTCTAAACCACAGACAAAGGGGGCGATGGGAGAATGGGTAGTTAATAACAATTCGCCAGGCGCTGGGTTTAATAAAGATCTATTTGTCTATTTTATACGTTCTGTGGTCTTACAAAAATGACATAGTTGACAGCGCTTGGCTTGCCTTCAAACAAAAAATTATGATTGAAAATATTGAAATGGTGATTTTTACAACAGTTATTATATTATGGAAAATTTCCACAAAAGTATACTTCTGGGATTACACGCGTTTCCTTGTAAGTATTATTTTATACATAGATATATTATGGTTACTTAGCTAAACTAATACTAATTACATTAGGGTTGAATTGATTATTTTAAGTGATAATGTCCTTGTTTTAGGTACTAAAATGTTACTTAAATTTAATACTATAGGAAGAACTATACAAGATATACTATGAATACCCTCATATGGACCTATCTAAGGTGGTAGAAGAAGATATATAATATCTGTGCGGGGTTCAATGTAACTTTTGAGGTAAACTATACTTCTAAATATTAATCTGTAAGAATGTCACTGTTTATGAGGTAGAAGGATGAACTCTAGGCTACACACACACTAAATTATAATTCGGAAAGGTCTTACTTGTGTTTTACATCTCCAAATCCTTGTGCGGTTTTACCTATTGAAATGGTACCCTTGCCTGCTGACGGAGTAGTAGCTGTAGGTGAAGCTGAGATGGAAAAGTAGCTACAATGTGGTAGTGGCTGTTGGAGGTAGAGCACTACGTACAACTATACTAGTTAAAGTCCAGTAGCAATCTCGATGAAATGGAACCAACCCAAGGAAGTAAGAAGTAGCAGAAGGAACCAAAGAAATAAAGTAAGAATAAGAAGAAGAATAATAATAGTAATAAGGTCTGAAAAGAAAATATAAATAAGAAACAGTGTTGGTAATTGAGTCCCAATAGGTACCATGTGGACAACTTACCCTCGATGGTGTGTGACCTTTAAGTGGTTTGATTTTGTATAATCAGGAATCTATATCCATAAAATCATGCACCTTTACAACCATTTGCATAGGAGGATCCCTGATTGTTAATTTTTTTCCAAATTCTCAAAACCGTATAAAACGATAGTTCGACAACCATGTGAACTTGGGAAAAGTACCAAACAAAATGGTGGAGTTTTGAAACCAGTTGTATCAATGGCCTTGAAAGGTCAGGCGAGGTCTTTTACCTTTTCAGTTGGGGGTCAAGGTCAAGAAATTAACTGAATAATTAAAGAATCCAGACACCTTTGGGATTTATAGAAGACAATGTGTCAAAGTCAATATCTGTGAACCAGTTTTAGGATGTAAACATTTCATTGTTTCCATTAATTGAATAAGCGATTTGCAATGTATCCTATTTAATATATGTGTGGTTTTCTTTTTTTTTGAAGGTAATAAATAAATAAATAAATGTATCTTTTATGCATCCAAACCATAGTTGTTAATAAACTATTTATTTTAGAGTGGAGTATAATGAACCGTAACACCATATTTTCATAAATAAAAAAGTTGCTTTCGTATTTTCCCGTATAATTCCAGTGGCAACAATCATTGGTCAAAGTCATTATTTTTCCCAAAATCCGCATCGCCCAATCTACATAAAACCACCATTGGGCATTCTGACAAAAAATTTTGACCTATCGACATTTCTTTCAGAATTCGATGAAATTTGGTATAAACGTATTTTCGATGACCCCGAATACGATGGTAACAATTTCCGTTTTTCAAAGTCAATTTTACCCTGTCAAAATCGATTTTCAAAATTTTCAACAGGTCCATTAAGAGGGGGTAAAAAAAATATCGTCCGATTTCGTTGAAATTTTATGGAGGGTGTTTTCGAGGTCAAGAATTCCAAAAAAAATATCAGTTGCGACCTAAAAAAAATTTGACACATGGTTATGCCCGAAAAACTGTCAAAATTCGATTTTTCGATGGTTTAAAAAATAGTAAATATTGCTCGATTTTTTTGAAATTTTGAGAAATACAAGCTTTCGTAGATACCATTTAGACTGACCATCTAAAATATTTTTTTTACAAAAAAATTTTCCATGTCAAGTATAGAAAAAATCACGCAGTAAAGTGACCATTTTGCTGCCTAGGCAGGAAAAGTAATACTTTGCTGTTTGATATCAGTCAGCAAAATTAATATTTGCTGCCAATTGGAGAAAAAAATTTTTTCCTCCATAAATTGAAGAAATTTCAAAAAGTTCCGGTTTTTTTGGAAAAATTATACATTCTATCGAAAAAAAATACGATTTTCGGATTTTTCGACCCAAAATACATAAAAATTGACCATTTCGACAATACATTCACTATACACCCGTTTTTCACGTTTTTCTCCAAAAACCTGGAAATTTTTCTAAAACGTCATTACATGCCCTACTTTAAACTGCCATTGCGACTAAACCTTTAAAGATATGACATTTATCTCTTGACCGTTCGATAGAGCACAAACGAGCTCTAACCAATGGTCTATATTTGGTTTCTTCGATTTCATAAATAAAAATGTTATACAGGGTCAAAGTTAAAAGTCGCTTTTTTTGGACATGCATTCCTTTAAAAAAGTATATAGTCTACGCCTATGAAATCGAAGCAACCAAATATACATAAATCGATAGTAGAAGGTCTAAATTAACGTCAAAAAAAATTTGACTCCTTAATTCCCATTTGGAGACGAGATATTATATATTATATATTCATTTGAAATAAATTTTCATTCCTTAATGACTTCTCGTAGCGTTATCTATGTATAATACCATAGCTCAATGTATATACTAAATTATTCATCCTACTCATCAAATATGAATATTTCTGTTTTTTGAGACCTATTATATCCATTTTATATTTTAATAATTTGGATATAAGAATCATGTACCTATATTATTGAAACTTATGTCTAATTAAATCGCAAATATTACAACATATTTTAAGATTAATCAATAATCACTACGTGCCGAGCCACAGCGAGGTACGTAACAAATTCAAATATTATTAAAAAAATAGATTGTAAATTCATATAGGCTACATTCTTGCTAATATTACATTTCATTTCATTACAAAGCTTCATATAATAATAATAATATATATTGCTCTTCGGTATTATCATTTATACATGAAGTAGATAGTTACAAATTGTTTGCTTATTAAGATTATCTTAAATTGAGAAAGAAATAAATATAAAAAGTAATGTGTATGAAATAAATAACAATAGATTGAATAGGAATAGAGATTGGGGTGCAATCAGTTATTCATTTATAATGAACGATATTAATTTCATCGCCTCGCTGAGAAATTTTCAATACCGAGATATCGTTTGAAGAGCATCTAAATCAACTGAATGTCTTCCGGATTTGGCAAGTATAGTTCTTAAGCCGTCATACATAGGACATGTCATAAGTATATGTTCGAGAGATTCGGGTGTTAATTGATTGCAAATTGAAAAAGTTAGTTTTGTCTTAATTGTATACGGAGTATTATTTATATATATGTACAAATTTTCAACATTAGCAGTTCGCAATTGTACCATTAATCTTTTAATATAGAGGGGAAACGGGTGGTCTCCTAATAAGAATTTGTAACGAGAATTATATGTACTAAGTAGAATTTTATTCATCAAAGCTTCATATATCGATGTATTGCATCTATATTCTATACATAGTTGAATTATTCCTATTTACATTTTATTGACTAACATTACGAGGGTTGAAAAAAAAATTTTTTCATACAAAAACAAACTTTTTCCGGTTACTATAATACCATATATATTGATTCATTTAAATTTAAAATCAACCAAAACCAAAATACCAAAACAAATTATTCATAAGATAATTCAATTAAATATGTATATTGGTTAAAATAATGGCCTTAATGAATAAAAAACAAGCAATTACTTAAAGCAATTTCTTTTTAGCAAAAGCAATTGCTCAAATAGCAAATGCTATAAGAAAAAGCAAATGCTACATCTTAACATGAATAAAATTTTTAAGCAAGTCCTGCGTTTCCTACGTCCCTTCAGCAATTGCTTATTCAACGCGTCTAGACCTGCAAATTTAAACAGTCGTAATCAACTCTGTTATATTTTAGATAGGTATTCATTCTAGTGTTGATACAACATCGTGGTAATACCCATCAAATATATCTGTTATCTTTTTATGAACATTAAATTAAAAAAGCTTGTAATAATTATGGCAGAATTGAGTGGAAGTGAGGCATTTGAAAATGATGAAGAAATAGATAAGCAGTTGATGTTTGTTCACAAATTGAAAGAACATAAAATTATTCTAAATAAATCACAAGTTCCTCAAGTTGAATTTGAAAAAGGAGCCGCTTTAAAGGTACTAGTACAACAGTATAAGGATATTTTCAACATCTCACTTACAACAAAACAGTTATCCAAAAAAATAAGTAATATGAAGGCGGAGATTAAAAAGAAGTTTGACGTCAACAAGACAGGCAACAAACCAATGGTGTATAAGCCTTGGGAAAAGTTATTATTAGAAATGTTGGATGTACATAATAATCCCGTCTTCAAAAAAATACCAGGTAGAGTATATAAAATTTATTATATGTGTTTCTTTAAAGTAAACAAAAAATACATTTGTAGGCGCTATTTCGGCTGGAGCAGAAGAACAAATATTACTTGATAAGCCCTCTACTTCATCGAGTGATCTTCCTATCCCTGCAGCTGCAGCATTTACTGCTATACCTATAAAGAAAATTAAAATATCAAACAATTTACCTGAAACTGATGAAACAAAAAAATTATCAACTGCTGAATTGCAGCGATTAGTGTTATTAGAACAACTGAAATTATGTCGTATGCAACAGGAAGAAATCCGCAGGAGACAACAACAAACTGGTGACGTCTTACCTGAATCAAGCAACATTGTTGCGAATAACGATAGGTTTTTTTATAATTTGTAATTAGAGGACATGTAATAATAAAATATTTTTGTGTCTACTTTGACGTATTATTTTTATTTGTTTATTCTAATTTTCTTAATTAGAAAGATAAAACTACAATTTATATTCTAATTTAGTTCGAAATTATAATTAATGAATAAATCTTGAGTTGAAAATACATATGTGTGAATTTATTTTAATTTTTAATTTGTAATTTATCCAACAACTGAATTATTGGTTAGATACTTACATGATTATCGAAGAGCATTTGAGTGGTAAATTCTCTTTTTTGCTGTCCTAATTGACGAATTATATTTGGTGTCAGATTATCGTTATTTGGTATGTTCATTTCAACATCAGTTTCTTCATGCAAGTACCGAAAATCTTCATCATTTAAACGTTTAGCAATATTATGAAGTATAACGCAGCAAATTATCGTCGATGGTATTTTTTCTAATTTACTTCTAATTTTATACTGGAGGACAGGAAACCTTGCTTTTAATTGTCCGAAGCATCGTTCAATTATTACTCGTTCTCGGCATAAAACATTGTTATAATTTTGCTGCGCTTGGGTTGTAGGATTTCTCCAGGGAGTCATAATCAAAGGCGAGATAGGGTAGCCGTCGTCTCCTAATAATAAACATTCTTCTGGGCTGTTTTTGAGAATGTTGTATATGTTAGAATTTTCAAAAATTCTGCTATCGTGCACAGAGCCTGGCCACTGGCAGTCTACACTTGTAAAAATTTCTTCTGCATTGCAAGTTGCCTGTACGTTAATGCTAGGATATCCTTTTCTGTTTATATATTCATCATCAAATTCTGAAAACTTAGGAATCCTGACGTGTGTACAGTCTATCGAACCGATAGCAGTTGGAAAACGGTATCTTTCGGACCACAACCGTTTAGCTGCAACAAAATCTTCGGCACATCTAGGAAATCTAATCCAAATATTGGTCTTCTCCAAAACTGCATGCATTACGGAAGTAAATATCTTACAGACAGTAGTTTGGTGAACACCGAGTTCTTCACCTACAGAATTTTGAAAACCTGGATCCGACAAATGTCGCAGAAAAACTTTCATCTTATTCATAGCTGATAATGCAGCCCCTCGCCTCTCACCAGTATCAGTTGAAAAATAATTTGCTAACCACTCAACATTTTCGCGGTCAAATCGATATAACTTTCGGAAATCATCGTCTTTGCAATTTTTACGTACACTATATATTTTTCTTTTACGCACATTCATATATTCAGCCATAATTTAATAGGTTTTGATAAAAACTCACGTGTATGCAGCAGGAGAAGCAAAATTTGAATGATTCGAACAAATGATGCAAGGTTAGACCTACCTTGAAAATTTGCAAGCAATTCCTACATTAGAAAAAGCAATTCCTTGACTTATTCATCGCATTTTCAGCAAATGTAAGCAATTCCTTATACTTTTTAAGAAAATGCTTTTACTAATAGCAATTTCTAAAATTTTTAGCAATTGCTCTAAGCACAAGCAATTACTCAAGTTTTTATTCATTGGCTTTCAAGCATTTACTTTGATTTTATAAGAAAAAGTAATTGCTAGATTTTTATTCATTAGGGCCATTAATTGTGTGCAAAATGTGAATATTCCTTCAGTACTTGGTGATAATTCAATTTTTTCAAAGATGAATTTGAAGTACACAATATTATAATTTTGCTTATTTAGCGTTAAATGATAGATTTTCTTTATCTCTATTTACGCGTTAATTTTTCTTAAGATCTTATCATGGAAGATCGAAACAGTTTTTTTTTCATATCAACATTTAATTCAAAATTTCCACTTTTCAGCTAATTAAAATTTCAATTTCAATGAAGATTGGAGAATGCACTTTGCCAACGATATATACTTTTTGTAAAAGGGCCCTTTCCCGGGTCACCATATATTCTGATTTATAAAAAAATCTTTTCTAATTTCAAAGAAATTATGGATGCTTTTCCATTAATAAGTGAAATAATAACTATAAGTACTATTTTTCTATAAATATGATACATATAAAAACATTCAATAGTAGTACGCCTATGATATAGTAAATGATAAATCAATAATTGTATGTACTCCATTCTCATAGCGCCATCTATGATACAATAGCTAAACGTATATATTAAATTATCTAGATTCCTACTTATCAATTGGAATCCTATAAATGTTTCTTTTTTATAGAAACCTATAGTATATTATATCAGAATCTATAAAATTATATTCATATAGAATTTACTTTGTATTTTAATAAATTCAATAACTTGGAATCATGTGTATTATTGAAACTTATGTCCAATTAAATCACAAACATTAAAAAATATTTTAAGATTAATCACTACGTGCCAGCAGAGCGAGGTACGTAGCAAATTTAAATATTACTAAAAATCTTACATTTTAATTTATCCTTTCTATATTCATGATATAAAATAATTTATTTGCAATACGCCTATAATAAATTTCTATATCCATAATATAAAAAATCTCATTAGTAAATAATAAATCAATAATTGTATGTACTAAATTTACGTAGCGCCATCTATAATACAATGGTTCAATGTATATACTAATATATCTAGATTCCTACTCATCAAATATGTTTATTTTTTGTAGAAACCTACAGTATATTCCTATCTATTATATCCATTTTGTATTTGAAAAAGTTGGATAATAAGAATCATGATGTCTAATCAAATCACAAACATTATTATAATATTTTAAGCTTAATAACTACGTACCGATCGTAGCAAAGAATGTAGCCAGTTCTATACACTTATTATTTTCAAATATTCTATTAAATTTTTTCACTGTTTTCCATTCCTCATTCTAAAAGGCTTCTATACAATATTCTTTTTCTCAAATATTCAACATTTTATTCAGTTTCTTACCAGTCTTTTATACACTTTTTTCTCGACTCTTCTTTACACTTTTTTACTCAATTTTATACACTCTTTTCACGGCAAAATGTATAAAAATCTCTGGTATTATTTATCATATTGGAAAGACCTTCACCAATTTTTCCTAATACTACCATTTCAAGACTTTTATACATATTTTCAACAAAATTTCCCTACACATCTTAAATTTTCGGAAACCTTCTTATCAATATTATGGTTATCATGGTAATGTATTGAAATCCCATACCAATCACTACGTAGCAAAATAATTAATTCTATAAAAAGTGCCATTTCAAAACATTTTCTCCAATATAATCAAAATCTACAAAACTATTGATACACAACACAGCTATATTTTAATCAAATTGAGTAAATTCATTCCTCACAAACAAATTACAATCAAATCCCATATCAATCACTACGTGCCGAGCGTAGGAAGGTACGTAGCATCAAACAGAGATTCTCTTTTTTTTAATTTATCAACCTATTATCCTATTAAATTTATCAAAAAAAAAAACAATTCATTATATCTCATATATCCAAATACTACTTACTCAATAAAAACTGTCACGATGCCGTGACGCTCGAGCTAGTTCACCCGTCTAAAGGGAACGTGAGCTGGGTTTAGACCGTCGTGAGACAGGTTAGTTTTACCCTACTGAATACTCGTCGTTGCGATAGTAATCCTGCTCAGTACGAGAGGAACCGCAGGTTCGGACATTTGGTTGACGCACTTACTCGAGCGGGTAATGGTGCGAAGCTACCATCCGTGGGATTATGCCTGAACGCCTCTAAGGCCGTATCCTTTCTAGTCAAAGGTGGCAACGATATCTCTTGGAGTTTCGAGAGTCGAAAGGCTCAAAACAATGTGACTTTACTAGGCGATCGTAGTTTCCGCTGCGGTCGTCGCACGAGCCCTATTTCTGTTTGAGATCAATTGTCGGCGGTGGGATCGATCCTTGCTATGTCCGACACGATATTCTAGCAGACGAATATGGGTAACACAATTATTTCGGTGTTGGAACTCGGAATTGTCTGTAGACGACTTACGTACCTGGCAGGGTGTTGTACCTGGTAGAGCAGTTTCCACGCTGCGATCTATTGAGACTCAGCCCTTAGCTTGGAGATTCGTCTTGTCGATTAGACGAGACCCCTTTTATTCACCTTCAAGAATCGCCTTGATAAATTATACAGCATCCATCTTCCCAATACCTAACCGATCACCAATAATAAGTTGACTACTATTTCTTCTACTTATTTATTATCGCTTTCAATACACATTTTCAACAATACCTCAAGGGAGTCTCATCTACTCCCACCGTTTGCCATCGCTTATGGTATATTCGAGTAATCGCTTTAACGACGCGTTTCTATTGAGAAAGTTACATATCTACTCCTGCCGTTTACTCTCGTCATCTTATGAGTGACGCGCCTGAATGGAATTGCCACATAACTTCGGTTTCGTTAGGTACGCATTTTCAGCAGTAGGTATCAGATGCAGACAAGTTGCTTCGAGACCAACTGCACTTTGGAATTTGAAAATTCCTGCAGTTTAGCAATCTCATGTTCCGGTTCATCATTCAGTTTTTCGGAAAGACGAGATTACCACCACCATACACACATACTGCGTAGTAACCTCCTCCCCCTACCGTAATAGACGGTCAACCGCCACTGGAGCTGCTTTTGTTCTAGACACCCCGCCCCCATTATTGGTAATAATTTTAAATTGAAAGCCGCTACCAAGTACGGCAGGGCTTGCGCCCGATGTTCTACTGGTGCTAGCGATAAGGATCTCCCGAATAACCTTAGCAAGGTCCAGTGCCAGAGACACCATTCCCTGCGAGACCCCTGTCGTACCGATGTTAAATTAGCGTGGACGAAAACTGATGTTAGTCATCTGACCCCACCGTAGGCAATTGGTGTATGACCCACGGAGCACCATTGAGGGGATATTCCACAACAGTGCTGGGGTCAGGCCGATGCTTTCTAGAGAGTCCACGCTTTTTGGTGACCAGACTCCACGCCACGACAGGGTGGCAGCCAAGAACCGCACATCAGACAGATTCATAAGTCTCCCCGTCACATGTCGAACTGCTTGACGCTGATCGACGACCATACTCGCGATACCTGCCGTGCTGTATTTATTGATTTTATCGCTATTAACCCGATCCAAGTCCGCATCGGCAGCAACCACTTGAGCATCGATGACCAAATAGGTGTTCTGGTCATTCTTCCACGCACATATATCGGGTTTCTTGATGCCATTTGGTGTGTTGAAAATCCTTTCGTATTGCACATTATACCCCTTTCCCCTCAGATCGCTACCAATAGCCTTTACAATCGCATCATGCCTCAAGATGCGCCCGCCATGCGTACGGAAACAGCGTTGAACGATGTGTGCAGCTGTCTCAGGTTCTCTACACCCAGCACGATACATCGGCAACGGCCTATTAGCCGCCTATTAGCACCACGAGAGCATCTCATGGCAGAAGCAAGCGCATTGCACTGGACCCAGCTCTGATGAACAAAATCTCTTCCTTTAAAGAAGGGATCCTGTCGACGGGCCCAGCTCGAGTTGTATTTGGACTTGCCAAACACTTTCAAGCTCTGCCCGTCAACAGCATTGTACCAAAGCTGCCTCCAATACAAGTGCAGACTACCAGTTTGATCCGGATTGGGGACGTTCCTCAGTCTGGCAAGACACCATTCGCGTTCCCGCTCATAGGTGATCTCGCCAGAACAAGCAACGACCAAAGGCACCGAAGAACTACGCAATTGCATAATTCTTCTGAGCCTCAGGTGAGGAATATAAATAGCCAACACCACCAAACTTAATCGGTGCGTGAAAGTAGCCCGTAGCTACATCCTTGGGTAGGTGGACCCAGCGTCTGATTGCGGCCCGAATTGTGACGTCGAGCCCCTTCAAAGCCCCAACAGTAATTTTCCCCAAAACCAAAGCATGTATATGCCTCGGTATGAGGTACATCCTGAGGATGTGCAATTTCTGTTGCGGCTTCAGAGGAGCTCTGCTCAACCTTTCCAATTCAGTCTCCACAGACACCCTAGATCCACCCACCGAGTGCCGATAAAGTCCATTCCCAGGTAGCTCCATAATTCCACCATTGATATTTGGTGGACGGGATAATTATTAGGTTAAATTGACTTCGGGTAATAACCTTTTTATCCCGCCCTGAAGCCACTAGGGATAGAACTTAGCACTTTTTCGGGTTAAGCGCCATACCCGCACGACTGACCTCACGACTAAGGTCGTCAATATTACGCTGCAGTCCAACCTGTGACGTGGACACTAGAATCAAGTCATCGGCAAACGCCAACCAAGAGATGCGATGACCTCCGACAACAAAGCCAACATCCCGCGAGACACTCTCTAACGCCTGATCCATCACGAGTGAAAACATGATGGGACTCAGGGGATATCCCTGACGAACCCCACGCGCCGGCCTAACCCTCCGCTTCCTTCCGCCACCATTCGGGATTTCCATAGTGGTGTGTCCGTTGTTATAGACGCTGGTGAGGTATGCTAGCATATCCTCCGGGATTCCAGAACTTTTGCAGGCAGAGAGGAGACTATCATGATTAACGGTGTCAAATGCCTTGCTGATGTCCAGCACAGCCATATGCACCGTCTGCTTCAGGCGGCGCGCTTCTCCAAGGATTGTCTTAAGGATACACAGGTTTTCTGCAATCCCATCAACATTCCTTCGGAAAGCGCGCTGCTCGTCGCTCAGTAGACCCTCAATGTCCGCCAGTCTAGAACCCAAGATTTTATGCAAGTGCTTCACCGCTACTGCCGAAATGGAAAGCGGCCGGAAGTCTGCAGGTGTAGGTTTGAGACCCGCCTCTATCTTTTTAGGGGCAAAGACGGTTCTCGACGCATTAAGTTCATCAGGGAGGCGCCCATACGCCAAAATCAGGTTATAGAGAATAGCAAGAAGCCTGGACGGAAGCTTATTCCAGTCCGCAGGCGAGATTCCGTCAGGCCCAGCAGCCTTATCCTTGTGGACTCTATGCCGAGTACATTCCTCGGCAGAGATTGGCGCCCAGACGCTGTTGAAGATTCTTTTAGAGACAGAGGGCTCACCCAGTCTACCAGAGGCTCCCACGCCGGATTCCATCACTTCTTTCCAGAAGCGCTCAAATTCGGCAGGATCCACCCCAATAGTAGGCGTTCCCTCCACACCATCAAGAATCCTCCTGGCGCATTCTTGAGTGTTTTTGTGGTAAAGCTGCTGCATCTGTCGATATCTCACCCTTCTTCTCTCTTACGTAGTATGTGGCTCAATCGTCGGTGGACCACCACGCTTTTTGGAGCTTCCTGCCCTAGTCGCCAAAACTGATCAGAGACATCATAAGTACGACAGCTAGCAATCAGCCCCCTGATGAACACACTTCGGTCCCCAAGACTTTCGTCGCTAAGCTCCTCAGTCAAGGAGTCAATAGCATCGAAGAAAGTCATAGTTTCCGTTGTGGGAATATCAGGATTTTCGACTAAAGGCGCCAGTTCTGGCGATGGGGAGCGTTGATTATTCGAAAGGGTTTGAATAAACTCTCGAACCAGATCCCGGTAGGCGGTACTTTCACCGCTTCGAGAGTTCTACCCGGCATTAACGGTGTTGGGTGTTCATTCATTGCGGCAGTGCCACTGATGGTGGCCTCTGCCTCAAACCGTGCCATCATCCGCTCCTCCTCGGTAGACCAGCGCGCCTTCACTCGTTCCACAACAATCCCATCATTGGCAGATACCGGATGTGTCCTGTTCTTATGCACACCCAGAACCCGCCTTCGTCGTAAAAGCCCGATCACAATATGGGCATTCAAATAATGGTACAGGGTCTCGGTCACCCGGAGGATCCCGATCACTACCACCTTTATCAATCTCACCACCGCGCTGCGGGGTGGTGTTCCGAGGCTTATTATTTCTATTCGACTGACCTATTCTGACTTTAAGGAACACAGCTTGGTAGGCTAATGTCCCCGAGTCAACAGCATTTAGAGTACCTTGAGCCTGGGTGGTCAAACCCAAGTGAACCCGTGAGCCCACGACAATACGTAGCTGTTGACATGCAGAAGTACGGGTGGGTAAGCTGTTAGCAAACTTTACTGTACTGCACGCAAGGGTTCCACTGTTTCCCATCCCAGCGCCCCGTAGCCCGCCACCAGAATACGACGCGATCACATACACACCAGGAATTGCACACCCATCAGCTTATGCAGCTTATGACTGGAAGAGCAATCCCCGGAGAATGTGGTACGAGAGACAACCACAGAGGACACGGAAGGAGGGCCTAGACCCCCGAATCCCGTCATGGCAAACATGTCCAATGCGGTAGCCTCCCCTTTCCTGCGCCATGGAGAATTTAGGGTACCTGTGCATGGATGGACACTCTGTTCTGACTGGTGACGAGAACTTATGCAGTTCCTCGACACCACTCACACAGAACCCACCATTGAGAGAGAACCAGCAAATGGCGCACTGACGGAGGATGAACCTCAGCTTCCGCCGTGGCAGCTATGCCCCATTCGCAAGACCTCCCCAGCACAACCCAGTGTACTTTAGTCAGGAGATTACGACCCACATGGCACCGCTCGGTGACTACATGGAGGCATTCGCCAAGGCAACCCTCTCGTCATCTCCCTGCACTAGCGGGACCACGTAGAGGTAGTACACACAGTAACTATATTCTTCTCACCAGAAGCAAGCTACAACTGACAAGAAATGGCCATTAAAGAATAAACTTTGTTGGCCAGACCCACTCGTCTCAAAGAGAGTCATAGTTACTCCCATAGTTAAGAGAGTCTCATCTACTCCCACCGTCTACCCGCGCTTATGGTGTATTCAAGTGAGAGATACATCTACTGCCGCCGTTTACTCTAGTCATCTTATGAGTGACGCGCCTTAATGGATTCACGATATCAACGAGATACCAAGGAGAAATTTGAGGAAAAAAAAACACCTTCGTTGGTGAAATACCATTATTTTCATCGTTTGGTATTTGCATTTAATTGAAAATATAAATATACGTATTTATCTAATATATACACAAACACACAAGAACGTATAGAAACTTACATATTAACAACAAATAATTTTTAAATAGTATTATATATGCTTCTAGATACATATATGATTATGAATGTATAGACCGAATAAATTGATTTCCAAATTCGAAAATATCCCTAGTATATTATATGTAGGTACTGTCGATGATGTACAAGTCAGACAGTAGACATGTCACCATTAAATTATTAATCACAAATTAATCATAATATTTAATTCGAAAATATCTAATGTAAAGAATTGAAAATAGATCAATTCATTTGAAGCTTTAATATGCAAAGCATACGATTGATACTAAATACATAATTTCCATGTAAAACGTAAAGAATTTCTTATATAATCTTTTATCGAGTTTTTGAGTTGCAATACCTGCAGAACCATTGGTAATTTCTGTCGAAAAATAACATTAGTATTTAGGTGAAGTTTATATTGTCATATACTAAAATTCCTATATTATTTTTTAATTATTACAACAATTTAATAGACAAAAAATAATAAAATATACAGACTCAATACTTAAAAATCTTTACTAACCAGAAATTTTTATTACATTAGAGCAAAATATAAAGAGCACTCCACTATTTGTATCGTCCGTCACACGATTAATAGTATGTTCCGACGATGTTCTCGCTCCACTCTTCAAATTCGCTTCTTACTTCTCTCCCATTAATAACGGCTCCTTGCCACTGGCATTATCCGTACTTTACCTGCACAATGATCTACAATAGCTACTGAAAAACAGGGTCACATATTGATGGATTTTGATATATTCTATTTTAAAATATTTACATGGTCCCTAATTAATTATATTCACATTCATTTGTTCTTCCATTCCTATTTACATCCCTTTCGCTCCTCCCATACATCCTCATTCATCCTTCCTATGCTAGTTCCGATTTATATGTGCATATTTACAAGTTTTCACCGTAGAGTGAATTTATTTAAATGATTGAAGCTGCATTGAGATTTTAGAGTGCAGGAGACTGTAACCTTTGTGTCGTCCTGCGCGTTGTTTGATCATTTTAGTTTTTAGTGATTCCGGAAGGCAATATTCGTAGTATCTAATAGCTAACTTCATTATGTACTGCTTGATGTATGTTATATCAGTTTGCTCATGAAGCCAGCTATTAGGGGGTAGGTAGTTAGGTCTCGTTCCTTTGTATATGGCCATTCTAAGACATTTATTCTGCACAGCTTGCATTTTCTCAAAGAGGCTGTCAGTGGTGGAGCAGAAAACAGGATATCCATATACCATTGTTGGTCGTATAACCTGTCTGTAAAGCAGTAGTTTGTTATTGACTGACAAACGGCTATTACGACTGATTAATGGATATAGAATCCCAATTGTCGCATTAGCTTTTTGTACCCTATCGTCAATATGCAAGTTGTGCAGCGTATTTTGTTTGATAACATAACCAAGATATTTTATTGATAGTAATTGTACAACACCGGTTCAGCCTATTGGTGGAGGCGCTAACATGGGAATCTCCATAAGAAAATCATCAAAAAAAGCTAAGGCCTGGAAAGGTCGGAAATTTACTCTAAAAAAATTTACTCGCTATTCAGCACTGATTCCCGACCATTTTCGCGATTTTAACATGGGAATCTCCATAAGGAAATCTAAGGTCTGAAAAGGTTGGAAATTTACTCGAAAAGCACGCGCTCCTACAGGGTGGATATAAAGTATCATTTTCTTATACGGGGTGGATGAAAAGTAACATAAGTGCCTTAACTATTATATACAGGGTGAGCAACATGCTCGAAAGGCCTTAACGACTTCTATATACAGGGCGGATATAAAGTAACATGAGAGCCTTATACAGGGTGAGTAACATGCCCGAAAGGCCTTATACAGGATGGCCTCGCCCCCTGACCAATGGGGAGTCTGACATATGACGGGTGACATATGACACGTGAAAAGTGACCATAGAACTGTTCTGTGACAGGCGACATTTGACGTAACAACGTGACATTTAACGTGACAATGTGACATTTGACGTAACAACGTGACATTTAACGTGACAACATGACATTTGACGTGACAACGTGACATTTGGTCAAAGGTTCAAATTATCGAAAATTTACGCTAAAAGTGTAATACGCATGCGCTCGTACAGGAAATGAGTATCGAAACGTAACACATAAAGAATCAACCAGAAGCTCAGCGACGTAGTCGAGGCGGCGCGGTCTGCATCATACCACCGGAGTGTTCTTTTGTAATATGTCTTCAGAAGAGTATCGTCATCGTTATGAGGAGTTCATTAAGAATATTGGCAAATTAAATAAAGACATTGCTTTTTACGGAGATAAAAGTGAGGTTATAAATCAACTGGAAAATCATAGTTTATCTGATAAGGATGGACAGACGTGGAGAAGTCTTTGTATAAACTGGGTACCTCAAGAGGTCCATCAGTTAGCCCGTAGACTGCCGCAAACTACTTATCCGTTAAGACGTATTCAACCTACACCATGTTCAACAGAACAGAAAAGGAAATGAAATTAATAACGTTTTCGCCATATCATGTGTAATATTAGTGGCTGTATTTGTTTTAATTTTAAAAATTATTTTGAAAATTGTAAAACGAAAATTCCAATCTTCATGTAATATAAAAGTTGATGAATATACAAAGTGTTTCAATAAAACCCATGTTTTTTAGAAAAAACTTTATTTATAAAGGTAATACAGTATTTGAAAACCAGTGGCAGAGGCGTTGTACATTTCTTTCGGTACACGAATATACTCCAGTGGCGTGGCAGGGGTTTGGATCGTGGACAGGGTTTCCTGTTGCACACGGCGTACCATCAAATTTGCAAACATCAATAATGCGTGGGAAAATACCGAAAATGTGACATTTCTTATCCAGAAATTCGGCTTTTTGTTGTCCTCGAACGTAAATGTAGTCTGCGGCATACAATAACTTGCTTTTCAATATTTCATTTAGTTTAGAATATTCTACATCTCCTGAAGAGTATCGAATACCATGCACATTCCTTTCCAAGTATGATGTAGTCGTCTTGTCTGCGTCGCTCAATGTGGAAAACGGTTGCGGTGGTAAAAATATGTAATGCGAACCTTTAAAGCCAATTTCTATGCTGAGTTCTTTGACAACGAGAAGGCCGTCTACGACAAAACCTTGAATGTCTACGAATGCTACTCTCATGTTGACGTCTGCTCGAACACTAACTCTGATCGGCAACTAGTTCAAGCTTTTAACAATTTCGGATAAGGGGAAGTATTCCATTACGCAATCGTGAATTATGATGCAATAGACTTTGGTATTTTCGGGAAAGCCTATGTTTGCTTCAATGTCAAGTTTCACATCGACTGTGGACGCCTTCATACCTTCCTCCTGTTTGGAACAATCGATGACAAACAACGCTCGTTTCTTGAAAGAAGAATAATCCAGCAGGGGGCGCTTCTGTGGGGAGTTTGCGTAGTTGGGATAGAATTCAGTGTAGTTAAAATACGCCTCATTGTAGTCAGTTTTAGCGAAATCCAATTGCATTCTTTCATTGGGCCAATAGTCACCATTGAGTGATAGTCTTATACTTTGTACGTCGGCATTGTCAAATAGAGTCGGGTCAGCTGTACTCGAGTTACGTTTGTCGGTTTGAAAGAAAACAATAACAAAACGAGGTCTTTCAACTGAAGTGGATGTCTTGACAGCCCAAACTTCATGTCTTGCTCCCTTAGTAATTGAAGGTAATTCGTGTAACTCCCACTTCCTGAATGGAATAACTATAGGTTGATCTTTTTGAATGGATTTCATAAGATTTAATTTTATGTCGTCATTAGGAAAGATATGTTTAACTTTCAGCTCAACGCTTGTAATGTTAATTTTAGCTGTTGTAGGCGTTCCAGAGACATTCTTTTCAGTAATATATAAGCAATCATTATCGTTTCGTGCCCGAACTAGTCGTATTGTTTGACGTCCACATGTAATCATGGGATAATCGTTGAAAATGTTGAAAATATGTTTGAGAGGTATTTGAAGGTTGAAGGACTTGTCGCTTACATTCAAAATAGGATCTTTCGGGTAATTCCAGCCGGCTATAGCCATATGATTGGAATCTTCTTGGTTATAACATGTCATGGCACGTTCGGTGCTTACTATTCCAGGTTCACGAACTGTTTCCATTTCCCTGGCACTTTCACTGTACGTACATGAATCGAATAGAAAGGCTCCAACATTATTTGCTAATTTTACGTCACCAGCTCCGTGTACTTCGAGAGAACCCTTAATGCACAACAATGTTTCGCTCATCGCAAAGAACGAATCAACCTGATTAATGCTAAACTCCACAATGTCACTGCAATTGAATGATTTTATGAAGGGAGCATAGGTTCTATATTCGGCCTTTCGAATTGACTCATCAAACATCGGCTTACGATAGATATCAAACATTGGTGGCATGTCGTTTTGTCGTTGACGTTTTTCATACATGGTGGTTGTCATTTTTCAATTTAAAACCCAGCGATTGCAGGACCAATTTGTTTGCAAACGAGAGCTGTTTCAGCTTTGGCGACTGCTTAGCTAATGAAGTTGAAGGTGCTGCAGATTGTCTTTTATGATTGATTATTAGCCCCATCGCGCTCTAAGCTCCAACACCAACGTACTTAGTTCTCCACGAAAGTTTACAGGCTGACCGTCCTGGTCTAAGGCTATGACAGTGATGTTGGTTATTTCACTTTGTGGTATAACGGGTAAGTAGAGTAAATTATTAGGAATTTCGTCAATGGAATATCCAGGATCTACTTGTATGACGAATTCGTAAATGGTATGAGCAGGTCTGTTTGCATCGAAGGCTCCAGTGGTAATGTTACAATCGAAGCGTATGCTAGATACTTTAATAATTTTGACGGGGAGATCTGAAGAGTGTAATTTGTTAGCGTCGAGTATTTTCGGCGAAAAACCCAAAATTCTCCCGAGACTATTATCTTCTTTAAATGAAATTTTATATTTACTAGTAATTTCACATTTCAACGTATTGTGATTGGGTTTCAGTGAAAATATATCCTCTGGTCTAGTTGAATTGCCCGCACCCAATTTATCTCGGATAAACGCTTCAAGATCGGCAATTTCGTAACATCCTGTGGGAAAATCAAAACTTTGAAGCTTGCCCTTGGTATCGTAGTAGTAAAACTTACAATTTTCAATGTTCGGTATACTGTGATAAGAATGAAAAGATCGTAGAGCTATTTCATATTCATTCTTCGGTTCGAGCACAATAGGCGTAGGAGGTTGGAAGGTGAACACGTGATTGGTGCTGTTAACTCTCAGCAACTGCGACATGATGATTAATGAAATACTAGACATGTTTGAATTTAAATATCATTTTTTATTTTTTTAAGGTTTGTTTACAAAGGAAACAAGTAGCTTGCGAACTCGGAGGGCTGTCACAATGCGTCGTCCAATCAGGTCGGTTGTAATGGATGAAACAAGGCAGTCGTATTTGTAGTTCAAAATTTGCTCGATATTCATTGGGAAGTTTATGCCATATTTCCAGCAATTCCCAAGGTCTTACACACTCTATTAGATGTTCAATGGGAAAGTGCTTTAGTTCTTCGGCAGTGAAACTACTCAATGTTTTTCCATGGTAGATATGTTGTAGTAATAGTTCCATCATTGCTGCAGAAATTTCAAACACAAATGTCCGCAATTGATTTGATCGTAGTTTTGATATTGGGTATTGTTGTAGAAAATTCGCGCACTTTTTCCGAGATATTTAACAACTTCCTTCGGAGGCTTCAAGTTACCAAATGAATCGAAATACTCTACATTGTTGTTTATCTTTCTGTAAGCCACCCAATGACTTCCGCTATTCTTAGAGGTGTCCAAATTAACCACTGCGCATTCTCGTTTTCGGGGGCCGCCTTTAGGGAGAGTGTCTCGCATGAAAACTCCTCGAAAATGTGGTATTTTAAGCGATTTTGCGTAATGCGTTATGTCAAAGTCGGTTAATGCGTGATTGGGTAGCTTTATTAGTTTTTTTGCTTTTTCAAATACAATCCAAAGCCGCCTTTTGGATACTTTTTCAGATACAGGCCAGATCCTACACGTTCCATAGCCTTATTATGACGTACATCTTCTTCCAATTTCTTTTGCGCATGCTTTGCGTCAATGACAGTTTTAGCAATCCCAGCAGCACCACCTGACAGTGCTCCCAGTGCCGAAAGGCCGGCAAACAAAGGGATAAGTGGTAGGAAACCTCCGGATTTTGCTATAGGTATCACTCGAGGAACCTCGACTTCTTTTTTCCCACCAAATTCTTTAATAAGTGCTTTGGCTGCTCGTAAGGCAAACGTTGCGGTGTCTTTCAAAGATGCCCCTTTTTTCAGAGACTTTTCCACTTTTAGAATGACATCACGATGTAAGGAACGACGTTTGCGACGACAACCCATTCCCAGCTTTCTTTTCACCTTCATTCCGCCTGTTACAAGTAATGCAGCAGTTTTCTCTCCCAGTGAAGCGTCTTTTGATTTGACGCGTGCCCAAGTATCTGATCGGCTTTGTGTCGTTCCTCGAGAGACTTATTCTTCCAGTAAGAAATATCGTGTTGTTTACAAGCTGCGTCCAAGGGGTTGATGCCCGGATCTCCACGATCAAGACGTTTTTCCAATTTTGTACCGGCTTAAAAAAAAACAATTAATTTTTATATAAAGGGGTGGAGGGGGTAGTACTTACGTCCACAGTACTGATAGCTAGGTAAGTGAAGTTCAATAGGTAGTTTATTGATGAGAGAATTTAAGAGACCTTCTCCTTCAAACACCAACATTAAGACTGATACGCGTAATTGGTGACACCTATATTTAAAGAGTATTACTACGAAAAACAGTACACATAATGAAGATAATTCAACAAGATCAGACGATTCCCATTGAAAATCTGGATTTCACCTCAACGTCATCGATCGGCAAACATGGTAAATTGTTACCAAATTCTTTCCGTGCCATTATATGTGGTCCCAGTGGGTGTGGTAAGACGAATGTCGTGCTGGCGCTCCTATTCAATCCAAATGGCGCGAAATTCAAAAATGTTTATGTCTATTCAAAATCGTTATTTCAACCAAAGTATCAATTACTACAAGAAGTTATAGCACAAGTCAAGGGCGTTGGTTATTTCCCATTTAAAGACAACGAGGAAATAATTAGTCCAGAGAAAGCTCGACCAAATTCCGTCTTTTTATTCGATGACGTTGCATGTGACGGTCAGCAGAAAATTCGTGAATACTACTCCATGTGTAGACATAAAGATATTGATGCTGCATATCTTTGTCAAACATACTCCAAAATACCGAAACAGCTTATACGCGACAACTGTAATGTGATTATATTATTCAAGCAGGATGAGGTGAACTTGAAACATATATTTGACGAACACGTATCTCCTGACATGACATTTGACGTATTTAAAAATATGTGTTCAAAGTGTTGGTGTGATCGCTATGGTACATTGGTAATCATGAAAGATTTCGCCCTCAATGATGGAAGGTATCGCAAAGGATTCGATAAATATATAAAATTGTAAGCTGCGCCTTCAGTCCATACCAATATGTCTGACGATAAGGTTGCTACTGCATTGCGCAAGAAAAAAGTATCTGAACTTGCTAGATCAATTCGAAAAAAATACTTGGCATTGAAATTGGGTAAATCAGAGCAAGATGAGTCTATTAATAAACTATTCAAGCCGATATCCAAACCACTAGAAGAAATTGTGCAATCCTCAAAGACATTACAAAAATCGATTACAAATTTACAACCGAAGGAGGAAATAAAGAAAGAAGAACCCGATGATGATGATGTGTTTACACCTTTCCTCGAAACGGAACCGGTGGCCGAAACCGATGAAGCGGGGAATATTCCAATGCCCGAATCTCCAGAAATAATGCGTCCTGAGGTGACACATGAATCCATCCAAGAGTATTTAGATCAATATCCTGAAATTAGTCAATCGTATATCGAAGAGTATTTCCAAGATAATGGAAAAATCGATAAAAACTACGGTCCTATCTACAATGACGAACTCGGTTGGAGTTTGGGTACGCGTAGAATTGGATTTGATGGAAGAAACGGCAATATCAACATACTACAAGAACGAAATAAAGAAGCTGGATCCGTGATTGGTACACCTGGCTTATACCAACTTTTATACTACCACGATCCAGAAGGTTACACCCAGCAGGATTTGGAGGCATATAAAACCCTTTTAGAGTATACTAGGGTTCACCTAGATACAATCAACCGTCTTAAGGGTTCACGCACCGACAAATATCACAATATTATCAAACCTTTGTTTAGAACAAAATCAGAATCAACGAACCGTCGTCCCTCTACTCGAACACAACAGCTACTAATGGAACGTATATTAAAAATACCGAAAAGTGGCGGAAACGTTCTCGATTCCCGTTTGGTATACAATGAAGACCCTATGGAATATATTTATTGGGATGATCCCAACGAGTTGGTTGAACGTTTACAGCTACTAATTGCTTCGAAAGAGGCAGGTAATACGTCACACGACAACGAAATAGTAGCAATTATCAATGAACTCAAGGAAGCTGATATAATAGAATAATACAAGTTGAAACTTGTTCATTTCAATTATGCCAGTCGATAAATTCGGACATAGACATCAAACGCCCTATGCGCGTTTACCAGCGAAAATTACGTTCCCTCATACACCAGACGGTAATATTGATATTGGAAATGTGAAAATTTGTAATGTTAAAGAACCGACAGCAAATAGTGACGCTGCAACAAAAAAATATGTTGACGACTTGCGTACTATCAACTCACCACAAACACACGATATAAAGGATTTAGAAGTAGAATTGAACGAAATCAGAAACGAGCTTCATAAGATTGAAATTCCCATATTACAGGCGAATATTACTGCCTTACAAAATAAAACTAACGAAATTAATACATTCATTTCACGAAATCCCCCAGTAGCAGGTAGGGATATGGCTACGAAGAAATACGTTGACGATTCTATTGCCACTGCAAAAGTCTTCATTAGAAAAGAATTTAGTGCGAATGCAAGTATACGTGAACTGAAAAAAGAATCTGCAGAAAATATCAGAGCCGTGTCTGATTTGAAAAGTAACATCTCAGACATAGTGAACAATATTAAGACATTGGATATAAATATCCATAACCGCATTCACAGTCTGGAGCTGAAGCTAGCCGGTAATACATCATAATATGCACACCAAGGAAAAGATTCAACTCGTAAACGAGCTTCACAAACCTATTCGGAAAAAATTCCCTCGCAGACGCACTATCATTAAGGGCCTTGATGATCTTTGGCAAATGGATCTTGCGGAGATGAGGAATTTTGCATCACAAAATAGGAATCATAAAATGATACTGGTCGTCATTGATTGTTTTTCTAAGTTTGTGTGGACACGCCCACTAAAGACGAAGACCGGAGAGGAGATTACTCGGGCATTCTCGGACATTCTCGCTCATACAGGACGAACACCGAAAAATCTGCAATCTGATCAGGGAAAGGAATTTTACAACTTCAAATTTCAAAATTTAATGAGAAAACACAACATCAATCATTACAGCGTATTCAGTACAATGAAAGCTTCTATGACAGAGCGTGTTATAAGAACTTTGAAATCGAAACTCTACAAGTATTTCAGTTTAAATGGCACCTACAAATGGATTGATATTCTGCCTGAAATTACTCAAAACTATAATGATACAAAACATTCCGCAACAAAATATAGACCTTCTCAAGTTAACAAATCCAACGAAAAATCTATTTTGAATAACACCTATAGTCATTTGAAGATAGCAGGCCCGCGAAAATTTAAATTTGGCGACATTGTGCGCATATCCAAGGCAAAACATGTCTTTGAAAAAGGATATACACCCAATTGGACTACAGAACTATTCAAAATCGCCAAAGTTAAAATTACCAATCCTGCTACGTATTTACTTGAAGATATGCAAGGTACACCAATCAGCGGCTGCTTCTATGACGAAGAACTACAGAAAACATCGAATCCAGACATTTACTTGGTGGAAAAAGTTCTCAGAAGAAAGGGTAACAAAATGTATGTGAAATGGCTCGGACTAGACAAAAAACATAACAGTTGGATTAATGGAGTTGATGTTTTATGACGTAAAAGGCCACATACGCTATAAATTGGAGTTGTTTCAGATCTCAAACTCAGTTAGCAACATGAGTAATCGTGGTGTCAGTAGTGGTTACGATAGTAGTAGTAGTGGTAGTGATAATAACTATACTGCAGAGCTGGATAGAATTTTGGAAAACTATGAGTTTGCTGCAAAGTCTGAAAATGTGTACCTGCTTTCAACACAATATTCAATTTCCGGTTATGAAGTAAAATGTGGAATTAGTCCGGCAAGATCATTTACGCCTGCTGTTATTCTATCTCAACAGCTAAAGTGTAGTAAAATATCTTTCAGCACCTATGAATGGTATACCTTTATTTCAATAATGAGGCAACAGCTGAATGATTTCTTTCATACTACAGTTGACGACGCCAACAAGTTCCAACCTGATTCGTTTTCATGTGGAGAGTACTGCACCATTACTCCATCAAATTATGATGGGTGTAAGTTGATTTTCATCGAGAAACATGGAGTTGAATATTATATGGATGAAGAAGAAGTGTCTCAAATTTTAGAACTAAATAATTTGATTTTACAATGTATAGCTATGTTGGAAAATTTAAATTTTTGTCAATATTATTATAATGTTTTGGATTTCTGTAAAAATGTCACCTCTGAAAGTCCTTTACAAATTTTATATGCATTTTGTTCTATTACACCTAATGATATGTTAAACAATGCTCTTAGAGAATTTGTATACTTTTGTAAACTTACAATTATCAATGATTTAAATAATTAGTTATATATTATTGGTATATTTGTTTTCTTTGGGAAAAAATAGCTGAAATAGTCAAAGATTGAACCTACTTCCCCTTCAATAGCTAGGCTAGGAAACATAAATGCTCAAACCAACTCGGCTATTTCAGCTATCACGTGAAGACACCAAATTTTAGATATAAGAGAGAGTCTCGATGTGTGACCTTGAACTGTTGAATAGATGAGGCTTTTATTTGATGTAGATTATAAACTAATAAAAAACAGATATATACAAATTTTTGTTTAATTACTTTGATTCACACATAAAATTATTAATTTTCATATCTACGCCAATGCTAGTTTTGTGGTTTTATATCATATCACAACTGCTTGTTGTAGAATTTTTGCCTTCAGTATACGTGTGAATTTTATTGAAAAAACTTTCGTCCCTTGCAACCTAAATATATTCTTGTAGTTCGTTAAATTCTTAACCATCACTAAAATGTTCAAGTTATATTTCATAGTTTGATTCGCTAATGCGTATATGTATTTATTAGAGAGTTAGCTATGGGATGTTATCTTGGGTCATGATTCTTCCAATTTTGTGTTAGAGTGCTTAAACAAGCAGTTACTGAAATGATTGAGTTTATTGAAAGGGTATGTACCTCTTGATATTAATTGATTTTGAGATTAATAAAATTTATGATAATCTTACTATTGTTTCCAAAATTACCATTTATTTTTATATTTGAATATGTATAGTCTTAAATTATTATTTGAGAGGGTGTGCTATAATTTGCATATATTTCGGTAATTTTCCCACGTGAGTGGGTGTTCTCGACCTTGTTTTTTTTGTTATCGATTTTATTTTTGCGGTTTACTTGAATATTATAAACAATTCTGTGGGTTTATGTTTATCTTGCCGATGTGTTATTGTTTGAGGTTTCTATATCTATTTGGGGTTCACCTATTTTTTCGAAAGTTGGTTTTGTTTATTAAAACTACAACTTTTAATTATGATTAGATTTTTAATATAAGCAAAACATCTGAAGCTGCGGATGATGGAGTAAATCGCTAGGATAAACTATTTCTTTTGAGGTGCATATAACTTATGTTTAGGTATATAAATAATACTTAGAATTGCTAAATATTTTTTAATGATAATATGATATTAGTTTCGACAACATTGTTTTAAGTCGAGTTAGTAAAATGGTATCAGGACATGGTACATTAAACATATTCCAATTAAATTTTCCTGCATCAATAACTTTTCTATAAAATTCATTGTACTTGTGATAGACATCTCCTTTCAAGAAATAAAGGTTTCCATCTGAATGCCGAAAAACTGAGTTTATATTATCAGGAACCCCAGGAAATTCTTCTTTAATGTTACCTCTCCTTTTTATTTGCTCATCCATATCATCAAAAAGTACAAAGGATGTTTGATTAAACAACACATAGCTTTGACCTGTATACGTCTGAAACATGGCGTTAACCTTAATATTTTGAGGTAGATTTAACTGAATGTTTCTAGCCACTGTAATTCCGGGAAACGAAACGGCGAAAAATTTACCCTCGCTTTCTGCTATTAACGACCCTGCAGTGTTTTGATAAATATGTGAAATCTGTTTTATTTCTTTCGGTAAATAATTTTTCAAATCTTCGGCTGTTGGAATTTTTCCATCAACTAAATTAAATTTCCAAAGTAAATTTCCTTTTATAATATACATGTGATATGCTGTGAACTCTGGTGTATATGCCAGAAACAGAATATCAGGTACTTTCACATCACACAAGTTTATAGATTTTTCTATGGATGTAACTATGGTTGTGTCAGGCTTTTTCGTATACATTGTTGTTGGTTTCTTTGTATATGGGGTTATCAGACGCGTTGGTTTCTTTGGGGCATGTGGATTGGATACATATTTATTTTTAAGACCATATAGAGCGGTCATACCTGCGATATCATCTTCACCTAATCCGCTAACATCTTCCGAATACCATGGGTACATAAGTGCATGTTCATCACTAGAATGACCCAAGCCCAGCGCATGACCTAGCTCGTGCGTGAGTACATTAAGGAAATTTGTTTTTTCAGAGTTTTTAGACATGTTCTGTGTATAACCCCAATTTTCGTCTATATCCATATGAACCTCAACACATGACCCATCTATCGCAGGAAAATATCCGTGCGCCAATACTCCTCCAGAACCATCAAACGAGTATGGACAGATGTCAGATCCTTGACAGTCTTTACGAAAAGGATGTCTCCGTTTACTCATTTGTATTGTAATATCAGGTTTACCCATAAACGGATATGGTACATGTCTAAATTTTAAAACTGATGCTTGAGCCCATATATCAAATGCTATTTTAGCCATTGCTAATTGTTCAGGAATAGCCAGTGGAAAATACCAATTTAATTCTGTTTTATTCCACCTTGTCCTTACTGAATAATTTTCAGGTTCTGGGCATCGGGGTCTGCGTATTAATTCTAAAGTTTCATTATTAGCTTTTCCATCTACCGGTAAATTATATCTCTCCTGAAATTTGACTATAGTATCTGGGTAATTAGTAAGAGATTCATTTGTTGTGTATTTATATTTTAATAAAAATTTTTTAATTTCCTCTTCACCATCTATTCTGCGCATTAATTCAACAGTTTCATTATTAGGTTTTCCATCTACCGGTAAATTATATCTTTCCTGGAATTTAACTAAAGCTTCTTTGTAATCGGTAAGAGATTCATCTGTTGCATATTTATATTTCAATAAAAAAATTTTAATTTCATCATCTGTAGCATCCTCTGTTGCTACAAAGCACAATAACATAAAAAAGTATACCACCCGCATAGCTGTCTGCTTAGTGACTAATGTAATTTTCTCATTGTATGCTGCTTATATACAACGTGACGTTTGATGTGATAGCGTAATGTTTGACGTGACAACAATGATGTATTGGATGTCAAAGTGTAGCTCCCATCTTGACGAAGGATGAAATGTTACTTTTGGTGTATCCTGTACATAATATACATTAATGCCTTTTGAGCATGTTACTTTTGATCCGCCCTGTATATAATAGATAAAGCCTTTCGAGCATGTTTGTTACCCACCCTGTATATACCTAATAGACGTTAAGGCCTTTTGGTCACTTTTCACGTGTCATATGTCACCCGTCATATGTCAGACCCCCCATTGGTCAGGGGGCGAGGCCATCCTGTATAAGGCCTTTCGGGCATGTTACTCACCCTGTATAAGGCTCTCATGTTACTTTATATCCGCCCTGTATATAGAAGTCGTTAAGGCCTTTCGAGCATCCCCCTGTATTTTCACCCTATAATAAGGCCCTTATGTTACTTTTCATCCACCCCGTATAAGAAAATGATACTTTTCATCAACCCTGTAGGAGCGCGTGCTTTTCGAGTAAATTTCCAACCTTTTCAGACCTTAGATTTCCTTATGGAGATTCCCATGTTAAAATCGCGAAAATGGTCGGGAATCAGTGCTGAATAGCGAGTAAATTTTTTAGAGTAAATTTCCGACCTTTCCAGGCCTTAGCTTTTTTTGATGATTTTCTTATGGAGATTCCCATGTTAGCGCCTCCACCAATAGGCTGAACCGGTGTTGTACAATTACTACAATTTTGGGTGAAATTGTGTTGCATTGTATTCTAAGGTTTCGATTTAAATTGGTGTGTTTTCTAAATTGGCATCTCAGAACCATATAATGTGTTTTGGAAGCATTGAGCATCAGCTTGCTCTTAACTAGATACGGAATGATTTTATTATTGAGGTGTCGTTCAATTCGTTTAAGTGCAAGATCCACTATCCTTGCTGTTTGAACTAGACAGACGTCATCAGCATACAGTGCCCTGAGGTTATCACTGTACAGAGGGAAGTCTGCCGTAAACAGCGAGTACAGGGTGGTGGAAATTACCGAGCCTTGCGGTACTCCTGCCGACACAGTATAGGGTCCTGTTCCGGAATTGCCTATTTTCATATGAAACTGCCTGTATTTAAGATATGAGTTTAAAAGTAATACTAAATACCCTGGAATGCCGAGCTCCATTAACTTGAAAATTAGTCCGGGAAGCCAGACAGAGTCAAAGGCTTTCCTGATGTCGAGTGAAACCAGGATCGCTGGTTGTTTGTCCCTGAAGCCTTCCCGTGCATAGTTTAGCACTCTAATTAGTTGGGAGGGGCAGCCATGCTCCACCCTAACGTCAGTATTGTTTTCTATTTTAGTTACTGTTGTCCTCTTTTTTTTTTAAGTCGTCTAGTTATACCCCATAAGTTTGTTTCCCCTGGTGTGAGGCTTATGAGATAGTTATTCCAGTATTCGTTTCTCAGTATTGTTATTTCGTCATTTATTTGCTTTTGTAGTTCTAGCATCTTGTCTTTGTACGAGTAGTCTAGTGTCTTTTGCCAGTCCTTCCTCGCTCTATTCTTTTCTTTGATTTTGTCTAGTATTTCGTCAGGTAAATTGTCTGTTTTATTATGCATTTTAACCTTCTTCGTAGTCAAGTCTCGTGCTTCAGTAATGATCTTCTGCAGTTCAGTAAGTAGATTGTCAAGTTCGTCATTGTTATGTATTTGGTCAACACAAGTCAGGTTGTTATTAATGTATGTTCTGAAGTGTGACCAATGAGTTGATTTAAAATGAAAGCGTGTCTTGGTGTTATGGTTAATTTTAATTAGTATTTGTATAGGGTCATGGTCCGAAGATAGTTCTTTCAACGTTCTAATTCTGTGTAAAGTGTTTATGTTTTTACCAATCGCAATGTCCAGTGTGCTCGGTTTATCCCCCGAAAAAGGGTAATAAGTAGGATTGTTGGTACAGAAGACATTGCAATTGGTATTTTCGCAGAAAATACGGAGAACATTTCCATTCGCGTTCGCCACAGTACAGTTAGAGTCCCATTCAGGATGCTTACTATTTAAATCCCCAACTATCAGCACTTTGGCATGCTGTTGAACAAGTTGTGTGAGATCATTATTGGAAATTTTGTTTCTTGGCGAATTATAAGCACCAATTATAACGATTTTGTTCTCAATGAGTACCGAGATGTGTTCAATAGAGGATTCTCGTTTTTTTAAGATTTTGTGTGTTATATTTTTTTTAATTGCTAATATCAATCCACCACCAAACGTGTCTCTATCCAATCTGTGTATTGAATATAATGCATTTCGAAATTTTATGTTATTAGTCGGATTTAAAAATGTTTCCGCTAAAAATAGGATGTCTGGTTTGTATGAATTTAAAAACTGTACAATATCGTGACTTCAGACTTAACCCCTCTTACGTTAGCATAAATAATATTAAGACTACCATCAATATATGTACCTGTACTCCCCATAGCTTTAGAAGTTATAACTGTCGATACTCTGAACAAACCTATCATGGATCATGAATTTGTCAAGTTTAGTACTTGCCTTAAGTAGATCATTGTATAAATCTGTGACGGCCCTGGTCAACTCCTCCAGATTTATAATTTCATTCAGTTTGTAGAACATATTGTTAAGATGCAGCATCTGGTCCATGCTGTCTCTATGGGTAGTTTGTGTGGACGGAATCGTGCGGTGTTGAGCGTCAGTCGTCGTGGCTGGAATACTGTTGCTGGATTGTTGTCTTAACGTAGGGAATTCGTCTTGGCTGTTCACATTTGGGTGTCTGTTAGTGATGTCAACGTAGTCCCTTCTCTTCTCTACCCACGGATTTATTTTGGGTAAAGGAGCTTCCACATATTTGTTGTTGGGTTTGTTTTTGGTAGCCCTTCTTTCTTCAAGGTGTTCTATTCTTTTAAGGTATACCGGGCAATTGTCAGAGTTCGCGGGATGGCTACCCTGACAGTTACAACACTTGGCCGGTTCAGATAGTGGTTTCTTGCACTCCGCTGTTCTATGAGGTCCAGCGGATTTCATGCAGACAGAAGAGCGACCACAGTTTGTTGTAGCGTGTCCCCATTGCTGACAATTGTGACATTGGATGATTGATTTTTTTGTTCTTCTCAGCTCCCAGGTGACACGGGTACTCTCGATTATTCTGACGTTTTTGTTCAAGTAGTCTAAAGTAATGGATGGTGCTGTAATTACCAGAAATAGGGGTCTTCCTTTGGTGGTCATTCTATATACCTATTTTGTATTAATTTAATAGTATTTTGCCATGTCTTCTTTGATGTCATCCGGTTCTACATCACTGGCCAGGCCTCTTAGAACGAACGCATGTGATTTATCATCCTTCTTTGAGTATGTGTGAAACTGTACTTTTTCGTTGACAAGTCTATCTTTGAAGTTTTCATGATCGTTCTCCTCATGTGTAAATATAACAACAGATTTGTTGTTGTATTTAACTTCGAATTTCCCTTTTAAATCGTGTTTAAGAAGTTGTACAATTTGTTTGTGTTCCTTTATGCAGCCGTCGATCACAATAGGAGGGCATACCTTGGAAGTGGCAGTCTTCTCTTTATTAGGAGGAGGAGGAATATCTTTATTTTTGTAGGTGGCAGAAGTCCTTTTAACAGTTTCCGCCGCTTTTTTTTGGTTTCTTTTCCTTTTTTGTTCTGTTGTTCTTCCTCTATGTTGCTGTCCTTTTCTTCAACCTCTTCTTCTGACAATGAGTCGTAGGTATTCTCCATTGGTATTGTGGTGGCTTTATTCGCCATTTTGGAAATGAGATTAGCATAGGAAACGGTTTTTTTTGGTTTGACAAAAGCGTCAATGTCCATTTCCACGTTATCCGGTTGTACTTTGTCGATTGTGATTTCGTCTAGTGACTCCTGAAAGTTCATTACTTTTCCTATTATTTTTTTGTTGGATTTGGTTAATTTTTGATATTGAGAAACGAATTTATCAATATCGGTATCCTCGTCAATCTGTTTATCAACCAGGGAGGAAGGGCGGAATCTTATCGATCTACTCTGTTCTTGTAGATCTTTATCCACTTGATCGCTCCAGCTAGTAGACAAATCATTCGCATGTATTTGTGCTTGCGTGACTTGTTGGAGGATTTTGTCTGGGCCTTCTGGGGAAGAGATGTCTTGAATATCTTCAGAGTCCATTCTTACGTCCGGTTTGTTGGTAACATTTGATTCCGTACACTGTTTACCACTTTCGACACACCTTTTGTCACTTTCGATACACTTTTCAACTTTTTCCATGCACCTTTTATTGCTTTCGATACACTTTTCAAGTTGTTTAGGAAAAGTGTAGTCGATTAGATTCTCTTCGGAGGTGTTGGGGGATACTGGAGCACCGCACAGCGACGAAGAGTTAGAATCTTCTAGTAATACCGGGCTTTCGATACACTTTTTATTAAAACTTGGGTATACGGTCTTAGACTTTTTAGTGCAATGTGTTGCATCTATAGAAGTATCACTTGATGTGTAATTTGATTCAAAGCGGTTTTCTAAGCTCTATGCATTTTTGTTGTTGGGTAGCTGGTGCGAGAAGATAATAGTGGTCTCAGGATGCGCATCGACCTGGTGCTCAGACTTATCTTTATTTTCAACGTTGACGAATGCTATTTGGTAGTTGCTTTGAATCGCTTTTCTGCTTTCTATGAGATTGTTCTTCTTCTCCCTAACACGATCTATTTGTTTTCTAAAGTGATCTTCGCCTTCAGTTTTATTATCGTGAGAGGTGCCTGGAGAGATTTCCATACACCTTTTTAGTGATATATCGTCACGATCCTCTTCACTTGCTTCGGAAATTATTTTCTTTTGTTTGCTGCTAGTGAAATCTTCCCATTTAATGTTTTTTAACTTTTCCCTGGTTTTCGTGGTTGCCACGGGGAATTTAGGTTTTTCAACTTTTTTTTTGAAAGAGTGTGTGCTCCTACCTTTTGTTTTGATTGATTTCTTGGAGGTGTAGTCACTCACTTTCTCGTGCACTTGATACAACTGTTTGAGATTTTCTGGATGGAAGTGATCTGGAGATAGGCTAATAATATTTTATATTTTTTTCCTTAAGTTTAGAGTGTATTGTGTAGGTTCACCATTGTTAGCATTCCCCGCCACGTCGGGGATGGTAAGTTTTATTCCACTTATAATTCTGCGGTTTTTTATTAATTCAAACTTTTTAAACACTGTTTATATATTTTTTTTAACTTTTGAAGTATAAAAAAAAATCAGATAGGTTAATTGATTCCTAAACGCACGTCCGCACAGGACAGACTCAATAGAATATAAATCTTTATTGTTCAAAAATTCTTTACAGTAAAATCATATGGAAGGTAATAACATATCACTATTTACTTCATTGAAAGGACTCCTCCAATGAACAATAGCTCGCGACCATGCCGCTCCGCCGGTGTTAGGGCTCCATTAATGCCTTTCATATCTATCCAGATTCCCCTAGTTTTAGGCTCCTTGCTTCCGCATCATCCGTATGTTGTGGTAGTTTATGACATATAATCAGGCCGTTCGAACTAAACTATTTAGATTCCCACAGAGATTTTGTTGAAATGTCTTTGAAAAGCTTACGAAAAACAGAGTCACATTTTAAAGGCTTGCAGTCAGCTTGCAGATTAGACCAGGGATCCAGACGGAATCGAAGGCTTTACTAATGTCAAAAGAAACGAGAATCGAGGGGTGTTTATTTCTAAACCCCTCTGTGAAATCTCATTGTTATTTTAACTAATTATTGTCTTTAATTTTGGTATTTGTATTCAACGTGGCAACGCTGCACACATAGGGGTCCTCATATTAGGTACCGCCGCATTGTGCAGGGAGAATGAGGTTGAATGTCTCAATAGCAACAAGTAGTACAAGTATTGTAGTATATTTTGTAATGATATAATTAAAGGTTAATCCAACAGTTTAGTATCATTTAATAAATCAATTGAACCAGCTCTAAGGTTAAAATCGAGTGAATAGTTTACCAACGCGATAAACATCACGAGAATAAACAAAATTGGTCCTTCGCAGCAAGATACCTATTCAGTTCAACAAAAATCAACAAAACCACACAGTTCATCAGAAAAATACCTAAATCGAAATCAACAAGGAAGTTGTGAATACTCGGTGAGTCTATTCCAATTTACCATTTTACTCCTACAAATTCTTCCAAATCACAATAAATATTTTATAGCCTTCAACTGAACTACAATTTCAAATCTTAGTTACGAATCAAAATTTTATTTCCTATCAAATTATCAAGTTCATTAAAATAATCATAAATATTATTTAGCAAGCGGAATCACTATATCGGGTTAGGTATACGGTGTACTACAATTTACAGAGGAAGGTCTGGGGCGACCGCGACGGTCGGCTTGTTTACATTCTTTGCGGCTTGTTGTTTACACTTTTTGCTCGGATTTCTACCTTTGTTATTCGCATACATATTATATTGTATATTTTCTTCCCTTAATTTTTGGAAATATACAGGGTTTGACAATAGTTTCTATAATTTAATTTACTATATATTATAATGTCTGATAACGGCGACGAACAACAAGGAGTCATTATGAGATTGATTGCTCGTCGTGGTCAATTAAAGGCACAATTAACACGGTTTAAAAAATTTATAAATGAACCAAACAATCACACAAAATTTCAAGAAATCGCGACGCGACTTCAGAAAATCGAAATTACTTTTGATGAATTTAATTCAGTGCAATCCGAGTTAGAAATGTGTGATGAGGAAGCGCAAGGTGAAGAGAGAACCACGTTTGAAGACGAGTTTTATGAACACGCTTCGAAAGCCAAACAAATTTTAGATGAATTTCAACGTTACCAAAATCAAATGAATATGCAACAAAACACAAACCTAGGTGCACAGCCTTCCACAGCAGGACAAACGTTTAATGTTAAACTTCCTCCTTTGAGCTTACCAGAATTTGATGGTTCTTATGACAAATGGTCAACATTTTCAGACTCCTTTACGGCATTAATTCACAATAACCCCAGCCTATCAAACGTTCAAAAATACTATTACTCACAAGCTTCTCTGAAAAAGGAAGCATGTCACGTCATTGAGTCATTGGAAATTACTGATTCAAATTACACGGTGGCGTGGAGCTTATTACAGGATCGATATCAAAACAAAAAACTCATTATTAAAAACCATACACAACAAATTTTTGATTTACCTAACATCAATAAAGACTCGTTCAATTCGATGCGGTCATTTTTAGATAACTTTCAAAAACACTACCGAGCTCTTAAAAATTTAAATGAACCTGTGGAGTCATGGGGTACAATCTTAATACATTTATTACTTTCTAAACTAGATATAAATACAAAACGGGAATGGGAAGTCAAAACCAAGGACATCATCTCTCCGCAAATTGATATGTTTATTAGTTTCTTGACAGAAAGATGCCAGGTTCTGGAATCAATAAGCAATAAACCCAATGTTCAGAATTATCAATCGGTCAATAATCGCAAGGTCGCTGTAACCACAGTGCAGTCAAATGTTTCAGTCAATAAGCCTTGCATCTTCTGTAAGAGTAGTAAACACCTTATTTACTTCTGTAAATTATTTCAAAATTTGCCAGTACCCTCTAGGATACAAGAAATCCGAAAACTAAAGGCTTGTACGAATTGTTTGCGTTCAGGACATATCAGTCAGGATTGCAAATCAGGTACGTGTCGTATATGTCAAAACAAACACAATTCTTTATTGCACTTACCTAAACAAACCTCTATGAACAATGATCAATCAACTTCAAATAGACATCCATCAAGCGATAGCCAACAGACTGCTCTCTCAGATAATTCAAACTTAGTTCAAGTCTCAAATGAAACGAATTCAAATTCAAGCACTACAATTCTTGATACTACTATAATTTCTTGTTCACAAAACACGAATAGTGCCACAAACCCACAAGATCATGACAACACGCTTGTGATCTTATCAACAGCTCTTGTTAAGATTTTTGATAACGAAAACAAACCTATTATCTGTAGAGCTTTATTGGATGGAGGCTCGCAGTCAAACTTCATCACTAACAATTTATTCAAGCGGTTAGGTCTCAAATCCTTCAAGGTCAACACTCACGTTATTGGCATTAGTGGGCAATCATTTGACATTTCTCTCATGACAAGGGCTAAAATTAAATCGTCTACTTCAACTTTCCAAACTAATCTCAATTTTTTAATCACCAATCAAATCACAGGAAATACACCCCAAACCAGTTTTGATTCGTCTTTTTTAAAGATTCCAACAGACGTAAGGTTAGCAGATTCCACATTCAATATATCAAATGAAATCGACATTCTTCTAGGCGCAGGAGTGTTTTATAATTTATTATTAGCTGGTCAGATTGGGTTCGGTGATAATCGACCTATTTTGCAAAACACTAAACTGGGCTGGATAGTAGAAGGTCCCTGTAAGTATTCCTTAGCACAAAATAGCATTTTTTGTAATCTATCCAAGGCTTCCAATATTGATAAACAAATCGAATAATTTTGGCTCCTCGAGGATTGTCACTCCACGGACTTAATTCATTCACGCGAAGAGATTGAAACTGAAGAACATTTCAAATCGTCTTTCCAACGTGATAAATCTGGCAATTTCATAGTTCGTTTACCCTTTCAAGACAACTGCAAGGAGTTAGGTGAATCTCAGCAGATGGCTATTCAACGATTTTTGTCTCTAGAAACCAAAATGTCCAAAAACGCAGTTTTACATGATAAATACTCTCAGTTCATGGACGAATACCTACAAATGGGGCACATGTCAGAAATATCATCCTCCGAAGTCTCCAAACAAACATCAAACTACTTTCTTCCACACCACTGTGTGATGAAAGAGTCCTCTGCAACAACCAAATTGCGTGTTGTATTCGACGCAAGTGCGAAAACAACGACAAATCTCTCACTCAACGACGTACTTAAAACAGGTCCTTGTATACAAGAGTCGATATTCTCCATTCTCCTTCGGTTTCGGACCCATGAAATAGTATTTACGGCGGACATTGCAAAAATGTATCGTTGCGTGAAAATGCACGAACAAGATCAAATGTACCAACAGATAGTATGGCGTTCAAAACCATCAGATCCTCTTCGCTTATATAAATTAAATACAGTTACATATGGCACCAGCCCAGCATCATTCCTGGCAACAAGATGTCTCAAACAGCTGGCTCTCGAGAACATGTCGTCGTTTCCTGAAGCTTCCCAATCAATTTCACACGACTTCTATATGGACGACTGGCTTTCAGGTACTAACGATGTCGAGAGAGCCACTCTACTAATAACAAACGTCAAAGAAATCCTAAGTTCGGCAGGGTTCCATCTGAGACAACGGGCATCTAACGATGAGAGCATTCTAAACGATCTTCAAGATAAAGGAAACGAATCCAGCATACAATATAAAATCAAGGATAATCAAAACTCAAAGACGTTGGGTACAAGATGGGATTCTTCAAACGACGTGCTGAAATATGTTACGAATAATAATAATCATGTCGTGTTTACCAAACGCACAATACTATCTATTATAAGCCAAATATTTGACCCTCTCGGACTAATCAGTCCTGTAATTACTAAAGCCAAATTATTCATGCAACGCCTATGGCAGTTGAAAACAAATTGGGATGATCCAATTCCTAGCGATTTACTAATTTCTTGGACACAATTCTACAATCATATCAATTCTTTAAATGACATAGAGCTTCCCAGGCAAGTTCTCATAAAGCATGCAATTCAATTAGAAATCCATGTATTTTCAGATGCTTCTCAATCCGCTTACGGAGGATGCGTTTATTTTCGATCCATAAATTCATTAGGTCAAATCATGGTTAAATTAAGCTGCTCAAAATCTCGCGTAGCCCCTCTGAAAACAATATCCCTTCCGCGCCTGGAACTATGTGGAGCTCTTTTAGCTGCCCAGCTAGCTCAAGCAGTTATAAATGCAATCAAAAGAAACTACCAGGTGTATTTTTGGTGCGATTCAACAATTGCTCTAGCGTGGATTCGTTCGGATCCTAGCCGTCTTAAAACGTTTGTTGCTAACCGCGTAGGTAAAATACAAAATCTGTCTGAGCCGTTTCAGTGGCGATATGTGCCAACCAATTTAAACCCCGCCGATTACGTATCTCGTGGAACCAATCCAAATGATCTGAAACAATTACACATGTGGTTCAACGGACCAGACTTTTTATATCATAATGAAGAGAATTGGCCTATTTTAAAAACAATATTATGCGAAAACGAGTTGCCTGAAACTAAATCAACAACCATAACGTTATCCAGCACCACTACTGAAAAAAATCAATTAATAACGAAATATTCTTCATATAATAAACTCATACATGTAGTTGCTTACCTACTTCGATTCAAATCAAACTGTCTCCAAACTTCCAAGGAATTAAGAATAACTGGCAATATCTCGGTAAACGAACTAGATAAAGCTATTCAAACTGTCGTTAAAATTGTCCAACGTGAAGAGTTTCAACAAGAAATCAATTCTCTGAAGAAAACTAATTCAATTCCGCGAAATAGTAAATTGATATCTCTAGATCCGTTTCTGGACGAATCCAATATCCTGCGAGTAGGAGGACGTCTAAAAAATTCATATCTAGACTTTGAGAACAAACATCCCATGATAATTCCTTCCAAACACCATTTTACAAACATCCTTGTCCGTCATGAACATTTCAAGAATCTGCATGCTGGTCCTCAAACATTACTATCCATAATCCGTCAAAGGTTTTGGCCACTAAGCGGTAGACGAACAGTAAGAGGTTTGTTAAGAAAATGCGTTGTATGTTTCCGTGTAACACCATCGATTACTTATCAAAAAATGGGCGACTTACATCCCTCACGAGTAAGACCTTCAAAACCATTTCTGACATGCGGAGTTGATTATGCCGGACCATATACCATAAAAAATAGTTACTTAAGAAATACTAAATCAATTAAGGTTTATCTATGTATATTTGTCTGTTTTGCTTCTAAGGCCATGCACCTCGAGTTAGTCAGCGATTTAACTACGGATGGGTTCCTGAAGGCATTCAAGAGATTCGTCTCCAGACGAGGTCTCTGTAGAGACATTTACTCCGATAACGCTACTAATTTTGTTGGCGCGAAAAACGTACTTAATTATATCAATAATCCTACATTCCAGACCTTTCTCACAGAAAACCGTGTAACGTGGCATTTCATTCCAACGCGCTCTCCGCATTTCGGAGGGCTATGGGAGTCAGCGGTTAGACTCACAAAATTTCATTTGAAAAGAATGTTGAATAATAGCTTACTTAGTTATGAAGATCTTTACACATTGCTAGTTCAGGTGGAGTCTATAATAAATTCCCGACCTCTTGTTCCTCTTACCGAAAATCCAGATGATTTTGATACCTTGACACCGGGGCACTTCTTAATTGGTAGTTCGTTACTGTCGCTACCTGAAGTTCCTGTCGACGACTCTAAACTTAATTACAACAACCGATACAAACAGATGCAACTCCTGTTTCAACAATTTTGGACAAGGTGGTCGCGCGACTACTTACACACATTGCAACAAAGATACAAATGGCAGCATCCAACTGATATCTTCAAGGTTGGACAGTTAGTGCTCTTGCAAGACAACACGCCTCCGCTCCAGTGGAAAATTGGGCGAATAAGTGAAACACATCCTGGAGAAGACGGAAACATTCGTGTAGTGACAGTCAAAACCGGTACAAATTACTTTAAACGTGCTGTGTCTAGGTTAAGTGTCCTTCCAATTGAAAATGAACAATAATAATGATTTCTTAGACTTATATTTTAAAAGGTACGACCTTTCAAGGCCGGCAGCTATGTGAAATCTCATTGTTATTTTAACTAATTATTGTCCTTAATTTTGGTATTTGTATTCAACGTGGCAACGCTGCACACATAGGGGTCCTCATATTAGGTACCGCCGCATTGTGCAGGGAGAATGAGGTTGAAGGTCTCAATAGCAACAAGTAGTACAAGTATTGTAGTATATTTTGTAATGATATAATTAAAGGTTAATCCAACAGTTTAGTATCATTTAATAAATCAATTGAACCAGCTCTAAGGTTAAAATCGAGTGAATAGTTTACCAACGCGATAAACATCACGAGAATAAACACCCTCCCTCGCGTAGTTCAACACTCTGATGAGTTGGGAGGGGCATCCGTGCTCCGCCTTAAATCCGAACTGTTCCTCCGGAATTAACTTCAAGCAGTTTACCGTATTTTCCAGCCTACTTAATATCACTTTGTCCATAATTTTAGCGAGGTTACTTAGGAGTGAAATTGGGCGATAATTTTCAATAGAGTTCCTACCTTGCGGCTTCTTTGGTACTGGAATAACGTTGGCCATTTTCCATGCTTCTGGATAATATCCCGAACTCAGTATGTAATTAATTATTAATACTAGGAGTGCTATTATTTTAGGAGGAAGGTTTTTAATTAATATGTTATGTACCTCGTCCCTACCAGGTGCAGTCTTTATTCTTAATTGTCCAATTATTTTGTAAAGTTCTTTCTTTGTTGTTAGAGTATTATTAGGGAGAGAATGATTTAATGTTTTTAATTTATTAAATTGATCAATTATTTTATCATGTTCCTCGTTGGAGGGCATGGTATTGATAAAACTTTTTTGGAAGTATTCTCCGAACGCTCGTGCTATGTCTCTCTCGTTTGTTATGGTATTTCCATTGTCGTTGATTTTTGTAACTGTTTGTCTTTTCTTTCGTAGTTTTTTCATGATTCCCCATAGATTTAAGTCCATGGGGTCCAAGTTTTCAAGAAGTGTGTTCCATTTATTGTTTCTGTGTTTAGTTATGTCTGTGTTAATTTCTTTTTGTAAGTCTAACATAAGGTTTTTGTAAGTCAGATCTCCTGTCCTTTGCCAGTCTTTTCGGGCTTTGTTTCGTTGTCTAATTTTATCTATAATTTCGTCGGGAAGTATGTCCGTCTTACCACTTATTGTCACTGTTTTTGTCGTCGCGTCTCTAGCTGCAGTAATGTTCGTTTGTATGTCGAGAATTGTCGTGTCAAGCATCTCGATTTTGATTATATTTCTAGTATTGTTGTTAAGGAAGTTTCTGTATTGTGCCCAGTTAGTAGTTTTAAAGTCGTGATATGTTTTGTGAATGATATTTGTCTTGTGTTGAAGTTTTATTATTAGTTGTATGGGGTCATGGTCAGATGCTAGAGCATTTATTGTTCTAAGTCTTTTGATCGCGTCAATGTTTTTACCGATTGCAATATCCAAAGTACTCGGTGAATCACCTGTAAAAGGATAGAAGGTTGGATTCGGAGTGCAATCTGTATTGTCACAGTACGTTCGGAGAATCCTCCCATTGAGATTACTTTGCTTACAATTGTCATCCCAGTCAGAATGTTTACAATTTAGATCACCTATGATAAGAACTTTGTTCGCTGTATTGAATATGTTGTCAAGATCCTTTGCAGCGATCCTGTTATTTGGAGGGTTGTAAGCTCCTACTATGAGGATTTTATTATTAATCAAAACAGGTATGTGTTCTATTGAGGTTGAGATTTGATTTAATATTTTGTATAACATGTTAGGGAATGATGTGCATTAAACAAAGAATTTATATCAACTGCTATATATTTCAAGAAAATAATATTTTAAACAACAGCACGTAACATATTCGTCATTTTATTTGTCATCACCGTTAATTGCCATACCAAAGCGCACCAGGACCGGCCCGAACTCTAACAATCGGCCTTCCTGTTGGATCTGGTGTCCTCGCCAGTTGTACTTTATCCTTGAGCACCTGAAGTTTTCCTAAAACAGTAAATAGAGTAGTAAAATTTAATAAAACTTGTTCCAATCACAAAGGTGGAGCTATTTATTCATCTCCTATCACGTGTCCTTTGTTACCACGTATACCTATCACACAATATTCTTACCACTATGAACTTTGTTACCATAGTCCTTATACAAATTACTTTATGGTCACTCGTGTCTTCCTCGTGTGATCTCAGTTACCACATAACACTTTTTTTCTCATGTGCACAAGTTACCACATATCATTTCGTGCCATGATCCTCGTTACCACAGCAACATAAACATTGTGTCATTTGTTGCCACAACCACATCGAACTTTTCTGTTATATTCATATTTTCTTATTTATTTCTTTTTATATATTTTTTCGCAATAGCTTAGTTAAAGGAGCAACAATTTCGGCATGTCCTTTCAAAAATTTCCTAAAATAAGAGCTAAGGCCTAAAAATTGTCTAACTTCATGTATATTTGATGGATCTTTGAAATTCATAACTGCTTGAACCTTATGATCACTTGGCCTTATTCCTACTTCAGAAATTTCATATCCGAGGAAATTAACGAAAGGTTGAAGGAAGGAACATTTATTGATATTTAGTTTTAGATTGGTGTTTGAGAATATTTTAAGAACTTGTTCTAAAATCTCCAATCCTTCATCAATAGAATCTGTTGGTATTAATATGTCGTCCAAATATACAATAACCTTGTCAAATCGCAATTTACCTAACACATTATGTACCATTCTTTGAAAAGTGGCCGGTGCATTAGCCAATCCAAATGGCATCCTAACAAACTCATACTCACCATCAGGGGTGACAAAAGCTGTTTTATGAATTGATTCCGGCGCAACTGGTACTTGATAGTACCCTTGAGCCATATCAAGATTGGTAAAATATTTTTTGCCGCGTAATCTGCTAATTAAGTCTTCAATATTTGGCAAGGGATATTTATCTTTTATTGTAACCGAATTTAATTTTCTATAGTCTACACATAATCGAAAATCCCCAGTTTTCTTTTTAACTAATACCACCGGGCTCGAAAAATTTGAGGAAGATTCCCTAATTATTCCCCCCTTTAATAGATCATTTACTTTTTCTCTAACAAGACTTCTTTCGAATTCTGAAAGTCTGTAAGGCTTATGTGTGACCGGATTTTGTGAAGAAAGCTCAATGTTTAGTTTAACGTTCGTGTTTTCTCCTAGTTCTAACGTATCTCGTGCAAAACAATTGTGATATTTGTGCAATAAGGTGAAAAGGTTCTTTTGTTCATTATTATTTAACATGCCACATTTAATTTGCTCTGTTTCCAAAGAGAGGACAGTAAGGTCGACGATTTCTTCTAATATCATAATTTTATCAGGAACAACTATTTGCAACCCACTCACTAGTAGATCTCCCTCTTCTAAACACATTGGCGTTGAATATAAATTAGTGATATTAAGCGTTTGGATCGGCCCGTTTATGAATCCCCATGTATAATCAACATTCGATTGTCTTTAAAAATTATTTTAGCAGGTACAAATACAATTTTATCAATACAATTTAAAGTTACCAATATGCGTTTACTACTGTACCCAAGTATGTGCGTTTGATTATAAACTTTAATGGGTATCCTGTCACGAGTTGTTGAATTATTTATTACATTATTTCTGGACAATTCTACTTTGTTTCCCTCTACTTTAAGCATGACATTTTCTGAGTTAATTACTGGCTGTCCTATAATTATATCACACTGATTTAAGTCGGTTGACACAAATATAATTGGCGTATTAATTTTAATATTACCTATCTCCAACTCTTATTCGGACATTCCATCCGGTAAAGTTAACCCGTTCCCAAAACCTCTAACATAAATATTACAACTACTTAAATTTATACCTAATCTTTTTGCTACTGAAATGTGAGCAACATTTATTTGACTACCTGTGTCGATATACCCTTCAAAAGTTACACCACTTATAGTTACTAAAATATTATAAATCGAATTCAACACTTGCCCTTGTAATATCTTCACATTCTTGATGTTGGTGTTGTTTTTGGACCAGCACTGATTGGAGGAATGACCCCGTTTTCCACACATAGTGCAGCTGCTAAAAGTGCTCCAGGTGGCCCCCTTTGTTGCAATTGGTACCTACATCGAATCGCTGCCGCCGCCAATGGAACACTGCTTGACATTCTATTTTCTCTTGTTACTTTTGACGGACAATGTCTTGCTTTATGACCCGTTTTTCTACATAGATAACACCTCAAATCCGTCGAAGAGATGACCGGCTTAAAGTTATCGTTCCAATGCATAGTGGTGGTCATGCTGTCAATTTTGCTTAAAAATCCATAAAACAATTCATTTGGATCTTGATAATTACCGGCTTTTGCATTACCCTGCATTTCTACTGGTAATCCATCTATAACGCAAGAAACTGCTTTCGTTCCAGTAAATGAGCATTTTTTTAACAACATATTTTTCGAATAAAAATAATGCATTATTGTTTCTGTTTTCAGTTTTTTTCTATTCAGCATTTGTTTTAATAAATCTGCATAATAGGTATGTGAAGGAAATGCATGCATAATAGCCTCTTTCCATTCAACCCACGTGAGATCATAGTTTGTTAGCTCATTATACCATATTTTCGCCAGGCCTCTAAGCCGAGAGAGCATACTAAAAGATTTCATTGCGTCGTTCCAGTTGTTGATTTCTCCAATTTGTTCGATTTTATGTAACCAATTAGTTGCTGTTGTTTCAAGGCTTTCAGGATCAAACAACGGTATCAAATCAGCTTTTCCGGTATATTTTTGCATATTGTCAACATTAAGTGCCTCACTATTTTGTTTAATAATTTGACTAACCTTCTGATTTACTAGTCGGTTTACCTCTGACATTGTAACAATTTGTCGGCATTTCTTCTTTGGCAGTTTCACGTAACAACCAGCTTCGTTTTCACTATCACTCATTTTCACCACTACTTGTACACAATAACTATGAAAATTACTGGTTTGAAATTTATTCGATTCCACTTCTGAAATGTTAGGGAATGATGTGCATTAAACAAAGAATTTATATCAACTGCTATATATTTCAAGAGAATAATATTTTAAACAACAGCACGTAACATATTCGTCATTTTATTTGTCATCACCGTTAATTGCCATACCAAAGCGCACCAGGACCGGCCCGAACTCTAACAAACAATTGTTTGTGAATAAGTAAAAGCATTCCCCCCCCCCGTGAGTGATCCTATCTATTATATGTAGGTTATAGTTTGAGTTTCTTATTTTAATAAGTTTTCCAGGATTTAGGTATGTTTCCCCAAAAAATAAAATGTCTGGCTTGAACTGTTATAGAAAATGAGAGATTTCATTTATTTTAGTTCCCATGCCCTTATATTACTATATATGATGTTTAAGTTGCCTTTAATATGTGTATCTGTATCCCGCATAGCTTAGAAATTGTAAATGTCAATGTTCTGAACGAATTTATTATATGTCATAAATTTCTCCAGTTTTGTACTTGCCTTTGACAGCATGTTGTAGAGGTCAGTGACAGCCCTTGTCATCTCGTCTAGATTGATGAGCTCGTTCAGCTTTACGAAGATCGAGTTCAGGTTGATCATTTTGCTGATTTCATCAGTTTGAGGGAGTTGTGGTGTTGGTGGCTGGAGAGAAGTTGGATTGTTTGTCGACTCGGTTCTAGGTCTTTGTGTGGTTTCCCGGAGTGGAGGGAAGTCCCTCTTGTCGTTAATATGATAGTTTGTAATGTCTATCACGTTGTTCTTCTTTTCTTCCCAGCGGTTGGTATTTGGCATAGGAGCGTCAATATATTTTTTGCTGACACTCTGTTTAAGTTTTTGTCCGCGCTCTTCAAGAAATTGCTTTCTCTTTATAAAAATTGGGCAATCTACTGAGTTAGCCGGGTGGCTACCCATACAATTGCAGCATTTTGCTGGTTCTGATGGACTCTTAGTGCATGATGATGTCTTGTGAGCTCCAGCACATTTAAGGCAGCGAGGAGGTCGTCCACAGTTTGTCGTTGCATGCCCCCATTGTTGGCATACATGACATTGAATAATTGGTTTCTGCTGACGGCGAAGTTCCCAAATTATCCTGGTGTTTTCGACTACCTTCACATTTCTGTTCAGGTAATCGAGCGTGATAGTGGGCGTGGTAATGACGAGAAAAAGGGGACGGCCTTTCGTATTCATTCTGTACACATTTCTAAGTTCTATCTGGTAGTTATGCTTGAGATCATCTTTAATGTCTTCAGGCTCTATGTCGCTGGCAAGTCCTCTCAGTACAAATGCGTGGGATTTTTCGTCTTTTTTGTGTACGTATTATAGGGAAGCTTTTCCTCGTTTAGTATAGTTTTTAAAGTTTTGTGGTCCTCTTCTTTTTGTGCAAATACTACCACCGAGTTATTATTGTATTTCATTTCGAAATTTCTTTTAAAATCTTTTTTCAGGAGGTTAACTATGCCCTTGTGCTCTGGCATTCTTCCGTCTATCACAATAGGAGGGCACATATTTTTTGATTGTTTATCATTGACTTTGGGCGTATGAGTTTTTTTGGTGTTTTTTGTTACTTCCTCGGTAGTGTTTTGCTTTGCCGGTTGAGCTTCTTGTGGTTTGTTTGTGGTTTTTTTGCTACGTTTTGTCCTTTTCCTTTTCTTTTTGTCCTGCTCCGACTCGCTGTTATTTTGTGAAATTTCTGGTTCTTCTTCAGATAGAGATTCATATGGATTTGCCGTGGGTGTGGGAAAGTATTTGCCACTTTTTGCAAACACTTGCGTGTATGATGTGGTTTTTTTAGGGAATATGAATTCTTCTGTTTCCATTTTGTCATTCTTAGGTTGAGATGGATCAATTTCAATCGCATCAGGATTGTCTTGAAATGTTTTATGGAAGTTTAATATCATACCGGTGACTTTGTTTCCGCTCCTGGCAAGTTTGTTATATTGCGACACAAAATTGTCTTCATCCTCGTCAACTGTTTTATTTGGGATGGACATAGGTCTGAATTTGGTCTTACTTTGTGCTACTTTCTCTACTTCCTCACTCCAGCTTAAAGGTTTTTTGGGGCTATGTACAATTGCTTGGATAGTATGCTGAACCGCTTGTATATTGATGTTTCCTTCTGGGGAAGAAAGTGAATGTGCTTCGTCTTGTTCCATGCTTGTTACATTTTCTGAGTCAGGCAGTATATTTGAGGATGGTTCTATGTTGCAAGCGGTTTCTATACAGATTTTCACAATATTAACTATGTCGTTTATAAGATGATCTTCAGTTTGATTGCTGTGTGTAGCTGTTGATTGATGCGTTGCTGAGGGTTTCGCGTTACACCTTTCTGTGCACTTTTTCACTTCAACACCACCGTTCGGAGAGCTTTCGATACACTTTTTCACCTTTATACTACCGTTTAGCGAGCTTTCTGCACACTTTTCTAATGATGTTGAGTTGTTAGACACTAATAGATTCGCACTGGACTTTTCGTAACACTTTTCTCCTTTTTTGGTGCTTTCGATACACTTTTTTAGGGATTCTGTACACTTTTCAGAAGTATCACTGGATTTTGGAAGATGAATTGCTCCTTTTTTCCATACCTCGGTGTATTCGTGCACGGCTTTCTTGTATTTTTTAACAAGGTGTTTTATAGTTTCCGGTGGAGAATCATCAACCTGGAGTTTATCCTCGTTTATATTTTTGTTGTCCAAGTCAGAGAATGTGATTTTGTATTGATCTTTTAGTCTCTCTTTTGCCAGGGTAGTCTTTTTCTCCCTTATTCTTCCTATTTGTTTTTTATAGTGATCTAGGTTAAAAGTTGAACATGTGTATGGAAAGCTTTCAATACACTTTTTCGATGGAGATTCGGTGGTAGAGTCTTCCGTAGTTGATGTGATATTTGTTACTTTGAAACCATGACCTTTAAAAGTTTTATGACGGTCTCTTGATGTTGATTTATCACCCTCTGATGAGACACATGTTCAGCCGTAAACATGTGGGCTGTCTCATCCCCTCAGTACCAGTTTTGGGCTTGTCGAAGGCCCCCTGAGACTGGTCGCAGGTCGTTGCATGTAGGCACACCACTACAGGTGATGCTGTATCAAGGGCTTCTTCCCGTTCAACCAGATACCTGGAATTAGTAGTCCACCCAAGGACACCATCCACTAATCCACCTGGTAGGACGATTAGCGGTAGACCAGGTTGAGGATCGTCCAAAATGAACGATCCACTTAGTGCCTATCCTGGCCACGCCCGTTCAGCAAGCTGAACTACCTCCAATAAGTGAGCCATAGTTAGAAGCTTTCAACCTAACCCCAGGCTAGGTATGGCTAGAACAATGACACACGTCGGTAAACGTCGGAAGTGTCCCATGAGAGCGACAGCACAGCTCGGATACTAGTGCCTCCAATGCTGGAGGTCCGACACCTCAAGCGCTGTGCTGACACTCTTTCAGGGCTGGGTCTCATCTACTCCCACCGTCTACCCGCGCTTATGGTGTATTCAAGTGAGAGATACATCTACTGCCGCCGTTTACTCTCGTCATCTTATGAGTGCCGCGCCTTAATGGATTAACGATATTAACCATATACCAAGGAGAAGTTTGAGGAGAAAAAAAATACCTTCGTTGGTGAAATACCATTATTTTCATCGTTTGGTATTTGCACTTAATTGAAAATATAAATATACGTATTTATCTAATATCTCATAACAATAAACAATTTTTTAGCTAGAACGGCCACGATCTTCAGAAGTCGTAGCGTCGCAGTAGATAAAAGTAAAGTCTAATCTCATGGACTTTACAACAGTCGTAGACTGTCTCTCGGCAAAGTGCTGGCGAAGACTGGTTGATTACCTGAGTATTCGTCCCCTATTTATACCTGAGCTCCGTCTGATCGAAATGAAATTTCGCGCGGAGCCCAAGTCAAAGTGGACGGACGGAACCCTAAGCGGTGTTCGGGGCGTAGCCGTAGACGCTATGGCTTCCAGTTCATGACACCCCCTTGCTTCGGAGATCGTGGCCGGGCGCGAAAAAATTGTACTTTTATTGGAAAACAATACAAAAATAAACACAATACAGGACAAATATATGGGAAAAGAATGAAAAAAATTAACAATATATACGTAGAAAACACTGGTGAATCACTTTTCTTGCGACATTTACACGTAAACAAAAAGTTTTTATTTACCACTAGTCTTATTAGTAAGTTCGTCGTCTGTTTGGGTCCTGGTCCGGTTGTGTTGTCCTGGAGGATGGTTGGGGTGCAGTCGAAGGAATCGGTTGATGTCCTTCCTGGATTCTGGCGTCTCGTTTTCTTCCTGTCTTGTCGCAAACGGTGTCACATTAGCGGTTCGTCTCGATTTAATCCTGTAAATCTTCACGAGATCAGTCAACTGTGTCGAACCCATGACGGCTTGTTCTGCAGTCTCGGTCGGAACTTCGTTTTCGGCCTCCTCGGTGATGTCCTCTGACATCACCGTGAGTATCTCACTTTCAATACTCGCGTCCTGGAGGGTCGGCGTCTCAGGTTCCTCTGTATCGAATGGCTCTTGAACTGGGCTCTGGCCACAATTAGTCACATCAGCACTTTTGAAAGCTTTACATAAAATTCTAAACAAATATGAAAATTAAAATAATTTTTAAAGAATTAGATACGGCTGGTCGCAAATTAAACATTAGGAAATGTAAATTTTTCCAAAACTAAGTGACATATTTTGGTTACAAAATAGATAAATAATGAGTTTCACTAAGTGAAGAATGAATCAAAGTCATACAAGATTATGTGAGACCAACCAACCTTAGAACTTTTAGAGGATTTTTAGGATTATTACATTACTTCAAAAGACTAATACCATATTTAACAGAAATGGAAATTCCATTATTAGAATTACTAAAGAAAAATACAAGATTGAAATGGGAAAGAGATGAATAAGAAGCTTTCAATAAGATAAAGAAGACTTTCACTGAAAATATTAAAATTTATCACCCAGACTATAATAAAACCTTCACTCTGAGAACTGATGCATCTTTGCACAGATTCGCAGGAGTATTATCACAAACTCGAAATGGGAAAGAAGTTCCTATTTCATATGTTTCAATAACAACAATTTGCTGAAAAAAATTATAGCACGAGTGAACTGGAACTTGCTAGCATAATATTTTGTGTGAATAAACTTAGATTTTACTTAATAGGAAACCATTTTAAAATAGAAACGAACAATCAAGCTTTAACAACAATACTAAATAACAAATATGGTAACTGTGGAATACACTGATGGTTATTGTTATAAGAATATTCTTTTGACATAAAATATCAAGGGAAAAAGGAATATGGTGGCAGATCCTATTACCAGAATGGATAGTGAAGTTTAAATCAAGAAAGGAATATAAAATAGCAATGAACATAATGAAAAATACAACGGAAAATTTTAGAAACACTAAGATTATACAAGACCAAAGAAATCTAGAGAATGAAATGAAACAAAAATCCTCAATGAATTCACAAAACATGTACCATAAAATAATAAATAATCAAGAAGTCTGCGTCATAACAAATGATTTGGCAAAAGAAATGATAAAAGAGCTTTATAAGAAATACCATCACATAGGAGTCAGAAAAACACATAAAATATACCGAGAATCTTTCATTAGTAAGAATGACCTAAATGTATGCAAACAAATAATAAAATTTTGTGACATATGCCAGTTTGCAAAAGAGAAAAGTCACCATGAGAATTTGACTAAATCCATTATAACAAAATTTCCACTACAACTCATTGCAGTAGATTTCATATCCAATTTGACACCAAGTAGAGAAGGAAACTCCCTCATATTTGTGATAATAGACCATATATTAGACCATGATAATTTTGTCTCCTGGCTGAGAATTGGTGACAATCAGACAAAATGTGTTTTATTGTCAAATGCGTTTGACAGACTTGACAATAGGTTCGGTTGCTGGATGTCATTAGGTATCCGTGCGTTAACTTCGAATGTCCGATGGTACGTCATTATGACTAGATCTCGCCTTGAAAGTACTGAAGGAACAGGAAAAGGGCTATTGATTGACGGTTGTATTTCGTGTTGAAATAAACGGTTTGTATCCCAGTTTTGTTACCCTATAATTTTCGTTCGTGTTTTGATGTGTGCCTTCAAGTTGTTAATTACCGTACTGTATAAGTCGGAAAAGTTTTTAAAAAGAATTTATTTATTACAAAATGCTTTGACAAAAATTACAATGTTCTACAATTTATATGCTCGGTAATAATTGCTGACAGTGCACCGAGGCTAATGTAATACCCCCTTATGGTGTAACATAGGGTGGAGGTCCTAATATAACTCCTCCCTCATTAGAGAAAGACTTCGGGTTCCAAAGGAGAAGGCATTCCTTAGGGCTTTCGTAGTTTCTTGAAGGTTTTCTTGAGTTCACAGATCCATAATAGGTACGCTGCTGCAGTTAATGTTAGAATAATTATAAATGTCCATTGTAACCAATCCATTGATTTTAAATTGTCTATTGATAATGGATTGGTTGCTATTAAAAAGTTTTGGAGTGTGTGAATATCTTCTCGAGGAATATTTTCAATAGTCAAAGGTTTTTGTTCTAGGACTCTTTGGGACTTGAAGTCGTCCATTTCGATGATCGGAAGGAACAACGGTTGGCCAAATCTTCTAGTTTCCTTCTTTCCGAATTCGTAGTTCTTGTACTCAATGCTGCAATTCTTGGGAATCTGTATTACGGAGTTGTCACTAATGGTGAGGAATTCTCGTCTGGGCAGTTAGTTTTCATTTATTCACTTCTAATCGAGAAAAGAATCCATCGCAGTTCCATTGAATTAATTTGAAGGTGGCACTCGACTTAGGGGTGATAAGGGGGCTGTGAGGATTTTTGCAGGTATTCGGATTGTGGCGTATTGTATTCTTCGTCAGTTTGATATTCAGAGGAAACGCTTATATCATCAGAGTCTCCAGGATATGTTTGTTTTTCGATTTTTTTCCTAATTCTTGTGAGGCGGTTTTTGAGGCACTTTTCCTTCGTTTCCGATAAAGAAGCCATATTATGTCATTCAGTAACCCTTGGTTTTTAGAGATGAATACTAGAGCTTCCTTGAGAGGGTCTACATTACCATGTCTATTTTCTAAGAAAGCTGTGAACTGGATTTTTGTAAGAGTGAGATCTGAGGGATTTTTTCCGTAAATAGCGTGTATTGCCTTTTGAGTGTTGGGTGTTGATTTATAATGATCAGAGATAGTTTTGGATTTTTTCTTTAGATGTTTAGCAGAGTTATTAGGAGTAGTAAGTGAAGAGGAAGCATTTGATTTATTGTTGATCCAGGTGTGATTTCTGGTGTGAGTTGAAGAGGGGTATCAACATTGCTATCAGTTGATATGGCCCTTTTTTGTCCATGAGTTAGAGGGGCTGGTAGTTGTGCTATCTCAGTTTCTTTCGGAGCAATTGGTAATGTGAGTTGTCTAGGAGCACTATCGGGGAAAATAATCACCGTAGATTGTGAAATAGAGTTGGCAGGAGGAGGTAGGTCATCTTGAGTTAAGGAAGTGGGAGCATTGGTGCAGGAGTCGGCAGTATGTCCTGCTTATTTGCATAAGAAACATTCAAGCTTATCAGATAATACAAATATTCTATATTGTGTATTATCATGAGTAATTAGGAGAGATGTTTGTACGGAGAAGTTTCCATTGTCAGGAATAGCGTAAGAAACTCTACGAAAACTCATAATTTGAGCGTATTCATCACCAAGTACGCCGCATTTTACAAGCGAAACAGGCGAAGCTAACTGTAGTCCAATATCTTTCAGAACTTTTTCAATTATGGAGTGAGGAATGGTGGGAGATACATCGGATATGAGAATACGTTTTGCCGGTGTAATAAGTCTTCGGATAGGGAGAGTTGTGGAGTTATTGGGTACTGAGATAGTCAGTACTGAGATAGTCAGATAGACGATACTACTCGAGGATAGATAAATGCAAATACGGTTATTCGGTATTCGTGACGCAGAGGTAATATTTTTGGGGGTAACAATATCTCCTACAGCTTTAGCATACTCACAGAGAACGGTGTTGGAGATAGCATAAAAAATAATGGCTTGATCCCTATTTGGAAAAGTAGGAGGAGGAGGTTTAGTTAGGGATGCATCAGCATAAGATTTTGTGCGGTTAGTTTTGATAGGTTGTAATGAAGACATTTGATTTTGGATGTTATTGGAGCTCATTTTTGTGAATGGTCCTGGTTGCCAAAACCACTTCACAATAATTTTATTAATGCGACAGACGTTCCGGTACGATTCTGTGGATAATATAAAAGGAATATATCAGTTACCTGATGATTGTAACGCTACGCCACTAAAGAATTCAATTGTCCGACAGACTAATAGTAAGAGTTTGCAATTCATAAAACCATAACACATGTTGATTATTATTTGCACAGAATTTCACAGAAAAACTATTCTGATGATATCAAAGTAAACACGTTGAAAAACGTAAAAGTTGTCAGAGTAGCAGTTAAAGATGTGCACCCGTTGGCTGTTCAGACAGGAATGATATAAAAAAAATATGGGATAATTTATTGGAAACTTAAGAATAATGAAGAGAACATATTACGTACCGGGTGGCCAACTAAGAACGGCCGTCGGCCATATCTCAGGAGTGGATTATAGCACAGGCTCGGGAAAAAAATTTCATGACAAAAGTGGCCTCGAGAAAAGCCTGAAAATTATTTTCAGAATTGTAGGTCTACCGCTAGAGGGCGTATTTGACAGTTCCAGAACCAGTCTAGAGGATTTCGGAATTTCTTAGATTAATTATACCCTAGAAGGTGGATAGGATAAGGAAGTTAATTAATTTGGCCACCGAAGTCTCCAGACCTTACTTGTATAGATTTTAATTTGTGGGGGCGAATAAAAAATCTTGTTTATGCCGATAGACCCGCAACAAGAGTTGATATGATTGGAAAGATACAACAGGCAATCGAAGTATTTTGAGGGCAAAAATTGAAGCTGCTGTTTTCTCCACCCGTCAGCGATTGATTTCATGCATTGAAAATGATGGACATTTCGAACATCTAGGACGGCACTAATTGCGTACCTAGCTATTCGTAAAAAGTTCAAATTTTTCGATTTATCACATTATTTCAAAATTCGTACTTATTATTAGTAGCATTACAATCAGGTGATCTAGTGGTAGTGGCAACCATGATAATAGTTGAAATTATTTTTAAATTACTGTAGACCGATGTGAGGTCTTTTCATTCAGGAGAAATTTAATAACGGAAGAATGGAATGGAAGAACAATTCATTCCATTTACCTGTTCCTTACGATATCTCAAGATAGGAAAGAGATATCGCCTTGCGGTTTGCGGTGTTTTATTACAAATTCAGTCTACTTTTCAATGACCCACTTCAATTTGTATGCTCCCATTTGAAATTGTTACGAAAAAACTCTAGCATTCATGTTATTAATCAGATTGCTTCATATTTACAAATTTCCGATTGATCAACAGAAGCTCTTTTAAACAACATCAAGTTTATTAAAATCGGTGTTTTTTCTTAACAAGTTTCCCACTCTCCCCCACTGCTTATTTGAAGAGATAGACTTAAACCTGTCACATCAAAAGTATGCAGAAATTGTCGAGGAATCTGATTATAATGTTTAATATGCTCGTTAATGGGGTGAATTTTGAAAAAATTCTTATTTTAAAATTTCAACCGTCAAATACGCCCTCTAGCGGTGGACCTACAACTCTGAAAATAATTTCCAGGCTTTTCTCCAAGGGCACTTTTGTCATGAAAATTTTTTTCCCGAGTCTGTGGTATAATCCACTCCTGAGATATGGCGTACGGCCGTTTTTAGTTGGCCACCCGGTACAATATTTGTAAATAGCTATATGATTTAGAAACTAATTTTAAGAAGTGTTAGGTTGAAAATTAAATTCGAGTGTGAGTGGAGAAATAGGTATATTTTGTTTGATAGAATGAGCATGAAACCAGGGTTGTACTGGAATCATGAGTGGTGATGTTGAAGGGTTTAAAGATTATGGCTACAAACGAACTCCAAGAATTGCTGATCATGTACAGGTGAATACCAATTACTTTTTATATAAAAAGTCAGGTTGTCATATTAAGAGGGATCATAAAAAATTTTAAACAGAAACTGAAATGCCTACTGGAGATGGGATTCTGAAAATGAATGAAGATACCATAGTAACAGCAACATTTTCAGATTTCATGGATCACCTATTTAACAGTGTCAATGGTATGTCCAAACGGTATGACCAGATGAAGCCTCTAAAGGGACCAGTTAATGACAATTCCCAACATTTCGTTCTATGAAATACTGCCTTAAAGACTCTCCTTTCTATCAAATTTATTAAATCAGATGGCACCTATTTTGTTCCTCCAAGTATGAGGTGTTTTATTAAAACAATTAAAAACATCAAATTGTTATACAGGGTAATTCATAAGTAATGGGCCAAATTGTAAATCTACGTTGAGAAGGCCAAAATAATATTTTCATTAACAATAATGGGTCTTAGTCTGCTCCTTACTGAGGTACAGGATGTTAAAGCGGAAAAAATAGAATTTATTTTTGTTAATAGATCAGCCACTTTTCTTCATAATGACTTGAAAATTGGGTATGAACTAGTTTTTGTAGGGGTAAACAAGAATGTGTGAGAGGATTTGAGTTAACTCGTAGATGTCGCCACATGCGCCATATGAATTAGATGAAATCAGCTACAAATTTTTTATCGCTCATTAAGAACTTACTTATTTAATTTGGGTAGCCCATCATTTCTGTGGACAAAAACTTTGATCTTCAAAATATCAACGATTTTCGAGATATTTGAATTTTACTTATTCACTACACTACATTTCACTGTGGTCGACGTAGCATTAATCTGTTAAGGTGTCTTCGTGTTATTAATTGGCGTACAATAAATGTGTTTTATTACGTAATTTTTGTGTGGTTTCATTTCAATATTATTACCAATTATCAATTACGGTTAGGTAAATGTCAACATTCCATGGCATGCTTGTGTCTTAACAGATTAATGCTACGTCGAAAACCGTGAAATGTAGTGTAGTGAATTAGTAAAATTCAAATATCTCGAAAATCATTAATATTTTGAAGATCAAAGAAGTATAGCTTTTCTCCACAAAAATGATGGGGCTATCAAAATTAAATAAGTAAGTTGTAAAATAATGAGCGATAAAAAATTTGTAGCTGATTCCATCTAATTTATATGGCGCATGTGGCGACATCTACGAGTTAACTCAAATCCTCTCACACATTCTTGCTTACCCTTACAAAAACTAGCTCATACCCAATTTTCAAGTCATTATGTAGAAAAGTAGCTGATCTTTTAACAAAAATCTATTCTATTTTTTTCGCTTCAACATCCTGTACCTCAGTAAGGAGCAGACTAAGACCCATTATTGTTAATAAAAATATTATTATTTTGGCCTTCTGAACGTAGATTTACAATTTGGCCCATTACTTATCACTTATCAACCTGTATATTTTTATGAAGGGATTGGGTTTTTTATATGTTCCCAAGAATGTTTAACCAAGATCTACTGCGGAATTTTTTTGGTAAAATCATACAAAGAGGTGCAAGATACAACACTCCCACTTTAAATTTCAATTTTCCGTATTCAGAACATGAGAAAGAAATAATAAAACGGTATTTGAATGAACACCATTTAGATAAATATCGTTGATTTACAGCATAGAGTCACTAACTGACATTTTTTCACAATTGTGTTTTTTTGAGAATTTGATGAACATAATTTTGAATAAAAATGGAACGACTTCTGCAACCAGAACGTTTTGATGCGGATCCAGATGTACCTACAAGTTCTCAACTATGGTCCTGATCTATGATCTATTTACAAGGAAATAAAATGAAAAAAAAAATAGATTGTAAATAGATCATAATTTTAGTGTTAACACGTTGGCTGCCGTATGGACCGCCGGCTATCAAATTGACAATGCTATTTGAGGCCGATCGAGTTTGACTATGTATTACCAGAAATGTCACACTCAGAAATTACTGTTTAATTCACAGAAAGGGCAGCAGTTGGAAAATATATATTTCTGATCATTCATTTGGGCAATACATGCCAAAACAAAGTGATGGCAGCCCGCGGTCAGGTGGCATTTTTATAATCATGTATTACATTATTTGCCACGTCACCGCCGGCTGGCATATGCAAATCAAAACATAACCTAAAAACAATTGCCAGAGACTGTTGAAACGCATTTTTTCATAAGCTATCAGTGTGTTTTTTATGATATCAGTGTGTTATTTCATGGTGAACATGATCAGAAGGTATGTGTGTTGTAATATTTTGATTTTATCAGTTGTATTCATTTGAAATAATTTTAGATGGATAACCCAAACCAACCATCTACTTCTCGTGCATCTTATAATCTTAAGAGGCAACTAACAAATGCTGAGCTGGAAGAGTTTTTGAATTCTCGATTATCAGATACAGAAGTCGTATCTGGTGAGTCATTGGATTCAGATTTTAGTAGCGATGATAGTGTGCAGGACAAGAATTATGAAATGGGTAACGATTCAGAATCAGAAGATGATTCTTGTGATAGTACTGATTCTGAATGCATAGAGAATGATCAGAATATCAGTAATCAAGGTCAAAATATTCACGAGTGGGATCAGGTTACAGGGGCACATCAAAAAATTTCCAGTTCGACGATCAGTTTGGTGTCAATCCCAACCTAGATATTCAGGACATATCAGTATTGGATAGCTACAAGCTTTTGGTTCTGATGAAATTTTGCAAATTATTGTAACGGAAACTAATAGAAATGCTGACCAGGTGATTCGTAAGAAAGGTTTGCTCAGGAAGAAAAGTAGACTTGCCGCTTGGAAACAGACCGATATTGATGAAATTAAAAAATTCAACGGTCTTCTAGTTTACATGGGATTAGTTCGGTTCCCAACGATTGTTTCTTATTGGAGCGAGAATAAAATTTATAAAAACTCAATTGCTGCCCAAGTAATGTGTAGAAACCGATTCCAGTCACTTTTTAGATTCTGGCACTTCTCGGACAACGAGTCCCCTGATGCATCGAATAGTCGTTTGTATAAAATCAACAATCTTGTTTCGTTTTTCAATCGCAAATATAAAGAAATAATGAAACCTGACCAATATATTGCAGTTGACGAAACCATGATACCGTTCAGGGGCCGATTAGGTTTCCGGCAATGTATTCCCGGAAAAAGACATAAATATGGTGTCAAAGTTTTCAAAATGTGCGATAGAAAAGGCTATACTCATTCATTGTCAGTATACCAAGGAAAACATGATCGATACCCAGATACAAGTCTTTCAACGGAAGTTGTTATGACGCTTTGCGAAGGTTATTTGGATCATGGTAGGGTGGTTGTAACCGACAATTTTTACACGAGCATAGATCTTGCAGAAAGACTACTAAACCGTAAGACACATACTGTGGGCCCTTTGCGAAAAAATAGGAAGGGAACGCCTAAAGAAATTATCAAAGAGGAACTGAAGACAGGTGAGATAGCAGGAAGAGAAAATAATAGTGGAATCGTGATTGCAAAGTGGAAAGATAAGCGGGAAGTTTATATACTGTCGACGTATCATACCCTCGATATTACGAATACCGGCAAAAAAAAAACCGAAAGCGTGAAGATATTGTCAAACCACAGTCTATAATCGATTACAATTAAGGAAAAGCAGGAATCGATTTGTCAGATCAACTCTCATCTTATTCAACTTGCGTGAGAAAGTCTTTGCGTTGGTATCACAAAATGGCCACTGAACTGCTAATGGGAATTACTGTTGTGAATAGTTTCATTGTATATAAATGTGGTAACCCAGATGAAAAAATATCTATAACTCAGTATAGGGAAGAATTAGTTAGCACTCTCCTGAGTCTAGAGCGTGAAAATGATAGACTTCAGATAAATAAACAAAAGCATTCACATGTTATTGAAGAAACAGGAGAGAAGTGTAAGAGGAACAGAAAAATTAGGAAACGATGCACTAACTGTTACTAGAAAAATTCCGTCGAACATGGTTTCCAACTTGCTGCTAAAATGACCAAGAAGGTTACCACATTTTGCTCTTCATGTCCAGACAAACCCTTCATTTGTATGGAATGTTTTCCAACACATATACAGGGTGAATCACGACTAACGGGACGGAGGTTTATGGCGGAACGGTAAAAAATTTGAAATGTTTGTCACCTCAGTAGTTTGTACATCCATATAGGCTACATTCTAAAATTATTTTGAAATATACGGGATGTCCCAATACAGTGTGGCGTATCAAAGTTATATTTTTTCTTATGGAACACCCTATATTTGATTGCATTTTCTAATTGTGAATACTTTATAGCTGAGTACACATGACTCAAAAGTCAAGGAAACATATTCGTATTCTGTGTAAATATTAATTTATTAAAATAACTGAGCGCTTTCGGCTATTAAGCCATCTTCAGTGCTTACCTGTAAGTAAGTAAAAAAATTTATGGAACATATAAAAGAAGTGGATAAAAAATTTTACTTACTCGTCAAGTAATACAAGAAACTTGGACAACACATTGACGTCATGAATTAAAATTACATTAAATTAAAATTAAAATGATCCCCTGTTTAGGGTTTGTTGAATCTAGATTTTAAACATTATTGAAAATTTTCTTGTTAAAATTATTTAAAAATGAACTCCGAACACGTGTTCATCTAACGGAAGTTGAAGTGACACTACCTCAATTTCAAAAAATTAGCAAATGACAAATGACAGTGAACATAGAACTCAATCAATCTAACATAAGTTTAAAAATGACACTATAGAAATCCTATTCAAATGTCCCAAAACAGACATGTAAACTTCTTAAATGAAATTAAAGAAAATTTGATATTAAGGTTTAATGGGAACCTATCAAATTATAAAATACTGAAAAAATATTGAGGGTCTAATGAGAACCCATTACTAAATCTAATTCAAAATAAAAATTCACATATATGTCAAGGGACATCCAAAAGTGAACAAATCAATTTAAAATTAAACAATAAAAATGTTAATGCAAATATATAGTCTGGTTGTAACCAATAACAAATAACAAATTTGATTAAGGAAAATTAATTTGATTAAAGTCTAATGAGAACTCAATACTCAAATCTAATTCCAAAAACGAATAAGATTAAGGGTCTAATGAGAACCCCTTTCCAAATCTAATTCAAACTAATAATCAATTAAAAGTCAAAGGAAACTCCAAATACAATAATCGTTCGAGCAATGAAGTATGTAAAAACAAATTTGAGAAGTTATTAAAAACTGTTCAAATACAATACAAAATAACAATCAAATGTAAACCTAGTAATATTTCAAAACCAATGTGAGTGGTCTTTTATTAAGGAGATCTGATTTAGAGTCTAATGAGAACTCATTAATCAAATCCACTACTATAAGCAAAAAAATTAAGGGTTTAATGAGGACCCATTACTAAATCTAATTCTAAAACAACTACAACAAAAGCTCAGGAAAAATTTCATTTCTGAAATAAACAAATGGACAATATGGTATCAGCTTGATGTTGTTATGGATAAATATGAAAATCATCATAGAGAGAGGATTAGTATATAACAAACAAACTGCAGAATTTATTAAACTAAAGAAACTAATGGTCAAATTATATTTTAAAAAAGAAAAATATGCCTTAAAAATATCCAAAAACCAATATGAGTTGTTTTCAATAAGAAAGATCTGATTTAGAGACTGATGAGGACCCATTATTCAGATCAAATCCTAGCCAGAAAAAGATTAAGGGTTTAATGAGAACCCATTTCCAAATCTAATTCAAAAACAACCACAACAAGAGTCCAGAAACATTTAAAATAAACTATTAATCTTTTAAACGTCTATGTAATGGAATATAAGATCTATTTAATTGTACTTGTTTATTCAAACAAAAACTATTGTCTTGTAATTCTTCACTAATCTGTAAATCTTCAAGAAAATCTAACCTATTAAAATTTTTTGAATCAACTTCTTTTATTATTTTTGAATTGCGATTAGGACTAAAACTATGCTTATTGAATTTTAAGTGATGACCAAAAGCTGAATTCTCATGTTTACTCAAATGCTCACCTATTCGAACTTTTAAAGGTCTGCAAGTTCTACCTATATATGAAGCTTCACAATCGTTACATTCAAGTCTATAAATACCACTTTTTGATAATTTGTTAATTTTATCTTTTGAATTAAACAAATGTTTACTCAAATTATTAGTACACTTTAAAGAAATTCTTGTATCTGTTAATTTATTACTAAATAATTTTGAAACTTTTTGAGAAATGTTATCATTCAGAAAAGGTAAAGCTACATATCTACAAGATTTCTCTTCAGAAGGATAAGTCAATTCTTGTTCTCTTTTGTTTTTAATTTTCTGAATTAACCTATTAATGATATTAGGATCATATCCATTATTACAAGCTGTCTGTTTAATAATATTCAATTCATTATTAAAGTTAGAATGTGAAAGTGGGACATTAAGAAGTCTATGAATGTAACACTAAAGAGCTGCCATTTTATGTTGATGGGGGTGATTTGAAAATGAAGGTATTACATGATCAGTTTGTGTAGGTTTCCTATATATGCTGAATTCTAATTTGTCTGATTTGTGAATAGTAAGGTCTAAGAAATTTAATTTATTTTCAGATTCAACTTCTAGAGTAAAAGTGATGTTAGGATGAATTAAATTTATTTTATTTAAAAGATTATTAGCTGTTATTGAGTTACCCTCAATAAAAACAAGACAATCATCTACATATCTAAACCAATGTAATATTTCACTATTATTTTCTTTAATTATGTGATTAACTTCTAAATTATTCATGAACAAGTCAGCTAAAAATGGAGATAAACAACTACCCATTGCTAAACCTTCAAGTTGTTGATAAAACTTACCATTAAAAACAAAAAAGTCTTGAGAAAGGCAAAATTTAAGCAGATTTAAAATTTGTCTGATAGTATTTTCATTAATAAAACTGGATCTAAGTAAATCACCTACTAGAGGAATAGTTTCCAGCTTGGGAACAGATGTGAAAAGATTACTGACGTCAAAAGAAATCATAAGACAATTATTGTTAAATGGCATATTTAATGTATTCAATTTAGTTACTAAATCCAAAGTATTAATTACTGGGAAGCTAGGATGAAAATGAGTCAAATCTTTTATCAATTTGTGTATAAAAGCAGCTATAATTGAAATTGGAGTGTTAGTGAAACTTACTACAGGTCGAATTGGAATATCAACTTTATGAATTTTAGGAAGGCCGTATAAACGAGGAAAGACTGGGTTACTAGAAATCAAATTAAGCGGTGCATTATACAGGGTGTTTCATTGGGAAATGGGCATACGAGAAATGAATTTATACTTAAAAAAATGTTAAAAGTACTCGTTTGGACAATGTTGTTAGAATTTCTTGTTTTATAAATTTTATAAATTATAACTTTGACGGTAAATTTTTGGTAGTAAAATTGTCTGCGGAAAAATGAAAACGAAATAAGTAGATTCGATTTTTTATACCCTTTCCAATTATAAAGAGCAATTAAAAAAAATCCATATACAGGGTGTTGTTTTTAGGAAAGACGAGTTTTGAAATTTTTTATTAAGCCGGACCTGCACTATCTTTTTGGAGATGCTTTTGATGGAGTCTCTAGGTAATGGTTATTACGTGTATCAAATCTCAAAATAATATACAGGGTAACTCGGAAGTTATGAGGTTCGAAAGAAATAGGATAAATTTATAAAACACCCTGTATCTCGGTTATAAAGAACGCTAGACCCATCATATGGGGGTTTTTTAGAACCACCTAGGCGACCTCTACCTACCCTTACCGTATGCCCATTTCCCAATGAAACACCCTGTATTTCTTAAAGAGATCAATGTTCAATTTAATTTGAGTTTTTGTATTCTTTATGAAACTATTAAAAGGATTCGAATTAAGAAATTTAAAATTATGTTCAGACAAAAAGTAGAAAAGTTTTCTACTTTAATAATGAATTGAATATTATTAAACAGATAGCTTGTAATAATGGATATGATCCTAATATCATTAATAGGTTAATTCAGAAAATTAAAAACAAAAGAGAACAAGAATTGACTTATCCTTCTGAAGAGAAATCTTGTAGATATGTAGCTTTACCTTTTCTGAATGATAACATTTCTCAAAAAGTTTCAAAATTATTTAGTAATAAATTAACAGATACAAGAATTTCTTTAAAGTGTACTAATAATTTGAGTAAACATTTGTTTAATTCAAAAGATAAAATTAACAAATTATCAAAAAGTGGTATTTATAGACTTGAATGTAACGATTGTGAAGCTTCATATATAGGTAGAACTTGCAGACCTTTAAAAGTTCGAATAGGTGAGCATTTGAGTAAACATGAGAATTCAGCTTTTGGTCATCACTTAAAATTCAATAAGCATAGTTTTAGTCCTAATCGCAATTCAAAAATTTTAAAAGAAGTTGATTCAAAAAATTTTAATAGGTGAGATTTTCTTGAAGATTTACAGATTAGTGAAGAATTACAAGACAATAGTTTTTGTTTGAATAAACAAGTACAATTAAATAGATCTTATATTCCATTACATAGACGTTTAAAAGATTAATAGTTTATTTTAAATGTTTCTGGACTCTTGTTGTGGTTGTTTTTGAATTAGATTTAGGAATGGGTTCTCATTAAACCCTTAATCTTTTTCTGGCTAGTATTTGATCTGAATAATGGGTCCTCATCAGTCTCTAAATCAGATCTTTCTTATTGAAAACAACTCATATTGGTTTTTGGATATTTTTAAGGCATATTTTTCTTTTTTAAAATATAATTTGACCATTAGTTTCTTTAGTTTAATAAATTCTGCAGTTTGTTTGTTATATACTAATCCTCTCTCTATGATGATTTTCATATTTATCCATAACAACATCAAGCTGATACCATATTGTCCATTTGTTTATTTTAGAAATGAAATTTTTTCTGAGCTTTTGTTGTAGTTGTTTTAGAATTAGATTTAGTAATGGGTCCTCATTAAACCCTTAATCTTTTTCTTATAGTAGTGGATTTGATTAATGAGTTCTCATTAGACTCTAAATCAGATCTCCTTAATAAAAGACCACTCACATTGGTTTTGAAATATTACTAGGTTTACATTTGATTGTTATTTTGTATTGTATTTGAACAGTTTTTAATAACTTCTCAAATTTGTTTTTACATACTTCATTGCTCGAACGATTATTGTATTTGGAGTTTCCTTTGACTTTTAATTGATTATTAGTTTGAATTAGATTTGGAAAGGGGTTCTCATTAGACCCTTAATCTTATTCGTTTTTGGAATTAGATTTGAGTATTGAGTTCTCATTAGACTTTAATCAAATTAATTTCCCTTAATTAAATTTGTTATTTGTTATTGGTTACAACCAGACTATATATTTGCATTAACATTTTTATTGTTTAATTTTAAATTGATTTGTTCACTTTTGGATGTCCCTTGACATATATGTGAATTTTTATTTTGAATTAGATTTAGTAATAGGTTCTCATTAGACACTTAATATTTTTTCAGTATTTTATAATTTGATAGGTTCCCATTAAACCTTAATATCAAATTTTCTTTAATTTCATTTAAGAAGTTTACATGTCTGTTTTGGGACATTTGAATAGGATTTCTATAGTGTCATTTTTAAACTTATGTTAGATTGATTGAGTTCTATGTTCACTGTCATTTGTCATTTGCTAATTTTTTGAAATTGAGGTAGTGTCACTTCAACTTCCGTTAGATGAACACGTGTTCGGAGTTCATTTTTAAATAATTTCAACAAGAAAATTTTCAATAATGTTTAAAATCTAGATTCAACAAACCCTAAACAGGGGATCATTTTAATTTTAATTTAATGTAATTTTAATTCATGACGTCAATGTGTTGTCCAAGTTTCTTGTATTACTTGACGAGTAAGTAAAATTTTTTATCCACTTCTTTTATATGTTCCATAAATTTCTTTACTTACTTACAGGTAAGCACTGAAGATGGCTTAATAGCCGAAAGCGCTCTGCTATTTCAATAAATTAATATTTACACAGAATACGAATATGTTTTCTTGATTTTCTAATTGTATCCAAAAAATAAAGTACTGTTTCATAATGGTTCCCTATACCTAAATACAGAGGGTTCCGAGTTATGCTGACTTTTTTAAATATGTAAACATTTCGAAAAAAATTAATAACTCATTGATATAATAAATTCTAGCGAATTTCCTCTCACAGCTCAATAGTCGGACATTCGTTGAATGTATTCCACGATTGAGTACTAAACATCTCTTTACATAAGATGACAAGCATTATGAGCATCCATTATAGTTATTTTCCAATTTTTGTTTTTAATAATTTGTTGTTCGTTTCGTAGTATTTATGTATTTGCTTTATTAATAATGTGTTTTTGTTTTATTATGTACTCAAATACTTATCGGTAAAAAACGAGTTAGTGTACCTCAGGAACAATAAGTGTACATATTTATTAGCAGCTTCACTGTTTTTCTTCATAATAGCTTTGTCAAGATAATTAGTATAAATTTAAGAGAGAATTGCAGATGTTTTAAAATTGATTTACCATACAATTTGAGAAAATTGTAAATTGCGCGAAAAGTATAGTACCTAGGTATAGGACACCCTTATATCATTCGAAAGAGGACATTTTTTTGAATATGATGAATTATTGAAATACAGGGTGTTCCATTTGAAATAAGCCTGTTATAACACATTTAATGATCTAATAATTCAACTGATAATTCTGAACACCCTGTAAAGAGATTTAGTACTCAATCGTGGAATATATTCTACGAATATCCGACTAATGAGCTGTGAGAGGAAATTCGCTGGAATTTATTATATCAATGAGCTATTAATTTTTTTCGAAATGTTCCCATTTTTAAAAAAGTCAGCATAACTCGGAACCCTCTTTATTTAGGTATAGGGAACCTTTATGAAACAGTACTTTATTTTTTGGGTACAATCAGAAAATTCAATCAAATATAGGGTGTTCCATAAGAACAAATATAAGTTTGATACGCCACACTTTATTGGGACATCCTGTATATTTCAAAATAATTTTAAAATGTAGCCTATATGGATGTACAAACTACTAAGGTGACAAACATTTCAAATTTTTTACCGTTTCGCCATAAACCTCCGTCCCGTTAGTCGTGATTCACCCTGTATAAATGTTCATAATTCATATTAAGCTGATATGTATTTCAAATATATTATTTTTCAGATAAAAATATGAGTTTGAATTGATTCCTGATTGGCTTTCAGTTTCCAAGCAAAATAATCACTGAATTCCGAAACCACTTGCGATCTTACATTTCTCATTTGCCGACTCAAAACTTCCTATAAGATTTCTGTACTAGGATGAACAGCCGGCTACCAGTCGACAATTTTAGTAACAGTATTCAATGACAGCGGGCGGACATGCGGCCCGTGAGTTATTCAATCAAATGGACGCCGGCTGTCATGAATCTACATTATATATGCTGCCAAATCAGCTTCGGCAGCTAACGTGTTAATACCCGTATAATTTAGTATCAAGGCACTGTATAAATTGGAAATTTCTCATCATACCTCCATTCGTTTGACAAAGCTACTGTGTTAGCGAAGCGCGTCACGACTTTGAGTTTAATATAATATATGAAGATTTTAACAAATTAAAATTGTTTCATTTTATAATTTAAAGATTGCATTTTTAAAAGTGTCACAGCTGACGTTTACAAAGATGAATTTATCGGAGACTCCTTTATAACCGGATTAACTTCGACTCAAATTAGGCAACGACTTTTAGAAAACTGTACTCTAACTCTGCAAGAAGCTGTAGATAAGGCAAAGGCTTTAGAATCTGCCGAAGTACATGTAGTGTCCTATACAAACAACATTCCACCGACTATTAATAACATTACATGCCCTCAGGAACAGGCCGAATGGGAGGCCATAGCTTCAACTTTGAACAGCATACCTGGCTGCCAAAAAACTTGGAAAATGTGGAGATCGGTACGTATTATTTCTCATCAATCACTATACGGAACGTAAAATGAAGTTCTGAAAGTTATTAAGTTTAAATAATATACATATTTACAGACATGGCAGCATATACGCTCCAGAACCAAGCAAAAACACGCACAGATTTTAAAAAATCGCAGAGCGACTGGTGGTGGTCCTGAAGCGGTACTAAGTGATGTTGATGATAATATTTTATCAATAATTAAGCCCGTCATGATAGAAGGACACACAATAGCGGAGCCTTCTGTAATGGATATAATTTTACCAGAAACATCTGGCTTAGAAAATATTAATCAGGGTGGGTTATTAAATTTTTCTGTATGTTTTTGTAATTAATTACATCGGCTGATCCATTCCAAAACACAGTAACCAACATTTTTTTAAAAATTGATTTTTCTATATATATGGATATACTGTGTTTGGACGCATCTTTCAACCTGGCCTGTTTGCTGATAGCTGCAATAGATTCAGAGTTATCATATACCCATAACCTAGTATCTGCACAAATTGTATCCATTCCACATTCCAAAACAAAGTATATGCTTTTTCCAGACCAAAACACTGTATATACCAGATGCTCCGTTTTGGAAATTTGAAAGATGATTACGTCGGTCAGCAAATAGTAAACACAGTATTTGAACAGTTACTGTGTTTTGAGGATTCAAGGGTGAATAAAAAATTCAAACGTTTCAGTGTTTACCATTTTTAAGATGCAGTGTTGTGTCAGTTGTTATTACCCTGCGAAGCCGAGTGGTTTTATGCATATGTTGTGTGCTGTGTTTTTCCGTTCTTCCGTTTGTTCTGAAATCCGTAGTAACACAAACGACTTATAATTATGAATCGTGGAAGATTGATGGTGGACATGTGCTCGAATAAACAGTAAGTAAAGCTAAATGACTTGAAATTCATTTATGTTTTAGAACTAATTTCATAACCTCAATTTTTGGTCACGTACGCGTACGATCATTTAAAGTGAATTTAAATATGGTTCATTAATAATTTCCAGATATATATTTCTACGTGCTGACTATGGACATAAAGTGTGAAATAATACGTTAACACAATAATAATAATAATAATAATAATAATAATCATAATAATAATAGAAGTATTGTGAAAAACAATCTAATACCCGATCCGACGTTGCAACAAATTCGAGGAGAAGTCCTTCTTGACCTACAAAATGAGGAGAATGACATAATTACCGATCATGATACACATGAACCGGAGAATGCACAAGAAGACAACAATGGCGTTGAGAAAACAAACATTGATTGCGACAAAACACATGATAATGACTATAATACAGAGCTTTGTAAAGCACTAGCGGAATTTAATGGCACCAACCCAATACACCGGCCCAAACTACCCAAGCTGCGAACCAATAAGAGTACCAACAGCATAATAGCAGCAGTGAACTTACTATTGCAGAACCATGCCAAAGACTGCAAAGCACTGGAACAACTTCACACTCTCATCTATTGTGGAGCGGTGGCAGTGCTTCGAATTCATAATCAACGAATCCAATTCCCTGGAAACAATCAGAGTAAGGACTACAAACAGCTCAAGCCCTGGTGGCAACGCAGGCTCGAAAGTTCCATTGATGACATCAGGAGGGAATTGGGGCAGTTGACAGAGTTTAAGAACAGCTTGAAACCGTCGAGGCGATTAACAAACAGAGTGAGAAAGATCTATCGAAAAATCAAAACTTATACAGGTCACCCACAACATGAACAACATGTATTTGAATATATGGATTCACTCAGACAAAAGTTGAAGGCAAAATCCAAACGTTTATCTCGATATGTCAAGTGCACGAAAAGGAAACAACAAAATTACTTATTCAATAACAACCAGAAGTTATTTTACAGGCAACTGAGCGGTACAGAAAACAATCAGAACCAAGGTCCTCCAAATAAAGATGAGCTGACGGAATACTGGTCTTCATTATGGTCGAAGCCTGTCGAACATAAATCCAACGCTCACTGGATAAGAACTGAGGAGGAAAAAATCAATATTGAACCGATGTCTTTCGTTGACTTGACAACAAGCGAGGTAACCGAAGCTATAAAGAGTACCAGTAATTGGAAGACACCAGGAGTTGACCACGTCCAAAACTTTTGGTATAAGAAGTTTGACAGTCTACATAAAGCAATGGCAACATCATTCTCACATATTTTGCAACATCCAGAAGATACACCACCATTTCTGACACGGGGCTCGACCCACTTGCTTCCCAAAACACATCAAACTCACGATCCTTCGCAGTATAGGCCCATAACCTGCCTACCAACTATATATAAAATATTAACGGCTTGCATCACTAACCGTATTTACAGACATGTGGACCAAAACAACATCCTGTCAGAAGAACAGAAAGGTTGCAGACGAGATCACCAAGGCTGCAAAGAACAACTTATCATTGATTCAGTTATACTGAAACAGGCGCAAAAGGAAAAGCGCAACATCCACACGGCTTTCGTAGATTACAGGAAAGCATTTGATAGCGTTCCACATTCCTGGCTTGTGAAAGTTCTGCAAATTTACAAAGTACATCCCACTGTTGTTACTTTTCTTGAATCAGCGATGAAGCACTGGCGAACGAACCTTCATTTACAAATAAATGGCCAGTACCTCCAAACTGATGAAATTTCCATCCGTAGGGGGATCTTCCAGGGTGACTCCCTTAGTCCACTTTGGTTCTGTTTGGCAATGAACCCACTCTCCAATCTACTCAACGATACGGATTACGGCTATAAACTTAAAGCCAACAGGAACACTAGCTGCACTGTTTCCCACCTTCTATATATGGATGATATCAAAATATACGCATCCAACCAGCGTCAAATTCAACATTTACTCAATATCACTGAAAAATTCTCCAGTGATATACAAATGGGATTTGGATTAGACAAGTGCAAAACCTTAAATATCGAGAAGGGTAAAATCGTTAACGGAGATGTGTTACTACCCAATGGGAATATTATAACTGCCATGCAAAATGGCGAGACCTACAAATATCTAGGATTTCAGCAAGCTAAGCTATTAGACCAAAAGCAAGCAAAAATCAAAATTAGGAGCCAGTTCACTCAAAGGGTAACTACTTTATTGAAATCCCAGTTGAACGCAGGAAATCTAGCAAAAGCAATTAACACCTACGCCATACCGATCCTGACATACTCATTTGGAATTCTGAAGTGGACAAAGACAGAGCTGGAGGATATTCAAAGAACAACCCGTACCATGATGACCAAACACAAATGTCACCATCCGACATCATCAGTTATCAGGACAACGCTACCAAGAAGAGAGGGAGGGAGAGGTCTAGTGGACATAGTTAATTTACATAACAAACAAATATCTAGACTCCAAGAATTCTTCATTGTCAAGGCTGAAACATCTGAATTGCATGAGATGGTCGCAAAAGCAGATAAAAACTATTCCCCCTTAAATCTTGTAAGCCCTGATATGAGACTTGAAATCGTTACCGATTCTGACAAACAGGTGGAGTGGGCTCAGAAAGCGCTTCATGGTCGACATCATCACGACCTCAATCAACCTCATATCGACAAGGAAGCATCAAATAAGTGGCTATCTGATGGAACATTATTTCCAGAAACAGAAGGATTTATGACGGCAATTCAAGACCAAGTAATTAATACCAACAATTACAAGAAATTTGTCATGAAAGATCCAAACATCGCTACGGACAAGTGCAGAAGGTGCCAACAAACAACAGAGACGATACAACACATCACGTCGGGATGTTCAGCCTTAGCTAACATTGATTACCTACGCAGGCACAATCAACTTTGCAACATCATCCATCAGAAGTTGGCCAACAAATTTGGATTAGTGAACACCTACACCCCATATTACAAGTACCATCCGAATTCGGTGCTAGAGAATGCTGATTTTAGACTATACTACGATAGGTCAATTATCACCGATAGACGGGTGACGAATAACCGGCCTGATATTGTAGTTGTGGATAAAAAAGCTAACTCGGTTTATCTGGTGGATGTTGCAGTACCCAGTAATAACAATATTCTGGACAAATACAACGAGAAAATTGCAAAATACACCGATCTTGCAATTGAGGTAAGACAGATGTGGCATGCAGAGAAAATAGAGGTGGTACCGATCATCGTTTCATCTACGGGACTAATTCCCAAAACTCTACAAGATAGCCTTACCAAACTCTCCACAAAAATACTTACATCGATCTGCAGAAGGCTGCCATCCTAAATACATGTCACACTGTCCGTAAATTTCTAAATATGTGACTTCCGAGCCTAATCCCATTTGCGTTTACACACGCTCGGGATAGGTGAACATTACCAGCAAGTGCTGAGCAAGTGCATACTTGGAATGATAATAATAATAATAACAATAATAAACGTATTATCATATTAATCTCGTTTTTTTTCAAATTAAATTGTAGTTTATTGTGTTTCAGACAGCAAAATAGTATGTTGATAAATTATGACCTCGATGAAGAGATAAGTGTTACCAACTTTAGTGACGATAGTATTACCGATCCCGATTTTGATCCTGAATACAACAACAATTCCAATAATAGATTACGGAGTCTTGACAGTCCATTGGAGCCTATGGAAGAAACAATCAACGACTTACCTCAAATAGATAACCCAGTAGTTAATGAAACAGCATCCACTTCAACTAGCTTACAGCCTCCCATTAAAAGACGACAAAAAGAAAACCAAAAATATAAACGGTTAACGAAAAATGAGAAAGTTGCCCGCGACAAAGGAAAGCATCCGATGAAACCTTCATGTTCAGAAAAATGTAATAAAAAATGTAGTTCCACATTCTCTGAAGAAGAACGATTTCGGATTTGGGAAGAATACTGGTTGTTGGATTACAGTTCACGCCGTAAATGGTTGGCTAAAAATGTCCAAATGGTGCCTGTAATCAGAAGAACTATCCAAGCTCAACCTGGCAAAGGCTTCGCAAAAAACGAAAGTCGGAAGTTTTTCTTTCCAAAAGAAGATAAAAGTAGATGCGATTGTCGCAAGTTTTTTCTAAATACCCTTGGATATTCCAACGATTCTGTTATTACAGAATTATGCAATGCGATGAAAAAAATACCTTTGCTGGCAGCTGTGAGAGAAAATAGGGGTACTACGGGAAATTATAAGAGAAAACGAGAAAGAACTATCATCATGAATCACATCAACAAATTCAAGCCTTGTATTACTCACTATCGACGTCACAATGCACCTAATATGAGATATTTATCAAGAGACTTACAATCCATGTTTGATGATTTTGAACGTGAACATCCCGGTTTCTGTAAAATTGAGCTTTACAGGAAGACCATGAAATTAATGCATATTTCGTTATGCATGCCCAAATCTGACGTTTGTGTAGAATGCGAAACTTACAAGAATAAGTCACAGACTAGAGATGTTGAAGAACTGACATTTGTTAGGGACGAGGAATGGAATACACACAAAAATAAAGCTAAAAAAGCCACTGACAAATACCACGAGGATGCTATGATACCTGACAATCAAAACGTCAGAATATATTCAATGGATTTGCAAAAGGTGATCTTAATTCCTAACATGCCCTCCGTGAAAGATAGTCATTTTTTAAGCCGCCTCACAGCATTCAATTTGACATTTGCTTCGTTGAAAAAAAAGTCTTCGTTCAAAAATTATTGCTCCATGTGGCATGAAGGTTTGGCAGGACGTGATGGTAACCATATTGTTGATGCCATTTTCAGAGTTTTCGAGGAAGAACGAGATGTCAAAGAGTTCATCATTTGGTCAGATAATTGTACAGGACAGAATAAAAATTGGATACTTTATACATGGTTAGTTTGGTTGGTGAATCAAGAAAACGGACCTGATTGTGTGACTTTCCGTTATCTTACAAAGGGTCACACTCATATGAGCGCCGATGGCATTCACGGGAATATCGAAACCAAAATTAACAAGATTGGTAATATATATGATTACAATGATCTCACAGAGGCCGTAATGTCTTGTATACGCGTATACGCGATTGTAAGGAACTAAATAATACCATTATTTACTTTCACATTATATTTAATTTCACTCAACTTTTGACAATACATCAACAAGTTCATAGAATACTTGCAGCTACATATTTGTAGTACCTATACGATAATATAAATTTAAACTGTATAAAAAGTAAAATACAGAATTACCACTAATCTGGATGCAAATCTGTAGCTCTTACAGGTTCTTCCAGATATCTTCGTATAATGCCCAAGACATATTATCTAAAAGTTTCCTTCGTTAGCCGAAATATTTTTTTTAATTGGACATCACTGATTTGTGTCACAGGATCTCTTAAAACAACTCGGTGGGGTTCTGCAGCATTTTCTTCTGCTTCTTCTAGACCTTCTAATAGTCCAATATACATAAGATCATCCATTACTATGACAGTTATAAATTATAATTTTCAACAATACTTCAATAAAAATTGAAGGTTGGAATTCGTTTGATGAAGCTACTGTGTTAGCGAAACACGTCACAACATGGTAACAGCTCCAAGTTTAAATATTATGTAGATTTTAACAAATTACAATTGTTTTATTTCATAATTTGATAAGGTTAGAATTGTCTATTTACATTTTACATGCGAATAATTGACATATAATATGTCAATGATGAATGCGAGTGAAATAAAGCGCTCCTCTCCGCGGGAGCGTTCCGATTGGGAGGAGAGGGCATGAGAATCGAGAGAGTAATGAATTTTGATCCCCTCGCAGTCAACGACATCGATATCGCTCCAAGCGAGGGCCTGAGAATACCGGCCCAGGAGAATCTTTGATTGTCTATGACCTACTAGTTTTTCCAATGGTCAGATCTTCTCTTTCTTTCGGCTTCACCTATTTCTTCAAATGTTACATTGGAGCTGATTCCGCAAAAAGGTTCAGGCCCCCAGGAGGGTATTTCAGATACCCTCTTTGCTAGTTCATCTGCCACTGTTTGTGGTAAAACGAAGGAAGAACATGACGAAAATTTGCAGAAATTTCTCTGCGTTGCCGATAAGTATAACTTGACGTTAAATAATGAGATATCAAGGTTTTCTCAAACCGAGATAAATACAGGGTGATTCATAAGTAATGGGCCAAATTCAACGATATTTATCTTAATGGTGTTCATTCAAATACCGTTTCATTATTTCTTTCTTATGTTCTGAATACGGAAAATTGAAATTTAAAGTGGGAGTGTTGTATCTTGCACCTCTTTGTATGATTTCACCAAAAAAATTCCGCAGTAGATCTTGGTTAAACATTCTTGGGAACATATAGAAAACCCAATCCCTTCATAAAAATATACAGGGTGCTAAATGATAAGTAATGGGCCAAATTGTAAATCTACGTTCGGAAGGCCAAAATAATAATATTTTTATTAACAATAATGGGTCTTAGTCTGCTCCTTACTGAGGTACAGAATGTTGAAGCGAAGAAATAAAATAGATTTTTGTTAATAGATCAGCTACTTTTTTACATAATGACTTGAAAATTGGGTATGAACTAGTTTTTGTAAGCTTAAGCAAGAATGTGTGAGAGGATTTGAATTAACTCGTAGATGTCGCCACATGCGACATATGAATTGGATGAAATCAGCAACAAATTTTTCATCGCTCAATATTTTACAACTTACTTATTTAATTTTGATAGCCCCATCATTTTTGTGGAGAAAAGCTATACTTCTTTGATCTTCAAAATATTAATGATTTTCGAGATATTTGAATTTTACTAATTCACTACACTACATTTCACGGTGGTCGACGTAGCATTTATTATGACAAAATGACAATAACAATAACAAAATATTAAGATGGCGCCTAGAATCAACTCCATTCAAAAACGAAATTATTTTTTCTACACGCGTGCGCACTAAAAACCGCGCAGAAAGAGTCACTTTTTCGCACTAGTGCGGAAATTAAATTTGTAGAGTTTTTGGGGAGTATACTGACATTTGAATATTCAAGATAATTGTATGGTTGTAATTTACCAAATGACTGAAAAATTTATTGGAATTCTGCTATAATTTTTTTATAAAAAGAAAAAGCCTTATCAAATGGATGTCAAATAATAATAATTAAGTTGTTGATATGTATTTAATAATAAATGTCTCTTTATGTTAACCCTTGGGTTTTTTTTTCCGGATGCTAGTAGAAAAAATAGTTACCTAACACGTGCGTGAAGTGACTTTTCCGCACGCGATTGCTGGCTGAACTTTACTAGAATAAAGTGTATAATATGTGTGCACAAAATGCCTAAAGTGTTGAGAACATTGTATCCATTTTGTTTATCCAGCAATTTTTGTAGATCGAACATTTTCAGAAAGGAAATGAAAAACTGTTGTATATTTGGTGCATTGTGGCCAAAGATGGATGTATATTAACAGCACATTGCACATGTATGGCTGGACACAGTGAAGTTTGCAGTCATGTGGGTGCAATTTTGTTTGCAAATGAATATGCAAATAGACGAAAGGCTAAAGTAACTTGCACAGACGTACTAAGTAGTTGGACGATACTGTAATAAGTACCAAGGGTGGAATTATGGAAAATATCACCCTGTATAACAAATTTCGAGTATATTCAAAACAAAATTAATTTCATAAATATATAACCTAGATTCAAGTATCGTAGCAAAGTTCAGTCTAAACAATGCTGATAATGCATAATGACACAATTACTAAGTAACCAAAAAGGAACCCAGTTTCGAAAACACGAGTTCGCTGATGAAGCAAAGCGATCGTGGGTTACAAAGTACACGTGTGTCCAATAAGAAAGCAAGGAATGAAAAAGTGGTGAAAAGCTTACTGGGCAAAAATTGCCCAAAGCTGGACGAGATAGAAAAAACGACGAGGCAGTTGAGACCCGAGCACGGTTGCGAGCGGTTGCCCCATAGAGTTCGCGGTTAGCGGTCATCTGGAAAAATCCAGAGTTATATTTTTGACTTGTAAGACAAGAGTAGTGCGGAGTCAAAATAAGTTTCATTTCGACACTTGAAAGAAATCTTCAGGAGAGCGTCTACTGTAACCGCTAGAAGAGTGATTCGGTAAGGACGGTAGTGAACGGCCAAATAAGATTTGCTAGAGGCAAATAGGTTCGATAAAAAGTCTACCCCATCCGATACGTGTGTGAGTGTCGACGGGCAAGCTGGGTAAAAAGTCTTCATCGCCTTTGGAGAGCACCCTACCTGCACATTGGTGAGTCTGATTGATCTTGTACTAACTGTGAAACAAATATTTTTGTAGTTTGGTTAACCCGTATTTTATTGCCACCTCATGCATAAATTGGTTATTATATTTTATTTTCTAACTTTACACATATTTGATTTATTTATATATATGCTAAATAAGGGATTCAGTCGTAATCCTCAAATCTGAGAGAATTGATAATTTATTAATGTAGGTTATTAAATTCATACCCGTAACCTCTAATTACGTTTACGTATATTTTCAAGTAACTGAATTTATTATCATAGTCATTTTTTTAGTATTAATATTTTCATTTCATTATTTAATTTATATCAAGTTTTATTATTATATTTCATTACTCACATTCTATTCTCTTTTTTTTAATATTTTAATATTTTTTTTAAATTCGGTAACGTTTAGTTTGCTTTCATACACAGGTATTCCCTAAAAACTACTTAGTAAATTAGTAGTAATACCTTATCCTGAACCTTATACCAGACGTAACCCTACACACAAAGACCTCTCATTATCAACAACAACTGATAGCAGCGGGGGCCGGATCTATCCTTTCGGACTTTTCTTACAGGAGTCGTTGATTCCTGTTACCCTCGCTACGCTGCCTTCTTGTTATTTTCAGGGACACACCAGGAGAATTTTACTTTTCCAGGTTCCGGCTCGTGAAACTCGGCACCAAGGTGTTCTCTGGAGTAGCAGCATTTACGGTGGACCAGCAGTTTTTAGTTTCTCTATTACAGATTATTGATTACATTGGTTTTTACCGGTTATTACATTGGTGACTAACGGCCGCCGGTATTGAGAAGGGATATGACCCAAAGGAGTTTATAGAAGAATTAATTGAGCAAAACCCGGAGAGCAAAATATGTTTTGGTGAAAAATTAATCGAAGATATACGATATGTAACAAAGAGACCATGTAGAAATCAAAGAAAAGAAAACTGGGTATTGCAAATGAGACCGGAAATATTTAAATGGTTCATAAAAAATGAAAAAATCAGTTTTGATTTAACTAAATTATATGTTCAAGAGTACTACAACATTGCCATGTGTTTTAAGTGCTGTAACTTTGGGCATGTTGCTAAACATTGTAATGCTCCAAATTGTTGTGCTAAGTGTAGTGGGGAACATGAAACCAGGAACTGTGCAGAAAATGCAGGACTAGACTGCCCAAATTGTAAAAAACTAAGACTAGTTGAGAGAAAACATAGTGCACGAGATATAAATTGTCCAGCATACATTTTACAAGTTAAAAAGCATCGTAAATATGTAAATTACTCAGATCCTGAACAGAATTTTTAAAACCAAATGACGGGTCAATATTAACAAAAAGACAACAACGTACGAAACAATTAACTTCACTAATACACCAAAACCTACAATCAATTGGAAACAGTATAGACGAAATAGAAATTCTACTAAGTAATGAACCCTCTTGTAAAATTTTTTGCGCCACTGAACATTGGAAAACAAGTGAGCAATTAAAAAATTATAACATCAAGGGATTCTGGCCAGTAACAAGTTTTTGTAGAGAAGCGGAAAACTCTCATGGAGGAAGTGTCATTTATGTGTCGGAGAAGCTTCAGTGTAAAGAAAGAAGTGATATTAATGTATTTGCAATAGAAAATATCTTCGAGTGTTGTAGTTGTGAGACAAAAAATAAGGGGAATGAAATAATAATCATTTGCCTTTATAGACCGTCAGGTGCTGATGTAGCATTATTCTTGGAAAGACTTGAAGATCTCCTTCTTCATATTGCAACTGAAAAAGCTTGGATTTTTCTGGTAGGTGACTATAATATTGATTTTCTAAGTAATACTAAATATTCACAAGACCTTTTATCTTTATTAGATGTATATAATCTGCACCATACTATTTGTGAACCCACAAGAATAACAAGTACTAGTAGAACCTGTATAGACAACATTGTTACAAATTTCGAGGGTGATTCTGAAGTAACTGTCTTACATTCTTTAATCTCGGACCATACTGCGCAGAAATTTCAATTTTTTCTAGACAAAAATAATGATACAAAAAATACTTTTAGAAACTTCAGTAAAAAAAACCAAAAATCATTTAAAAATTCGTTAAAAGGAATACAATGGGACAGATTATATAATCTACCAAAAACTGACATTAATCATCAATGGGATTATTTCAAAACTACAATAATCGAAAAATTTAATCAATATTTCCCTATTAATATTAAGAAAGAAATTACGATAACTAAAAACAGATGCTCAAATACAAATAATGAAATTAAAGAATGTAAGAGAGAACTAGATGTTTTATATATAATTAAAAATAGAGATAATAGGTATAATGAAACAAACAAACTTAAGAAAAAAGAGTACAATAAGCTACTTCAAGACAATAAAAAACATGATTACTCAGAAAGACTTAAGAATTCCGACAATAAATCTAAAAGTGCGTGGGCAATAGTAAAAGAAATTAGAGGAATTAAAACAAACAAAAAAGAAATAAACATAGAAGGAGATGCTGTCAAAAAATCAAACAAATTTAACAATTTTTTTGCTAACGCAGCGTTAGAGTTATTGTCAAAATTAGAAAATAGACCTTACACATCAAATATACCATATTCTAAAAAAACAATTCAACACACAATATTGAACAAAAAAGAACTACTAAAATACGTAAGGGAACTGAAAAATAAACAAAGTGCAGGACATGATGAAGTATCAATGAGTCTCATTAAATATATTGTAGATGAGATATCCACTCCACTAGTTTACATTATTAATAATTCAATTAATTCTGGTATTTTCCCTGATGACCTTAAAATTGCACTGGTAGTTCCAGTTTACAAAAAAGGTGATGAGTCACAAATCGAGAACTACAGACCAATAAGCATGTTGTCATCTTTTTCCAAAATATTTGAAAAGATCATTGTTTCGCGCATCTTGGAGTTTATGTATTCGACTAATCAATTGAATAATATTCAACATGGATATCTTAAACATAAATCAACATTAACAGCTGTTTTCCAATTTACAAATGAAATATTATTAACATTGGAAGAAGGACACATTCCTTTGGGTTTGTTCCTGGACTTATCAAAAGCATATGATTCAATAAACTATGATATACTGTTAAGTAAGTTGGATTGTTATGGAATTAGAGGATCAATATTAAAGTGGATACAATCTTACCTATCAAATAGGCAACAAAAAATTAAACTCAAATTCCATAATAATGAAGTGACTTCTGACAGTATTGAGATAGGTCTAGGAATACCTCAAGGGAGTGTGTTGGGACCAATATTGTTCATACTATATGTTAATAATATAACAGAAATTGTTGAGAATCCATGTTGGTGTTCAATAACAACATTTGCGGATGATACAAATATATTGGTGAAAGGTGATAACTTTGCTGATTTACAGCACAGGTCGAACAAAGTATTTAATAGTAGTATCGATTGGTTCACAAAGAATAAATTAATTATCAATAAAGATGAAACTAACTTGGTAATATTTAAAACTAATAGGTCTAAATTAGACATACCAAATGTATATACAATTTATGACACACATATCATACCACAAGAAAATGTTAAATTTCTAGGAATGATGTTGGATAGTACCCTGTCATGGTCGCAACACATTGATTATGTTCGTCAAAAGGTATCTAGGTCAACTTACACTTTAATTGTACTGAAAAAATATTTGGAATTTTTGACTTTAAAAATGGTCTACCATGCTGTCATTGAAAGTCATGTTAGATATGCGCGAAAAAGCTATTCCGTGTACCCCTTGCTACCAGTTCGATCGAAATCGGGTTTTGTCAACATGTCGCATTTGGATTACTACTCGTTCTAAAAATGTGTCAAGAAATTTTAGGAACTTTTTCATTTTCCCCAAACGTTTTAGGAATATTTTGTGTTTACGAATTAGTAGATTATAGTAGTAAAAAAAACATTTGTAGATGATTTGTAGGTAAACTTAAATTTTTGGCGAGAGAAATTGTTGGTTTAAATTTTTGATTTGTTTTTTTAGCTAATTAGATCATACTAATATTTATATTGAGTTGAGGTGAGTATTTCTTTTTATGTTAGCATTGTAGTTTTATCATAAGTAGTTGTATTATCACGAATGAATTCTAACTCTGAAATTACAAAGTAAAACTATCAGTTAAGAGCTCATTATTAGTTTAATGCTATATAATATGCTTTTCTTTCACAACTAAAAACTTTTTAGTCTGGTGATTTTCGGACTTGTTCCTTTCGAATGGCATATAAATATTATCCTGTATCAGTTCGAATAATATATGATTTAAATAGCTGTTACTTTCAGATTTTTCCTGTCAATATAAATAACATAATTGCATTGCAAAGAGAGGAGCACTTGGAAGAAATTCGATTGTTTAATATTGATAGGCGGAGGATGAGGCAAGAATCTAGCCCTTTTGATCTAATGGATGATATATTCAAGAGAACGTTTAGATTAAACAAAGAACTGGCACAATATGTCTACAATGCTATTGTAGAAGATATAGATAATACTGAAAACAATGTGGCAGTTCCTTCACTTCTTAAATTTTTTGCCACTCTCCATTTTTATGCAACGGGATCATATCAACATTCACTTGGACAAAATTACAATATCAGTTTGTCTCAACCAGTTATCTCAAGATCAATACAGGTAGTTACAAATGCCATTGAAGAAAGACTAGGACCCATTTGGGTTAAATTCCCTGTAACAGTGGAAGAAAAAACTGAGGTAAAGAGAAGATTTATGGAAACAACGGGGTTTCCTGGTGTTTTGGGAGCCATTGATTGCACTCATGTTGCTATATTGCCACCACATGAAGAGGAGCATAATTACCTGAATAGGAAAAACTTCCATTCAAAGTATATACAATTGGTAAGTGACTTGCTATGATGATGATGTTTTAAGAACTTTTTAAGAGAAAGGTGAAGTTTTCTTTTGCAAAGCTAATAAAAGTATGTAACAAAAATATTCACATGAAGTGAGCAAATCATTAATAGAAAATGAAAAAAAAATAGTTTTAAAACAACAGCTGGGCACTATTTTAAGAAACAAAATACTTTTTTCTACTAGCGTGCGGAAAAGTCAACTTTTCCACACTCACTTTTGTGCGGAGAGAGTCACGCAAAAGTTTTTGGGGAGTATACTGACATTTGAATATTTAAAATATTTATTTGTATGATTGTAGTTTACCAAATGACCAAAAAATTAATAAATTGATTTTCTTCTTTATAGGAGATCACAACACCTGGTTGGTAGGCGACTCTGGGTATCCATTGCAGCCATGGTTAATGACACCATTTCATAACCCACAACCAAACACTCCAGAATTCAGATATAACAATGGCCATGTACAGGCTAGAAATTGTGTTGAACGTTGTAATGGAGTCTTGAAATCAAGATTTAGGTGTCTGTTGCAAGAAAGAGTATTAAGGTATTCTCCCGAGAGAGTGGGAAAAATAGTTAATGCCTGTGTAATTTTACATAACATATGCAGAGCCGCAAATTTGGAATTAGATGATGACGTGGTCCTTGAAGGAGAAATAAATAACTTGTTGCAAAATGCTGCCCAAGAAAATTATTTGAGACAAGGCCAAGCAGTCAGAGGACAGATTGTAAATAACTACTTCAGAAACTGATGAAACAAGTTTATATAGGGTTTTTTTTGTATTTAAATAAATAAGTTCATTAGATTGAAAAAATTGTTTTAATAAATTGTATTTAAACAATATCTATAAAGTTATATAACAAGAATAAACTCTGGGAATTCAACAAACTTATCTATATTAAAAAGAAAAAAACTTCATGGAATGACACACTTTTTTAGGTACTGACAAGTAGATTTTGTTGCTGTTGCAGAATATTGATCAATTCTTCCAAAGAATCTGCAATGCGGGATGTATTTTTTTCAATATTTTTCATTATTGCAAGGGATTGTGAAGTCATGTCCTCAATATTTTTAGAAATTCTGGGAATATTTTTTATTTTAATTCTTCTCCCTCTGTCATTCACTCCACAATAATTGTGTTCCTTTTCATCATGTTTGCGTTTCTGTAAATAAAAGAGAACTATTCAAGTACGAAGATTGGTTCAAAGGAAATTATTATATCCAATAATGTGGACACATTACTTACATTTTTAAAAGGCTCATCATGAGGAGTAGCTTGAGGTGTGAAACTTGTGGAAGGGACACTTTCATTGATGACAATTTCTTCAACAACCTACAAGAGATATTAGATGTAAGTAGGTAATACCAGTGACTAAAATGTCTGCGAAAAATTTAGTTACAAGGTGATACCCATTTTGCTTCACACCCGAGGCCAGCAAATAAGCTGAACGTGTAAATACACGTATTACGAGGTGTCAAAGAAGAAATAATAATTGCAAGTTTAATATTGGAATAAAGTGCTAAATGCAGGAAAAAAAGGAAGAATTAAAGGAAATAAAGTTGCCAAACTAGGCAAATAAAGGAATAAATACCCCATAAAGGGAAGTGCTAAATGCAGAAAAAAAAGGAAGAATTGAAGAAAATAAAGTTGCCAAACTAGGCAAATAAAAGAATAAATACCCCATAAAGGGAAGTGCTAAGTGCAGGAGAAAATAGAAGAATTAAAGGAAATAGAGTTGCCAAACTAGGCAAATAAAGGAATAAATACCCCATAAAGGGAAGTGCTAAATGCAGGAAAAAAAAGGAAGAATTAAAGGAAATAAAAATTGCCAAAACTAGGCAGATAAAGGAATAAATACCCCATAAAGGGAAGTGCTAAACGCAAAAAAAAGAAGAATTAAAGAAAATAGAGTTGCCAAACTAGGCAAATAAAGGAATAATAAACCCAAAAAGGGGATGTGCACAATAGGTAAATAAAAACTTATAGAAAGCATACAATAAAGGCCAAGCAAGGCTAACAAAAAAGTTGTACAGGAAATAGTATAAAAGTAGGTAGGGATAAAAAGAAAAAAATAAATTTTATACATTTACACGGCCGGTGAAGTAAAATTTTTTTTTTCAAGTATTTGAAGCAAAACCTACGACAACAAATGTTTATATATCGCTTGCATACCTATACATGGTGAAGTTCAAGTTCAAGGACACAAAAGCAGCTGATATTTGAATAAACAATTACTGATGATCCAGTGACAAAATGCGAGATTACGATTAACGTAAGTTCGCCAGGACCGGACTGGAATGAAGGTATAATAATTAAAATGTCGAAAGCGACATAGGTGAATATTTCTATAACGAAATTTCAAAGGAAAAGAGTTTGAAAATAAAACACGGATCAGTGAATCCAAATTAAAAGATGCACAATATGGAGAAAACTACTAGGAGAATAGATAAAAAGGAAAATTTATAGCGGAAAGTGTCTGCTACAACAGAGAAACGCATTAACCCACCCTCACGAAACAGAAATGGCAATCAAAACAAACGTATCCGTAGTAGATCGACGCTCTACCTACCAGAATTAAGGGGAACTGTCAAAATGAAGTACGAGGGTTAGTTCAACGTACCTGCGCGATGCCCTATGGTTACTGTGGATACTAACAGGCAACATCCCTGGACCACGTTGAATTGACACTCTACTACATTAAGGCAAGCACCCAAGATAAGGTAACGCTAGTAGCAAGGACAACCGGTTCATTATCTTAATAGGATATTTTGATTATCTCTACAAAGGGGTTTGGCAAAGTGAAAAATTGGGGTTTCTCGTCAGTTGTCTCTAGTTAGGTTAAATGGTGCAGCAGTTCCCTCATACATTGGGAAACCAGATAATTTCAAAGAAAAATAGTTGGAGCAGGAAATTTTGAAGAATTAACAGATAAAATATGCCTTTAAATCCAAGTAAAAAACTAAAATAACAAATGGACTATACATAGATAGCAAGGTAAACAGAATACAGAGTGAAGCAGATCTGTTGATAAATCCAGAAGGGGTTTATCGCATGTAAGAAATAATTTTTTTAAATTTTGTAAATTAGTTACTTAGAGAAAATTAGAAGGGATTATTCAACTCAACTCAACTTAGTTATCTACTAAGGTTACTGGAAACCAAGGACATTATTTTTACTTAATTATTTTAAATTAGTTAGTAAGTGAAATTAGAAGGAGTCATTCAACTTAGATAAGGCTAAGGAAGCCAGGAAATTTTTTTTTCATTATAAACTATTTTTTGTCAGCTATTGACAGTAGATATTAAGGGGATTACTTAATCTATATAAGGCCACAAGAAGCCACTAACAGTTTTAAGGTATTTTTTTCATAATTTTTTTTCAAGTCAATCATTGACATTGTATCCAAAAGATTTTATGTAATCTGGACAGGGCTACAGGAAGCCATTAACATTTTTTTATTTTTTTTTGTCTTCCAATGACATAAAAACATAAAGGGTTCACTTCAGTTAGAGAAAGCTAGAAGCAGCCACAGTTGGTCATAATTCTTTCACTGAAAAAGGAACTTTACTACATTAGGACTTATAAAAGCAAATAGTTACAATTATATAATGTGATTATAAGTACCAAACAACAGAATACAAGTACATTAATAGGTGCATGTACACTGTTAATATCATTGACTTTTATTTTTTTTTCATACATTGTTATGGTTATTTTTTTTATATTTTTGTCACATTTAGAATAAGAAAAGTGCGTAGTGAATCGGAACTCATTGAACTCAAATTTTATCGAACTGAAAAAAACAGAACCAAAATTAGGAGAAGAAAATGGTCAACCGACACAATACCATGACTACCCTAACGCTAATCTTCGCCATACTACATGGAACACATGGTTTAATAGCCTACGATTGTACGGACGCGAAAACTAACGCAACGATAGTATCGCTAAGAGACATTTAACCTGGCGTGCCCCCAATAAAACATACGTAAGTGGAACAGTGTCAGTCCACGTGTTTCAACGGAACACAAATGGTATGGAGCTGCAACGTCGAAGTGACAGAATTAATTTCACGTTGTATATTGAAATCTACATTATCTATGTGGAGTAATGATAAATAGGATAGATAGAATAAATAGAATTTATCAAACCATAGGCTGCGGAGTAGCTATATTCGCAGGCATATGGTCAAGCCTAACGTCATGGGTACTACACAAAAACGACCTGAAGAAGAAATCCAAAGAAGAGATTGAACTAACTAAACACGACGAGGAAAACCCTCAAGAAACCCATGGACAAGCGACCAGCACTGCTCACTGGACTGACTCGCGCGACATTATAAACTCTTCTTAAAAAGTGCGCGGAACAAACTTTTAATTTAATAATTAACAAAAACACTTTAAAGTCAAGTGCAAACAGAGTGCGCGGCAAACAAAAAAATCGCAATCGTATTGCTAACAACAAAGGAATCAACATTATAAGGAAATGTAAATCCCACGAGAACATGGTGCAACAAGCAACTTACCATATTTTCGGTCCTTAGACCACCTTACATTATTCCGACAACTATTTGTCAAATCTCAAATCGTCCTCGCCCCATTCCACGAGCACAGTATTGAAACCATAACGGTTTCTCCCCCAATGTTTCCGCCAAACTAGTAATGCACTAGCAGCAATGAAGGACACTTAACCCTTCGCTGTACGAATTATTTTTCAACCACCAAAAATGTATATCCCATTACAATACTAAAGTAGATGAGGCCAATGGTAAAATGGCCCAACCACCCAGCAGAGCCGAGGAGCAGCAAAGCACAACAGGGGAGTCATAGGTATTACATCAAGAAAAAAGGAAAAGACAGTGCGGACGAACAATGAAACAGTGTCTCAGTGCCACGGTGAATTCGCGGTAATATGTAACGCAGTGGCGCAACTTTGTACTTGGATAAGTTTAGCGTAAGGGGAGCACGTAAAAGGTGTTGGACAGGTAAGTCCAACACTTTTTCAAAGGGGGTGGCAATGTAATAAGTACCAAGGGTGGAATTATGGAAAACATCACCCTGTATAACAAATTTCGAGTATATTCAAAACAAAATTAATTTCATAAATATATAACCTAGATTCAAGTATCGTAGCAAAGTTCAATCAGTCTAAACAATGCTGATAATGCACAATGACACAATTACTAAGTAACCAAAAAGGAACCCAGTTTCGAAAACACGAGTTCGCTGATGAAGCAAAGCGATCGTGGGTTACAAAGAATTCATTTTTACTGGACGTAAACACTGACACCATGTTTAAAAACATTCGCCGGAATTGAGATTTGGTCTTAAGCAAATTGTCAGGTTTATATTCCCTTTCAACAATTAGGGAGTGTTCCTTTGATGCTGGTGCCAGTAATTGATTTACACACCTCTGACAATTGCCAATTTTCTTAAATTTTTTTGCCACTATATGCTTCTATATAGGCATGCATTGCATTGCAATTATTGGTTTATTTCCATTATTTTGAAATTCAATATTCATAATATTGTTGTCTAATGAAACATCTCTACTTTCAACAATACAATCTTCAATTTTTAATAATGATTTCCATGAATTCGACAATTCATATCATCAATTTCACAATTGACATTGATTGAAAGTGGAGATGTGAAGTTATTGACAATTAAACTTCTAAAGGAACATATAAATGGAAACATGTTGGATTTATGTTTCTTGCACCATGGCTCCTGATACGTCCAAAAAAGTTGTCCAATGTATGTATGTTAATCCATCTTGTTATCAAATATTTAAAACCAGCTGGTTATTTTCTCACAAAGATACATGAAACCTCTCCATGTTTTCACCCAGTTTATTAATGTTTTTCTCCTTTAGGAATAACGAACTTCATACTTTTCAGTATTTCAATATCTTATATTAGAGGAAACCCTATTAGAAAACACTTGGGTATCATTCTTGACCTTTATTCCCTCAAGCTCCATTTCATAAATGTGAGCATCAGTCAGTTTGTAACACATTCTTATTTTAAAATCACCCACATTGAGCTCATATAATTTTATTATATTCTTTCAAGATTCCTCTTTTTCAACATTATCAATTTTATACTTAGCAGCACACCAATATTGGTTATGGAAGCAGAGCTTAATGAACCTCCTCTTTCACTACGCAGAGAATTTTTAGGTGAAAAATATACAGTTAATCTGGCGGTAAGAGGTGATTCGTTATTAGATAAAATTGTACAGTTAACCACCATGTCCTTAACTCATCATTACTGGGATAAAAAGAAAGCTCCTCTATTAGTGGAAAGTTTTATCAATTTCTCAAATAGCTTTAATGATATCCAACTGATGGAGCAAACGAAATATCAAAAGTTAAATTATGAAGATGTTTTAACTCCCTTTAAATGCCATATAAGCAAAACTTATGCAACAGACTTCATGACGAGAGTAGATCGCCTTCATCATGTACAAAACCATTGGATAAATTACCAGAAATTATATACAGATGGTTCAAAAATGAATGGTAAAGTGGGATATGCTATATACTACCCTCAAAAAAACATAACAATAAATAATAGACTACCTGATAATATGACAATCTTTACAGCCGAACTTATAGCAGACTGCCAAAGCATTATACAAAAACTGAAATATAATACACACAACAGTAGAGAAAACAACATATTCAGCGAAATCACTTCATTAAACAGCGAAGCAGTAAAAACAGGAAAAAACATAATTTTGTGCTGGATAAAAGCTCATATCGGTATCAAAAACAATGAAATAGTGGACGATTTAGCAAAAAAGGCTACAGAGAAGGAACATGTTGTACAAACATATCAACTTCCAAAAAGTGACATACTATCCATAATGAAATCACTCAAACGGACGAAATGGCAAGAACTTTATAACATTTCAGACAAAGGCAAATACTATAAAAATATTCAACCCAGATTACCCCATAATCCATGTTTAATCAACTGCATAATAGAGGTTTCATCAGAACTCTATGTAGGATAAGAAGTAATCACTCCTTGACTCCAGTGTATTCAAGAAAAATAGGCCTGTTAAATAATGATGAATGTATATGCGGCGAGGTAGCTGATCTACAACATATGCTCTTAGAATGTCCGCTTAACTATATCAACAGAACAAATTTCTACACCAAACTAATTTAAACTAATGCTTCACTTCCTACCAACTTATCGCATCTTTTAGAGTCCAAGAATATAGATGTATATAAGATTTTGTATAGCCATATAAACTGTATCAATATAAAGCTCTGACAAAAAAATTAAAAGGAAAAAAATAAAAAATACATATATAATAATGAAGTGAAAAAAAAAAATAAATAAATAAAAAAATAAAAAAATAAAAAAAAACATACCTATAATAATAAAGTGAAAAAAATAAAAAATAAAATAAAAAAAAATATAAATATATATACATATAATAAAAAAAAACAAGAGCTAAAATTTAATAATTATGAAAGAACTAACCACTGGGAGAAAAAAAAATGTAATCTAATCTAAAATACAATGTAATTACTAACCCTAATTATGTCAGGAGAGAACTTATAACAAATTGACTGGCCAGTTGGTTGTGAAAACCAGTGCCAATAAGACTTAATCACACACACACACACATACTTAGAATTATATGAGCTGAAATTGCTTCTCATGCCTTTCAATAGATGTGGGGAATCATAAATTGCCACTATTTCTTTTGTTCCAATTCTAAATGTATCCAAATTATTGGTACTGTTTTTTTTTTAAATTTGCCTATAGCATTAATGTTTGCTTAATATTAATCACAAACTGTGCAAACAACAAAAAAAACTTTGTCTTGCAATGCCATAGTTGTATTCTTCAGAATAACTTTTATGTTATCTGAACACATTCCTCCTTGACTTAAGTAGAATGAATTAGGCTGCTCCCACTTTTTCCTTAACCCTTGCAGCATAAACACCATGGCATGATCTGCAAATTTCATACGTCTCTCATTTCCTATATCTTTATTAGGTATTGAAAATACTTGTGGACACTTCGAACAACTTATATAAATTATTATTCACTTATAGTGGTGAAGTTATCTTTGTTATCTATTTGTAATTTTAATTGAATTTTTACCGAAATTTTTGAAAATTCAATAAATATTTAAAAGAACGAATAATTTTTTGTGTGCCCTAAACTACGCAAACATTTTTTGGTGTGGATATAGTAAGGGCTGGGACTATTTTAATGAATAACCCTGTACCGATTACATTGAGTGCGCCGCGTTTTTCGTGACATCCTCCTTATCAAAATTAGATTTCTCGCTTATTATCCAGCCAGTTTTAGCAAACAAAAAACCATTAGGAGCAGATTAAAAAGGGCTATTTTTTTTTGTTGTGGGGTATTTTTTGGAGTTCTGGAGTTATGTTTGTCATAAATCATCACAAAACTGACACAAGAATGACAGTTGAGTGTAAAGCCGGCTACTCACTACGCGGGTCTTGACAAGTACTTGGCAAGTAAATTATGAAATAAAACAATTTTAACTTGTTATATCTACATTATATTTAAACTTAAAGTGACGCGTTTTTATAACAAGTTAAAATTGTTTTAATTCATAATTTAGGGCGGGTTGTACCAAACGCCTAAACTCGGTTTAATGTTAACTGATTATTAGACTGATGTAATTGTTGATAATAAATACATCAATCAGACACAGTCTAAACATCAGTTATCATTAAACCGAGTTTAGGTGTTTGGTACAACTCGCCCTTACTTGTCAAGTCCCGCTTAGTGAGTAGCCGGCTTGACAAAAATGTTATTGCACTAGTGCAAAGAAGAACCACTTTTTCCATTAAATGTGTTTCACAAAAATGTTTGGAGCAAATTCGAGCTGTTTTCAGGTTAAATTTGTCATCTCGTTTGCAAATATGTTTCCATTTAGCTTCCAATTCTTTGTCTTTTGGGGAGCTGAAGAACTTTGTATCAGGCGAAAATTCTTTCGTCTGATTGTCGACACCACATCCAAAGACAGCACACCTCATATTATTGAATTTATTCACTGGGAAATACCTTGGAAAATTAAAAAACGGAAAAAACTATAAAAATATTCGGCCACAGACGTGAGTAAACATGCTGCCGAACTCACAAGGTGACGTCACCTGTTGGAATTAGACACGCCCACTGGTGCGCGATATCATGGGTGTGTTCGGGGAGCACGCTATCGTGCTTATAACGCAAACGCTATTCATGCGCTATTCGAACTGTTCGGGGAGGTTTGAGTGCCAATTCAGAGCGTTGGCGCTATCGAGCTCCGTGAACAGAACAGTGCTTGTTATCTATGCATCAGCTGATGTCAAGTAGTCAACAACAGCAGACAGCAGTTATTTTTATTTTTAAATAAAATATGGCCGACGATAGACGCAATGTTTTGAATGTGGTGGCAGTGGATTTACAAATGATGAATCGGATTCTTGATTCGTCTTCATCATCATCAGAAAGTAGTGAAGACGAATTACAAGGTTTAGAACGCCTTGATGGGCTTAATAGAAGAAAGATGATCCCAAGAGTAGAAAACTATGTGGAGCAAGTGTTACCTGCACTAAGTGACCAGGAATTCAAGTCACATTTTAGGTATTTTATTTATTTTATAGTAATACCTAAAGCTATTTGTTGATTGTTTCCTTATTATAATTGTTAATACCTTCAAACATTTTAGAATGTGTCGAGAAACATTTAACTATGTGCTTAATATAATAGCACCACGGCTTAGAAGACAGATTCCAGGAACTAGTATGATTTCACCTGAGAAGCAGTTTCTAGTTGCCATCTGCAGGAGACTGGCCACGCCCGATTCATTAAGGTGAGCATATTTTTCTCTTATCACATTCCAATAATACTTCAATATTAACAAGTTTAAATGAATGAAATAAGTCAAACGAACAGCATGATCTCGACGCTTTGATGACTGCAAGTACCTTTATAAGAAATAAAGAGTATTTATGTTTAATTGTTATAGGTCAATATGTGAAAGATTCAACATAGGAAGAAGTACTGCCATGTACATAACAAGGCGTGTTACAATGGCAATAAATGACCTATCACCATTGTTTATCAGATGGCCAACAGGAAATAAACATCAACAAATATGGGCTGCATTTGAAGCGATAAGTGCATTTCCTAAAGTCATAGGAGCTATTGATGGAACCCATATAAATATCCCTGCCCCATCAACAAATCCAGAGTCATACGTAAATCGAAAAGGATGCCACTCAGTAATTCTTCAGGTATGAGGTACCTAATAATTCACTTGTATCCTTGTAATATATTGTTTTCATTTTAGGCTGTCTGTGACCACTCTGGTCGCTTCCTCCATTGCTATGCAGGCCAAGTTGGCTCTGTTCATGATCAACGCGTCTTTCGTCTATCTGAAGTGCAAGGATATTTAGGCGATGCAGAAAAGGTTCAGGATGGTTGTCATATACTTGGTGACTCTGCTTACAAGCTACATGACAATTTGCTGATACCTTATCGTGATAATGGTCATCTGACAGAACGCCAAAAAAACTATAATTTTTGCCATTCATCAGCTAGGATAGCCATTGAGAGAGCATTTGGTATATTGAAAGGGCGATTCCGTAGCCTCATGACTGTACTACCCATGCGGAAAGTTGAACTAATCCCTGCCCACATTATTGCTTGTGTTTTACACAATATTTGCCTACTAAGGGGTGATGACTTACATATGGCAGTAAACGAAGGTGATGAAGATAATGTGCCTCCCAATGTGCAGCAGAATGCAGCCCAGGCTGGTGTTGCCAAAAAGGGAGTTAATATGTCAAAGACTTTTGATGAGGAATGTGTGAATTTGGGTTAAAGAACTATATAATAAATAAAAACTACAATTCGTTAAATTTTATTTATTAAATTCCCCATCATGTCCAGCATTTTCTGCTGGAACTCTCTTTTTTGCAACATTTTTTCTTTATGTTCTTCTCTCCCTATTTTGCTCAGCTATTGTTCGGCTCTCTAAAATAGCCTCAGCTATATCGGAGGTTGCCTTCCTTTTCCCTTAAAATAAATATGAAATATTAATGAAGATGTTAGACTAGGTAGTATTGAATAAAAAAAATTGCCACTTTTATGCTATCTCCTTTTAAGACAAGTAAATTATTCTTGCGCATATATTTAGTGTAACATATTGAACAGTTTTTTATTTTAATTATAATCATTTTCTCTAAATGTCATGTGATTTAATTAAACCACTGATATTTATTTAATAATTTGTTGCTTTGCTCAATTCTACACAAGTTTTGCTCTATTTCACTTTTTTTACTTTACGCACTGGTGAAAAAGAGTAAATAGTAAATTTCTACAAAATTGTTTAATTTGTACTTACCACTCATTCGACTCCTAGGGCTGATTATTTCTTCAGTAGCAGTCAAGATGGCTGAAGGTCCGGCATTGCCTGTTTCCGCTCTAGTTGAGGAGAGTGTGGCCACAGGCTGCATATAAGGTTTTTCCCCTAACACGCTCTCCATAAGCTATGAATAAATGAATAAATACATAATAGAAGCATTAAAGTACATAAAATCTTAGTTTAAGCAACTGAATCTGCCTACAGACAACCTTTTTTATCCCCAGCAGATTCAACCAATTGTTGGTTGTTTTATTACATGTAAATTTATGTAATTACTTGGTTTGAATAAATAAATAAAAACTCACATCTAGGTACGGCCATGTTCTAAGGTTGTTTACTGATTTTGTATTGTGGTCTTTGATAGATTTAAATGTTCCTTTCATTCCATTTAATTTTGAAAGGCATTGTGGTCCAGTAATGCCTATGTGCCCATTTTCATGGAGAACTATCGCAATTCTCTCCCACACTTTTTTCTGGCTTACTCGCCCTGATACCAAGTTTTCTTGTTCCTTTCTGAATTCTTCTACTAGCAGTAGAATTGCTTCATGCGACCACTTGAAAACTAAAAAAAAATGCAAATCAACTAATAATCAAACAGAAACTTAATAAGGAGTAAGTAAGCTATTTTATAAAATAGTTATGAATGTCTCAGACAAAATCAACAAGCTCATAGAACACAATAAATCCTTACCATTCACTGCCTCGCCAACGTTGCTAGGATAGTAGCATCTTCACTAATATTAGAGCCGGAGGCAACTGCAATTGAGATGATACAAATGCTATATTTTTTCAAATTTATACCAACCATATGCACAAAATAAAATAACTTAAGTAAGCTACTAATGCTAATATACAATACGTACTTATACTTATTGAAGAAACTGGACTTGCTTGGGACTGGGATAGCTCCAACAATTGCGTTGCAAATTCAAGGTCTAAAAAATTACAGATATCATAAGTTTACTGTTACAATATTCCCGAATATGAAAACATAAATTAAATACAGAAAAGCAATCATATTGTGATTCAATAAAAACCAAACAACTCACCAGTTTCTGCCCGTTGTACCTCGGCTTCCGAAACTACAATTTCTGTAGTTTCCTGTGTCACAGGATTATACAGTCTTAATAAAGGCATTTACAAAAATTAATACTAATCTAAAAAGCGACAAAAACCACTAAAAATCACCAACAAACCACTTACATAAACAATGCTCGACTCACAACACGTGGGGTTCAACTGTTCACGGAGCTTTGTCGTGCAAAATGGCGCTAAATGCTGCTAACGCTATCTGCTGATGTACCTCGTTGTAATTCGCATTCGTTTGCTTTTCATTGCGCTAGTGATGACGTAGCCCGGCGAAAATCAATGACGTCACACAAGCGCTTAACAGTGCTATAGAATTGTTTCGCGAACGAAGAGTAGTACTAGATGGCGCCAACTGGCGCAAATGGCGTGCTCCCCGAACACACCCCATATCTGTCTTATTTATTCTATCATGCTAGGAAACGGAGTGAGCGGCGAGAGCGACCTGTCGCGCTGAGTGTACAGGGAACGGAAAAATTCGAACCGGAATTACAGGTGTTTTTTCATAACAAGGTTCCCACTTAATCCCATTTCTTATTTGAAGAGATAGACATGACCTTGTCATGTTAAAAATATGCAGAATTTATCGAGGAATCTGATTATAATGATTAATATGCTCCTTAATTGAGTAAATTTTTGCAAATTTAAACTGTCAAATACGCCCTCTAGCGGTGGACCCACAATTTTGGAAATAATTTCCAGGCTTTTCTAGAGGCCACTTTCGTCAAAAAAATTTCCTCCCGAATCTGTGCCATAATCCACTCCTGAGATATGGCCGGCGTCGGTTCTCAGTTGGCCACCCGGTGATTTTTTTTCAATTTTTTTATAGGGTAAACTATAGAGTCATTAGACAGTGAAAGTGATGGGACATTCGGACGTTATCAGTAAAAAATAAGGAACCTGTAACTGTGCCGATCTACTATTTTACAGTTAATTGTGATTTCTTGGTACTTTACGTTAAGTAACAACGTTTTTGGTAAGATGATACCAAAGTCGATAATATGGTAAATTGTAATTAATGTTTGCACACCGTAAGTGGATTTTTGATATTTTATCAAGAAAATTGACTTCCAATTTTGGCCTATTGAGAGATGAGCGTTTATTAAACTGAAGATTTTTAGGGTTTAGGTTATTGTTAATATATTAAGCTTACCTGGCTACGTTCTATTTATATGTTTGCTTGTAATCATTCGGGTTTGAATATGTGTCCAACGACTGTCTTTAAAACTAGTGTGTTTCACAGTTTGTTATTGGACAGGGTGTCCAATGACTGTGCATTGAATATTTTGCAAAATCACAGTATTATAACGGCGGGTGTAATTTAGTGCATTATTCTTTGTTGAACCTCTGTTGATTATGCTATAACCCTATGTGTTTTTTTTTATTCACAAAGGAATCAACTGGGGGCAGTATGTTCAGATTGCCTTCTCAGTTTTATGCCAGTTGGCACTTTGTAGCAGTTGGCAAACCTGCACATGACACAGAACATAAACTCATTGTAACCATACTCTCCGACTCTCGAGTTGCCCCTGTTACCGCCCAGTCGTTGTGTTGCAGATAATAAAGGAGGTCGATCATCCTCGGTTGCAACAACAATTGTAAACCACGTGCTGTACTGATTGTACTTGTATTTATAGTAAAAGGTATTAATATGTAACAAAATATAGTGTAGTACTCTAGAGTTAAATATAACCTAACATCGTCATTACCCTAACCAGTGCCAACAAGGAATTTGCTGCTTGTAGTCTAATTAATTTCGGATTACGTCGAGCCCCTTTTCAATATGTAATAACCAGTGGTCCTTCGAGCCGGATCTGAACCAGCGACCTATGGATCTACAGATTGACACATTGACGGGTATAAAGTTTCATTAAACTAGAAACCTCAAATTTGAATTAAAAAATTCAAGTGAAGGATTTCTGTTGGATGTTCGTTATCAATATAAAAACTCAACTCTTTGTTTCCAAATTTTGAAAAGATCTGAAAGTTCTTTTTAGAATATCAAATCCTTACAGATCAACTAACCTGGATAAAACAACTACAGTTCCAAAGAAAGCAGAAGGAGAAGAGAGCATCAGAGCTGTTTTTGAACATATTCTTGCTAAAAGGAAAAAAAATTACAAGATGTCTGATAACATGAATTCTGATCAGATCGTAAATAGCGCCGTTGTTAATGATCAATCAGATGTCTTTTCCTATGGAGGTTTTAATCCAAAAATCATAAAAAAAACTGCCAGATGTTCCAACTTTAAAAGCTGACCCCCCAATTATGTTAACCATTCACATAAAAAGAGGCACCAACATAACCAAAATGGTAGAGAAAATGTCTGAAGAAGGCAAACATCAAGCAATGGAATTAAAAGCCAAATATAACATTAGAGACAAAGTTCCATTGAACGGCTCAAGAAAAGCTATCTCATGCAAAACACCAGATTCATATTCCGGAAGATGTATGTATGTATTTGGGGTAACATTCACTTAGACCCAAAAGATCTATTGTGCCCTCTTACTATACTCAGTTTCTGAGAAGAGTCTCTGAATCTAGTAGCTCCTTTAGTCCTATTTCCCGGAGGAATTTCAGGATATCTGCAGGCTTCAGCTCAGGTAAATGTTCCTCTTCTATCCCGTAATCTCCCAGGTACTGTGCTCTAGGATTCTGGAGTACTGTGCAGCTGGAAAGTATGTAGATAGAGGTTTCTTCTTCCATGCCACAATATCTGCATTCTGCATTCAGGCGACAATGTCCCGTTAGGATCCCTGTTAAAACTCTCAGCGCGGTTTTACTTTGACTCATGCATTCATTTGATCTCAACAGGTTTTAGTCACCTAGAAGATTCTTTGATTGTCTAAGCCCTACTAATTCTTTCCAATATTTGGATCTTCTCTTTCTTTCGGATCTTCACCTATTTCTTCCAATATTACATTGGGACTGATTCCGCAGAAGGGTTTTGGCCCCCAGAAAGGTGTTTTAGTCCCCCTCTTTGCTAGTTCATCTGCTATTTCATTTCCTTTTATTCCAGTGTGTCCGGGAATCCATAGTAAGGTAACTATATTGTACTCCCCTAGTTCATTGAATTTGTCTAGGCATTTCCACACCATTTTGGAACTGATTACACAAGAGCTCAGTACCTTAATGGCTGTTTGACTATCTGTCATTATGATAATTTTTTGTCCTCTGTATCCTTTATGAATATTGAACTGGACGCACTTTCTTATGGCGTGGATTTCCGCTTAAAAGATACTTGTGGTTTTTCCCAAGCTTTTGAGTGTTTGGTTCCTGGCCCGAACACTCCTATCCCAGTTCCTCCTATTGATTTTGAGCCGTCTGTGTACCATTGAATGGCATTATTTCCAAGTCTGGTAATGGCATTTGGATTCCATTCCTTCTTGTAGATTAGTTCTGTAACGAATTTTTTCGAAAAATTGTACTTCTCCATCATACCGTCTTGTGGCATATCCCAGATTGTCTGATTTCTAAGAAATGAAGAGGTGGTTTTTTTTAATGATTCCCTCTCTACTTAGTCTGTATCTTGTTCTTTCTGTAACACTTTCCACCACCATATTCCGGAGGATGTAGATAATGATTTATTTGTGTGCCACAGTTGTTACCGAGAAGATATTGCTTCAGAAGATGAAGATATGGATTAAAATGATGATGATCCAGAAGAAACTGACACACTTCTTTCCCAATATCAAGAGTACTACAAATATAATTGAGTGTTATAATTTGTCCAATAACTATCTGAAATATGTCCAATAATTATGAAAAGTGTACAATTATTGTATTTTCGAGACGTTCAATGAAGTATTTTTTCAAACTTTGTACATTTTCAAATTGAAAATGAACATACAGACTAATAAAGAAAAGAAGTCAGGTTTCATCTACTGACTAATGGGGTTAAATCATTTAATGCGAAATAATTGTGGAAATGGTAACGGTTTTCCAATATCGGTTCGCTTAAATGTGCAATAACTATGTTGTATACCCTATTCACTTATTTTAAAAATGAATAAATTCAATTTTGAAAGCGCAGGTACAGTATAATTTTCAAGAAAATGATATTTAAGAAAAAGCTTCCCTATTCCATCGAGGAGTATCTAGAAAATGATTTTAATATGTATGTTTGTATTCCTATGTATTGCTACCATTAGTATCTTACCTAAGAAGATTTGAGCTACTATTGTTATTTTTTCATATTTCATATTAATTGTAACATTTTTTTCTTTTTTTTATATCTGACATGTAGGAGCACTTTAGTGTGATACTTTTCCAATAAATAAACTGAACAACATTTCTAAAGATGAGATACATGTATTCATTGGAACATGCATGTACATGTCATGTCGGTCGTTCATCTACCTTCTACACGAAGCTGTAGGAATAGCACTCTGAATATTCCTGTCATATCGCAAGTGAAGACTTGTAAAAGATTTGGAGAAATTAAAAGATAACTTTCCTTCAATGATAATACCACTCAAGTAAAAGAGTATCTTGCCGTAGATGAGCAAATAATACCAACAAAGGCAAGGTGAAGGCTAAAACAATATAACCCAATGAAACCGCATTAATGTTGTTATAAGGTATTTGTACTGAGTGGTGTAACAGGGTTTAGTTACGATTATTATGTTTATACCGGAACTACAGAGCTATTACCTCATCAACCCAACCTTGGAGCGAGTAGAAATGTTGTAGTAAAACTAACGAAGTCTATTCAGAAGCATTATAATCATAAAGTTTTTTTTGATAATTGGTTCACCAGCATCCCATTATTTGTTTGTTTGCACAAAAGGATGCCTACCACCAAAGAATCCGATTTGAAGAGAAAAGGCAGGAAACCTTCAGTAAACAAGTAGCACAGGTTGACGATGTTGATGTATCCGTAGTATGTTGGTTCGATAATAAGATGGTTACTACTGTCAGCCTGTTTCAGATGTGTAAAAACAAAACAACACATAAAATACCTCTTCCTCAATGTATCAGAGTGTACAATTATATAGGAGAAGTTGATCTATTGGGTATCACAGAATAGAAATAAGATCAAAAAAGTTTTGTATGAGAATATTTCATTTTTTTGATATTTTAGCTGTCAATAGCTGGTTATTTTGGAGAAGAAGCATAAATGACAATAACCTGTATTTATCCCTTTGCGAGTTCAAGCTTGGGCTTGCAGAAGTACTAACGAGAGTGAATATGGTAAGAAAAAGATGTGGTAGGCCTCCAAAATTTTACAGCTAAAATTTGATTTGAAATATATAAAATTACCTTTTCCTCAAATTCCTGCCCAAGAAATACGTATAGACACAATTAATCACTTGCCAGAATATCATGATGATCGTCAACATTGCAAATACCCAGAGTGTAAAGGGAAATCACAAATATCTTGTAAAATATGTAATATTCGACTTTGTTTTAATAAAGAAACTGTTTTCGTAATTTTGAGAATGGAAAGCTTGATCCCATGCAATTTCCACTAAATAGATAAGTGAAGTTTGGTTCACTGCTAATGATTTTTTAATTCCACAGACCGTGGAAAATAACAAAATATATGTTGGCTCACATGAATTTTTTTACTGTCAAATTTTTTTTAATAATTAAATTATTCTTTTCCCCGGAGGGTTACTTGTGTTCGCTATAAAAAAATTCACACGATATCAAAAAAATCATACAGTAGCGGGTTAAGAGAAAACGTGAAAAGCGAGTAAAAGTACACGACCTTAGAGAAAGCTCAGACGCCGGTTGGATATTACATCGTAACAAGTTACAAAATCAATATGTATGAGGCAACTGTTTAAATGGTTTCTTAATTCACATGGCGAACTTCACAACATTAACCAACTTTGCAGGACGCTCCGGTTAATTATTTTAAAAAGTTCAATGAAATGGAGACAACCATCAATTAACTTTTAAATTTCAAGTTAATGCCTTAAGCAATGATGATTGTTCTGTGTAATATCGGACATATTATAAAGTTGGCAACGGTGCCAAGTTAAGGAGCACAGGCTCAGGGAAACGTAGTGACAGTCTGCTCTCAACCTCCGTCCACTATACCACGGCGACTCGATATACAGTGTGTAAAAGCCAAATGGAATAAATTCATTATTTCGGTTACTGTACATATTTATAAAAAATCCCGAAACACGTCAAATTTAAATTATAACTTGACATTCTTTAACGTGAAAATGCAACCCCTACCTTCAACCCCCTTAGAATGACAGGTACAACCCCCAATTTTTTAAATGGGAAGTATAGGCTTGTGATATATCATTTGAAAGGTCTCTTCATTCTCTATTCAAAAATGTTATTGTTTTAAAATTTAATGCAAAAATTAACATAAAAAAAATTAATATCATGTTGTTACCGAAATTCGCTAAAATATACTCGGAACTTATTACAATATTACTTACAACTTATTTCCCGTTTAGGTCTTGATAATGAGAAAGTGAACAAAAACCGTAGCAATGTGGTTTTTAGATGGTAACCATTAAAAAACTTTAAAGAATTTCCGTGGCAACGCTATTTTAACAAGCAGTAGTAAATTGTTTCATTTAAGTTGTCATTGTTGTAATTTAATGGCCAGCGCGATCACCTGATCTTACATTATTAGATTTCTTTTTATGGGGATATGTGAAGAGCCATGTGTACAAAACTAAACCTTCTGATTTAAATGACTTAAAAGAACGAATAACGCTTGCGATTAGGTCGATCACGCCTGATATGTTAAATAATGTTAGAAGACAGTTTTATTTGAGATTAGGATGTTGCCAAGACGTTCGCGGAGAACATTTTGAACATCTACTTCATTAACATTCATAGTTCTTTTTCGTGTTCTACATTTTATTACGTTTTGCATTACATTTTAGTTTTTGATTGTATTGTAGCGAATTTCGGTAACAACATGATATTAATTTTTTTTATGTTAATTTTTGCATTAAATTTAAAAACAATAACATTTTTGAATAGAGAATGAAGAGACCTTTCAAATGATATATCACAAGCCTATACTTCCCATTTAAAAAATTGGGGGTTGTACCTGTCATTCTAAGGGGGTTGGAGGTAGGGGTTGCATTTTCACGTTAAAGAATGTCAAGTTATAATTTAAATTTGACGTGTTTCGGGATTTTTTATAAATATGTACAGTAACCGAAATAATGAATTTATTCTATTTGGCTTTTACACACTGTATATATATAATATTAATATGATAGTTAAGTAAGTGAATATGATGTAAAACCGCTTAAAACATAATTATTAAAGTATATATAAAACACGTGAGTTTTATTAGTGCACGATGTTTAAGTTAAGTGGATACACCACAAAATGGCGACGAGGATAAAATATAAGAAGAAAAAAAAGAAAGATGGCATCAACCGGCATCGTGTTCCATCAATTTAACAGTGAAACTGACGATTGGATCATATACAGTGAGCAATTATCAGAATATTTTAAAGCAAACGGTACGAAGGAAGAAAATAAAGTAGCTACGTTATTAAGTAATATTCCTAGCGAAATTTATAAACTTTTACGAGACCTGTGTCACCCAGATCCACCAAATTAATAAACATTCAAGCAATTAACAGATTTATTAAGTCAATAGTATTGTCCAAGAACAGTTGTATGGCGAGAGCGAAGGAAATTTCACCTAGCTCAACAAACACGTGAAGAAACGATGGCAGAATGGAATGCTAGAGTAAGAAGCCTATCTGTAAACTGTAAGTTTGGAAATGATATACAATTGCTTTTGAGAGGAAAATTCATATCCGGGATGAGAAACGGCCCGATATTAGACAGGTTATGCGAGGAGGAGGAAACCGCAGATCTAAAAAAACTAGTGGAATTGGCCATAAAAAAAGAAAACGATAGCATTGATAAAGAGGTGAACATGAACTTTATAAACGACACTACAAGGTCCTCGAATCAAAAATATCAAGCAACAAGAGGGATTTCAAATCAAGGCGCGCACCAACGACAAAATTTCGACCAACCACAACGCCGATGGCAAGGCGCAGATTCACAAAACAGTTCAAGACAGCGCATGGACAGACCGACGTCGACGAGTTTAGCTACACTTCCACGCAGAAGGATGACAACGGAAAGAAATGTCAACATGGCGGAAGGAAAACAAAATTACAAGAGGATAAAATGTAAAGTTTGTAATAATTGTCATAAAGGAGTTTGTTGGTATGTAAATTTTTATTGTTCTAAGTGTAAAAGAAAAGGACATCTTGCTAAAGCATGTGCAAATAGAAATTTTAACTATGTAGATTTTTCAAATATCGAAAATAACCAAGATAACTGCCAAGATTGTTGGTTCACGGAACAAAACAATCAAGCGGAGGAAGCAGACAAAAATTTTAATGTGTATAGTGATTGTCCATCAGAATTTGAAAATTTTAATATCAATAATGTTGATAAAAAATTTATTGTCGAAGTTTTAATAGAAAATACAAAGTAGCGGTAGTGTTATATCAGCGATAAATGCAGATCATTTTAATAACTATTTTAGACATTTTGAATTAAGGGAAGCCAAATTGTTTTAAAAAGTTACAATAATAGTACTTTTGCACCATTAGGTTATATAAATGTAAATGTTAAATATAAAGACAAAATAAGACAAATTGTATGTTATATCTAACGGCGGTCCGATTCTGGGGATGGATTGGTTAGAAGCATTTGGAATTCAGTTCGGAGTGGTTAATCAGCTGGATTACGTAAATAAAAGTATAAATGATATTGTTTCTAGATTTCTAGAAGTTTTTAGCAAAAAAATCGGTAAGTTTACTTTAGATAAAATTAAAATATATATTAAAGACAATGCTATGCCAATATTTCGTAAGGCACGTCCAGTACCTCTTGCATTTAAGCAAGGCGTTACAGAAGAATTAGAAAGGTTAGAAAAGGAAGGAGTTATATCTAAGACTGAAACATCAGAGTGGGCTACACCTTTAGTTCCAGTTTTAAAAGAAGACGATACAGTAAGATTGTGTGGAGATTACAGCGTAACTGTAAATAAGTACCTAGAGAATATGGAGTATCCTTTACCAAGAGCTGAAGAAATTTTCTCTAAGCTTCATAAAGGAAAATACAAGGTGTCCATTTATAAATTGACACATTTTAACAACTTATAACTCGAGAACGGAAAAAGATATCGACATGCGGTTTTCACTAAACTTCCTAAATTTACTTCTAGTTTCTGTTGACGTTGTTGCCGAATGTAATTTTTTTCTTGAAATTGACGAAAAAAAATTAAGGTTTTTGAACCAAAATTGTGATCTTAGATTAAATGGGACACTCTGTAATTCTTAAAACCTTTGAAAAGACCCTTTCTTCTTCTATCCAAAAATGTATACATTGTTGGCATTCACCCACGTTTTTAGGGGATAATTTACTTTTTCATGAAACCACTTCCAAATCTAAAGGACCACATTCTAACAACTTAAAACTATAGAATGAGACAAGGTATTGAAAACAGGTTTTACTGAAATTCTTAAAAATGTTTTAATTTGTATCTAACGTGGTTGCTAAGTCTCAAACGTCTGAAAGTTCCTTAAAAAATTTAATTTTTCAAATTCATATTGAGGTCTTCTTGCGAACAAAACTCCTATTTCTAATAATTATTTGCAAACCTTCATCCATAAATTATCATTCAAAGGATTATCGTAAGCATTTTCAGTACACATTTTCTATTTAATGTTCTCATTTTTGTAAATTGACTAACCCAGCTGAGCATAGAATATGAATGACTTAATAAATGATATTAATTTATCAAGGGTGCTGTGTAACGCAAATAGAGTTGACAGAAGTGTCAGATTAGCAATAATTTTAGTGCAAGAGAAAGCTGGTACTGAAAAAAATGTTTACCAAAACCGAAAAAGCCCGGTGCGTTTTATTGTTCAATGAAAGTAAATCAATTACGCATACACAAAGAAGATTTAGAAACATTTTTGAAAAAAATCCGCCTACTAGAAATTCTATTATAAGCTGGGTAAGTCAGTTTACAGGAACAGGAAACAGGAACGAGAAAAAAAAGACACATTCAAAACGCTCAAGATATTCTTTTAAATGATGTTTTACAGTTGAGAGAGATTTTAGAGAGAAAATAATAAAATATCTATTAGAAAAATCGCTCAACCCTTACATATGTCAAAGAGTAAGGTGCATAAGCTTTTAAAGATAATAAAGTTTAAAGCATATAAGATTCAGACTTTCCAAAAAATTGAGAATCATGCAATCGAAAAGAGATTGTTTATGTGTGAGACGTTATTAGATTTGTTTAGAAATCAACCAAACGTAAATTTAATAATGTCAGATGAAGCAACATTTCACTTAAATGGCCGCGTAAACAAACATAACTGTAGGATTTGGAGTGATGAAAATCCTAGAGCATTCAACGAGTTTGAAAGAGAGGTAAATGTGTGGTGTGGTGTCTCCAATACAAAAATTTATGGACCATTTTTTTTCCAAGAACAAACAGTAAATGGGAACAATCATACGGATATGCTAGAACTCTTTTTCTATCCTCAACTACAACAAGAAGGTATACTAAATGATGTATATTTCCAGCAAGATGGTGCTCCACCGCATTACTCTTCAATAGCGAGAAATTCTTTGAATATAACCTTTGGAGACAAGTGGATAGGTCGAGCTGGTCCTATTGAATGGGCTCCCTATTCTCCAGACTTCTAAATATTGAGGACGCCTTCGCATCCTGATTGGCCTATCGGGTACTGCGTCTTTATTGTTCTGGTCTTGAATCAGATGGTCTTGATCTTCTGGAATACTTTGGTCTTTACTTTCGTGAATGCTGTGATCTTGATTTTGATGCTCTTCATTTAAATGGTCTTGATCTTGATTGACAGAATTTTCATCGCAACGAATTAATGATAAGTCTCCTCGATGAGCTAAATGCCGAGTTGAAACAGTCTTTTCTTCTCCATTTTCCAGTCTGATATGGGCGTATTCCGAGTTGGCTTCTAGGAGTTGGACTTCTTCAACTAACGGTTCGTATTTATTCAAACGGACGAATCTCTTTAATAGTACTGGTCCTGGTACAGCTAGCCATGTAGGAACCGACGATCCATAAGTAGAGCGCCTCACATAATCAAACACACGTTCATGTGGGGTCGAGTTAATAGCAGTACATAAGAGAGATCTAATAGAGTGAAGAGAATCCACTAGAACCTGCTCCCATTGGTTTATTTTTAAATTTTGAGATTTTAAAGCCAACTGGATGGTTTGCCATATAATTCCATTAAAACGTTCGCACTGACCATTACCTTGAGGATTATAGGGAGTCGTACGACTTGAAGCAATACCGTGAGACTCTAAGAATGACTTAAGTTCACGGGACATGAAAGAGGTACCTTGGTCAGAATGAACATATGCCAGAGAATATTTGACGCAAACATTGGATAACTGTAGAGGATGATATGTCGGAACATGGAAATGCGAATGGGAATCTGGAAAATTCATCAACAACTGTTAGTAAGTACTTATTTCTTGAAGATGAAGGCAAAGGACCTTTAAAATCCAAATTAAGACGTTCAAATGGTGAGGTGGCTTTGATTAACGTTCCTTCATTTTTGTGAAATTTCGGTTTAATTTTAGCACAAACAGGACAAGAGGAAGTAATTTGACGGACGTCTTCTACAGAATACGGGAGATTTTTGCAGCGTATCCAATGGAAAAACCGGGTAATACCAGGGTGACACAAAGAAGAATGTAAATCAAATAATTTCTTTTGATCAGCCGATGACATGATTGCAGAAGTAATACGGGAAAATGCATCAGCTACCGTGTTTTGACTTCCTGGCCTGTAAACGATATCATACTTGTAACATGACAATTCTAAACGCCAACGTTGAATTTTCTCATTTTCGATTTTTGAAGAAGACTTGTTATTAAACATAAATGCCACTGACTTTTGATCCGTAATGAGCTGAAAATGTCTACCAATTAAAAAATGTCGCCACTTTTTCAGTGCTTCTACTATTGCGTACGCTTCTTTTTCAATTGACGAATGCTTTTGTTCCTGAGAGGACAAGGTCCTTGAGAAAAATGAGACTGGTCTTCCTGATTGGGATAATTGAGCAGCTATCGCAAATTCTGAGGCATCTGTTTCAACAGTTAGCACAGCATCATCATCGATTGAAGAAATCGAAGAGTTAGCTATGTCTTGTTTGAGCTGTCTAAACGCCAAAATTGCTGTTTCAGACAATGGGAAACTTGTGCTGTGTGCTAGCGGCTGAATTTTTTCGGAAAATTTAGGAACCCATTTAGAGTAGTGTGCAAACATCCCTATAATTCTTCGAAGAGAAGTTGTAGTATCAGGTACTGGTAAATTCAAGAGAGGCTTAAGTCGTTCTGGATCTGGCTTCATAGTTTTGTTGCATATTAAATAACCAAGAATGCAAATCGATTTCAGGGAAAACCTTGATTTTGTTTCATTTATTGTTAAACGGTACTTCTTAATGACATCCAAAAATTTTTGTAAATTTTGATCATGTTCTTCTTGTGAGTAACCGCAAACAGTGACGTCATCCAGATAAGCATAGACGCTTTTAAGATTTTCTTTCTTGATGATACTGTCGAGGGTTCGTTGGAAACAAGCGACTCCATTTGTAACACCAAACGGAATTCGAGTGAATTGATACAAATTTCCACAAGCTTCAAATGCTGTGTAGATCTTTTCTTCATCTTTGATTGGAATTTGGTAATAGGCACTACGGAGGTCAATTGTACTAAAAACGGAATATTTCGAAATTTGGTTTACAATGTCTTCTACCCGTGGCAATGGGTATGCATCCAATAATGTGTATTTATTTATGGTTTGAGAATAGTCAATACACATACGTTTCTTGTGGTTTTCACTTGAAGTTACGAGAGGTTGAGCTCGCCAGGGGGAGATACTGGGTTCTATGATCTTTTCTTTTAGAAGATGTTTGATTTCTTGCTCAATGAAGTTGAGGTCTGAAGTTGTAAATCGACGTGATTTTATTGCGATTGGCTTGCAATTAAACGTCAAATTTGAAAATAAGCTGAATGGTTCAACATTTGCTACTGCTAAATTGCATATTGATAGGGTAGATTTGTCACCTCCAAAGAGAATTTCGAGTCGGGAATGCTGCTTCAAAATATCATGACCAATGATCACTTCCGTGCAGAGTTCATCTAGGACTAAAAGTTTCACATTTGAATAATTGTTATCCAAAATTTGTAGGCGTCGTGAGAGATGTTGAAGCCATTTTAACATCAATTCTTGATGGAATGACAGGAATATTTCTGCTGGTAACAATTTTACTTGAAATATAACTATCAGAACTCCCTATATCGACTAGTGCATGTGTGATTATGTTGTTTATTTTAATTTGAATAATAGATTTGGATAAACAACTAGGAGAAACAGCAGAAATTGTAGACAGAATAGCAGCAGATGTTTTGTGAGTTCTTCTGGTGTTACTTGATCTACACACAGTTGAAAAATGACCTCTTTTATTGCAGGAATTGCAAACTGCATTTTTCGCAGGACAGTGTTCGCGAAGGTGTCTATCTCTGCCACAAAAAAAGCATTTCTGAGAAGATGCAGCAGCCGCTAACTGCCTGGTTGGTGAGTTTTCAGAATCTTGAGACGGCTCTGAGTTTTGTAAAACAGCAACACTTGAATCGAAAGAACTTGATGAATATGATTCAGCATGCTGCTTGGCTATTTCTAACGCTCTCGCAGTATCAAACGCTTGAATTAAGCTCAAAGAAGAGTGCTCTAAAAGCCGCTGTCTAATTTGTGGTGAACTTAAACCACTGATAAATGAGTCTCGGATAAAGTCATCTCTATTCTGTTCGGCAGAAACAGCTTTAAAATTGCAGTCTTTGCTCATCTGCTTCAAAGTTTGTGAATATTGGTCAATTGACTCACCCGCTAGCTGTCTTCTTGATGAGAGAGAATATCGAGAAAATATTTCATTTTTGGGCTTCACGTAGAGGCTTTCAAGGATTTTTATGGCATCTTCATATGTTGTACTTTCACTAATGGACTCAAAAACGACTGGACTCACGTAGTTCATTAGTAGATTCAGCTTCTTCGTGTTGTCCTCCGCATCAACCGCTTCTAGAAAGTTCACGAATGACCTGTACCAATGATTCCAAAGTTGACCTGCGTTTCCAAGTGTAACATCTATATCTAGACGATCGGGGCGGAATAGTTTATCCATTTAATAAATTTTCTGTTGAATAAATTGTAGTGAAATACAAAGGATTACCTTTAGAATAAGGCTTTATTCAACAGAAAATACGAGACATAAAATTGATTGACAACTTTCTAACAACTGACAATGTCATGAATATGCTTAAAAGGGTGATATTATGACACACCCAGACCAGAAAATCTAACAGAAGTGAGATCTTTCCTGGGAATGGTAAATTATTATTCAAAATTTATACCAAACGCATCAATGATACTAAAACCAATTTATAATTTATTAAATAAAAACACTAAATGGGAGTGGGATGAACAATGCAATGTCGCATTTTCAAAAATTAAAGAGATATTGTCATCAAAACTAGTACTAACCCATTTTAATTCAAATTTGGATCTGGACTCACTTTAGGCTATCTGATTCAATTCAAACTTATTTAGGTGGATGCTACTTTTGTTTGGATGGAACACATGAATGGGCTTGTTATCAATGAAATTTTTTCTCGGTTTTTTTCACGTTTTTTTTTTAACTAAATCAACCAAATAACCGGTAGAATTTTCAGCTCTTAAACTTTCTCCATTACTTAGATATTAAAGGTTGAAAATGGAGCTCCCTTAAAAAGCGGCAAAGCCGACTGTGACGTCACATTGCATATCGGGGTATGATATTCGGCATTACACCGCTGCGTTTTACATAAGAAAGTTGGTTCCAGCTGTAATATCTTCAAATTTTAAAAGAGTTAGTGGTTTTTGCTATTGAAGATGTATTCAGTACTTTGATACCGGATTTATTAAAGCAGATTTTGGAAATTTATCTGAACCTGATATCTTTATGATGATGGACTACTTCAATAGAAACAAATAGTTCACACTTGGTTTTTGAATTGAAATTTCAAAACAATCTATAACACATAGTACATTTTCATATCTCCCTCTGGAGGGAATATGTTCTGTAGTTCTTAACTCCAGAGAGGGGCATCCAATGCACGAATGGCTTATGACGGTATACTTTTTTGTATAATGCTACATACTGTGGAGAGTTAGAACGTTAGGTATAGCATATGCAATGTGACGTCACAGGTAACCACGCCCCGTTTCCGTTAATTAATTTGGGGGTTTAAACGTTTGCGGAAAAATCTAAAATTTTGGGAATTTTTTTTAACAAGCTCATCAATCATAAAACATACATTTGATTATTTATAGTTAAATGAAGAAATAATGCTGAATAAACAAGAGCACGACAAATGGTGATAAAACCCTTTCCACAGATGCTCTCGTCTTAGTAACCTATTGGATTTCTCAATGTATATATTATTATCTTCTGTATGTTCCTTGTGGTATATTATTCATTCTTTTTTTAATTTCTTGAGAAATTAAACCACAATATTTTTGAATTCTTTATTTCAACGTTTCGGTAGCGTTCCAGCTACCGTTTTCAAGAAAAAATAAGTAAAAATTGATTTTTATTCCTAACTGACACAACGGAAAAAATTTGACAACTAGACAATCAAAAATGCACGAATGGCTTATGACGGTATACTTTTTTGTATAATGCTACATACTGTGGAGAGTTAGAACGTTAGGTATAGCATAATTTTTGATTGTCTAGTTGTCAAATTTTTTCCGTTGTGTCAGTTAGGAATAAAAATCAATTTTTACTTATTTTTTCTTGAAAACGGTAGCTGGAACGCTACCGAAACGTTGAAATAAAGAATTCAAAAATATTGTGGTTTAATTTCCCAAGAAATTAAAAAAAAGAAAGTATATATTATTATCAGTACTTTTTCAATTAGTCAGTTTGTTGAAATATTTTCTATACTTAGTTAAGATTTGGGTGGCTCTATTGATTATAAAAATGTAAGATGACAGTGTTGATATCTGTTGTATTTTTGCAATTAATTTTTTTTATATTCCTCAGATTATTTTGAGTCAAAAAAGTTATTCAATCGTTACTTTCTACAATTAAATACACTTGCAAAAAAAATATACCGTGATATCTATTTTCTATCAAATATTCTTCAACTTTTATAAACAATATATCGTAACCAGATTTCAAAGATTCTATGAATTTAATGAACTATAAGTTAATATTCTTTAAAAAATGCTCTAACGTCAGGTGTCGAAAATGATATTTATAGGTTTATGCGGATGTTCGATTGAATGTTGCAAATGTATACAAATTTCTCTTATGCCAAACTTCTATGTAAATAAATGTAGGTAACTATTGCAAGAAAAAAGTAGACGGAGATTTGAATAAATTTAAATAAAGTTAAGTTTCGGAATTTTGTAATATTGATTTTGCAGAGAATTAAAAATCACAAAAAAAACTACAATTAATTATTACAATCTGTTAGAAAACGGACTTATAACCTGCTGGTTCCACCATAAATCTCCAAAGCTGTTTGCTTTGGGCGAGCTTACTTTCATAATTTTGAGCGAGCCAAAAGTAATATTCCTCGAAGGACCGACCACTCTAAAACAGCTAGAGACTGTATGCATTGCATTATCAGAAATCTGGAAAAAAAACATCTGATTAGGATTGAGGAACAGGTAAGAAAGTACACACTCCCGGTTATACTTTATAATACGTTGTCAAGCATAGGAAGAGGTATCCAAAACCAGACAAATGCACTACTTGGCAGCGAGAGATAAATGCAATTAATAAACTGGACAGTTTCTCTTCCTGATGCCCAGAAGGAAAATATACAATATAAATCATGTAATATAAGTGTTCGTAACAGTTTGACAAGCAAATAGAATAAATGTAACGTTAATTTTGTTCACTCTCCTTTTATTTAAAATTTATTAAACTATCTTATGGGTGGAGAGTAGCCAGTCCTTTCTCATGCCCAGCGCTGAGAGATGTATCGAATTTGAATTGATCTATAGTCTACGAAAGACAAAATTTTAATTCTATTTGCGGGTCAAATCGATACCGTCTGTGGGAAAAATAGTCACTTCGGTTCACTATAAATTATTCGGTTTTCAATTTTAGCAAAAATAAATGAAGAATCCACTTACGGAATTTAAATTACTTTCCTAGTCCAAGCAAATGAGCTTGATATAGATATGCGACGTATGTGCATTATCATTCACATGATTTCATGTTTAATATTTAAACAGAATCGAGCAGAGATTTTGTCTTTTCTGTGACAAAATGTTTGAAGAATAACTTCATTTCACCTAAAACTTTTTCCAAGTGCATTCATGTGAATGGTAAGTAGTTTCGCTTAAATGCATATATATTACATGATTAACTTTGCTTTTCTTAATACCTATTAACTTTTCTTGTTATTTTCTTTAGCGTTCCAGTACCAGATATATCGATAACGTTTTTTTTTATATTTTTTTTTGTTTTTTTTTTATATCTTGTTGAAAACACTTGATATACCTTTTATTATCTTTACCGGCATTAACAATACAGTTTCCTTGCTTTCCTTCATTATTTTTTTTTACAATAAAATACAGGATGTTGTTTTTTGTATGAACCACGTTTTTAAATATCATTTTTCAATCTGTACATCATATTACAACTAGTACCATTTTCATTTCAATCTTCAGATATCCTGCATTTTACTACGTTTATTTATTATATATCTGATTCAAGTGTTCTTTCTAGCACTTTCTTCCTACTTAAATTTATATATATATCTTTATATATTAATTGTATTGTTCATCTCTAGTCATATAAGAACTGATTATATTTAGTGGTTTTTTTTAGAGAAAAATACTTATTTTTAAAGTACACACTTTATTTTGTTAAGCTTTCGTTGCACTTCGTCAGAACAAAACTTGTGATTAAAAAATAAAATCTAAAAACTCCACTGCATAAAAATACAAAACACTTCCATGAAAAACACGTTCAAATTTTGAATATTTTACCAAACTAATGTCAAAATTGAAATTGACAAATAAAATGTTTATAAATTTGTGTTGGTAAATAGCAATTTTAAAGGTTGTATTTAATTGTCCGTTTGTTTATAGATTGTTTTAACAAAATAAAGTGTGTACTTTAAAATTAAGTATTTTTCTTTAAAAAAGACCACTAAATATAATCAGAGTTATCTTTATATATATATATATATATATATGTCACCTACGCCTATGTCCTAGGTGTAGAACCTTATTTAGCATAGTCATCATTATTTTTAGTTGTAGTTGTATAATAATAAATTGCTGAGTTGTTCCTTTACTTAATTCTTCATTAAATTAATTCTCATGTAAACTTATCAGTTTAGAACTTGTATCCGATTAGATAAGTTGTCTTAGTTAATAAATTAATTTTTAAAAAGGCATTTACAGGGTGTTTTTATATAATTGGCGCAGTCAGTAGGATAGTCAAACGAAGTGTTAGTGCAAATAACAGTCGGTTCGTATTAACGATTTATTGACTATTTCGAGTGAACAACGTTTGAACTCTTGGTTAAGTGAATTTAGTAGCTTGACTCGAAGATTCTCCTAGTTCAAGAACCCAGAAGACCCAAGTGGAAATTGGAGTGTTCCTGTACTTCTGAGCCCATGGAGAAGACGTTGATGATTTTACTGTAAGTGCTTAATGTCGTATAAAGAAAATTTTACTATTAATTGAATTTGAAAACTTTGATTATTCTGATTCAAACTCTGGTCAAGTTCTAGCTCAAAAATTATAAAAAAAAAATATATAGAAAAATATCTTTTCATAAAATTTTAACATATTTTTTTTTCTTTTTTTCTTTTCATTAACAAAATGGCTATACCAATTTTAAAGAAAGAATTCTTAGATATGATACCAGAATTTTATGGTGATAATGCACTTCTTCCAAGATTTTTGGAAATATCAGAAAAGTTAGTTAACAAATTTTATAATGCAGCAGATGTGGGAGACTTTCAGAATGAATATCTGATGTCTAGTATTCTAGCTAAAATTAAAGGCGAAGCCGCCATAAATATTTCCTCATGCAATATAAGAACATGGGAAAACCTTAAAGATGCGTTAGTGAACACATACGCGGATAAACGCGATATTTATACTTTAAATTTAGAGTTATCTGATTTAAAACAGGGTAACGAATCTCCCTACGAATTTTATAACAAAATACAACATATTTTAAATTTACAGATATCTCATCTAATGACTCATTCTAATTGCAATGAACAAATAATTTTAGGTAGTTATTTTAGGAATTTAGCTCTTAGAGTTTTATTAAGAGGACTAAAGGAACCTTTAGGTACACTGATGCGTACCAAAAATCCGGAAAATTTAAATGTAGCTTTAAGTGTTCTCACAAATGATTTCCAAATATATTTAAGTCAAAATAATTTTTCAAAAAATAGATTTAGTGGCGTAAATAGCCAAAATAAAAATAGGAATCAATATCAAAATAATTCAAATTTTTCGCAACAATCAAAGCCAAATCATTATAATCAAATTAATCCTGTAAATTCTATACAGAGAAATCAACCATTAAATACTAATTTGCAAAGTATACCAAATACGTCAAGAGCTTCATCTGAGCAGAATAATACAAATTTTAATAAAAATAGTACTAATGTCTTCAGACCCAGTCAAAATCATCGGTTTCAAAGACCAACACCTATGAGTGTATCTACGGCAAACACATTTAGGCCTCAACAAAATCAATATCACTCACAGAATCAAAATAGTTCTGTGAGGCAACACAAAAATTTTTTTTCTGAAGAATTGCACAATTTAGATGATAATCAATGTTCTAGTGTGGAACAAAATGATTTTTTAGAGATAACGGCCTCGGGACCACAAGAACTAGAGTAGAATTATTGAATTTAACAGATCCAGTAAGTGAATTACCGTACATAGTTTTTCCAGAGTATAACTTAAAAGTTTTAATCGATACTGGGAGCACAAGATCTTTTGTGACACCAGAAATCGCGGAAAAATACTTTAAGAAATCTTTTGTCCGGAAACCATTTCAAGTAACTTCAGCACTCGGTACATCTAGACAAAACTTCTGTACAAAAATTCCTACTTCTAGTATATTCAATTATAAAAAACAATTTAATTTAGAATATTGTGTTTTTAAATTCCACAATCATTTTGACTGTTTGTTAGGATTAGATAATTTAAAAAAATTAAAGGCAATTATTGATTTTACAAAAAATTCTCTCGTGACGCCATATAGTCAGATTGAATTAAATTATTTCAGCATAAAAAAAGAGAGCATGAATTGCATAGTAGTGCACCCTCGTTGCGAACAAATAATAAGTTTGAATATAAAAAATGTAACTTATGGTGATGTTATCATCCCATACACACAAATAGGGAAATTAGAAATTCCCGAATGCATAGCAAAAGTTGTAAATAATAAGGCTATTTGTACAATTCTTAACCCTACAGAATCTTATTTTAAAGTAGATTTAAATTGTTTTATAGAAGCTGAAACGTTTGATGAAAACGAACGTATTCAAACTCTAATTTAAATACAATTTTTACTGAAAAATTTAAGTTTGATATTTCTAAAATTAAAACAGAACACATGAATTCTGAAGAAGCTGAAACTATTTTAAAATTAGTTAAGCAATATACAGATATTTTTCATGTTGAGGGAAACCAATTAACTTTTACAAACAAAATTAAACATCATATTAAAACTACTAATGAAGTACCAATATATTCAAAGTCATACAGATATCCTGAAATTTACCGTAAAGAAGTACAAAACCAAATCCAAAATATGTTAGACCAAAATATCATACGACACTCAAATTCGCCTTGGTCGAGTAATATTTGGATTGTTCCCAAAAAAAGAGATTCTTCTCAAAAGCCAAAATTTAGGATAGTTATCGACTACCGCAAATTGAATGCCATTACCATTGGTGATCGGTATCCACTACCGGAAATAACAACGATACTAGATAAACTAGGGCGTTGTCAGTATTTTTCAACACTAGATCTTGCCTCTGGTTTCCATCAGATCGAGATGGCTGAGGAAGATATTCCGAAAACTGCTTTTACCACAGAGCACGGAAAATATGAGTTTTTGCGCATGCCTTTTGGAATGAAGAATAGTCCTTCAACATTCCAACGAGTCATGGACAACATTCTTAGAGGTATACAAAACGAAAAATGTTTGGTGTACCTTGACGATATTATTGTGTTCAGCACAAGCCTACAAGAACACGTAAATAACTTGAAAGAAGTTTTTGACCGCTTGAGAGAATCAAATTTTAAACTTCAAATTGATAAGTGCGAATTTCTGAGAAAGGAAGTCGCTTATCTTGGGCATATTGTCACATCAGAAGGTGTTAAGCCCAACCCTGACAAAATATTAGCTATTAAAAATTTTCCAATACCAAAGAATATTAAACAATTGAAAGGATTCTTGGGATTATTAGGTTATTATAGGAAATTCATTAAAGATTTTTCGAAATTAACAAAACCCTTAACTTTGAGATTAAAGAAAAATGCAGTTATAAATATCAAAGATGTGGACTATACAAATTGTTTTGAGATGTGTAAAAACTTGTTAATTAATGATCCTATTCTTCAGTATCCAGATTTCTCTAAGCCTTTCAATCTTACTACGGATGCCAGCAACTATGCTCTAGGCGCTGTCCTTAGCCAGGGTAAAATAGGTTCTGACCTTCCTATTGCTTATGCAAGTAGAACTCTTAACGATTCTGAAATCAATTATTCAGTAATCGAGAAAGAACTTCTTGCTATTGTATGGGCAGTAAAATATTTCCGTCCATATCTTTTTGGAAGGAAATTCACAATTGTCACTGACCATAAGCCACTGCAATGGCTTTTTTCACTTAAAGACCCTAATTCTAAACTAGTTAGATGGCGTCTTAAACTTGCAGAATATGATTACGATATAGTATATAAAAAGGGAGCTTTAAATACTAACAGTGACTGTTTGTCACGAATTCAATTAAATATTAACGAGACTGGATCGGAAATTCCAGGAAATTCTAAACAATTTTTTGAATACATGGAAGATTTCAATAAATCTCTTGAAAATGATGTTAACATGGAATCCGAATCACTTATAGTTGAACTAGATGATGATCATAACGTAGAAGATGACGAGAATATCACTGTTCATACTAACATAGAAAATCCTATTGTAGGTATACCGATTTCGGAATCAGCGGTAAACATCGGAAAAAATCAAATATTAATTTCTGTAGTTAAATTTGAACCAGCAAAAACTAAAGTTATCAAAATTTTCGAAAACAAACAAAGATTGCTATTACAATTATCAGAAAATAACTTTGAACACGACGTTATTAACTTTGTCAAAGAATATGTTGTTCCGAAAGTAAAATATTTCATTTATTTTGAAGATCCCGTATACGAAAAATTCAGTGTTGCTATCCAAAAATATTTTAAAAACTCTCAAATCTCATTAATTAAATGTACCAAAAAATTAATTGATGTTCCGTTAAATGAAATTAAAGAGGTTATTCAGAATTACCATGAAGGTAAAACAAACCATAGGGGACTAGACGAAACGGAAAACAGAATTAAAATGCTTTATTATTGGCCTAACCAAAGATCGTCAATACAAAATTATATTAACGAATGTGAGTTATGTCAGTTAGCAAAATATGATAGGAAACCTATCAAACCACTTTACAATATTACCCCAACAGCTACTAGACCCTTCCAAATTTTACATTTAGATACGATAACATTAGAAAATGTTAAATTTCTTACCATAGTAGACTCATTCTCAAAATATTTTCAACTCTATAAAATTAACTCCAGTCAAGGAATTGAAATTGTAAATAATTTAATAAAATATTTCAGCCACCATTGTATTCCAGATCAAATTATTTCGGACAATGGAACTGAATTAAAAAATACTGTTCTAAGAGAATTATTAGACACACACAAAATTAAAATACATTTCATAAGCTCGCAGCATCCAGAATCAAATGGAATTGCGGAAAGATGCCATTCCACTATCATAGAACATATAAGACTTTTAAATAACCAAAACGATTTTAAAAATCAACCTATAGAACAAAAAGTTAATTATGCAATATTAGCTTACAATAACAGCATTCATTCAGTAACAAAATTGAAGCCATACGAAATTATTACAGGTCATTTTGATAACAGATCACCTTTTGATCTAGAAATAGATAAACAATTAGCTAATAATTATATTCAAAATCACAAAGATAAAATGAAATTATTGTATTCAGATATAAACGAGAAATTACAGAGATCTAAAGAGAAAGTGATAAATAAAGCAAACGAGAATCGAGAGAAATTGCCAGAAAATATCCCTACAAAAATTTTTGTTAGAAATAAGCAAATTCAAGGAAAAACTAAAAATAAGTACCAAAGTGAACAAATAAAAACCATAAACCCAGAACGTAATACAGCTAAAATTATAACAAGACATAAAAATACTGCCGAAAATATACATTTGTCTAATATTAAACGTCCTAAAAAGAAATCTTATAAATTTATTTCAGATTCGTCGCAGTCGGAAATACCGCAGTCGAGATAAAGGACATAACACAAAATTTAGGAATTCTTCCTATCAATCTTGGACCTGCCAAATTGCAAAAATCCAGTCATACCTTTGTACATTTTTATGATTTAAGCCCACTACTAGTAGAATATGATAATCTTAACTTACATTATATTAACGTTAAACGTAATATTTCTGGTAAGCCTTTTTTTCTGAATCTAACAGAAAATATAGTAAATATTATAGAGTACACGAAGTCTAGTATAGAAGATAAATTTGATAATATTAATATTCATTCGACATTAGATAGACAAAAAAGAGGTTTAATTAATGGCCTTGGATCAATAGTAAAAACTATTACAGGAAATTTAGATTATGAGGATGGTAAAAGAATTAATTCTATTTTAAATCATTTGAAAGAAAATCAAGAAAATTTACAAAATCAAATAAGTATGCAATATTCCGTTAGTCACCAAGTTATAGAAAATTTTAATAAAACAGTTAGAGACATCCAGTACAATGAAAAGTTATTAAAGACAAAAATACTCGAATTATGGGATGTTTTAAATTACCAAGGGAACGCAGAAAATCTAATATACTTGATAGATGTGTTCAATGAACTTTTAATCACATTCAACGTAATACTAGATACTATGACAACAGTAGAAAATTCGTTAACCTTTTGTAAACTTAGAACTCTACATCCTAGCATTATAAAATCCCACGACTTATTTGATGAATTGCAAAAAGTGCATTTTCATTACAAAACAGAATTACCTTTCGAAATAAAATATGAGAATATACTAGATTTTGAAGCAATCATAGACGTAGTTTGTAAGTTAGATAATAATAGAATAGAATATTTTTTATCAATACCTATAGACTATAACATTTTATTTAATCTTTTTTATATGTTACCAATCCCTACGAGGGTTGAATCAGAATATTTAATATTAATACCAAACACAAAATTTTTATTAAAATCAGAAAATATGATTAAGCCTTTACACGACATTTGCATACATAGTAATATTTTTCAATGTCCTAATCACTTGCAAGATAACAATAATTATTATTGCGAGGAAAACATATTAATCTCAGGAAACTCTACAAATTGTCAATATACAAAAATTAATATTAAGGAAAACCATATTGAAATAATCCCGGAAATTAATCAATTTTTGGCAATATTTCCAATTGAAGAGAAGATAATTATTAAATGTAAACAAGAGACAGAAGCTAAAATCCTGAAAGGGATATATTTAATAGAGAATTCACAATGTAAAATTTTTTTCAAAAACCAGGAACTCATTTTCCAACAAAAATCATTTGGGCAACCTTTCATCACTAACAATTTAAAATTGAAATTTAATCAGTTACATCTCACTCCAATGAAGATAGACTTGAAAACATTGAAATTTAAGGATATTCCAAACCAGCTAGTAACACCAGTATTTACTGAAACTAGCAATTTCCAAATTCCAAGCATCTGGACTTTGACTCTGTACATAGCAGTAATATTAGCTCTTGCATGGACCATATTTAAGAAGAAACAGAAATCAAGAAAGAAGCCACCAGCATCCACAGCAACAGAAGAAAATATTCAGCTTCCTGGGGAAGCTTCATTCTGAAGGGGGAGGTGTCACCTACGCCTATGTCCTAGGTGTAGAACCTTATTTAGCATAGTCATCATTATTTTTAGTTGTAGTTGTATAATAATAAATTGCTGAGTTGTTCCTTTACTTAATTCTTCATTAAATTAATTCTCATGTAAACTTATCAGTTTAGAACTTGTATCCGATTAGATAAGTTGTCTTAGTTAATAAATTAATTTTTAAAAAGGCATTTACAGGGTGTTTTTATATAATTTATATATATATATATATATATATATATATATATACGAACTAGTAAATAGTGGGGAATGCAGCAAAGTAAAAGAGAACTCTTTAAAGGTTTTCCAAGCTTTCGGAATTATTTATTTCCATCATCAGGGAAACTACAAAATTATGGTATAAATCAACAAATTCATAAAAACTTTGATGAATTTTAACTTACAACTTTGATGAGAATGGTTACTAAGATCTACATAAAATATTTTAGATGACACATAGTTTAATGATTGATACAATACTAAATTAAAATATATAAAAGAACATTACTAAAATTACAAGTACATGGTTAAAATTGTTAAAATTTGTAGTACTTCCACGTGAATAGCACAGTCATTAATTTTACAGGTTAGAATCAAACTGACTGACACTTATGTCATATGTCACATTGAAGTTGGTACTAAAACTATAAATATCTATGTTTGAGAGATGGAATTATCATTTCTATGTAAATGTTTATCTATTGTTAATAAATATGAATAGATCAATTATTTCAACATCAATTATTTGATCAAACAGATGAAGAATAGAGTGTTGAAAATTTCTGATAGTTCATTTCATAATAAAAATCTCAATATTTTATTCAATTTATTTAAAGAGAATTCATATCCAAACAGTTTAGTCAAAAATATTTTGTTCAGAACTAATACATCACTAGTTCCTATTAATACTAATAACACGGTACACAGTACTATCACTGATAACAATTTAACGAATAGTGCTCCATCTCAAACCTTTTTCACTTCTTTACCGTATATAAGAGATGTTACACCAAAATTATCTAGACTATTCAGTAATTTTACAAATATAAAAATAGCCAACAAAAATGTTCTAACAATTAGATCAATTCACAGTAAAGTTAAAGATAAAGTTCCTAAAATTTCTCAGACTAATGTTGTTTATGGTATTCCTTGTTCGGATTGTGATAAGTATTATGTTGGTCAAACATCAAGATCCGTTGGAGCTAGAATCACCTCACACAAAAGTGATTGCAGATTACATCCTGAAAGATGTGCTTTAGCATCACATGCTCACAATTTTGACCACCATATTAGTTATGATGATTTAAAAATATTATCAATAGAATCGAATTACAAGAAAAGAACTTTTCTTGAAATGGCACACATTTTTGAACAGAATGACTGTATGAATAAAAGAACTGACATAGACCATCTAAGTGAGATCTATTCATATTTATTAACAATAGATAAACATTTACATAGAAATGATAATTCCATCTCTCAAACATAGATATTTATAGTTTTAGTACCAACTTCAATGTGACATATGACATAAGTGTCAGTCAGTTTGATTCTAACCTGTAAAATTAATGACTGTGCTATCCACGTGGAAGTACTACAAATTTTAACAATTTTAACCATGTACTTGTAATTTTAGTAATGTTCTTTTATATATTTTAATTTAGTATTGTATCAATCATTAAACTATGTGTCATCTAAAATATTTTATGTACATCTTAGTAACCATTCTCATCAAAGTTGTGAGTTAAAATTCATCAAAGTTTTTATGAATTTGTTGATTTATACCATAATTTTGTAGTTTCCCTGATGATGGAAATAAATAATTCCGAAAGCTTGGAAAACCTTTAAAGAGTTCTCTTTTGCTTTGCTGCATTCCCCACTATTTACTAGTTACTGTTGCATTAGAAAAAGAAGAATATGAAAAATTAGCACTTTCGCAATTAGAAGACGAAAAATATTATATCAGTATTCCTAGGGATCCTACTTCTACTATTCAACAAAAATCCAATGCGTACATTAGTCAATTTAAAAAACAAAAGAAGATCGACGATATAACAGCAAAACAACTAATGATTTACAATTCGATTGCTCCAAAATTTTATGGTCTTCCTAAAATACACAAACCGTCTTTATCACTCCGTCCAATAATCTCTTCCATTAACAGTCCAACTAGTAATATTTCCCAATTCTTAACAGATATTTTATCAAATTCTTATGATATCAATAATCCATATTACACTAAAGATACATTCCATTTCGTAGATTTCATGAAAAATAAGATATTGCCACCTAATTATGTAATAATAAGTTTAGATGTAGTTTCCCTTTTCACTAATATTCCATTTGAATTAGTAGAGCTTTGTATGACTCAAAACTGGAGCTCTATTTCAAAGCATTGTAAATTAACTTTTAATGATTTTATTATCACATTGAGGTTCATCTTCAATAATACTTATTTCAGTTTCAATAATAAATTCTACAAACAAATTTTTGGTACTCCTATGGGTAGCACTATTTCTCCTATCATTGCCCAATACATTATGGATTTTATTTTAGACAACGTTTTATCCAAAATCCCTTACCCAATACCTTTCATTAAGAAATATGTTGATGATATCATCTGTGCAGTACCTGAAGGAAAACAAGAAGATTGTTTAGAAAGATTTAACAATTTTCATGAAAACATCCAATTTACCCTAGAGGAAGAAACTAATCGAACAGTACCTTTCCTCGATACACTCTTAATAAGAAAAACAACACAAGAAATTATTCTAGACTGGTATATCAAACCAACTTCTTCAGGTAGATTTCTAAATTTTCACTCATATCATCCGTATACAATGAAAATTAACCTAGTAATGGCTCTTAAAAACAGAATCCATAAAATATCTGATTCCAGTTTATACCATAAAAATATACGGTTGATTGAGAATATTCTAAAGGATAATAGTTATCCTCTAAGTTTACTTAGAAAATTACTATACCATTTGCCGATTCATCAAACCATTAATACACAAGAACATAATAATGATGTACCTGAAAACCCATTACAAGAAGAACCGCAATTAATTACTTATAAGCCTTTACCATATGTAAGAAATTTAACATCTAAAATCTCCTCTATTTTTAAAGATATTAATAACGTTAAAATCGCGAATAAACCAATTAAGAAGGTGGTCAATATTTTTTCGAAATTAAAAGATAAAATTAAAAAAGACCAACATTCTAATATTATATACAAAATTCCTTGTAAAGATTGTGAACAAAATTATATAGGACATACTGCAAGACACCTAAAAGACCGTATAACTTCACATAAAAGTGATTGCAAACGATACGTGAATCGATGTGCATTAGCCCAACATGCCCATAAGACCGGACATAATATAGACTTTGAGAACACTGAAGTACTTGACAAATGTAAAAACTATACAGAAAGACTTTTTATTGAAATGGCTAGAATATCCCAAGAAGAACATCCAATGAATACTAAGACCGATACTGACGGACTCAATTTAATTTACTCGAACCTTATAGACCTAGACTTAAAACTGAAAAAGAAGAGACATAATAATCATTCTATAACCAATACTAGTCCAGACATTGACACAGAAACTGACATCAATCTATAAACAAACGGACAATTAAATACAACCTTTAAAATTGCTATTTACCAACACAAATTTATAAACATTTTATTTGTCAATTTCAATTTTGACATTAGTTTGGTAAAATATTCAAAATTTGAACGTGTTTTTCATGGAAGTATTTTGTATTTTTATACAATGGAGTTTTTAGATTTTATTTTTTAATCACAAGTTTTGTTCTGACGAAGTTGACGAAGTGCAACGAAAGCTTAACAAAATAAAGTGTGTACTTTAAAAATAAGTATTTTTCTCTAAAAAAAACCACTAAATATAATCAGAGTTATATATATATATATATATATATATATTGTAACAGAATGTATCTACAACCATGATTTTTCATTAAATAATTGTATAAAACTGTCAAAACATCCTATAGATAGCATTCTGTCACAAGTAAAAATATTTTAAATTAATTTATAAGGAAACATAAAATTTAGAGGGTTCTATGGAAATCTGTGGAAAGGTAGAAATTAAACTTTAAGAGTAAAAAACTTACCAATGAAAATTGTTGTAATCCAATATCCAATCCAGAACTTTTTAGTACGGTTACCATGGAAATAAAAAATAAAAGGGGTTTGTTTTGAGTTGGGAAGCAAAAACGTGAAGGTTGGTGATTTTTCTTGAAAAAAGAAAGAAAAGTTTCAATAGCGAGTTTTTCCTTGGTATTACCAAGGAAATGTAGCAGAGTTTTCCAAAGAAAAACTGTACAAGTTTCAACAAACTTGTATTTGGTAAATATACCTACATATTATTTTACTTTGGGTATTTATATCCAGTTTTAAGAAGTACCGTTGTCCGTTTTTGGTTATTGGAATAACCAAAGTAGATATCAAAACCATCTTCGTGTTGCTGTGAGGCTTGGAGGCTTCTTTACAATTTTCCCTGCTTCGTCTGATGTTGCTGGTGAGGATTTTCTCACTGAGCCCTTGTAAAATTTGAGTATTTTTTTGCGTAAGTGCATTTTATTGGTAAATGTGTTATAATTTTGGTTGGGTATTTTTATACTATTTGTATCACAATATTTATTATGTAGGTTGCTTTTTACTTTAATATTCCAACTTTGATTTGAACCATAGAACTAAATTGTTCATTGACAAATGACATAGTTCATAGAATATTGTAGGTGCGTTATCTAGATGTACCATAGAAAAATATCTTTATGTTTAAAATTAGGTATCTCATATTTAAATTAAGAAATAGTACTATTCAATTTTAGTAACTATTTCATTTATTATTCATTTGCGTATGTTTCGTTCCACTTCATTTTCATTTAGAGAACAACTAGATAAATAAATTGTCATTTTAATTTTCGTTGGTTTTTTATTTTATGTTGGGAGTACTGGTATAAAAGGTTCAAGGAAATTGCACGAATTCTAAAATTATAATCCTACTGAACAGGTATCCTGATAGGAATATAAGTCTCTTGCTTGTTTTTTTTTTAAGTGAGCTAGATCTAAACAAAATTAACAATTTCAATTTAAGTAAAACCATTAAACTATAAATTCTGATATTATAACAACCTTAATTTAATTTTTTTATATTACTATGATTTCTATAACTTGTTCGAAATAAAATTGAAATATTACAAAATATTGTAATAATATATATATATAACTACTACTACTACCACAACAACTACTACTACTACTATGTTCTTTGGGCAATGAACGGCCGGATTTGAGAAGACACCGGACCTCAATTACAAACCGGACTTGAACTCAGAGCAAGACAGGAAAGTACCGTCACTATTAAAATCATTGTTGCAACAAGAGAACTCGTTAAATTAATTATTATTATTTTTTTTCCAACTGTGATATTTATTTTATAAGTCATTATACAACTTGTAAATTTAACAACGTAGTTCATATTCCTTCCCTTCCAACATTTCCAGGTTTGTTGATGAAGAGTGTTGAAAACAATTAAGTCAACTAATATTATTCAGGGTGGCGCCCACTTACCTTAACTTTACTTAAATTCCTTAACGTAATTTATTGATTGTTTTGTTAACTTATTAAATTCATTTATTTGAATATAACTTCAATAATTTAAATAAGTAGTATTACCCGCGAACCGGTAAGACTACTCCCTGAATTTATATTAGTTTTGTATCCGAATTCACGCCTGAGCAGCTGTTGAGATTTGATCAATTAACTGCCGATCTAAACCTTGTCAAGTTGATAGGCAACGAGCATTTTTTTTATATAAATAATATTATTTTATATGTGACAGCGTCAAAGTATAAAAAGCATAGGCGAAAATTGTTAATGAGTTTATTTTATTTGTATTGTATTTTTGTGATGCACTTTATGGAAAACTGTTCAATAAACTGAGTATTCGAAACTTTGGACTAACAACCAACAAACCCAAACCCACTGGAATTAACAACAGGTTATGGGCCCAGTTGAGCTGTAAAGGGTTTTGTTGGTAGTAAGGACAAGAAAACGACGGCGAAGTCCACGAAAGCAGTCCAAAACGTCAGTAGCAGCAGAAGTTCTCCAGCACGAGTTCGTAACGAGTAGACATTGCAACGAGAGTCCCGTCAGTCAGCACACAGCAAGTCAACGTTGAACAACGTACATGAAAGTCGCTTCAAGTCAGTAAGTTTATTCAAAATAGTCAGAAGTCAGTCAAATTGTTCGATTTTTTGAAGCAAAATGGATACTGTAAAATCTCAGCTGGAAATGTTAAGTGAAGATAGTCAGGGAAATGTCAATTTCATTTCATGGCGATTCAAATTAAATCTAGCACTAAAGAATAAAAACCTGTATGACATTGTATCAGGTGGAGAAATTAGACCAGCAGGTGCTACGTCAGATGCAACCGTTTCAGCTTGGATGAAGAAAGATATCGAAGCTCAAACATTGATAGGTTTGAATGTAAACAGTAAGATTGCGAACAAAATTGCAAATTGCAAAACTGCCAAAAACATGATAGACAAATTAGTTAGTTTATATGGCACAAAGACTGATGTAACTTTAGAAACGTCCCGAATCAAATTCTTTACCTTCGAGTATGATGAAAACAAGTCAGCAGTTGAAAATTGTATGGAGATTATGGACTTGGCTGAAGAAGTTTCAACTGAAAATGATCCAATAAAGGAAAGTTGGGTCATGACGAGAATTTTGAGTGTTTTACCGGCAAAGTTGGTGCATTTTAGAACATCTTGGAACAACGTGACAGGACCTATGAAGAACTTAGAAACTCTCATCGAACGTCTTAGACTTGAGGACGAGCAGCTCAAGGATCCGACGACAAACCCAGAGGGCAGCACTAGCAACGCTCTCATGGCAAGACGTGAGAAACAAGGTCATTCGTCGGGCAAACAGGACAGGTCTCATGCTACAAATGTGGGAAGAAAGGTCACGTGATCAAGGAATGCAGAGGAAAGGCATGTCAGAAATATCTCGAATACTGTAAGAAGAAATACTCATGCAACAATTGCAAGCAGAAAGGATACTTCGCAAAGGACTGTCCATCCCGAGAAGAAGGAAATACGTCAGCAAACGGAAAGTCAATCAAGAAGGCATTTTTGACCACAGCACTCTCGACAGTGGACAACGACATCTCCAAGGACAGAGAAACTTCATGGTACTTAGACTCTGGAGCCAGCCAACACATGACGTCTCATCGCGAATGGTTTGTACAGCTTGCCGAGTTGGACGAGCCAATTCCAATTGTGATTGGAGACGCAACCAAATTAGATGGCGTTGCAGTCGGGAACATTGAGATGGAGGCTTTTAATGGTCAAGAGTGGTATCCAGTTGTACTTAAAGATGTGATCTATGTACCAAATCTTAACTTTAATATTTTCTCAGTAAGTCAGATGCTGGACAAGGGACATGTACAGAAGGCGAATGGAAAAGAGTCAACATTTTTCAGTCTGGATGGCACAGAAGTTGTGGCAATAGCAAGACGTAAATGAAATCTCTACAAAATGATGCTAAGAAGAGAAGAAGAGACAAGTTTGATGGCTCAGTCAATCAAAGTATGGCACGAGAGACTCGCCAATCAAAACGTGAAGTATGTGAGGGACATATTGAGAAGAAAAGAAATCAACTACATTGATGATTGGAATAACTATGTGTGCACAGGGTGCTCATATGGTAAGCAACATCGATCCTCACATCCGAACAACCCCAAGACAGCACAGCAGCCATTAGATCTTATTCATGTGGACACCGGCGAGATGAATATCCCGTCTCTAGGAGGAAACAAGTATTGGCTCATGTTTAAGGACGGTTTTAGTCACTACCGAAGCTGTTATTTCCTGAAGACAAAAAGTGAGGCCCCTGAGAAGATTGAAAGCTACCTGAGACTTGTAGAAAATCAACTGGGGAGAAGAGTGAAGAGTCTGAGATCTGATAACGGTACTGAATTGAAGAATGCAAAAACGGAAGAGCTGATGGACAAGTTGGGAATCTTCCATACCTTCACGAATGTACACACGCCAGAACAAAATGGAAGGGTTGAAAGAGAGATGAGAACGATCGTCGAGGCAGCCAGGGCAATGATACAGGCAGATGGTTTGGACGAGAGACTATGGGCAGAGGCAATGAACCACGCGATCTTCACGATTAACCAAACAGGAACCAGCAACGTACCAGGAAAGAGTCCAGCAGAACTGTGGTTTGGAAGACAAATGAAAATTGAAAAGATGCGACCATTTGGATGTGAATTTTATGTGCTTAGACAAGCACAGAAGAGAGGCAAGATAGATAGAAAATCGCGATTTGGTTGATATCTGACTGAAATAGAATGGAAAATAGTCCAATTTCCTATCTATCTTTCGTTCTACAGCATATTGGAGTGTATTTGTGCATAATTCAGTCTTTTCATGTGCTTTTAAACTGTTTTCAACGATTTCACGCGATTTGGTTGATATCTGACTGAAATAGGATGGAAAATAGTATAATTTCGACCTTACTTTTGTTCTACAGCATATTGAAGTGTATTTGTGCATTATTTAGTATTCTCATGTGCTTTTAAACTGTTTTCAATGATTTCACGCGATTTGGTTGATATCTGACTGAAATAGAATGGAAAATAGTCCAACTTCTTAGCTATCTTTTGTTCAACACTAGTTTGAAGTGTAATTGTGCATTATTCAGTCTTCTTATGTGCTTTTGAACTGTTTTCAACGATTTCACGCGATTTAGTTGATATCTGACTGAAAACGAATGGAAAATAGTCCAATTTCTTAGCTATCTTTTGTTCTACAGTAGTTTGAAATGTAATTGTGCATTATTCAGTCTTCTCATGTGCTTTTAAACTGTTTTCAACGATTTCACGCGATTTGGTTGATATCTGACTGAAATAGAATGGAAAATAGTCCAACTTCTTAGCTATCTTTTGTTCAACACTAGTTTGAAGTGTAATTGTGCATTATTCAGTCTTCTTATGTGCTTTTAAACTGTTTTCAACGATTTCACGCGATTTGGTTGATATCTGACTGAAATAGAATGGGAAATAGTCTAATTTCGAGCTAACTTTTGTTCTACACTAGTTTGAAGTGTAATTGTGCATTATTTAGTTCTCTTATGTGCTTTTAAACTGTTTTCAACAATTTCACGCGATTTGGTTGATATCTGACTGAAATGGGATGGAAAATAGTCTAATCTCGACCTAACTTGTGTTCTACAGCATATTAAAGTGTATTTGTGCATTATTTAGTCTTCTTATGTGCTTTTAATTTGTTTTCAAGATTTCACGCGATTTGGTTGATATCTGACTGAAATAGAATGGAAAATAGTCCAACTTCTTAGCTATCTTTTGTTCAACACTAGTTTGAAGTGTAATTGTGCATTATTCAGTCTTCTTATGTGCTTTTAAACTGTTTTCAACGATTTCACGCGATTTGGTTGATATCTGACTGAAATAGAATGGAAAATAGTCTAATTTCGAGCTAACTTTTGTTCTACACTAGTTTGAAGTGTAATTGTGCATTATTTAGTCTTCTTATGTGCTTTCAAAGCACATGGGAATAGTGAATAATGCACAAATACACTTCAATATGCTGTAGAACAAAAGTAAGGTCGAAATTATACTATTTTCCATCCTATTTCAGTCAGATATCAACCAAATCGCGTGAAATCGTTGAAAACAGTTCAAAAGCACATGAAAAGACTGAATTATGCACAAATACACTTCAATATGCTGTAGAACGGAAGATAGATAGGAAATTGGACTATTTTCCATTCTATTTCAGTCAGATATCAACCAAATCGCGTGAAATCGTTGAAAACAGTTTAAAAGCACATGAGAATACTAAATAATGCACAAATACACTTCAATATGCTGTAGAACAAAAGTTAGGTCGAAATTGGACTATTTTCCATTCTATTAAAGTCAGATATCAACCAAATCGCGTGAAATCGTTGAAAACAGTTTGAAAGCACATAAGAAGACTAAATAATGCACAATTACACTTCAAACTACTGTAGAACAAAAGTTAGCTAAAAAATTGGACTATTTTGCATTCGATTTCAGTCAGATATCAACCAAATCGCGTGAAATCGTCGAAAACAGTTTAAAAGCACATGAGAATACTGAATAATGCACAATTACACTCCAAACTACTGTAGAACAAAAGTTAGCTAAGAAATTGGACTATTTTGCATTCGATTTCAGTCAGATATCAACCAAATCGCGTGAAAGCGTTGGAAACAGTTTAAAAGCACGTAAGAAGACTCAATAATGCACAATTACACTTCAAACTACTGTAGAACAAAAGTTAGCTAAGAAATTGGACTATTCTGCATTCGATTTCAGTCAGATATCAACCAAATCGCCTGAAATCGTTGAAAACAGTTTAAAAGCACATAAGAAGACTGAATAATGCACAAATACACTTCAATATGCTGTAGAACAAAAGTTAGGTCGAAATTAGACTATTCTCCATTCTATTTCAGTCAGATATCTACCAAATCGCGTGGAATCGTTAAAAACAGTTTAATAGCACATAAGAACACTGTAATAATGCACAATTACACTTCAAACTACTAAAAATAAAAGTTAGCTAAGAAATTGGACTATTTTGTATTCGATTTCAGTCAGATATCAACCAAATCGCGTGAAATCTTGAAAACAAATTAAAAGCACATAAGAAGACTAAATAATGCACAAATACACTTTAATATGCTGTAGAACACAAGTTAGGTCGAGATTAGACTATTTTCCATCCCATTTCAGTCAGATATCAACCAAATCGCGTGAAATTGTTGAAAACAGTTTAAAAGCACATAAGAGAACTAAATAATGCACAATTACACTTCAAACTAGTGTAGAACAAAAGTTAGCTCGAAATTAGACTATTTTCCATTCAATTTCAGTTAGATCTCTACCAAATCGCGTGAAATCATTGAAAACAGTTTAAAAGCACATAAGAAGACTAAATAATGCACAATTACACTTCAAACTACTGTAGAACGAAAGATAGCTCGAAACTAGACTATTTTCCATTCAATTTCAGTCAGATATCAACCAAATCGCGTGAAATCGTTAAAAACAATTTAAAAGCACATGAGAATACTGAATAATGCACAAATACACTTCAATATGCTGTAGAACAAAAGTTAGGTCGAAATTAGACTATTTTCCATTCGATTTCAGTAAGATCTCTACCAAATCACGTGAAATCAATTAAAACAGTTTGAAAGCACATAAGAAGACTGAATAATGCACAATAACACTTCAAACTACTGGAGAACAAAAGTTAGCTCGAAATTGGACTATTTTCCATTCTATTTCAGTCAGATATCAACCAATTCGCGTGAAATCGTTAAAAACAGTTTAAAAGCACATGAGAATACTGAATAATGCACGAATACACTCCAATATGCTGTAGAACAGAAGTTAGCTCGAGATTAGACTATTTTCGATTCGATTTCAGTTAGATCTCCACCAAATCACGTGAAATCAATTAAAACAGTTTAAAAGCACATAAGAAGACTAAATAATGCACACTCACACTTCAAACTACTGTAGAACAAAAGTTAGCTAAGAAATTGGAGTATTTTGCATTCGATTTCAGTCAGATATCAACCAAATCGCGTGAAATCGTTGAAAACAGTTCAAAAGCACATAAGAAGACTGAATAATGCACAATTACACTTCAAACTACTGTAGAACGAAAGATAGCTCAAAATTAGACTATTTTTCATTCGATTTCAGTCAGATCTCTACCAAACCGCGTGAAATCGTTGAAAACAGTTTAAAAGCACATAAGAAGACTAAATAATGCACAATAACACTTCAATATGCTGTAGAACAAAAGTTAGGTCGAAATTAGACTACTTTCTATTCGATTTCAGTTAGATCTCTACCAAATCATGTGAAATTAATTAAAACAGTTTAAAAGCACATAAGAAGACTAAATAATGCACAATCACACTTCAAACTACTGTAGAACAAAAGTTAGCTAAGAAATTGGACTATTTTGCATTCGATTTCAGTCAGATATCAACCAAATCGCGTGAAATCGTTTAAAACAGTTTGAAAGCACATAAGAAGACTAAATAATGCCCAATTACACTTCAAACTACTGTAGAACAAAAGTAAGCTAAGAAATTGGACTATTTTGCATTCGATTCCAGTCAAATATCACCCAAATCGCGTGAAATCGTTAAAAACAGTTTAAAAGCGCTTGAGAATACTAAATAATGCACGAATTCACTTCAATATGCTGTAGAACAAAAGTTAGGTCAAAATTAGACTATTTTCCATTCTATTTCAATCAGATATCAACCAAATCGCGTGAAATCGTTGAAAACAGTTTGAAAGCACATAAGAAGACTAAATAATGCACAATTACACTTCAAACTACTGTAGAACAAAAGATAGCTCGAAATTGGATTATTTTCCATTCTATTTCAGTCAGATACCAACGAAATCGCGTGAAATCGTTGAAAACTGTTTAAAAGCACATAGAAGACTAAATAATGCACAAATACACTCCAATATGCTGTAGAACAAAAGATAGCTCGAAACTAGACTATTTTCCATTCAATTTCAGTCAGATATCAACCAAATCGCGTGAAATCTTTAAAAACAATTTAAAAGCACATGAGAATTTTGAATAATGCACAAATACACTTCAATATGCTGTAGAACGAAAGTTAGGTCGAAATTAGACTATTTTCCATTCGATTTCAGTAAGATCTCTACCAAATCACGTGAAATCAATTAAAACAGTTTAAAAGCACATAAGAAGACTGAATAATGCACAATCACACTTCAAACTACTGGAGAACAAAAGTTAGCTCGAAATTGGACTATTTTCCATTCTATTTCAGTCAGATATCAACCAATTCGCGTGAAATCGTTCAAAACAGTTTAAAAGCACATGAGAATACTGAATAATGCACGAATACACTCCAATATGCTGTAGAACAGAAGTTAGCTCGAGATTAGACTATTTTTCATTCGATTTCAGTTAGATCTCTACCAAATCACGTGAAATCAATAAAAACAGTTTAAAAGCACATAAGAAGACTAAATAATGCACAATCACACTTCAAACTACTGTAGAACAAAAGTTAGCTAAGAAATTGGAGTATTTTGCATTCGATTTCAGTCAGATATCAACCAAATCGCGTGAAATCGTTGAAAACAGTTTAAAAGCACATAAGAAGACTTAATAATGCACAATTACACTTCAAACTACTGTAGAACAAAAGATAGCTCAAAATTAGACTATTTTTCATTCGATTTCAGTCAGATCTCTACCAAACCGCGTGAAATCGTTGAAAACAGTTTAAAAGCACATAAGAAGACTAAATAATGCACAATTACACTTCAATATGCTGTAGAACAAAAGTTAGGTCGAAATTAGACTATTTTCCATTCGATTTCAGTTAGATCTCTACCAAATCACGTGAAATTAATTAAAACAGTTTAAAAGCACATAAGAAGACTAAATAATGCACAATCACACTTCAAACTACTGTAGAACAAAAGTTAGCTAAGAAATTGGACTATTTTGCATTCGATTTCAGTCAGATATCAACCAATTCGCGTGAAATCGTTAAAAGCAGTTTAAAAGCACATGAGAATACTGAATAATGCACAAATACACTCCAACATGCTGTAGAACAAAAGTTAGGTCGAAATTAGACTATTTTCCATTCGATTTCAGTAAGATCTCTACCAAATCACGTGAAATCAATTAAAACAGTTTAAAAGCACATAAGAAGACTGAATAATACACAATTACACTTCAAAATACTGGAGAACAAAAGTTAGCTCGAAATTGGACTATTTTCCATTCTATTCCAGTCAGATATCAACCAATTCGCGTGAAATCGTTAAAAACAGTTTGAAAGCACATGAGATTACTGAATAATGCACAAATACACTCCAATATGCTGTAGAACAGGAGTTAGCTCGAGATTAGACTATTTTCCATTCGATTTCAGTCAGATCTCTACCAAATCGCGTGAAATCGTTAAAAACAATTCAAAAGCACATGAGAATACTGAATAATGCACAAATACACTTCAATATGCTGTAGAACAAAAGTTAGGTCGAAATTAGACTATTTTCCATTCGATTTCAGTAAGATATCTACCAAATCACGTGAAATCAATTAAAACAGTTTAAAAGCACATAAGAAGACTAAATAATGCACAATCACACTTCAAACTACTGTAGAACAAAAGTTAGCTAAGAAATTGGACTATTTTCCATTCTATTCCAGTCAGATATCAACCAATTCGCGTGAAATCGTTGAAAACAGTTCAAAAGCACATGAGATTACTGAATAATGCACAAATACACTCTAATATGCTGTAGAACAGAAGTTAGCTCGAGATTAGACTATTTTCCATTCGATTTCAGTTAGATCTCCACCAAATCACGTGAAATTAATTAAAACAGTTTAAAAGCACATAAGAAGACTAAATAATGCACAATCACACTTCAAACTACTGTAGAACAAAAGTGAGCTAAGAAATTGGACTATTTTGCATTCGATTTCAGTCAGATATCAACCAATTCGCGTGAAATCGTTGAAAACAGTTTAAAAGCACATAAGAAGACTAAATAATGCACAATTACACTTGAAACTAATGTAGAACAAAAGATAGCTCAAATTAGACTATTTTTCATTCGATTTCAGTCAGATCTCTATCAAATCGCGTGAAATCGTTGAAAACAGTTTAAAAGCACATAAGAAGACTAAATAATGCACAAATACACTTCAATATGCTGTAGAACAAAAGTTAGGTCGAAATTAGACTATTTTCCATTCGATTTCAGTAAGATCTCTACCAAATCACGTGAAATCAATTAAAACAGTTTAAAAGCACATAAGAAGACTGAATAATACACAATTACACTTCAAAATATTGGAGAACAAAAGTTAGCTCGAAATTGGACTATTTTCCATTCTATTCCAGTCAGATATGAACCAATTCGCGTGAAATCGTTAAAAACAGTTTGAAAGCACATAAGAAGACTAAATTATGCACAATTACACTTCAAACTACTGTAGAACAAAAGATAGCTCGAAATTGGATTATTTTCCATTCTATTTCAGTCAGATACCAACGAAATCGCGTGAAATCGTTGAAAACTGTTTAAAAGCACATAGAAGACTAAATAATGCACAAATACACTCCAATATGCTGTAGAACAAAAGATAGCTCGGAACTAGACTATTTTCCATTCAATTTCAGTCAGATATCAACCAAATCGCGTGAAATCTTTAAAAACAATTTAAAAGCACATGAGAATTTTGAATAATGCACAAATACACTTCAATATGCTGTAGAACGAAAGTTAGGTCGAAATTAGACTATTTTCCATTCGATTTCAGTAAGATCTCTACCAAATCACGTGAAATCAATTAAAACAGTTTAAAAGCACATAAGAAGACTGAATAATGCACAATCACACTTCAAACTACTGGAGAACAAAAGTTAGCTCGAAATTGGACTATTTTCCATTCTATTTCAGTCAGATATCAACCAATTCGCGTGAAATCGTTCAAAACAGTTTAAAAGCACATGAGAATACTGAATAATGCACGAATACACTCCAATATGCTGTAGAACAGAAGTTAGCTCGAGATTAGACTATTTTTCATTCGATTTCAGTTAGATCTCTACCAAATCACGTGAAATCAATAAAAACAGTTTAAAAGCACATAAGAAGACTAAATAATGCACAATCACACTTCAAACTACTGTAGAACAAAAGTTAGCTAAGAAATTGGAGTATTTTGCATTCGATTTCAGTCAGATATCAACCAAATCGCGTGAAATCGTTGAAAACAGTTTAAAAGCACATAAGAAGACTTAATAATGCACAATTACACTTCAAACTACTGTAGAACAAAAGATAGCTCAAAATTAGACTATTTTTCATTCGATTTCAGTCAGATCTCTACCAAACCGCGTGAAATCGTTGAAAACAGTTTAAAAGCACATAAGAAGACTAAATAATGCACAATTACACTTCAATATGCTGTAGAACAAAAGTTAGGTCGAAATTAGACTATTTTCCATTCGATTTCAGTTAGATCTCTACCAAATCACGTGAAATTAATTAAAACAGTTTAAAAGCACATAAGAAGACTAAATAATGCACAATCACACTTCAAACTACTGTAGAACAAAAGTTAGCTAAGAAATTGGACTATTTTGCATTCGATTTCAGTCAGATATCAACCAATTCGCGTGAAATCGTTAAAAGCAGTTTAAAAGCACATGAGAATACTGAATAATGCACAAATACACTCCAACATGCTGTAGAACAAAAGTTAGGTCGAAATTAGACTATTTTCCATTCGATTTCAGTAAGATCTCTACCAAATCACGTGAAATCAATTAAAACAGTTTAAAAGCACATAAGAAGACTGAATAATACACAATTACACTTCAAAATACTGGAGAACAAAAGTTAGCTCGAAATTGACTATTTTCCATTCTATTCCAGTCAGATATCAACCAATTCGCGTGAAATCGTTAAAAACAGTTTGAAAGCACATGAGATTACTGGATAATGCACAAATACACTCCAATATGCTGTAGAACAGGAGTTAGCTCGAGATTAGACTATTTTCCATTCGATTTCAGTCAGATCTCTACCAAATCGCGTGAAATCGTTAAAAACAATTCAAAAGCACATGAGAATACTGAATAATGCACAAATACACTTCAATATGCTGTAGAACAAAAGTTAGGTCGAAATTAGACTATTTTCCATTCGATTTCAGTAAGATATCTACCAAATCACGTGAAATCAATTAAAACAGTTTAAAAGCACATAAGAAGACTAAATAATGCACAATCACACTTCAAACTACTGTAGAACAAAAGTTAGCTAAGAAATTGGACTATTTTCCATTCTATTCCAGTCAGATATCAACCAATTCGCGTGAAATCGTTGAAAACAGTTCAAAAGCACATGAGATTACTGAATAATGCACAAATACACTCTAATATGCTGTAGAACAGAAGTTAGCTCGAGATTAGACTATTTTCCATTCGATTTCAGTTAGATCTCCACCAAATCACGTGAAATTAATTAAAACAGTTTAAAAGCACATAAGAAGACTAAATAATGCACAATCACACTTCAAACTACTGTAGAACAAAAGTGAGCTAAGAAATTGGACTATTTTGCATTCGATTTCAGTCAGATATCAACCAATTCGCGTGAAATCGTTGAAAACAGTTTAAAAGCACATAAGAAGACTAAATAATGCACAATTACACTTGAAACTAATGTAGAACAAAAGATAGCTCAAAATTAGACTATTTTTCATTCGATTTCAGTCAGATCTCTATCAAATCGCGTGAAATCGTTGAAAACAGTTTAAAAGCACATAAGAAGACTAAATAATGCACAAATACACTTCAATATGCTGTAGAACAAAAGTTAGGTCGAAATTAGACTATTTTCCATTCGATTTCAGTAAGATCTCTACCAAATCACGTGAAATCAATTAAAACAGTTTAAAAGCACATAAGAAGACTGAATAATACACAATTACACTTCAAAATATTGGAGAACAAAAGTTAGCTCGAAATTGGACTATTTTCCATTCTATTCCAGTCAGATATGAACCAATTCGCGTGAAATCGTTAAAAACAGTTTGAAAGCACATGAGATTACTGAATAATGTACAAATACACTCCAATATGCTGTAGAACAGAAGTTAGCTCGAGATTAGACTATTTTCCATTCGATTTCAGTCAGATCTCTACCAAATCGCGTGAAATCGTTAAAAACAATTCAAAAGCACATGAGAATACTGAATAATGCACAAATACACTTCAATATGCTGTAGAACAAAAGTTAGGTCGAAATTAGACTATTTTCCATTCGATTTCAGTAAGATATCTACCAAATCACGTGAAATCAATTAAAACAGTTTAAAAGCACATAAGAAGACTAAATAATGCACAATCACACTTCAAACTACTGTAGAACAAAAGTTAGCTAAGAAATTGGACTATTTTCCATTCGATTTCAGTTAGATCTCTACCAAATCACGTGAAATTAATTAAAACAGTTTAAAAGCACATAAGAAGACTAAATAATGCACAATCACACTTCAAACTACTGTAGAACAAAAGTTAGCTAAGAAATTGGACTATTTTGCATTCGATTTCAACCAATTCGCGTAAAATCGTTAAAAACAGTTTAAAAGCACATGAGAATACTGAATAATGCACAAATACACTCCAATATGCTGTAGAACAAAAGTTAGGTCGAAATTAGACTATTTTCCATTCTATTTCAGTCAGATATCAACCAAATAGCGTGAAATCGTTGAAAACAGTTTGAAAGCACATAAGAAGACTAAATAATGCACAATTACACTTCAAACTACTGTAGAACAAAAGATAGCTCGAAATTAGACTATTTTCCATTCAATTTCAGTCAGATATCAACCAAATCGCGTGAAATCGTGAAAAACAATTTCAAGGCACATGAGAATACTGAATAATGCACAAATTCACTTCAATATGCTGTAGAACAAAAGTTAGGTCGCAATTAGACCATTTTCCATTCTATTTCAGTCAGATATCAACCAAATCGCGTGAAATCGTTGAAAACAGTTTGAAAGCACATAAGAAGACTAAATAATGCACAATTACACTTCAAACCACTGTAGAACAAAAGATAGCTCGAAATTAGACTATTTTCCATTCAATTTCAGTCAGATATCAACCAAATCGCGTGAAATCGTCGAAAAGAATTCAAAAGCACATGAGAATACTGAATAATGCACAAATACACTTCAATATGCTGTAGAACAAAAGTTAGGTCGAAATCAGACTATTTTCCATTCGATTTCAGTTAGATCTCTACCAAATCACGTGAAATCAATTGAAACAGTTAAAAAGCACATAAGAAGACTGAATAATGCACAATCACACTTCAAACTACTGTAGAACAAAAGTTAGCTAAGAAATTGGACTATTTTGCATTCGATTTCAGTCAGATATCAACCAAATCGCGTGAAATCGTTTAAAATAGTTTAAAAGCACATAAGAAGACTAAATAATGCCCAATTACACTTCAAACTACTGTAGAACAAAAGTAAGCTAAGAAATTGGACTATTTTGCATTCGATTTCAGTCAAATATCAACCAAATCGCGTGAAATCGTTAAAAACAGTTCAAAAGCGCTTGAGAATACTAAATAATGCACAAATTCACTTCAATATGCTGTAGAACAAAAGTTAGGTCGAAATTAGACTATTTTCCATTCAATTTCAGTTAGATCTCTTCCAAATCGCGTGAAATCATTGAAAACAGTTTAAAAGCACATAAGAAGACTAAATAATGCACAATTACACTCCAAACTACTGTAGAACAAAATCTCGAAATTAGACTATTTTCCATTCGATTTCAGTCAGATCTCTACCAAATCGCGTGAAATCGTTGAAAACTGTTTAAAAGCACATGAGAATACTAAATGATGCAAAAATACACTTCAATATGCTGTAGAACAAAAGTTAGGTCGAAATTAGACTATTTTCCACCCTATTTCAGTCATATATTAACCAAATCGCGTGAAATCGTTCAAAACAGTTTAAAAGCACATGAGAATACTAAATAATGCACAATTACACTTCAAACTACTGTAGAACAAAAGTTAGCTAAGAAATTGGACTATTTTGCATTCGATTTCAGTCAGATATCAACCAAATCGCGTGAAATCGTTAAAAACAGTTTAAAAGCACATGAGAATACTAAATAATGCACAATTACACTTCAAACTACTGTAGAACAAAAGTTAGCTCGGAATTGGATTATTTTCCATTCTATTTCAGTCAGATATCAACCAATTCGCGTGAAATCGTTAAAAACAGTTTAAAAGCACATGAGAATACTGGATAATGCACGAATACACTCCAATATGCTGTAGAAC